>JBAJHW010000004.1:194074226-196474226 GCA_037013535.1 Intellagama lesueurii
ATATGATGAGATAGACTTATATGATTACTTCTTTGTATCTTCATGGTTTCTTTGTTCATATGTATGCCAATCTAGATCCACAGGATGTTGTAATTCATCTTCATCTTTCTATCAAAGGACAAATACCCTTTCTGTGTTATGTCAGTAGGATCTGATGTACACCAACAACTAATATGTAACTAAAGGTTGTCTCATTTCTTCTTCCACAGATGCCACCAAAATCACTCTGGCACCATCCAGTGCTGACATTAATGTGGGTGAGAACATCACCCTAAAGTGCCATGCGTCTCATGATCCAAGAATGGACCTCACGTTTACTTGGTCCCTAGATGACTTTCTTATTGACTTTGGAAAGTCTGAAGGCCACTACAAGCGAGCAAGTGTGGTACGTATTGCATCTCCCACTCTGCACTACAATCACCATGGTCCAGGGAGAACTCAAGGCTCTTTTACTTCTAGTTCTTGTTCATTGATGTATTGTATATCATCATTTCCTGGCACCCAAGATAAGGCAGACAGAATCCTGATTTGTACTGCGTCTATTTCTTTTTAAACATGTGTTGCACCATTCCAAGCGTAGCTGTAAGTTTTATTCTTCTCTCCCATTCTTAGAAAGAGAATATTGGAGATCTTTTGATTCTGAATGCTCAGCTGAAACATGCTGGCAGATATACTTGTACAGCCCAGACAGTGGTGGACAGTGCTTCTGAGTCAGCTATCCTAGTTGTAAGAGGTAATGTGTCCTTCATTTCTTCTGCCTTGGGAGTGCTAGGCCAAAGACATAGTTCTCTTTATTTGCTCCTGCTTTCACTACCTGAAAGACAAACCCATTTAAATTTTTTGGGAGGCCTCTCTGATCTCTTTACAGCAGTCCAGCAGGTGGAAATTGGTACCCTCTGGTAGTGAGGGCTTCCCAGTTACATGGCATGTACCAGTAGCATCTCATTTATGAATTGGTTACATTCAAAACCAAAAAGAAGGGTGTGAGATCTTGTTGAAAACATGTTTTCTGTTCTTTATGAATAAAACAGGGAAATATTTTGGTAACATTTGATTAAATTTTGGTAAAGGTGACAGGGACCATGTAACAGGCATTCAGATCTAGTGGGAAGTTCAACTACTTTTCTCAAAAGACACACAGTTGTGGCTCACAGATTTTTATAATGTGAAAGACCAGCCCAGTGGCAATCTAGATCAGGTTGGGCAGCCTGCAGTTCTGTAGATATTATTGGAACACAATTCCCATCAACCCTAGCCAGCGTAGCCAATGATGAGGGATGACAGGAATTGTAGTTCAGCAACATATGCAGCACCACATGTTGCTAGCCCCAATCTAGATAAAGAAATTACTGTATGTCACAAGATGTAACATTTTGCATAGTTGTTTCTAAACAAGCTGAAAATGCCTAGCTGAAATGGAATGTGTCGTTCAGAAATATCTTTTTAGTTAAAAGCAAATATAGAAATAAAAACCCCTTGAAATAAAACAGGAAACAGTATAGCATTTAGAACTCTGTCCACAAATGGACTTTCTCCATCCATGACTCCTATTTATAAACATTTGTTCTGGATTTGTTTTTTGGTTGCTGAGTTTAAGAAGTTCTTCTATTCATGAAATGGTCAACTATCTCCAACCCCTCATACATAAAATAAATTAATAAGAAGCAAAGGGAATTTATGGACCATTATTGAATATTGCTCAGTATTAGCATTATGCAAGCGTTACATGCTCAGATTCCTGTATTAAAATTAAGGCACTGAAATATAGCATTTAATGTGCTAAACAAATTGTTGGGTTTATAATGCAGTCTTATGCACAGAGACATTGGAATAAGCTGACTGAACATAATGAGACTCACCTGTAATTAGTGCTGTGGAATTCTAGATGAAATCATGAAATGGATTAATCATAACTACTATAAAAATAACAAAGTAGTAGTAGTAGACAGAATATGGCTATGGGTGAGAATTCTTGTCATGAAGCAAGAACAGCTAAATATTATTGTTTCTGTTGTTTCTTTCTAATAGGGCCTCCAGGGCCTCCTGGGGGAATGGTGGTGAGGGACATCAAAGACACCTCTGTGCAACTGAGCTGGAGTCGAGGCTTTGATAACCACAGCCCAATAGCTAAATATGTCATCCAGGCCCGCACTCCACTCACCTCCAAATGGAAGCAAGTGCGCACCAGTAAGTGTCTTGAGGGCAGTGACCCACACTAAATATGGTCCAATGATGCTTCTCTTCTCTCCTTTAGCACTGTTTGCTCTATTTGTTCTATTCTTCTGCTTTTTGGGTTATAGATCCTGCAAACATTGAAGGTAACTCAGAGATGGCCCAAGTGGTCAACCTCATCCCATGGATGGATTATGAATTTCGGGTCCTGGCCAGTAACATCCTTGGTGTTGGAGAACCCAGTGTACCATCTGCCAAGATCCTCACCAAAGAAGCTGGTAAGTACATGTTTTTCCAGAAAGGTTGTGTGTGTATGTGTGAGAGAGGAGGGAAGGGGAGAGATTGAGCTTGAGAAAGAGAGAGAGAGATGAGCTGCATTGTGCTGGCAGAAACCTCATAAGTAGAAATTCTACTTTTGTTCCACTAGATATCACCAATTGCTGCTTACTTTTTTCATTATATAATTTGCACAGATTTCACATTTTCATGGGAACTGGATCAATTTTGTAAGAAAACCCTTAAATTGTTTAGCATTTATTCAATTGAAATGTTTTGAGGGCTTCCTTAGATATTCTAAAGAGTTATAATTTAAGTGTCTGTTAGTAAGGCTACATAGTGAAACAATCTGGACAACCATCTATAGGAAACTCTGACTCGATGATCTGCTATTTAAAATCCCTTATAGTATAACTGATGACATGATGCTTTTCCTTTTTCTTAATTTTTGCTTTCTAATTTAATATGTGCTCTTTGTTTCTTATTGGGAAACATAACAGCCCCTACTGTTGCACCATCTGGGCTTAATGGAGGAGGAGGAGCACCTGGAGAACTCATCATCAACTGGACGGTAAACTGGCCACACAAACTGGGTGTTTTCATTGCTAACTGCGGGGAAGCTGGATTACTTCACTGTATTTTATGTAGAAATAAAGTTGGGAGGGTAGTTTGGTATTTTTGATGGTGTGTAGCATTTTGGTATTTTTTGATGGTCTGTAACAACAAGGCCAGTGGAGGTAATGGCATTCCAGTTGAACTAAATCTTAAAAGACGACGCTGTTAAGGTGCTACACTCAATATGCCAGCAAGTTTGGAAAACTCAGCAGTGGCCAGAGGATTGGAAAAGATCACTCTACATCCCAATCCCAAAGAAGGGCAGTGCCAAAGAATGCTCCAACTACTGTACAATTGCACTCATTTCACACGCTAGCAAGGTTATGCTCAAAATCCTACAAGGTAGACTTCAGCAGTATGTGGACCGAGAACTCCCAGAAGTACAAGCTGGATTTCGAAGGGGCAGAGGAACTAGAGACCAAATTGCCAACATGCGCTGGATTATGGAGAAAGCCAGAGAGTTCCAGAAAAACATCTACGTCTGCTTCATTGACTACGCAAAAGCCTTTGACTGTGTGGACCACAGCAAACTATGGCAAGTTCTTAAAGAAATGGGAGTGCCTGACCACCTTATCTACCTCCTGAGAAATCTCTATGTGGGACAGGAAGCAACAGTTAGAACTGGATATGGAACAACTGATTGGTTCAAAATTGGGAAAGGAGTACGACAAGGCTGTATATTGTCCCCCTGCTTATTTAACTTATATGCAGAATACATCATGCGAAAGGCAGGACTGAAGGAATCCCAAGCCAGAATTAAGATTGCCGGAAGAAATATCAACAACCTCAGATATGCAGATGATACCACTCTGATGGCAGAAAGTGAGGAGGAATTAAAGAACCTCTTAATGAGGGTGAAAGAGGAGAGCGCAAAAAATGGTCTGAAGCTCAACATAAAAAAAACGAAGATCATGGCCACTGCTCCCATCACCTCCTGGCAAATAGAAGGGGAAGATATGGAGGCAGTAACAGATTTTACTTTCTTGGGCTCCATGATCACTGCAGATAGTGACAATAGCCACGAAATTAAAAGCCACCTGCTTCTTGGGAGGAAAGCGATGACAAACCTAGACAGCATCTTAAAAAGCAGAGACATCACCTTGCTGACAAAGGTTCGCATAGTCAAAGCTATGGTTTTTCCAGTAGCGATGTATGGAAGTGAGAGCTGGACCATAAAGAAGGCTGACCGCCGAAGAATTGATGCTTTTGAACTGTGGTGCTGGAGGTGACTCTTGAGAGTCCCCTGGACTGCAAAAAGAACAAACCTATCCATTTTGAAGGAAATCAACCCTGAGTGCTCACTGGAAGGACAGATTCTGAAGCTGAAGCTCCAATACTTTGGCCATCTCATGAGAAGAGAAGACTCCCTGGAAAAGACCCTGATGTTGGGAAAGTGTGAAGGCAAGAGGAGAAGGGGACGACAGAGGACGAGATGGTTGGACAGTGTCATCAAAGCTACCAACATGAATTTGACCCAACTCCGGGAGGCAGTGGAAGACAGGAGGGCCTGGCGTGCTCTGGTCCATGGGGTCACAAAGAGTCGGACACGACTTAACGACTAAACAACAACAAAAGCATTCCTAGAGAATTCCAGGAGCAGAACATTGACCCAAGATCTGCCCAGATTGTCCACACTTGATATAAAATAAAGACTGGAGTACTCTGATAAAAGACTAGCACATATACATGTTGCAGTTACCATAGGAATGAAATAAACTATCCCTGATAAATGATCTAGTGATCTCTGCCCATCCTGTAGCACTTTAAAATAGAGCTTGTGTTTTGAGTCTCTACTATGCCCTGTCCTGTGGCAATCAGGAACACAGTGCTGGAAGTGAAGATTCAAAAACATGGTGCCCATGCTTCATACAGTGAGGTATTCTAAACATTTCAAGTTAGGTGGACATTTCTCGGCTATTTTCAGCACTGTATCCATGTGATGATAATTCATTGGTAGCAGGATTTGGAAATGTTGCTTTGTTGAACCACAGCTCCATGTTGGCTTGGGACTCTAGTTGCTATAGGGATTTTAAAAATAGTATTTTCAACCTCTGCAAGTTATGTGGATGAATGTATAAATATCAATGTTCAGTGAAGTGTGTGTGTTTATGTGTGTATCCATGTGTCAATGTTACCATATAAGGTGCTATTATTTTTTAAAGGATCAAATAGTTATTCTGTTGTATCTCTATTTTTAAAAGTCCATTTGACTTTATACTGTGTCGATGGAATCCGGATTTTATTCCTCACATTCTTTTCTCTCAATTGATCTGGATACATCGCTATTGTACGTATATGCAAATCACTTTGCAGCATGTGACATGAAAATCTTAACCAGACCAAAGTTGTAGGGTGTTCCTTTAATGGTCATTTTCCCCACCCACCCCTCTTTCATTCTTATCTTGGCTATATCTCAGCCAATGCAACGGGAGTACCAAAATGGAGACGGCTTTGGATATAAGCTTGCTTTCCGGAAAGAAGGCACCCAGGACTGGAAGACAGCAAGTGTGCCCCATGCAGAATCACTGCATTATGTTTATCGCAATGAGAGTATTGCACCTTATACACCATTTGAAGTGAAAATCAGGGCCTTCAACAAGAAGGGAGAAGGACCAGAGAGTTTAGTATCCATCATATACTCTGCTGAAGAAGGTAAGCTAAGACGTAAGGGTGAATATTCTATAGAATAATACTTTGTCTCAGTCAGATTTCCTTTTCCAGCTTCTTGGAACACTGAAGAAAGCTAATAAACAGTATTTTTAAGGAGATTGTTATCTGATCTTTGTTTGATAAATTTGTCTAAGATTGGATTGGGCAACAACTGAAGGGCTTTCCCCATTAAACTGTTATCATTTTACTGTGATAGAACCAAGAGTGGCTCCCTCTAACGTTACAGTCAAAGCAGTTATGGCCACAGAAATGGATGTTTCTTGGGATCCTGTGGAGCACCATGACATGAACAGAGTCCTTCTGGGCTACGAGGTAAGAGGTGGGAAGGACTGGATCTGGAATGGAATTCAGGTCAAATGCATCACCCCCTTCCTCCTCTCTGAAGGAGATACTTATTTGTCATGTCTTCTTGTGGAACAGCCAACACAGGCTGTTCCTGAGAGATAGTCTGATGCACCTCAAGAAAAGCACTTCAATAGCTGAGGAACTCAGATCCCTATGTATTGCTGACTTCAGATCCGGTACTGGAAACACAGTGACAAAGAAGAGGCTGCTGACAGAGTGAGGACAGCAGGTCTTGTCAGCTCAGCCCACGTAACAGATCTCCACCCCAACACCAAATACCATGTGGCAGTCAGGGCATACAACCGAGCAGGGACTGGGCCACCCAGTCCACCCACCAGTTTCATGACAACAAAGCCACGTAAGTAAGCATTAGATCAAATGGCAATTGCCTGCCTGTTCTTAAAGTTCTTCGATTCCATGTATTATATGTGTGTGTTGTTTCCTATGGGCTGTGTCCAGATTCAAGAACATGGAACAGGGTTGGTGGAAGTTGATTTCCTCATCTCTTCCTCCCTCTTCTGCACATACACCAGGAATGAGAAGCATATGGCTCTCTGGAAGTTGTTAGACTGCAGCTCCCATCAGGCCTGGCCAACATAGTTAATAGTGAAGAACGCTGAGAGTTGCAGTCCACCACTGGATGGATGCAGTTTGCCAACTTCTGACTCTGTCATAGGGGACTCTAGAAGTTCCTGTGGGGTCCCATGACATCACCATTGATGCTTTACTCATTTCTCCTGACACCTCCCTTGAAATACAACAGTTCCACTGCAACATGCCCAGGGAGTCATCCCTGCTCACTATGCACACTCCCCAGGTGGTCACACATATATCTCTGGCACCGTCATCTTAAGCCCAGCTATCTCCTTATTTGCACTGCTAGCTTAGGAGGTTACCGAAGGACAACAATGCCCAAACTTTTTCTAAGTACTCATGGTCTGCACAGATGTGAGCATTACTCTATACTGCTGCTGACTGCTAAGTATCCTTTAATAAAACTATATTTAAATAAATAGTAGAAAGAACTGTACTTAGAACAAACAGGATGGGAATGTAAGTAAAATCTAATTAAATAAACAGATCCCAAATTCTTCAGGCCTTCTGCAAAGACGTCCTTGAACTCATGGGAAACACACATTTGTAGGATGGATATAGGATGCACGTGTTTAAATTCCAGCCATCTTTCATGAAGGCAAGGGAGATAACTAAGTACATGCACAGTTCACTTACAGGAAGTTATATGTAAAATCCAGAGCACCAGAAGGTATACATCAGGGTGTCAGATGCCCCCCTCCAGATTGGTCTTTAGACCGCTCTTTGCTTCCTGTTGTCTCAGCGTAACTCTATATCCATTTGTATCTTTTAAGCACCAGGAAGGCCCCCTGGTAACATCTCCTGGAAGTTTTCCAGTTCCAGTGTGAGCATCAAGTGGGACCCCGTGGTTGCCAAGGCAGATGAGTCTGCTGTCACTGGGTACAAGGTACTGGTAATGTGTTTCAAGTTCTTCCTCCTGGCAGAGGGAATGCTATATAGCAAGTCAGTGCAATATATGATCCCCTGTCAAACATCTTGGGGTGGATAGGAAAAGTTCCTTCCTTCATTTCAAATCAGGCTCTGCAACCAAAATCTTGGTGCTGTATTTGAGGAGCAGCTTTGCATTTTCCTTGGGCTGTTCCAACTTACAGGCTAAAATCCTATGCCTCTTGATTTGTAAGTCCCATTGAACTTCATAGGCCTCGCCTTCAGCATCATTTGAGAGTTCTTCTTTTGTGGTATTGAAAAATGAGAGTTATTTTAGTGTTCCTTGGTGGCATTGGAAAAGGCATGCTGCCCTTGTGACTACTCATCTGTAAACTGACTGGAAAGCGCCTTAAACATTAAAAGAATAGCAGCAATAATAAGCACAAATTGCCTTTATCTATAGATGCTGTACCAGCCGGACTCGCACTCAATTCCTATTCTATACATAGCCAACAATAACCGGATTGAGATCCCAGTTCCGGAGGAGTCCACTCGTGCAGTAGTGCAAATTAGAACAACTGGTCCAGGTGGAGATGGAGTGCCAGCAGAGGTGCGCATCCTCAGAAACAGCGGTGCGTCTGCTCTTCTCTTTTCTCTTTATTCTGTGCTTATCCTGTAGGCTGAACTTTCCAGTTTCAAAATGGTGGCATCTGCTGCCTTTAGGAAGCAGGCATATTTGTTCTCTTCTCATTGTTTCACTTGGTTTTCTGTCTAGATGTGACACTGAAAAAAATAACAGGAGTGAATGCTTTGGTACCAGATCTTTTCTTTCTTTCTGTGTTGGTGGTCAATAACACTGGGACAATTTGTTGTTTGCACCTTCAAATTGGCTCTTACTGTACTTCAGGTCACTTTCCCTATCTGGACAGCTTTTAAACGCTGCTCAGTTAAAAATCTCACAATTTGGTTTTGTAGTCCAGTACAAACTACTATCCTAAAATGCAGTCTCAGTCAATTGTGTCAATTAAATTTTGTTAACCATTGTACATCTCCTTTCCACCCCCACCTCGGCAACATGTGTGCTGTTTTATTACCTTCCAAGCACCAGATTATTTGCCTGGGTAGGAAGAGGTTAATAAACAATGAGGACTTTTGGTCCAGTTGGAGGACATGAATCCAGTGCAATACTGAAGTGCAGCAATAAAGGAGTACAAAAATAAGTAGAGGAACAAAGATAGAGGATTCAAAATCAGAAGTACTTAGAGTGCATGTGAACAGAAGTAGAACTATGGAGTAGCACCATCCTCTGCTTTTGCCACTCAGGATGAAAAAGTAAACTGGAAATGTAAAAGTAGCAGAAAACATGCTGTGCTTGGAGGCATTGGAGGTTAGAAGATCAGTCTGTAGCTCCTCCAGTTTAAAAGATGAGGAAACCCTACAGAGAAAGTTAGAAGGCATCCAGTGAGGCTCCCACTGTTATTTCCAAATGAAATGACCATGATTTATTCAGGTAGCCACTACCACTGCCTCTTAAAAAGTTTGCTTGGCATATCAAGAGGATGCCTCATAGCATCTCTGCACTGAAAACCAAACACACTCTCTGAATCTATGGAGAATTTCCTTCTGTCTCTTCCTGAGAAATATGACTTAGACAAGGCAGCAGGCTCAGGTACTTCAAAGTCAATTAAAGTTTATTAATCATGCAAATAAAAGAAATAGGCTGTACGTTATAGGTGCCACAGGGATGCCTCAATGTCCAGTATCATATCATACCACTTGATTTGGGTCCTTCAGCTGGAAGAATGGCAAGATAGAAATCTCACATCAATTGTAGTTAAAGTTAAGCAAAAATAAATGTTACATCCTTCCTGTTCAGACTTTGGGAGATGATAGTCCCCTGTGTTTCTGCCATACACCACCCAAATAAAAAGTGATTAATGTGCTGCAGTGTGTCTGATCACATTTTTCCAGTGCTTCTGATTGGCTAGCTCCCTTTGATTGGAGATTTCATCACTGGAAGTCTGAAAGGGACAATATATAAGACTAGTATTAAAGCTGGATCTACCTAAGGCACTATAAGCCTGCTTTGTAGGATGAATGGTAAGCATCATGCTGCCATCCTACCATTGTTGCATTTGACTCCTTCTGTTTTCCCAGGCCAGATCTTAATAAGTTGGCCCACAGTCCACCTCTTACCCTTACCATTCCCTCTCTTTATCATCAGACCCTCCAAATTTGAGCTGTGCTTGCCCCAGTCACATCCCCCAAGCTGTAATATCTCTCACAGGCTGTGGGTCTGTTGCAAACCACACACCATCAGAGAGCCATGTGATCAATTGATCCCTTCCCGTCTTCTCCCTCCTTCCAGCAGCTCAGAACAAACTAACACAGAGAAAACACAGCAATTGAAATGATTTCCAGCCATCTGTTAAAAGTTGTGAGTGTGCTTGCAGTACTTTTGATTTACATTTCTTAAATACTGATTTTAAATTTTAATAATGTCTAGTCCCTGTTGGACTTCAGTTTAACTAATTATGCAAATGAATCAATATTTTTTCCCAAGCTCTGGGACAGAGGGTATTTTCTCCTCATTCAACTCTGTGGTGGCAGTGGTCGCAGTATGGGGAGGTACAAGGGGTTGGGGAGGGCACAGCCCCTGTAGCTGACCATGAGGGAGGACTCTAAAATTTAATCCACTGGCTATCCATGTCTGTTTCTCTAGAGCAGTGGTTCCCAACCTTGGGTGCCCAGATGTTCTTGAACTAAAACTCCTAAAAGCCTTCACCACTAGCTGTGCTGGCCGGGATTTCTGGGAGTTATAGTCCAAGAACATCTGGAGGCCCAAGGTTAGGAACCACTGCTCTAGAGTGCCATGTAGAGAAGTGATGAAGCCATCCCAGATTCAGATGTCATGGAACCCATCTGAAGAATCTTTTAATATATATGAAGAATCTTGCCTTCCCAAGTCAGTAAATAATTTTGACCACATCATTAGGTGCATGAGTTCAGCCATAATGTTGACTTGTGGCAGTGTGTGTGCAGAAATATAATGTGCATTTTGTGGAACTCTGAAATTGGTAGAAGCAATGTTGATGGAGAAATCAGACTCTGGGTAAGACTTAGTGACATCAGCTTGAAAGTTATGTTAATTCTCAAGATACAGCATTTGAGAAACTGAGGTAAACATGCAGAAATAGGACTCAACTGGAAACTATAAGCAGTGGTATAGTGAAGCCAGGACTTTCTGGATCAAGACTACAGGATTCTATGATGGCCAGAGAGGATGATGTAATCTGCCAATCCCTCCTCCAGGCTTCCATTTTCTCTCTGAGTTTAGCTTTAATCCTCAGAATACTGAGCATCTGCACTTCACAGTTTACCACTGCATCACAGGCTATAAAATATTTCTACCTGGCGGGGAAATAAAACACAAGAAAGGGGTCTTGTCAGTACAGTTTTTATAAACCAAGTGCCTAGAAAGCAACAGAGTGAAAGAGATGCTTTTTATTAGGACATCCATTATAATATTAAGAAATATGTACCATCTGGTCTTTCCACAACAATACTGGAATCTAAAATCAGTTGTGCTTTTGGGATGCCTATCTGCCTTCAACATAGCAGCAGAGCTTGGAAATGTCAGGGCTAGAGTTAATGCATTACATTAAGTCATTAAAGGAAAACATTGATTCATTCACATTAAAGAGATATTTATGAAATTACTATAATGGATTAATCATTGATAAAACTATTAATCATTTATTTTTAAAATAAATTAAAATTACTAAAAATGGCCCAAATGCCATATTACCTCCTCATAACACATTAAAATAGCATGAACTATTAATTTTTAATCAAAACATTGTCGTTGGCACTTAATGTCAAAAAATGAATATTAGATTCATTGCTGAACATTTCTATGAACTTGGGGTAACAAATGAATTTTCAACAAATTATTTCCAAGGTGTGCATGGTATTTAGGTTCTGCTCAAAGGTAAGTGCACATCAGAAACATTCCAAACACCAGAACCTGCTGTTTTTCAAATCAAGGTCATCCCCCACTCCATCTCTTTGTAACTCAACAGAGCTTTCTTTCTTACAGGCACAAGTATGATGGTGAAAGATTCTGCAAGCCGTCCAGTTGCACAGACAGTGGTTGCCCTGACTCACTCACTAATAATGTTTACTCTGATTGGTTCTTTGGAGCTCTGATAGTAGCTTCCATAACGGAGGATTCTGGATTAGGATTCCTCCTAATTTAGCTGGAGCAAGTCAAGAATTGACCATTAGGACTACGGATTTATACTACCAATTTCTACCCACAGCTGCTGTACTGCAGAGAGTGGCTGAACAGAACTGAAGAGGAAAATACACATTTTCTTTCTTTCTTTTCTAGAAAATAGGACATTTCATACAAGACCTGAGTCTTTAATCAAAGATTTTTTTAAAAAAACGAATAAACAAAAGGATGAATTCTGAATGAATTCTCTGGATGTCTCATATTCTTCTGCCTTACGAAGCCATGTGCAAAAGTAATCAAGACTCTAAAAACTTGATCTTTTCCTCCTTTTTTTAAATAAACCAAACCAGAATAAAGTATCTTTTAGGGAAGGTTTTCATAATGATGAGTATGCTCTGTACCATTGCCAGCTTATTGAACCAAGGACTCTGGTGTTCTGACTTAAAGGAAAACTTGCAATGTGACAGACAGTATTAGCCACATGACCACCTTTGATGGCAACTGGCTGAAGCAGGGAAAGCCAGTGGAAGCTGACAGTCATCTGACAACCAGGAAAGATATTCAACTGCTCTACTTAAAGTCTTCTCTATCAACATCATCCAAGTTAATTTGTAACATTAAAACACATCAGCAGAGCATCATCCTGTACGTTATGCAAGCTGGAATCATCTTCCTGGATACAGGTGCTGTGCTACCTCTCTCCTTTTCTTCAAATTCATCTTCAACACATGGCTTTCTCACTTGATTTTTAAGCTTTTCCCTTGATGCTCATTTTCATCTGTGATCCCATTAAAAAGATGAAACTGTGTTGCGCTCTGTCATTTATCCTCTGCCAACACTTTCTACTTCACTTCTTCATTCTTCTCCCTGTTACCTTAAACTGTGAGTTTCATGGGGTTAGAGAAATCACTCTCATTGTCTTTTCCTGTGTACCTTTGTGAGGTCCACCTGTACAGCTGTAGAATTAATTGACCATAATTGCAAAGATAAATAAAGCCCCAAAATCATTTTGAAGAGATCCAGGGTCAAAGTCAATGTTTCCTGGGATACAATTCACATATTTTCCCCCTCACAGCAGGACGTCCTTGGAGATATGTGCCATAATGACCAGACTTGCAAATGAAGCCCATGTTTACCTTCCAGTGACCAATCAAAACCCAGCATACTCAAGTTGGGAGGAGGAGGCCTACAGAAAGAGTTCATAGAGCCATGGGTCATGCATTGCCCACAGCTGCTCTACTCATCAGTAGGGGTTCAATGGGGTTTATTTCTGAGTTGAAGTACAAAATTGTTCTGTTAAATGGCTGACCTGGTTTTGGATGGGGTTCAGGCTGGTAGACTGGCTGAATGGATTTCCTTGCAAGCCACCTTCTTACCTCCTTCAGCTTCCACTGGTGAAGATTGGTGTGAGAACAGTACAAATCCTCTTCCAACATTCATCTTCGACTAACAAAACAGCAGGAGCTAACTTGCCTGTTGGTCCAAAGTCTTAAGTGGGAGAATGTTCACCAAAAGTGACTATTTGATGACCACATCATCCCTTTATATTGCTTTGTTTTTAAATCTTTCAAATGGCCTAGCAAAGAAGTGGGAGCTTATGTAGCAACATCAGCCAGAATAACACAGAATCATAAAAATCACACAATTCTATAATTCTGTGTTTTCATCAGTGCTGATGTTTGGGTCACAGCAGGGCATTGTTTCAGGAGACAGAAGATAAGACAGCCTCTCTTCCCCTCGAATCCCCTTTAAAGGAATTCAAGGGGAAGAGGAGTCCCTTTAAAGGAATTATGGTAAGGTTACTTTACAGTGCTTGATTTTATGATTTTTTTAAAATTAAAAGTTTATAATCCTCTGTGAACTCTTAAATTTTTTTAGTGGAAAGATGGGATAAGAAAAAGAAAGAAAAAGAAAGAAAGAAAACTGTTACATTCATTGTCTAGTTTTCTAGGTTAGAGAGCCTCAAGAGTTGGAACAGTTACTCACTGTTTATTCAAGGTAATTATGAAGTAATTGAATCATAATTTAATAAGCTAAAATTACTAGTCATTATCAAAAGAGAAGTATGTTTTCAATACCTTTTTCCTTTCCTAATACAACAGACCAGAATCAAAGTGGCTTTTAATTATAATCAAATCAATTTACAGCCCTTTTTTTTAAAAAAAGTTGCACTTTCCCCATTAATTGGTGTGTGTTTTGATTTCTCAGTCTGTCATTCAATTTAGCTTGCTGTTTAAATTGGCTGAAGTCTATTTCTATTAGTGAACAGAAAATTCAACAAGTATTCCTTAAGTGCAGGCAGTGGGGGCTGGTGACTTCGTTTTTGTGTTCTTTGGGTTTTAACTTGAACTTTACATCAACAGTCCAAGGTGCTGAACCTATTTAGGGGAGACATTTACAGTTTAGTACCTTGCATAGCTTTTGTAAAGTTCAGACTAAAATTTGGAGGCTTTGCAACTGGGCAAGGGCCATTTTTGGCAAATGGACCGTGCAAACAGGTATGGTCAGTAAGTATTCCTGTCCTCCTGTCCTCTTGCCCTTGACAAACACAAGCGCCATGAGCTTTGCAAACAGTTTTTGTAGGCCAATATGTTTGTAAAAGCATAACTTTATAAAACTGAAATGAATTAATCAATGGATGCTTCAGAATTAGACATCTGTTTATTTATAGATGACAGGCATCTCTCCTCTACCTATACAGTTTTTTGGGCAACGGGTCATTGCCAGCAGCCTGGTCCAAGAAAGCCTTATGCTGAGGACAGCACTGCCTCATTTTAATTCTACATTTCTTGCCCTCTGTAAAGATGCATTATTTCACCAACTGGTAATCCAGTTCAGATGAAGGAGGAGATCCTTGTACAAGGGGAAGACTACCTGAGTCTCATGCATGTAGATTCTCCTGTCTTCTTATAGAGGAAGAAATTGAAACTCCATCTGTTCGAGTAATCTGTGCATTGTCCAGAGAATTCTATTGTTGTGTTGTTATTGCTGTTGCTATATGCCATCAAGTTCATTCCACTGAATTAGTGACCTCTGAAATGTCCTGTCATTAACACTCCTGCTCAGGTCTTGCAAAGGAAAGGCTGTGGCTTCCTTTATTGAGTCAGTACATCTAATGTCTTCCTCATCTGCTGCTTCCTTTTACTTTGCCCAGCACTATTGTCTTTTCCAGTGAGTCTTGTCCTTTCATAATACGTTCAAGATACAACCTCATCAATTTAGTCATTTTCCTTTCTAAAGAGGTTATTAGTATTATTATTTATTAACTTCCTCTATAGCCATCAAGGACTCTCTGCAAAGGGTGTAGTGGGCCCAAAAAGGCAGAGAAGCAAAATCTAGGATTGAGGTGAAGGAAGGGGCAGAGATGCCCAGAATTAGTGCAAGGCAACTGGGATTTTGACCCAAGGCACTGAAATTTAAAGGATACAAAAATTTGCTGCTGGCACAGCACAAAGTTGCCTGCTCTAAGTGTGTTTAACGTATCCAGTTGCTCCACCATTGATAAAATACAACTCATATGAGCTGAGCATAGAACTAAGAAGGCAGTTGTGCTCTCAGACCAGTCCACCTCTCAGTTCTTCCATCCTGTCCTTGCATATGCCAATCTGATGAGACCTAAGCTGAGCTAATAGGGCAGCAAAACCCAAGGTACCAAATATTGCTACATATAGCACTGCCAGTGGGTTTATGTACTTGGTTCGTCATGCACTCTGGAGCAACATGTACACACAAACATCTTATTACCCAGGAAGCTGTGATGGCAACTGGGAATGGGTAGAGACAAGTGCCCAAACTGAAGGCAATGTGACACTCAAAAATCAAACCTCCTCCTCCACCAGTGCAACTCGTATCCCTTACTGAAGACCCGGAGATGCATATCAACTCCTTGAGATGTCAGCCAGTGCCCAGAGACCTTGCATGCAACTAAGAATGGGGTTTTCGAACCATAAACAGATACGTTCCTTGAATTCAGCCCTCGTGGAAACTGTGGCTACTTTAAGGGTAGAAGGTTTTTGTTCTTTTTCTCCAGCATACAAAAGCAAGGGAAAGGGAGGGGAAATGTCCAAGAACTAAGATCCAGGCAGCCCTGGAAGCTTAACCATATTAATAAATGCCTCATGGACTACTCAAATTGCCTGGCTCTAAGAGCTTACATTGTGATGGGATAAGGCAGTGGCCATGAAAGGAAGATAGGGTGGTCCTGGAATGTCTAACTTTTTGAAAACACCATAAGTCCAGATGCCATATCTGTAAAAACAATGGGAAGGAGAGACTATATATTTTGTAAATATTGAGATGATCTCCGTGTTGTCCTGCAGTGATGATCAATATACTTGTGGAAACAAAAATTGTCAGTATCTCAAGCCTTTGGTGCAACCAATTTGCAGGTAAACCCATTGAATCCATTTCTGACTGGTAGGTCAACACTTACATGAATCCAACTCTAGTTGGAGTTAGCAAATCGATTTTAGACCATCAGGTTTCATGGGCCTGTTCACACTTGCATGTACATCACATGCAACCTGCACATGAGAAAGAGTCAGTCCACATACTCTTTTTCATTCTCCAACCTCTCACAACCACCAACCTCCAGTGGGCTGCAACAGAAGCTTGTGCCAGTTGCCATGATCTCTCCTTTAGCTTAGTTTTTTTTTACCTTAAATTATGCCTGTGCTGATGTTTATGCTGTTTCTCTGTAGACTTGGCTTCTTTCTCAGGTACTATGATATGAATGTTCCAGATGATTTTTCATGGGGACAGGCCTTTTGTTACTTTTGTGTGTGTGTGGTAGCTGCTCCTGCTCTCTGTCTCCTCCCAGTTTTTACTTCCAGAAGTTCCTAACATGGAGGGAGACCCAGTTTATGCAATCCATTATTAATCTGATGGCTCTAGTCCTCTTTCAAAAGCAAGGAGTTAGCTAAAATGCTCAGGAAATTATTTTCTATGGGCAATGATTCTTTGATATGCTTACTTTCTCTTTGAATTATCATCTACTGTATCTTTGGAATATCATTTTCAATATACATTACATCACAGGAGTAGTTTTGCTCCTATTCAAGCATTTTTGAGGCCTTGCTGAAGTGGCCAAATGAAGATATTGCTAGAGACCTACAATGTACATAAGTAACTGACCTCATTGGCTTTCAAACATTGCAGATTTTCAGACTGCAGAGAATGGAGATTATCAATAAATATGCTCAATTAACTTGCTGCAGGTTAAACACGATGAGGGAGTGACTGGAGTTTATTGCTATGTATGGGTCATGGAAATACAATCAGAATTAACTTTGGATGCAATCCACGTATCTGTCACCTATCAGGAATTCATTTCCACTATCACCAACTAGTTTCCACTGATAGAAGTCAGCTGACTTTTCTAAGGGATTTTCCAGAGCAAAACCTAACAAAATAATGTAGAAAGAACATGCCAATCCAGTACTGATACACCAGGGGGCCTCAGCAGTTTGAAGCCAGTGAACATTTTTCAAATGTTGATAAGACCGTTGTAGGCACCTTTCCAATATGGCTGCCACATAGAGATAGCATGGGTGGCATGGCCCAGTCTCAAAACACTCACTTCATAGAATGGTGAAGCTCAAAGAAAACAACTTGCCTCTAAAGCTATGAATTATTTCACCCAAGGTCTCCCCCATGATGTAACTGGTCTTCTGTGCAGTCCATTAAAAAAAACAATATATCTTGATATCTTATTAACAGTATCATCCTATACATGTGTGCTCTAAGCAAGCAAGTTGCACCAAGTTCAAGTTGACTCTCAAGTATAGATAGCATTACAGCCTGGATGGTAAGCAGATTTACCCTCACAACATCAATGATCTTGTGAGGTATGTCAGGCTGAGAGCGAGCGTAACTGGCCCAGAGTCACCTAGAGAGGGTCATGACTCAGTGGAGAGTAGAACCTGACCTTCTCAAGTTCCAGTACCAGTCTTAACTACATCATACTGATTCTCTGTTTCCCAAGCCATCTGTTTCCAGGCTATGGTGGCTGCTTACATCAAACAAGGAGAACACTTATCATCTAAAAAGAGGATGAAGAACATGCATTTGCATCTTATAGTTACAGTGATGATATATGCTAATTTTCATACACAGATATGAAATTAGAAATGGTTTTTATCATTTGAACAGAATTTCAATGCATCTCACCTGAAGACATGGGACTAGGTGAATGGTGTGCCTGCTGAACCTCCTGTTGTCCAGGTGCAGGAGGATGGACAGCTTGAAGGTCCTTGCTCTCCCTCTTAAGAATTCTTGATTTTCAAATCAGATTTGAACTGGACAATCCTTCAAATGGATGGCAGCTTCCAAATAAGGATTGTCTTTTCACAGACCTTCAAATGGAGACCTGTCTTCCCTAGAAGAGGACACAGGGCCACCCATGCCCAGCTATGTCTGTGTTTAGAACCTGCCAGGTCTGTAATGCCCATTTTTGTGCAACTACTGTGGATGCTATTCCCCTGCTACAGATAATGTATCAAAGGAACTATGTTTCTGGCACTGTATCAGATACCATGAATACATCTGGAATGTTTATCTGTGATCAGTCCATAACAAGTGGAGTGGGTGTAAAAGGGAAAAGGGGACATGAAAGCAAACTGAGGCACCATATGTGGGAAGAGAGAATTCAAATGGCAGTTAGTTTCCCTGCAGCCCTGACTCTCTCACTGTGGCTGTAGCCAGCTCGAATGGCTTGAAAGACAACAGCTACAAACCCCTCCACATTGGCTCCGGCGATCATGTCAGCTGCATCTGTCTCAACGTATTTGATTTCAAAAAAGTAAAAGCCCCAATGGTGGAGGGGAAAAAAAACTAGAGATGGGTGGGTGGGGGGCTTCCAGACTGATTCAAATTGACTTTTATATCATGCAGTCAATGTGAAATAATGTGAACCAGACCATCCCAATTCCAGAGCATTCCCCGCACTATCAAGGTAGCTGCATCCAGAGAGAGGGAGAGAGGGAGCGCAAGATCATCTGCACCTTTTTGTGATGGAGTTGTTTCTAAAGAACAGAGAACCTGGCACTGCAATGCTGAACTTCTGTGCTACACCCTCCTGGACTTAAATACATTTCCCACTATTCAAATAGTTTAAAGAGAAGTACTCTTCAGAAAAATGTCTTTTAGTACTCTCACGAGAGTGTGATGGAGTTTCTGCTGCTTGGGGTTTCAGGTACACACTTATGCCATTCCACATACTTCATGAAAGCCCACCACACTGGTTTATGCCTCATTCTTCATTGAGGAGGAGGAGATGACACAGAGATATTACAGCTGCAGCATGAGACACAAATGGTGGAACGAGATAAAATCATAATGCAAAAAAAAATGCTTTATTTAAAAAAATTCTGTATGACGATAAATAGCCTTAAGTTTCCTTTGGTTTGAGGTCAAACTAGACAATACTTTTTAAATTATTTCTTTGGAGAGATGTAGCCTTATTCTGCCTAATGGTAGGACTGGCTCTGGCTTAAGCCTGGAAACTAGAGGAGAGACAAGCACTAGAAGCCTCATGCTTTAACAAGCTGGAAGAGAAAAATGTTTCACTATAAGCCATGCTTTAAAAGGCAGTTCCTCAGAAAACAGATGTTGCAAAGCTGTTCACCCTCAAAGACAGACACTGTAACATCAATAGAAAATGTTTTGTTAACTGTTACTGACCTTGAAAATCTAATTCCTTTACATTAACATTAGGCAAGGATAATTTTTAATCCATTTAGTTGCCATTATGCTAACACAAACATTAATGTTAGAAACCACACAGCAAGGGAGAATAAGGCAGAATTATACTGTGGTTGCCAATATGGTCCCAAATTAAACATTTTGTTGTTGGCTGCCTTGAAAGTGCAGTAAGTTTAAGTTGTCTTCTCTAACCAAGCACCTTCCAGATGCACACCAAACTTACAGTCTGACTGGTGGCTTGGGTGGCTGAATGAGTGTAAATGTAATCCCTTTTAAGTAAGGGTTCATGTGGATTTACCTTTTCATTTCACTTCCACAATAGCCACACAAATATCACCTACCCAGTGTCTCATAAACATGATGCAGACATTACAGCATTTCCCCCCACCATTCCATGTATAAGGAATTATTGATCAGCAATTGCAATTTGGATTTGAGGCCAGTAGATCTTCCCCAGAATAAGACAGCAAAGCTGTAAAGCACCTGAACACTGACTGACAGGTTTGGTTTCTTAGACTGTTCATCAAGGACAGAGTGCTTGTTATACATTTGTATAGCAGCTTAATCTCTTTTAGTGTACTTCACATTTTCAGACTGGTAGAATAAGGGAGGAGAAGACTTCAGCTCCCAAAAACCTGTTTTTGTAAACAAATGGACCAATAAGATTAATCTGGGAATTCTATTATCCCTCTTCAATACACATTCATACTCTCCTGCCCTTGGGAAACAACAGATTCTGAGCCTTGCAGAATTTTTAGATCCAGTGTTGCTAGTTCTGCATTTTGTTCCAACAATGGCCAATCAACCCAAGAAAAAGCCCATAACCAGAACTGGGTTGTGTTCCCTAGCAATTAGTATTGAGAAGCATTCTGCTTCTGGGGATATTATATGGAGGACTATTATCAATATGCAGCACATCTTCACCTGCTTGCCATCCTCGTCAGATACATGATGAGAAAACAAAAGGTGTGAATTCTCCTGGAAAGATACTTTTTCTCTATGTAAACGTGATAGCTATTATTCTATAAAAACCTGAGTCTCATTTTCCAGGCATAGACAGTAATAAGTTAGTGATGTCTCTGGCTGCAGTATTCATTTGCCTTGCATTCTGGCAATTATAAGCAAGACCCCTTGAACCCAAAAGAAGGCATAATTTACAACTAGGTTAACACTGAATGAACAAATCATTGAAATATGAAGGACAGACAGAATATAATCAGTTTGCTCCCAGCAGTCATGTAATACACCAGACTAGAGGCCATAGGGGCAATTTATTTACAATGCTGCCTTAGTGGAAGAGGTTGGACCTGGTAAGTCTTCCAGCACCTAAAGACCTACAATTTTTATTAGTCCATGTCAAGTATGTGGCAGCCAGGCTGTCAGAAACTAAATGAAGGGTGTTCTTGAGCACAAACGCAGTCACTTGTATCCTGCCAGATTATCACTTATCTTTTGGGGTGGGGAGAGCTCCAGGAGAAAAGGAGGAGTGGAAGGTTGCTGTTTTTAAAAAAGAATTCACGCTGACATGTTTATCTAGGTCATAGTCCTTCTGTTGCCAGTACAGGATGCCTATCGTTTAAAAGTTCTGTATCTTTAAAACACTAAATAGTGGGTGCCCTGCTCAAAGCAACTAGAGACAGGTGGCTGCACATGTGCCAGAGAACTACAACATGGGTCCTCATGTTGACTGCGAGTCCCTAGAAATCTAGCAATGTGTATTTCCACTTAAATTGGAGTGGGAGGAGGAGATGCTGTTACCTCTTTGATCTTCAAAGCTGAAACAAAAATAGATCTTTAGCATTCTGCATACAGAGCCCAAAGCATCAATCTTGCACAAATTACCCTATATCTCCCCCTTATGGATTACAGTTGAAATTACATTTGAAAGAAGCTGTGTTCTTCAAGTGTAAGTTACAACTGTATTTGTCCACATTCTCTGGGTGGTGCAGAGGAGGAATCTGCTAGAATGGAGTAATCCTATCGCTTTATATGTAAGGAGGCAGCAAACACCTGATGTTAAAAGAGTCTTCATTGGATCTGGTGCCCTCTTGCATCAGTCTTGCTTCTTGCCTTTGTCCAGGTCTGATCATCCTTATGAGTGCCATCTTATCTTCCTTGTCTCTCCATTTTTAACTTTCTCATTTCTTTCCATTCTTGTTTCCTTTCACTTTTCTTCTTGCTCCATTTCCTTACCAATCTCTGTAGTTCTCCTCTCTTCGAAGGAAGGAAGGAAGGAAGGAAGGAAGGAAGGAAGGAAGGAAGGAAGGAAGGAAGGAAGGAAGGAAGGAAGGAAGGAAGGAAGGAAGGAAGGAAGGAAGGAAGGAAGGAAGGAAGGAAGGAAGGAAGGAAGGAAGGGCCTTTTCCTTTATCTTTATGACTCTCCTGCCATCAAAGAGTAGAGAAGAGTAGACAGGACACCAAATCTGCCAAAGCTGGTGAGGGAACGCCTGCCAAAATTGATGGAGCAAAGGCCTCCCTTAAGATTGGCAAAACGGCATAACATGTTAAACAGCCACCCTGACACCTGTCTTGCAGCTTAATAGTAGTAATAATTTTTTTTGTGTGCTTTGTAGAATTGGAAGCACTATATAGTGAGCATTACTAAGTAAAATGGTTTGCCAAACACACACCATTAAATTAATCTGCTAAAACAAACAAAGCTTGTGGGGATAAGAAGTGGGGAGTTTGTTTAAGATAAAAAGACTGCAAACTCAGTTTTGGTCCTGAAGGTAAATTCTTGGGCTGAGCTTTGTTCTTTCATTCTGAAGGTGCAGACCTAAATAAATTTGCTTCTGAGAAAAATTACACAAAAATTGCACTGCAATGGTGTGTTCTCCACCCAAGAGACTCCAAGTCATTCTAGGGTAATGCTTGTACTAATTAGGTGGTATATTTAGTAAGAAAGTAAATAAATAATGCAGAAAGAGACATATAGAACCCACTAGTGGTTTTCACCCCTTCACGGATTGCTGCCTTGTCGTGGCGAAGGGGCTTGAGTAATTCAGAGAAGCTATGGGCTATGCCGTGCAGGGACACCCAAGACGGACATGTCATAGTGGAGAGTTCTGACTAAACGCGATCCACCTGGAGCAGGAACTGGCAAGCCACTCCAGTATCTTTGCCAAGAAAACCCCATGAACAGAAACAAAAGGCTAAAAGATATGACGCTGGAAGATGGGCCCCTCAGGTCGGAAGGCGTCCAACATGCTACTGAGGAAGAGCGGAGGACAAGTACAAGTAGCTCCAGAGCTAATGAAGTGGTTGGGCCAAAGCCGAAAGGACGCTCAGCTGTGGACGCGCCTGGAAGTGAAAGGAAAGTCCGATGCTGCAAAGAAGAATACTGCATAGGAACCTGGAATGTAAGATCTATGAACCTTGGTAAGTTGGATGTGGTCAAACAGGAGATGGCAAGAATAAACATTGACATCCTGGGCGTCAGTGAACTAAAATGGACGGGAATGGGCGAATTCAATTCAGATGATTACCATATCTACTATTGTGGGCAAGAATCCCGTAGAAGAAATGGAGTAGCCCTCATAGTCAACAAAAGAGTGGGAAAAGCTGTACTGGGATACAATCTCAAAAATGATAGAATGATTTCAATACGAATCCAAGGCAGACCTTTCAACATCACAATAATCCAAGTTTATGCACCAACCACCGATGCTGAAGAGGCTGAAATTGACCAATTCTATGAAGACCTACAACACCTTCTAGAACTGACACCAAAGAAAGATGTTCTTCTCATTATAGGGGACTGGAATGCTAAAGTAGGGAGTCAAGAGATAAAAGGAACAACAGGTAAGTTTGGCCTTGGAGTTCAGAACGAAGCAGGGCAAAGGCTAATAGAGTTTTGTCAAGAGAACAAGCTGGTCATCACAAACCCTCTTTTCCAACAACACAAGAGGCGACTCTACACATGGACATCACCAAATGGGCAATACCGAAATCAGATTGATTATATTCTCTGCAGCCAAATATGGAGAAGCTCTATACAGCCAGCAAAAACAAGACCTGGAGCTGATTGTGGCTCTGATCATCAGCTTCTTATAGCAAAATTCAAGCTTAAACTGAAGAAAGTAGGAAAAACCACTGGGCTAGCCAGGTATAATCTAAACCCAATCTCTTATGAGTACACAGTGGAAGTGAAGAACAGATTTAAGGAACTAGATTTGGTGGACAGAGTGCCTGAAGAACTATGGATGGAGGCTCGTAACATTGTACAGGAAACAGCAACAAAAACCATCCCAAAGAAAAGGAAATGCAAGAAAGCAAAGTGGCTGTCCAACGAGGCCTTACAAATAGCAGAGAAGAGAAGGGAAACAAAATGCAAGGGAGATAGGGAAAGTTACAGAATATTGAATGCGGACTTCCAAAGAATAGCAAGGAGAGACAAAAGGGCCTTCCTAAATGAACAGTGCAAAGATATAGAGGAAAAGAATAGAAAGGGAAAAACCAGAGATCTGTTCAAGAAAATTGGAGATATTAAAGGAACATTTTGTGCAAAGATGGACATGATAAAGGACAAAAATGGTAGGGACCTTACAGAAGCAGAAGACATCAAGAAGAGGTGGCAAGAATACACAGAGGAATTATACCAGAAAGATCTGGATGTCCCGGACAACCCAGATAGTGTGGTTGCTGACCTTGACCCAGACATCCTGGAGAGCGAAGTCAAGTGGGCCTTAGAAAGCATGGCTAACAACAAGGCCAGTGGAAGTGATGGCATTCCAGTTGAACTATTTAAAATCTTAAAAGATGACGCTGTTAAGGTGCTACACTCAATATGCCAGCAAGTTTGGAAAACTCAGCAGTGGCCAGAGGATTGGAAAAGATCAGTCTACATCCCAATCCCAAAGAAGGGAAGTGCTAAAGAATGCTCCAACTACCGTACAATTGCACTCATTTCACACGCTAGCAAGGTTATGCTCAAAATCCTCCAAGGCAGGCTTCAGCAGTATGTGGACCGAGAACTCCCAGAAGTACAAGCTGGATTTCGAAGGGGCAGAGGAACTAGAGACCAAATTGCTAACATGCGCTGGATTATGGAGAAAGCCAGAGAGTTCCAGAAAAACATCTACTTCTGCTTCATTGACTACGCAAAAGCCTTTGACTGTGTGGACCACAGCAAACTATGGCAAGTTCTTAAAGAAATGGGAGTGCCTGGCCACCTTATCCATCTCCTGAGAAATCTATATGTGGGACAGGAAGCAACAGTTAGAACTGGATATGGAACAACTGATTGGTTCAAAATTGGGAAAGGAGTACGACAAGGCTGTATATTGTCCCCCTGCTTATTTAACTTATATGCAGAATACATCATGCAAAAGGCTGGACTGGATGAATCCCAAGCCGGAATTAAGATTGCCGGAAGAAATATCAACAACCTCAGATATGCAGATGATACCACTCTGATGGCAGAAAGTGAGGAGGAATTAAAGAACCTCCTAATGAGAGTGAAAGAGGAGAGCGCAAAAAATGGTCTGAAGCTCAACATCAAAAAAACGAAGATCATGGCCACGGGCCCCATCACCTCCTGGCAAATAGAAGGGGAAGATATGGAGGCAGTGACAGAGTTTACCTTCCTGGGCTCCACGATCACTGCAGATGGTGACAGCAGCCACGAAATTAAAAGACGCCTGCTTCTGGGGAGGAAAGCGATGAGAAACCTAGACAGCATCTTAAAAAGCAGAGACATCACCTTGCTGACAAAGGTCCGCATAGTCAAAGCGATGGTTTTTCCAGTAGTGATGTATGGAAGTGAGAGCTGGACCATAAAGAAGGCTGACCGCCGAAGAATTGATGCTTTTGAATTGTGGTGCTGGAGGAGACTCTTGAGAGTCCCCTGGACTGCAAGGAGAACAAACCTATCCATTTTGAAGGAAATCAACCCTGAGTGCTCACTGGAAGGACAGATCCTGAAGCTGAGGCTCCAATACTTTGGCCATCTGATGAGAAGAGAAGACTCCCTGGAAAAGACCCTGATGTTGGGAAAGTGTGAAGGCAAGAGGAGAAGGGGACAACAGAGGACAAGATGGTTGGACAGTGTCATTGAAGCTACCAACATGAATTTGACCCAACTCCGGGAGGCAGTGGAAGACAGGAGGGCCTGGCGTGCTCTGGTCCATGGGGTCACGAAGAGTCGGACACGACTAAACGACTAAACAACAACAAAAGTGGTTTTCAGCAGAACTCTCAAACTGGAATGCAGACCCTGAACTCCCTTGGGGAGGCAGATGCTGTTGCCTCCAGACAGAACATAGATACTTGTGCAGTAAGCTCCTGCAGCTGCTATGCTCCCCCTCATCTGTTTTTGCTTTTATTAATCTATGTAAATAGCAATCTGCTAACAATGGAATTCACAATTGCAGCAAAGATTTCAGACAACTGACTCACAAGGTTAGCTCAAGATATTTTGTTCTTGAGGCAGAGCAGCAAATAGCACTCGCCACCCCATTTCAAGTTACGTAGTTCTCATGACTGGCCAGGTTATTTTGGCACGGGAGGCAGAAAATCCATAAATACTTCTCCTTGAAAGTAAAAGTAAAAATGATCATAATTAACCAGCTTAGTTGCCTGCCTTTCCATGATGTAGAAAATTAGCCACTGAGGCAGCTTTTTCACTCTGTCTAATGGTAGGGCTGGTCCTTCTGATTCAAGGAGGCACATGAAATGTACCAATAATCCAGGTACTTTTTTGTAGCATTGTTGCACAGTTTTATTTAGCACTATGAAGTCTGCAAACCAGAAACAGGATGCTGAAAACTGTCTTAAATCATTAGTTCACCTTGTGTTATCTATAGACTGGTGGCAACTCTCCAGGACTTTAGACAGAGGCCGTTCCCAGCCCCACCTGGAGCATGAACCAGGGTCCACATGCTAAACAAATGCTCGACCACTAAGTCCTTTTCCAACTACACCCTACTAACCTGCAAAGTCTGCACTACTATTCAGAGGTCCTGTGAAGCTTAAAATCATGAAGACAGAGGTCGGCACTTTATTGGTCTCTAGTAAATAAAGCACAACACTCTTTATGGCTTTCCTCACAAGATTGTCTCCAGAGGCCAGCAGCTGTAATACAAAGCAGAATGCTCATTAAATGTGTTTGTGTCTAGCCATGAAAGGGGTTCTTTCTTTCCTCACAGATAAGCAGCTTAAACCTCCCCCAACCAGTTTTTTAAAAGTTACCCTCACCACCACAGAGGCCAAAAAAGGAAGAATATCAACTGGTGCTACCCATTTAACATGCAGTCTATTTTAACCTGGATACAATGCAACTATTTAGACCAGTCATTCTGTAGGAAAAAGAAAGTGAATGTCATTCCTCCACCCGTTGGTAGTTTCCACGGGCCTTCAGCAAACAACTGAGCAGGAAGTGCAACAGGAGCCCTCCTCCCACTCCACTGCCAATGCCTATTAGAAACACAAACACAGCCCTTTGTCGCCAAGACCACCATCGTTCCTGGACTGGAGCCACTGTGGCATTCTGTTGCGGGGGCTCATTTTCTAATTTCTGTTCCAGAGCCAAGGACTTGTCAAAGTTCATATTGACCAGGTTGCCGGGGATCACACGAAGGCCAAAGTAGATTCTCTTGACAATTTTATAGGTTCTCATGAACTGAACATCACATCTGTATGTTCCTGCATCATATTCCTCAGCAGAAGGAAGCTTAACGACGAAGGTAGGAGTCTTGAAAGGTGCAAAGAGAGCATCATCAGTGGTAATGATACCTCTGGCTAACCTCCATGAATAGCTAAAGCTCTGGGTCTCCAGACCAATCTCCTTGGGGGTCAGGCAGCTAAATTCAAAAGGCTTACCAACAAGGATGGTGAAGTGCTGCATTCCACAGATCCAGTTACTCAAGCAGTCCACTTTCCGTTTGTTACAGTGTCTCCTTTGCCCATCTGTTCCAACTTGACATATCTCCTCTTCCTTGTAACCCAGGCCACAAGTGACACTACAGCTGGTAGAACTGACTGAAACCCGAGCAACTGCTGCCCTCAGTTCCTTGGGAATGGTAATGGGAGTGGTAGATGTCTCCTCAGCAGCCACCGATAATGGTACCAAGAAAGCAAATGCAAATGTTCCAAGGGTCAAGCTGGTTTCTGCAGTCATCATACCCAGAAACTCCTCTTAGAATCCATTTTGTAGCTTGATTAAGTAATCTAAGTGTCATTCTATGAAAATGTCATAAACATTTTTGAAGTTTAAAATAGATCCTTCTTCCAAAGCCAGGTACCAAGATGCGATACGTTCTTAAAATATAAAGGCAATTTGAATGACATACTGCTGTGGAAAAGAAATATATTGAAAACGGTAATTAAGGTACACCTGAATGTGCTAATTGTGCCCCATGTTATGCAATACATCATTAAACCAGACTGTAGGTAACATCATGTTAGAATCAGTGTCTTCCAGACATTGGCTTTTCAAGCACTTATAATAATACTCATATAATGTAAAAGTATTTCTTAATAAAAATTGGAAGAATTTAATAAGTTAATTTAGTCTGGCAGTCTTATCATACTTTCACATTACTGAAATGTTCAACATGAACTGCAGTGCTTTTCTGAACAGGTAAAAACCTTGGTAAAAGCTGAGATGAGAGAGCAGCAGAAGTAAGATAGCTGAGTACTTGTTGGGTGGGGTGGGGTGGGGAGATCTACTCTGATTATATTGTTCCATGTTACAAGTTCCCTCAGTTCTGAATACAGTTTCTGGACTAATTTTGGAATTGTACTTTATCAACTTGAATCTTATTAAGTTGTTCCATGTAAAGAGAACTCAGGGAAGGCTAACAGTATTATCATTTCGTTTCCTAGATAAAAATTCAGCAGAAGTAGTCTTTTTATGAAAATAGTACTGAATCCATGTAACTGGCTCCTTTTATTATTTTGTCTTTTAGATGTCTAGTTGGAACTAGGGAACCGAACATCCCTGAACCAAATGAACACCTTACATTGCCTTCAGTTGAGTCCAAACATTGTCTCCTGTTAGCCTCTCTGGCTGCCAGTGGCTCTCCAAGGCCCCCTTGCAAAGGCTCTTTCCCAGCTGTACCAGTCAGAACTTGGAGAAATTTTTGGATTAGAACTCCCAGTAACCCCACAGCTGGCTTGGGAATTCTTGAAGCAGATGTCCAAAAGGTTGTATTTCCAAGATCTGCTACTGAAAACAATGCAGTAATAACGAGAAGCCAGCATGGATTTGTCAAGAAGAAATCCTGCAAAACTAATTTTATCTCATTTTTTGAATGGGTAACCTCCCTGGTAGATGGTGGGAATGCTGTAGACATAACATATCTTGACTTCAGCAAAGCCTTTGACAAAGTGCCCCATGATATTCTGATTAGCAAGCTAAACTAGCTGTGGGCTGGATAGAACAAGTGTCAGGGGGACAGTTTTTCTATTGTAGTCAGAGAGTGCTTATCAATGGCTCCTTCTCAAACTGGGAGGAGGTAACAAGTGGGGTACCCAAGGCTCAGTCCTGGGTCCTGTGCTCTTCAACATTTTTATTAATGAGTTTGATGAGGGAGTGCAGGGAATACTCATCAAGCAAGGAAACAGACACTGTTGTAGCTTCTAGATTTATGGTAAGATCAAAACTCGGTAACTAACATGATCTAACCCCTGATTTTACACCTCCCATCTCAGCAAAAGGGGCTTCAAAACAACATCTCATACCACAGAAAAAGGAAGCCACTATGGTGTGGTGGGTTGAGTTTTGGAATAAGTCTGGAGAGACCACAGTCCAAATCCACACTCAGGCATGAAGTTTATTGGGTAATACCTCACTGGATTGTTGTGAGGATAAAAATGACAAGGAGGCCATGTACCCAGTCTTCAGTATTCTACAGAAAACCTAGTATATAAACACTATGGTAACAGTAACAGGGGACACAAGACAGATATGATACTTACACAACAGTAACTTCCACATTATCTATTTGGATCTGAAGTACTTTCAAATAACATGGAATTAGAAAAGTGAGTCAGTGATGTGACATTGTAGAGGAGAAAAGACCATGTAAATCAGAAAATGTATATTCTCCCAGCTAAGCATCTTCCATTAAGATGGAATTCTTAGTCTGTTCTTTTCTCCACAGCATTCAATTCTGGAAGCTTCCTTCACTGACTCATTGTTATAAACTTGTGAGGTCACAAACCAAGTTTCTCCAATGTAACTGTGATGATACAAACCAGCCTTCTACAATTCAGTAGTCATCCTAAAAGCGAAACCAATGCATTCTTACCAGTGTATGGAAACAGACAGATCCATCTATGGTAAAAGTCAGGTTTATGCCTATCAGAAAGCTCTTATTAAGAAGATAGCTAGATAGGAACCTTGCTGATTTGTCCCTCAGAATCTAGGGGGCTAAAAATAAACTTATCAGACACACCATCCCAATCAACTGTCATAGAGTGCCATTTTTTGTGCATTGCAACACATTGATAGGCACACACTGATCTGCACTTCCAGAGAAAAGAAAGACAGAGAAAGTTTAAGAAACAAAACATACCCTTTTATTTACAAACACAGAAACTAACATCACAGCAGTACTTTACAAAAACTAACAAGTAATCATTACGCCAGGTTTGTGCAAGCTACAAAATATCAAAACAATTCTGAGATCTGAAAGAACGGAAAGCGGAAACAGACATTGAGGCCAAGAAGTGTACAGGACAAGATAGGAATTCTTAACACCTTATTTGTAGTACAGTAGGTTACCCAAGCACTGCTTCATTCTTTGGATGGACTGGCAGCCTGTAGATGGCAGGATTATACACAGAAAGGTTGCATGGAAGCTCTGGTGGTCATCATGGTACACATAAACCATATTACAGAATATAATACAATGGGTAAATAGTAAATTACATTGCATTAGAGGAAGGAGGCCAGAGAACAACTTGTAAGCAAAATCACTAAACCAAAAAAACAGCTTGAAATATATTTGCTTGTTCTGAAATACACTCTGTGAGCACAAGGCTAAGAGAACCTCCTGAAGGATCCTAAAATGATGTACTAGATAAAACATATTTTAAATCTCTTGTGCTTAAAGATTAATTGGACTTTGGTTTAAACAACTATGCTTGCAGGAAAGTCAAATGCAAAATGCAAGTTTTTCTAAAGAGGCCCAGAATCAAAGCTCAAAGCCTTTTGTTGCAGGTGCACTTATAACCTCTGAGGAGATTTTTCATAAATTTCTGTTCATCCTGGGGGGGGGGGGGGGGATGTTCGGGGAACAAACATCTCTGAGCTATATATGACACATGGAACCACAATGGGAAGTGTCAGATTCCTACACAAACATCTGCTCCTCTCTTTCCTTGTCTTGTTCCTGCAATCAGCAACCATTTCCTGCAACCCCCTTCATAACACTCTAATCTTCTGGAGTCATCTGAGTTCTAAGTATCTACTCCAAACCTGTAAAAAGTAGGTCAACCTGGAAGGCAAACTTCCATAGCTCTGCAAGGGGACCCTAAGCATTAACAGCATACCTATGAACCCACTACAAACCAGTATGGATAATACAGAGAAAATAATGATGCTCCAAATAGCAATAATGCAATGAAATCTACAGCAGCATAATAGGTATTTAGGATTCACCCCCTTCAGAACTGTATGTAATAGAAATTAACATAAAACCTCAGCTTAGTGGCAAAGGGGTCTTCCTGTCTTGTCCTGTGATAAGACTCTCTACCTTAGGGAGGTCTAAGCTGATTAACAAGCAGAAAGTAATTCACTTCCATCACATTCTGTAAAAATCTTCTTTCCTGAGAGTCCACATTTTCATTCATTATTAGCAAGAAGAAAGGAACAAAGAGACAGATTTTTTCCTGTTCCATAATTCAGCATCTTTAAAAAAAATGCTCCATGTGTCCACAGGCAGCTGGTTCTCTGGTTCTCACTGTATTAACTTAAAGTCAGTCCATTATCTGACTCAATATTTTGTCCTTACTCCATATTATTGTTTCAATGTAGGAAATAAGGGTAGATAGGGAAGGGAAGGATATACTCATAAGAGCTCTGAGATCCCGCCACCTGCTAAAAGAACAAAATAAAAGAGAAAAACAAGAACAAATTTCAAACACACATGGCAGTATTTTCAACAGAATTCAGAGATTCGCAGTATCAGAAGCTGGTGGTTACAAAAGCATCCATAACTGATACAAAAACATTAGAAGGAAGCTTTTCTCTAGCATGTGCTTATTTAGCTTTTAAAGATTTCTATTTCAAAAGCAAATAATGGCACAATTGGGTTAGAAGCCTGAGAATCCAATAACCTTCTCTTGGTCTAGGTTTCCCCAACTTCCCTGGCTTATATTAACTCAGAGAGGGTGAGTGTTAGCAATCAAGCACTCCTGGTGCCCTCTCTGTGAGAATACAGAAGGAATGACTGAGATTCAAGTTATGTGGCAGTCTTAGGTACAAAGAGTGCAGTGGTTTCAGCTCTGAATACATTTATTACCTGAGTTCCGTGTAAGACAGAATGTTTGGCAAGGGGAAAGCAGAGTATGCAGTCTTTCCTATGTCCACATTTTCCAGGATGTGATGAACAATTTAAGATGTGGTTTTGTAAAATGAAGCCTTGTACTTTTCTCTCAACCATGATCACTGTCTACATATTAAAAGGCAGTTTTGTCTGATAATTTCTTGAATTTCAAAATAAATAAAATACCGTATCAGGAGGTACATCTCATTCCCTGCTGGATAATGCTGAATTCAGAGTACCATGTGTTTTTGACTAATTTGAGTGGTGTTGTGAACAGCCAAAGCTGCAGCTCTAGAGAGCAAGTTTATATGCTGTTCATGATCGAGAGAGCAAGCCTGTATGTTATTCAATATGGAGTTTGGAACCAAAAAGTGGATTCTGAGAGACTTATGTCGACATTCCTAAACACTATAACTAGAAAGCTTTCCACAAAGGTCAAGAGAACTTGAACCAAACCTTGCAGTTACTGAAACCAACAGCTATAACTAGTTCTCTGGTCTGTAGTTTCTCAGTCCACTTCACATGATCATAAAATGGACACCAGTGGATAACACATATTACCCTGTTTCCCCGAAAATAAGACCTAACCTGAAAATAAGTCCTAGTATGATTTTTCAGGATGTTCATAATATAAGCCCTACCCCAAAAATAAGCCCCCGTTAAGTGAAACCCTGCCTTCCACCATTGTGCAGCAACCAGAAAAAGATGACATGACTATATGTGAATAAATGTAGATTGTTGTAGATGAAAAAAATATAACATCCCCTGAAAATAAGCCCTAATGTGTTTTTTGGAGCAAAAATTAATATAAGACCCTGTCTTATTTTCGGGGAAACACGGTAATACCAACACATATATGTGTGGATTTCTCAAGTGACCACCAATAGATGCCACCACTTGAAATACATTTTCCAGACAATGATCCATAAGCAAACAATGCATTTTGCTAGAAAGCTCAGAGCCCTTATTGGTGGCTAAACTCTATAATAAAGTCAACCACCTAGCAGTGTGGACTTCAAAGATGTTGAACAAGTGAACAAGTATGTTCAACATGCAATATTAAAATGAGAAACTGCTTACTGTCCAATATTTTTTTAATCACATCCTTTCCAGACTTTAAAAAAGACATCTGTACTAAAATGTGATATGATCACACAACAGTAATATGAATGTGTTTCACAAGATGTTTGTGTGCAGCAAATTCAGCATTTTAGTACAGTATCTTAAAAAAGCATATGGTGTATGTTGTGAAAACAAGAGCATCTTAAGCACCCTTAGGGAATAATCAAGAATAGTTTTGATCTTTATTATGAAATGAAGCGCAGGCGTACCATATTAATGGGTCATGCCTTGAGTAGGTCAACTTTCTGGATAGACTGCATGTAGCCAACAGTCTAAAACATCAGTTCAAGTACAAACTGATACAGTGGTGCCTCGCTAGACGATTGCCTCGCAGGACGAGGAAATCGCTAGACGATGCCTTTTTGCGAGCGCTACTGCGCTTCGCAAAACGATGTTTCCCTATGGCGATTTTCGCTAGACGATGAGGTTTCCCCATAGGAGTGCGCCGACTAGTGGTGAAAAGCTGTCAGTGCAGCTGTCAGTGCATTCCTATGGGGACCCGCACTCGCTAGACGATGTTTCCCTATGGGAAATTTTCGCTAGACGACTGCGTTTTCCCTTGGAACGCATTAAAGCGATTTCAATGCATTCCAATGGGAAAACGTGCTTCGCTAGACGATGTTTTCGCTAGACAGCGATCCTCGTGGAACGGATTAACATCGTCTAGCGAGGCACCACTGTATCAGGAGTAAGGATGATGTCAGGAGAAAGCTCTTCCAGCACAACAGCTGCTACCACCTTTTATCTTCCCTCAGGACAGGTTTCTAGCCCTACATGAGGAAGTGCTTGCATGGCTCTGTAATCCTGCCGCATAAAATGTCATAGGTGCACATATTATAAGTAGGAAGTTTTTGCCAGTTTGCTATAATCAGTTCAAATTTAAGTAGTTTTGTACTGCCAAAAATACTTATATAAATGCAAACAAAAATAAAGTTGCCCTCTTACATATCACCAACACACTTTATTATTACAGAAAATGTGTAGCATGGTGCCACTTAATTTCCTTCTCATGTTTACACAACACTAAGTCTACTAATGTTGTTTCTGTTTTATATGAAGTTGTGTAATTTACAGCATTTTGTTGAGAAGCTAAACAAAAGTAATAAAAAGCTAGCAGGAAAACAACAAAGCAAACAAATTTCTTCCTCGGAAAGACAGCACATTTCTTTATCACATTTTTTAAAGCAAAGATCCAGTGCATTTATTAATATGATAAAAGCAACGTAACAGGAGCAGAGCAGGAAGGACAATGAGCAAGCTGGGTAACACTGGACCAGCAGTGAGGGAAAGAAAGGGTTAAAACAAATCTCAATTCTAAAAATCATGAAAATTCACAGCAGTAGCCACTGAACTTCAAGGACATACAAAATTTTGTGTATATATCACACCAGAAGCCTATTGCATCCAGCAACTGTCATATAAAAGTTTCCTAAGATCCCTGTAATATAAATGTAGCTCACTACAAGTGCCATCTACTCCTGTTTGGAAATCTTACCTATATAAGCAAAGTGAGTGAGAAGCATCCCAAGAATGGAGACTTAAAAGGTTCCTGGACACTGATGATCCTAACTACTGGAAATCAAGGCTGCTCCTACCGACACAGCCCCACTCCAACTGCACAACAGCACCCTGCATTCTGTTTCTTGCTCAGATTAGTCAGTGACATAATGGTTTATCTGCAGATACCACAATTTAGCGGCCAACTACGGGCCCAACACATGGACATCTCATTGTTCCTTCATATTGTAGGCAATGAAATTTAAGGACAATCACCCAACTGTCAGATAATTACTCTTTCCTCTCTATTATTGGGAGGTGGGGAACGATATAAAATATTCATAATATTACCAAAAAAAATGTGTTTGCTCCCAAATTGCTCCCCAGCACTTTCGCTGCTACCTTTGACTCCAAACAGCGTTCTTAACTAAAAAAATCTGGGCTAATGGTATAAGCTGCAAAGAGAACCAACAACTTCTCTCTTCCTAATGTAACATTACCTATGAAAAAAGATTTTTTCTTCTTCACTTGCAGTGCCTACAGGTCAACAGCTCATACTGAAGTTTGTAAAACTGAGGATTTCAATTATGTTATATTCTGTAAAGCAAAATTTTGTCCATCCTTGAAAGCAGAGCAGCTAAACACTTAGCAAGCAAATGTCACCGGGGAGCTAAAGTGCTAAGACTATGCCATGTCTGTAAGAAGCAAGGTCACCAAGCAAGCAGACGCTCACACTGGGTCCTTACCTGGCAAAGGCTGTCCCAGCTCCGCCTGCACTTTACCCTTCGCTGCTCCTTCCAGAGGTAAAGAACCTCTGTCCCCTTTGTAGAGTTTCGGTTTAAATGGAGAATCTTTCTCTTTACCTTTTGATCCTTTAGGTCTGCCTGCTTGCTTCTTCTTGGATTTACCATCTCCCTTCACACCCAGCAATGGATGGACCTCTGTGAGGGAAGAGACATGTGCCAAAAAAAGAAGGTGCATAAATTTCACTTTACATTAAAACAGAACCATATTCTGTCAAATTTGTAGTTCTGTGAACCTCATGCCATCACATAGAAAAGGGGGAATATACTGTATCTCAGTCATTTCCAGAAGCAAGAAGACACAGTTTTCTGAGCCACAGAAGAACAGTTGGATAAGCCTGGAATTACACTAGTTCACTAGCAATATGTTTTACAGAAATGTTAAAATAAACACAGGGAGCTACTCAGACTCAAACTGAACCAAAGCTTCCCCACTGAGGAGTGCAACAACATGAGTATTCTAAACATCTGGGGAAAGCAGTGGCATTGTTAACACTAAATGTGCAAGGTCATGAGAACCTAAACTCTGGGACTTTATTTGGTCAAGCATCCTGTCCGACATAAAGGATTGCTTTTATTATTCCCTACTCTCTGTGTATACTCTAATGTTACATATTTCATGACTCAACATAGTCTCACAATCTATAGGTTCACATTAGCATTGCAGCAACATTTTTGGAGAGCTGTCGTCTTTAGACTTGTTGCTATGTGCCAAAGAACTGGCAGAACGTACACGGAATTGTGGACAATGCCTTTAGTGGTACAAACATAGGCAACAGAGAACTGGCAGCAAGCAGTTTTTGTGTGACTGAAACAAATACACTGCACTATGAACCTGTTCCATCATCTCTCACAAGACATCGCTTTAACTATATATCTATGCCCTATAGCAGTAGTTCCCAACCTTGGGTTCCCAGGTATTCTTAGACTACAACTCCCAGAAATCCTGGCTAGTGCAGCTAGTGGTGAAGGCTTCTGGGAGTTTTAGTTCAAGAACACCTGGGGGCCCAAGTTTGGGAAGTACGGAGAAAGCCAGCAGGTGGGGGGGGGGGCCCCCTAGGGAAGCACGGCCACAAAGTTAAAACACAGAGATGTAACCAGAAATCACACCTTTTAGGAACAGCTTTTCTGGTAATGGCACACATTTCAAAGTCTTTGAGGTTAGTGGGTTCAAAGTGTCACACACAGAGAGCTGACCTTTTCTCTTCCCATGCTCAATAAACACAAAAGACAGCTGGTTTCCACCTTGGGAGTCAGATTAGCCCAAGTACCCAGTTCAAAAGCTTCTTTTGAAACACCCTCTTTGACCAGGATTTCCCAGGAAATACACAACCAAGCTGGGAGCTTAAGTAGAGTCCAGAGTCAAACAAAAGGAGTCTTTCCAGGTGAACAAGAGACGGGATGTAGAGGAAGGTTATGGAACCTGATGTAAGTCTAGGGCCGCTACTTAGTGGCTGATAGGAACCTTAGATACTGAAATAACCACATTTCTTAATCCTTAATGCCTGTTGCTAAACGCTGTGCTTGTCTGAAAGCCCTTAAATGTAATCTTTATAATTTGTAAGCCCTCCAAGCCTTTTTATTAATGTTTTGCCTTTTCTTTAAATAAAGTCTTTTAGAAATAGAGATTTCTATTTCTTGCAGAGCTATCTTTTGGTTACCTGATCCAGAAAGCCAAGCCACTCTTCCATGTTACCAGAGTAGTTTGTCTTTATATAACATGTGTAAAATGCACACACAAAGAAAAGGTTGGTGGCAGCTTTTACTGGGATTTAAGAGAAACTTGAGATTTTGCTCTGGGATAGAAAGGGACCACTGGGTTTGCCTTCTCCTCAGCATGTAAATATGGCCCAGATCCCAGCAAAAATCCTTGACAGTAACCACTGCCCTATAGTAATGGAGACGCTAAAGGTAAAGGTAAAAGTCCCCCTTGACATTTAGTCCATTCGTGTCCGACTCTAGGGCGCGGTGCTCATCCCTGTTTCCAAGCCATAGAGCCAGCGTTTGTCCGAAGACAGTTTCCGTGGTCACGTGGCCAGCGTGACTAGACACGGAACGCTGTTACCTTCCCACTGAGGTAGTACCTATTTATCTACTCGCATTTTTACATGCTTTCGAACTGCTAGGTTGGCAGACCTAGTCAATTGCTAACAAAAGCAACGTGGCATTTGCAAATGGCCTGAAACAATGCATTTCCTATTCATGACTGTAAAGGAGTGTGTGTGAACCTGTGTGTAGGTTGTCCAGCATAACTGTTCTACCTATTGCACATTATAGAAGGTGCAGTCTGTATTTGGGGTTAAACAAATTCCTATATAGAAGTGATTTTTCTGCAGCAATTTTGTTATTCGAAGCATCCTGAAGCCATAAGTTACATTAACAAAATGGTATGGAGCATGAGGAAGATCAACTACTCAAAGAAGTTTTTTGTTCCCTCCTCAGACAACTGTCCACATAGAAGTAAGGATCACGAAGGCGCAAAAGAAGAACAAATAAGTCAATGCTTAGAAATGGGTTTCCTCCTTTAGGAAGGAAGGAAGTTTTTTTTTCCTGAGGTAGAAGAGTACAGTTGCGCTTGATAACACGATAACGTATGGCAATTGATAAAATGAAGTGAACCATCATTCCAAATTTTCCCCCCCCAAAATATTGAAGAATTAGGATATCCCTCCCCCCCCCCCAATTGTTGATTGCTAAAGAGATGTGGGACAGTGCAGGCATAAGAGTGACAGCAACTCCCACTTACCATCATTGGGAACTCCCTGCAATTCTATGTTGGTAGTTTTGGGTTTCTTCTTTGGGGGCTGAGGTCCATCAGACATGGACTGCCTCTTCTTCTCAGAGCCAATACCCTCATCAGGAATTGCAGTCTGGACTGCGTCAGGAGGAGGTCCGTACGGGTTTTCCTCTGGGTCTTCCACTTCAGGAGCAATAGGCAAGTACAATAAAGCTTTGGAGTCTTCCAATTCTTCATCGCTGTCAAGTAAACAACATTTTGCTTCAACTAACAGTGCACAGATAACATTGCAATATAGTTTTCCCCATCTCTTCTTCTGTTTGAACGCCATCCACTCTACAGCAGGCTTTCTCAAAATGGTGATGTCCAGATTTGCTCAAGGGCAATTCCCATTATTCCATGCTGATTAGATAGACCTAGACAGAAGTAGGTTGGGGAAGGCTGCTTTATGGAATAATTTAACACGTTACGAACTGAATAACCAAGGTTTTATGCCGACTATACATTCATCAGGGAGCCAAAGCTACACTTGATTTTTCCTCAGCAATATACAACTTTGCTAACATGTGCCACATCCACATGTAATCCATGAACTGCCCCACAAAAGTCAGGCACAAAATAAAAGAAGTATTCACACCAAGGATGGCTGTAGCAGAAATGCAGATGTTTGAGAAGAAAATAAAGCCAACAACAGCAAGAACAGAGATTTGCCCTTTGCTTCTTAAAACAAAAAGAGATCCTCACAGATGGAAAGGGTTTGGAAAAATAAGTTATATACTTTCCAGCTACACAGTTCGGAAAAAGTGAAGAACTGCAACGATTAAACAAAAGGAAATGCAAGATTCACTAATTGACTGGTATTCCTTTGTTGGTAGATGTGAAATAAAGCAATTGATTCTACATCCTTTGAGGTGAAACATGCTAGCCCCACATCTCAAGTCGGTAGCCTCCATCTTGGAAATTAAATTAAGTATAGATTTCTAAGATTCTAGTCAGGATGATTTCTGGACTTTTGTTTCTCCTTCCTTTCCCCCAATCCTAAGCTTTGTAATGTCCAAACTGATTAAGAATCCCATGGGAACTGAAAGTGCTTCTCTTCAAGGTTCTTTAATTGTCCAATAACAATACTGCCTATCCTTGTTTTTGGATATAACAGTCTTGTTAACGTGCATTAGAAACTGAATACAACTTAAACTTTCTTATAGCTCTTAATAAGGTATATCATGTAAGAAACTCCTCTTGCTGATTTTGAAACTGGATGCAAAATAAATGTTAAGAGGACATACCATACAAAGTGTTAAAAGACAAAATTCTTCAATAATCAGAAGCATATTTTTAATCTAGCAACATTTTTTTAAAATTGTCAATTATTTTTTCAGAGCCTTGGCAACAGATTTTTTTTAAAATCAGAATCACTGTTATGCTAAAAATGCATGCAGATTTAGGCTGTAATCTCAACTGCGCTTAACAGCGAGTGAATTTTACTGAATGCAGTGGAAGTAAAATCTAAAGAAACATGCATTGAACTAATAAGTTCCATAAAATTTATCCACTAGAAATTCTTTCACATCTACATCACCATATTTTCACCTGCTACAAAAAGCAGCAATGGGATCTACGCTGGTCACATCCACTTCTTCATCTTCTGCCGCATCAGCACCTGCCAAACAAAGAAAGTTCAGATCACTTATTAGAAGAAACAGAGAGAACTCCTTGACAAGCTTCATCTAATGTTTCATTAGCATAAGTGACAATGGAGCCAACTTTTGGGCAACAGCAAAGCAACAAACTGAATCAAAGTTGAACCTTTCCAGTGACTTCAGCAACCAGTGGAAAACCTTTCCAGAAGCCTGCTTAAAGTACAGAGGACTGCAACTGTTGTTATATAAAATTATATACAATTTAAATTAAATCAGCTCTTGTGTTGAGAACCAACTAATCAGCATCAACTGCAATTCTCAGTGCCCATAGAACTTTAATAAAAAAGACTACAAGTGATGAGAAAAGATAATGGGTGGATGAAATGCAGAATAAAAGATTATAAAAAGAGAGTCTAAGGCCAAGGGTGCTCTCCAGATGTTACTGAAGTACAGCTCTCACAATGCGTGATTACTGGTCATACTGACTGGGATTGATAAGGGCTGTGGTCCAAAATATCTGGATTGACAGACTGACTATCCATAGGTTACCCAGGAGCTTCACTTAATGAAAAGGCTATTTTTGGAAAATATATAGATTCAGACCTGACTATGAGACTGATGCTGACTTGGTCACCTTGGCTGGGAACAGAACAGGAGGAATGTGTTGGTTCTGCTGGACCTCTTAGCAGCTTTTGATACCATCAACCATTGTATCCTTCTATGCTCCTCTCTAGGATGGAACTCGGAAGCAATGATTTACAGTAGCTCTGGTCCTTCCTGGTCTAGCAATCCCAGAATGTGGTGCTGGGGATCTCCTCTTTTACACTTCGCCTGTGGCGGCAGCACAGCAGTGGTGGAGTGACAGGAGCAGGTAGGCACCACCAACACCGGCCACAAACTGAAAACCCAACTGGGAACCAGTTCCGTTTTCTGTTTAGTTTGTGGTTCATGGCTAACTAAGAACCATCACAAACCACCATGTTTCAGGTTCGTACCCTTCTTTACAGAGGTGCCTTTGGTTAATTGTAAGGCTCTGGCTGCCCCTCTGGCCATTAGGTTGGATGCCTCTCAGAAACTACCAGTCCTCTAATCCTTTGCAACTCTCATTGAGCCAGTCCCATCCACTTCCTCTTTCCTCCTCACAGACACATAATGGATGCCGGAGTCTTCATTCTCCACCTGTGAGTAACTAAAATTCAGTGAGGATTTTAATTTCTTGGCTAAAGCCCCCAGAATTCTGGCTGGGGGAAATTCCTGGTGAATTCTGTGGGCTGAAGTACAAGAAGTACCAAAGTTCCACACATAATCCTATAAATAAATGTCACATCATTTATATCCTGCACCTTCACCCAAAGCAACTCTTGGGGTAGCTATGGCAATTACAACAATACAAATATATACCTGTGAAGGACTTCATTCCTGATCACCTTCACAGTCTATGTCACACATTATGAATAATGCTGAAGTAGTTTGAGAACAATCCTCTTTTTCAGCTCCTCTCTGGTACATCTTAGCTAACAGAGTATTTGTTTTGTAGGTTCCTCTGATGTCTAAATTCAGCCAGCAAAAAGAAATTCTACAAGCATAAAGGCACTTCTGCCAACCCAGGGGTGCTTCTGCCTACTCCCAACCCACCACAACCAGCTCATCTCTGAGTTGTAATTGCACACTTTTTGTGCAAACTTTACACACTATCCTGATGAACAAAAAGAGATGACACCTGATGAAGTACAAGTTCCAGGAGCAAGAGAATGGTAATTCAGGTTCTGAATTAGCTGCGGGTTAAACCGCAGAAGCCTCTGTGCTGCAAGGTTAGAAGACCAGCAGTCGTAAGATCGAATCCACGCGACAGAGTGAGCTCCCGTCGCTTGTCCCACCTCCTGCCAACCTAGCAGTTTGAAAGCATGCAAATGCAAGTAGATAAATAGGTACCACCTCGGTGGGAAGGTAATGGCGTTCCGTGTCTAGTCGCGCTGGCCACGTGACCACGGAAACAGTCTACGGACAAACGCTGGCTCTACGGCTTGGAGACGGGGATGAGCACCACCCCCTAGAGTCGGACACGACTGGACTAAATGTCAAGGGGAACCTTTACCTAATGACATTTACTATTCACACAGGACAATCTGAGGTTTTTAATCAATGCATTTGTTTTACCTGTCTGCTCTGGCTCACTCTTGTCTTCATCTTCTATGTCAAATTCAGATTCCCGCTCTTCATACTCTACATTTTCATCTAGTTCTTTAAAATCAGGTGCAAAGGCACTCCAGTTTTCCTAAGCCACAAATACAAAGAATATTTCACCACTGTGCCAATATCTTAATAGTAATTCATTACATCATCACATCTTAGCCGCACATGATAAGCACAACAAACCACATGAATCTACAAGGACCAGATTTTCTTTATAACAAGCCATGTTAAAAAACTACACTAGTTAGCTCTACTGCGTAATATCACACCAGAATCTCTTTCACTCTTTTCATTACTTTTCTCTCTGTAGTGAAAGGGAGTCTCAAGCCCCTGGCTACAGACAGTTCATTTCTCATCGATCATAAAAGAATTTGGCTTTCTCTGAAGAATACACAAAAAAAGGATGTTAATTCTACTGTGTACACAACCTTATGGAAACGCTACAAAAATATTCACAAAGACTTACCACAGAATCACCCAAGAAAAGCAACCTGTACTGAAAGTCAGAACATACATCAGTATTACTACCTACCACTTGATTTTGAGCCCAGATGGACACTACACCACTAGAAATTGATGCGATGATGGGTCGGACAGGATGCCACTAGAAGACAGAGATTGCACAGGGAATAGTATTTTAAAACAAATGTTTTTTTAATAAAAAATTATATATTTTGTATATAATTAATCCCTTGAGAAAAATAGAAAAGCACTTACTGCTACATCTAGCAACAGCTCCCCCCTAGTGCCGTGGAGGATTTTCACTAGATTTCCAATGCTCTTCTCCCAAATGTACAAAGCATGCTGACGTGCTGACCCTGCAACAATGTATTCTCCATCACCAGAAAAACAGCATTTTTTCCAAGGTGTTCTGCAGAGAAAGGAATCAACAGAACAAATTGCCCTGTGCTACTCTGTTCCAGGAAAAGCAAGAGCACTAGATAACACCAATTCAAAAATGTCAAAAGATGGTTTATATGTGCCCAGATGTGTGATATTCTGAAACTACAAATGGCAAATTTCACAGCAGCTAATTGCTCAAGACAGGATGTATCTTTCAGGACAGATTTGGACTTTCAGTGAAGTGTAACAGGAGAAGGATGGTACAGTTGGTGCAAAGGGATGACACTGGAGAAGTATGAGCAGAGGCTGGAAACAATAAGGGAAGAACTCTCATAAATTCACTTGACTGTTTCAGAACAAGTGGTGAAACAAAGAGCCTTCATCGACATAGCTAAGATCAAACACAGCTCAACTTGTTCTCCCACAGAACTATTGAGACTATCAGGCATACTATGTGGCTGCATCAGAAGGGGATGTGAGATGGCAAGAGTCCCTTCACTCAAAGCTACTCTGTGTGTGCTTGTAGAAAAATGGAATATAGTATAAATGTAGCACTAGAAGTAGAGTAACAGTAGCAGCAGTAGTAATAAAAACTGTAATTGTAGTAGAAGTAACAATTATAGTGTTATTGCTGATGCATAGGGGTAGATCAAAGAGTCAACCTTAAAGGTTAAAAGTCAACTCCTGATAAATATGTGGGTGAGATGACAAGTTTGCAGAATCACTGATGTCTGAATTTCAGGAAGCAAATCAATAACTACTGGCAATTGTTTTAACTTGTTAACCAAAGGTTGTTGAAATGAGTTGTTGAAATTAGTATGGGGAGAAAGATGATCTGATCTTGCTTTCATATTATTTTTAATTTCTTCCCTTAAAGTTTGGTAGTCTGCAACTTCTGTACTTTTTCTACTTTTGAGGTTGCTTATTGAGGGGAATTCCCAATTTCTATAAGGCATTTTTTATTGTTTATCCAGAAGTGTAATACCGTGTTTCCCCAAAAATAAGACAGGGTCTTATATTAATTTTTGCTCCAAAAAACACATTAGGGCTTATTTTCAGGGGATGTTTTATTTTTTTCAGGTACAACCAACTACATTTATTCAAACACAGTCATGTCATCTTCTGTTTGCTGCACAATGGTGGAGGGCGGAGTTTCGCTTAACTGGGGCTTATTTTTGGGCTAGGGCTTATATTACGAGCATCCTGAAAAATCATACTAGGGCTTATTTTCAGGTTAGGTCTTATTTTCGGGGAAACAGGGTATCTGTTGAGTTTTATATACACAACGGAATTTGTTTTGTTGTTTATGTTGTTTGAGATACAGATATCTCTAAAACTGAGAGCTAATAATAACACTCAGGACACACAGTTCCCTTAACCGAGTGTATTATACAAAAATATATATACATACATACAGAGTAGCACTGCAGAAATCTGGCAGTATCCATGAGTCTCACCGACAAAATAAAACGCTGGTCTCCTCCATCAACCCTAGTCACTGGTTTACTAAAACATCTCTAATTTATACAGTAATTTGATGCAACAGTGACATTGCAGATTGATGTTTGCACATGTGCGAAAAGTCACATGTCTCACTCTTGGCTTGCTGCCAACCTGAGTGACTCAGCTTTCCTTGCCTTCCCACAAATCACTAAGGCAATTCCATTTTACAACTTAACACAAACCTTAACATCCCTCCTAATTGCCTTACTTTGTGGTTTCATTTATATTTTTACATTTACATATTCATACACATTTCAATCCATAATTTTACACACGTTTTCTAGCAATTACATCTCTTTCATACCAATCCTCTTTAACATCTGGTAATGTTTTATTACCCCTAGAGGTTTTGTTAGTATGTCTGCTGTCATTTCATCAGTTGGACAATACTTTAGTTCAATTAATTTTCTTTGAACTGCTTCCTTTACATTTCCATATCTAATGCCCACATGCTTTGTTCTGGCCTTGTCAATTTCTGATTCTGCCATGCAAATGCAAGTTTGATTATCTTCAAAGATTGTTACTGGCTTATTAATATTTATATTTAAATCTTGTAGTAACTGTGACATAATTTCAATAGTTATACATATTTGTGAAAGTGCTGCATACTCAGCTTCTGCAGTAGACAAAGCCACGTAACTTTGTTTTGACACCTTCCAGTCAATGAGCGTTCCTGCTAATTTTAAGATGTTCCCTGAGGTAGATTTTCTAGCTGTAGGATCATCTGCCCAACTTGCATCTGAGAATGCTTCTAATATTGGTTGACCTTGTGGATCTATTACTAGACAATAATTCACGGTTGTTTTTAAATATCTGAGTATTCTTTTTGCTGCTTTCCAATGCATAATTTTTGGACAACTCAAGTGTCTACTCAATATATTAACTGGGTTTGCTATGTCTGGTCTGGACCATGTACTAATGTATTGTAAACTGCCAATTAGAGATTCATATAATGCTACATCACATTGAGGACTATCCTCATGGTTTATATTTTGAAAATTAACTTCCATTGGCGTTTTTGCACTTTTACAATCTTTCATGTTGAATTTTTCTATTAATTCTAATATTTTCTCTTTTTGGTGCCAGACAGTTTCTCCATTTGGTCCTTCCTCTATACATACTCCTAAATATTTATGTATAGGACCAAGATCTTTGAGTTCAAATTTTTTGTTTAATTTGTCTAGGATACTTAATATTGTACTTTCATTTTGCCCACAAATTAACATATCATCCACAAAAATAGCTATATACATATTGCAAAATCCATTTTCCAGATTGGTGAATACACATGGGTCTGCTTTACTTTGTATTAACCCTAAATCCTGTAAAGCTGTGGTTAGACAAGTATTCCATTGTCTCGCACTTTGTTTCAGCCCGTATAGCGCCCTTTTAAGTAACCATACATTGCCCTTTGTGTCTATTCCTTCTGGTGTTTCCATATATATCTGCTCATTCAATGGAGCATTGAGATATGCTGTTTTTATATCTACCTGCCTGGTGTGCCAACCCTGTAATTTTGCAAGTGTTAACAGCATTCTTATGGACTTGCTTGCAACAGTGGGTGAAAATATCTGATCATAATCAGAATACCTTTCCTGTGAGAATCCCTTTGCTACAAGTCTTGCTTTGTATATACTCTCATTACCCCCACTTTTAATTTTATATACCCATCTGCAACCAATAGCTTTCTTGTTTGTGGGTAGCTGTGTTTCAACAAACACTTCTTTGCTATTTAGAGCTTGTAGCTCTGTTCTCATAGCACTTTTCCATTTTTCTTGTTCTTCTTTGGGCAATTTCTGTATGTCCCTATAATTCTGAGGAGTTTCTACTGCACATAATGTTGCATATCCATATCTCTTAGGTGGAATGCCCTTCGTACTTCTCTGAGACCTTCTTGGCTCTGTCTGTCTCAAATTTTCTGAATTACTTTGCTCCTCACTATCTGAGCTTTGCTTTATTTCTCTCTGCTCAGTATCTGCCTGTTTACTTTCACTAATCTCCTGTTGTGTGCTTGTGCTTGGCACCTGCTTAATTCCTGAAGGAAAAAACACTTCTGAACTCAGTTCCACATTCCTCCAATCTTGCTCATTAAAATCTACTGAGCGGGATAGTACTAGCCTTTTATCTGGAGTGTACAATCGGTAACTTTTTTGCCCTGGCTCATATCCTAGCATGATTGCTTTCTGAGCACGTGGCTGTCCTTTTCGTCTGAGTTTCCTTGGTATATTTGCCCAACACTTTGCTCCGAATATTCTCAAATGAGATAAATTTGGCTTTCTTCCATATAACTTCTGATATGGGGTTGTGTTAATTATCTCTCTATACGATCTGTTAATTATATAATTTGAAAATTTAATTGATTCTCCCCAAAAGGAATAAGGAAGTCCTGCATCTGTTAATAGAGCCTCCATGACTTGTTTCAATCTACCATTTTGTCTCTCTATTAAGCCATTTTCAGCAGGTGTAGCAATGTTGGTGAACCTCTGTCTAATCCCTTTTGCTCTTAGCCAATTGCATAAATTGTTGTTTGTAAATTCTGTTCCCTTATCTGATTGTATCTCTGTTATTTGATAAGGTTTGTATTTCCTTTCAATAAATTTCACCCAGTCTTTCAGGGTTTTTATTGTTTCATCTTTTGATTTTAATGGATAGGTGAATGAATATCTTGAGTAATGGTCTATAATATTCAACGCATATCTTGATCCACCTATTGACTTTGGCAGTGGTCCAATTAAATCTACTGCCACTATTTCAAAAGGATGCTTCGTTACTCTTTCACTTCGTTTTGCCACTGGTGCAGCCTTACTCTTTGTTTGTTTGCACACATCACAGTTCAAATACTTTTTACAATCTTTTACATTCAAGCCCTCTGAGTGTTCAATTGTTTTTCTTAATAATTTGTACCCCATGTGTCCTAATTTTCTGTGCAACACATGTATACATTTATCATGTTCTGGTACATTCAGGGTTAACATGGCTTGTCCCTTATCAGTGTGTATTAATTTATACAAGCCATTATTTTCTTTAGCTTGCCCACACACTTCACCATTTCTTTTAATTACACACCCTGTTTCTTTAAATGTTATTTCAAAACCTTCTTCTGTCAATTTTATTACACTCAGTAAATTGTGTTTTAATTGTGGAACCAATAATACTTCTTTTAGCTTACCTAAGTTTTGTGTGTAAACATCTCCTTGTGATACAACTGGTGAACACAAACCGTTTGCCAAATTCACACATTGCAGTTCACATTTCTGCTTAGAAATTAATAACTCAGGGTCCTTTGTAATATGATAGCTGGCTCCACTGTCAAGAATCCATTCCTGTCCTTGAAAACGCTCAGCTCTGGAAACGACCGATGCTTCTGGGATCCGGCGACTCCCCCATTGCTGTTTCTTCTGTCGCTGCTTATCTTTCCCTCCTGTAGCTCTGCTGGGCGAAAAACTCTCCTTTCGCTCCGGACAATGCTTTATTAGATGAGAGGTACTCCCACAGCGAAAACATTTTCTTGCCATCAAGACGCCGGGAACTTTGTGCTGATTTGATACAGCTGCCTTCACGTCTCCGGTTTGCTGGCTCCTTGCCACCTGGTTCTCTGCTCTCTTTGACTCCTCCTCTTTGAGTCTTGCAGAAATATATGGCACAGTTAACTGTTCTTTTGGAATTCCCTCCAACGTAACAGTTAACACATCGTAGGACTCGTCAAGGCTCGATAAAATTATATAAGCCTTATGCAGTTCTGTAAACTCCAATCCCATCTCATTGAGTTGGATGAACATGCCGGTCAACCGCTCCAGATGTTTGGATATACTCCCTCCTGGCTCCAGCCTTAAACGATACAGCTGCCTTGTGAGGGTTATCTGCGAAGAAACTGAGTCCTGTACATGTGCCCTCCTGAGTGCTTGCCAACACTCGCTTGCCTTATCAATTCCTCTAACAAGAGATAATTGACTGTCCTCAAGGCACAAAATAATTGTAGATAGGGCACACTGGTTCTGTTGGACATTCTCATCCTCCTCTTCTTCTGTAAGAGGTGGTGGGTTGGTAATAATATTCCACAGTCCTTCCTTGAGCAGGAACATACGCATTTTCATTTCCCATGCCAAATAGTTCCTCTCATTTAATTTTGGAAGCTGGAAATTTGGAGCAGTAGTTGCCATTCTGCTTATCAGTGCTCTCTCTCACGCTTTCACATAAACAACAAAATTACGCTGGGCCCATAACCTGTTGAGTTTTATATACACAACGGAATTTGTTTTGTTGTTTATGTTGTTTGAGATACAGATATCTCTAAAACTGAGAGCTAATAATAACACTCAGGACACACAGTTCCCTTAACCGAGTGTATTATACAAAAATATATATACATACATACAGAGTAGCACTGCAGAAATCTGGCAGTATCCATGAGTCTCACCGACAAAATAAAACGCTGGTCTCCTCCATCAACCCTAGTCACTGGTTTACTAAAACATCTCTAATTTATACAGTAATTTGATGCAACAGTGACATTGCAGATTGATGTTTGCACATGTGCGAAAAGTCACATGTCTCACTCTTGGCTTGCTGCCAACCTGAGTGACTCAGCTTTCCTTGCCTTCCCACAAATCACTAAGGCAATTCCATTTTACAACTTAACACAAACCTTAACAGTATCTGAATTATCAAAATCTACTGTTTTATCCATGATAACCTGCTTGCCCCAAACAGTACCACCATTTTGTTTTCTAAAACTGGAGGTGGCTGAAATTTATAATGTGGAGGAAAATATGTGTTCAATCTGTAAGATTTAGGCAACTGCTGAAAAATTATCTTTGCAACTTGGTATACCTATACATATAATCTGTTGGTGTTAGCTCAGGACTACTAGCTTCAATATGATGAATTGCTGACTTGTTTCTTTGGATTCATGATAGGGCTTACATATATTACTTATACTGTTCTTCATAATTATTTTCTGATAGTATCTGGTGCAAATAGCTTGACACTAGACTGTGCATGTGAATCCCTCAGTTTAAGCCATACATTCAATTGTTGCTTATCAAAATTATCATCCAGGAGGAAACTAGAGTGTTGTCCATGTAATGGTTTCCGGTCATCTGACAAAGTGGGGCTGTGTTCCCACTGAAGTTTTTTCAAAGCTTGACTATTTGACCCATTCAGAGATTCTTGAGAACAAAGTCCATGCCTGCCATTGCTTAGTGGTAAATAAAGGTGCTCTATACATGCCATTGGATGATGGCACCAGTGTTTTGACAGGAGCATATATTCTTGCTTGAAGATAGCCATTTCTTTCAAGATCTTACCTATTCACCAAGTCCTGTAGCTTTTGCATTGGTTCTGGTTCTCCATCTCTACCACAAGTCAAGATTTCCCGACCATCATAGACTCTGATTATGCGATCAGCAGTATTTATAAGAAAGCAACTGGGGGAGGAAAACATATGCAAATCATTGCTGAGACATGGTTCTATAACAGTTTATTATGTAAGCAAAAAGATCAACAAACAGGTCAGGATTTCAAAGACTCTTGCAAGACCAGAGAGATTTTTGATTTCTTTAAATCTCCCTATCATAGCATAAGGGGCTTTTAAAATATCCTCAGTTTCCAAAGCAGATTACTGTGTGGCTTAGGGACAGCTGTTCAAGAGCATCATGCTCAAAACTCCCACAGACATACAGAGTTAGTTAAATTTCAATGATGGTACTTAAATCTTTCTTGTTTCTTTTTATACCAAGATAGCTACAACACCCATCCCAGATGAAAAGACATTCAGAAGCAACATGGGCTAATAAATTTCTTAAGCTTGTCCTGTGGGTAGTCCAAGTAGCTTATACATGTTATCTGCAGACATGATTAAAGATTACTCAGTCTGCAAGACCAGTGTATATCTTCATTAAATACTGTTTATACAAATGCTCTTAATGCCAAAGGCAGACTCATTTTTAAATGGCAAATAAAATACTGTATTAAATTCACAGTTAAACGTGACTGCTTCACAACTCTGAGGAATTTAACTCCCTGCAATCCAGCTGCTTTTGGTGTCAATTGTAGGACCACAGCTCCATGACACTTGCTCTGCATGCAGAAGATCCCAACTTCAATCCCCAGCATCCATTTAAAAGAACCAGTTAACAGGTCATGAGAAAGATCCCTGCTAGGGGGACATTGCCAGTCATGACAGATGAGGGGTGTGGTCCCCCAGATACTGTTGGATTACAAATCTCATCATCCCTTACCATTGGCTATGTTGTACATTTACCCTGAAGTAGTGATAAAAAAAACCTGACCTCACTACAACCACCACTGCATTTGCACCATTTTGTCTAACAGAGGTTTTCCTAACTGTATGGAGCCTGCTTCACCTTGGACACCAGGATGATATAAGGCAGAAGGATGGGGAGCATATAGCCTTTCATTTCTCAGACTGCAATTTCCATCATCTCTTACCACTGGCTATGCCGGATAGGGCTGATGGGAATTACAATGCAATATCATCTGCAGGGCCCAGGTTCCCCGTGGCTGGCATGGACGATACAAGGCTAGACAAACAGTCTGATATAAGGCAATTTAATATGTTACACACAGTTTTACTTGTTATTGCCAGACTGAGTATTACAACTGTCTCCTGAAAAAACTGTTAATTTTCAATGTATTGCTTTAAGAATGGTTACGAAAACAAACATATCTTCAAACAGTGTGCACACAACACGTGGAGAAAATACCACCATTAACTAACTGGTCTGATTGCAACGATTCAGTGGAGGAGTAACCATTCATAAAATTATAGCGTTATAGCTATGTAGCCATGATCAGGGTCCCCAAAAGTATGTACACATCTATTCACACAGAAAATTGTTTCCACATTTTATTGAACATACAGAAGTTGCTGGAACGGCAGTGGACATGATCCTGCTCTTCCCAACTATGTATTTGATTAATACATTTTAAAAATGTGAGTAGGGCTAGAACCTTCAACTCACCTCCCTTTCCGAGCAAACTCTATGGATTTAATAGCTGTGGTATTGCTGGTTCCTGTTGTTACTCTAAAGGAAGCCACAAGGTCTTGGGTGTCTGTCTTTAAGACTAAGATCTAAAGGTACAAACAAGAAATAAATTAGATGGCCTTCATTGCAGCTCATCATATTTTCATGGCCTTTTCTTACAAACTGTGAAGAATCAAATCTGCACAGACATTAAAAAAAAAGCATTATGAGTTTCAGTTCCACCAGTGACTCATGAATTGTTAAGCAAGGGATTTAAACATGCCTCAATCTCTCATTAATTAGTAACAGCAACAACAAAAGTTAGTGATAACTCTATCAATTATAAATGGTGAAGTCGTGAAACTCCGGAAGACATATCTGAAACTGTTTCCATCCAGTCCATCCTGCAAAACGGTAGCTTTTCCAAAACAAATAATCTCTATTCCCTACTAGAAACAGCAAGTGGCTCCAACAGTTTGTAGCCCTGAGACTACAGAGGGAAGAGTATTCTGTTCTCATCCATCAGCCAAAACAAAAAATAAACAAAAAAAGCACCATCTGCTATCAAAGCAAGTTCAAAAGCAAGGAACATCAGCCTTTTCAAAATAAGACACAAATGCTTTCTTATATCCAATCATATTTTTCTAGCCTTGAGGACCCCTACTCTCTCCTTTCTATGTGTGCTTTGAATTTTAAACTTGTAAATTAGATTACACAGGTTGTCTCCTTTATTTATAAGTATTAGTTACTTTGGAAGACAATAATTACCTAAAAGCAACACAAAAATACAGTAAACAAAAAATGATGAAGTGTACAGCATGAAAGAGAAGCGGGAATTTGTCTCCTGGTGGCTATACATTTAGCAACAGTGACAAAGAAATCTAAGCATGTAGTGATGCTTCAATTCACATGAAAAGTCTGAAAGAGCCCTGAATATGTAAACTGGATGACATAAGGGGCCTTTGTAATACGGAATCCATGGCTTCTAAGGGTGGAAAGCAAACCCATTCCTAACTATCCTTTCACATTTACTGGATTAGGATCAGACTGTTACAGGTTACCAAAGATTTACCCACAATTATATGTCATTATATTCATATATAGATAAGACAGCATTTGGGCCTATTGTGTTCAATGAGTCCTACTCTCATGTAAAGAAGAATGCAGCTATAGCCTGAGGTTGCAATCCTATGGACACTTTACAGGGAATAAATTTACTGAACTCAGTTATATACACATCCTTATGATTATGCTACATGACAATTGATTCAACAAACTCCTTTAATACATATGCTTAAAATAAGAAACCACGTGTGAATTACATATAGGATATTAGAACTCTCTACCCACTAAAGAGTATTTCTGTGACTTCTTACCTTCCCTTTTGCATTCCCTGTATAGATATACTCCCCTCGCCGGTCAAAAGAAGCCACCACATTCAGATCAGAGTCATCATCCACTGGTAGAACGACATGTTTTGAATCAGACAGAGTTAGCATGACCGGGGCAGACTTCATGGGACACACCAAGACCCTGTTTCTAAAAAAAAGGATAAAAACAAAAAGAAGTCAGAATTGCTCTTTTCTTTTACGTAGCTCTATATTCAGATTCAGAACCCATAAATTCCACTGTCTTTGGGACTAAAATTAAACAGCAAATTTATTGCTACCTTGGAAGTTGACAGAAAGTCCCATAAAATGAAGCTATTTAAAACAAAATTCTCTCCAGAGAATAGCAATATGAACAGTGTCATATTCTTTCTAGAGTTCAACAGCAACATATTTTACATGTTGTGAAGCAAGGGTTGGGTGGAAATGAAAGAAAGAAGAAGATGCAAGAGCACCATCTAGTAAGAGCTTAGAAGATGTGGGCGGAGAGAACGATGTTTTGATCAATTAAGATGCAGGACTTCTACAAACCCAATCATACAATTTAGAATTCTGCAACATAGGGATATATACAAAATGCATGTTTTCCTTTCTACAGATTTTTTTAAAAAAACAGAAAGCAAACACTGCTGTGCTTCTGGGATAGGAAATCCTTCTGAATTCACCTACAGAGCTGAGTGTCATCAATGTGTTGATGATATTTAGTTGTAAAGCTTCTCAGTGCCTTCACACAGAGTGGACAGATCACTGCTGATATAAACAATTTGGTACACCAGTAAACCACTCAGAGTGTGCTGAACTAGCATCACCAATGGCCACCTTTTGTATATGAATATAGTTTTCCATTTCTACACAAGCCTGGCCAATTTAAGTTGTAACAATTTTACTACAAAATACAGAACAAAACACTGATTTAAATAATATAAACTATGAAATGAATAATTTCCCTACAATTTAGAACCCTACTCCACAAAAAGAGCACTTTAATATTACTTACTGATCTCGGGGATGGTACTGAACCTTCAAGATAGGAGATGGGAAACGAAACCTTTGGTCGCAATCACCAGTAAGAACATCCCACTGAGATACCATATTATCAGTGGATGCGCTCACCAATTTGTGGCCATCTCGACTCCAACTGGAAGACAAAAATCAAGATCCTTTGCCTTTATCTTCATAAAAAAATAGTAATAAAAAGAGAAGTGCATGGACATATAGAGATGAAGATGGAAGAAGAGAAGAAGGATAGAAAGAATATGTAGGTTTGACCCCTACTTTGGGCTCTGGCCATCTTGGTATGCAATCTCCAGAGGGTTTATACAAAAATGTTGTTCTTGGACTGAAAATTCCTCACTTCTGTTCTATACCATTAAAGATGGGGCTCAAATCAAATGTAACTAGACAGCAATGAAGTTACTGCAAAATAAAATTACAACTCTACAATTCTCAGAGTAGACTATTTACAAAAAATATGGCCTATGACTTTCTCATTAATAATCCTATAAGACTTCAAAAATACACTCAAATATTGTGTTAAAACTGTTGAAAATATATGAAATATCCACAGATCAGGTGGAAATGTAGCCTTTAAAATGTAAGGCAACATTTCTAGACTAGAAAGCACAAACTAAAATGGTACAGGTAATGAGGAAAATATTTAAAGTCAATGGTCAGGACTGAAACAACCATACAATAAGTTCCATGGGTCCAAGAGATGTTAGATTTCCTTTTCTTATAGCAAAGCAAGCTGTTTTTGAAATGGAGACAAGTTAGTTTTCAGAATAGTTTATTGATATTATGTGGGAAGAAGGATGATTCTGTGTCAGACCTTCCTTCCTTCCTTCCTCCCTCCCTCCCTCCCTCCCTGGTCAGAATCCCACTGGCATTAATGTAAGGTTTATGCAACTTGCCGTAGCTAACTGTCTCAGCTATATGCTTGCTCATACACCTAGCTGTGCAATGGAGATGCACAGATTAAACACAATATTTGTCTAGAGAAAAGGTGCCTTGGGGGGACATGATTGACACGTATAAAATTATGCAGGGGATGGATAAAGTGGATAGAGGGAAGCTCTTTTACCTCTCACGCAATACCAGAACCAGGGGACATCCATTCAAATTGAGTGTTGGGAGAGTGAGAACAAACAAAATAAAATATTTCTTTACCCAGCGTGTTGTTAAGTCTGTGGAACTCCTTGTCACAGGATGTGGTGATGGCATCATGGCCTAGATGCCTTGAAAAGGGGATTGGACAGATTCCTGGAGGAAAAGTCCATTGCAGGTTACAAGCCATGATGGGGATGTATAATCTCCAGTCAGAAGGAAGGTGCCTCCAAATGCCAGATGCAGGGGAGTGGTATCAGGAGACAGGTATCTCGTGTGCTCCCAAAGGCATCTGATGGGGCCACTGTGAAAAATAGGAAGCTGGACTACATTGGCCCTTGGCCTGATCCAGCAGGGCTCTTCTTATGTTCTTATGTATGTTCTTGGACCTCATCAGTTAGCCACAATTAGACATGTCAAATTACACAAATCTCAGGCAAACACCAACAGGACAGGATTCTGCCCAATATTCACTTTATGAAAACAGATGTTATCTTTATCTGCTCATGTATGAAGTTCACATGAAGCTCAATCTGCATATATAATTCCCACCTCCGCACATATACACAAGCTATGGATGGTGATCACTGGTAGGGAAACCTAGCATTTAGTGTTAAGACAAATGTTTTGACTTGTGAAAATGATACGTAAGCTTTAACTTGTGAACATATGCAGGGCATATTCTATTTTCAACCCAAACTGCTGACATACTATCTACAGATCATATTTAGCTGATATTAAGGTAAGTCCTTACCATAAAGAGCAGACTGGATGGATATGGGCACTTATAATTTTTGCTATGCCCCTTGTCAAGAAGTCCCAAATGACAATTCGACCATCATTACAACCCACTGCTAGGAGAGTGCCCCACCTATTAAAAGTGCATGTAAGAGCCATACTAATACAATCCAGGGTGCCATCAGCTTCCTGAAAACAGAACAGACATAGAAACAACTAAGTATATTTTCATTTTTAAACAGTATTTTTAAACCTTTACCTCTCTAAATTGTTTTGAACAAAGAAAGACAATTCCATTTGTGAGATAATTCAAAAACTTAACACAAAATTCATATACAGAAAGTAAAGAAAAGTTGAAGAAGGACATTTTTGCGATGGATACATTTACTTGATGTGGTTTAATACACATCAAATACTCACACCACAGTTCAGCAAAAATAAGTATGTTTCAAACAGCAAACCAAACCAAATAATATTAGAACAGCATGTATCTAACGGTAAAGGCATTTACCTCTGGATAGTTCTGCCCAAATGATTCTGAAATAAAACAGAAGCAGAAACCATGAAAAGAGTATACAACGTCACACTCCTCATGTTATAAAATACATCAGTGTTCAAGGTGAAAATGGCGACCACTCAAGCCGCCTAGAGTGGTCACAATTGACCAGATAGGCGGGGTATAAATGAAATAAATAAATAAATAAATAAATAAATAAATAAAATGAGCTGTAATATTCTGACATAACAAATCTGATGCTAAAAAAATGGTATGCAGTATGTGGGTACATGCTTCAGAATCTGAAGAACATTTGGTGACAAGGTACAGCCAGTTTAATATATTCTTAAGTGACAAGATAGAAACAAATACGGTATTTGGGCATCACTGTTTAGCATGGTGTAACATTTCCTAGAATAACAAAATATAAATGTGTGGCAACAAAACAGCAACAAAACAGCAAAACTGTCAGACAACCCTGAAAAGTCTGGTCACCAGCAGACTTTTCCTTCAAAATGGCAGCAATCTAGTTGCCTAAGGTAAAAATTATCAGAAGGGACTTTTCTCCCTCATGACAGGTCATTGCCCCTAGGCATAACAAAACAAAACATAATGGTCTCTTTGATGGAGAAACTGCTATCAAATTTAAGGAACTCTATGCCTAGTCCTACTACTAAGGGAAATGACCAGTGAACATAAAGTATTTTTTCTGAGATGGACCTCTGAAACTAGCTGTCCAGTGGGGCTTATTTAAGCACATAATTGTCCAGTAAACAATGTTCAGACACATTAATAGAGTCTTTTAACCTGAGATGATTTGCCTATTTTTGGAGTATTAGTTTTAACCCATTATTGTTACTGTTACTTTATCAAGTCTTTTGCATGCTAACAAAATAAGATAAAAATGAAAGGAAGTCAGTACATTCGAGAGAAAGAATCTGTGCTCTGACATTACTTTTGAAAGACTCAGGAGCAAGCATCAATGCAAGATTTGTTCCCAGTGCAACATGAAAGGAAGAATTCCTCCCCTCCCAATTTAAGACTACAATAAAGAAGAAAAGAGTTAGATTTGCATTTCATGGCTGCTGTTGTTCCAAACTGATGTGGCTTTGCATTTTTAAAAACACTGCACCTAGGATGGAGAATGGTCCATACATGTTTTAAATGCATAAATTTAATGTAAACCCTAGTTTGGCCCTGAGTTTTGCTCCTATTCAGGGAATGAGCAGTTCGGTATTTGAGATCAAGCAAATCTGAAGTCACACATTTCCTATTACCAGGTTCTTTTGGTTTGTCACCCCATGTACTGTGTAGAAACTCCCTTTTGCTTTGTTGTCCCATGTGTGCCATGGATCATTTGCATACATTACTGGGAGCTCACTACTCTGCAAGCACTTTCCACAGAGAAACTATGCTCTGCTTAAGCCACAATGAAGTCCAGTTTTAAAAATTCCATTCATGAGCAGTTTGCACATCAATGTTCTATCCTGACTGTGGGATAGGCAGTGGCCCTGGGTAGCTGTTTGATTTCTTCAAGCACCTTGTTTGCCTTTACTACTGAGAACAGTCCAAGTGGCAAAAGGATTAGGGCACAGCATCTAAGATTACTTACTAGAAAGTGAAACCCACTAAGATCAGCGGGTCTTTTCATGCGAATATGACTAGAAGTAGGCTCCACAGGGTAATGTTGAAAGAGGTTGGCCAAAAGAGTCAACTGGGAAACTGAACCCATACTGAACAACTAACCCACTCTTACTAACACAATTCACGGAGCTGCTTAACACCTGACTAAATGCAGCACAAGGCAAGCTGCGGGAGGCGACTGCCACTGCCAGGGTGCCAGAGAAATGGCCAGAGCTGCCATGGCAACAGAGCCACGCGTGTCAGATCGCTCAGCACAGGGACCAGCTGGGGAGGCAGAGATGAGGCAAAGTTGTGCCTTGTGAGCGTGCCAGCTTTTGTCACCGTGATAAGAACCATGCCAGCCAGAAGGGCAGAGTGCTCGAGGACGACATGCCACCTCCAGGCCGCCGTCATCTCGCTCTCGCTCTCGCTCGCTTTCTTTCTCCGTATCAGAGTCTTGCACTTGTGCTGAACGTTGCCGCGAGCGACCGACGGGCAGCATGTTCTGGCCATGGCCGGCTTCACTGTCGCCCCCTCAGGGGACAGACAGGTCGGCACGGCTCGAACCCGCCCAAGGACGCCTCCTGCCCTCAAGCAGCCCCCGCGATTTCTCCGCTCCCCGACCCAGCCTCGGATGTCCCGGCACTTTGGGAACTTCAAGGCCCCCCCACCCCTCGCGCACCGGCCCCGCAACCCATCTGCCAACGGCCTCCCCGCCTCCTGCCCCTGCCCGCCTCCCACGCCACCAAGCAGGAAGGAGCGCCCGAAGGAGCCACTTTAACCCACGCACCCAATAGCTCCAGGTTCATCTTGGCCACTCTCTCGCTCCGTCCGATCCCGCTCCGAAGCCAAGGACCCAGGGGCCCTCACTCCGCAGGGGCTGCCCCCCGGCCGCCTGACAAATATGACTCCTCACTCCTCCCATCGGTCTCTCTTTCTGTTTATACCAAAAACCGGCCTTGCTACTCGCTCTCAACGGTTAAAGAACGGCGCAAACAACGTTGCAGAGGGAAGAATTGGTGTTTGGAGGAAGCCGGCAACGCCAAGGACAACTCGGCATCGCAGTACTGACTATAAAGAACGCCGGCCTGAAACAAGGTGTCGTGTGAGGAAAGTTCCGGGATGGCAGTTTGGGAGGAGGGGCGGCGCAAAGGAAAACGGGAAGGGAGGATGCAGCTCTGTGACGACTCAGGAAAGAAGATGGGTGCGAGCCTTCGGGGAAAGATGTGGAGGATATAAGCCGCTGAAATGGCTTTGTATTTCAGTCACAAACATTTGTAAGGATGAGAGATCTGAAGCCATTGTCCTGTACACAAACGCATTTAGCCGATGTATGAAACAAAGACCATCTACACTCTTGTATTTCTGATCACCATAGGTGGGTGTGAAAGCTGGACAGGGAAGAAAGCTGACCGGGAAAAAATGATTTGTTTGAAATGTGCTGGAGGAGAGCTTTGCAGATACCCTGGACTGCCAGAAAGACGGACAAGTGGGTCCTTGATTTAAAAAAAAAATCGAGCCTGAACCATCTCTAGAAGAAAAAAAGATGAAACTGAGGCTATCCTATTTTGGGCACATCACGAGAAGGCAGGATTCTCTGGAAAAACCAATATTGTTGCGAAAAGTGGAAGGCAGCAGGAAAAGAGGAATACCAATTATTACATGGATTGACTCCCATCGCCACAGGCTTGAGTCTGCAAGAGGAGCAGGGCAGCTGAGGACAGGACATTTTGTAAATCATTCATACAGTTGTCATGAGTGAGAGGTGACTTGACGGCACATGATAACAACAACATGAAACAAAAATTGTGTTGTCGTAAAGACAAGCAGATTTATTTCAGTGTGAGCATTTTTGGACTACATGACTTTCTTCAGACATATAGGTTATAATATTGAGACCACGTTTATATACATAACATGCATACTTGTGGGAGTGGGGACCAACTGTATTGGGATACAGAAACTAAGAATTCCTTTACAATTGGTACCACATTTTCAAAGTATTTTTAATGGAAATATTCTGGAAGTAGGGAATTACCTAACTCTTCCATAAATTCTGTTGATTCAGTGGGCCTATCCTAGTTGCAGTTTAATATGCTAAGCAACAGTTTTAGCCACAATTTGCTAAGACAACCCCTCCCCCCCCTCTGTTAAAGTCTCTAGATGCACACTGGAATGTCCCATGAATAGGACTATTTTTTTTAGTTACCTCCTCCGAATCTCAATATTGTAGGAAAAGAGGGGGAGATTTGAACAAGACATTTGTGAGGAACACAGTTTATTTCAGCTATATCCATAAATTCCATTGTTCTTCTAAAAGTCTTACTCAGATACCAATATTTCTTATATCTATATTTATCAGCTGTTGTTTTGCTGGCTTTTTATGTACAGCCAAAACCAGAAAGTGTCATGCACCATATCTTTTTAAAAGTTGGGTGTTTTATTTTGTTTACACAACTGTCTTTTGCATGGCTTTGGGAATTTCTGACCTCAACACAACAAACTTTTTCCAAATTCAGAATTAATTCCTTCATCAATTCGGAGACTACAGCCTAACCATTGTGGATCAGTTGACAGATACTTTGCATTAGTTAAGTATCTATTGCCAGGATGTTTGTGCAATCAACACTTTGGAAGCTCTTTACAAGTGTTACTAATGCACTTTTCATCTTCTGTATACCATTCCACTTGGTCCTCACCTAAAATTCTATATGCTGTCTATATGAACTTGTAACCTCAATATTTTACTCCATGTGTCTAAAGAAGTGAATTGCAATGCACAAAACCTTACACTGAAATAATCTTTAAAATGTCACAATCTTTCCCCCTCTCATTTTTGTTATGAATGCCTGTAAACTTAAACCTGAAATGCCAGTTCTAGGGTAGATACGTACTGTACAGACTAACACAGCTGTTACTTTGAAAATTCTATGGGTAATTTTTATGGACTTTTACTGGCTGAGTGCTATGCTTTTTTAAATAGCTGTGCTGTTAAATTGCTTTCAATTTGTTTTAATGTATTACATTTCATTGTGTTTTTTTAACAATTTAAGTTTCTGTGACTCTGTAACTTTTTAGTTCATATTGTTATGACTCACCCTGAGTCCTATATTTGGGATAAAGGCAAGATATAAACCAAACAACTGCTTGCAAAGCTTCTATAAATTAAATCTGCTGGAATTTTTATTCAATATTTATTAACCCAACCTCCTTCCTTTAAAAGCTGGTGCTACAACACTGTTACAGAGCAAATGAATTAGGTGTGTGCATTTTTGTGTTTTTGGACTGTAATTCGGAGAATTCCTCAAGCAGAATTCTGGGAGTTTCAAACAACACATGCCTGCATACAGCTACCTTCTGCTCACTGGAGCAGGGCCTGGAGCCACACTGCCCATTTGGCTCTATTTAGGTTGCTTTCCAAAGAACTACAACTCCCAGGAATCACTGTGGCAACTTCCAATTTATTTATTTTTTTGTATTTTTTTTTTTTACATTAACAAGAGGAAACAAAGGCAGGAGAAATCCATGCAGATTCAGTAGGCCCAGCTCCAGGTGAGCAGAAACAGAGGTGTCTGTAGATGCATTTGCAGGCTGAAACTCCCAGAATTCTGCCTGGGGAATTCTTGGAGTTGATGTCCCTAAAAAAAATATGAAGGCATACACCCATACAAATTAACATATGGTATAGCAATCAGAAAAGTACCTTTAGCTACCCTTAAGGAGGTGGTGATGAGGATGGCACACAAGCATTGGATATAATGCATAGCAGTGTATTATTTTGATTGTTCTCTTCTTAATTGTATATGGAGAATAGTATATTGTGACTGTTGTGTTCTAATTTTCAGTTGAAATGCTAGAGAGCTTTTCTAGATAGTTGGCCAAGTGACCATTTCTATCAACTGATGTGCCTTTTTTTCAGGATAACAAATATACCTGTGGCACATGTAAAACTTTTAGAAAGATGGCATATAAATATTTTAAAGAAAATTAAATAAATAAATACAAAATTCTGCTGCAGCAAAGCAACTTGGTTATGTCTTTGAAAACATATTTAGAGTATCTTTGTCATCAAGGTTCCTAAGCTGTGAATATTTACTTTTATATTTTTATTATTTTGTATTAGAAAATAAATTAAAAATAATTTATGATATTAAACAAATATGCATGCTATTTCAAACAATGGTGTCTGCAACTCTGTAGAATCTGCTCAAGGAAAGACGTTTCAGTTCTACCCAGATTATGTATATTGAATTTTCCTTCCCAATCTTGGTGACACACACACAAAGGAGACAAGCCCTGTATCAGACAAATTGAAATAACATTTAATTTACACACTAAATTACACACTAAAAATATGACTTAATAATTGGAGAGAGATGTTTATCTCAGCTTTCAAGTCCTGCAAGACCCCTCATCAGGGTGGGCACTACAGATCTAGGTGCACATACATAGTCCAAGGATGAAGTTATCTTCTTTGTGGCGGGTGAAATAATGCTGGAATTACTGCAGTCTTCTACTTTCTCCAACGTGAGGGTTTAGAAGGCAAGTGATAAAAATGTCTCACATTCATCTACAACTTTCATCATGCTGCTGCTTTTATCTACTATTTGGATGCTTTCTGGTATGTGACGGAGGAGTCCATCCATTTTATCTATAATTTGGAGGAGGAACATGCTTGAAAGCAGGCTTTGTAGTCCCAAGTTGCTGAATGGAAAATAAAAGACCCAAGGGGGCACTGTAGGTCTCAAGAGATTTTCATGGGACCTAGAGATGGAGGAAATTCCCCTCTTATGTCTTTTCTGGGATTCTATTCTTTGCAAATGGGATTTCTGAGGACCACGTGATACCCACACAAGTGGAATCTTTTCCTATGGGAACTCTTCCTCCTAAGCCTGACACATGGGGAAAAACAGATTTAAAAACTACATGAAGTGGGCAATCAGAATGGATACTGCAAAAGCTTAGCTTCGAGGAACTTCTACTAGGACCACAGCGGACTACAGACTGAATGGCAGTGACTTTCCAAGGTATCAGAGAAGGGTCTCTTCCAGCCCGAAATGGAGATGGTGAGGAATACATCTAGGAACTTCTGCATGCAAAGCATGTGCTTTGCCACCAGGCCCCCATTTTATACATTCATCAATTGACCCATGTTCCAATTTGCTAGCAGACCAAACAGATCTGCTACTGCCAAGCTAAATTTCTAGAAACAGTTAACATAAATCTATTTAAAAATAGGATCATTGCCTGTAGCAACTTAAGGGAATTGTGTGTTGTTTTTTGTACTGATCCACTTTCAGGATAATATCACCTTTATATTTATGACAAAGAGAACACTGATGAAATTTGCGAAACAGGCACTTTTTGCCAAGATCTCTGCTGAAAAATAGGGAGGTTTTATCCATCAGTACAGAGCCTGCAAAATTTGGTTTAACAGATGTTTTGAATGTGTTTAGAAGATATGTGAGCTTGACAAACCCTTGTTCAGATTCATACTCTTTTTCTTGGACACCAACATTTTTTGGCCAAAAACATAATTAAAAAGGCTGGAAACCTTATGCTCTTCTATTGCCAGGTACTAGTGTTGTAGTAGTAAAACAGAAATAACCCTTGCTGAATAAACGTTTTTGACTCAGCTGTATATGGCTGCTCTGCTACCCTATAAGGTGCTTAGGATCAAATATAAAAAAAGGCATTTCTTGCATGTCTTTTGAGTAGCCCTGTGTGGAGACACAAGCATTCCTCTAACACAGGTTACAACGTAAGTAGGCAAGTTAGGTTTGTGAGCCAATATGTGGTCCCTCAAAATTAAGCAATGCTGCATGTATTACCTATTTGAAGAGAGATCACTATATCTGGATGCTTTCAGGAGCTGGAATTCTGCCAGAAAAAGAAAAGGCGCAAGAAGCCTTAGGAGCAGGTCCTTTCATGAGGAAATGAAGGGCACTGTAGTTTTTGATGGTTCAACATCAGATCCCTTTGACATCCGAAGCAGAGTGAAACAGGGCTGTGTCCTCGCGCCGACCCTGTTTGGGATCTTTTTTGCTGTCATGCTGAAGCATGCCTTTGGAACTGCAACAGAAGGTGTCTATCTCCGGACTAGATCAGATGGAAAGCTCTTTAATCTCTCTAGATTGAGAGCGAAGACCAAAGTCCAGCTGAAATGCATGCGGGACTTCCTCTTCGCTGATGATGCAGCCATTGTTGCCCACTCTGCTGAAGACCTCCAACAACACATGAATCATTTTAGCAAGGCCTGCCAAGACTTTGGACTAACAATCAGCCTGAAGAAAACACAAGTCATGGGCCAGGGCGTGGACTCACCTCCCTCTATTACCATCTCCACGCAAGAATTGGAGGTTGTTCATGACTTTGTGTACCTTGGCTCAACGATCTCTGACACTCTCTCCCTAGATGTCGAGCTGGATAAACGCATTGGTAAAGCAGCTACCATGTTCTCTAGACTCACAAAGAGAGTATGGCTTAATAAGAAGCTGACGGCATATACCAAGATCCAGGTCTATAGAGCCTGTGTCCTGAGCACACTCCTGTACTGCAGTGAGTCCTGGACCCTTTGTGCACGGCAGGAGAGGAAGCTGAACACGTTCCATATGCGTTGTCTCCGACACATTTTTTGTATCACCTGGCAGGACAAAGTTCCAAATAGAGTAGTCCTAGAACGAGCTGGAATTTTTAGCATGTATACTTTACTGAAACAGTGACGTCTATGTTGGCTCGGGCATGTTGTGAGAGTGGCTGATGGTCGGATTCCAAAAGAACTCCTGTATGGAGAATTAGTGCAGGGAAATCGCCCCAGAGGGAGACCACAGCTGCGATACAAGATCTGCAAGCGGGATCTGAAGGCCTTAGGAATGGACCTCAACAGATGGGAAACCCTGACATCTGAGCGTTCAGCCTGGAGGCAGGCGTTGCATCATGGCCTCTCCCAATTTGAAGAGACCCTTGTCCAGCAGGTCGAGGCGAAGAGGCAGTCCTGAAAGCAGCAAAATCAGGGAGCTGGACAGGGGACAGATTGTATTTGTCTTCAGTGTGGAAGGGATTGTCACTCTCGAATTGGCCTTCTCAGCCACACTAGACGCTGTTCCAAGTCCTCCATACAGAGCACGTTACCATAGTCCCTTGAGACTGAAGGATGCCTACGAATAGGACATAATATGTGGTCCTAGGAGTGCATTTGGCCCATCCTTTGGTATGCTATCACTTGTTAATAGAACCAACTAATGGACACCGTATCAACTTATAGTGCAGTGTACTAGAAAAAAAAGGGTGTAGGAATGATCAATGAGAGATTGGGGGCTTTTCAAAGGCATTTCTAGAGGTTTCTACGGGTATTTCAGCCCACATAAAAGTGGTATCTTTAGCTTTTATAATTTAAATTACAGATACAAGGAGGAACCACCCCAGTTTTCAAGTAGAAGGTAATGTTGTAACTTTGTTAACACAGTACAGTAGCACAAGTGCTTAAGTAACTGGCAGTATATTGATCTGTGTTGCCCAACCCGACATTCCCAAGTACTAATGTGACAAACTAAGCCATGTTTCTGTAATGTTTATTAGAAGAAAACACCAGACAAGCAGCATAAAATGTTAATGCAACCTTTATTGTACAGCACAGCATTTCTGTGCATTCTATTGTCTATTAAAAACAGACCTTCATTATGGCACTAAATGAAGTCTTGACCCACAGTCACGTCTCTTAAAATACATGTAATGGGGGAGGGGGCTGCAGTGGAGAGATTAGTATTTCAGAATACAAGGGAAATAATTGTTCTTAACCATGTCATTTTCCATGTTATTGCACTTTTCCTATACAGTCAGTAAGTTTGTTGCTTCTGCCTTTAGGACTAATATACATCAGTTTGAAAAATAACAGTAGTACAAAATCTATAGGCATCACATGGGAACTGTACAGCTCTTTTCATGTTTCCCCTCCCCAACAGGAAAGTGTAATAGTTGACCATCAATAACAAAACAAAAACAATAAAAAAGTTTTAAGAAATGCAGTGCTATATAAGCCCCTGAGGGAGTTTCAAATGCACATGTGCTCTTATTCTCTCCCTGGAGAAAAAAAATGCAGTATTACAATTTTTAAAATAAGGATGACATCTAGTGTGGAGACCGGTAAATACAGAGAAAGCATTATGTACATCTCTAAAAATGAAAGGAGCTCAAAACAGAACCACATTCAATAGGGATGCAGCACTAAAGTTCCTTCCATTAACATCTACCACCCTGCAAAAGCCAACATTCAAGTGTCTCCTGACCCTCCAAACACCATCATGGGAAAGGGAGTGACTAGCAAACAGAAGTGCTAAAAGGAGTCTGTGAAATAGCTTGCTTTTTAACTAGACAAGACAGAATAATAACAGGGAAGGAGGAGACAAGAAACATTGTCAGTTGCCAAATAACAGCTCCTACAATCCACTTGACTGGACAACAATGTGATTGGTAGCAGCAATGCACCAGCAAGCTGAGAGTAGCACTCCAGTGCCACATCATGGCAGTCCGGCATTGCATTCAAGCCTTGCTTTAGCAGCTAATGTTCAGCTCATGCAGTTCCTATGTAGTGTTTGTGCAGAGGCTAAATGGCCATGGTTTCCAAAGGAAAAATAAGAAGTACCCTGCAACGGATCAACATTGAATACCTGTATTGAAACCATCAGGTACTAGCACCAGTATGGATGCTGTACTTCCTCCAGCTTGCAATTTCTGCAAGTATTCTTGTTTTGTAAACTAGCACAATTGATCATGTCTCCAGTTCTATGGAAACTTCTCTTTCAGAGCACCTGCTTTAGCCATCAGGCTGATGACAACGTGTAAACCTTGCATAATACAGCTCAGTAAACAAAGCTTTCTTTTAGGTATAGAACAAAATGGATGATGAAGGTCCTAGAAAAAGAGCATGGCATGAGAGTGGGGCTGAAGGTAGTATCTTAATATATCAAGTTGTACTTCAGTGGAACAGTCACTTTTCAGAGACCTCTTGTGTTTTGCCTTTGACAAATCTGTGATTCTATAAAATCATTGGAGGAAGACAAGAGCACTGTGTTCCTATGTGCTCAGCAATGGCCATCATTAGTCACATTGCAATACCTATGATGGGCCTCTTTGCTTGCCTCTGTAGCTACAGCTGTGAAACTATTTAGTGTTTACATTACATGCTTAGACCATAAACATAGTAACAGAATGGGGAGAGCACTTAAAATATTGAATAGTATTATGGTTTAAATCAAAGCCCAATACATTTTAAATGGTAGCACCTTTCAGACAACAAAGTTTATCTGTTCCAGAGACTGTGAAATCCACTTCAGGACTGATCAAAAGAAGAATTTAAAAGTATGTCTAACAGAGGAGTGGGTGCATGGTTGTTCAAGGTATATGGAGGCAATTTGTGTCTATGGGGAAAGACAGACCTAGTGGAACTGAACCATACTTGGACTCAGCTTTTTTAAAAAAGGCACAGGGTAAAGAGTAAGGAAGTAGTTGCTTGGGAAAAGCTATTCAATACATTTTCAAATACAGTTTTATTTATTTTATTTTACATAAACTGTTTCTGTACTCCAAAAAATACTGACCTAGACCCTTCTAACTCTAAACAAGGCCACTAGCCACCATTGCACACAGTAATTGGATATGTAATGAGTAATACTGTCAAGTGACTGGTATGGTGGTCCAGTTATACATATGTAACATTATTAGGACCTTTTATTTAAGAATATATGTGCTTTTCTGTGAGCCTGTTTGGCAGCTATTGTTGCACATTTCAGTTCAACTTGTCCAATGCTACAATCTGTGGACAGAAGTGCCAATACAGTTTAGATGACCACATAACAATGAATGCCCATTGAATAAATGCAATCATTTTAAAAGCATCTCCACTTTGCTGCATACAGAATTATGGGTTTATCTAACTGGTAAGTAGCACTGCAGGGTTATTTTTTCTCTACTGGATTATGTAAAACAGACAAGAGGCTGTATTTCCGCTTTGTACAAGAGCGACTTCAGAACCAAAGTACTGTATGGTGCAGACTTTAATTGGCTTTGCACAGTATATAGATTATCCTATGGAGATGGAACCAGTGCAAGTCCTATTGAGTCAAAGAGGAAGCATGAGGATACATACCCCATTTCCAAGTACCCGTAGAAATGCTGGCAGTTGGTCCCTACTCTTATTTATGCCAGTTGCATTCTCTATTTCTGTCTACGCCATCCTCAAATCACTGTTGTACTAAGCAACAAATTTCAAGACAAGATAAGACAAAGGAATCATTGTTCCAAGGTGTACAGAATACATGGGAAAGAGCCCTTCATTTCAGACTTCTCAGGACTTTCCTCCCCATGTGCTCCCTGCAATGGTCTCCTGGATTAACACAGACAAATTATAAACCTCAAGGTAGTGAATGATGGTCAGGCACAGCAACTATGCACACCTATGGAATAATGACAGGTTTTTGTTATGTTCTTTCTCTCTCTCCGGGAATGACTTAAAATACACATTGGAATATTTTTTTTAAAAATGGCTTGTCAATATTAGAGTTTAAAACAGTCATTGCCTCTTTACTTAACTCAAAAAAAGAAAACAGTTGTAGTTAAAAACATGACCTGTTAGTTGTCCATTGGGTACAGACAGTAGTTGCTAAGCTGTGTTTCTATTTCTGTATGTGCAAATTCTTTTGGTACAGTACCCATCTTGGTGTATATATATTAAAAAGCCTATCTTCAGTCAGATGTCTGTAGACTTGCTACTAAGCATTCACCAGAAGAGAGCTTGCATCACATGACAAAGAACGGATAGCTTATACTTTGGGGTATTCCATTGCAGTGGGGCCTTCCCCTTAGGAGTATGGATGCTTTGATCCCTCCTTGTAAACATACAAAACATTACTGGAAGTCAATATTAGCTCATACCTTTCATTGTCCACGCTGCTAAAGTTAGGAGGATCACCCTTCCTACAAAAGGGAAACCACTGATTTCTTCCAATCATCCACATTCATATGTGTGGCATTCAGGGAGGCTGAGATACATAGACCACTAGCAGACTGTAGCTGGAGATGCAAATATGCTAGCTGCCAGTCTTCTGAAACATACAGTGCTTTCCCCTGTAGACTAAGAGGTCTGAATCCTCTGGTTTTTTGTTCATTTTTTTTTTCAATAAAGAAGGAAGCACTGGCAACTTGCATTAGTAGTGTGGTTTGGGAATTCCTGTCCCTGACTGCTGTTGTAACATGGACTTTTCATATCCTCTCACCTGAGTGCACAATTTTTGGATGATCTCTTCTGAAGAGCTACATCTCGAGTTTCCAGTGGTGAGGTGGGGACCAGAGCTCTCACATAATAGAACACTTCCTCCATAGGTTTTTTTTCAAGTAGAATCATCCAATCCTTTGTTTAACTGCTCAGAGTTTGACTTGCAAAGCCTGTTCATTATGCCCTGCAACATGGGCTGAACTATGCCCAGAAGTGGTCGCTGAGAAGGGTCGCCATCCCAACAGGCTTCCATTAGCTGCCAACATTCCTCATCAAAAATGGGAAGACGTTCAGGGCGGACTCCTAGGGAAAAAGAATAGACGGTATATTTATTTGGTAAAATAGAAAGATATCCTTTGATTTCACTATTTCAAGCTTTACTATCATAGGAAGAGATGTAAACAGTTCTAGTTAGTCATTTTAGAAAGAAAACTGACCTTACAAAGTCCCATTCCAAAAACTCTGAGCTTATACAAATATGTAATCCTTAATATGTCTGAATACTGGCTTATACAACTACTCACAGAATACAACAACAGCTTGCATAACGAGAGTGTACAAGCAAAGTATAGAACCGTATTCATGGAAGCTGCTGCTGTGACTGAGTGTGAGGTTTCCAGTGTTATACTGTTCAAACAGGATTGAACCAATCTTCATGCATTACATATTTATAATGGAACAATCAGTTCTTAAGTACATAGGCTGGAATCCTGAGCACAGCTATGTGGAATACAGGTCTTGCTAAACTCAGCAGACATGCATAGGGGTGAGCTTCAAGTGGGTGAATTCCATGCTGTTGTTAATTGTGCCTTTCTGTTACATGCTATGCATTATGAAGAATTTCCATGGCTGAGGGCGTTCACATAGAAAATACATTTGGCAACCTCTAAATAAATGTGAATATCCTTACCTTAGAGGAAATAGAGGATACAGTTGGGGGAGTTTGAAACAGGCAAACTCTTAGTTTAAGAAAAAATATGCAGGAGGCTGCATTAACTCTGATAAACTAATGCCAATTACATACTGAGCATGTTGCACCCCAATGAAGCATTTTCAGTTTTTCCATTCAGATTCCCAACACATGCAAACAGTTTATCCTCTTAAAGGTGATTAATCATAATGTTAGATTTTCAAAAAAAAATCAAGTAAGCATTGATCATGCCTGTTTTTGAAAGGCTTAGATCACTGTTGCTTTTTTTAAAAAAAAACCTGTTGATTCTCCCTAGCTTGAAAAACACTTAATGGATATGAGAATTTTTTTAACTTAAGAGATTTGAAATCCTGGCAGTTAAATCAGTCACCCTTCCAAAATGCAATCCAAAGTTGCTATTTTAATTATGTATTTAATTTGTATTGTGCTTTTATATCATAACAATGTAGTATCTAGAACCGTCCATCACTTTTATGCAGATGACATAAAAACGGTTCATTGCAGAGCAGAGGTTGCCCTAAGGAACCTAGTTCCAAAAATATTCATTGTGGTGCAATTTTATACATGTTTATTCACAATTATGTCTCAGGGTGTTCAGTAGGGCTTACCAGGTTAATTATGCATAGGATGGAAATTGAAGTTTTACAGTCTATAAACCACAGTACACTAGAACTAACAAACTAGAGGAGCTGCTCCTTTTCCCTTATTTCCCTCAATGCACTTTATTTCATAGTTTTCAACCACTGTGAGTAAACAGGCAACAGTAATAAAATTACTTACTGATTCACATAATCTCCAAAAGCATCTAATTATGTTTCTGTGCAAACATCTCATTTTATGTTAAAATGTGGTACAAAGCCCTTCACACACATAGTTTTTTTAAACAACTGCCATAGAGCTCTCTGCTCCCTCTTTGATCTTATTCAAACAACACCCAATTACAAGACTTTAACATGCCAAGAGATAAGAAAAGATACTAGGCACTTGGCACTAGCCTTAGTGGCACTGTTGGCATTGCACTGACAGCTGTTTCTAGAACTGTCCTGAGTTTTGAGGCTGGTTTGTCAGGGGAGCACAATGTACTGTAATTACAAGAGACTCTGTAGTCCAACCATGTGAACACAACTCAACATGCAATTATTCTATGCAGTCTTTGCTCTTCCTGAAATTACATTATGCCTTTTTATGCTGCGGCCATGCCTACCTCTTCGGACATTGTTCCAAAGATGGTCCTTGCTTGCGCATCTTTCAAATGCCTCTGGTAACTTCACATGTCCTGAACAGATGTACCAGAACAAGATGCCAAATGCATATACATCCACAGAATTATCATATTTCCCTGTGACAGATCAGCAAGAAATATTGGTTGAAGACTATTTACAGAAATCAAGTTCCATAAGCATGGACCTGCTTATGTGTGACAACAGCACGGACATAGCACCACAATAGATTACTGAAGAGACAAGCACATGCAAGGACTAAAGCAGCTGCCAGACTGATCACAGGTACCAGCAGTTATGAACACATATCCCGTCTTGGCGTGCCTTCATTGGCTCCCTGTTAGTTCTGTGTTCAACTCAAGGCCCTTAAGGGTTTAGCACCTCAATACTTGTCAGTGCATCTCTCGCACAAAACAGCTACTCATCCCACTCATTCCTCGCAGTCCATGTTGTTAAGAAAGGTGACACCTAACGAGACCAAAAGAGTTAACACCAGGAACCATGTTTTCTGGGTCATGGCCCCTTCCCTCTGGAATATGTTCCCAAGAGATATTCGTCAGGCTCCATCCTCCTCAGTTTTCAGGAAACAGTAAAACCAGAATTATTTAAAGTTGTTTTTTGTTAATGCTTTTCACCAATGACCTGAGACATCCAAATTTGTTTTAAATTGTTTAATTCTATTTCAATGCAGGTTTTTAACAAGTGACAGCATTTTATTTATTTTATCGTATTTATTGTATATTGTATTTTTGTACTGTTGATTTTAATGTGATTTGTTGTGTTGTGAACTGCCAAGAGAATGTTCGCACTATGGGACAGTATACTAGTTGAAATAATGAATGAACGAACAAACAAACAAACATTTGTTTTAACGCATCTACTTCCCACCAAATGTTCTGGGGCAATATGAATGTATGAATAGTTCTCAGATGAATTTTTTAAATTACATGGTAAGCAACCAAGTCAGCAACGCCCGTGCTTTGAGCTGATCGCACTATTAGCTACTTCTCATGTGACCAACACAGGAAAAGTATTTAAAATGTTCTGCATGGCCTGTGGCCACATAACTGCAATATTCAGAAGCAGCTAAAGAACACACTATGTCTAAATTTGGATTTTACCTACACAGTTTTTGGGGAGAAGAAGAGGATTACATTCTCAGGTTCTGATACAGTATATTGTTACCACTAAAGTCACCTGTTTCTTATTTATGCTTCATCCTTAACCTCAAGGTTCCACCAAGAACACAATCCATTATACCATGTGCTTGTCAGTCTTAGGCAAAAAGGGCATAAAAGGGTCATCTCTGTGCTGTCCCTACCAATTTATAGAGAACCTGCTCTGGAAGCCAGCTGAAATCCAAGCCTGAACACTTCGTAGAAGCTTTGTAAGAAGTGCTGGTTCTTCAGGGCTCAAGATGGAAATGACTTTTAATGGGATGGAATTTTATTCTTAAATTGTTAAGGAGTTGTGCTTAATCTGGTATTGCTAAGAACTTGCGCTTAATTATGTTTCAATCAGATGTTGCCAAGGATTTATGTTTACCCTCTCCAAGTCTTCAGACTGTGGTATGTAACAGAACTAGAAGTTTCTACTTTGTTGTTATGAAACAAACTGCTGAATTAAGCTGATAAAGATGCAGACATGTAGCAGCATTTCTCTACCAAATGCTGATCCAAAGATAATACGATGGTGGGTTTTGCAAAGGAGATACGGGGGACTCAACATTTGCCCTTCCTCTGTGGATAACAGACATGCTATAATTTTATTTTTAACTTGTCAAGATAATCTCTTTACTGTATATCATGGCATTATTCTAGTCAAGTACTACAATAAGATCAACTTAATTTATAACAGCTTTCAAAGAAATTCTAACCAGATTTATCATAGGACAAAAACCCTGAGACAATTATTTATGCCGGTGCAGAGAAAAAGTCTTCAGTGTCAACACTGGGCATTTGCTTTTGCTTCAGATATCTGTTGTGTAACATAATCCTAAAGATGCATATTCAGAATTAAATCCAACAAGCTTCAATGGGTCTTACTTACATGCATATTAAGTATACTCCTCACTGTTACCTGGGATATGTGGATGTGTTTCCTGGAAGAACCCGTTGTTTTGCAGTACTCTAGGTAAATTTCCCATTTAGAGATTTGACTGTATAGTTAACAGTCAGCAGAAGACCAACAACAAGCTTACCTGTGAAAAGTTCAGGAGCCATATGGATAGGAGTCCCAACAATACTACCAGACATCATTGCTTCAGGTTTGCAAAATCCCAGATCCGTGATTTTAGCTCTGTTATTTTTATCAAGCTGAAAAAGATACAAAAGACTTAAGGCAAACCCACCTCTCAAGACTTACTTACTACTGAGCCATCTCCTTAGTAACAGTATCCTCTACAAAATAATCCCAGTTATAAAAACATAACAGAAATCCCTTTGCTGAAAAAATGCTAGAGTTCATATTTGTAATCCAAGCCAACATTTTGTCTACAGCAGTGGCAGGTCACAAAATCTTGAAAATTACTAAATGAAGCACAAGGTAATGGCCAATCCCTACTTTTTCTCCTTTGTATAACTTTGGATGGATGGCCAGATTCTATCTCAGATTTGACTTCTGGTTATCCTACTTTATATGCATGGGAAATATGTCCTTTCTAAAGCTGAAACTGCTGTGTCGGCTACCATCACATCTTATAGCACTGGGAGTTAACAGCCCTTTCACCTGTTCTGAACATGTCAGTCAGTTTCAATGGATAGACAATTGTGTTATTTAGTTATGAGAAAGAACAGACATCTCTCTCTTCAGTTCATTTTAAACTGCTATTAGCTCCTTTGGGGCATGGCTTGGTTTAAGAAATTCTGACTTTGGGAAAAAAGATCTATAGACACCATATAAAATGGGCATAGTTTTGTAATTCTAATTAAATGAAGGTCAGGAATCCCCCCGTTTCCTCTGCAGTCCCACCCTCCCTGCTCCTGGGCTGCTGTCTCCCTTTGCTCTTCAAAGTTCAATTTAAAAAAAAGTACAAGTCACAACACTTATACTTTTTTTTGGAATTTTATTTTCAGAAAGATCACTTTGCTCCTGCCTTCTCCCATTTCCAGAAAAGTGCTTTTCATCTGACATAAAAGCACAGGATTCTTCTTAAAGAATAGCATGATCAAGGCCATTCTTTTTCCTACTGATGTCTCATTCCATTCCAGCAGGCAGTGCAAAACTAAAGAGGCAAAAATCTATGGCTTACCAATACATTTTTAAGTTTGATATCTCTGTGAACAAGGCCTTGGCTGTGAAGAAATCGAATCCCTTCAACTACATCCAAGGCAATCTGCAATCTTGTCTCCAGTGTCAATCCAGCCTAAGGGGGGGGGGGGGGGAGAAACATATGTTACTGATCCCTTAATGATATTTGTATTTCTACCTATTAAGCTGTGCTTCCACCATAATGAGAAAGTAACCTAAGACCCAGGGGTGGCACTGGGGCCTGCAAAAAGGTGCTGGGGGGGGGGGACTGCATGTGGTCTATGGGCCGCATGATGCCCATCTCGATTTACCCCCAGAGAGGGAGCACTGTCTTCCTCAGAGTACATGGAAGGTTTCAGAATGGATGAAAGGAAAGTTACTATGTCCTTTTCTCACTTTCTAGAACACTCCCTTCACCCACCCAAGTACAAGGAGCAATACCCAAGCCCTTTAGCACTACTTTGCATGGTGGGGAAAGATTTCAGGAGGATGGGAGTGCAGGGTATAATACAACCAAAAGTTGTCTTTTTCTCCCTCTCCTGTATTCAGCTTCACTCCTGACAGGAGCCCTAAGTCGGAGCTCACAAGGTTTAAGAATGGCTGGAACCCTGAGCCGGAGCAGGGGGAACCGGGCCTTCATTGTTCCAAAAAGAACACACTTCCATGTAATTATTTCTAGTCACAAGCACGCAAGAGCATTCATCAATGATAATTAGATACCAGGTCAATTTTCCTTTCAAGATGTTCTATTTCTCACCTTTAATCCTGTGTAGAGATCTCGGTGCAATTGTTCCATTATCAATAGAACAGCAATGCTGGAACCTCCTCCATAACCGTAATCTATCACAGATCCATGAAGGTCTACTAATCGCTCATGCTTTGGCAAAGACCTAGGGAAATATTTAATACAATTTGCAAGGTTAACTGACAATGACAGGTGTAAATTCTGCCTAGTTCCCTTCGTAGAACCCCCCCCCCCAGCAATGACAGAAAAAGAAGAGACCACAAGCAGTTCTATATTATTCAAAAGATTCTAAAACATTTTTCCTTAACCTCTCGTGCTAGAAATATGTGCAAAACACATAACTGTTCTACACTTTAAAATTTAACACCAACGACATTGTCATGGAAAGAGCATTCCATTACAATGCACAGTCTCATATTATAGCAGACCTTCTAATAATAATAATTGCATGCCATGAAGTCAATTCTGACTTACGGTGACCTTTTCCAGGGTTTTCTAGGTAGTGAGTACTTAGAAGGTATTTACCATTCCTTTCTTTTTGGGGCACCCTGGGACTGTGCAACTTGCGCAAGGCCAATCGGGCTGGCTTTTTTTCCTGGAGGCACAGTGGGGAATCGAATCCTCAACCTCTGGTTATGCAGCCAGATTCCGAAATCAGCCAACCTCTAATACTTTAGATACTAGTTAACAGAGGAATTATGAAATATAAACTTTGCTAGGACAGAGGTTAGTTGGTCTACAAAACAAAATCAAGCATCCCTAATTTGTGTCATTCAGGAGATATTTGCACGTTTAACATCACAGACATTTTAGCTAACTTTTAATGCATCCATCAGGGCAGGGGTCTCCAAACTTTTCACAGTGAGGGCCACATAATATATTTTCCACATTTTCAAGCGCTGAAGGAGCGTGTGTGTGCGCGCACCCCTGCACGGCACACGCGCACACGGGCCGTATAAAAAGCAAGGTGAGCCAGATGTGGCCCACAGGACATACTTTGGGGATCCCTGCATTAGGGGAATTTGATGCCAGATTCAATTAAATGATTGCTTTGTTTTTTTAGACAAGTCTTCCAAGCTACTTCCTAGTCATCACTAGTTCACAACCCCATACCTCATATAGTGAAACTCAAGGGCAAGGTCATTCCAATGTTTCTCATCTGGTGGCACAACAGATTTCAGTGCGCATGGGAAGTGGCCCCCCCAGGCATTACACAAATACACCACTCCATATTGCCCTCGGCCCAGCTCACGGCCTAGCTTTGGTTTACCTGAAACACAGAAACGTTTATCAGAGGACACATTTTATATGCTTCTGTATATGCTCCTATATACATTCTTCATGTTTTGCTCAAAATTCCATTTGGGGGAATGTCTCAATATTTAAATGCAAGAGGTATACTGAATAAGCAAATCCTGTTTCGTGGGCAGTATATTAGGAGTCCTGTCACCAAAAGAAACAGATTGCTTCTAGTTAAACAGTTCTTCCTTCAATTTCAGGTTGCACATGACTTTGTCCTGTTCCACACAATTTGCATGAAAACTGAAATCAAAGCAAGTACTTTTTAATGAGCAACCATCTGCCACTGCTGGTGACATCACTCCATCTGCTGGTGGAGGTGTGCAACAGGATACTGGTCTCTGTTGCTAAAATGCAATTTTTAAAGGTTATGTGCTCCCCTGCTTCTGCAAATGTTATTAAGCTGTGGTTTGATTTCACTATTAATTCTACTGCCTCCTGCTGCTTCTTTTATGTTCCTTTTAAAACATTTTTTTTTAATAATTATGTGCCATTAAGTCACTTCTGACTTACAGTAGCTGTAAAGAATTACAAAGTGTCCTATCATTAACAGCCTTGATCAGCTTTTGTAAATGTAAGGCCGTGACTTCCTTTGCTGAGTCAATCCATCTCATAATTGGTTTTACTCTTTTTCTGCTTCCTTTCTTAATTTTTTTCCCCATTCAGTCTTGTCTTCTTATGACATGCACAAAATATAATAGGCTCACTTCAGTCATTTTTGTTCTAGAGACAGCTCATACTTCATTTCATCTAGCACCAATATATGTGCCTTTCTGGAAGTTCATAAAGCTGTCTTCTAACATTATATTTCAACTGAATTGATTTGCTTCTTGTGAACTTTCTTCAATGTCCAGCTTCACATCCAAACACAGAAACTGGGAATATCGAAGCACTGGTGGTCTTAACCTTGGTATCCAGCAACACTTATTGCTGCATGAGAGTATAGCAATGAATTTGTGCTTGCAGAGCGAATAAACACATTCTATTTTCATGCAGCCGAAACAAAAAAAATTAAACTGAGTTTCAGATCAACATTAAATTTGGCACATTTGTAGCAGTTTGCATTTGCCCTGTGCCAAATTTGGGCAAAGGGTTTTCAAGTTATGATTTTTTAAAAGGAAAATTGTTTTATCCCCCCACTGTCTAGAAACAGGCAACCCTAAACAACCCAAGATTTAAACTAGCTCTATAAATTGAAAATAATGAATTTGCCTTGGACCCACCTGCCTTTTTTAACTTGGAAAAAACCCAGCCTGCAGTAGCTAAAATACTGGCAATGTTAATTACATTTTCTTTTTTGGTCTTTTTTTTCTGACTTTTTTTTTAGTTTGAAAAATAATAAAAATAAATAGTGGTCCTCAAAAAAGGTCTAAGAGACAGAAACAGTGGTTTTTCATCACATTGAGCATGTGTGGAACAGAGCTTTGCAAAGTAGATACACTGTTGCAGCTTCATTGTTGGGGAAGGGAAATATTTGGAAACTTAGGGCAATAAAAAGTAGCAGAAACAGAGTCAAAAGACAAGTTTTCTTTAAAAGGTCAAGAAACAGGCTTGCTTTAAAGAAAGTAGTGGAATGACAGTCCTTCAGAAAGGGGGATATTTTGCCTCTTCAAGGAATTAGCATACAATTTTGTAAGGCATACTCAAGAGTATTTCTGCATTAGAAAAGAACAACACAGTTGTGTTTGTCCCACCCCTGAGTGCTTTCTCAGGATTTCTGAGACAAGGCCCTTGAAACAAGATTTCAAAGGGGAAATCAACTCCTGGGCTGGGGCAATTTGAACATTTAAACCTGTCAATCAGGACCCAATTGAATTTTTAACTCCCTGGCCAAACAGGGATTCATGCTTGCTTGCAAAGGGATTCTGTGTCTGGTTGTAAATTTTTTTAAAAAGATATTAAGAAAAACAATAACGAACAAATATTCAGAAGCTCACTCATTTAAGCTGTGAAATTACCATTTTTTGCTTTGTGGCTGGACATGATATTACATGATGTCAGCAGGCTTTTGGTGCCAATAGTCTGTCATATACTCAACCATTCCACCCATCTTGTCACTATACAATTGTTTGGTAATTTTAAAAAAACTCCAAAGATTTTTTGTCTCAGAAAGTCATTTCAGATGCTTAGTGACTACGTGAGTTCATAACTTGCAACATTAACAGCTCTGCTCGGATCTTACAAACCAACAGCATCTTGTATTACGTCCTACTGCCCACACTTCTTAGCAATATTGTCTTTTCCAGTAAATTCTGCTCAGGTCTTGCAAACTAACAGCTGTGGCGTCCTTTCTTGAGACAATATGTCTCATGTTAGGTCTTCTTCTCTTCCTAACTACCCCTCCATCACAGCAATACTGTCTATTCTGGTCACGTCTGCATTTCCATTGTATGTGAATGGTAGGATAAGCTCAGTTGACTCATTTTTGCTTTAGTGAGAGTTTAGGCTCAACCTGATGCACCCACTTTTCTGCCTTTCTGGCTGCCTGTGGTATCCGTAAGGCTCTGTCCTCCAACACCACATTTCAAATGAGTTTATTCTTTCTCCCTGTTTTTCTTTTACATAGTATGAATGATTTTGACCTTGATTTCCAGTGACAATATTTGTTAACTCTGAGCCATCCCCCCTTTTTTAAAAATTTCAAAAGGCAAGGGGACATCTTTTGAAAAACATGAATGTTTGTAGAGCTTTTCATTCAGTATAAATTTTCTTCCTCAGGCACCCTGTCAAGGAAAGGGTTTGGAAATTAAAACACAGCTTTCGAGTCTGAATTCTGTGAAGCAGGCATGGCAACATTAGTTCATCTGAGGGGTTAAAGGGTGTGTATGTTTCTCCACTGCATGCATTGCACTTACACCTTTGTTCACCATTTCATGAAGTCCAAAACAGCCCTTCAAAATATTTTGGCACACAGGGAATACAGCCATATCCCAGCTGTTCCTGCTTCTATCCTCCTCCAGTAACCATAGCACAGATCATGTGCTCAACGTGTAGCACTGGGTAATTCCATGAGGGAAGTTTCTGCTGGAATCTGTGTGTAGGGTATGTATACTTAAACTTCTGTTTTAAAATCCAGGAAATTAAATTCTTCAAAAAACCTCCTGTTTATGACTTTGGAATACTGTGCTGCATCCATAATTCAAAATGCCAGGATATGCTGCACAATATCATGCTGCTTTGCCAGCAGGAAAAAGGATGCCATACTTTACATAGCAACAGGCAGCCTGAATGCTAAATGGCAGCGGTCAAGATACCATTCACAAAGAGACACCAAGGGAAAATCCCACATGACTCCTTTTTTCAACAGTTAACCACTTCCCACCAAAAAATAAAGCAACTGTCATGGCTGTTTTTCAACAAATGTGAATGGAAGTGAGCAGAAGAAGGTATCCTGTAGACCATCTTTATTGCAGTCCCCCTTCTTCCTGCTGGGGAAGGCACCATATCTCACCTGGTCAAGAGTCCATTAGGTCTTCAGAGCAGATCTTTAGAGTCAACAGAGGGCTGCATGAATACTATGAGCGTATATTGTGTATGGTATACTGCAACCCAAAACCAATATATTTCTACAAGAATGCATTTAGGAGAATTTGAGGAAAGCAATCAGTAAATGGAAGAACAAATGAGGTAATACCCACCATGTAACAAAACATCTTGCAGGGATCTGCTTTCCAATGAAAGGCGGGCAAGACGAGGGGCATGGTCCTTTCGCACTTTCAACCAAAGATCTTCTGTCTTCTCCAGCCTGCCTGAATGGCCAGCCTCTAGCTAACAAGACATAATGACAAATTTCAGCACAGCCTTGTCCTCCTGTAAGTAGCATCTAGATATCTTTTCTACAATCTACTTCTCCATTTTTTCCTTGCTAAAGAATTAAACACTGTTCCAGATTAAAATAATAAGCTTGTTAGAAATATATTTCTATTGACCCATTCAAGATAATGTGGTAGGACATATTTGTTTTCCAAGCCATACTTGAAAACAACTTCTGCTTGTGAAACAATGTGCTTCTCTGGTCTTCTAACTATATTATCTGAACATGAATTAAATAGGCAGATTGTTACTGTACTGTAAAAAAAAAAAAAAAAAGGAGGAAATATAACCAACTTTTCTGTACCAGAATCTCCAATCTTGGGGAGTTGATAAAAATCAATGTCCATGAATCAGTATAGATCTTCCTCCATGGTTTCAAGAGAAAGCTAGTGCACCAACTGCTTTTAAAGCCACTTTGGTGCTTTTCTAAAACACCCATTATGTTCTTCTAGTTACTTCTGAAAAGCTACCTCTGAGAAAAGAAGCATTTCCTCCATTTCTTCTAAATCCCTGGTGTCAGGGATCTCATCTGAATCCTTGAAAAGACTGCATATTAGGTATATCTCATGTTTACCACCCACCACCTACAGTGTTCTCTAGGGAATTGCAAATGGTGTGGCTACACATCATTGTGTATATATTATACTGCCCCTTTGAGTGATTACCTGCTGAAGGAGAGATATGCAACTTTCAAAGGGAAGGTTACAATGTTCTAAGAGCAAATGTATACGATTCTTACAGGCAAGACAGGAAAAGTTCAACATATTTAATTTAACACACTTAAGACTGCAAACTAATCCAATTAGAGTAGGCTCATTGAATCAATCGAACTTTGGTAAGAAAACACTTATGTTCCACTGAATCAATGGATGTACTACAGTTCATAGAATCATAGAATATGGAAGTTGGAAGGGGCCTATGAGGCCATCAAATCCAACCCCCTGCTCGATGCAGGAATGCAGATCAAAGGATATCTGCCAGGTGGTTGTCTAAGTTTCTCTTGAATGCCTTCAGTGTTGGAGCACTTACCACCTCTTGAGGGAACTGGTTCCACTGTCGTACTGCTCTAACAGTTAGGAAGTTTTTCCTGATATTCAACCTAAATCTGGCTTCCTGTAACTTGAGCCCACTGTTGTGTGTCCTGCACTCTGGGATGATCAAGAACAGATCCTGACATTAGTTGGTACTAATAGCTGGATTTAACTCTATAAATACTTCTACAACCTTCACAAAGTTTTGCTGTTAAGATTCAAATGAGTACAGACAGGGTTTGGGAGGCTTTCGGAGGTTATCCAACTGATCTGGTTTCAAGCCTATCAAAGCTCAAATCCACAGATGGTACACCAAAGTGACTTGCGCAATTGACACAATCACTCCTTAATGCCCTCTCCATTTCAGAATATGTCCCTCCCCCTGGTTAACAGAGGACTTGCATGCTGTGAAGTTGATGAGACAGCTGGAGAGCTGGTGGAGGAAAGATCCATTGGAGAATAATCTTTGTGTGGTAAGGAGTCTGACCAGGAGATATGCCAATGCCTTACAATCAGCAAAAAAGGCCATTAATGTTAAGATCATTGAGGAGGCCATAGAACTTTTCCGGGTGGCTCACAGCGTCACTAACCCTTGTCAGCAATGGCACCACTCTGGTGATTTCACTGAGGTTCACTGTGTTTTTTAAATCTAAAATTGAGGCCATCCAGCGTGACCTGGACTCCATGGCCGATCAGAATGAGATCACACTGGTACATCCTCTCTGTTAGACCAGTTGGTTGAGTTTTAGCCTGTGAGATCAGAGGTGGTGTCCAGGGTGCTGGTATGCTGTACGCCCACCACCAGTGCTCAATCCTTGTCTATCATGTCTTTTGAAAGCTGTCGATAGGGTTATCATAGATTGGGCCATAAACATTATATGTGTTCACCAACATTACACAATAAATGCTTCACTCAGGGTCACCTCCTTCCTTGTGTGAAGGAAACGATCATAGGTTTCTTTCATACTTAGGGAGCTCAGGGCTAGAATGGATAGTAGACTATAGATAAATTCCCATAACTCCCACTCTATGAGCATTTTACCAAGTTCACAAAGAATGCTACAAATCTAAAGGGGAAGAAACCTTGGCAATGGCACAGGATGAGTTAAAAATAATTCAACAAAATCAAAATATAGCAGCTTTGGTTGTAGCATCACAGACCAGCTGTAAACACTCAAGTTATCTGGTCAGCTTCTCCAATTCATGAGTGGTATCCCAAAACCTGAGTTGCCAGATTAGCCTAAATTAGAAGACATCAGAAGTTGGAGGAATTACCTGAGAGAGAGCAGATGATATACAGCACCTCTTTCCAGCTGTTCCCATAGCTTCAGAACATTGTGGTAGTTGGTTCATTTAGTGCATTAAAGTAAGCACACCACACAAATGCTCTGATGCTTATTTGCTAGTGCTTCTGTATCTGGAGAAAGGGCATGACAGTACTATCACTTCCATCTTTCTCATTTTTGAATGCCAGGAAGCAAGGGTCACAATACCACGCTAATTGCTTTCCAGTTCCAAGGAAGAAGCACTGATGTGCTATTACAGCTATTTCTGCCACCTTTAAGAGGACCAGGAGATACAAAGTAGTGTTGAAGGGTTATTCTGAGTAGCAAAGAGGGAAGAATGACCCAACAGGCTTTGTCCTTCATGTTACCTGAAAAATTGACATAGGTTTGCTCATCCTTATTCTCTGCAGTTCTCTTTCTGTCAAACTGACCTGTCTCAAGGAGGCTGCAAAAGCTTCATGAGAACTATTCAGTCTTGTCCGGAATTGGCTGCAGATGCTCTTGGCCAGCCTTGATGCACTAAGACTTTCAATGGCATCCTGAGCTACTTTCTTTTTCCACTCTGTAGTAATAGCTGGTGGGCTCACCCAAGTAATCCGTTGTATTATCTAAAGAAGCAAAAACAGCTATCATATTAATCTGCAGTGTATTACCCAGACACCTGCAAATTGGAACATCGGGGTACTAAAATGTACAAGAACAATATTTTCTTCTTGCCTGCAACACACCTGCCATATTTTAGCAGATCACCTTTCACACTAGCTAGCCTTTATTCCACTGTGGGATACTTGTGGACACCACAAATGACAGCAGTACAACTTTATAAATTAGACTGGTGTACAAAGATTTGAATGACTGGAAACAAAAAGATCTACTGAAGATCAAGTTCCATTATGATGACTTTGAGTGTCCTACTATCAAAATATTTAATACCTGCTTAATCTGCTCCCACAGCATTCTAGATACTGTTGAACCAGAGTGAAAAGTTACTTCAACATGGTAGGCTGCATTCAAAATCTGTAAGCAGAAAATGTGTTAAATTAGATATTCAAACAAAAATTATTGCCTCTTACATGGATTAAGAAAAACATTGAATACCTTGGAAACAGAGATATCATCTGTAATCGTATTTCCTCAAACTACTACTTAAAGCAATAAGATTTTTGGGCTGATATAGCAAAGAACTAAATTCTTCCTCCATCAACTTCATTACTTTTTCTAAATATTGACTGCAGTCAGCATTGTAAAAACAGATTATAACTTACCAATTATATGTGCTACTTTACCTGTTTTAAATAGTTGCTTGTAATATGCACTGAAACATCTTGCTGAGATTTCTCCAGACTCTTCAGACATCGTTCCAGAGTCCCTACAAAGCTTTCACGCAGGTAGTCCACAGAACTTATTAGTTTGTTGGCCACTGCTTGGTTTAGCCTTGAAATGATCAGTTCCTGGATTTGCTTAATGCAACATTTAATGTCTTTGGAGCTAATAGGCTCTCCATTCTCAGGAATTATAATATCTGGGTAGGAGAAGGTGGAGAAGAGAAAAACGAATCAACATTATATAGGTAACACATAACATTATGATCCCAGTATAAATACCCATATAAAATGAATGCAGCATTAAATGCAGTGGCTTGGGTGCAATGAAAGTTTTCCAGTGCATTCATTATCCACACTGGTTTTCTTCTGAAATACTCTCCTATTCAGAAAGCCCACAAAATGCTGCCTTAGGGTCAATGGGAGGTTGACCATTTGTTTGGCACTTCCCCCTTTAATTCAGCCTGACAGACTATGATCTTATAGCCACTTATTTGAGCACACATCCAATTAAATTCAATGGAAATTATTTCTCAATAGGCATGTACAGCATTAGACTGTTAAAAGTGTTTAAACTGGATGGATGAATCACACTACTAGATTTCAGTTATAAGACTATGTTCAAGAGATGTTTTTCAAGACAGACTCATCTTGTTCACTTGGATCAACATACTTGTAGTCTAAAACAGTCATTTTCAGTGGGGCCCATATGGCCCCAAAGGGGGCCCTGGCATATTTGAAGGGAGGAACATACTGATTCCCCCCCCCTTCATCTGTTTGTGCTGTAGCATTGTTTGAGAGGGGTCCTGGAACCTCAGAAGAGCTCCTAAAAGTGTCATGGGGGAAAACACATTGAGAATGGCTGGTCTAAAATTTTCAGCTAATGGCAATATGTGTTAGGCTAACATTGTTTACAGCTCATGGGAAAATGATAAAGAATTTCACTGCATAAGAACTTGCTCACAGAGTTGAAGTCTATTCACACAGCATTCAAAACATAAAATCCAGTGCATTAGCTTTGTGAGTCAAGTACTACTAATTCATTCCTTAAACGTGATTCAGTTTTTCAAAAGGCATAATGCATTATTGTTACAGAAAGAGGAAAACAAGTGATAAATCTTAAAGAGAGCAATCCTAAGTATTTACTAAAAAGTAAGTTCCAACGAAGGCTTACTTCTTAATTAATATGTTTGGAATTATGCTACTAGTTTGCTTACATGTTAGTACGCATTTTCCCATTAGCTTTTAGAGCCTCATGGTGCAGTGGTTAAACTGCTGTACTGCAGCCAAATCTGTGCTCACGACCTGGGGTTCAATCCCAGGTAGCCGGCTCAAGGTTGACTCAGCCTTCTATCATTCTGAGGTTGGTAAAATGAGTACCCAGCTTGCTGGGGGGGGGGGGGGCAATGTGTAGCCTGCATAATTAACTTGTAAACCGCCCAGAGAGTGCTTGAAGCACTATGGGGCGGTATATAAGCAGCATGCTTTGCTTTGCTTTATGGCTGCAGAAATCTGCTATATTGCAGATGTTAATATTTTAAAAAGAGAACACTTTATGTTTGCAGAAGAATGCCCTGTCATTATTTTTGCAGCTGTCCTTTGTTTAAAGAAACCTTAAATATAGAAGACAGACTTGTCTTTACATTTTTCAAGAATTAGCGAAGTCCAAAGATCCAGAGGTTTGTTTATTAAAATAACCACATGTAAATCACTATTCTTTCTCTTCCTGCAAGACCATTAACTACCTCAAAGTAGCAAAGCTATACTGCATGAATGGGACCATGTGAAGAAAAACCAAGAATTTACATTTGCCTGAAGGCATATCTCTCACGACACCTGCAGAAATAAATAGCAAACCGGGGTCACAAGACTGATATTTTGGGGGTGGTTTTTTGGGGATGGGCGAGTTGCTATTTCATCCTTCTATTATACTAGTACCATTCAGGCAATGGATATTTGATTTGGCAATTATACTAGCATTCTCTGGCTACTCGCCTTAGAATGCCCAGAAATTTTAAACCAGCAAGCATAAATAAAATATGGCAAAGAAAAAATCATCATAAAGAGACATTAAGAAAATGAGTTAGCAAACAAAATAAAATAGCCAGGATAACGCTTGCACACTATAGCAAAAGAAGAAACCTTGTTTAGAAAGTGTTCTCTTATATTTTTAGACATTCTTTCCCCATATCAAAATGGTTACAAAAGCCAGATGGGAGTTAACTTCATGACTAGAAGTTACATACCTAACAGCATGTTCACTTGATTTGCAAGCAAGGTATTTCACAAAGAGCAAGGCATGACTTATGTCATAATGTCAAGAAGAACTATGTGGATGGATTATTTTACATCTGGACTAGGATGGAAGTCACCATGAAAGAGATGATAGATTTACAAACATAAACAAGCCAAATTAAGTTCCCTTAACAAGTGGCTTATACTTGAAAGTCAGGTTCTATTATGTTGGGTTTTTGTGTGTGAAAGTTACCTTTGAATTCCATATTAGCAGCATCTTCCAGCAGCTCTTCTTTCATGTTATTAAGTGTCTCAATTATCATGTCTTTCATTTCCTCTTGTTTGCGGTTGGCTATATTCATCAGAGATTCATACAGCTCATTTTCTTTTTTCTGCGTATATTCTAGACGCTTTGGAGTGATCTGCAGATCTCGCTGCATGTCAAAGGCTTGATTGATGAAGAGGTCCAGGCAACGGCAATGTACTATGTTCAAGATGGTAGCTGCATCCACCAAGCGTTTCTGCAGCACCTGCCTGGCAAAAGTGCTAAGCAGACGGATCTTATCTGATTGTTCTACCAACATGCTCTGGGCTTTGGCATCAGAGCTGGGAGCTCCACAGCTACAGTGGTTGGTACTCAGGTAGTCTAAATCCAGCAACTGCTGATAAAGGGAGGACTTTTCATTTGCATTTTGAAGGGCTCCCAAATCAACTCCCAAATCTGGCACTTTGAAAAAGAAGACAGGCAGAGAGACTTTCTCTTTAATCGCTTGCAGTTCATTCACATCCAGTGCTGAGAGTTCTGTCTCACTGATGGCAAAAGTGATGACTGGAAGGACATTGTTCATGTGTTCTTCTAAAGTGACTTCTGCTGACTGGAATCCTCGACATGGAGCTACAACCATATCCACTTCCTGAAGATAGCAAAGCATCAGGGTTTTAAAATTAAGGTTAATGTGAATTTGAGTTTAGCCAACACTGTGCTCTCCTCCACAGAAAGCAGCCTACTTCTCCTAGTTTCAATACGAATGTTAGAAGAGTGTAAACAAAAGCTACCTTTCAAAGAATTTTTTGTTGAAACTATGAGAGAGAAAGTACACACCTGCCTTATGAGAAGTGTGTGTGTTCATGTCTCTCTGTATCCCAAATACTTTCTTCCTCCATGCTATTTTTTAAAAACATAATCAACGGTGCAGAGAATGAACAGGAGATCACAACAATGAAATTATCTCATCTCAGACTATATGATGAAAGGAATAATTTCTTACCCTACAATACTATCTACTGAAGCAACTGAGCAGTGTCACCCTTAAGATGCTCTAGTTTTCAGTGAGATGGTAAACGTACACATAGTATATATGGTTCAAACTGTAGGTGAGGCCTCTTGTACGGTAACGTTCCTACAGAGAAGCAAAACTAGAACAAAACCTTAGCACATGATGAAAAATTCATGCCTAAAACCATTTCCCCCAACATTTGCTTTCTTGCATGGAAGGAAATTTATGAAGGCTTTTTGTCTGAAACTCTGGCTGTGGTCAGAAATGGTATAGTCCAGACAGCATCATACTATTTCAATGAAAACTTAATTGTTAACTTGCCTTAAATTCAAGGATTGCCTCTCTAAAATTCATGGTTGGCTGAATTCAGAACCTCTCTAATACCTCCTATTTACCCTATCACAGCACACATTTAATATTCTGTAAATTGAGTTGTGCTGCTTTAATAGAGATTGTTTTACAAGTACACGAACAGTGGAATTTTCATAATGCCTTCTGAATTTCCAAACTGATATTTCCTTGAAGTTTAAAATATACAATTTTATTTTACAGCAGGTACAGCAAATTATTACACACATTCCTAGTCACACTCAGCACTTCCAATATGCTCTTTGGCAGAAACCAGACACATACACACGCAAGGTATTTTTCTACACAGTCACAACTCTCATTCTGAACAGTTCATAATACTGTGAGGACTGAGGCAGAGATGTTCATAATACTGAGGTTTGTAATAATGTGAGGGACTGAGGCCAAGTTGTCCACACTGTTAAAAATAAACAAAATCTTAAGAATTACAGACCATTCTAGAACACATTTAACCTGAAGCTACACTTTGAGCCAAATGTTCTATTTGAACGAACTTCTGGCTCAGAACACACCATTGCCTCTTAGAATGGCTCACTGTCTGAGATTACTCTCATGGAAAGTGATTAGGCAGAGAAACTGGTAAGAACATCAGAAAAATGTAGAGCTTTTTCACAGGCAACTTTTTTTAAGCACCAGTGATGTATGAGGGAATAATCTTTTGAACAATACTCAATGAACTGCTTGGATTCTCCTAGAAAATCAAAGAACTGAAGCCAAGTCATGAGCAAGACCTTTCAACTGTTGACAAAGCCATCCTAGTAACTTATAAAGTCATTGCCAGTGTGTCCCTTGGTAAATGTGTATGTATTTTTAGAAAGTTTCAACTATTCAACAGAGCTCCGGCTTCTTCAAAACTCTCATTCTGCAGTTTGCCAAATAAATATTTAATTGTAGCTTGGCTATCTGTCATGAGACTGTCAAGCATGGAAACATGAAAACTGATGTAATCAAACAAGAGTGCAAGCTAAATGCAAAATTGGATGTGCAACTCAACATTCACCATGCAAGATGACTCACTCCTATGGCAGTAAGCAAAGGGGGAAGCCAATGTTGTTATCAAGAGTGGTAAAGGGGAAAGAATTAGACAAGATAAATCTCAGCCTGAACAACTAATCTTGCTTGGGCAGCAGTAACCCTTCTAGGTATTCTTGCTAGATACGCTTTATCAGTGGCTTCCTTCTAGTATCTGCTATTTCCATACATAAGACAGGAGAACTGTTATGCAAGAACAGTTTGTCAAAGAACTCTTTTGACAAGCAAGCCCTCAAACTGGAAATTTATCTTTGCAACTGGCTTTTATGAATATTTTCATTTCAATGAAGTGATGTGTGTCAATATCAAAGATTTAATTTGGACTTCAGGGAAAGATTTCACATTCCCCACAACATACTCTCACAAAATTAGTTTTTCAAAAATGTTGTTGGATTTAAGCATGTGGCTTCAGAGGAAGTAGTCACTTTCTAACCTTCCAAAAATGAGGTTTTCAATTGAGCAGTAAGGTACCTCTTATCAAGTAGATTGGTTTAAAAAAGTAATAACAAATACTCAAAATCTGAAACAGCAAGCATAATCTTTAAAGAGAAATTCTCCTCATTTTCTATTACACAGAAAAGAATGCCTCTGAGATGTGGCCTACTATGACGTGCAAAGATGACAACATAGATTATTTCCCCCCAACCTGTCATAAATTGTCTGTTTTGGTGATAGAGTATTTGATTTGGCAATGACACTGGTGATGCTCTTTCTGAATGACCATCTCCTAATTTGTGCAAGTGCTTTCCTATCTCATAAAACTGAGACCAAAAGAGGTGTGTATGTGCAGCCATGGGTTTTCCCCTTCTTTGATATACACATAACTAAAATCAGAGCCTATATGTTTACAGTCAGAAAACACAAATAAAAAGATGGTGGGAATTTTTTTTTTCATTTGGCAAAATGAAAAGCCAGGGCAATCTCTGGACATGCATATATCCAGAAGTATCTTTATGATCTCCTTACCCAATCCATATTCAAACTGCACTGAATTACCAATTCAGTCATGTGATCAATTTTCAAAGTCAAATTGTAACCCTACTTACCTTTTGCTTTAAAGTCTCTCATTTTAAAGCCTTCCTTTAAAAAAAAAAAGAAGACCAACATGGCATGAAAAAGCCTTAAACACAACAACAGGGAAGAGGATCAAGACATTATCAATCCATGCATGTACTACATAGATACAACACGGACAATGATGAGGACGATGAGCGGAAATTTTCAGAATTCTTTAAGAATTCTTCACAGACAATTTCATTTGAGACACTTGCTAATTCTTAAGAAGGGGAGAAATTAGTAGGCATTTCAAATCACTGAAATAACCAAGCTCAGAAATATAATATGAAAAAGTAGGCACATGAATTGAGAAGGCAACCCTTGGGCAAACTTGAACCCTCCCAACTACCCTCAAACACAGAAATTATACAATCTATACATAATGAAGTTACAATGAGTTTTGATTTGGTATTATTCTCAATGTCAAGTTTCATTTATTCTTTTTCAAACCAGTTGTTAGGTTGGAACACCCTAAAACTGCTTTTTAAAATCTTGAGCTTTAATATTAGTAACATCTTCAGCAGACTGAAGATAAAAACGTACTACTATGGCAACTGATCCTCTCTGTAGCAAATATCCATTATTTTAATTTTGGTCTTTATACCTAACATATACAATCTTCAGCTCAGCATTTCATTCACCTTATTTTATCTTGAATCAGTCAGCCATAATAGGCAAGGTTATTTGTGCACAGATGTATATGTATGTTAAAAAATATATGTTCTCCTACATGGACCATACAAATAAATTGTTATATGCCTGTGGCCAAAAATCTTCTTGCGTAGCTATGCAAATGTTGTAACCTTTGCAAGCAAATTGCCCCATGTTAAGACATTATTGTAGAAAATTTATCAGTCGCATGTTCAGTCATACAACTCAGTATGAAACAGATACTATTTGTGGTGATTTCTTAACTTCAGGCAATTTGCCTCCAAATATTATGCCATTTATGCTATGCCAGTATAATCAGGTAAGAGAATTTTGGCCTATGCACCTGGCAACAGCAGCTGGGTAGTCAGGTACCATGGCGTAATCTAGGAGACTATTCCAAATTCTAGTCGCTGGTCTAAATTAGTTTCTCTCTCTCTCTTCCAAGAGAAGCCCCTATATGTAAAAGCATAGCTGTTCAAAGGCCAGGTTCATCAATCATCTAGTTTCACTGCTGAAGATCGAAATTTATCAAGGGGCAAAGAGAGCAGGAAGTTTGTTTTGCTGCAGGCATGTATGCTGCAGAAAAGTATAAGATGAGTAAGCAATCCATGAAATCTTCCACAGGGAAGTTAAAGAAGTCCCAAGGCTTCCACTATAATAAAATCAAATGGTTTGGGGTTGTGGCCAGGCTTCTGCATTTGAAAGACCACAGTGTCAAAGCAAGTGCTATAACAGAGAAGACCATAGCTTTGCAGAAACATATCCTAACAGGCAGTGTGCATGTTTTTTCATTCCACTTTACCTTGTAAACTGATATTTTGCTAATTCTGTATAAGCACCTCTTCCCTGAAGATTTCACCTTAGTTAATTGCAAAATTAATTATGCTTGAAACGTCATGTATTTAGGTGAGAAATAAAAGTCTGCCCAGAAAGTGGTATCCCAATTTACCATACAAGCAGTGATCTACTCTCATTCTTTGCAGACACCCTGCGAAGTTCAGGAGAAGAACCTCTGGCTTGAGAGGAGCTTGTTCTATCCCAGAGTACCTAGGATTAGATGAGGGATGCCTAAAAGAGGACAAATTACAGCTGGTGTGGAGGAAAACCAAAATAATGAAGGGCCATCAGAAAGTATCACTTTGTCTACCTCGATGTACATATTACTGTCCCTTGGCTGAATTCTGCTCTAGAAGATTCCGAGAGGACCAGCGCAGGCGCTGTCAAAACCCTATTGTGTGCATTCACAGAGGCCACAATGAAGAATCAATATATTTTTTTAAAAAATGATTCAAATGATGATTTAAATTTAAAAATCATTTTTAATTTAAATTGTTAAAAAATCTTGATTTATTTTATTTATCGTGATTTGATTTAAATCAAAATTTGATCAAATTAAATCAAATCCACCCTGCAACTCAGCTTGCAATGAATAATGTATCGAGATTTTTTTTTAACTTGAGGCAATTTGTCTCCAAAAGTTATGCCTTATGCATAGCTACACATGAGGATTTTAGCCCATAACTGTTCCACACATTATTAGAAACTGTGAAGGGTGTGTTTAAGCAAACAAATAAAAAGTGACTTAAGGATTCCCTTGCATTATTTTCTATTAAGAAATGCAGGCCTATAACAACTGCAAAAAGCCAACAGCAAAGCATAGATTTTAATGTACAGAGTTATGGACAATTTTAAAAATGAAGGAAAACCAAGAGAGACACCTTCTTAGTATTATGTACCGTTTTTCTCAAAGAAATACATACCTGGAGTTTATACTTTACAAAGAAATAATTTAATTTTTTTTTAAATTTAAAATATGGAAATGACTTCTCATAAGATTGGTAAGGATAGAGGAATTCCACCCCAACCACTTCAGCAAATCATACATCCTCACTACAAAGAAACATTACAATGTTTAAAGTGAACAAGAAATTTACAAAATGTGAACTCTTGCTTATGAAATTCTTACATAAATATGTGCCTTATGTTTTTATACTTCAAAGGGAGCCTGAACGAAGAGAGAGACAAAAAATCAGCAAGAAAATTTGAAACTGTTAAAGCTATGAGGAATAAACCTGAAAGCCAGTATGATGCAGACTCAGAAGAACCTAGGTTCAAATTCTCACATGGCCTTCGAAACTCACTGGGAGGTAGCACAAGTAAAACCATTCGTTAAATATCTCACATAGCTTGAAAACCCTATGTTTGAGGTAACCGGATGGCACATAACAATCAAGATATGAAGAATAAACAACAGGACATAGTTTAGGCAGGAATCCTATATTCACTAAATCCTGTATGACAAAGGCATTCCTATATGTGTATATTTGCACAATCACACAACTGCTCTCTTTACAGACAGTTGTAGAAAAATAGTCGTACATAACTTATACCTAGGAAGCAGAAAGCTGCTCATCATAGTGTTTGCAAGGAAGGGTTGTATGATGCCGCTGAAGTTACATGTGATATTCTGCTCTTTCATGCAGCTCTTCACTCTTTTTTTTTTCTTGAGCTGTTAGTAACATATCACTGAAAAATCTGCTGTGAGGGTTTTGGTAACTGTTGATTATCTTGACTAGTCTCCGTCTCTTTACTTTCAAATCTTTTGTCTTGTTAAATCTAATTATCTAGCTTAATCTTCCTTTTGTCTTTTCTTGTAAATTTGAGTACTAATCTGTTTATTGTAAGTCAATCTTAATGGGTTAGGTACTGAAACATCCCTTCACTTTCACCCTACCCTCTAGATTCCAATCTCAACTGGTGAAAAATGTACACCAGCACTTAGTAATCACAGTTTAGAGCCAATGAATGTTTTACTTGTGAATTTGGCATTTCATCCAGTATTCCATTTTTTCCATATGTCTGACAAAGTGAATTTGTCCACGAAAGTTCACATTAAAATATAATAGTCTGACGTGGTGGCGCTGCGGGTTAAACCGCAGAAGCCTCTGTGCTGCAATGTCAGAAGACCAGCCGTCGTAAGATCGAATCCACGCAACGGAGTGAGCTCCCGTCGCTTGTCCCAGCTCCTGCCAACCTAGCAGTTCGAAAGCATGTAAATGCGAGTAGATAAATAGGTACCACCACGGTGGGAAGGTAACAGTGTTCCATGTCTAGTCGCGCTGGCCACGTGACCATGGAAACTGTCTACGGACAAACGCTGGCTCTACGGCTTGGAGACGGGGATGAGCACCGTGCCCTAGAGTCGGACACGACTGGACTAAATGTCAAGGGAACCTTTACCTTTACCTTTAAGGTGCCACATGTTTTTGTCTTTTTTTGTTTTGCTTTTCCTTTGGATTTTGCCTGATATGCTTGCACAGACTAACACGGCTGTCTAAAACTACAACTATGAAAGAACTTTGTTACAGTATGGTGGAAGTTCTGCATTTACTATAGCTTGTTTCTGCTTTGCTTATCTTACCACGATGTAACCTTCAATCTTCCTTTCCTATTTATTTTCCAATCTACTCTCATCCTTCCTTGCTCTTTATACAGTATTTGATGCTTTTGTAAATGAGGCAATATATAACTCAGTTTTATTTTAGCAGTACTTCTATCAAGCATTTCTTTAATCCCTTTACTTTCTCCCTATACAAATTCTGGCTCAATTTTTAAGTTATGTTTGCTTTTTATTCAAAACTTTGCTGCTTTATTTCTTTTGGCTTTACAGAGCAAATCTTACTGCACAAGAACCACACATAACTCACAGACACAATAACTGCAGAAAAGCAGCATATACAAGTTAAGTCCTGAAAAGACCAATCAACCCTTTACGTAATGTCTTATACGACTTAAAAGTTGTTACTTGCAATCTTGGTCATCTAAACATTGCTGTCCATGAAGGAAAACAGGAAGAATTATCTACTGCACTGATAGTCCCCCTCCACCTTGTGAGAGTAGCTGCCTTAATATCTCTAATCTTAAAACTAAAACTATAATCCCATGCATGCTTCCCGAGAAGTCAGCCTTTACTAAATTAAATTGAACAGATAAATGTAGAGGAGAAAGTTAATCTATGTCACTATCATGAATCCTCTTTGTGCTCAAAGTGTACCAAAGATTCTTTACCTTATATTTAAACTTATAAAAGCAATATTACAGATTTGGTTGTATTTAAACCTACAACAGATTTCAATAAATTTGATCTTAATACTGGACTGTGATTATATAAGTAAAATAAAATAAACAGCTACATAAACGGCTAAGGTGGTATTAGTTTTACTACTACTTACTAAATTACCATCACTTGCCAGACCTGCCAAACAGTGTCTCATCTACCGAAAGGTTTACTACCATGCTTTCAAAAATAATTAACATTTAATCAAATAATTATTAAAAATATGGCAAACAGCTGCATTCTACCAAAACAGAAAGATCTTCAAAAATGAGCTTCTCTTATCCCTTGTAATGCAACTGCACTGAAACGATGAAGTGCTGCCCAAAAATAAACCTTTTCGTATGTGATTAGCCAAGCTTCTACCTACGTAAGTCCATACATCCATTTATCAGTCTTTAAAATTCCATAAAAATGTTATCCCTGCAGAATTTTCTTTTCATTCACAAATCTGCCACAGTACACCATATGGTCCAAACAACATTGAACATTTTGAAATACACATAACACATTGTAACTTTGAACCCTGCTTGGTAACTGCATCTAAGGCATTGACTACATTGGCACTTTGCAGCAATTTCATTCACAGCCCATTTTATGCTTCTATTTGGATGAGGTGATTTGGATTAGCAGATTGTTTCAGTGTCCACAGTGGCCCCTCAGTCCAATGTGGTTCGATCTGTGCCACAGCCCCCCCCCCCCTTCTGATCCTACCTTCTGCCAATCCCCAGCTCTCCTTTTATGGTTTATTCTAAAGCCAGTGGGCTGTTTAAAGTATTGCATGGTGTTAGAGAAAAGGAGCAGTTTCCCAAAGTCCTCCATAATGTATACAAACACACATACGCTGCAGAAATATAGTAGTCTGGTATAGTTTGTCAGAGCTGTTTCTATCTTATACTGAGTTTTCTTTTTTGTCTGTGAAGAAGTGATCTAATGCTAAACTAATTCATCACTGCAGTCATAAGGTAATCTAGTACTAAGCTCTGTTGTTAACTTGCTGTCAAATTACCTCCAACTTTTGGCAACCCTACAGATAAGCAATCTCCAAAATATCCTGTCCTCAACAGCCCTGCTCAGCTCTTGTAAACTCAAGCCTGTGGCTTCTTTTAGGGTGTCAAGCCATCTCATATTTGGTCTTCCTGCTGCCTTCAACCATTATTGTAATTTCCAGAGAATCTTGCCTTCTCATGACGTGCCCAACACAGAACAACCTCAGGTTCATCATTTTTGCCTCCAAAAATAGTTTTGGCTGGAACTGCTCTTGGACACACTTGTTCACTATTTCAATTTATTCACTGTCAACATTAAAGTTATTTAGTTCTTCTGTAGTCATGTTTTCTGCCTTCTAACATTCAACTGCAGTCCTGTTTTGGCACTTTCTTCTTTCACTTTCACTAAAAGTTGTTTCATGTCATTGCTGCTTTCTGCTAGTAAGATAGTGTTTATCTGCATATCTTAGATTCTTCTATCAATTTTCACTCCTACCTTCTTCTGCATCTAGTGTGGCTTTCCATATGATATGTTCTGCATACAAATAGAACAGGTGTGGAGATAAAATGCACCCTTGTCTGACACTTTTGCCTGAAGGAAACCATTCTGTCTTTCCATATTCTGTCATGCTAGCCTCTCGTCCACAATATAAGGTATGCATCATGACAATTTAGTGCTGAAGCACACCCATTTCTTTCAGAACAACTCATTAGCTTCTCATGATCTACATAGTCAAAAGCTTTGCTGTAGTATATAAAGCACAAATTGGTCTTCTCCTGAAATTCTTTGGTGCACTTCAGTAGCGGCTGATATTTGTGCCTCCTCCTTTTTGGAATGCAGCTTGAACAACTGGCATTTCTCACTCCATACAAGATAAAAGCCTTTGTTGTAACACCTTGAACATCATTTTATTTGCATGGGAAATTTGAGCAATGGTCCTGTAGTTACTGCACATCTTGTCATCTCCTTCCTTGGGGACTGGGATATTGTTTTGTTTTCTATAATGGCAGATATATTCTTGTTAGTCTTGAAATATTTCTACTGACATTCCATCTACCTGGGTGATTTGTTTCTTCCCAGTGCTTTGAGAGAGCAACTTTCATCTCACTTTCTAGAATTGCAGATTCATCATCTTGGATTCCTCCTCAAAGGAGTCTGCCATTCTTTTATCTTTTGTATAGATCTTCAGTATATTGCTTTACCTTCTCCTTATACCGCAGTCCCCTGAACTCAGTAGTTTGTTTAAAAAAAAACAGTTAAAAATACTTCAGAGTAGCTAGAGAGAAAAATCATGGAAGCGTATGTTCCCACTGTTCAAAACATCACACCCAGCTTAATACATTACCAAAATACCACCCACATCCTTTTGGAGAACAAAACAACTGATCACACAGCAAAAGTACCATCTGAATCACTCGGCTTGAAAAAAGTCAAAAAACCCAGTAAGCGGGGGGGGGGGGGGGGGGACGGACGGGACTTTGCATCTGAAGCAAAAAGAGCTTGGATAGTTCGTATCAGCCTTTGCATCATGTCATCAGTTTTTTAAAGTCCAAATTCATCCATTTTGCTTCCAAGCAAATCCCATATTATTTGCCAGTACAGCTGCAACCTATCAAGTGGCAAAAATGGCCCTGCCTAATTTATTATCTATTTTAAATTGAGGGGGGAAGGGGGCACAGCAGCACATTTTTCTACGAATTTTTCTCTAAAAATAATTCTATCTTAGAGGATAACATTTCACAGAAGAGATCTGCATGTGCTCATCTTAACTATCAAAGATGGAGCTCCTTCACAGAGATGAATTTAGAAGAAAGGGGCTTCCAATTGTGAGCTACATTTAAGCTTGACATAGTACATGGAACATTATCATTTTCTTCTCTTGAAGAACAAAAATAAGAAAGTTGTGTACCCTAACAGAGTCCATGTGCAGAATGTCAGAACTACTCTCTCTGTAGTTCCAATTCATGGTCAAAGGCAGTGGAGGGTGCTAGAAAAAAAAAGTTGTATGCCATTTCTCCCCAAAAAATAAATATTACACATTCCCCCATCATCTTCTCTCCTCCCCCAAGATTAGACTGCATCATTTTATAGTAATTTAATAGCACTGTGAATAATAGTTGGGGTTACTTTCAAACTGATATTACTAATGTGTTCCTTCTATTTCATAGGTGATCATTAATTTCAACTCTTCTTAAACTGTTCTTAAACTGGCTGTAGCTTTGATTACTCTTAAATCACAGAGGAAAACGCTGGTATCAGAAGACCAAGACAATTTGTTAGACCAGTGAACATAAGTTGTAGACAAACACAATATACAATAGTATACAACTTATTTACTGCTTATTTGTTCTTGCTGTTGCCTATACAGGACATATGTGTAGATGAAGGAATTCAGTAACATAGATGTTTCTGAGAGTAAACGTATTATTTCTTTTAATACTATTTTTTTAAACTTTAACATCAGTCAATTATTTTACTTTGTGAATATTTGTATCATGCCTCTTCTTTCATTTTGAAGTACCTTATAATGAAAAAACATGTAACTTTTCCATAATTAAGATATTAAAAGTTAGCTTCCAGAATTTAGACTCAATTGGTAAGCAAAGAGGTTTCATGCAGGCTCTCTCATAGAAACCCATCTTAGTTTTCCACTCCTTATAAATCAGACTGAGTGGCTGTTTTGATCTCATTTGCCCTAGATGTATCTGGAATCTAACAAAGAATTCTTTGTAACTTATTTGAAAAGTTCATGAAAGATATCTGAGCTGCCTTGCATTAAGTAACCTATATAAAGAAGGACAGACATATTTGGTTGAAGTACACAAAACCAAAACCAACACTGTTTGAGCACACGTTCTGACTCTACTGCATATCAAAAACATCCAGAACAAAAGATGTACTCAAGAACAAACTGGCAGGCTAACTCTCTAGGGCACGTGGTACCATGAACAGGAGTCTCATACAGGAGGTAAATATCACAAGTTAAATATACTAGTTTCAGCTTGGGAACACTATAGTTAAGAGTTCCGACTTTGAAGTGAAAGATGAATACAGCAATTCACAAGACAAAATTCTGGATGAAGACACACATGCCATTTATAGCAGCATGCTGAAAGCACTTTCAGTGGATTCAAGCTATATGTATCTTTGTACTGAAGGCTAGTGGGATGGCCCCTTTTCAATGGTGCCAAATATCTTCCTGACAACTTATGGAGCAGTTTTGCTCGTTAAGCCATCCTGCACACAGAACAGAGGGGCAAAATTAAGGTGTCAGCCAGAGTTTAATTAGTATATTTGGCTATCATTTCAGCTACAAAGCCAGGAACAAGCTGCTTTACACCAGGATGTCACCCTGAGTGCGGTTTTTGTATCACCATGTACTTAAGAAACTTAATAGAAATTTTAATCTTGCTGTTGTCTTAAAAATTAAAATCACAGCTCTGAAAGCAGAGTTTGTTTTTTAAAAAAAGCAAGATGATAGGGTTTAAAACATTTGTAGGAAAATAATTAAGCATTCTTCTTCCACTCCTATCTCCTCTGCTATTAACACCATCCTCCACACCTCAGTCGTTCACAAAAAGAAGCAGTAGGTGGACTTTAAAGAAGTTGGTTGAACTCTGGTTCCATTCTCAACAATATTAAGGAATGTAGCCAAACTCCCTCTTATTTCCAGAGCTCACTCTTTCTAGTTTTATCTCGATCTCACTCAATTATAGCCAAAACAGAGGAATAATGTTCAATAAAATTATTAACGAAAAAGCTGACATTTAAATAAGCTAAAGTACAACAGGATGTATCCCTATATACATCACAATTGTTCACATAAGTACCTGTAACAATGTGTGATTCAGTGTAACCTCCAGTTCTGCTATTTGATGTGCAAGATCTTCATTATCCCCATGGATTTCCAAGTCCTCCTCAGGTATTGTTTCCCATCTACCTTGATTAGCTGCCAATTTATGAACCAATTCATACTGTCCAGGTAGAGCTAAACTGATCCGCGTTTGTTTTCCATAGGTGAAGTGAATTCGACGCCTTTTGCAATTCTCCTCGCTGCTAACTTTGGTGGTAGGTAGCAGTCTCTCTCCCAAAAGCATGTTGAGTAACTGGCATTTTGCATTACAGTTCTGTCCAAAAATTAAAAGGCATGGATGACAGTTTACTGTCAGCTGGAGGTATGCCTCTTCATGTTGTGGGAAGGCAATTGAACTCAGCTGCCCTAAAAAATAAAAATAATAAAAAAAATCAGTCATTTTACTTGTGTTAGATGAACTTATCCTTCAGGAATTATACAGCTCTCAGTGCAGACATTAACTCCTGATTCTGCAAAATACGCTGATGCAATGGTTGGAACCTAGGTCTGATGCCATCACACAGAGAGCTGGATATAGCTCAAGGGTACTAGCTCACACACCAAGTTTGCCTTCTTTCTCCTCTTGCACTGCACAAGCATTTTAGGCAGCAAGGAAAAGAAGTAGTACCAATATAGCTGCCAAGCCAGAATCCTGTGGCTACTTTTTGCAATGTGGGAGGAATATCAATAAGAACATATACATGTGCATGCACATAAACATATAGACACAAATACACATACTGTACCAAGACAGTGGCTAAATTGACTAAATCCAACTATTTTTCTGCAGAGGTCTGAAGGCAAGGAAGCAGCAATCAAGCACCTCTCCATTGTGCTAAGCTAGACCACCAGCTGGCGACTCTTCATCTAGCTATCAATTGCTAACACTGATTCTATCACAGGAAGAAGGAGCCCCTCCTTAATGCACAGATCTACCTTTATGAGCTGTTGAATTACTGCTTGTCCTGTACTTGTGCAAGGTTTGGGGAAAACAAAATCAAAATAATCTAACTAGTACCTGAATAACAGGATAATTCAAAATCTTTCTCCTGCCAAAACAAAGTACCATAGACTGAGGCATCAGACCGGGAGAGCTGAAGACACGCCAAAGAAAGGTATAAAGTACAGGAACAACTTTGATGAAAAGAATGGGTTAGAAGTGGGTGGGTAAAATAAAGATTACTGAGTTGGAACCAGGGCAAGTGGGTTTCTTGTAAATCACTTGGAAGCCTAGTGCATATGACACTAATGCTCTTTTGTAAGTCACCTCCAGATGGCTTTTCCATGAAAGACAATACAGAAGCACCTAAGGTTGGCTGGGTAGTTCAGTGGTTTAGGTATCTGGCTGTGGAGCCAGAGATTGGGAGTTCAATCCCCACTGTGTATCCCAGAAGAGCCAGCCTGTGTGGCCTTGGGCAAGCTGCATAGTCCCAGGACACTGCAAAAGAGAATGATAAACCTCTTCTGAGTACTCACTACCTAGAAAACCCTGGAAAAGGTTACCATAGATCAGAATCAACATTGGAGCATGCAATTATTGTTTAAACAACAAAAATAAAGAAGTATACTCTTCAGAGGACTCCACTCCTGGAGCTATTAATATGGGACAGTTGTTTAAGAACTCAGGAGGGGTAAGGACACCCAATGAACCTTATCTTTAGTAGTTCTTTATTTGAAAACAAATAATCATGCCCTGTCAAGTAAATTCTGAGTTATGGTGAACCTTCCCAGCTTTTTCTAGGTAGAGATTACTCAGAAGTGGTTTACCATAAAATACTTGGCCAGCATCCTATTGAGCTTCTGCTGGGCTGAAAGCCCCACCAGCATAGCAACACAAGATCCTGCTGCCTGTATAACTATTAGCATTGTGCAAGCTGTGCTCTCCATAAAGAAAACCTGCCCTCTGCTTATGTAACAGCAAAGCTCACATTTTACCTTGGTGAGACTTTTCATTAAGCAGAACCTCATAATGATACCGGCCTTCACCTCCTACCTTACTTTATAGAATACCCAAGGAGCTATAAAAATTCGAAACACAAACTGTAAAAGTAATACATTTGAAGACAATTGCACAGATAAAATAAAACACTTTAAAAGTATAGATCTATCGGATCCAGACCCCTCTACCACCAGTATATCAAATGCTGGTGTCATTTGAACTCAACTGTGCCCAAAACATTGTTTTCTCACCCCATTTCTTCGTCTCTAAGACTTGTTTCCCCAGATGTATAATTAGCCATAGCTCTGTTTGATCAATATTTTTGAACAGCTTAGCAATTTATGATCTCTAGCAACACAGGTTGATCCAAAAGAGAAATGAAAATCCTGCACAGAAACAGCTTTCCAGGAAAAATGGTACAGGATTGCAGCTTTAACGTATTAGATTTCCACAAGCCACTACAAGTTAATCAATTAATACCTGCTTTTCAAGATGAGCCTGATGCATCATTTTACAGTAAATATAAAAGCTTTCCAATATAATTGCACTGGAGTTTCAAGGCCTAATACAAAAGGCTTCCATATTTTATAACTGGGTGGGGCCTGAGGCTTAGGCTGCTTCTTCCACTGCAGTTTATTCTATAGACCAGATGACAGCTTGAATAACAGTATTAAGAAGCTTCAGATTTTATGAGGACAGCTTGCTATACAGGAGTTTTTTCTAAATGTTAATACAGAAATATCACTTGCTACTTCACACAGAAGAATACAAAGCAAAGCATTTTTAAAGTCACCTGGTAATTCTGGTAGCACACCATAATGACAAAATCTTGTTCAAAGGAACACTAACAGAGCAAGCAACAAAGATACACCACGATGACAGTTAATCAACTAAAACTGGCATTATGAATACCAAGCAACAAGAGAACATTAATCAATTTCATAGCAAGATGCTATGGGTTCTTAATTCAGCTGCATCCGCTTTTCTATCTCTTTCTGTGTCATTGATGTGCCAGACTGCTACCGAGTCAAGAGCCATTCAGCATTTCCTTACAAATTAAACACTACATAAAACCAAAGACTATATTTGACATATATAGTCAGATTCTGGAGTTGTAGAACATTGACAACAAAATAGGCAATGAGTAGGTAATTTCTGGCTGATCAGCACTGCATTCCAATTAAAGTGTAGAAAGCATATTGCAGGGTATGACTTGGCTGTGAGAAAAAGTGTACATAACATTTAAATATGCAGTCTCAAGATGCTTTTAGGTTTCCTTCATGTTGAATGTTGGTTTTCAGGTTTTGCAGCCAAGCCTTCAAGCTTGACTATGGGTGTGACCAAAGTCTGTTTTAATTATTTTTAGAACAACGCAACTTTTTCTTACTATCCTTGTAGTACTCTGAATACAACCCACCACTGTGACATGGTTTGGAAGTTGTTTTGGAACAAAAGCATGTAAAACGAAATTATTCTGTGTTGAATCACTAGAATAAAGCACACAGAAAGGAGTTTTGTTTACACATTTACAAATTTATACCCAATACCTTCTGGGAAATGGCAGATTTGATCAGGAAGGTAGAGTAACACAGGTAAAAGCCTTTCTTTCTAGACACTAGACAGAAGCTGCTTCTTATTTATCACTTCTACTGAAGTGGGTAAGTGGAAAACCAGTACAATGTAAGTGGAAATAGTAGTCATTATTGACTGTATGTATATATGAGATTAGATCAGGACTATGGCTTTTTCCCAAATAGCATATACAGTATATACTGTATATGAAGTTGTAACGCTGCCATCAGACAGGTCTCTAGATAGATGGCAAAGTGTTACTGATTAATATTCTTCATTAATATTTTAACAGTCTTTTATGTTATCTGTTGACCGAATAAGAAACTCCTTAAAATCTGTAGCACAAACACATATATAATGTGGTTAAACTGTTAGCAACAGAATAAAAGCTCTTTACCTCTATTGACAAATTAATGCTCTGACAGTCTGGAGTAGTCCAAATTTACTGAATAGAAGAACTAGTCTCAACAAAGCAGTTAGGAAAGGGACCTTTGTTGTGTTTAACAGTCACACAAACAAGAATCCTTATGCTGAACAAATTAGTTGGAAAACCATTTTACATCAGTGGAAGAAGCATGTGATCAGAACTTCAAAAGTACTCAAATGGGAGTATCAAAGCACATGTGTTCCAATTATGTGGTGTGTGTTTTTTTCAAAAAAACAAGCTGATTAATCTGAGAAGCTATGTGAACAGGACATACTGAGCAGTTTACACTTCCATCTGCTATAACAAGCAGGCCATACGCTGTAAATGTCATCATACATGGAAAAAAGTTAACAGCCACGATCTCATTACTTACACCCACTGTCATAAATCCACTGGCATGATTTCAGCAGCTAATTGCCACTAATACAGGTCTGCAGTTGAACTTTTTCTTGCACATCAATTGTGTGACTTGGTGTGTGAGAAGAAAAGCAAACACTGACTTAACTAGCAGCAATTTACTGAGTTTATGCTAACATAATTATTCTATTGGATTGTGGCCAATATCCTGTATAAATATGATGCTGTGGTTAAATCTGCATATATATTGTTTAATTTATCTGTATATTACGTACCATCAAGTTAATTCCAATTTATATTGGTAGGGCTTCCAATGTATGTGAGATATTTAATAAGTGTTTTTGTCATTGCCGTCAGCAGTAAATTTCCAAAACTGATAGGAATTTGAATCCATGTCTCCTGAATCTTAGTCCAACACTTTGCCTGCTACATCACACGGGCTCTCTCAGTTGAATTCTTCCTGTATTAGATTAACATATGTTGCATCACATACTATAACCTGCATTTAAAAAGGAGGAAAAGGGCAAGCATTTTAGATAATTCTGGCAAAGCTGAATGTGTCCAAAGTCAGTAAAAACTTAAAAGACTATGTCCTGCCACAAAGAAATGAGCAAGTACTGCCGGAACAGCAATAGAACACAAGAGCTCCAGATTTCTGGTACAGGAAATTTTGTAGTATTTTACAGAAGATAATGCAAAACTATTCAAGGGATCAATATTTATATATGCCTTCCCAGGGTGGGGAGGAGAGATGACAAACTGTTCCCTCATTTTCTTAGGTGCTGGCATTAGCTATGTGTGACTGGGCTGAAAATTTGTTCTCCATTCTCAATTTACATTTCACACCTATATATCAAATGCTATATAGAAGTGACAACAACTTAAGTCTGTACTATTTCATCTATGAAACTTCACAAGTTCCTTTATTAATTCATCGATATATCTATTAAGAATTAAAACAGCCATTATCAAATCAGTCACATATGTGACCCCAGCATTCAGATAATATGACTGCATTGCAATGGTTCACAGAACTAGCAGTCTTACAAGGTAGGTAGACAGTGCAATTCAACCCTTATCTGCTTTATACCACATTTTTAATTTTAAAAGAGAGCTAAAAATCTGAGAATTGCCAATTTGTAGGGAGATGGGAGTTTAGAACAGAAAACTAAAATACTCATTTAGAAAAGTTCCTGATACTTGGGATACCCAGTGTGATGTAGTGGGTATCGGACTAAGTAACGAACTAAGACTTAGGAGGCCTGGGTTTGAATCCCTGCTCAGCCATGGAAACTTGTTAGGAGAGTAGAACTGGCAAAACCACTCGTTAAATATCTCACTTACCCTGAAAGCCCTGTTATGGTCACTATAAGCCAGTTCAGACCTGAAGGTACATAATAACAAAATAACAACTTATATGTAGGGGGCAAATGGACGAATCAAAAGGGGGTTTAAAACCCCAGTGAATTCTAAACTTATCAGATAGTTTCTTGATTTACACAATATACTCAGATAAATTTTCTCTTACTCTGCAAGACCTGAGCAGGGCTGTTTTGAAGGGATCTCTATAGATCACCAAGTTTTAGAATTACCATAAATCAGAAGTGAATTAATGGTAATAAAAATAAGAGTTCACAGTTGAATCCCCAGTTGTTCTCATCTGGGTCTGTCAAGAACACCACAATTCAGCAGAGAAGAAACCATTACTATAGTGATGCCAAGAAACAAAGTATTATACCAACCTATAACCTCAGATGTTACTTATATACAACGTTTCCTTTAAGGTGCTCTGCCACGGCCCTGCCTTGGTGCCACGCACTCACAGCCACTGTTGCCGCCCATTTGGTTCCAGTCGTGGCTGGAATCCCACTCATGTGGGGTGGAGCCCCTGGCCCATCACTGGCAGAAAATTATAGAGGGAATGTTGCTTCTACGCATAGCTGTTACAACAGCTTCACTTCCAGAATGATTTCACTCCTTTGCGACTTTGATAAAATTATGCCAAGAGAGCGAAGTCAAGTGGGCCTTAGAAAGCATGGCTAACAACAAGGCCAGTGGAAGTGATGGCATTCCAGTTGAACTATTTAAAATCTTAAAAGATGACGCTGTTAAGGTGCTACACTCAATATGCCAGCAAGTTTGGAAAACTCAGCAGTGGCCAGAGGATTGGAAAAGATCAGTCTACATCCCAATCCCAAAGAAGGGAAGTGCTAAAGAATGCTCCAACTACCGTACAATTGCACTCATTTCACACGCTAGCAAGGTTATGCTCAAAATCCTCCAAGGCAGGCTTCAGCAGTATGTGGACCGAGAACTCCCAGAAGTACAAGCTGGATTTCGAAGGGGCAGAGGAACTAGAGACCAAATTGCTAACATGCGCTGGATTATGGAGAAAGCCAGAGAGTTCCAGAAAAACATCTACTTCTGCTTCATTGACTACGCAAAAGCCTTTGACTGTGTGGACCACAACAAACTATGGCAAGTTCTTAAAGAAATGGGAGTGCCTGACCACCTTATCTATCTCCTGAGAAATCTATATGTGGGACAGGAAGCAACAGTTAGAACTGGATATGGAACAACTGATTGGTTCAAAATTAGTATGACAAGGCTGTATATTGTCCCCTGGCTTATTTAACTTATATGCAGAATACATCATGCGAAAGGCTGGACTGGATGAATCGCAAGCCGGAATTAAGATTGCTGGAAGAAATACCAACAACCTCAGATATGCAGACGATACCACTCTGATGGCAGAAAGTGAGGAGGAATTAAGGAACTTCTTAATGAGGGTGAAAGAGGAGAGCGCAAAAAATGGTCTGAAGCTCAAAATCAAAAAAACGAAGATCATGGCCACTGGTCCCATCACCTCCTGGCAAATAGAAGGGAAAGATATGGAGGCAGTGACAGATTTTACCTTCTTGGGCTCCATGATCACTGCAGATGGTGACAGCAGCCACGAAATTAAAAGACGCCTGCTTCTTGGGAGGAAAGCGATGAGAAACCTAGACAGCATCTTAAAAAGCAGAGACATCACCTTGCCGACAAAGGTCAGCATAGTCAAAGTCATGTTTTTTCCAGTAGCGATGTATGGAAGTGAGAGCTGGACCATAAAGAAGGCTGACCGCCAAAGAATTAATGCTTTTGAATTGTGGTGCTGGAGGAGACTCTTGAGAGTCCCCTGGACTGCAAAGAGAACAAACCTATCCATTTTGAAGGAAATCAACCCTGAGTGCTCACTGGAAGGACAGATCCTGAAGCTGAGGCTCCAATACTTTGGCCATCTCATGAGAAGAGAAGACTCCCTGGAAAAGACCCTGATGTTGGGAAAGTGTGAAGGCAAGAGGAGAAGGGGACGACAGAGGACGAGATAGTTGGACAGTGTCATCGAAGCTACCAACATGAATTTGACCCAACTCCGGGAGGCAGTGGAAGACAGGAGGGCCTGGTGTGCTCTGGTCCATGGGGTCACGAAGAGTCGGACACGACTTAACGACTAAACAACAACAACAACAAGTGTCAAGCACATCTGTGCCACATGTACATAAATATTCCATCAGCAGAAATATGCACTCATAAGAATTCAGTTGGATCATCATTAGGTTGGGTTGAATCAAGACTATTTGATTGGGTTTGATGTTCAAGACCAACCAAACGTCAATGTTGTTTTGGGGCATAAATTTCTTTTCACTTTTAAACTGGCTAGGTATTTGGAAAGTTAGATTCCTCTGAAGCACATCCCACATGTTCAAATAAAATTATTTATTTATTGCTTTGGTTTATATACTCCCCCATAGTGCTAGAGCACTCTCTGGGCGGTTTACAACATAATTATACAAAGAACACTTTTCTCCCCCAGTGAGCTGGGTACTCAAGTAAGACAATTTGACTGTTTCTCTACAGGTTACACCAACATGGCAAACTTTAGCAAGGTATTTAAAACGAACACAAGATTTTGAAATGCATTTCTGGGAACAAATTCTGCATTAATGTGCAATCACACCATTATCAATATTTCAGAGCACAATGGCCAAAATCCTGTTGCTCAGGATAGCAAACTGCATTAGAGTAGGCCCACGGAATCAATGGGGATTTGGTAAGTCAGTTCCTGTGTAAGTTCCACTGATTCAAACAGGCCTTCTCTAACTGACTTACTTTAACATTGCAAGTTGCAGTTCAAGTAGACCCATTTCAATCAATGGAACTTACAGAGGAGTTGGCTCACTAACTCCCCACTGATTCAATGGAGTCACTCTAATGCCATCACTCTAAGCAACAGGATTTTGGGCAATCTGTTGAACTTTTTTAAAAAATACAGAGTTTGATGAAAATCTCAGCAAAGAATTTTAACATATTTAAATTGTGCACTGTTTGCTTTGTTGCTTTTTTAAAAAAATCACAGAGTATAGTGATATCACACTTTAAATTCTGCAACAATGCAACTTTTACCCCCTTTATGCAGCAGCAGCTTGTGTATTTCATTTATATACTGCCCTATTAATGCAAATCACTATTATAGATCATAAACAAATAGACCATAAATATAAACTACAATAAAATGGTAAAGTAAGGCAAATTAAATAGAGCAAATTAAATCAGTCATCAATGTTATCTATGCTTAAAGACCAATCACAATGACATCTAAAGTTTGCAACTCTCATTCTTTATGAGTCACCTCAAAGCAGAGCTTGAATTTCCAAGTAAAATACTAGTCTCACTGCTGGCTGATAAGATTATTTACTTGCATTGGACCACGTACACCATCAGGTGTAAAACTATCGCTTGCACATAATGCTATATAGACACATAGCATAGTTTCAAAACGTGTGTACAACTGTGTATGTGTTGTTCTGCACATTCAAGAAGGAAGAAATCTATTGCACAAAGCAACCCCTTCTTGTGCAATTCAAATGATCAATCAAACCATGATCTAATATTATAGGAACAAGCCCTGTGCTTGAAGGTTCTTTTGTACACTGCCATTTCCTCTCTTCCAGATTTCTGACAAGGCAGTTTGCTGATGTATCTGAACTGACTTACTCTATAAACCAGGTTTTTGTACTGTGAGATGGAAGGAGGTGGTGTACAAGCACAAGGTTCCTTCTAGGTTTGTTCAAGCAGTACCCAAAGGTTTGGCATTATATTTGAGCTTACCCTGTGCTGCTGAGTCACAGGAACCCTTAAACAAGAGATACAGAGCTGCTAGTCACAACAACAAATCCTTTCTGTACAATACTAAATACAAATAGACTGAGTAACATATCTCTCTTTAGACAGGTCACGCAGACTACTACATACTACCGTTTCAATATAACAAATACTAACCACAAGAATAAGAAGGAAGAACTCTATAGCATTTTCCTACTCAGCTGCAAAATGTTCTAAGTGAGAATGGCGAATATGTGGCTTTCCAAGTGTTGGTGATGGACTGCTATCTCCATCAGTTCCAGTGAGCATATCCAATGGTGGGGGATAATGGAAGCTGCAGTCCAGCAATAGTTTTTGGAGGGTCACTTGTTTACAATCCCTATTGTCTAGAAATCAATCCAGAAAGCCTAAAATCTGCTTTTATTCTTGTAAAGATACAAAAGAACAAACATTTTTATGGACTGCCTTGAGTTGAACAGTTCTACAATTATTTCCATTAATTTTCTGACAGCTACACCACCAACAGTCTAGTCCAGGGGGCTCCAAACTACGGCCCGTAGTTTAAGTGTACAGATAATTACAACCTACCACCTAATGCCAAGTCCCTCCCATTTAATATTTTAGAGCAAATACAAGGTTTTGTAAAAAGCCTCCTAACAAATATATGGGAAATATCTTTGTTTCCCTTGAAATGTACACTGTATGACAACAAGGAAAAAGGATTCAGTGCATTTTCGCAAAGATGTTAAGTGTTACATATTTAACACAAGTTAAGTCTGATTCCTCACAAAGTAAACCATTTTCCTCCTGAACAGTCAAGCTGTGTATTCTAGTCACAGTCATTCAGCAACTCACTCCAATTTCTGGTTTATTTTATTCATCAAAATTATCACTTCTCTTTTACAAAACTGCTGTGTGCACCCACAGCACGGCCACGTTGTTACAATGACAACATTTTTTAAAAAATGTATTTGCCCCTTCATTCAGCAGGAGTGCACCGTATTGCCCAGCTCAAAACTTTCTAATCCTTTTAGTCTCAATAAAAATTGCTCCCCACTGATAATAGCATCCAAGAGAAAGCAAATACAGGGTACTTCAAGGAACAGCAAGAAGAACTGTGTATGTGCAACAAGCTGTTATCAGGCTGCAGCAAACACTAATTATCACATTAATATTTTCCCAGAAGACTATTTGAGTCAGCCAACCAAAGAGACTCACATTGGAGTAAACCCATCCCAGAAGAATTGTGCACCTTTGCAGGATTTTGGAAAGGAAGAGAGAAGAACCTTCTTCACTGTATAAATTTGGAGATGATAAAACTATTTTGGAACTTAGAATCGTGACCACATGGCCAAATACTCCACTTATAAAACAGGTGAATTTGAAGTATTTTTGCTGACTGTATGACACAAAGACTAATTAGAATTGGTCCAGCCCTTTTTGCTCCCAAAGTGGCTTCTTTTCTTTGCTGCTGGGGAGTTTCTACTTTTTCAAACTAGAATTATTTGAACGGCTTTTTCCTGTGCAGTTAGTTGTGATACATTGTTGTAAAGACAGACTGTGTGTCTTTGGTGGTGGTTTTGGTGATGTAGGCAATTGGGGTGTGATGTTCAGGTTGGGAGAAGGGCTATGCAAAAGCAAAACACTGTGATTTTAATGTGAGGAATTGGGTGCTAGTCCTGTATTCTGGCAAACACTGCAAGCTTCAGTTCGCATACGAAAGCCCTTCTGTTGTAAAGCAAAGTTTACTGTTGTTAATAACTTAATTGACAGGTCTAAAAGTGGTCCCACCTCTGCCGATCCTTTTATGGTTTGCTTTGAAACCACTTTCTCATTTAAAACTTCAGACTACTATATTTCTCAAAACCTTTCTATAGAAAAATAACAGGAAGGTACTTCACAGTCTAAGTGTACAGAATATCAAAAGTCTGAACAGTAATCTTGCAAAGTACAGTATATCACAATTCACAGATCAGAATGATTACGACAGGGATCACCACCTTCCCCTTCCCATCTGTTACTCTTTTCCCTTACTTTTGAGTAACACATACAGGAATTCCCTCATCTCTGGTCAGAGTTTATCATGTCAGTAGTTTAAAACCATATATGAACAGAGATGAGGTAATCCCTCCATGTGTTACTTGAATGTAAGAGGGGAAAGTAACAGATGGGAAGACGGTGATCCCTGCTATGAAATATTCTGATGCATTTCACAAGATTACGGTTGAAATGTTTGATACTCTGTACTCTTAGACTGGGAAGTGCCTTTCCATGTTACTTTTCTACAGAAAGGTTTTTGAGACATGTAGTAGTCTGAAATTTTAAATGAGAAAGCGGTTTCACAACAAACCATTAAAGGATCAGCAGAGGTAGGACCAGAGGAAGGAAGGAAAGAAAGGAGACTGTGGGCTGGAATTGCATTCATTGCAACTGCATTCAGTAGTGAATTCCTGAATCAATCTGCAGCCCTTGTGTGAACACTGATTGCTATTTCAAACACAATACAAGCTGTGAATAAACTGCAGCAAAACTGCATCATTCCAATGTGGCTTTCCAGTGCAGTCTCACCTTTAGTTTATTTTCGTGGACTAAGGCCAGAAGCTACAATTAGGGAACATAGAAAATTAGACAGCACAAAAGAGATTCAGGCATTAGAGATCCAAAAGGCAGAGAAAACATGTCCGTATTAAAAAATACTATTTTAACTATTTAAACACTCCTCCCACGATGATAATCATAATAACAGAACTCCCAATTTTCAAGTGGCATCTCATATACATAAAGCTTATTTTATACTGAAAAGGACTCCATGTTTTTAAAAGAAAACAAACGTGAACCTCGGTTGCAACACCACGCAAGGTGGCCAGTTCAAGGGCATGCTTTTCTGAAACAAAACAGTAAAAAGAATGTGATATATAAGTACTGAAACAAATTCTTTTTTAAAACCAGCATGCCCTGCAATCTAATACAAGACCCATGGAGATAACAGGTTGTTATTCACCCCCAGTAATATCCTTTTCTTGGCTCTGGTCAGCTTTAAACAGCATCCACTTGTCAAACACGCATTTCCATGAAGTTCCCAAAGCTGCTTTAAACCACCACCACTACTAACCTTCTCAGCTACCCTTTCTTGACCTCTGGCCCCTCTAGGCCTCTCAATAACTTCCTCCCATTTGGGCTGGAAAAATCTCCTCAGTTATCCAACAGCATGACAGTCATCTCTCCACAGTACAGAGCCTCATACAAGATACTCCTATAGCTTGAAGACCGCAAACTTTCTTCCCGTTTACTTAGAGCTGAAGCCTTGCTGAATTCAGTGTGACTTCCATTTGAATAACAATGCCTCCAAACAGGCTACACCTGTTGCATAAAACGGAAATGCCCTCAAGCACACGCCTTTTTCGCGGTTCAGGGATGTACAGAAGATGCCCAGCTGGTACAAGTTCCCCTTCTATGGAGCATCCCTAAAGACACAGCCAGCTGCTCCTGACTTGGAGGCAGCAACGAGCGGACGCTGAGCATCCCCCGCAACTCCCACACATGCCCAAGTCCCTTACCAGCCTGCAGGGCGACACCCCCACCAGTAGGGGCGCTATCAACGGAGGACAAAGGGGCGGGCGGTTGCTGAGGCGGCTCCTCGCCGGTAGGCCCACCACTCGCGACGGGGAAGACCGCAGGGCCCTGGAAGTATGTGATGTCGCGGAAAAATTTCTTCGTCTCCCTGAGGTTGTGCTGCAACCGGGCCAGGTGTCGGTTGTAGTGGCCGAAGGCGCGGCACAGTTCTCGGTTCAACCCCCCACCGCCGGCGGAGCCCCCGGCCCGAGGGTGGCCCGGACATCTCGTCCTCCGGGGTCTCCGTCCCAGAGTCCTCTTCCCACCACGGCGGGGACTCTGAGGCAGCCAGGCTGCTGTCGCCCCTTTGCCCCCCAGGCTCGGCCTCCTGGTCCCCTGTCAGCAGCGTCGCACCAAGCCGCACTGCGTACGGAACGGAACCTTTATCCGGGCGCTCTGGCAGGGAGGGGAGGCGGCCAGGGGCGGACCCCATTCAGCTCCCTCGGTCGCTTGGCACTATGGGGGATGTAGTCCCGGTGCAAGGAGTCAGGGCTTTCCCCCTTCTCGTGGAGCAGCAGCGATAAAATCCTTTTAAATAGGGGGGGGGGGGCAGGCAGGCGGAAACATATCAAGCATTCACGCTGGGATTTGTAGTCTTTTGCCGGAGGCATCTAATTGCAATCTCCGGATTTCCATTGGGTGAGATTTCAGTTCAGAATGAGGAAGGGAGCCGGCCTCGAAATAAATGCGGAAGGGATGAATTATGAAACACGGAATACGAATGTTAAAAGCATGAGGTAGCTAAGGTAACGAGAAGCTGTTGCTGAGGGAGGAAGCTGCACTTGGCTTGTTATGATGGACGATGATTTTCTCCAAAAATAAAACACGATGAAAAGTAATATTCGTTCTTTCCAACCTCATCCTGTAAGGCAGTCTTGACACTCTCGGCATGCACAACAAAATATTGTTTTGGCGTCTTTAATTTATGTGTTCAGTGGGCTAAATAAAGATTTATATTTTGTTGCAAGACTGTACCAAAAAAACCTCTGTACTGTACTTGAAAATAAACCAGTTTAATGTGGCTTGGTCCCAGGTAAGTGTATATAGATTGTGATTGTCTCTCTCTGAATTTCCCACTGTAAGGATATAGCTTTTTATCAGAGATAGATTAGTATGTTGTTCCCTTTCTATTATCATTAGTTTAGTTCTGCAGGATCAGCTATTTTTCTGTTTTCCAGGCTATCTGTGCCACTTTGAAGGCTTGCCATTTCTCTTCCACCTCTTGAAGTTCTTAAACAAAATGCCTTCTCCTTCTGTCTTCTCTTCTTTGGTCAAACTAGCAACAATTTTTCCTATTTAATTCAGACTGACACATCTCAAGCACACCTGAGTCTTACTTTTAAAAATCATTTTTTTAAGAATAACCCTAACATCCCATTATTGAACATCTAACGAATCTGGTAGGGCCACTTAAAAGCCATTAAAGGAAGTTGACTGGGTACAATAAATTGCTTTCACACAAATTTCTTACTTCCTCCTAAATTATAGAATTGGATAAAATCCAAAAGAACAATGAGAGAAAAGGGGAAGTGTAAACAGTTGTCTTGCACATTAAAAAGAATGCCTGAAGTGCAGCAGTGTGAATGTTTGCCAAAGCAAACATCTTTTTGTTGTGTCCCACCTGGACTAATCTATGTCCCAGAAACTGAGTGCTTGAGGAGACAAAAGTTTTAAATAAAAGCTAACTAAAGTTACAATAATTGATTTTTAACACAATGTTTTGATTCTCAGAATTTCCAGTGAAAGCATTTATGTTGTTTATACTGTAGCGGTTTTTTGATGGAAAGTATGGGCTCTCCATCTGGGAACGTAATTAAACCTGTTTCCATTTGTAGAAAGGATGTTATACAATCGTGGTATTCAGACACTGGAACATGTTCTACCTGTGGGATGCAGTAATGTAGGTGGGGTTCAAGAAAAAGATAATTTGTTTTTGCAAGTAGTGGAACTGCCATACTCTGTACATCCTTTTAAATTTATTTATGGATCACTAAATATCAAAAGCAGTGAACAATAGGAGTGAGATTGACGAAGCCAACAGTCTTAAATGGCTGCAGAGATGTTCTTGAAGATTAGAAAGTAAAATATGACTAAAATCCTACTCTCAAATGTTGTGCATTGCACTGAAATTTTCTTTTGAAATACAGAAACTCAACTTAGTTCCCCTAAAAAAGTGAAAATTACACTTGATAAAATTGATGAATCAAGAGATACTTCAAACAGTGCAATTTTAACAAGATTTCTCAGACCATCTTAGTAAAGAGAATGTACTTAAGAATGTATTCATGGTTTGCAGGTTGCCTGCACAAATAAATGCACAGATATTTCACATTGGTTGATGCCTGTCAAAGAGCAAAATGAACTAGAAAAAGAGTTGTTCTTTATAGGAGTATTGCCAACTGGAGGGTTGCAAAGTGTTTTCTGCAGGGTTGTGGGTTTCCTTATATGTGTTGTAGCCCTTGTTAAATAATTTCTTCATTGACCTTTTGGAGTAGGATATTAAAGTTAGCATGTATGTGTATGTACAGTATTAGAAACAGGGCCTTGTGGGGCCCCCCGAAAAAAGCCTCTACTTTCTGAAAAGGGATGAATTTACCCCATTAAAAATGCTTTTTTAAATCAAACTTGGCATAAGGGGGTTGCAGGTTACTTGGCTATTATAAAAGGGGCTTATGATTCAAAAAAGGTTGGGAACCACTGCTCTATACTCATTCTGTGGCTGCAAAAACATCTGCTCTCTGGGGTTAACAGATTTTAACTATTTTTTACATTAAAATTATTATTTTTATTAGTTATATTTATTTTTATTTGTACTTACTCCCAACAATACTACTGCAATTTTATGTCCTTAAAACTTTTGATAAATAATAAGTATAAAACAGAATGCTTATAAACATACAAAGTCTGTTGGGGAAAAATGGTCTTCCATGGAAATAAAGTTCTTTTATAAATGTAATTGATGGCATGTTGCAAGTTTAATATTTAATACAGTATTAAACTTGAAATGCCTTGCTATAGAATATATCCCACATTATTTATTTGGTTACCTTATTTCTTCAGGTGCACTTGGAATATTCCTAACAGCTATCTTAAATGTCATAAGTACAGTTTTCATACTAGTCTGATTTGGATGTGTTTATTATAGAACTCCTTCCTAAACACCAGGATCATTTTGGTAATTAACATAGAATCAAATCAAATTAATCAGATCTTCTAAATTCTTAGTGTCTGGAAAATTTTATTTATATTGGCCAGAATCCTACTGGGTATTTATGCCACCACAACTGTAATTGTGTAAACTATGAATTGTATAAGAATGCGCTACTACTAATTTAACAAGTTGCTGCTTTTGTTCCTGGTCGCATACTAAGACAGGACTGCAAGCAGCAATTCATTCATTAACAGCAATTCATTGCTACAGTTTATGCTGTTACACATATGCTGACCTAAATCCCTAGTAAGATTCCAGGCAATGTATATAAAAATGAAAAACACTTGTAATAGGTATTTTACCGTATTATTTTATAGAGTTGTGCTATCACAGGTTGTTATTGATTATCATTTGTTGTTACAACTCATGGCCAAATGAATAAACTGATTAACTGATTCTCAAAATGATTAAAAATTTTATTGTATTCCCAGAGGTAAAAATCCCAAGAGTGTAATAATATCATACAGATTATCATTTCAAGCAAATAAGGAAATAAATTGAAAGCACTTATCCATGAAAGATGATTTATGCTTATTCTTCATGTGCAAATGAGCCTTTCTGGACTCATAATTTGACACAATTTTATGTGCCTTCTTAATTCACACTTGAGGCAACTGAGAGATGTTTCCCCTTCCCCAGCTACTTACAAAAACTGCAAATCAGCTCAAGGACATAAGGTGGTTGCAGGGAAAAGAAGAGACCAAGCCATCCAAAACAATTTATTTCCATATAATAAAAATCTGAATGTCAAGAGAAGTAGTGAACAGAGTTTCCATAGAAAGTCCAGAGCTAATAAATGTAGCATTTTTTCTTGCACCTATATCACATGCAGTTCTTGGATATGCTTAAGTGTAGATTTAGCTAGTATTTTTAATTATTTTAAGCAATAGCAGAAGCACAGTCATTAAGACAAACTATGAAAAACTGCAGTGTTATTAACATACAATATGTTTGTTATTGAGAAAGTTAATTCTGTTCCCTGTGAATTCACATTCAGAACAGTGTTACTGAGATACCACCAAAACTATCTGCTTAGAGTCGTGCCTACTTTCCTGTTAACAGATGTATCTCTTAGAAAATGCCTTAAAATTAAACATGGCCTTTATTCCTGTTCCATTTTTAATGACCTTCTCCAATGCCTCTTGGCTGTTATGAACTCAGCTAGCTGAAAGGATGGTTTGTGTAAAAGTTACCCAGACCATTAAATTATATTTTTGTGTGAGAGCTCATTTTTCTTTTTTTCTTGCAGAAAAATGCCATTTAACTGGAATCTCTCATTTCCCCCAATTTTTTAGTCATAAGAGCAGCTGAGTTGATTTAAGTGCTGCAAACAATTCACACAAACAGAGAAATAGGCTTGATTATTTCAGTGTGACTTGCCCTCTAGTATACACAGCTGCTCCTTCAAATATTGCTGCTTTTGCATAATATTTAACTGAACTGTTTTAAATATATATTAGCAGGTATGAGAAGTCTTTACTGAAGAAGGAAAATTTGTGTGTTCTCCATTTATGGGAAAGTAATAGCCAAAATCCTATTTAAAACCTTCTATTTAAGGACAATTATGCAAGTGGTTTTTGTATTCCAGAATAGGGGGATTATACATTCGGTTGCACAGCCAACTGCACAATAAGAGGAAGACTGAGTGCATGATGTACAGCCCAGAAACGAACTTCCCATCACTGGTACTTTTGCCCTTACGCTATCACATAAGACAATAGGAGTCTGGCAAATGAGTCTTATTACTTGAAACAACAAGGGAGTGCACATTGCCCCATAGAAAGCTTTTTATGTATCTTCCAGTCTGCCCACCTAGTAGATGCACAACCACCTTTCACTTTACAAATATTGGCTGGGACTTCATGCTATGCTATACTTATAATACATATATGCAACTAACATCTAAGCAAAGCATTTAAAAGCTAGGTCGTAGCTACTGAACACTAATGTACCACCACTCATCATAGGCATCCTTCAGTCTCGAGAGACTATGGTAACGTGCTCTGTATGGAGGACTTGGAACAGCCTCCCCATAAAACATCTATAGGTGTTCCCCTTGGCCATAATTCCTCATCAAACATAAGGTTAAATATACTCTGTGAAGCCAGTTTCTGTGTTAAGAAAAGTAATAGAAGATGCTTCTTCGGTGAACTGGCACAGACAAAAATCCAAGCAAACTTGAGAATCCTGAGTCTAAAATTATATCAAACTAGACACTCAGCTATTGTAAGTGTGGTGGTAGGTATAGGCTTAATTGGTTTTAAGATGAGGTTAAGCAAATTCAGAGAAAATGGATTGACCAACATCTGTTCACCATGGTAGCTAAATAATAATTTCATGTTAGCATGTCAGTTCTGGGGAGCTGTTGGGGGGGGGGGCAGGGCAGAGAGAGCACAAAATCTGTTGTCATGCCTTTTAATGTAATGTGTGCCATCAAGTCAATTCTGACTTATGGCAACACTTTCCAGGGTTTTCTTGGTAGAGAATACTCAGAAGTGGCTTACCATTCCCTTCTTCTGGGGGCATTCTGGGGGTTGAGAGTTTGCTCAAGGCCATACAGGCTGGCTCTTATGGGATTCACTATGGGGACTAAACTCCCAATCTCTGGCTCCGCAGCCAGATACCTAACTTATTGAGCTTATATTACACTTAGATGGATTGTTGGCCTGATTCAGCAGATTTTCTGTTATATTCTTATAATATTCGACAAGATCCTGTACGGGTAACTTAATACTGGCATAACCTGGATTGGGCACCAGAAACTTTTAATTTAAAGAAAGTTTCCTATACCCCCTTTCAGGTTCTGAGGCTCCCTTGGGCTCCTTTTCACCCCGAGGAAGCCTTTGGGAGCCTCAGGACTGAGTGGGTGTGTGGTTTTTTAAAACTTATCGAAGGCTTCTCACCCCATATCCCGAGGCTCCCAGAGACTTCCACAGGGTGGGGAGCCCTAGGGAGCATTGGAACCTGAAAGGGGGAAGAGTAAGAAAGTTCATATAAGTTAATTAATTAAATGTTTCCGGCGCCTGATTTGGGTTATGCTGTTGTGAAGTTACACAACAGGGTTTTGCCCATCACTGTTTCAATCCATTTGATATGTTCCGCTCATAGAATTGCTACATCAGACAGTTTGTAACTGTTCTGTGTTAACTGGAAGTTGAGTCGTGGCAACTGGACTTCTTTCTTGTTAGGCTGAAATGTTTTGTAACTAATCCAAGTAGCTTCTTCAGTCTGTGGAGAGTTGGTAAGAGATCCCTGATATATCTTCCATGCTGGTTTCACTTCCCCCTGGTCTGAATAAACTCATTAGAAGGACAAAGAACTGGGGGTGGAGAAGGACTGCAGAAGTGGGATTATCCCTCACCCCCAGTCCTTTGTCCTTCTGACGAGCCTATTCAGACCAGGGGGAATTGAAACCAACCTGGAGGATATATCGGGGATCTTCTACCAACTCTCCTCAGACTGAAAAAGCTACTTGGATGAGTAGTGAAACATTTCTACCTAACAAGAAAGAAATCCAGTTGCCATGACTCAAATTCCACATAACCTCACCTGGATGATTGAGAATCTTCATAGATCTATTCTATAACTTTCCTGTCTTCATACATACCAACCAGATCAGTCTAAGGCAGGAAGCTTGGAGGGCTATTTTTAAGAATTGACATGGTGTCATCCAGAATATTATTCTATCAGTGCTCAGTTGTGAATATCTTCTGCATATTCTTCTACTCATTCATTTTAAAATGACTCTCCTGGCACTGCTCCAAAGAAACAAGGATAAATATTGACCTTCAAAGTGGACTGACACTGATCTGTACCCAACACTGGACAGTCCAACATAAGGGGTGTGTGCACATGCAGTCTCTTCCCTATTGCAGCTCCGCTGGTGCCACAGAAACCTGCTGTAGAGAGTTGGGAAATCATGTGTAGCATGTTTTCAAGAGCTGCTGGAAGGAGGGGATGAAAATGTTAGCACTTTCACAAGTATCAAATTGGATTTATGTAATTGTCTTTTGCCAGGCTCTTCCCTTGCACTGTGCCTTCTGCATGAGATGGTAGAAAATGCCACCACTCATTACAGTGCACTTGGCTTGTGCACCCAGGATAAATTCAGGTACCCTACATCTTAATCTTTGGAAGGCTGTTTATACAACCAAGTTTCAGTGGTTATCTCAGAGTTGTTTCAGGGTTGTCATTCAGAGACAACAGTCCTGACTACGCCACCATGGAATTCACTAAAGCTGTTTATAGGTCACTTTTTCTTTATGGTTTATTTGTGGACAATGGGTCTCCTATCCACTCCACACCCACAAGAGATAAACCCTGTCATTGCCTGGGTGTTTACTTAGACAAAACTAAGATACCAGCCATAGGTCAATTTGCTAGAATATGGGGACTTTTTTTCAGCTCACTTTATTCTCTTATTCACTCTATAAACATTTAAAAACCAGATGCTGAAGCAAGTGCAGAGATTTGTAGCCCAAGATAACAGGTTGTCTTGGTAACTAATTGGTAGCTTAAGATAACAGGTCCTTCCTTTGTTGGACCAAGGTCTTACATTGCTTCTGACTTCTCTGTTCATATGTAGAACTCTGTTCAGAATTAAGGAGTTAGTATAAGAAAGTTAAGTAGCTGCATTTTCTTTGTTGTTTAGACCAGCCTCTAAATCCCACCTACTCTCTTTTACTGTGCTTCTTAAGGAAATTGTGTGGCAAAGCATGACAACATAAATAACGGAAACATTGTACCTAATCAGAGCATGCTCAGTGCAGCTATATTTTAGGATGCGCAGAAGTCAAGTCTGGATCTATTGGTAGATCTCTTGATACAGATCAATAAGGATTTCTAATTCCCAATCATTTGACAACAGCACAAAAAAAAAATCACTCCACTCCCACCTTTCTTTATACTGCTGATATGACAGAAATATGGAACCACCAGGAGTGGCATTTTGGTTGGAAGGAGTCAGAACTCTATTCAGGTCTAGTATTTGTCAAAATAAATTTCTGGGCTAAATAAATATTCAGTTTTAAATATCTGTGTTGTACACCAGGCTCTACCTCCTGTGACTTGTGGTTCTAGCAGAAAAATTAACTAGATTGCACAAAACTGAAGTCAGTCCATCCCTCCTATATTCCATTTCAGATAAGTATCAGAATGGTTCTGCATTAGCTTTCTAGCACAAAGGAGGTAAAACGTCTGTTTCCTTTGCATCCCTGGTGTTCCACTCAACTTTAATTGACCCGCTAATATATATTTAAAACAGTTCAGTTAAATATTGACATATGTACTCTGGACAACATTTTCAAGCTGATGAAAAATGCAAATGATATTCTCTTCGGACACTTCTTCCTTCACTTTTGCAGACATTTATTGTTCAGTGCTATTACAGTACAGTATTAGAATTTTTTGTGAGCTCTAGAATGTAACCTAAAGGCACAAGTTGTGTATCAGATGAAAAGAGCTAACATTGGGCAGAATTCTGCAAGTATTCTGGAAGACATTGAATAAAGGCACTGTCTATGTCTGAATGAAATAATTTAAAATTAATTCCTTATGCCTAGTTCATTAACTGAAAAGATCTTTAAAACACAGCTTATCCAGCTGAGCACTATTTCAAACACAGCAGAATGGTAAGTGTGCTTAAGTTCACTGATTGTGAAGTGCTGTTCTAATCATACTTATTACAAAGTAAGTCCTCTTGAATGTACAGGGCCTTTTTTTCAGGCTAAACATAATTAGAATTGCACTCTGTATGCACTTAGCTCTCATTTGGATCAAAGAAAATATTTGCTATTGCTGAACTGGTAGACTTTTTAGTGAGAACAGAAGTAGAGGGAACAATCCATTATTTTTATTTTTTCCAAGTGTGAAAAGATAATGGTAACATTCAGAAACACTACATAAAATTAATGTAAGAAATATAGTTTTTATTGTTTCCCAATTGATTCCCAGCCTTCTCTGTATTTTTGTATCTGTAAGCAGTCTTAGGAAACCAACTTTATGAGAAGAAGATGGATTTATATTCTGGATGTTCCAAAGAAACCAAACCAAACCAAAAATCCAAAAGAGGCTGCCGGAAGAATTTATGGAAGCCTGGAACAAGTGTCATGTGAGAAACCTTGACACTACTCCATGAAAGAACCCATGTTTGGACAGTATGTTTAGGACCTGAGACAGAGGTCTTTATGCTTTGCTGGATAAATTGCCTCAGGTGTCCACCCATACTGGACAATCTTGAAGTAAGATATTATTACACTTACGGTAGATTTTTCTGTAGCTTTGAACAATGCTATCTATGGGATTCTGAGAGCTGTAATCTGCAAAAGTAACTATTTGAAGCTCAGAATTCCATCTGAGTTCATCTTCATGAAGCAAAAGTTCCATAGGCATGTTATCATTGTCAACCTGGCAGAGTTTCCTGCTGTCGCAGTGCCATAAATTTAAAAGGGAATTATGCAGCAGACTTGTTCAGCCCTCATGCAGAGTAATGAATATGCTTATAAAGCTGTGTTACAGTCATGTAAAAAAAATCATCTTTACAGAGATAGCCCAACCAAAGAGACCACCTACTAGAACACATCTGCTCTGTGCTCACATAAGTTGTGTTATGTGAAAAGAGAACAGCTTTAAATAAGACGAAAAATGTTTGTTTATTCGTCTTGACGTGTTTTCATCAGCTCTTTGGAGGGAAAAGGTCATCTGTGGCCTGCTGAAATAGTTTTGTCTTAATTAAGTAACTCAATTTACTTGAAAGAACTGAAACCTCGAGTTTTTAATTTCTGCTAAAATTCTCTTTTTGCTATGAAGTAGAGGTACAGAGATTCACAGAGGAAAATAGGTATAGGTTCCCTAGAGTCCACCCCTTTCTCATTATCTGACACTTAAAGTCTCAATAACTCCCTCTAAGACATTTGTAGAAGAAAGAATTAAAAACATTTATTTACTTACAGTTGCCTGAAATCATATGCTTGTGTATATAATGCTTTCTTTACTGCACGCATACTAGCAACTAACCAAATAAATCAACATCAACAAACAACTGCCACCAACCAATGAAAGAGAGGGATAGAACACTCAGCAGAGAAGTAGGGTTCTCTTTGAATTTCAAAAGCTGGAACGATTGCTTAGTACTGGATAGATGGATAATCACCCCAGGCTAGAAAAGTCCCTCCCAGTCACTCAAACTATAGCCAACATGCGAAGTTGCAAATAAAACTCCAACACCCCTTCTCAAACTCACATGCAGCCACTCTCTTGAAGTCCATCCTCCTATGCAAGTTCTCGAATTGGTATCTCAGAAGTCAATATGTCTGCTGTCACCTTTGTGGTGGGACAGTAAATCCTTTTGATGACACCTTTCTTGGTCAGGTCACACACAAGGTGGCATCTTGTAGGGATGCATTTGGTATCTGCATTCATTTTCTCACTTTGTGATAGCTTGATGCAGTTCTGGTTGTCTTCCACCATCTCAAGTGACATTTCGTCATTTATTCCAAAGTCATTCAGCAGCTTCTTCAACCATAGCAGCAGTGAATTCTTACTCTGTGGAAGACAAAGCTACAACATCTTGTTTGCGACTAGGACCATCACCATACACAGGAAACAGGAAAACAACAGTAGGCTTATAATATGTACTATCCTCTGCCCACTCTGTATCAGTGTACCCTACAAACTTTGGATTTTTGTTAGCTGGCAGTTTTAACTTGAAGCCCATGGTCCCTTTCAAATGTCTAGCTACTCTTTCTACAGCTGTCCATGTACTTTTTGTTAGCAAACTAACTTTTCTGCTTAATATTCCTATAGTGGTAGCTATATCCAGTCTGATGGCGGTTGTGAGTTAGAAAAGCTCACCTGTGGCTGTTCTGTATTTTCTATTATTTGGAGAAGGTTCACTTTCCTCCTTATTTTTCAGAAAATCTGTTTGCATAGGTCTTGTAACACTGGGCATCTTGGAGGCTTAGTGTCTCCAGAGGCTCTTCTGTTTCTGATTTAGCAAATACAACTCATCTGTCTCCCTTTCAATTTCACTGCCCAAATAATATGTTACATCTCTTAACTCTTCTACTTCTTTGTTAAGATGGCATACAATCTCTTTGTACTCCTGTTTCCTTTCAGACAGTTAAGTCATCTACATTGGCTTCTGCTTCTGGTATACAGGAACTGATCTGCATCACCTTGCTTGGAGCCTTGTTGCAGTAAATTTTTCTTTTGTTTCTCATTTCAAATTCGGGCAGCTTGCTTCAGTCCATACAGGTCTTTCTTTAGTTTCATACAAAACCAGGCTGTTTCTTGTTGATGAAGCCAAGTGGATGCTCCATAAGCAGCTCCTCTGCAATCTCTCCATGTAGAAATGCCGTCTTGAGGTCTAGGTGCTTTCTTTCTGGAGGCTAACTGAAGTCTTCTCCATATTTGTGTAGGAACCCTTTTGCAGCTAGTCTTGCCTTGTAGTGTTCCACTTCTCCATTTGCACCTTGTATTATCTTGAGCACCCACTTGCACCTGATGGCTTTCTTGCCTGGTGGTAGCTTTGTCAGTGTCCGAGTCTCATTCTTTTGCAGTACATCTATCTCTTCTTTTGCATCTTTTCTTCATCTGGTGGCTTCAGCTGCAGGCATCTGCTCAATCTTCTCCCAGGTCACTGGCTCATTTCTCTGCAATGACCTTTCAAGGTAGGACAGGTGCTGGCATACCTTTGTTGGGTCATGACAAACATTTGATGGCTGACTCTGGAAGATGCCTCTTCCAATTCAACAACCATGACATCTCCATCTGTGTCCCATTCTCCTGGTGTACTGCTCTCGGTTTGTGTTTCATTACCCTTGTGCTTCATATCTGGCTCAAGTTGGGGAAAGATTGGCACAGCTTTATCTAGGAAAGGCCCAACACACTGGTCTTCTGTTTCTTTTTTGTCAGCTTTCTTTCGTTCATCAAAATGAACCACGTGTCTTATACTGACTTCATCTGTCTTTAACACCATCACTTTATAGCCTCTGCTGCCAGGAGCATAGCCAAGTAAAATAGTCTCTTCAGTTCTAGAGTCCAGTTTGTGCCTTTTCTGTCTTGGTATATAAGCATATGCCAAGCTTCCAAAACTGATATGTCCTTTGCTTGGTACTCTGTCATGCCATCACTCACATTGTGTTTTTGTGCCTTTGGTTGGCAATCTGTTCTAGAGATATGTTGCTGTCACAATTGCATCACTCCAAATTTTGCTGGGCAACTTTGCATCTGCAAGCATGCATCTGGTCATCTCCAAAAGAGATTGCAGCTTTCTTTCAGCTTTTCCTTTCTGCTGAGGAGTGTTAATGGAACAGTTCTCCTGTGCAAAATGTCAAGAATAATTTCCACACTGAAGCAGAACAAGGCCTATGTTAATCAGCAGCCATACTTGACAGGTGTGTAATATGCTGCATCATGCAGTCTGGGATGATGCAATGTCCACACTGATTGGCTGTGCATGTGTATGACTGTGTGGACATGTGGAGAAGATGTACGGATCTCTTCTAATCAATGTCATGCTGTCATGGTGCTGGTTTGTACTGCTGAACTTCTGTATATACTGTAAATACACTTGGTGTTGGAAGAAGCTGTCTTTGTCTGTGTCATTCAACTGGACTACCTGGACTGAAACAAAAACTCTGCTAACTTACACCAACACAAAATGCCTTATTCCTCTAGAAAAACTTATGTGTGCTGCACAATGTACTCACCACCATTATCCATCAGGAGTGCCTTAGGTTTTCTTTCAAATGTGTTGCTCACCGTGGCCATATAGTTCTTCAGTATATCATGTGTCTCACACTTCTCCTTCAGTAGGTAGGTGAGTACCATGAGAAATCATCCACAAATATTAAAATATATCTACTATGTCCCAGTGATGGGATATTGAGTGGCCCACACAAGTCACTGTGAATCATCCAACACCCTGGTGCCTCTTCTCTCAGTCTTTGGCAGGAACGAGGGCTTAACATTCTTTTCTGTGATACAGCTTTTGTGTGTGAAGCAAAGGTGCCACACCTTTATGAGCTTGCTTTGTGTTGATCATTTGCTGTTCATTTAAAAACTCAGTGTATAGGTACTATTAGAGTTAATTGCTTGAAAATATATTTCACCATATTTAATTTCTTTCTTTCTTTGTATCACAGTGTTGTGCAATTTAACTTGCACATATTTCATTATTGTACACTGCCTGTATAGAAAAGCCTTTATCATCCAACATAGATGCACTTAACATGTTGCACTGTAGTTCAGGAACAATAACACATCACCTATAGTATTCTCACTTATTTTATCAGGCAGTTAATATTGCAAAATGCCAGCCCCTTTTCCGTCAGTTTTCTTGGAATCACCATTAGCAACTTGAATATTTCCACTGGATCTTTCATCTAGATTTATAAAGAAATGTTTTTTATGTGTACAATGACTAATGCTCCCTGATCCAGTAATTTGATTTCTTATCCACAATTATGGGCTATGCATGTTTTCTGTTTAAATTCCTTTCCATCCTTTCCTTCCATACTAGCAATCAAATGAAAAGGTCAATATCAACAAAGAACTGCCACCAACTGACAAAAAAGAAGGATAGAACAGTCAGGAGACAGGTGCTCTCTTTGAATTTCAAAAGCTGGAAGGAATAATTGGTTAGAGCTGTATAGATAAACCATCACCTCAGCCTAGAAAAGTCCCTCCCAATCACATGAACTACATACCGCATGCAAGGTTGCAAATATGACTCCAACAGTTTATCTATCTTGGTGTCTTTTTATTACAGCTCTTTCTTTTGGTGGAAAAAGGTCATCTGTGGTCTCTTGAACCAGTTTTGTCTCAGTGAAGTAAATCAATTTAGCTGAAAGAACTGAAACTTCATATTATGGACATAGGGTGATGAAATGCACCCCTTAATTAGTTTCCCCAGATCAAGTTGCTGCTAGAGGCAATGGAGCTTTTGCTTCAGGGAGAAAATAATGAAGACTTATCAACAGAGAATCTTATCTACTGGTTGACAATAGTTTACAAGAGACGATGATGTATTGTACTGGATGACAATGCCCTTGAAGGATTTCAAGGTACTTGAAAAATATTCTGTATGGTCACTATGTTCTTAAAAATCCTTCTCCCTTTTCTTAACTTCACTGAGATTTTCTTCCTCATGTTATAGCAGAATCATATTGTTACCTCATGTGTCTTATGCTCTAATCCTTAACATTCACTGAATTATATTCTTTTCCAAGAGTTCAGCTGAAGTGAAATTACACCTAGATGGAATATTTATTTATTTATTTAACCTGTCCAACTAGTGGCAGAGCCACTACTCTTTGCAGCAAACAAATCATAATAAGACTATACAAAAATCCCCAATAACACCCACATAATTAGTAGACGTGAAACATAATAAAAAAAGATAAAATATTTAGTAAAAATTAAAGACTATGGAATATTGAAAATATTAAATACAATAATATTGGGCAGCGAAAGCAGAGCAGGTACATAAACAAAGAGGGGGAAAGCCCCATAAATCAGCAAGATTACTTTGGGGTAAGGCCATAGAAGGCTTGTAAGAAAAGCCAGGTTTTAACTTGTCTCCTGAAACCAAGGAGGGATGGGTCTAATTGTACCTCAGGTGGGAGCGAGTTCCAAAGTGATGGAGCAACCACTGAGAAGGCCCGGTTTCAAGTGGCAGATTTTCAGGCCTCCCTCAGGGTCACCACCCACAACATCTCGCAACATCCCAGTGTATGAGGTACAGGTGGGACACATAGACGTTTTGAGGGACAGGCACCTCCTTGAGGGAGGTGGCAAGGTCCTAAACTGTTAAGGGCTTTAAATAATCAACATGGAGAACATTGCAACAGTCTGTTCTCAAGATTACAAGCACATGGACCAGTGTTGTTAGGGACTTCCCGTCAAGATAGGGGTGAAGATGTGCGATCTGCCTCAGATGGTAAAAGGCAGACCTGGCCATGGCTGATATCTGAATTTCCAGAAGCACTCCCAGATTCTAAACCTGATCTTTCAGGGGGAAAATGATCCATCAAGACCAGGTAAACAGCCACATAATTGGAATAAATGAGTTAAAACAGGTAAATTGACATCTTTGATTGGACAAGTTTCTGCAACCAGATTTCCAAGTTTTAAAGAACTGCTTTTTGATGGAGAGGCGAGTTGAGAAAAACTACACAAATTTTAGTAGTCTGTGCCCTTTGCCAGAATTGGACTTACTACCAGATTACACCCAATGCTGTCTGAAGCCATTTTGCTCTCTGAAGTGAAGCACCAAGTGCTGCCCCATCCTGTGCTAGGGCAAACACTTTAAGATTGCAATCCTCCTATTTCTTGATCCTTTACCATTCCAGTTGTGCTCGCTTGGATGTGTTGCTACATGTCAATACCCTTCTTAAAAGTTAAATGAAGCTGGGCTATATTGCTATATAAAATGGCTTTCATAACCCCAGAAATTAAAAGCAAACAACCTGATGTTTTCCTAAAGTTAATAAAATGAAAATGTTCAGATATAATAGGCATCAAATGCGTTTTGAATATAAATCATTCTCCTCCAATTACGGTATAAAACTATTTCCTTTCCATTTCTCACATATGGACATATGAAAAATAGAACATTGAAGTAAGAATCAGGGATGATATTACTGAAATTATTTCCCGCATCTCTTATTTTGCAGTAGGGCTAATATGAGTGTGCAGTGGTGGTGATGGTGGTGGAAAAAATGCCTGTGACCTGCCTGTGACCTTGAAATTGTGCATTGAAGAACAGAATGCAATTGTGTTAGATTAAGATCTGTTTTTTTTTTTAAAGGCCATATACTAATTGTGATTTTGGCAGGATGTGGGTCACTTCTGTATTTTGAACTTTGCTGGCTTTAACAAAAGGAAAAAAGAATTGTGAGGATAGTGGTAACAATGAGAGAATTAAGAAAGGGAGCAAAGTAGAGAATGTAAGAGTGCAATCCTATATATGTCAACTCAGAAGATATGCACTTCATTTGGTGGAAAGATAGGATAAAAATGTAAAAAACAAATTAAACAAAGTACTACAGACTTCAATAGGATCCATTCCCTAAGGTATGAGTGCATGAGGTGGGCTTACATGCATGCACACACATAAGAGGCCCTCAGTTGCCCACCCAATGTCAAAAGCTACATATCCCTGCCTATAGAATGGCAGCCTGAGGCCTAGGCATGGACATAACAAGTTTCACAGATAAAGCTATCATGCCTCCTCACCCCCACACCTGCTTTCTGGAGGAGGGAAAAAAGAGTTTTAAAAATAAAGAATGAAAGTGAGAGAGGATGGATCCATAGAAACGTAGATTCTATGTTCTCATAGGCTGAATTGGGCATATATGACTGAATTGTACAAATAATAATAATAATGGGAAGCAACCACATTTATAAGACTGGAAAATGCAATATTTTATGGGTGAAACTGAAAAAAAAAGGGCAAAGTCAACCTTGGGGGACAAGCTAGCGGGTGGGAGGAGTTCTCATGGCAATAGGAGATGGGGCATCGCGGAAACCAGCAGCCCCCATCGTGTCCCCCCTCCCCGAGATAGAGGGGCTCCTGCGACGAGGTGTCTAAACAAGGGACCTCCTGACCCATCCAGCAGCAGCACTCCTCTTCTCCCGCGCTGCTTCTGCAAGCCCGAGAGGCGCGCGGCTTGCCTCTACTGCAAAACCGCATCCCAGTGCAGCACCATTCTCCTATTGACAGCTCCTCGGAAGCCGGCGGGCGGGGTGCTGATGTGGGAGGGGCGGGCGGCGAGAAGATGGAGGGGCGGGAGAAGCGGGGCTTCACCGGCCAACCAAGCCTGGAAAGCGCTCGCGGGCGCAGACCGCTCCTGCGCTCGCCAGATCGGGCTTCTGCTCTGATTGGTGAGGCCGAGCTGCCAGTCAGACGATCAAGCCAGCTTGCTCGGGTGGGTGGGTTAGGCTGAGGGATTTGCTCTTGAGGCTCGGCAGCAGCGGCGGTGAGTAGGCTGTGTGGCAAAGAGGGGGGGGGGGGCAGTCAGGAAGGCAGCTGTCCGTCCCATTCAAAGCAAAGGGTGAAGATATGCACTCATCGGAACGGAATTTGCAGCCATGCAAGGCGGCGCAAGCGGGACGACTCTTTTGCCTTCCTAAACAGTGAGTATTGGCATTACTTAGCAGAGGAGCCCCCTCCCCCGATCAAATGCATGCTATTTGTACGCGCACCCCCCCAGCGCATTCCATCCGGCGCCTTTTGCAGTTATAATTGCAACTCCATACCGCCAAAGTTTGTGGGGTGGCGGGTATCGGTGGCGGTTCCAGTCCTGCTCCTCAGTGCAATGTATTTGGATAGAGGCGTCTTCCTCCAGCTCCTCCCTACGGCCTGTGTGCCTTCCCAGCATCTCACAGGTGAAATGAACTTCAGCCTTCAGTAGTGACCCAGCTCTTTTCCTCCTTCTGCCCCTCCACCTTGGTACCTGCAACGCTTCCAAGAAGCAAGAGTGCCAGCCCGACCTCTCCCCCAGCATGAAGAGGTGCAAATCGGATGAGCTGCAGCAGCCAGAGGAGGACTCTGCTGGGACTGAAGATGCCCCCATCCTATCAACCATGGATGCCAAGCCTGGGGATTTTACTGCTACCCAGCCGGATTTGGGCGCCTCTAATCCAAATCCAGCACCCCATCCTGCTACTCGGAGTAAACCTCCTGATTTAAAGGTAAGCTTCTACGGCTTCCTGTCTTTCATTCTTCTTCTTTGAAAAAACAACAACAACCCACAAGCATTTAAAATTGTTTTTCTTGTTACTGCTACTGACTGGAGCCAGTAACTTAATTGCGAAGTGGGAAATGTTTAAATTATTAATAACTGCAAAAATGTCACAGATGTCGCATTTAGTGGCTGTTGTTTTGAAAATACCTTCATCTGCTCTGTATTTCCCCAATGGCAACACTGTCTAACTTGATGGACAAGTTCTTGTCCATAGGTTTTCTTGTGTTTGTTCATTTTTATGTTGAATGAGATTGTTCCCTTTTTATGTACCTTTTCCGTACTATTGTGTGCAGATCAAATACATTATAGCATTGGCAGAGGTGGACAGTAGGATGTGCATTCATGTGTGATTGATCAGGTTCAGTATCTTACAAATCAACATTCCAAATATCAATTTTTATATCAATATGTTTTGGGTTGTAATTCTATACCCATGTTCCTAGGAGTAAGCTCCCATGTCTATATTTGAGTAGACATATAGAGAAGTGTTTGGTAAATTGAGTACTGACAGCTATAGCTAGTCCCAAATGCTTCCCAGCACCTCTAGCAATGATAAGTGATTATTATTTGCTCTGTGTGAATCTTGAAGCTTAGTTATACATCATGAAATACTAGAAAGGCTAATATCACTACAGGATTTAATGAAGAATTAGACAAGTTTTACATAGTTATTAGTCAAGGCAGCTCACTATACTTCATCTTTATGTTTACTAGAATCCATGAGTGAATGCTAGGAGTTTATTGTAGTCATAAAGAGATCTAATTTATGTGCACATCCTCACACTGTGCTCAAAGTAGCTCACAATACCAGAAGAGAAGTATGGAAGACAGAAGGTGTATCAATGTGGTATTGCAATAATATGCTATTACAGCTGAAAATAAATGAAATATTTTATGCATACTAATACCGTAACACTGTTTCTAGACCAGTACTTCCCAACTTTGTGTCCCCAGATATTCTTGGACTACAACTCCCAGAAATCCTGGCCAGCCCAGTTAGTGGTGAAGTCTTCTGGGAGTTTTAGTCCAAAAACATCTGGGGACCCAAGGTTGGGAACCACTGACCTAGACTATACAATATCTAGATAGCTAGAGAGTTTCTAGATACTAGTAATTTAATATTATTTGTCAGTAAGATATATGCTTGAGCCAAATGTGCTAAACCTTTCCACAACAGTTATATGTTAACATAAACAACCAGGAAACAGACCCCCAAAAGCACCAAGTACAAAAAACCAACCAACCAAACAACCAACCAACCAAACAAACAAACGTGACCCAGGCTCTCACAACCTGAGGCTTTCAGGGCAATCTTGGCATTATAATGGTTGGCTTTGTGTCTCATTCATCCAAAGCCTCTAATTTTGAGCATTGGCACAGACAGCATACTGGTTATAAATGGGCCAGTGTATCTACAGTTTGTCCATTGCACTGTGATTTTCCCTCACAACGTATCCATGTGACTTGGACTGATCAATTTTATCAATTGAATCTTTATCAATTGAATCTTTTTCCCATCTATAAATGTCAGAGTAAATAATGTGAAGTACCTGTTCCTAGTAAGGATGTGTGTTGTGTGATGACTAAAGATCCTGTATGGATGTTTGGCTTGGGGTTCAGCAATTTCCCAATATTCCCCCTGGCTTCCTTCAATGTGGTGAATCACTTAGCTGCTGTAAAAACAGATATATTTACTAACCTTTTTATTAAAGCAGTTTGAAATGTACAAACAAAACACTAGAGGATAGTTGAAACACTAAAGGTATAATAACACCTATTTGCTTAATCATCTGCAGTAAGTAAGACTCATGTCCAAGGAAAAGAGGAGAAAACTGAAAATTGGGTGAAAGTTTATCCTCTTGCTTTCTGTGTGGGACACAGCATGAAACAGATGAATATCTTAAGTATGGTGGGTAGTCGGTGGATACAAATGTGTTGCATTTTAAATTTTGGGCATTAATTTCTTTGGGTTTTACAAAGTTTCAGGCTGATTTTTGCTCAGTCAGTGTCACTGTTCTTGTCAATGACTTCAGTATGAGGATCTTGCAGCTTTTCTATCACAAATAATTCTGCAGAGGCAGCTTGTGAGATAAGCAGCCATCAGTTCAGACAGTCCTTTTGCAATTTGGTCATATCTCCTTCTGCAGCCATTTGGGAGGTACCTCTGAGCTAAAAATGAAATACAGAGAGAACAAAATAAGAGGAATGTACAAAGGCAAAAATGTACTTAACTTTCTGACCCCTTCTATATTAGAAGTATCACTGGCTATACTGTTTTGCTGCCTTAGCTCCTAGAGTGCCTTCTCTTATCCTCAACTTGTATTGTGTTTGGTACCATTGTTCTCATGCCTCCAACATGCAGCTTCTCTTTGTGTTGCCATTTAATTTCCTTCGCTTATATCATTGGGCCCCACACTGGTAAGGACTTGTCTCACTCTTCTTTTCCAGCACTGCCAGCAGGTTTGGGGTTCTATCTTTGAGCAATTCTGGGCCACATATTTTTAGAAACTGATAACCAAAAAAGACATGCAGAATTGTTCCCCATTAGTGTCACATGTTCTACATAGCTTGCCAACTGCAAAACAAGAGGCATGGCTATTAATCAATGAAGCCAAAATACGAAGGAAGTTGCTCAGTATTGGAGCACCTGCAGTATTGGAGACTCTTGCAGAATGCGGGCGGCATACAAGTCGAATGGATGATTGTGAAGAAGAGGTCTCCTGTTGAAACTCTGGCATCCATGGGACTGGGAGCAGGCAACCCAAGTGATCTCTGCCTGATGATCTGGAACTGTTGTTTGGCAGAGTGGACAATATTAAGGAAGATGGACAAAGAGATAGACAGCATAAGAGCTTTCTCTGTTCCTACAGATGTTAGTCATACTTCATTGAAAACTACACATGTTGCAGAATCAGCTCAAGTGCCACAATTCCACTCATGCTCTTCAGACCATAGAAACCTCTTTTACTATACAATTTGCAGCTGTCAAGGCTATTTAGTTACAGTGGGTCTTTCTTGAAATGTAAAGACACTTTGGCAAGGCCATATGCTATGAACATAACTTGTTGAATATCCGGTGGTAACCCATTCCAGCAAACACTAAGGAGATCAGCAAGGAATGTTTATCTTTTTTGATAGGATTAAACACATGTGCAATCAGGAAATGCCCCTCCTGACTTCCCCAAGAGGCTTTTCTGCTGTTATTATTGCTAGAACTGCAGAACAAGAAAGTCCACGGATGATAAAACAATATATACAAACATAGAAAGGGGAACTGATACTGTTTTAGAAGAGCTGATTTAATTGTCTTTGAGGTCCAACGGGCATCAGTAACCTTCTAGGAACAACAATAAATTTAAATAGCAGTGCACTGTGTACTAGAAATGCACAGAATCAGTACTTTGTTGAATAGGACAGAAGAAGCAACTCTTTCCCCCTTCTAATACCTGATCTGAATATTGAGAAAATTGTGATTGGAAGACATAATTCTGATGTCTCTCCACTCCAAAGAGAATAATAATATAAATATATATTTGTAGCCTTTCCCCTTCAAAAATGCCTCATACTGTATGCTAATGCCTATAAAATGTTCTTTTCTATTATTGGCACACAATTGTCACTAATAATAAGTAATTTGCAATAATAGCTTAGCATGAGGTGGTTTTTTTTTTTACTGTGCTTTGCCAAAATGAAGGAGCATCTGTAGTCTCCATTTTATACTATGAAGCACTAACATAGCAGTGCAAGAAACACAGATGGCTGTAAATCCTCATCTGGTTTACACTAACTAAACGTGAACCTGAAATACCAAAGACTTGGCTCTTCTACTCCAGGACAAATGCCAAGGATTGAACCTAGCTCAGTGGTTTAGGTATCTGGCTGCAGAGCCAGCATTTGGGAGTTCAGTTCCCCACTGCGCCTCCTGCACGTAGAGCCATCCTGTGTGGCCTTGGGCAAGCTGCACAGTCCCCAGGGTACCCCCAGAAGAAGGGAATGGTAAACCACTTCTGAGTACTGTCTACCTGGAAAACCCTGAAAAGGATTGACAAAAGTCAGAATTGACTTGATGGTGCACAATTATTAGTATTAAGTAAATTAATAGTACACAAGAGAGTTCCCCCTCAAAGCTTTTATAAGTAATTACTTCCCACACACCTGAAGTTAGCAAGGACAGCTTTCTGACAGAGGTTCTAGCTTCCAAACCATAAGATAAGGTGGTCTGGAGGCAAAAAAGAGTGAGCAGGTGGGTAGCTCTGGGAACAGTTCAGATCTCACTCCAGCAATGAGTGGGAGTTGCTCAGACTGAGTCAGTCCAGATCTCAGATTTTATAGGGCCAGATGGAAGCCTGTTGCCTTTGGTGTCACTTGACAGCTGCTGGGTTATTACTAATCTATAAAATGGTTGGTGCCTAAGTGTAGTATAGATCAAGCCAATGGTTGCTGTGTGTGACAGGGCCACCCCACTGGAGGCAGAGAGTAAGGAGTTAGCTATGATTATCAGACACCTTGGCTTTAAACCTTGCTCTTTTTCATAGGCTGTCTTGAATCTTGCTGGTTCCTTGTTTAGAAATTAAGTAGGAGGGCTCTTTGTTGTTGTTGTTTAGTCATTAAGTCATGTCCGACTCTTCGTGACCCCATGGACCAGAACATGCCAGGCCCTCCTGTCTTCCACTGCCTCCCGGAGTTCATTGACATGTTTATTTATATATTTATATTTATATATGGTTTGCTATATGCTTTTCCAAATGTGTAATTAGGAAGCAGAATTTTCATGTAGAGGGCATACATTCAATGTGGGCAGTCTGGTGAAAAACTCGTTACAGAATTGGTCTCTGCTGCTATCTGTTAACACATAAGCACTAACTTAGCTGTAGGACAGCTGTTAGCTCAGTCACTGTCAGGTGATGCAAGGAAGCCCACAGGCTTCCATCTGGCCCTTTAAATCCCCCAAATTTAGTTGAATTTGGCAGTCTGAGCAGTGTGTTGATTGAGTCAAAACTAAGCTGCTGCTATACTGTGCCTGCTCATGCACTTTCTTTTTCTCCAGACTGTCACATTACTGGATGTAAGCCTAACTCTTTTTTTTTTTTGGTGAGCATATATAATGTATGGTAGATATGGCTATCATGTGTCTGTCACTGCTTCCCTATAAAATTTATAAAGAGCAATGAATGATGCTTTACAGGGTTATCTAAAAATGAAGAGACCAAATGGATATTGGTTTCAAGAAAATGTCTTGGCCATCTAGCTGCATGTGATTAAGCATCTAGACCACTATTGCTGGACATTGCTCAACATTATTTAGTAGAAAGCTAGAGAAAACATATCCAGATAATGTGTTTAGAGAGATGGTTTCAACATAGACAACATACACTTTCTAGTTATTTCTATGTATTAGTGAATGCTTAGTTCATATTGTAAGAGTTTGGTTTTTGAACCATATTATAGATATACAATACTAGTAAGTGTGACTTCTGTGAAAGGAAATTTTGAAGGATTTTAATTTATTTGAGCATCTTATCAGTGTTATAATTTTGAGGCAAAGTATTGCTAGGTGGATAGACAGTAGGAGGGTGGTAAATTTGGAAGTGCAGCTATTGCAAAAATGCAGGCAGACATATTAATTCATATAAAGAACCAGTTCTGGCAGGTTTTGTTCCTACAAGAAGTATGTCTTTTATAAACTTACTGGATCTTGATTATCCATTCAAGACCAAGCCACCTTCTAATACAGTACTTTGCATAATAAGAGGACTAGCTGACAATAGTATATTGTTAGTGTAAGAATCCATTTTGTCCCCTGCTGCTGTGAACTTATATAGCTAAACTTAGACAGCAAAGAAACCTGAGTGAATATGGAAGTGCCAGATGACATCATTGTCCATGCTAATCAAAAGATCCTATAGCTGTGATCCTTAGCTCTACTGCAATACTACAGATGGATTTTGTGCTTTTGCCTTGTGACACAAATTGTAATATGCTAAAAGGCAGTATATTCTTCTTGAATCATAACTTGAGAATTGCTGTGTGGGCTGATGCAAAGCATTCTCAGTGGACCCACATAACTTGTCAAAAATAAGATGCACAAGCTGAAAATTATCTTGAATTGACTGAAACCTTCTTTAGAATCTAACTGCACAATGAGGTGCTAATGTTAGGGGGCATAAAAGCACATATGTGTTATGTGCTGCATTTTATGTGTGTATGTGTAAAAACAAGGTGTGGGTGGCATATGCAGAGCAATTCTGTGTTGATCTACTTAGAAGTAAGCTGAATTCAGTGGAACCTACCCCTATGTAAGTATGCATAGGACTGTACCTGTAGGAAGGAGGGCAGATGAAGGCAAAGATTAGTCTATGTCTAGTGTGGGTGGGTGGGTGGAGAGATGGGGATGGGGCTGATAAATGCAAAAGAGAGGGTAGCTCCTGAGCCTTTAACAATTGTGTGGAAGAGGGAATTTTAGCAGATGTAGCTCATCATGCCACAGCCTCTTTTGCATTCAGCAGATCATGGAAAGGTCTTTGCAAGATCTAAGATCAGGTTAGAGGCCCATTTCATATTTCATAGGAATATCAAACTGCTGCATATGTTTAGTTTATTTCCTCATGCTTCATTTAATTTGACTGAAAAATGGGGAATTGTAAACTTAGCAGTTAACTGCCATAGCACATGCATGTGATAAATTTCAGTTGGTTGAATAACGTTCTTTCAGAACAAAGATGCAATCTGAGTTTGCATCTTTGTGAAATTAGTTTCTGCTGGACTACAGTAGATTCAAAGGAGTGCCTTAGTGTTGTATGGATCCGACCCCACCCCTGCATTACGCTAAGACTCTTGGTCAAGATGCCTGCCTTTTCGCCTTTGTATGAAGAGAATTTCTGTTGGACTTGTTCAAAGGAGTGGTTTTATGTTTTGATGCTCTGTGCATTACTTTTGATTCCACCTATCTTCAGATCTTCTACCTCATCAGCCATCACTGCAGCCAACCTACTCTTATTAACTCTAAGTAAAACAGCTCTTCAACCGAGCAATCTAGGATGTCCCTTTAACTGGCAATTAAGGGTCGAACCTGGGCCTAGAGTTTGGAACATTACTTTTAGAAAGTAATTAGTTACAATCCTATGACTCCTTATCTTGAGCAGTTAAGTACTATTCTAGTTGCAGGTTTTTTTAAAAAAATAATTACGTATTTCATTTCTATAAATAAATTAACTACATTGATTACTATCAGGTGCCTTTAAAATATATCTAAGCTAGTCAATTTTTAGGCTTGTACAGTGGTGCCTCGACTTACGACCGTCCCTACTTATGACCAATTCGACTTACGAACAGCTCCGGTCGCAAAATTTAGCTTCTACTTGCGACCGGAGCTTCCACTTACGAACAGAAAAAGGCAGGGAAAAAAGGCGGGAAATTCAAATTGCTAACTGTAGGTGGCGAAAGAGGCTGCTTCTTTGTAGCTCTTTCGCCCCGACGGTTAGAGTGAGTGCGATCGAGGAGGGACTGCCTGGCTTCTGCTTCTCAGTGAGCGTGTGTGTGTTTGCAGGGAGGCTTGGGACTGCCTGTTAGGTAAGGTAAGGTGCTGTTTTCTGCTTTTTAAAAACTGTTCTGGGTGTTTTTGCAGCGTGGTTTTAGGCTGGGGGAGTTATGTTTCTGTGCTGTGATGGGTCTTGGGGGGGTTTGTTTGTTTTGGGTTCCCCCCCATTTCCGGTGGGTCTTGGGGGGTTTGGTTGCTTTTGGGGTTTTTTTCCCCCCCATTTCTGATGGGTCCTGCATGCTTCCCTTGCTTTTTCCTTTGTTTTCTTTGCATTTCCGACCTTGTCCCTCTGTTCTCCGTGCATTTCCAATCTGCTCCGTTTGTTTTCTGTGCATTTGCAATGGGTCCTGCATGCTTCCCTTGCTTTTTCCTTTGTTTTCTTTGCATTTCCGACCTTGTCCCTCTGTTCTCTGTGCATTTCCAGTCTGCTCCGTTTGTTTTCTGTGCATTTGCAATGGGTCCTGCATGCTTCCCTTGCTTTTTCCTTTGTTTTCTTTGCATTTCCGACCTTGTCCCTCTGTTCTCTGTGCATTTCCAATCTGCTTCGTTTGTTTTCTGTGCATTTGCAATGGGTCTTGCACGCTTGATTGCTTTTCTCCCCCCCCCCCCCCCTTCAGCCGGAAGGGATTAATTGCGTTTCCAATGAGTCTTGCAGTGAATTTTTTTTTTTTTGGTGATTTTTTTCTTTGGCCGGAACGGATTAATGGGGTTTCAATGCATTCCTATGGGAAATGGTGCTTCGACTTATGACCATTTCGACTTATGTCCATCTTCTGGAACAGATTATGGTCGTAAGTCGAGGTACCACTGTACAATGAAACATACTTATCCTTTAACTATGCACTGTAAACATAATAGCAGTTGCATTTACATCACAAAAGAAGTGAAATTATGCCTTATTATGTTACAATTACAATACACCTTAGACCTTAGAAGTATGTATTTCTTGTAATTAGTTGCTTCCATGACTTGTCTGGATTGCCACATAGAGTTATTGATGCTTTGTATTTCCACATGATTACACAAGCTTTGCTTCCAACTCCATTGATTAAAGCAGGACTTCATCTCTTAATCTAATAATAAGAGTGTTGTTGTAAATCATGCTGATTGAAGTCCACCTTGTTGCAGAGCATTCCAGTTTTAATGTTCTGCTGATGTCTGAGCATAGGTGAAGAAGAATCTGTTTATCTGTAGTTACAATTGTTGCAGAGATAGAAGTGCAGTTTTGCCTGAACACTTCCCCCCCCCCCCCCCCGTATAGAAACTCAGGTCATCTGGCTATGAGCAAATCTTTTTTATAAGTGAAGTGGACTGGGAAAAGTCCTGATGAGGTACAGCAGCAAAACAGATGGATGATCTAATTATGCCTGAGATATACTGGATAATAGCTATGAGCTCAACAACAGGATGCCTGAGTTCATAGTAAATTCAGTGGGAAGATGACTCTTCCAGTCACTTTACTGTCAGGGAAAGAAAGAGTTGGAAGTCCTGTTTAGAACAGGTTCCCAAATGCTGGGCTTTGGCCAAACTTTACAGATATGCTATCAATATGGGTTTTTGGCAATGCTGTTCACCTAGACATAGGAGCATTTCGTATGTTTTCAAGTCTCACAAAATTTTCCACGGATTTTTAAAAAGCAAATTGCTTTTCCAAGCAATACGTTCAGGTGGGGTGTCTGCAGCTAAAAATATGCAGTCTCCTACTGAAAGAAGGAGCATTGTGTTTTTAGTGCACTTGTGGCATATGCATAGTCCTTCAACAGAGGGTAGTATCTAGGATGGGGGACCACTTTCAGCCTGAAGGCCAAGTTCAGTTTTAAAGAAGTCTGTTGGTAGCACCGGCACATTCTGGCAATGAGCAGTGGTCAAAGGCAAAAGAGTGGGATTGAAAAGTACCAGCCTATTTTAACTTTAAGCTTTTTTGGCAGTAACTAAGCCATACCATTTAAACCTTTTAGAATAGGAAAAACCTGTACCAAAGCTTGGCAGCCACCAAATATAATCATGTGGAAGGGTGTGTGGCCGTATAAGGTAACCAGATTGGGATTCCAGATATTTACTCTCCATTCAAAGTAAATAATTATAAATATACGAAGCAAGCTGGTTTTGCTAAGCAAATAGCCATTCCTATGTGCTTTTCTAAAGCAATACCTGGCTTAAAGCACCCAACTTTGAGAAAACAAACAGATGTTCTCTGTTTCATGCCTGATAACTGGTTTAAAGTGTATGCACCTTGGCTGGCTTAAGATGTCTGCTATTTGTTTCTGAGCAAGTATTTTACCCCATTTGGAGCGCTTGTCCTCTAATAAAGGAAGACAAAGTAGTCCTAGTTGATAGACCAAGTGTTTAGTGGAGGAATGGTTCTTTGGAGAGAAAGATATGTCATCTGCCACTTCTATAATTTTTTGTAAGCACAGAGTGGCTTTGGCTGCCCACATGTATAAAATACAGAGCTGTTTTAATTGCCACTTTAGCACTAGCTGATGAGTGGTGCCGTGGAGGCTTAGGTGCTGCTAGATCACAATTACGCAAGTGTATAGTCCCTAACTGGCCAGGAGTTTCCACTGCAGAACTTGGATAAGTGACTTTTGTGGACTGCTAATCCTCCAATTCCCTGGGATGAGTAACTTGGTTAGAACTTTGTAAAAGTAACTTTTCTAAGCTCTGATCTGCAACAGGTCTGACCCATGACACCAGCAGTTTTCCAGTACCATGTTGTCATACATGTCCCCATATCTCTGTTATCTTGTGGTGTATGCTGGGAAGGGTGGTAGATTCGCCTTCCTCTTGGATATTACTCAGCATCAGTTATTACCATTACCATTATAATGTTGATACATGCTGTCAAGTAGCTTCCAATTTATGGCAACCCTATGAATGAGTGACCTCCAAAATGTCCTATCACTAACAGTCCTGTCCAGCTTCTGCATAAGAACATAGGAAGAACCCTGCTGGATCAGGCCAAGGGCCCATCTAGTCCAGCTTCCTGTATCTCACAGTGGTCCCACCAGATGCCTCTGGGAGCACACGAGACAACTAGATACCTGTCTCCTGATACCCCTCCCCTGCATCTGGCATTTTGAGGTACCTTCCTTTTAAACCTGATTATACATCCCCATCATGGCTTGTAATCTGCGATGGACTTTTCCTCCAGAAATCTGTCCAATCCCCTTTTAAAGGCATCTAGGCCAGATGCCATCACCACATCCTGTGAAAAGGAGTTCCACAGACTAACAACATGCTGGGTAAAGAAATATTTTATTTTGTCTGTTCTCACTCGCCCGACACTCAATTTGAGTGGATGTCCCCTGGTTCTGGTATTGAGAGAGAGGGAAAAGAGCTTCCCTCTATCCACTTTATCCATCCCCTGCATAATTTTATACGTCTCAATCATGTCCCCCCTCAGACGTCTTTTCTCTAGACTAAAGAGCCCCAAACCCTGTAGCCTTTCCTCATAAGGGACGTGCCCCAGCCCAGTCATCATTTTAGTCGCTCTCTTCTGCACCTTTTCCAGTACCACTATGTCTTTTTTGAGGTGTAGTGACCAGAACTGTATGCAATACTCCAGGTGTGGCCTTACCAACATTTTGTACAATGACATTATAATGTTGGCTGTTTTATTTTCAATCCCCTTTTTAATGATACCTAGCATGGAATTGGCCTCCTTCACTGCTGCCGCACACTGGGTTGACACTTTTATCGAGCTGTCCACCAGCACATCAAGATCTCTTTCCTGATCCGTCATGGACAGCTCAAAACCCATTAGCTGATAAAGTTTTGATTTTTTTGCCCCAATGTGCATTACTTTACATTTTCTTATATTGAAACGCATTTGCCATTTTGTCACCTGTTTTCCCAGTTTGGAGAGATCCTTCTGGAGCTCTTCACAATCCCTTCTGGTCCTCACCACCCAGAAAAGTTTCGTGTCATCTGCAAACTTGGCCACCTCACTGCTTATCCCTGTGTCCAGGTAATTTATGAACAGGTTGAAAAGCACCAGTCCCAGGACAAATCCAAGAGCACACCGCTCTTCACCTCTCTCCATTGTGAAAATTGCCCATTAACACCTACTCTCTGTTTCCTGGTTCTTAACCAATTCTCAATCCATAAGAGGACCTGCCCTCTTATCCCCTGACTGTGGAGTTTTCTCAGCAGCCTTTGGTGAGGGACTGCATCAAACACCTTCTGAAAATCCGGATAGACAATATCCACTGGTTCGCCTGCATCCACATGCCTGTTGTCCTTTTCAAAGAATTCTAAAAGATTTGTGAGGCAAGACTTACCCTTATAGAAACCATGCTGATTTTCCCTCAGCAAGGCTTGTTCTTCTGTTTTAAGATTTTATCTTGGATGAGGCTTTCCACCATCTTCACTGGAACAGACATTAGACTAACTAACCGGCCTTTTGTTTCCCAGGTCCCCCCTCCTTCCCTTTTTAAAGATTGGCATGACATGTGCTATCCTCCAGTCCTCTGGCACTGTGGCCGTTTTAAGTGACAAACTCAAGGCCGTAATCTTTCTCTCTTTTTTTAGTTGATCCATCTTATGTTTGGTCTTCCTTTTTTCCCCTGCTGCCCTCAAATTCTGCCCTACCATTATTAGTATTATTACATTGCTTTTCTGCGTCATCTACCTCACCTTACAACTCAGTACTAGGTAGGGCTCCAAAGCAGCTTACAATCTGAATAAAACATAAAAAAGCCAAGGAAAAAAATCAATCCTGTAAGATAAAATGAAATTCAACAACAAGGTTTAAACCTACAAACACTTAAAATCATCATAACTTTAGTAACACGATAACAAGCTTTTGGTTCATACACTTCCTAAAAGCAACAAGAATCAAAACTGAGCACAGTCCTGATGGGACTATGTTCCACAGTCTAGAAGCTGTGCAGGAGAAGGCTTTCTTTTGCATGTCTCCTGTGTCAAGTGGGCCTCTGCAACTGTTGATATTCTCAAAAGGGCTTTTTTTCTGACCATCTTAACATCTGACCAGGTTCATAAAAAAAGACCTGTAGTGCCTTAGGTAGCCAAGGCACAAGTTCTTTAGGGCTTTGAAAGTTGACACTAGCATCTTGAATTGAGCCCAGTTACTGAATGGCAAATGGTGCAGGTCATTCAGTATCAGGGTCATGGGATCTGGATATAGTGTTCTGCTTAACAGCTTAGCTGCCACATATTGCACCAACAGAAGATGCTGAACCCTCTTCAAGGGTAGATCCACGTAGAGCACACTGCAGTAGGCTAAGTTTGATGTAACTAAGGCAAAGATGACTGTTGCCAAGTTGACTTAGCAGAAGTTGTAGCTGGTGAGCTAAATAAAGTTGTGTGAAAGATTTCCTTGTAAACTGCTGCCACCTTGGAATCCAGGGATAAGGCAAAGACAAGAATACTCCCAAACTATAAACCAGACCTGACTGGCAGGGGAGAGTACAACCCTTTCCAGAACAGAAGTTAATTTTCCTTTTTCACAGACACTTGGAAAGTTGCCTTGTACTAGGCCTGTCTGTGCCTCTTCCTGAAAATAAAAAAGGGGGCATCATGCCCAAAAGTTAAGAACTACTTTCCTCTTACTTGTTCATGTAGATTCTGTTTTTGTAACAAATGACTAGGAAATGTTTCTGCTAACAAAATCTTTTCTTTTGGTAGGTGTTTCCTTCTCCATGGTTTTTAGATAAGTTTCTAATCATAACAAAGTATCATGTATGTCTCTTAAAAACCAAGAATTCAGTGAGAACAACCATGGTATCTTTTACTAGTTCAGTTCTGCAAAGCTCCTGTGCTTTTACATAACTGTGAACAATGCATGACTGTGGTGCTTTGTAGTGTGCTGTCAGAATTCTTTACAAGTTGAGCTCTTAGACTTTGTGCTGGGGGGTAGAAATCCCTCCTACGGTTTAAATCAGGGTCTCAGACATTTATCCATTGTAGTAACGGTATGTTTGTTAATCCTATTTCCTGATGTTGTTGATGCTGGAACTGAGGGGTGAGCTAGACATGAAGTTAAATGGGCCATGAGAAAGCCAATTCATGGATTGATGGATGAGTGGAAGTGAATAGCAGGTGGGGAAGGCTGTAGTATGTAAATATGTACAGGCAAGGGATGTAAGCCGTCCTTCTCTTTCAACAGTCCTGACAAAAATCACCCAATGCTGCTGTTAGCTAAAGAAGAAAAAGATGATATGGGGTTTCAATGGAAGTTTTTTGCGGGGGATTAATTCTATCTGTGTGTGGTGTGGGGGAAGCACTCCACATTGGCGTCCATATTTGGGGCTCAGGAGCTGTAGGACATGTAGTTTTCTATTACTATGTTGGTCAGAAAGTACAAGAATCACATTGTTATTTTTTTTTTTTTTGGTAGTTCTAGGCATTGCAGTCCTTGCTAGATAGACCAAGTGCCCATGGGAAGCCCACAGCCAATCCTTTGATAACGTTGGTTGCTCTTTTTCTTTCTTTTCAATCTTTCTTTTTAGTATATGGTGAATAAAACTGCATACAGTTCACCACTGCCTCACAGAGGCCTCCAAGTAGATTACCTCATAATAACCAGGATAGCAATGGGGGCGATCCGTGTGGCCCCATTGTTTCCCTGATAACCTTAACTTTGATGTAATAAGGCTTAGGCCTGGAATAGATATAAACTAACATAATTTACTTTTAAGCATCCAGTGGCCACTCAGTGTACCAAATCACTTTACCTGAACCTGTTCTAAATCAGGGTGAGAGGAGCACTTAATGTATCACTACTGTACAGTTTATGGAGCATTTAAATTAAAATTGTATTCCACAGATCTTGACATTCAAATAATCAATGGTTCACTCCGTGGTTCAAGTGAGAGATGTTTTAGTATGGGGAAAGGAAAGGGGATCTTTAGGCATTACTTAATCTCAATGGAAACTATTTTAATTCTTAACTGATTTTAGAAGACAGTCTTCCTTGCTGAGATTCTTTGTGCCTTTTTCAAAATTCAAGTGGATCCAGAAATATAACCATTTTATTTTGTATCCGCAGGCTCCTTCTTTTACTGCCCCTCCATCTTTTTTTTTATTATTTCTAGTTCTTGTGTTTCTGTTCCTTATGTTGCAACAATAAACATAATAAATTGGATAGTAAAACCAACGAAAGGCTTGAAGTGGACGCGGAGGCCAAATTTTCAGTTTCTGAGAGCTGCAAAGATATTTTAGAGGCTGTTTCATGTCTTCCACATTTGAATGATGTGAATCCAAAATAGAAGATTATAGAAACACAATGTTTCTACCATCTGTAATTTGGTGTCTGCTGCGAAGAATGCTTTTAAAATAGCTTGCAAACTATGTTAATTACTCCTCCAACTTGTAATATATATTGAACGAGTTTCCCATTCTTGCCTTATGAGAAAGGCGAGCCTTCCCCAATACTGTACTCTTCAAAACCTGAAGGGATGGCAAAAGATCTTCCCCAGAAGACTACATTAAAGCCCTGAAAGAAAATACAGTACCAAATTCTAATTGACTATATTTTGCTTTATTTTAGACCCACTGAATTTCATTGTCTGTGCAAGCATTCTTGAGAGACTATTACTGAGTTTTACTTCAGTAAAGATTAAAAACCTACTTCTTTCAAGAACCATTAATGCATTGCCTTGTGGGATAGCTGGCATGAAGGGTGGATGTGACATGGTGACCTTTTTCTCTGTATGTGCATGAAGACTGGAATGTGTGGTGTCAGAGTTTTTGTACTGTATGCTTAAACTGCGTGCTCTTGGGAGAGTAGTCTAGTGCTTTTCAGTCTGGGAAGGTTATTGCCAAGGTGAGCCAAGCTCCCTATGGACTACCTGAATTTATTGGCTGTCAGGAAGTATGAGCAGTACCAGCTTGGGCTGTGGAAGGACATGATTAGTGACTGCCCTGTAAAATCATATGTCAGCCACTGTTCTGCCTTGCTACAATGGATTTGTTACTTCTCTTGCATGCATAGTTCAAGCAGGGTGTATGGGTCTTCATGCTGCATAACTTTCACTCTAAATCTAACTTAATCCCTCAGGCACTGTGATGATAACAAAATGCTTGGGAGTAGTCCCTCTGTAACAATTCACCAAGAGTGGCTACTTAACATAACATCCAAAAGGAGGCAAAAAAGAGGACACTAATTGTCCTAAAACTTTGTATGCTAATTATATATCTGGATGCAAAATTAGAAAAGATTTTGATGGTTTAAACAGAATTAAAATGCATCTCGTGTGCTTGTAGTATCTGCTATGTACTTAATGTGGATGGGCAATTTCAGGGTCCCCGACTTCCTCCTTATGGGTCACTATATTGGACAGTCCTTCAAACAGAGAATTGATATCCCTGAAAGATGACACATAGCCACGTTAACTAATATTGTTTGTACAGCGCCAACTCAAGACATTTTCTTGAATGAGGCAAAGAACAATACGAGATCTTCCCTCAATTCCATACACAGGCCTAAATCCAACTGTTATTCTCAATTAAAATAGAACCATGAACCAATTGAACATGCTTATTTGTTGACTTGCCAAGCTGCCATTGATTCAGCAGCTGTACTTGAGTTGGGACTAACAACTGAGTACAGGGTACAGTTGCTTGGATAGCCTGGGAGCTGAGTTTTACTTCAACACTGATCACAGGATAGATTTCATCAGTGTACCTGGGAGCAGCAGGCTAGTTTAGAAGATTATTTCTGAAACATACTTCCTTTGTTTTTAAGTAATGTCCTTGTGTTGTAGTGGATAAATTGTTAGAAGAAGCAACCCCTGCTATATGAAAGAAAATGAGAAATGCTCCTTTTAAGATGTTGCTTGCCATCTGAAGTATTTATTAATATAGTTGCAACAGTCTGCTGCTTTATTAATCAGGGACTCTTTTTAAAGCATTAATTCCTGCAGGAAAAACAATGTCAAACTTTACATAGCAAGGGGCAACCTAAATGTTGATGACATCCATGTCAGCAGTCAAGATGGTCTACAAGATGTGTTCTTGTGCTCACTGCCATTTCTTTTAGTCATTTTGATACCTAGAGAATGTGTTGAAAAACAGTCCTGATAGTTGCTTTGTGTTTGGGTGAGAAGTGGTTAACTGATGAAAAAAGGAGTCAGCTTTTGGGATTTCCCCCTGCTCCCTGTCTCTTTATGAATGGTAATGAGCACAAGAGGGTATACTGTAGACCAGTGGTCCCCAACCCCTGCCGCAGCCTGGTGCCAGTCTGTGGCCTTGGCAAGACCGGGCCGCAGAGACAAACCTCCCCCCTGCATGCACAGCCCGCCCACCCGCATGCACGGGTGCCCTGCCCCCCGCGAGCATGCCCTGCCCCCGTGAGCACGCCATCTGCACATGCGCGCAAGCACACCCTGCCACCCACGAGCGCATCCTGCGCCATGCGCACAAGCGCGCCCTCCCCCCCCGAGCGAGGGGGCCACGGACCACGCACCCCCAACCGGTCTGTGAGTCGGAAAAGGTTGGGGAGCACTGCTGTACACCATCTTGACTGCTGATATGGGTGTTGTCAACATGCAGGCTGACCGTTGCTAAGTAAAGTTTGGAATTATTTTTCCTGCTGGCAATGCAGGCACAATACTGTGCAGCAATATCAAGCCATTTCCTGGCATTCTGAATATGAATACAAAAGTCCAATATCTCACATTCATAAACTGGAGGTTTTTTGAAGAATTGAATTTCCTGGCTTTTCAAAATAGAAGTTTAAGTGTACATGAACTACACCCAAATTTCAACAGCAACTTCCCCCATGTAGAATTACTTAGTGCTAGAGAATCACAGATGGTGATCACGTGATTGTGATTGCTGGGGGAGGGCACAACCAAGAACAGCTAGAATGTGGCTGAAGTCACTTTGTGTCAGTATATTTTGACATAATGTTTTGGACTTAATCTAGTGGTGAAGCAAAAGTGTCAGTGCAACACATACACCAGAGAAACATACACATAACCTCTCAGGAAAACTAATGTTGTTGTGCCTGCTCCACAGAATGCAGAATAGAAACCTGTCTTCCAGTTTTCAAATCCTTGGTCTACAAATATGTTGTCTGCATGTTTTCTAAATGATGTGCCCTCATATTTTGAAATTTAAAAAGGGAGAGCTGGGAGTCAGCAAAGATTATCACTGGAAACCAAGGTTAAAATCATCCATATTATGTAAAAGATGGACAGTGAAGAAAGTCATGCTTAAAAAAAATCAACTCTTTTGAAATGTGGTGTTGGAGGAGACCCTGGCAGATACCATAGGCAGCCAGAAAGGCAGAAAAGTGGGTGCTCAATCAAGTCAAGCCTGAATTCTCACTAGAGCAAAAATGACTAAAATCTTACTATGCACATACATGTTATAAGAATACAGAACTTACTAGAAAAGACAATAGTGCTGTGAAAAGTGTTTGTGGGGGCAATAGGAAGAGAGTAAGAGCTAACATGAGACAGATTGTCTCAAGAAAGGAAACCACAGCTGTTACTTTGCAAGACCTGAGTAGAACCTGCTGGAAAAGACAATATTGCCAATAAGAGGTGAAAGTAAGAAGAGAGAACAACCTAATACATATGAGATGTGGGTTTGCAAGATCTGAGCAGGGCTGTTAGTGATATGACATTTTGGAGGTCATTAACTCATGTAGTCGCTACACATCAGAAATGACTTGATGGCACATAATATCTTTGTTTTCATTTACAAAACAATTGTATAGTGACAAGATGGGTGGAATGGAAACTTCAACAGGAGAATATGACAGGTCATTGGCACCAAAGCTCTTCTAGCATCAAGTAAGACAGTGATAGCAAACCTATGGCATGTGTGCCACAGCTGGCACGCAGAGCCCTTTCTGCAGGGACGTGAGCCATAAGTCGCTGGATCGCTACTCCCCCCCTGCAGCCAAACCTGCAGAAGCAGCTGCAACCGTGGTGCTGGCGCTTCGACAGGCGGCGGGCCAGGATCCGGAGCAGCTGGCGCTGGTGGCAGATCCACAGTGGGGTCTTGAGGCACCTCCATGCCCAGGATTCCCCCTTCTGTTGCCACCTCCAATTCCGCCACCGCCACTTCTCGTTCCGCCACCGCTGCCCGCTGTTTTTTTTCCCCTCCCCCAGTTTGGGCAGTCGGGCCCAAGAAGGTTCGCCATCACTGAAGTAAAACCATCCTCAGCCACAAAGCAAAAAATAATTTCACAGTTTAAACAAGTATACTTCTGAATATTTGTTCTGTATTCCTTTTTAATATATACATTTAAATCTGGAAGTTGAGTCATGGCAACTGGACTTCTTGTTAGGTGAAACGTTTCACTACTCATCCAAGTAGCTTCTTCAGTCTGAGGAGAGTTGGTAGGAGATCCCTGATATATCCTCCATGCTGGTTTCACGTCCCTCTGGTCTGAATAGGCTCATTAGAAGGACTAAGCACTGGGGGTGAGAGATAATCCCACTTCTGCAGTCCTTCTCCACCCATTGTCATGCATCGTTAATGGTTGTTAACAGTGGTCTTTCTGGTGTATGTGGTCCTAATCTTCTTCTTCGTGGCCTCTGTGAATCACACCCTGGATGATTTGCGCCTGCGCGGAGCCTCATTGGAAGATTCTGGAGCTTCTTCGGTAGCAATAAACACATTAGAATAAGCCCCTCCCCACCCATAGAAGTACCTTGGCGCCAAGCGTCCCCTTTCAGTTTCTTTCAACCACCACGTTGAGAGCCTCTTTCTTCGTTTCTACTTCTGTGGGTAAAGTGAAAAAGAGCTTAATCTTGATTCCTTTTATTTCATTTTCTTTTAATACAATTGTACAACTAAACAAGTATAATATTTTTACTTTAGACTATCGGCCTTTTGGCCGCTCCCTCCCCCCAATCCAATTCATTTTTCTTTATAGTTTCTTACTAATTCATGGCCCCTTTGGGCCCGTTTAAGCACTGCGTTGTCTGTGATAAGATCCCACTTTCCGACGGACACGCTAAGTGCCTTTTCTGTTTGGGAGAAGAACATCAAACTTTCTCCTGTACCCATTGCAAAAATTTTAAGCGCAGAGTTCTTCGATCTCGCCTCTCTAGGTTAAAACTCCAACTTTGGGAACAATCCTTACAACCACTTCAAATGGCCCAACCTCCCTGTAGGGCCAGTTCCCAAACCAAACCAATGGAAAAAGCCGTTGCTGAATCATCAAAACGTCAATCGGCTACACCAGCTCACTCCAATTCTCCATCTACATCATCTAAGACCTCGAAGACACACAAATCAAAGTCCTCAATACCGAAGTCCTCGATGTCGAAAACAACTTCTAAACATCAGAGAGCTACTGAAACTGCTCCGGCTCTGGAGCCTGCTCCTCCAAAACGAGCGAAACAGTCTAAGCCTGCAGCCATCCCACCACAACCACAACAACTCTCTGAATCAATTTCGGTTGGATCTCCCTCAGATGATGACGGACTCCCGTCCCATCAACCCTGTTCTCAGTCTCCAGAATGGGATAATAGAGTCGACCGACTAACGTCCTCTCCTCCCAGTCCACAACCTTCTATTCCTTCCAGCAATCCTTTGTTTATTGCATCGCCTGAGGATCCCCATCCCGAACAGCTGGACACCGTTCCATATTCGATGCCCTCGGATCGCCCACCGATCTCTAACTAGAACTGTCAACATCAACAATTTCGACAGCTCGCTTCATCGCGTGTGGTTCAAACCCACGCTCAGCACACGCATCGGGTTGCCATTTGCCCCGACCAGTGCTCTGCTCGACAAATTGCACCGAGTAGTCGACCAGGTGTTTTACCTGGTTCGATAATACCATCTAGCAGTTGGCCTACCTCTCGACAACCATCGGTGTTGAAACGGCCACATCACCGAGATGTTACTATACCTCAAACTGCTCCCCACCTGGTACCGAAAAAACCTAGAACGTTGAAGCAAATTTCTTCCACACGTGAGGCTTTTGCAGCCCCAGCCTCCCGATACTTTCCCACTACAATAGATGAAGGAAACCACTCTTCACGCTCGGCATCGCCAGCATCCGTTTATTCTACTGCTATGCCATCGCATCAGCAACCTCTGTTTTCAACATCACAGAGACACAGGCTCTGATATCGACATCCTCGATATCCATCCTGGTCCATGGACACACGTTCCATTCCGTTACCTCAACAAAGTTCCCGTCCTCCAGTAAATCCAAGTCATCGACCCTGGCACCGTTACAACACTAGGCTCGACACCGAGGTCCATCCCTACCAAACAAGGTCCATCAACACTCAACCACCACCTTTCGATGTCGATGATCCTCGACATCAACAGATGTCCATGGACATGCCGCCTCCATCTATTTCAACTCATAACTGGCAATACTACGAAGCTCAGCCTCTCGACACCGAAGTCGATAGACAGTCCATCGACTCCAGACGCGACCTCGATGGCTCTGACCATGGATCTTGACCGCAGACTCCATCGGTATTACTTACCTCCCCAGAGTCGGACATTGTCGATACCGACCCGCTGTCACCAGCAGAGGATTTCTAGACTTATGCCCAACTTATGATTCGCATGGCTAAATACCTCGATCTTCAAATCCACTGACCATCGACAGAAACAGCTGATCATCTATATGATCCGATCTCTAAAAATACAACCACTCCGGTACACATATCGATGTTGCCATCTCTCCTTAGTACTGCGCAGAGATCCTGGACAAAACCAGCTTCCTCCCATACCATGTCTAAATGGATTGATAACCTCTATAGAATCCATGACCCAGGAGCCATTTTCCTTCAGAAACAACCAGCTCCAAATTCTATATTTGTCGAAGCCTCACAATCGAGATCTTGACATCGACAATCTCTCATACCACCAAATAAGGACAGTCGACGAATAGACTCCATGGGTAGATGGCTTTACTCTTCCGCAGCCTTCACCATGCGAGTCGCTAATTGTCAAGGAGCCATGGGAGCTTACCAACGCTTCCTCTGGAACAATATGTCCACCTTTATTGAATCCCTACCAGAGGATAAAAAGATACTAGCTCAAACCTTCCAACAAGAAGGTCTCTCCATTGCCAAACAACAGATGCTTTCTGCCTGCCACACCATAGACGCTACAGCCAAGTCCATGGCCACTTCAGTAGCCCTATGCCATTTTTCCTGGCTCAGAACAGCTGGCTTAGCCGAAGATGCTCGGGCACGTATCGAAGACCTCCCCTTCGATGGAGCAGGTCTCTTTCATGCTGAAACTGACGATATACTAGAAAACATACAAAAGAAACGTTCAGCAGCCAGACATTGGGGAGTCTACCCTTCCTACCAGCAACGCCCTCAACAAAATCAATGGAAATGACCTTATAACTCGTACCAGAGGTTCCAATGAGATCCTCCAAGACAAACCTCTTACAGTCCATACTTCAGAAACCAAAGAGCCAAACCCCGGCAACAGCCTGCCACTAGGCGAAATGACCGGAAACCCAAACACCATGTTTGACGCTCCTCTGACCAAGATCGCCACCCACCCCACCAACCCTGCCCTTTGGAAACACTTACCTGCATGGGAATCTATCACCACAGATTCCTGGGTACTCTCCATCATCAAAAACGGCTACCGCATCCATTTCTTCGAACTTCCTCCGGCAGTACACGTCGTCACTCCTCCGTCACAACCTCTGCAAGAAGAAATAACAAATTTACTCCTCAAAGATGCCATACAACCCATCTATCAAAACAACAGCGGGTTTTTCTCTCGCTATTTCACTGTCCCCAAAAAGGATGGGGGACTTTGCCCTATTCTAGATTTAAGAACATTAAACAACTACATCATTACCACAAAATTCTGTATGGTTACTCTAGAATGAATTCTTCCCTTACTTCAAAAAAACAACTGGTTCACGGTCATAGACCTAAGAGATGCTTACTTTCATATTTCAATACATCCTGCACACAGAAAATTCCTTCGTTTCCAACTTGGATCACAAGCATACCAATTCAAAAGGCTCCCATTCGGCCTTGCAACAGCTCCGAGAGTGTTCACCAAGTGCATGCCACTGGTAGCCGCTTACCTCAGACTTCAAAACATTCTTGTCTTTCCATATATTGACAACTGGCTCCTTGTAGCACACTCCCGTCACAAAGCTCGACGAGACACCCGTTTCACCCTCGTCCTTCTTCGCAATCTCGATCTGTCAACGAACAGAAATCAAAATTAAAACCTACAAGGACTGTACATTACATAGGCACGCTCATAGACTCCACACAAGCTCGCGCTTTCCTCCCTACAGAAAAGAGACAGAACCTCTTCACCTTACTTCACGGTTTCACTCCTCATGCCTTGATACCTGCTATAACGGTGCAACGAGTTATAGGCACCATGGCCTCTATGATGTCAGTTGTACATGTGCGTCTCAAAATGAGATCTCTCCAATCCTGGTTTCTGGCCCTATTCGATCCACTAACAGACTCTCCACACACTCTTCTAAGAGTCACTCCAGAACTTGCCTCTCAACTTCAATGGTGGCATTCCCATACCAACCTTTCTATCGGGCGACCGTTCCAACAACCTCACCCACGAATACAAGTCACTACCGACACCAGTCACACCAGCTGGGGGGCTCATTGCACAGTTCACGCCAAATAGTCTCACAGAGAGAAACTGCTCCACATAAACGAGTTGGAGCTACTAGCTGTCATAAAAGCCTGCAAAGCTTTCAGAAACCTTCTTGTAGGAAAAATGGTACAGATTGCCACCGACAACACCATGGCGATGTACTACATCCTCAAACAAGGCGGCACCCACTCCCCAGGTCTTCTCTACCTAGCGGTCGACCTCTGGGAGTGGTGTCTACAACATCACATCTGCCTCACAGCCTTACACATTGCGGGTCAAGACAACGATCTAGCAGACTCGCTCAGCCGCACAGATGCCCAAGCTCACGAATGGGAACTAGATCAATCAGTATTCTGCCAACTATGCTGGAAATGGGGCACACCGACTCTCGATCTCTTTGCCTCCCGAACGAATCGGAAATGCCAACTGTATTGCTCCCGAGTGGGAATAGGCAAACATTCCCAGGGAGACGCGTTTGTCGGCCGTTGGCCCAAGACCCTTATCTACCTTTTTCCGCCGTTCCCTCTCCTCCACAAAGTTGTCATCCGTCTACAACAAGACAAAACCAATGCCATCGTTATAGCCCCTTGGTGGCCGAGACAGACTTGGTTCCCAGTTCTCCGCAGTCTCTCATCATACATCCACCATCTCCCCCGCCTGCCACACCTTCTCACACAGAACAGCTCCCAAGTCCTACACCCGGACTTACCTGTTCTGCACTTGGCAGCATGGAGGATTCCCCCTCGCTAATGAACGTTCTTCATCAAGCCAAAAAACCATCCACAAGAAAAGCCTACCTGTACAAATGGAAGAAATTTCAATCCTTTACCAAATCTTCCTCGTTATCCTCCATCAATCCGTCACTTTCCACCGTTCTCCGCTTCCTCCAACATCTCAAATCCAAGGGCCTCTCCATCTCATCCTTGAGAGTCTACCTTTCGGCAATAATATCATACCAACCTCCAAATTCTCCAACAACAAACTTCTTCAAACATCCAACAACGAAATGTTTTCTTAAAGGTCTCTCTCATATCTACCCCGATACTCGACCTCCCTCTCCACAATGGTCACTAACTCTTGTTTTGAAACAACTTACCAAAGCTCTTTTCGAGCCTTTAGCCACAACTGACTTAAGACTCCTCACCTTTAAAACAGCTTTTCTCGTAGCTTGACGAGCTAGTGATTTGACAGCCTTACGTTATGACTACCCTTATCTACAATTTCCCCCCGATAAGGTGAAGTTGTTCATGGACATTTCCTTCCTTCTACAGCCTTTCTCTGCGGCGTACCTCTTCCGGACGTCTGCACCTCTGCCACTTGGGCACAGCCATCCACGTTTATCCATCATTATAGACTCGACCTCCAGCAGAAGTCTGATGCGGCATTTGGACGTGCTGTTCTAGCCTCTACCTTGGCGTGACACCCTGCCTCCGGGTAAGACAGCTTATTAGTCACCCACGGTGTGATTCACAGAGGCCACGAAGAAGAAGGACAGGTTACCCACCTGTAATTGTAGTTCTTTGAGTGGACCTCTGTGATTCACACATTCCTCCTGTCCTCCCCTCTGTCACGCCATTTCTGCTTACTATTAAGTGGCGGTTGACACAACTGACACACATGCTTGGCGCCAAGGTACTTATATGGGTGGGGAGGGGCTTATTCTAATGTGTTTATTGCTACCGCAGAAGCTCTAGAATCTTCCGATGAGGCTCCGTGCAGGCGCGAATCACGCAGGGTGTGAATCACAGAGGTCCACTCGAAGAACTACAATTACAGGTGGGTAACCTGTCGTTTCTGGGGATGGATGAAAGGGCAGCATGATAAATGGGAGACAGATTGTATCGAAGGCCTCCACCCCTGTTGAGTGAGGGATTTTCTATTTGCACATGTATGGCCTTTCTCAAACCACCTATCTTCTCGGTCCAAAATGAGTACATCTTGGTCATCAAATGAGTTTCCTTTGTCCTTCAAATGAAAGAACACTGCTGATTATGGTCCTGAGCCATTGCCCCTCCTGTGCTGGGCCATTCTCCTGTTTAGTGGCTGTTCGGTTTCTCCAATATAGAGCTCCGATCACTCCTCTTTGCATTGGACTGCATATACTATATTGCTCCTGTTGTGTTTTGGTATCCGGTCTTTTGGGTGAACAAGTCTCTGCTTTAGTGTGTTTGTGGGTTTGAAATGCACGGGTATGTGGTGTTTCCCTACAGAAGGGAACTTATGGATCATCAAGTCTAGTCCTTATCATGGAGGCACATTCGGGAATTGAACTCCCAATCTCTGCCTCAACCACTGAGCTATTCAGCAGTTTTCTTTTACTCTAAAACCCTCCTGTGTTTTCAGTCTGTTCTGTGATTTAAATATCTCCCTCCCCTGTCTATGAATATTTTAAATGTTTCATTTTGTGAAGTTCCTGCTGGCTAGCCTGTACCACACAAAATCAATCTTATAACAAAGTAGCTGTTTTTCACTTTTGAAAGGCATTTTTTTGAAGATCAACATTTCAACCCCTGCAGCCAGGATTCTTTTTAAATAAAAAAGGGAGTGGTGCCAGCCATTCTCTTCCAAGATAAGCAAGATTGTTTTTTTCCCCCAATTTATGTGATCTGTTTTAAATCTGGGGAAGTTTAGGGTTGCCTATTTCTGAATAGAGGAAGGACAGATTTACATTTTAAAAAATCATAACTTGAAAACCCTTTCCCCAAACGTCCCCAGATTTGGCACAGAGCAAGAGCAGACCATTTGCTACAACTATGCTGAATTTGGTGCTGACTTGAAGCCCAGATTAAAAGCTAGCATTTTTTTTGTTTGGCCTGTCCCTATTTTTAGAATTGCCTTATAGAATGTTGAATTCATCTGTCAGCACAAGTAATTAAACATTTTCAAACTAAGTAACCTGCTTCTTCTTCCAATTAATTGGTTCTATATTGCAGCCCTGAAGCAAATGCTTCTTTCTTAGCAAGAATATTGTTATAACTTCTACAGCAAAATCCTCTCATACTTCTTGTTGTATTCATGGCAATTGCTTTAACTAAGTAGCTTACAGGAAACCATGCATCGTAGCAGCCCTAAGTAGGCCTCCCCTGAAATCAATGGGATGTACTGTACGTCCTCTGAAGCTACAGTATATGACAATATCTTCAGACAGTGTTTATAACAGAGACCAGAAATATGCACACAGCTTCTGTGCAGTGTCAGTGTGCGCTTCTGCTTTATAGCTTAATCTTAAGGACTTTCACGTGTTATGCTTTTAAGCAATTACTCTATAACAGCTGGTTGCCATTTATGCAAAATAGCTAGCATGGAGCTGTTAACTTAAGACATTGAATGTTCATAAACAAAGAGAAAATTTTCCTCATTTGTCTTAGGCATCACAACTTTAGCATGACAGCTTTTATTTATTTTCAGTAAATTGAAAGTATACAACATTCTGCCACAATGAATTGGTTGTCCTAGAGTACATTATCTGAGCTGGGACATAAAAAGATCGAACCTTTTAAGGCAAACCTGTGGTCCCAAAGAGCCTTTCTCTCTTTGAGTGATGTCTGGCAAAAAGTGTTGATCCTCATATGTATAGCCAAGTATAGTGTCATTCGGCTACCAGGAATGATTGCTGAATGACCAAGGAATGAAGATGGTGATCTCTGGGACCTTTCACATCTCTCCAATTCTATATCATCATCAACAGGCTTGGTAAAAATATAAAATTTCTAGAAATACAAGATCTCTCCCCCCACCTCTTTGGCAGAGGAACTATGGAGTTGGGGAAGACCCAAAGGGAGATCCCAAGCAGCTCAATAGAAGCTAAACATGCTTAGTGGGTACAGAATGCAGGCAGCTGGACTGGGATAAAATAGGAAATCCTTGAGGTAGTCATGGCTGCTTGGCTGACTGGCTGGAACAAGTGAGAGCACATAGCGGCAACATTTTGTTGCCATTCCCGTTTACAGTGTTCCACTGAAGATATGGGTTTTGAGATAGCTGCAACAAGCTTATTTCATTGAACTCAATGGGACTTTGATACAATTAATATTAGCTGGACTTGGGTCCATGTCTTTTTCCTTTTCAAACAAGATTTTCTTTTTTTACTGGACAGCAGGTATTGTCTCTTCCAAATTTAGTCATAGAAAGCTGGATGAAAACACAGTAATATTTCTAACTGAGATGTACAGCTTTTGATGTGGTTGTTTACCAGGAGATTTTGTTTTCTTTTTAATGTGGAGGTCGGGTTGTTTTGTTTTTTTAACCAAAATCTGCATATTTTATTTGCCTGGCCTCCAGTGGTCAAAGTTAGGAGGTACCATTATCAGGTCAATCTCAGCCTGTCAGTGCTTTGCTTTGGCTCTCTCTCTATATCTGCCCTTGCTTTATGAGAGTACATTCAAATATATGCTGAGTGAAATTGGTGTGATAAAAATCACTTCATCGTGATGACTTTGCTATGTCAAAATTATCACAACTCTTGGGCTTTGGTAGATCTAAAGCAAAACCCTCAGGCAGTTGCCATCAAAAACAGATATATGTATACTGAGATCAATGTTAATGACTATTTTAGTGGGCTCAGTTAATCAGAGTGATTGACTATTTCAGCAAAGTGATAAAAGCTTAGGAATCTGTTTGCCTAACATTTCCACTTTCATGTTATGGAAAATGTCGTATTTCATCATTTTTCTCTCTGCTGATTTGAAGTCAGTTGTTAAGTCACTTGTGTAAGATTGGCAGGTAAATGCAGCTGTTTCCAAATAGGGTTTTTCTATTGGGGGGGGGGGAGAGAGCTCTTGAAGATGTCATTTTATTATATATTCAGGTTTTCGAGTAACTTTGACAGGCAGTGGGTTCAGTCAAGAAAGGCCACTACAATAAATTCTGCTGACTGAGGAAATATAAAAAAATGTTCCCCATATTAATGTGTGTAGCACCCAAAACAGGTAATCTTTGCACAGGAAACAGAAAACCCTCACACATCTAATCTAATCTCTAACTATTACTGTGTTGTAATAACAAATTAAATAACAACAAGCTGAATATGAGCCAACAGTGTGATGTGGCTACAAAAAAGGCAAATGCTATTTTAAGCTGCATTAACAGAAGTATAGTCTCCAAATCCTGCGAGGTACTAGTTCCTCTCTATTCGGCACTGGCTGGGTCTCATCTTGAGTACTGTGTCCAGTTCTTCAAGAAGGAACTGGACACAGTTCAAGAAGGATGCTGACAAATTGGAACAAGTTCAGAGGAGGGCAACAAGGATGATCAGGGGACTGGAAACCAAGCCCTGTGAGGAAAGACTAAAAGAACTGAGCATGTTTAGCCTTGAGAAAAGAAGACTGAGGGAAGAGATGATAGTATTTTTCAAATACTTGAAAGGCTGTCATCCAGGAGGAGGGGCAGAATTTGTTTTCAGTCATCTCAGAATGCAGGACACGCAACAATGGGCTCAAGTTACAGGAAGCCAGATTTCAGTTGAATATCTGGAAAAAACTCCCATTCCCTATGGCAATGGAATCAATTACCATGAGAGGTGGTAAGTGCTCCAATACTGGAGGCATTCAAGAGAAATTTAGACAACCACCTGGCAGATATCCTTTGATTTGCACTGAGCAAGGGGTTGAACTCTATGGCCATATAGGCCCTTTCCAACTTCATTATTATTCTATGATTTTCATTTGAGAAAAAAAAAACCTAATAAGTTGCTTCCCATTACACCCAGTATCTGCTGGCTGAGGCAACTGCCTTACTTTGCCTGGGCTCAATCCAGTGAGATTTGATGCTTCTGTTCTTAAGGATGCAAGAAGAGATCTTCTGGATTGGAGCAAAGGCCGACCAATTGCAGCACCTTGTTCTTGCCGATAGCTTTGTCCTTCATAGGATTCAGTAGGTGTGACCCATAACACATTTTGGCTTTGAGTCAGCACCTCAGGAAAACAGACATATGTGTGGAAGATCTATTAGCTCTTTGCCGTGCTAGCTAAATGAAACCTCCATGTTCAGAAGCAGTGAGCCATTGAATACCAGTTGCTAGGATCTGGCAACAGAAGAGGACTGCAGCATTCATGTTCAGCTTGTGGGCTTCCAAGTAATACTTTTTAATTCATTCCAGGATGCTTCATTAGATAGAAATTTGACCTATTGATTGAATCGAGTTCCTATGTTCTGAAGAATCCACAAATAAAAATCGTCAGCTAGTCTACATTTGCACTGCCCTGTTACGTCAATTGCTGTGTGTCCTTTCCCCTAAATGGAAACATTGAGATAAAGTGAACGATGGTATGTTGCCGTCAAAATAACCTATTTTTCTTTCCCTGTCCCCAGCCTCTGTTTTAATGTTTTCTTTTAGTTATTTTTAAAATGGGGGAACTGAACCGTTTAGTTCCCATGAGTCTTTTTAAAGGGCAAATGAAGAATCTAAATACTTTTTTTAAACTATGATGGCAGAAATCTGTGGGTTTTGTAGTTCTTATCTGTCTACCTTACGTACACTCGGTTTCCATAGAGACACTATAAATAGAATAAACTTCAAATCATGATGGCCCAAAGCAGCAGTTTGATACTGTAGACTGGTTGGGGGGCGGTGTTGTTGTTTAATACTTTACACAGGTAAATGTCCCTTGGATACTCTGAATCGTAACGTTAATTGGCTAATGGAAAAACTTGAGCCTGTTTGCCCTACTGCAGCGTAGCTTTACTGTTTAGTAAATTATTTCCAGCTTTTAATGGGAGGAAGGGAGGCCTGTTGATAGGGATGCTAGTGGATTGGAGTGATTTTGGGCTACTTCACACAAAGTAATTGCTACAGAGTAAATAATCTTTGTTTTCAGTTAAACTGTGGGATGCTGATACAAGACTCCATGAACCATGAGATTTACGTGATGACTAGTTTGATGCATGGGAAATATTTTTGTTCTTACGTTTTTGGGACAGTGAATCTCTGTGGACTGGGCTTGAGTTGAGGCTGTAGAATGTCTTGCAAGGGCTCACAAAATTTCAGGGAGGGGTTGGGTCTTAGGAAGGGACCGTAGCTCAAAATTAGAGCACATGTTTTGCATGTAATATGTTCTAGACCCAATCCCTGACATCTCCAGTTTAAAAGAACAGGTGCAAGATGATGGTGTTGATTTTTGTAGATAGGCTACTGTTTACCGTGTTTCCCTGAAAATAAGACAGGGTCTTATATTAATTTTTGCTCAAAAAAAAAAATGCATTAGGGCTTATTTTCAGGGGATGTTTTATTTTTTTCATGTACAACAATCTACATTTATTCAAATACAGTCATGTCATCTTCTTCTGGTTGCTGCATAATGGTGGAGGGTGGGGTTTCACTGAACTGGAGCTTATTTGGGGGGTAGGGCTTATATTACAAGCATCCTGATGAATCATACTACGGCTTATTTTCAGGTTAGGTCTTATTTTCGGGGAAACGGGGAACTTGGTTTGACTGATCATTGGCCTTCTCTTGCTTCGTGCTCTTTCTGAGGAGTCTTATTTAATTCCAAAGCATGGACACCCATTTCCCCACAAGACTGTCCACTAAAATGGGCTGTCTCCCCTAATGCTAGTCTCTTAAGCTATGGCTGATATTCACCTAGAGGGAAAAAAAAGGCCTTCTGCATCTCATTTCTGAAATCCCATGTTTATTGCCAGCAATAACAGGTAGGCTTGCAGGTAGAGTTGACTCAGTTGCCTGAGCAGCAGTGGAGGAGAGTCATCCAGCTTTTTCCATTCATTTCTTTGCCAGGACATCCTTTTACTAAGGAAGGAAAGTACACCTGAGCAGGAAGGATAACATAACATGCCACAACATGGCCTTTGAATGCTGTGTTACGGGGTTTTGTCTTGATCTACACATACCCTTGTATCTTGTTAGGAGGAGAACATTGGCCAATGGCCAGTGCAGTAACACCAGTGGTTGCTACATCAACTATGAGACTTTAGCATCAAAGCTTCTGATGGTGGAAGGCTTGAGTTCTGTTCTCAGAATAGGGCTTCCTCTTTAGCCACAGATTCGTCCCTACAGTCTATGTACCTCTTGGGCTAAAATAGTTTCAATAGCAGTGTATTGAACACTTCACTATCTTTTTGCATATGACTTGTTACAATTAGTATTTATACCTACGAATCTATCTGAGCAATGGAGTAGATATCCTACACAATGATTCTAAACATTGGATTGTGGTTGTCAGTCTCCTTGTTTTTCCTGCTTTGCTTTCTTGCTTAGATTTAAACTTTCCCCTTCTGCATCTATATTTGGCTTACTTTTGTTTGCTTGAATAGTATACCTAGTTTTGCTTGATCATGTTTGCCTGGTTCAGCATGAACTGTTAATGCACATATGTGCCTTTATGATGGTTTTCATTTTGCAAGGAAGCATTTGGTATTTGGCATGTGGCATCAGATCATGGTGGCTGCTGTTTCATTATCAGTAGAGAAAAGTTAATCCACTGAACTGTTCTTTGGCATAGTGCATTGATTTAATTAGAGGAGTGCTGGTGCAGAATTATTGTCAGCAGGCTGCTTAGGTCAGATTTTCCTAGTTGTTCTCCAGACAGCAGCTACTACAGTATCACCTTTTGCCAGATTTTTCAAATGAGCTCAGCGTTACCTGGCTTGTTAGGTATTGATTACTTCATATAACCAAGCACAATATGGTTTATTAATAATGAAAAAGCATTAGCAGGATAATCTTTCTACAAGAAAGGCATAGCACAAGAAGACATACATCACAAAGAAACATAGTCTTATGAAAAACCACATGTGCAGAATTTTGATGCCAAGTTTCTTCAAAGGATCTGATCCAAATGCTCATTTTATATATTTTACTAAGGCAACTAGAATAACCTTTTCCAAAATTCATGCATACGAAAGGTACTTTATCTCTACATTGGCTCCCCCCCCTTTTTTTTTTTTTTTTTGTCCTTGTAGAATATTTAGTGCATGGGTGGAAAGGATTTTATTTCCCTATAATGCTCCATCAATACATAGGAATTAACCTTTCATCTAGGATTCATGTGTGACCAAACCATATTACATAGCTACCACAGAGTGATGAACAGGATAAATGCAACTTGAGTTCACAGCATACTTCAGAATGGAAGCAAAGAATCCTGGGAATTATGAGCTGTGGTGGCAGAATCCACCATACATCTCTCTCCCACAGCTCAACTCACACAATTTATCATGTGCCTCAAGTGGAGATTTAGAACAAACAAATAGGCTGCACTATTTCATTTCATTTCATTTATTTCTTTTCTCTCTCTCTCTCTCTCTCTCTCTCTCTCTCTCTCTCTCTCTCTCTCTCACACACACACACACACACACACACACACACATCTTTCTTCAGTGAGCTCAAAGTGAAATACACAGCTCCCTTGTTCTTCACATCATTCTCATAAGAACCTTGGGAGGCAGGGAAGACAGAGAGAATGATTGGCTAAAGGCCACCCCCAGCCAGTTTTGTGGCCAAGTGGGATATGAACCTAGGTCTCCTGAGCCCCATGAAACTCTCTAACTGCAGTACCCCAAAGAGTCCAAAATGATACAAGCATGACATGATTGGGAATTAAATTCTCTCAACCCCAAATATGGCAATCTGTTCAGGCATTTTCAAATATCTGTTTTAACTGAACAATTCACCTCAGACTGATTTTTCTAATGGGGCTATTAGTTGTTTAACTGCTTTGATATATCACAAGAAATGACAGCATCAACCCTTCTCTCTACTGACTTCCATCTTATGGTAATTAACTCAAAAAGGTCATGTAATTCTCTCTTTGTAGGCTAAAATAAAATCCATCTGGTGAATCTTCTGGATTGATAATGCCAAATGTTTTGGTGCGTGGGTGATAAATACTCAAGATTTTTGTAGCCTGCTAGATAACAGCACATTTTGTCTATAATGCCAGCACGCATTCATGCAACATATTATTTGGGTTCAAAGGAAAACGCCAGTGTACCACCTCCAAGGCATTAAACTACTAAAGCCCCTAAGACTCTGAAGAAAGGGAAACCTACCACTTCTCCACTAAACCATTTTTAACAATGCGTCTTGTGAAATAAGCCATGGGCTGCTTATGTACTTATGCATGGGATTTGGTTACATTGCCTTTCACTTATATAAGCTCGAACCTGATTAGGTTTGCTTTGAGTATCTGTAACCTTGTGGTTTAGGAGAGGCAGCACTATATATTGCTTATCTCTTAACTTCTTTCTTTTGAAGCTAGTAGCTTTGGGCAAAATTCTGTATCTGTTCAGGGTGCTAAGAGGAGGGAGGACACCAACAGAGAAGCAGGAATTAAATATATATCGCTAACAGAGTCAATTTAGAAGGAATATTTTTTGTTAAGTTGTATCAAAAGGGCCCTGCTTGTTTTAGGGAATGCTGTTGTAGATAGCAACATGAGCAGCAAAGAGTGACTGTGGCCCCACTGCCGAACTAAACGCACCTCTATGGTTCTGTGCACATTCTATAGCTGCAGCAGTTGTATATTTTCTGTGGTACCATGCATTGAATTATGCATAGAAACAGTGAACTCTCACCTTTAAGCATCTTTGCCAATCCCTGGAGAAATGTTTCTCCCTAAAGCACGAGGGATCAAAGCCTAAGGGCATGGGCGTCAAATTCAAGCCCACAGCAGACCCACTGACCCACTCAAACCGCACCTAGCCTGGAAATGGCCCCAAATGGCCAGTTTTTAAAGGAAAAAACAAACAAGCTGCTCCAGTCTGTTATTGTGACAGTGCCTTATAGTATTAAATGGTACATAATTAACCTCAGCTCTTGCAAACTGAGGTGTTTTATAGCTATCATAATTGCCCCCCTCAGCCCCGCCCTCCTCAGCAAAGGTGCCTTGACAAGTTATTGAGATAGGCTTTCTTCAGAGGAAGAGCAACATATCATATCAGTGTAACACTGATCAATGGTAATAGTTCAGCAGATACAGTAACACTGGCTAAGAGTTGGCATAGTCCCTAGTTTCATAGTCCTGTAGTACAAAACACTGTACTCCAGATTTTAATGTGTGGGTCAGCCTCAGCTTCCAAACAGCTACACCAGTGTCCAACGATAGAAAATATAGCTACAGGACTGTGATGTTATTAAAAGCAGCTTTTCCATCCATGTTACATGTCATTTGTGCTCTCCACAAGACATGCCCTGTGTAGTCCCTGCCATAATTATTTTTTCAAAAATATTTTTTGTGCCTCTTCTTTACACAGAAGATACAGCAGATGTCTGAAGGGTCTATGTTTGGCCATGGACTCAAGCATCTTTTCCATAGTCGCAGACGGTCTCGAGAACGGGAGCACCAGAACCCCCAGGAGTCATCCCAGCAGCAGCACCATGGCATGTCTGACCATGACTCCCCAGATGAAAAAGAACGCTCTCCTGAGATGCACCGGGTTTCTTATGCCATGTCTCTCCACGATCTCCCAGCCCGACCCACTGCCTTCAATAGGGTGTTGCAGCAGATCCGCTCCCGCCCTTCCATCAAGAGAGGGACCAGTTTGCACAGTGGCAGTCGCCGAGCTAAGAGTGGTTCCTTGGAACCCCAGAAAAGCAGCCCACATCTTGGCCGCAAGGCTCCCCAGGATAGCAGCCTGACAGCAATACTGCATCAGCACCAAGGTCGCCCAAGATCTTCATCTACCACAGACACGGCCATCCTCATTGCTGAAAGTGGGACTGTCTATCTCCTCACAGAAGAGTCAGAATGCCTCAGTGACAAGGTAAGAGTGGATACCACTAAAAGTTGGGAAAGATTATTTTTCCTTCATCAGGGAAGTTGATTTCTTGTCAAAAATTCTATATCACTCTGGTTCCCATGTTTGATAGGGAGGTGGGCCTTGATTTCAGTAAGTTTCAGCATCTGTGTCCATATATATAGCAGAACAACTTGTATGTGAGGAAGCTAAACTAGGCACGGCATCGTTGCTATGTCTGTCTTCTGGCCAGAACAGCACTGAAGGAAATAAAACAGCAGCTACTCATACTTTTGAGTTGAATTTTAATGATGGGTTAGCAGCCCCTCTTTATTGAACAAACATGTGTTGTTGTTTTCTTTGATGCATGGAGAGTGCCTGGACATGTCTCTGGGTGAAATGAAGGTGCTGGATGTCCCTGTGAATAATCTGAAAGAGGGGATAAGGGGGAGAGTTCGTGAGGAGCTTTGCAAATCCTGCGTATGGGCTTTCCCTTCTGCTAAGCTCTTCTCACTATGAAAACTGTTTTTCTTGGTTCCTTTGGGGTCAGTGAGATCAGACTAATTCTGTATTAAAGTCCTGGCATTTTCTTTCTGCTCCATAAATCATTGCTTGTTGCTTTGTGAGAGAATGTTCTTATCAAGTAACTGCAGCAGCTAGAAGTGGGGGTCAGTGATTATAGTTAAGGGGGCTGGAACATTGTTTCTTTGGTTATCCAAGCATCTCCCATGGAATAGGAGGAATGTTCTTGGATCAAGGACATACTTTGGAAGGTCCTGGGAGAGTCCTATTTCATCTACGGTTCTCTGAGCTAAAGTGAATCCCTCTTCCCACCGAGTCTGGCAGACTAGCTCACATTATCCTTGAGCCCAGTCTAATGTCTTGGGCCAATTGCTCAACCTTTGACAAAACCAGGACCATGATGGGCTCCCATTCAGCCCTGTGATGTCCTGAATTTCCACACATTACTTTCTCCCCTTTCACAATATCAGGTTTAATAGTGGCAGAGTGGACATTATGAAGGTTATGATGAAGAATACTGGCACTAGAGCCTCTGCTTCCAGGAGCTTTGCAGGAGTAAGGACCCTTGGAACAAGTACTTTTTCAGGGTTTTGCTCATGTTTACGATATGATCCTTGTACCAGGAAGCATGGGAAATGGAATTGTTAGTGACTGATTATATATCCTGGAGTAATTAGCTTCCCTTTATACCAGTGGGTCCCAGCCTTGGGTCCACAGATGTTCTTGAACTACAACTTCAAGAAATCTTGGCCAGCACAGCTAGTGATGGAGGCTTCTGGGAACTGCAGTCAAAGAACATCTAGGGACCTAAGGTTGAGAATCTTAGATCCACAGAGAATCTTGCTTTAGATAACTGGCTTCCCTGAACTGGGATAACTGCTTTACCTTTTGAATATTTATCTGTAATAACTTTGACTATTGAATCTTTATTCTCATAAACATATCAAAGTAGCTATGCAGTGCATTATCTGCACAGTACAAAAGGTACACAGTCACATACAATGAAAAGTGATTCTGCATGCAACAAAGAAAAATATTCCATAACTGGCAAGAGAATCACCTTTTTGTAATTATGCGAACAAATAGGGATCTTGAAAAATAATGCTTGATCACACAGCCGTTAGCTTGTGTTGGTCAAGGCAGCCTGCATGAAGCTTGACTTCAGTAATATAGTTTGTACAAAGCAGTACAGTTTTGGAAACTTTGTTTTAAAATTGCCAGCAAGCTACCCAGCTTCCAAGGAGCTAGCAATTCCCATCTTTGTTCACCAACTTTTCTCTGCCTTCTTATTGCATAAACCTTTGACTTCTCTGTTGCTGCTGCCATAGCTTATGGTCTCAAATGCCAAAAGTCTCCTTTTTTGTGCTTCTGCATGAAACCTAACGAGTTTAGCATAGAAGACAGTTTTTGCTTTCATACTTTGGAGCAAATTAGAATCCCTGGGAAGATATATTGACCTGTCATAGTTGTTCTACATCAGTTTAGAGCAGATATTATCATTACTTGATCATTATTCCATAAAAGAAGTGTCAGCAACTTGTATCTCCAGGGTCACAGCATCATAATCATCTTAGAAGCACATAGTTGGAAGAGATCCTATGTGGCCCTTGATCTAATTTCCAAAGTCTTCTGCAAGTGATCAGTGCAAACCTGCTCTGGCAAGATGCAGTGGTTCTACCAAACAAATAAAAAACCCACTCAAATTTGCCTTGGTAATTTATAGAGAAACATATTGGTGAAATAATTTATACTGGAAATAGTCATAGTATAAGATAGAGTAATTTTTAATTTTTGTAAGCTGTCATGTGTCTAAGCACACCTTTTCAAATGAAGAATGATTATTTCTGATACAACAGACGAATGTCTGTTACAACAGACTAATGTGGCTGCCTGCTGTATTGGTGAAATGATCACTTCTGTCTCTATTTCATGGTTTGCTTTGTGGCTGTTCCTCTCTTTCTTCTTTAGCAAACAGGGACTGCTTGGGCCATTCTTAATAGCATGGGAAACTATTTTAGCTTAGTCTGGTATCACAGGCTTAGGCAGCAACACAGGAAAATTCTGTCCAGCAACTCTGTGCTCTTGCTGCAACTATTTCCTGCTGCTCAGGAAAGTTAAGGACAATGTATTTTTCAGTGTCTTCCAAAACAAATATACAGATATCTGTATTGAAAAACAGATCAAACAATGCACTTGCAGGCCCTGTGAGAGCTAGGGACTGGAAGGAGTGAGGATTCCTCATCAGCCAGTGTCACAGATTGGTACTTGGTAGCGTTGCTAGAATCTGGCAAGCCCCGAGCCCCACATGCCAAATACATTTTTCTTTTCATCAGCCTGGAAGTGGAGAGCTTTTTTTTTAAATGATCCTATTGTTTTAAAATATATTTTTAAAGAATTTGGTTATATTGGAAGGAAAAGGTTGCCATACTCAAAAAATGGTGAATCCAAACAAGTGAAAACGTGTGTGGATCAGGAACAAATTACTTCTGCTATTTAAGGTCATCCTTACTTCATGGTTTTTAGAAGAGTGGTTTATCCATTTCCCAGAATATAAAGAAAAAAAAGTCGTCACAGAGTGGGGTCAGGCATGTTTGAATTGACTGGTTAGAAAAGCATGCCCCTCCCCATCAAAGCATGTTTTCTTGCATTGTATTTCTCTTTACTAAGGTGGTTTCAGTTTTCTGCTACAACCTGAGCATCCAAATTATAGAGGTCACTATGGAGCCCTGATTCACTATGACTTGTACCTTGAAGCTTGGCTTCTTTATATTTATGAAAGTCTGAATCCCTGGTTTCTGATTCCCTGCTCTGAAAACACATTCTGCAAACAATTAAGCCCTGATTTGTTCTCTCCGTCTTTGGTCTGCTAAAGAACCTATCCCCTCACCATGTCAGAAATAGAATCAAGAAGTCTTGATCCCCAATTCTCTCTAGTGTTACATCCCACAAAACCAACAGCTGTGTTTTCTTGTAGACAGGGAGAGTGAGTTTTGGGATAGGAGAGCTCCAGGCTCCTGCCAGAATGAATCTGGGCTTGGAAAGACATAAAGGGTGCCAGCTTGCTTATTTGCCTGCGAGGACACAGAGAGGCGAGAGCTGCTATTTTAGTGGACTATTTTTAAAGACAGAAAACCAGTTCCCTAGCAAACACATACATGCCATACACACAACACAGGATTTTTATTTAATATTACTCTTAAAATAGCCAGACATTCATATATAGTGATGAAGCATCCCTGTCTTATAGGGTGATGCAGTGCCCCAGCAGTCTCTCAGTGCAGTCATCAGAGCTTCCTGCTGGGTCATAGGGACAATCGTAACAGGCATGTTCTCATCTCCTCCTTGATTTATGGGCCACACTGGATAAAACCTCTTTTAAAGTTGTTTTGTGAATGTTTTCAATGAATGTACATGGAATAAACACTGATTTTACATGCCCGGTTCTTTCAAATATGGTGTGGGAATAGTAACTTCAGTGTTTTTCTTGAGTTAAATTAACCATGTCACAAAATAATTGTCGATCAATCTAGTTGATTTAATCAAACTATTGTCTTTTTTTTTTTAAAGTGAATTTAAGAGAAAAAAAACCCCTGCAATTCTTAACTAGGTTTGAAATTAATACATTTTTCCTTGGGATGGGGGAGAGACTCCTACTGTGTACAATAATACAGTGAAATCATTACCAATTCTGCAAATCTCCTTGTTTAACCCAGCACTTAATGCAATTAGAATTCAGTAGCTGAGTTCAAGGCAGGGATCTGCAATGAAGGAGGAAGCCAAATCTGTCACAAAATTCCACATACTTTTTACATATAAACCAAAGCCTTCTCTCTCCAAAATCTTCTCTCTTTTAACAGTTTTAATCATATGGCTGCTTTTGGCATAACTTTCATCCTACAGAGGAAGCTGGTAAACGTCCTCAGCATGATGGCTTCCCTGTTTGACATTGTCAGCCTGTAGGGTAGTACATCCTGTTGGGTTTCTGCCTGCTATGGAGAATTCCCATTACTGTGGAGACATGCAATATAAAAGAACATGATGTTCTTCACTAAACATTGTGATAACCCCTCTTCACACAGAGGCCATTTTTGGCTTCCTGCACATCTCATTTCTCAGCACTACCACCTCATTACAATTTAGGCAGAAGAAAATAGAACTATGGTCCTTTCTGCACAGGACAAGACTGCCTGTACTGTTGTCTGCTTGCCCTGTTGTGTGTGGAAATTGCCACTTCTGACTGGACTGCTGATTTTGTTCTGCAAGGTCATTTTCAAGTAGGATATTTGTCTGGAGTACTTTGTTCTGCTGAATTAAGATCTTATTTTTTATGTGTCATCAGGAGCGCCTGTTTCTGATACACAGTACTTCAAGACTTCCCTTTCTCTACTCAGTACTGTGCTCTTCACATGAATAGAGGACTCCTTAGGCATTCTTCTTACTGTGTTCACCTATACGCAAGATGGGCCATGCTGGACAGCCCTATCCCCCAATGTTGCATGTATTATGTGCCCTCTGAATGCTGTTTGTGCATATGTACTAATGTGTGTGGAAGAAGAATCTACATAATTTAATGCACAGGTGTCCAAATGACCCAGAATTGTGATTATGTGAAGTTCCAGATTGCTTGGAGGCTTAGTGCGCGCGCACACACACACACACAAACACAAACACACACACAGAGAGAGAGAGAGAGATCTATGTATGCACAGTTCAGCAGGATGCCCATGGGCCTCCCGTCTATAGACATTTCCACCAAATGTGCAAATGTTGTAGGGAGGGATGTGGCCCCACTTCCACCTTCCAAAGAAGGACATTTAAATAGGGCAAGGAGTTGACTTCATGCCAGTTCAGCATGTTTACTTATATAGGCTATTATCAGAGGTTTTATTTATTAGTAATTAGTTACAAACAAGTGATTTCTTTGTTGCTGCATTAATTAAAGTAATGACTATGTAACATTATGATTGTAACTTGACTGGAAATAACTTCACTCCCTTTGTAGTGTAACTATAGCCTTCTAGTAACTTATGCAGTTATAGGGATGTGACCTCACTAAATGATGGAGGAGGAATATTACATGCTTCAAGTTCTGGTTTGTGCTGCATCTCATATTTATTGTCTTATGCTGTGTTGAACTGTTGGAGTGACAACAAGGTGGCTGAGAGGAGGGTGTGCTTTAAACCATAGGCCAGTGGCTTGTAGCCTTCAGATTTTTTTCAAAAAGGAACTAAAATTAACTAGTTCAGCTACTTTAAGAAACATGAAAGGAAAGACATACTTTAAAAAAAATCACAACTGTAACAACAGCAGCAGCAGAGTGTCCTTTGAACTGTATTTATATCTCATCATTTTTAATGCACCTGGTTCAAGCTGACTGGAAGTGGTTCACCTTGTTCTCTACCTGTTCCTTTTTTAAAAAAAATTGAACAAAACTTTGAGATCTGCATGGAAAACATGTGCTGTGCCACTGAGTTGAAGGTCTCCTCCCTCTCTAAAATAGCTCTGTTGTGCTTGTATTTGAGGTCCTCAGTTGCATTGTGTGCTCTTAGCCAAGGTTATCACTGCTCAGCCTGGGCAAGGAAAGACCAAGAGCCTCCATTTGCAAACTATTGTTATTGGGAGTGAATTGCTAAATGCTTTTGCCTGTTGTCTTGCAAGGAGAGACTGAAATTCACCCATGAAGATGACAGATAGGTTTCCCTGTTTACTGTCCCTACAGAACTAGTGTGAACTCAGATATATAAAGGTTTATATCATTATATTATTGTAGTTGTTGTCAAACTTCCAGTGCACCTTGGCTGTCTAGCAGAACAAAAGTGTAACAACCAACTAAATAATGAAGCCTGCAGCTTGCAGCAGGGCTGGTCCTGATATTAGAAAGTGATATATGAGTGTCTCAGGCAGCTGATGCTGGAAGGTAGCAGAGGTAGCCATAAGGATGTTTTTCATGGGCTCATTGCTGTTCCCCTTTTCCTGAAAGGAAAACTGTGGATGTCACACTATTTGTCCTGGGACCTATGATCTAATCTGGTGCCACAAGTATGGTAGAAGATGCAATCTTGCATATGTTGCCAAAGTACAATTCAACTGTTAGTCTAGTTGGTTTTGGATATAGAATGGGGAGAGTGGACTATTTTATCCTTTGCCTGAGGCTAAAAAATACCTTTGGCCAGCCCTGGCAGGCTGGCTAGTGTGCTGGAAAACAAGAGACTATTATTCCAGGTATATATGGACTGGCTGAGAAGGGATTTCCAAAAAGGTACAGTGAAAGCCTGAGGGTTACTGGATTAGCAGTGTACTTGGACCAGCAGGGTCTACTCTCAGCATGATGTCTCATCCCTACGCTATCTCCTTTCACTGATGATGCTAGAGATTTAATCTGGACTTTTAAAGCATATACAATTGAAAAGGCAATTGAACTCCTACACATCTATTAGAGTAGATGGTGGGATTTTGTAGCTCTAGAATCAGATGGTTGAATGTGTTTGTCATTTCTCTTGATATAACCTTCTTAAAGCTTTAGCTTCTTATGACTTTTTAAAAAATATACCATCAGTAAACCTTGTTGGTTTTTGTACTTTATCTCATCTGAGTCCAGGAGTTCACACAGAACTCTTTTTTTTATGTTTTATCTCTTTTGTTATCGAGAAACAATCAAGCTAGTGGAATAAATATTTGCTGTCAAGCTGACACAAACCATGAAAGGTTAAGAGCAATAGAAACTGAAATAAATCAGAAGGGAGGAGGTGGCTTTTCCCACCTGTACAAGCTGTTCTGAGAGTGTGCATTCTTATCTTGCTTGCCTTTTGTGTAGCTGTGTACTTTAATTTAGGAATGGTATTTTCAAGTTTTGATGGTAACTGTCCTGAATTATTCGAATTATTTAAAGTGTATGGCATGATGTAAAAGGTCCGTGTTGATGAAATAATGCTTTCCAGACAAACAACATTTATCAGGAAGTATTTCAATGTGCAGCTTTTGTACAGTTGTCAAAGGCAGATTCAGGGAGCACATTATGGTAATCCACTTAGTTGTCTTTGACCCAACTCCGGGAGGCAGTGGAAGACAGGAGGGCCTGGCGTGCTCTGGTCCATGGGGTCACGAAGAGTCGGACACGACTTAACGACTAAACAACAAACAACAACAACACTTAGCTGTCATTTTGTGTATTATATGTTTTAGATATGTCCCTCCTTCATATAAAGATACATGTGTGGACCACACATATTTGTAACCGTGGTTATTATATAAAGGTATATTTGTTGGGGAGCTGTATTTGACTACAGATCCCAGCTGAAACCGTGAGTTCTTTTTGTGGTCTCTGTAAATCACACATATGAGTTTCTATGGCTGTGAAGAGTGACATTTTGGAACATTCTGTAGCTGAGCACTTTTGGCAGGAGTCTTGTCTACCTCCGTATCACGAATGACGAAGGGCGCCAAAATTAATCCGCATGGGTTGCTTTCACATAATGTATGGAAGCCAAGTGACTCTTGACTCTAGACAGTTAATAATGCCTTGAATTAATGATCCAAACCACATGTAGTCCTTCTCCACAAATTTTATCACTGTCCTGAGTTGGGATGCTGGTATGCAAAGCAGCTCTCATTTATTTGATCATTTGTTTGGGGGATTCTGGGAGTTAAAATTCAATCAGCATTCAGATTGAAGGATTTTGGGAACTGTAGTCTAAAAAGGAGCTTTTTCAAGTGCTGGTGTAGACACATGCAAACATGCAAAGCTGTTGGCACTCTGAAACTATAGGGCAGCCATCCGGATAAGCTAGATCCAGCAGCTCTGATGTAAGTTAGATCATGCAGCTATTGCTAACGAAACAAAGAAACAAAAAAGCTATAGGTGCCTCTGTCAGTTAGTGACAGGAAAGATGAAGCTTTCTTTGTTCAGTTCAGATATAAATTTGGAACTATGAAATAAATGAAGCAACGGTAACTAATATTTTTAACTCTTGCTTCTGAGACTTTAGATTTGAGAGGTATTCCCCTGCTGAACTTTTTATTAAAATACTTTTAAAAGTTACTTCATTTTAAAAAAATGTTTTCCAAAAAGTAAGGGGAAACATAGTCTACATCTAATTTCTTTTTATTCTCTATTTATGTTCAAGTTAACAATAGCTTGTCAGGCCCTGGAAAAACAAGAGGACATAAATAACAGTTCTCTGTGCTTGGATGCACTCTGTGGCCTTCAGTGGTTTGGCTTATGGACACCAGCAGAGCTTTTCTTGCTTAAAGAGAAACAAAAGGTCTCGGGTGACAGGCTCCTGTTCCACATTGATACCATTCAGCAGCTCAGTGACCTCCTGGCAACCTGATTTATACTTCCAGAAGAAAAAGATCCAGAGGAAAGACACAGATGAATTGTGACAGGCTGCAATTGTTCCTTGAGTGGCTGGCAATGAATTTCTTTCTGCATCATGCTAAAGAATGAAATGTGATCTTGAGCCTTTTTGTTGCTTGATGAGGCAAGTGAAACAAAAGCACCTGCATTTTTCTTCTCTGACTATAGTTACGTTTTGGCATGGAGCAGTGATACACAGAGCTGATGCATAACACACAGCTGTACAAACAAGTGTTTGCAAAGCCAGCTAAGTTTTATTTGGTCTCAACAGACCATTTCACCTGTTAGGAAACCTGCAGCAATGGCTGAAGCAATTTTTCAAGGAGAAAATAAGTGAAAAGGACATTACTAGAATCAGATAAGAAGGGTGGCAATAAAGTAGCTATAAAATTGCTCACTGGGGCTGGTAACAAGGATCACATAAACCCCCCCCCCCCCCCCCCCCCCCCCCCAGTTACAGCAGCTCTACTGGCTGCCAATCCATTTCCGGGAACAATTCAAAGTGTTGGTTCTAACCTATAAAGTGTTCTGCTTATGTACCACCCCACAGCGCTTAAAGCACTCTCTAGGCGGTTTACAATTTAATTATGCAGGCTATACATTGCCTCTCCCCCCCAGTAAGATGGAGGTTTACAGACCTCAGAAGGATGGAAGGCTGAGTCAACCTTGAGCCAGCTACCTGGGATTGAACCTGGGTCGTGAGCAGAGTTTGGGCTGCAGTACTGCAGTTTTGGGCTGCACTGTGCCATGAGGCTCCTAAACAGCTTGGGTCCAAGCTATCCCAAGGACCCGCGTCTTCTATTATGAGCCTGCCCAGGTATTAAGATCATCAAGAGAGGCCTTTCTTTCAGTCTCACCACTTCCACAGGCACGAATGGTGGGAACACAAAAGATGATCTTCTCTGTTGCTGCTCCCAGACTTTGAACCTCCCTTCCATAGGAGGCCAGGCTAGCCCCATCTTTGCTGTCCATCCTCAAACAGATGAAAACCTTTCTCTTCAGGCAAGCTTTCCATTAGTGACTGGCTGCCTGAGTGGGGTTTTTAAGTGGATTGTTATGTCGTACTGCTTTGAATGTGGTTTTGGTGTTGATTTTGTTTACGGTTTTTGAGTGTGGTGTTTGTTTGATCTTTTTTAGCATTTGCATACTTACTGTTTTTATCTTTAAATATTGTAGAGGAGATTGCTGAGCAAAGAACGGTCTCCTCTGGTACCTTACTAAAACCTCCTGTCTTCTACTATTTGAGATGACTGCTTCCCTTTACCATATGGTAGGGCTGGCCCTTCATAGCACCATGTCTTGCTGCTACTCCATATATATAGTACTATTTATGTTTGCAAAAAATTAGAAGTGGCTTACTATCGAAAATTAGATACAAGGGAGACAACAGAAAGGAGGGAGGGAACTGGAGGTTGAGACAAACAGGTGAAAAATATGCAATAATTTCAGTTAAATGGTTTTAGACTTAATTACAGGAAGAGATTGAGACTAGACAGAGGTGCCAATAACTTGGCAGTAATAAATTCCACTGAAATAATGTATTTTTAAGATCAAGCTAGTAGATCAATAACAATTCTTCTGTCTTCCCTGAATCTGTAAAACCTTTTTTAAAAACTCGTTTTTACTCTTGCTGCCGTTATTTATTTATTTATTTATTTATTTATTTATTTATTTATTTATTTATTTATTTATTTATTTATTTATACCCCGCACCATCTGGCAACCAGGCCACTCTGGGCGGCTAGCAACAAGATAAACAACACAATATCAACACACGATAAAATTGGATCCAGTGGCAGTAAATACAAAAGAGTATTTATTCACTATATGGACCCCCTTTTTTGTTTGTACTGGCTGGTTGCAAGCCAACTTCATCAGAAGCTGGCCCATCATCATCGTCATCATCATCGTCATCATTGTGTGGTGTGAAGTCAGTTCTGACCTATGATGACCCTTTCCAGGGTTTTCTAAGTAGAGAATACTCAGAAGTGGTTTATTTACCATCTTCTGGGGGCATCCTGGGACTATGAAGCTTTCCCATGGCTACACAGGCTGGCTCTTTTTGCAGGATCCACAGTGTGGAATTGAACTCCCAGCCTCTGACTCAGCAAGGTTTTTTAAAATTTATTTTTCCTCAAAGTTTTGTGACAACCACTGTTGAATATCTCTTTTTCTTCATTGGACAAAGAATAGATTCTACATGGCTGACAGTTTATTTAATAAAATATATAAAACCCATCCCAACATTGTCCTAGCTAGTGTACACAGTCACTTGCTTTGTACCATTCCCTTCTGTGCAATGCTGGGAATAACATATGGTAGTCTCTTTCTGAACACTGGATCCCTGTGTACTGCAAGGGTCCGAACCTTATCAAGTGGGACTCCATCTACTAGTAACCTAAACACATCCTACAAGAGGTATACATAAGTAACCACATTTTGTTGCAGACTTTATGCAGTGAAATTTGCACATAGCAACCCTTTTTGATACAGTAACTAACAAACCTCAAGCATATTCCTAATTATACAAATCAATGCACAAAGGTAACATTCTAGCAAGCATGTATGTAAACAACCAAAAGTAGTACTGTGCCAGACCATACAGCTGAATGCCCATATACAGTATGTCTGTAAAGCTTTTCTCCTGGTTAGACTGCACAAATTTACTCTTGGGTGATCACATTCAGATTTACTCATATGCTTCATAAATATCCAAACTTCACTCTGTGTGCACCCTATGCCAACCCCAACCTCATTTTAAAATCCTATGTAATAATTAATTATATTAATCAAAACTTTCTTCCTTAGAAGCTTATTTTTTGTTAACATGGTTATATGTGATTTGTTATGCATTCTGTATACTGAGGCACATTCATCCAGCTGAAGATAGTTTTATGCACTTAGAAAATAGGAAGACACATACACACAGCTGCACAACTATATTGTTCTTTGTGGAATTTGAAGGGCAGTGCACAGTGAAATTAATTTGGGCATCCTAGATAGGATTGTTCATATTCAACCCGCAGGCAGGTTTGTGTCCACCACAGTGTCTACTGATGATGATGTATTAACATATCAACTTCTCACTGTAACAGCCAACAATTTTATCCAATAACTTTTTTTCTGCTTTACTTCTGGCATATTGTGAGGGCTCACATGCTGTTTATTGTCAGTATTTTTATTGTAGGCTTTCCAAATGACCTCATGGTACCATGATAATAGTTTCAACACTATTCATTCATTCATTCATGCATTCATACATACATACATACCCTGCCTTTCCCCTTAAAAGGACTGACCATTGTTATTGACTCAGAAAACTGAATAAAGTCAAACCCATACCATATGGTAAGGCAAAGAATAACAATTTTATCAGGTATATCCAGGTTCAGATTTTGCTGCCTGAAGTAATGACAAGATGGTGACCTCCTCTCCATCTGAACAAAGTGAGCAGGCAGTTAAATTTTACATTCATGTTGGTGATATAACAATGTCTTCCACTCAGAGGAAAGTTACTTTTTTGGATTATAGCTCTCAAAATGTGCCGGTATGAGGAGAATCATAGTCTAAAATGCCAAAACAAAAACCTTTACCCATCTCTACTTTCATCACACCATCATATATCAGGGAAGCAGGCTAGTTTAAGCTGTACTGGACAGGTTGTATGACCCTCACAGCTGTCCTCTAACAGAAAGGAATGGCTGAGGGGTCACTGCTGCCTTTCAGCATCTATTCCTTAAGCTGGTGTCACACTGTGTCTTAATGGTGCAACCAGCCCCAAGCTCAAGTCAACATGCAGGTTTTTTTTCTTTTCTTTTCCTAAGGTCTTTGGCATATTGAAGCAGCCTTATGAAACCACAAGTTGGAATTCAACCCACTTTTTCCCATAGATTTTTCAGGGCATGATTTACATATTGAGGGTGTAAAGCAAAAACATTGTTTTGATTGGCTTAACATGCCAAAATCCAGGTCAACAATTGACTGGTTTTTCACTCAAGAAGCTCTTGTTCCCCTCATTTTTTGTGCCATGGTTTCTTACAGGATTCCATTATGTCTCCTATGCCGTTCAGTACCTGCATGAAACTAATAAGTGAGGTAAATTGGAGTAAGCTGTCATTAGAAAGCTGATGCATGCAGTTGTACTTTTTCATCTGATTTGGGTGAGGCAGTGAACTGCTGAGTTGGTGTCTGGGATCATTAATAGACTGGATGAGGGCCAAGAAACGGTAGCTTAGTCCTGATGAGATGGAGATACCTCTGGTAGGTGCTTTGTCTGATATGAAAGTGGTATTTAGCCTGTTCTGAATGGAGTTAGACACCCCCCCCCCCCCAAAGTAATTAGTTACACAGTCTGGAATTCTGGTTGATCTTGCTTTGTCAGTGTTTCCATGGATGGCTTCTGTGGCATGACGTGTGCCATCTGGCATACAAGCTGAGGCAACTCCCAGGCAAAGATAGCCTGGTCATGGTTATCCATGCCTTGGTGACCTCTGAATCAAACTGCTTGAATGAGTTGTACATAGGACTGCTTTAAGACTTCTTGGAAATTTTTGTTACTCCAAAACACAGTTGCTAGGTTATCATTTGAGACTAGCCCAAAGGAACTTAGGGTTAAATCTCATTTCTAGTTCCACCTAAATTAGACTTGTTGAATGAATAACATTTACACGAGTGCTGATTTATCTTTCAAAATTTATTTAGGCACCGTCTTCCCATTTGTTAAACACCTGCACAAGCTGCCTGTCTGTTCTGGCCAAATTCAACGTTCTGGTGTTTACTTTTGAAGGACTATACTGCATGAGACCTGGCTTATTGAATAATCAACTTTCACCACACTTCTGTGTTTGTTTTATTTCATTTTTTCCCTGCTTCACCTTTCTCCCAGTTATGGGACCCAGATAATTAAAAGACCACACCAGTTAAAAATACAGTAAATTACTATAATGTAATCAATGGCCAATAAATATGTGGTCTTCACCTTTTGACAGAAGGACAAGAGGAAGTGGGCCAACATAAAGTTATCCCATACTAGGGTGATTGTTGGGTGTCCTCTGGAAGTCTCTACCCTTAGAAGACCAGAAAGGGGATTTCTTGGGTTCCTTGGAATGCTCTCCTTAGAGAAGCTCACCTGATACTCACTCTCGTGTCCTTTCAGTCCCAGGTAAATAACTCTTTGTTTTTGCAAGTGCAAATGTCACCTGAGCTATTTTTCCTTTATTGCTGCTGTGAAATTGCTGTACTTTCAATGTTTGTTGCTTAAAAAGGTTTTTAATTACTATTTTCATACTCCTAGTTTATCTTTTCTTTTACTCTTAGCCATCCTGAGAATAGAATACTGAAGGATGGATGATATAAGTAAAGAAAATGTAGTAAAAATTGATTGTGTGAACTGGACTTTTTGTGTGTTATACTGTAGGGTCTATTAATATACAGTATAGAATAGTATGTATCTTGAATAACTGCATAAAAGGCAAACATTCAGTTGATGCATCTTCCTAATGCATAAGGCCTTTACCAGAAAAAAGTGACAGATCCATAGGAAAAAGGAAGAAGATGGTTCTTTGTATTTGTTTACAGATGTCAAATATAGTGGTTGTAAACATAACCTTCTTTAAGAGATTTTAGAACTTGGGATGGTGGTGGGATTTTATTCTCCTACTTCTCAATGTAGCATAGAATTAACATGGGAATTCAAAAGTCAGGATGTGTTTGGCATTTGAAAGCATAATTCTTCTTTGTCTCTTAGAGCAGCAGTCCCCAACCTTTTTGGGACCGCGGACTGGCTGAGCCTCTAAGGAAGGCGGCCCCCCCTGCAGGTGTGCACGGGCGCGCACGCTCTCTCGGGCGCATGCGCTTAGCGGTGGGGGAGCGCCCACCAGCGCTGGTGCTCCCCACCCCTTCGCACATGCGCAGGGGCGCCTGCCCGTGCGCCCGTGCACCCCTTCGCTCGGGCACTCGGGAGCATGCGTGAAGCGGTGGGGGAGCGCCCGCCCGCCAGCACCAGCATGAGCACTCCCCCACCCTTCGTGCATGCGCAGGGGCACCTGCATGCTCACCCGCGCGCGCGCGCCCACCCCTTCACGCGAGCGCTCGGGCACTTGGGCACATGCGTGAAGGGGTGGGGGAGAGAGAGAGCGCGCAGGCGTGCAGGTGCCCCTGCGCATGCACGAAGGGGTGGGGGAGCACTCACGCCGGCGCTGGCATGTGCGCATGTGCACAAAGCAGCTGTGGGGAGGGGAGTGTGTGCGGGGGGGGTGGAAGGTCTGTCTTCGCGGCCCGGTCCGGCTCAGGCCACGGACCGGCACCGGGCCGCGGACCGGGGGTTGACGACCTCTGTCTTAGAGCGATATTAGAGAGAACATAATTTTGCACCAGTAGAATTGGTCTTCTCATAATTTTAGATTTGAGATTTTTATGAATGGATACAATAAGTAGACTAAATGTGTTCTTTTGTATCTTGAAGCAACATCTGCTACCCAGCCAGTGCCATATGAATGAAGGTTGTGAAATCAAACAAGAACTACATGGATAAATTAAATAAATATTTGAGTATGTAAAAAGCACTATTTTATTTTATTGCATTTAGTATATATTTATTTTCATTTTATTACAAAAATGTCATCAAGAATGTGAGATGGTTAAATGTAAAAAGTTCAGCAAGGGTGGTACACTGCTTGTTCTGCACACATAAATAACCAAAACAATTTCATGGATACACAGTAATTCAATCATTTATGTGCTAAATATGCAGTACAACGAAAAAATACTTATATTTATATTCTACTTTTAAAACGTCATTTTAAAAGAGAAAATTACATATGTTTAGGTGAAGTTGAATAAACTTGAAGGGAAAAGAATTTTCATTTATTTAATTATCCTATTTGTTATCATTTGTTAATTTTAATTAGATTTGTATGAAATTTCGACAAGATAAATTTAAATCAACTTTTGTGTAGAGATCAACTTTTGCATGGGCATCAAGTTCATATTGCTTCCCCATGATCTCTTTAGTTTGCTAGATTTGATGCCATAGGGGGCTGTGAGCCAATATTTCTCCCTCAGTAGTTATAGCCTTAACATATTCAGTCTTCATCAGTAAGGGCGTAATCATACAGACCGTAATAACCACAGTTATGTCGATTTTCCCATTATTTAAATTGTTTTATAAATTTTCATTGATATGATGCATGGGTAAAACCAATTCATTTGGCCAACTGATACCGTGTTTCCCCGAAAATAAGACAGGGTCTTATATTAATTTTTGCTCCAAAAAACAAAAACAAAAATTTTCAGGGTATGTTTTATTTTTTTCATGTAGAACAATCTACATTTATTCAAATGCAGTCATGTCATCTTCTTCTGGTTGCTGCACAATGCTGGAGGGTGGGCTTTCACTTAACTAGGGCTTATTTTTGGGGTAGGGCTTATATTACGAGCATCCTGAAAAATCATACTAGGGCTTATTTTCAGGTTAGGTCTTATTTTCGGGAAAACAGGGTAGATTTTTTTCAACCTTGCTGGCAGAGCTTTTTAAAATGATCCAGTGATCTCATCCCTGAATTGCTTCTATCCACATCAGTTTGGCGTGTGTGAACATTGCTGTTGATTTACTTTGCACCCACTTGTGTTTTCGATGCTGTGGACACTGCATGGCCACTGCACTTGTTCCTTTTTTTTTTTTTAAAAAGCTAAGCGATGTAACGGTATTCTCTCACCCAAGAGTCTACTGATGCATCACGTCTTTGTAACATTCATCCACGGTCCTCGCTTCCCTTGTCAGTGTGGAGAAACACCCCATCTAGTGTATTTTGAGAAGCAAAGCGCCCTAAAACTGAAGAACTGCCAAGGGAAAACTTGCATTATGAAATATCTTCCAATATTGCCTTCTAACGTTTTCCCCATGAATTTAGATGCTGCTTTAGCGATATAATGTTTAGATATTTTTAACAACAACAACAACAAGCTATTTTAGAGCAGAATGGAAAGTGAATCAATGTTGTTGGGATGGCATGTGTAGCCTACAAAACCTGTTCAAATTTCAAGAAATATATCAAAGGAAAAAACAGTCATGTCAACATGCCCAGCAATTTATATACCATATGACTAGATATAAATATATATTGGTATAAATGAAGTAGGAAATTGAAACGATTCAAATGGCCTGTGCGATTAGGCCCAGAGTTAGCTTAAAAGAGCATCCCCTCCCTGCAAGGAATAATTAATCCTGTAACAAGCAAAATTGGAGGTTTTATTGCTGAAAGATATTCTTAGGGCAATGGAAAAAAACAAAAGTTTATCCTACAAAGACAATACCAAACTCATGTCGTATTTTTCCATAACCCAGAAAATCTATTTTTTTTTATTTTTGAAGTTAAATTCCAGATCTCTTCGTTCAGTTCTTCCTATTGTTTGTACATGTGTCCATGCATTTACCACTGTGCAAACTGGGAACAAGCTGGGGTTAGACGGGGTAGTCTGAGTAAAATGGTTATGTGAGCTCTCTTTAGCTGCTTTCTTCATAGCATTTATGTGCTGCGCTAGAAAGACGGTATTTCTCATTTCTAGTGCAGTGTGCAGTGCCCTTGGCTGACCTAGACAACTGAAATGAGATTGCAGCAGGAAAGAGATCTGACTCTGACTCTTCATTTCCCCTGAGGATAATTTCTTACATGTGCTTCACAGGTCCTTCATCTGCCTGCTGGTGCTTAAGCCTCCAGAAAAAAATGGCCTGTTGAGAGGATTGTTTTTAGGATGTGCTTAGGATAGGGATGGAGAACATATGGTTCCCCAGATTTTGGATTGCCATTTCCATCAACCTAAGCCAGCATGGAATGATAGGAGCTCCCAACAACACTGGGAAGGCAACACATCTCATGGTTCAGGAGATGAAAGATAAAAACTGTTCATAAAAATTGCTAAGTGTGTATTAAGTATACTTTACTTTGGTTGTTATAGGTACAGTATGTTGACACAGGTTTGTTACTTTGCTAGAAGCATAGAAAAACACTCAGTAACAGTGAGTTATTATTGCTATTGAGTACTTGGTATCATTCTAAGAAACTTCAGGAGTTTTTAGTTTTGTGACAGTTATAAAAGCTCCTCCGCTAGCACTCTTTTCATCTGGAAGCTCCATAGTGCTCGCAGGACTGGCTGTGTTATTAGGCAGAGCAAGACAGCAATCCCTGGGAACAGATTTCTGGCTTCATGTAAAGATAATGCATCATAATTAATTTATTATTGATATATTTCTAGTGCTATGTAGGGAAATAACAGAATTTTCTGTCTTGAGGCCAAAGCAATTGGACCAATCTTAAGTACTGTGTACCTTGACTAGGACAGTTATTTGGCTCCTTTGCCCTGGGCAACAAAATGGTTTGTGCCAACCATGAGTGCCAATACATGGCTTTTCCTCATGTTGTAAAGCTGGGAATTGATTGTGAGCACTGGTGAAGCTGGGAATTAGTCATGAGATGATGTGTGAATATAAGGGAAGCACTTATGAATCAAAGGACAGTGTATCAAGGGTTGGACTTTCACCAAGTCCTTCACAAAGTCTCATCATAAAGTTCACAGGTAGAGCCCAGAACCCCTATCTTTGCAGTACTCAGAGACTGTAATGGAGAGATTTACTTTTAGGGTTTACTTTTAGAGGAAGGAGCACAAAGGCATGAAGTTCTGCCTTGGTCAGAATGCCAGGGTACTTGTCACTGATGACTGTTGATATAGGATGTGACTGGGAACAAGGCAGCTCACAGTGCTGGAGACAATAGACATATTCACAGAATAGGTAGAATCATTTGGCTGGATGATGTTTTGGGCTCCTTGCATTTTGCACCCTTTGAACTTCAAGTATGAGCTCCAGTTTGCAATATGGCGCTGTCTTTGTGTTGCAAGCTTTTTGAATCTGCAAGCATTTAATAAGGCATAGCCATACAGAAGCAGTATAACAATACTTTGACTGTTGTACTCATATGCAAGTAAAATTATTACGTGACTTTTCCTAAATAGTTACTGTGGATGTTTTCACATAGTTGGTCTTTGGGATTTTAGATAGTTATGACCAGCTGCCAGTAATGACACTGGACATTTGGAGGCCTGGTGCCATTATTAGTCACTTAATGAAATTATATTTTGAAACTAGAAAGCATCCAACACAACTTTCTTTTCTGGCATCTGTTCTCCTTGCCATGTGTACGAGGTTTCCAGATTTACCATCCACCTCTTGGATGAAGCTCTGTATTGTATGAAGGGTTAGCTAATTTAAGATGAATTAGAGATATCGTTAAATGAGCTGGAGTCTGTTTAGTTCAATGGTCAAGACTGTTAACTGGGCAGTGGAAGTAATCAAATACTACTAATCATCCTTACAAATTCTGTGGCAGTCATCTTTGACAATATAGCAGACTCTTCCCAATTTCTAGCTTTCCACATTGTTGCCAAAGTAGTGTCTTCTGGTGAAGGAGCCATGATGGCAAGGATGGAGTGGGGATTCTTTTTGAGATTGTCTACTCTCAGTGAAATCCATGTTGTGATAGAACTCTAAATCAGAATAATAATGATACTTTTTAAAGCAGCAGAAATCCTATAAAAGCAAGAGCCTTTCAGTATGATTAAAATGTTTTGTGCTGTCAGATGATGGAAAATCAATGACAAAACCACATGCTGAAGTTATTATTTTTAAAAGGCAACAAAAGCCTTGTCTGCTCTACTTAAAATAATCCTGACATGATTTCCTTTTGTTAAAAGCCCTTCACAAGTGTGGTCTCTTGGACTGAGTAAAGGAAACCACTTCCCAGTCCACAGAAGACTAATGAATCTGGTTCATCCTTACAAAATTCTCTCCTTGTGGTCATCTGCATTGGTCTACTTCCTGCTTCTGAGGAACCAGTTTCTTCATCTTAATGTCTACAGTACCCCATTGTTGTCATTTTACAGGCGAGAAGATTGTCAGAAGACAGGAGTCAGATGAAGGATACATGGAGAATTCGCAGAAAGCTTGGGAACCCTGTAGATGAAATACCAGAATATGGCAGAGGGTATCAGTAAAAGGCCAACATTCAAGCAGCACATGATGGAGGTTATGAGACTGCCTATGGCATTGCTGCCCCTACCAGTCAAGTGCCTAATAGCATAGGATGTGGCTACTGATATTTTACCATTCCCTTAATTCAAATTTTAACCATGTGAAGAAAATGCTAATCTTGGATGGGGACATACATATATAAGGTTTGCAGGACCCAGACTGTTCAGTATTTTAAAGATAAGAAGGAATGTCTTCGAATGAGCAGCATGCAGTTTGAAACGAGTGGTATATACTCCTTCACACATGCAACAAATTGTATTCTGCAGTGACTGAAGCTTCCAAATAGTGTACAGGATAGCTCCATATGAAGTGCATAGCAGAAACTTCATTATTTCTGCATTAAGAATTTCTACAAGATCCAAGCTTTTTAACAAAAACCTCAAACGCAACAACACTCAATCACATCTATGTAGTGGAACAAGTGTTTAGAGCAGGTTCACCACACTGTATACATGGTATACAGGATTGTAACATCCAGAACAGACAGTACCTTCTACAGACCTTCAGCAATGCTTTGTCAGGGATGTTGCTTTCATTTGTTATTGTTTCTCTAGTATGATAGCTTTTAGTCACTCATTCAAGGAAAAGAAATACTAGAGATGGTTGTTAAAATATGCCAACCAAGTGTCATCTTTTTCATACAGTAAATATGTAGAGTGTGTGTGTGCATGAGTGCCGTCAAGTCAATTCTAATGTATGGTGACCCATTTTTTTAAAGGGTTTTCTAGGTAGACAGTACTCAGAAGTAGTTTACCTTTCCCTTTTTCTGGGGCCATCCTAGGGCTGTGCAGCTTGGCCAAGATCACATAGGCTGGCTCTTCTAGGATGCACAGTGGGGAACTGAACTCCCAGCCTCTGGCTCCACAGTCATAAGCCTAACTTGCTGTGCTATCCAGCCAGCAAATATGTAGTAGTTGGCTGGATAACTCAGTGTGCTAGAACACCTGGATAGAAAGTTTGATTCCACATTGTGTCTCTAATAAGAAAATGAGCTAGCCTGTGCAATCTTAGCTGTACAGTCCCAGAGCACCAGCAGAAGAAGGGACTGGTAAATTACTTTTGATAATTTATATCAGAAAATATAAAAATAATTTATATCAGAAAATATAAATATATATATATAAATATAATTTATATCAGAAAATATAAATATATAGTTTTATATTTTCCTTTGGCTTCCTTTGTACTTCTGAGTACTTCATACTTAGAAACAGCTTGGAAGGGTTGCCATGAGTCAGAATTGACTTGGTAGTACATAATAATTAGTATTAAATATGTAGTCTATTATTCTGATTCATTAAGGATTGATTGTTTTGTTTTGTTTTTTGAACAAGCAAAAAGGCATAAGATGTATGTACAGGTACCAAAGGAATCCAGATATGCTCATGTATCCATGAGATGACCTTCTCCTACACCAGTCATTTGAATGCAGATGTAGTGGCACCAAAAGTTTGGTAGTAGTTTCATGTGCTACTCTGTTATACATGGGTCTCTTTTGGTCAATTCTATCTTACATAGGTGCATTATACAAGCACTGATAACAATAATGAGAAGAAATCAGAGCCCAGTGCATAATGGCTTTAGTGTAGGAGATAGATTAATCTGACATATAATTGCTCTGCCTCAGTGAAAACTTTGAGGAGTGTTTGATATTTGCATTATCAAACACAGTTGTGGGTAGGTATGTCTGCTGATAAACCTTTCCATTCCAAATCACCCCTGACTATTCCCTCCTGTAGCTCCAGTTCTGTTAATACAGATCTCCCTCTGCTGGCAGCAAAATATGCTTTGATTTCACAAGCAGACAGAGTACATGATGGAAGGAAGGCCAAATGACTGGGTTGCTTGAATCAATCAACCCTGTATTTAATGTTGTCAAAAATTAGTTCAAGGTAAATTAATCTTCTTGAATTCCTTGGGATAGTAAGATGGATTTAAAGAATATAGAAGCTCTATCTGGTGCTTCTTCCAGAGTTCTCCAATTTTAAGACTACCGCAAGCAGGAAAGTCGAAACTGTTTCAGCATCCTATGCAAATAGTAATTCCTCTCCAATTTATCATTTTTCTCCCTAAGCTATTCTGCAGTTAAAAGAGTTCCACTCCTTCTAAAGTTTAGATTATTACCTTGTTTTGAACATTTTCCTACATCCCTGAGATAAGCCTACCAGAGAACTAGAAAATTGTTAACATACTGACAATGTTTTAGAAAAGGAATCTGAGGAGGACCAGATTGAAGGCTGGGCAGTTTAATGTCACCTCCTGGTAAATTGGTGATTAGTATTCTTGAGGATAAAATTATCAAGCATATACAAGGATATGTCCTGCTGAGGAGGAATCAGTGTGGCTTTGGCAAAGGTTTGTCCTATGTAGTTATTTTTTAGTGGTCTTTATGAGTGCCAGTAAGCACCTTGATGAAAGTGATACAGGAACTGTTGCTTATCTGGATTTCCCAAAAGCTTTTAATGCCATCCCTAAAAGTAAAAATTCTAAGCAAACTTCACAATGATAGGATAAGAGCCAGTGTAGTATGGCAATTAGAGTGTTGAAATAGGTTTTAGGAAGTCCGGGTTCTAGTCCCGAGTGGGTAATCTTTGGGTCTTTCATTCCTTCTCAGCCTGACCTACCTCACACAGTTTTTATGGGAATGAAATGGGAAGAAGAGCCATCTATCCCATCTTGAGCTTACTGGCAGGAAAGTAGGATATACTTGTAACAAATTACATACGAAGACATATCCTCATGTGTTGATAACTAGTTAAAGAACAAATAGTAGAGGGTAGAAATGTGATTAAACATAATTAAAATAATAAAAATGGATCATGTTGATTGTTTTTGTTTGTTTGTTTGTTTTAGTTCTTGTTTAAAATCCACCATTTTGTGGCCAGTCACACTTCCATTCTTGCAATGAACAGATGTAAAGAAAGGGTTTCCCCAAGGACCTGTATTGGTTCTGGTACTTTTCAACTTTTCATAAATGATCTAAGTTAGTGGTAAGGGGACCAAGTTTTCTGATGAAAGCAAACTATTTAGGGCAAATAAAATTAAAGTGTATGCTCCAAAAGGATTTATCCAAAGTGAGCAAAATGCAGATATCATGTTGTGAATCTTTAGGAAAGGAATAAAATATAACCCTACCAACAATAAGATACTTTGCCTTTATATTGATTTGTGCTAGCATTTACACTTAGAATAGTGCACACAGTTCTGGTTATCGCAGAACAGATATTTTAAAGGACAGCAAAATCTGAAAGGTGTCAAAAAGGACTACATGATCAAGAGATGGAACAAATCCTTTGTGAGGAGATCTTACAGTATTTCGAAGATGATTGCTGAAAATATTGGCAAGTAGAGGGAAGAGGGATATAAAATTATCCATGGTGTAGAGACAATGAATAATTTTTCCCCCTGCACCCCCATTAGAATCAGAGTCATGCAATAAAGGTGAATAGTGCTGAATTGCAGACAGATAAAAGGAGATACTTCTTCATATAGCACATAGTTAAACAATGGAATTCGCTAATTGCAAAATGTAGTGACACTCATTAACCCAAAGAGTTTTAAAAGGGCCTAGACAAATTAATGGTGGGTAAGACCAGGAATCTTTATAGACTGCCTCCAGTGTCAGAGTTAGTTTGCTTCTCAGCACTTCATGCGGGGAAACATGAGCAGAAAGGTGCGATTGCCCTGCTTGTGAGCAGCAACTATAGAAACAAAAGAATGGACTCAGTAAGCCATGGGTCCATTATAGGTCACTGTATGTTCCTTGAGACAGGGACCTATCTTCTTTGTTTATGCTCTTCTGTTAAACATCATATACATACAATTGTGGCCAGAGCATGTGTTTATACAGTTATTTTAATGAACTATTTCGTTCTCTATTTCCATATTTTCACTACAGTAGCATCATTTTTACTGTAACATAATTTGTCATCTGAAATTCAGTGCACAGGGGAATGTATTGAAGAATACATTGGCCCACTTGTCATCATGATGTGTGAGTGATTTGTGTAGTATGTGCATTAACGCAAAGCAGCTCATGTCACTAACCTGTGAAATCGGATGTCTTGCGTCTTAGTATTGACTGATACCTACACGATGAGAAAAAGGCAGAAAATCCTGTTCTAATGCATTTCAGCCTTTGTGTCATATTGCACATGGCTTTGGTTTTCTCTGTGTGAAATCGGATGTCTTGCGTCTTAGTATTGACTGATACCTACACGATGAGAAAAAGGCAGAAAATCCTGTTCTAATGCATTTCAGCCTTTGTGTCATATTGCACATAGCTTCGGTTTTCTCTCTGTGTGGAATACACTGCAAGAGGGGAAGCAGCAGCAGCAATAACAGGATGTTGTGGTATTTTCTTCCCAGCACACTCTGCCGTTCTGTCTGTGGCCGGCAGGGGATGCTGCTGCCCACCAGAAGAATTTGTATAGTGCTGGTGGGGAATACAGAGTTTTCATCAGTAGATCAGAGCACTGCTGGCAGCCTGAAGCATCTCTCTCAGCTGGGGATGGTGGCGCTGTGGGCTGATGTAGGAAGGAGTGCTTTCAAAGCACGCTGCGGGGGTGGGGTGAGCATTTTCATTATTTCACTAATCTCCCCTTTGGTGACCTGCCAGCCATTCCTGGAACAGAGTGGCAGAAGGGGATTATTGATATGGAATCACCCATCTCTCGCTGGACAGCCCGAGGGCTGGGTGGGCGGGATGAGAATGATTGGTGTTCCACTCACAGGCCTTAATCCCCACTGGCTGTCATTCCCCTGGGATGGCTTGCAGGCGCTGTTGGGTTAAGGAGGAATGGAAGCATCTTTCTGCCCTGTGGGGTTGGAGGAGCCCATCTGTATGACTGGAGCAGGATTTTTCTTTTCCTGCCCTCTGCATTTGCAAGAAGGGCTGCTGCACGGTGGGACCTTGAGCAGAATTTGTGCATGGTGCCACAAGAGAGAGGGGTAGAAGGTCACCTGGGATTGTACGACCAGCCTGATCCCACGAGATGGTTCATACGCAGGTGAGTGTTTATTCCGCACATGCACCCTGCACTTTATGCGGGAGGAATTCTAGTGCATTGTTTAGGCTTTGGAATGTGGATGACGGAAGAAGGGAGGGGGTGAGATAGGCAACAATAGAGCAGAGGGTCGAAAAGTGGAACAAAGAGGTACCTTATTGCCGTAGCTACAGGATTTGTTAGCACATATTACTTTGGTTGAATTCCAGGACAAGAAGCTTGAAGTACCAAGAGTGCCTGTAGCTTGTTACGGCATTCAAACAATTATACATTAATTCTATATGTCCCATGCCACTTATAAAACACATTGCTCCAGCAGCAGGATTTGGCAGGGAATTTGCAGTTTTGGAGATGGCAGGGTGGTTGTGATGGAGGCAGATTGGCCTCTTGCTGTGATTTTTTTTCGCAGCCCATCGAGCATGTAGGAAGAGTGATGTTTGCTGTGATTTGGGAGTGTAGGATGATTGCATCTGTGATGAAGCAGGCTGACTGTGCTCTCACGCAGGTGGAGGAGGCAGAGCAGCTGTGCTGAGCTATTTACAATATTTGCCTTTCTCCAGCAGAAGAGCTGGGGTTTCACATTCTAAATAATAAAACAAGAGAAACTCCACCCCACCCCCCCATGCTTCTTTCCCTTCTGCTCAAACTAAGGTGGACTGGGAGGGATCCTTCTAGGGCAGCACTGCTTACTCTCTGCATCCCAGGAAGCTCCTGAATTAACTACTGAGAGTTTTATGGCAATATAAATATATATGGAGGCATCATCAATTATAATCATCCGGTTGTGCCATATTGAAGGTCTGTCTAGCTTGTTATTCTTCGGCGGGAGTCATCTGATTGTCCATGGAAAGTGCACAAGCAGGGCAAGCTGGCAGTAGCCATCACTTACTGTTTCATCTTTGTATGTTGTAATTGTCAGTATAATGCCTCTGTATATCATGCTAGATGGGCCATTAGTGGCCATGTGACATCTCATCTCAGTAAAAGCCATTTGCAGTAATGGCCACCACAACATCCTGTGATTCTTTCCATAGTTTAACTATGATGTAGGCTTAAGTGGCTGATGACTAGGGTAGATCTCCTCCTGAAATTTTGGGGTAAGGCACTCCACAGGCTGTCTCAGGATATAAGTTATCATGATGATATGGCAGTTATTTAATGAGTTCACCTATGACACACAGCCAGTTTCCCTTCTCCACCATTACCACTGGGGTTTCTTGAAGTATAAAATCTCCCACCCCCTGAAAATCCAGAGACCTTTCTGCCACCTCCCTATTCATGGCTATCTGCACTGATGCTGATCAAGGAGCACAGAGCATCACCTTACATAATGATAGCATGTTGGTCCTTTAGCTTGGCATTAAATATACCAAATTTATTGGACTACAGTTCCAAAACATGCAATGGTTGGGGCTTCTGGGAATTGTAGTTAAAAAACCCAACCCAGAACCAATATTGAAAGTGATAACTACAGCTGATTCTAATATATAGTCACCATGATAGTGTTATCCTCCTGTTATTTATCTAACACCTTTTAAAGCCACTAGAGTCAGTGGCTGCAATATGGAGATGCTCGCGGTTGAATCTGGGAGCTTTTATATACAATGTGTGGTTTCTGCCCCTGAGCTTCTATTCTTTCTGAAGTCCTAGTTTCCGATATTGTGCATCAGTCTTGCTTCCTGCCTTCATACCTCCAACAGGATAGGTGACCTTTCTCCAGCTTTGTTTTATACCCATGGGAACCATCGATGATGGAAGGTTGCATACATCAAGCTGATTTGATTCAGAAAAACAAATTGATGAGTCAGAAGATAAAAAGTTCTTGACCAAGAAAGATGAAGGCAGCAGGAAAAGAGGAAAACCAAATAGGAGATGGATTGACTCCATAAAGAAAGCTACAGCCTTGAGTTTACAGGGCTGAGCAAGGCTGTTGAGGACAGAACATTTTGGAGGTCAGTCCTTCATAGGGTCACGATGAGTCAGAGATGACTTGACAGCATAAGTTGATTCTGACTTATAGTGACTTTTTATAGGGATTTCTAGGTCTAAAAGTACTCAGAATTAGTAAAATAGTGCTTTCTTCTCAAAGTGCACCTGGAACTTGTAGCTTGTCCATGGCCACACAGGCAGGCATAGTGGGGAATCCAACTCCCAACCTCCATCTCTGCAGTTTGGTGTTCCAGCTCACAGAACAAGGCGAGTGTGTGTGCATAATTTAGATATAGTTGAGAGTTGAAAGGTGGACCTTGGCCAGTCAGTTTCTCACAACCTGACCTGCCTTACAGAGTTTTTTGAGGGGGAAAATGGAGAGGAACGCCCTCTATAATGCTCTGAGCTTTTTTGGAGGAAAATGAAATATGAGTGTAATTAATGATCCTGACCACTATGTGACATAATGCTTCAGTTAAGCTACTTTTAAATTTCTTCTTGTCAGAATCTCCATCCCTATTTCCAGTTCTCTCTGTGTGTGTCTCTGTGCGTGCGTGCGTGCGTGCATGTGCACATGCACTGTGTGGCTGACAAACAGACTTTCTTTCCTGTTGTTGCTGTTCTTCCAGTGAAGCTCTTCAGTGGTGCTGTAACTTTTAAAAGGTATATCTTGTAAAATAAGATATCTTGTACAGCCTGTAGATCTTTCTTATCCTTGGCACAGAAGCTGCAGTGGCCAGTAATTGCCCTTTCAGAGTATTGTGGCATCTAAAGCAAGGTTTCTGTACTTGAAAGGGAAACAATTTTAGTTTATTGTATTAACTAAAGAAAAGTAAAGTATAGAAGAATATTTGAAGCTTGTCACTTGGATAGTTACTGAAAGCTCTTCAGTGAGGAAGGTCAAGGAGTTAGGTTTTATTATTTATTTATTTAAAATATTTTTATACCTTCTTTCTCCTTAAAAAGGACCCATCCATTGATTTAGTTGTCATCCAGACATTCTGCCCTAACGTTATGTTGAAACTACACTCCAGAACAGTGGCTTTCAAAAATGTGATTCTGTAGATTGTCAGATAACAGCTGAGACATATAAATTTCTCTCTGATTCTTCCTAACGTGTGCCTTGATCCATGAAATACAGATTCAGTTGCCAGCTCACCCTAGCACATCCTAATAAGAACTGCTGGATAGCTCAGCGGTTTAGGTGGAGGTTGGGAGTTTGATTCCCCACTGTGCATCCCTGACAGAGACTGGACTCTGAGATCCATAGGGTCCTTTCCAGCTCTGCAGTAACAACTGATTTCAATAGGCCTACTCTAATTAGGACTAATGTTCAATTTGGCCCCAAGACATCAATATTACACCATCCCTCCATGCTGCTACTGTATTTTATTTTAAAAAATCTGGACAAGGACTGGCCCTGGAGTGAGATGCCTGTTTTGGGCAGGAGATTTTAAGTATCATGAAAGGGCAACACATTGCTAGTTATTTAACTTATTCCTAATATATTTTTATTCCCAGGTGTTTGTGGGATTTTCTACTTCATACCTTGGCTGGCGTTTGTGTACTGTGTGCTGTGACATATCTTGAGACAGTCCTGCTATAGACACTGCATGTAACATTGAGTCTGAGCCTTCTAAAATCGCTTGGTTCATTCTGTTGCATAGCTTGCTTTACGTCAGCTCTCTTGACAGCATCAAGTTGCCCTAACAAAAATGACAGCAACAGCTGTGTCCCTCCGTCTACCTCTTTCTTTTCTCAAAGCATTAAGTTCATGCTGTAAAGATTCTTCAGTCATTCGACATACCAGAAGCACAGCCATTTGAACTGTAATCAGTTTCAGAATACTTTGATGCCTCTATAGCATGATGCTGGTGGACTAGATTTAAATGGTGTAACTGGGTGAGGATGTCATCAAAGTTAACTTCAGGGGAATGAAAAACTGGCTGGGTTTCATGTACCGTTTTCCCTTGGGAATGTTTCACAAAAACATGCAGTGATTGCCACATGCATGTGTTCTGGCGTCCAGCAATGAAATGCAATCATTCTCCCACTAGGGTGATGCATGATGTGTTTGCTTTGATTGGTTCGAGAAGGAGAGAGTATGATTGTGATGCATTCTTTGTTTATGTTGCCAGGTCTATTTATGAAATTCTCTGCAGGAAAAGTAGGACAAAAAGGCCACAATAGAAAGTACAGATTATAAAAACATAAACTCTCATAACAGGCAATATCAGTTATGTCTGCCTGATATATGCTTTGTCTATTAACGTTATTTAACTATATTCTATTGATATAGTTTCAGGTAGGGTTAATGTCATTGTTTAGATTACTGTTCTATTCTGTATTCTCTGTTCAAAGTGATAACCCTTATATAGTCTTCCTGTGTAATGCACTCTATGTGGAGCTGTCTATGGAAGGTGTCAGGAAATGTCAGTGGGTCCAAAATGCAGCAGCCCGATTGCTAACTGGGGCTGGTTACAAGGATCACATAACCACCCTGTTACAGCAGCTCCACTGGCTACTGATCCATTTCTTGGCTGAATTCAAAGTACTGGTTTTTACCTATAGAGCCACAAAAGGTCTGAGCCCAAGCTATCTCACGGACTGCATCTTCCTTTATGAGCCTGCTTGAGCATTAAGATAATCAGAAGAGACCTTTCCCTCAGCCCTGCCACCTTCACAGGTGCGCTTGATGGGTACACAGGAAAGGGTCTTCTCTGTTCTTCTCCTAAACTTTGGAACTCCCTCCCACAGGAGGCTAGGCTAGCCCAATCTTTACTGTCTTTCCTCAAGCAAGCGAAGACCTTTCTCGCCAGGCAGGTCGTTCCCTGAGTGACTGGCTACCTGAGTGGTGTTTAAATGGATTGTTGTACTGATTTGGATGTGTTTTAGTGTTGCTTACGTTTTCAAATCAAGTTTTGGTGTTGCTTATATTATTTAGTATGTTATTTGTTTGATCCTTTTTGTATTTGTATGCTCACCGTTGTTGTTTTAAATACTGTCTTTTAATGATGTAGGCCATCTTTTGTCCTTTTTAAGCAGAAATAGAAATGGCGTAAAATATTTAAATAAATAATAGTTTTTGTTTCTTAGTAGATTTTCAGGGTTAATTAGTCTCAATTCACAGGTGGGATTTGATTTGGGTTTCTATAGGAACAGTCTGGCACTGCATTTTATATATTTATTTGAAGCATTCTTTACTCTGTTCTACAGCTTGTAAAGTTTCCTAGAGTGGCTTACAAAGTGGATTAATAAAACCAGTCCCATGTCTCTGGCTTATAGTCGAAACAGGCAAGAGACCAAAGGAAAAAGGAATGGGTAAGGAAGAGGAGAGAGAGAAAACATAGGGCAAATATATATATATATATAAAAAATATAAAAAATAAAAACCAAGACAGGCAACTTCACATTTAGAAGATAGAACATTATTCCACCAGAGACTGTTCTCAAAGCTGCAGTGTTTGCACAGTCCATATGTAGACAGAGCCCACTGTTGTTGTTGTTTTTATGATGGAATCACCAAGTGAAAGCAAACCAATGTGTAACTTACAAAGCTTAAGGTAGCTCTACTTCTAACTGTGATATGCCTGTCTCATATGTTTCTTCATTCAGGCAGTAAGTAGTATTTTGTCAGAAAGTTCTTTATAACAACCAGTTTGAACAGAAATAGTTCAAAAGGAAGGGGATCCAGGCATTGCTAGTCTTTCAGCAGAGCCAGTGGAGTAGTCCTGTTGTCTACTTTTTTTCAAAAAAAAATTTTTTTTTTAAGCTGGGGATAGGGTAAGGAATACAGATGGTAAGGGGAATGTGGGGAAAGAAAAAAAAGGGAAGGGAAGGAGAACATAAAATATACTGTCATTAAATCCCATTGTTCGCGTTACAATATCAAGTCCACTTTTCGCCTTTCTACAGTTTGATTGCCCTTCCAGATTCCTACTTGCAGTCACTTCTTAGTTTAATTCTATGTTAATCAAGGTCTATCTACTGACTCAAGCCATTTATATAATAAATCCCATCGTTCAGTTGCCTTTTGTATTGGACAGTCTTTCAACACTTCCGATAGTATATCCATTTCTGCCGCTTCCCAAATCTTCTCCAGGAGCTCCTCTTGCTTCGGTATCTCCGATTTCTTCCAGTTCTTAGCATAAAGAATTCTGGCTGCAATGACTATATATATAACTAGATAACTCTTTGTCTTATCTATATTATCTGGTATAATATTCAGTAAAAACAATTCTGGGGTTAGTGGAACATTACAAAGCAATATTTTTTGTAACGAAGTATGTATTGCTATCCAGTACTGTTTCGCTTCTTTACAAGTTCACCACATATGATAAAAGCTTCCCTCTTGTGCTTTACACTTCCAGCACACATTTGACACCTCTGTATAAATCTTTGACTGTTTTTTTGGAGTCATATACCACCTATAAAACATCTTATATATGTTCTCCTTAAAATTTACCGATTTTGTGAGCTTTATATTATTTTTCATATTTACAACCATTGATCAATATCAATACTATGTCCTATATTTTGTGCCCACCTAATCATACATTCTTTTACAATCTCATCTTGCATTTTAGTTTCAAGCAGATAATCATACATTTTCTTAATTGCTTTCTTGTTTGAACCCAACAAAAGTTTATCAAATACCGTTTGTTCTATATAGAAGCCCTCTATCTTGTCTTTTGTGTACCTAGATTCCATTTGTACGCTAGACCACCAGTCTAGATATATGTTTTGTGTTTCTAACTCTTCTTTGGACCTTAAATCACAATCCTTTTTAAATAAATCTTGATATCTTAAAAGTTTCGCTTCTGTCATAAGGTTAGGTTGTGTAAAGGCCTCTATAGGTGATACCCATCCTAGTGTTTTTTGGTAAATCTGCTGTATAATCTTTTTCCATGTTCCTAGTAAAACTCTTCTTATCATGTGCGAGTTGAAACTTTTCTGCTCTTTATCTTTTTTATACCATAGAAAAGCATGCCAGCCTAACTGTAGATCATGTCCTTCCAACTTGAGTAGTCTATCATTATCTAAGGTTATCTATTCCTTTATCCAGATTAATACACAGGCTCTATAATACAATGCCCAATCTGGGAGACCAAAACCTGCTCTTTGTTTAGCATCTTGCATTGCTTTGACTTTAATTCTTGGTTTTTTACCTTGCCAAACAAAGCTCATGATTATCTTACTAAGTTCTTGGGGAAATGACTGTTTTAATACCACAGGAATTGTCTGAAATAAAAATAAAATTTTAGGTAAAATATTCATTTTGATGGTTGCTATTCTTCCCATCAACGAAAGCTGTAATTTATCTCATCTCTCCAAGCTATTCTGTATCTCTTTAATTAACTTCATATAATTGTTTTTGAATAGTGTACTTGTTTTCTTTGTGATTCAAACTGTTGTCTACTTTTCTATTTCTCTCTGCAGCAAATGGAATGGCTGCTGCTAAACCCACTGCTTGTGAAAATGAAAATGCAGCTGCCAGTAGAGTTCCCAGTTTCCTTGTGACTCTTAATAGGAAACTGTGCTCTGTGGCATAACCTAATTTAGTGCTCATTCACTAAATATTTCCTTTGAGCTTCCGTCTTCACTCTATCCCATGTAGTCATGAAAGTGACTTGAAATAGATATGATTTGAATCATAGCTACATTCATATCCCAAATCCTAGGAAACAGAACTCTTACTTTGCTTTTACAAAGTCTAGTGTTTTCTAAATCTAACTTGGTTATCTCCTGTGGCTAGGCATTGGAGAATATGATGTTTTCTGTTGTTCTGGTGACTGATCCATGACCTTTTCCCTAATTTCTGAAAAGTTTAATGTGATACCCTGAAATTGTTGTGGGGTGTGTGTGTGTGTTTAAAATAGAAAACTAGTCTTGTTCCATACGTTTTCAACGAGTGGGTGCTTCTCATCCTTGAAAATCCTGGCATGCCTTCAATGAGCTGTCTGTGCTTCAGACTAGAGCTTGTCACTTCAGAAGGTCTGGTAATGTTTGCCACTTCTGACAAGGCATTTTCTTGTTGGCCGGGATTGGGAAGCAGCAGTGGTTCTTTCCTCCATGCCAGTTGGTTTTTGACCGTGTTAGGTTTCAAGACTTTGCCTTTCCATGCCCTTTTAAAGACTGAGTCACTTGGAACTTGTCAGAGTTGACAACTGTCTGGTAATAAAGAACTGCCTCAGAGAGCTGAAGCGTTTCGGCAGTTGAAGAGAAACTTCTTAGATGCTACACAGGAGCCAGAGCAAGTAAACTAGAGGGAGTATGTTAAAGCTCAGAAGGAACACAATGGAAAGGAAAATTGTAGGTCATTCTTGGGAGGCACTTTGAAGAAGAAACTGAAAGACTCTAGGATCATAGATCTATTGGATTAAGGACACTGGAGATCAAAACTACATTCACATCAACTCCAAGAGTATCCTTTTTGTTGTCTCACTGTAGAGCTGGCAGGCATGAAAGTAACTCTTTCTATATTGATTTGGCTTTCTTAAACTGTCCTTCGCATTTGCTGAGTGCTTTAAATGTTCAGAAGTTCCAGTTAGGTTCAGTTGGATGAATTAGTGAGAGGGTGGATATTTACATGGACTAAGGCCCTGAAATTTGAGAGACAAAGCAAGTTCTCTGGAAGTAACATTTGTCATTGATCATAAGCTTCTTGGTGTTTTTCTGTGCCTTAGTTTTCCAGCATATAAAGTGAGAAGGATCATTGTCCTGTTTTGTGTGCGTTAAAGAGCCTTGAATGCTGTAGCAGGGGCTTTACTTCCTGCTGTGTGATTGAGCCCTCCCAGAGCCAGTTCTACCAAGAGGCAAAGTGAAGCAGCCACCTCCGGCAGAACGTTTGGGGTGTTGTGAAAGGGCAGAAATTTTAATTTGTTGTTCTGATATTTCTAATGTAAGAAATAAGTTGAAATACTTGTGGAATTTCTGCAAAATGTGTCAGAAATAACTTGATGAGCTTTCTTGAGGTGCCATTTGCTGTTGCATCTTGGCCAGCAAAAAGGTCTTGGACTGGCCCTGGTCAAGATCCAGTTCTCTTTGTCTGGTTCCAAGAACTATACAAGACATTTGTTTTTTGTTCATTTTGGATTGATGAGCTAGATATTTGTTGTTGTTTGTTGTTGTTTAGTCGTTAAGTCATGTCCGACTCTTCATGACCCCATGGACCAGAGCACGCCAGGCCCTCCTGTCTTCCACTGCCTCCCGGAGTTTGGTCAAATTCATGCAGGTAGCTTCGATGACACTGTCCAACCATCTCGTCCTCTGTCGTCCCCTTCTCCTCTTGCCTTCACATTTTCCCAACATCAGGGTCTTTGCCAGGGAGTCTTCTCTTCTCATGAGATGGCCAAAGTATTGGAGCCTCAGTTTCAGGATCTGTCCTTCCAGTGAGCACTCAGGGATGATTTCCTTCAGAATGGATAGGTTTGTTCTCCTTGCAGTCCAGGGGACTCTCAAGAGTCTCCTCCAGCACCACAATTCAAAAGCATCAATTCTTCGGCGGTCAGCCTTCTTTATGGTCCAGCTCTCACTTCCATACATCGCTACTGGAAAAACCATAGCTTTGACTATGCGGACCTTTGTCGGCAAGGTGATGTCTCTGCTTTTTAAGATGTTGTCTAGATTTGTTATTGCTTTCCTCCCAACAAGCAGGCGTCTTTTAATTTCGTGGCTGCTGTCACCATCTGCAGTGATCATGGAGCCCAGGAAAGTAAAATCTGTCACTACCTCCATATCTTCCCCTTCTATTTGCCAGGAGGTGATGGGACCAGTGGCCATGATCTTAGTTTTTTTGATGTTGAGCTTCAGACCATTTTTTTGCGCTCTCCTCTTTCACCCTCATTACGAGGTTCTTTAATTCTTCCTCACTTTCTGCCATCAGAGTGGTATCATCTGCATACCTGAGGTTGTTGATATTTCTTCCGGCAATCTTAATTCCGGCTTGGGATTCATCCAGTCCAGCCTTTTGCATGATGTATTCTGCATATAAGTTAAATAAGCAGGGGGACAATATACAGCCTTGTCGTACTCCTTTCCCAATTTTGAACCAATCAGTTGTTCCATATCCAGTTCTAACTGTTGCTTCCTGTCCCACGTATAGGTTTCTCAGGAGATAGATAAGGTGATCAGGCACTCCCGTTTCTTTAAGAACTTGCCATAGTTTGCTGTGGTCCACACAGTCAAAGGCTTTTGCGTAGTCAGAGCTAGATATAGTAATGTTTTATATATAAGTTCAGATGATCAAGTAACTGTTCTGTTGACTGTTTTATTAACAAAGAGGGTTGATCTTTCTCTGAATGAATCCTTTACCAACAGGAGTTGGTAATACAGGTTTGAAGTCAAATTATAGTGATGTGAACTCCTGCTAATTCTTTGCTTAGTGCTAAGTTGAGTAGCAACTTAATTCTGGCATGCTCTGGTCCATGGGGTCACGAAGAGTCGGACACAACTTAATGACTAAACAACAAAATAGTTGAGTAAGATCACTTTAACCTGGCAAGCAAGGGAAGGAAGAATTAGTAGTGTTTCATGATACTAATTTGTTTCTTTTCAGAGATATACTTCACTAGGTTGATGGAAATAGTTTGTGCTTGCATTTGATAATATTATTATTGATAATACTAGTAATTCTTGGTATTTGCATAGCATATTTCAGATTTTCTGTTTCGTATCTGCCATGGTAATCTTTTTGTTAGTATACATATTTTAATTGAAAATAGAGCACAAACCAGCACAAGGATCTCCAGAAAAAAGTACAAAGTTATATGTCCCAGAACAAAAATACCATTCCTCCACTACAGTATTGCAAATTTCAGTACTTACCCAAGAACCCTATGTGGTAGGCCAGAAGCATTATCCTTGTATGGTTGATTGTGGGTGGAACAGGCTGAAAGTACACTTTGCTTGAAGTTCTTATTTCCTGTGTGACATTTGGAACATAGGAACTTGCCTTCTACATAGTTTGACCTTTTGTTCATCTAGTTCATTTTTGTTGATATTGACTGGAAGCTACTTCCCAAGATTTCCAACAGGATTCTTCCCTATAGCCCTACCTGGTGTGTTGGGGGTTGTTCTTGTTACCTTGATTTGCTTTTTTACTGACTTACTCTATGCTGTGTCATGGTATATCACAGGACAGGCAGCATGCAGTCTTGTTGTTCCTTCTGGAGAAGATAGGTGACAATTTTGCCATGTTTTGAGGGGTTTCAAGGATGTTAGCCTCTCCCCCTGCAAAAAAAATAATAATATTAAAGCAGTTTTAAGTATTTTGTCCAATAGAGGCATGAAGGGGTTTTTCAGTTGCTGTGTTTTTTAAAAATCCTTTTCATTGAACCCATTTTTTGCAAAACAAAAACAAAAAACTCCCACTGTATCAACTTTTTTGGTCACATCTGTGCCTCCCGCCCTGCCTCCTTGAGGCTGTGATCCTTGAGCTGTTGGCAGATCTGAAAAATGGCTAGAATATGCTGATATCAGGCACCTCAGCTGTATCAGATCTACAGTCCTTCAGAATTCTGAACAAAATGAAATATTAGACAGTGTAATTTCTTTGTGCCTTTCCCCTTAATCTTTTGCTGTTTCTAAAAGCAGTGACCTCACCATGGTTAAGCCAGATTTCATGTTTATGCCTACTGGGTCCATGTGACTAGAAGTGTGGAGAATATCAACTTTCATTACTTCACCAGCATTTTTGGATGTATTTTAGAATCTGTGACCTTTGCTGAGGTCAGAAATCTCCAATGGTTCTTCAGATCTCATCCCTTTTTCTTTTGTACCTCAACCAACTCAGAATGAGCAACATGTTTTGGCCCTCAATGCTGTTAATAAATGAAGCGTATTATGGATTAGTCAAAAATAGAGTCAGCCCTACCATTAAGCAAAGTGAGGCAGCTGTGTCAGCTCGCAAGTGTTGGGAGGTTTCATTCGGACAATGCAGTTCATTTTTGGCAGTATCAATCAAACACAAGCAAGTACAAACACATTTTTTCTCCATGTGTTGATAACAGCTGTAGATTTTTAGCAGCTTTTTAGTATAATGAATGGTAAGGAAGTAAGCTAGACTCCCATGTAACTTAGAGTGTGACTAGACAGAGATTTGTCCTGCTTTTTGGTCCACCCTGGTTCTTTCCCTGGCAACCTCACCTTGTAAGTGCCATCACAAACCAGCCTGTCCCTGACGCATGCTTACTTGCACCTTTGTGACGCCTTGTCAAGGGCTACATTGACAAGGTGAGCATTATAGGTAAAAACAAAACAAAAAGAACAAATTTTAAAAAGACACAAATGTGGTGGCACCTTAAAGACATACTTCTATTTTAATGTGAGCTTTCATGTACAAGTCCACTTCCTCAGACATAATAAGAGAGAGAGATAACATGGCAAATATGTATACATGGTATCAAAATACAGAGATCATGATTGGCTAGTTGGTTGGTTGTAAAAAAGTAAATGGGTATTTAACAGTGGGGAGATAGCCTCTTGATATACAGATGTATTCCATTGAAGCTTGTGCTATAAGGGATGTAAGAATATTGTCATGAATAACAATGGTAGAATAACATGAATGTTAATTATGCTGAGGAGACTAACCTTTTACAGTTGCTAATTACTTTTTCTTTATAGGAGGTTGTCTGGGATAATTCACACATCACAATGATGTGTGGATTACCCCAGGTAATGGATGACCAGAAGAGCAACATGGCAATGAGTTAAGACTCTCTGGTTTATCTTTGAAGTTTTTTAGGTGGATCTGTTGAGAGGTAAATATATCTGGGAGACACAGTACAGGACAATTATTGTAGTGTTCAAATTTTGTAGTGGTCTAAAAAGCTCTGGCCTATATTGAGTCCATTGAGATAGGTGTCTAGCATGTGCATATATTTTATCTCAGCTGTCTCTCTCTGGATTCTTGTCCTGCATGTTTTTCCCCCACAGAATGGCAATTTTCAGATCATGGGTAGAATGACCAGGTAAATTAAAATGATGTGAAATAGGTTTCTCTGTGTTACTATTCCTGATGTCTGATTTGTGGCCATTAATTCTTTTCCTTAGAGATTGCCCCATTTGTCCTATGTAGAGTGCAGATGGGCATTGTTGGAAAAGTTGGCATAAATAACATGTACCTTTGATATTGTGTATGACATTGTTAGGTCCGGTAATCATGTTAGGTCCAGTAATCACCTGATTACACAAAATGTCATACCACACCTCTGTTCAACCTTAATCAATCCTATTTAGCCTGGTTCACTCCAATTTGGCCATCCAGTCACACCCTTACTTATAAAAAAACCCACACACATGCAAAATATAATACACTGGCCATAATGCTGTCACATACACCGACTGGTGTAAATCCATTGCCATAACTTTCAGTGGTCAATTGCTGCCAGTTGAGAAGTTGGTTCTTTATTTTCTTGTCACATAGCAGTTGTGTGACTTGGTGTGTGACAACAAGAACTAATGCCAACTTCTTAATTCAACACTGAATTGCCATTGAAGTTACACCACTAGTTATGCTGGCATAAGTAGATAATAAGATGCCAGCTACTGGAATGTAGAATCCTCATGGATTTTCCTAGAAAAATCCTGGGAGAATAATAGCAGCCAAGATTTTCTCCTTTATCTTTTCTGTTTGTTCTACCTGTATGCTTGTCCATGTGGAATCAATGGGTAGGAACGGGGTAGGAAAATGGATGAATTATAGATGAAAAGCAGCAATTTCAATGCTGGCTGATCTTGGATGTGCTGATCAAAAGCTCAGTTTCCACAAGAGGGAAAAGAGAGACTAACCACCAGTGACAGCTTAGTTATTAATTTCTTCACTTCAGGGTTTTGTATAAATCAATTTATGGAGAAATGTGGAGGTTTGAGGACTATGAAGGCAGCATTCGTCTCTCTTTAGCTGGTTAACTTATTAAAGATTAGTTACCTCTTAACACATCTTAGTTATGGCCTACAAAACTAGCCACATACATCCATGATGACAAAACAAATTCCAAAGGCCTAAATCTAATAGTTAATTCCATCTACCTGGTAACATCCCAAAAGGCAACCAGTCATTGATGTAAAGAACTAATTTCTCCTCCCAACATGGAAAAAGTATTGTTGCTTTCTCTCATTCCCAACCCACTGCTCAGAAAATTGTACGTACAGTGGTGCCTCGCTAGACGATTGCCTCGCAGGATGAGGAATTCGCTAGATGATGGCTTTTTGCGATCGCTAATGCGCTTCACAAAACGATGTTTCCCTATGGGCGATTTTCGCTAGACGACGAGTTTTCCCCATTGGAATGCATTGACTAGCGGTCAATAGCTGTCAGTGCATTCCAACGGGGACCCGCGCTTGCTAGACGATGTTTCCCTATGGACGATCTTCGCAAGACGACTTTTCTGTTGGAATGCATTGAAGAGATTTCAATGCATTCCAATGGGGAAACGTGCTTCGCTAGACGATGTTTTCGCAAGACAGCGATTTTCGCTGAACGGATTAATATCATCTAGCGAGGCACCACTGTATATGTCTCTCTTCAGTCTCTAAGGTATTGCAGCACTTGTTGTAGCAGTGCAGGCCAACATAGCTGTGCAAGCTACTCTGATGGAATTTGGCCATTGGGATATCAGTATCCTTCTGATTGCTGGAAATAGGGAGTGGGGTGAGTGATGGATATCTCCATGTATTCCAATCTCTTGTGATGCTGTAAGGGCCTTGACATAGTATGTATTAAAGCAGTGGTCCCCAAACCTTGGGCCTCCAGATGTTCTTGGACTTCAACTCCCAGAAATCCTGGCCAGCAGAGGTGGTGGTGAAAGCTTCTGGGAGTTGTAGTCCAAGAACATCTGGAGGCCCAACATTGGGGACCACTGTATTAAAGGACACCATGACTGACCAGGTCTAGACAGTTCTTGATGTATTTCAGCATTTCTGATTTCAGTGCTACCAGAATGTGATGCACCAGTCTGCTGCTTCCATTGAGGGCTGACATGGAGCAGAATGTATAGCTAGATTCCCATACTAAATAATGAATTCATCCAGTGTTGTAGTATTTAACTACAAAAAGTTGTCTGGCAGTGCTCTCAATTAGCTATGATGATAAGGGAGAAAAGGCAGATAAGAATTTCAGAGAGAGTATGTATAGTGATTTCAACTTGTTGTGCTCACTTTGTAATCCAAGTCTCTTCAAAGTAGGTTTTGCTGATTTGTCAGCAGGTCCAATTTAGAGCTTGGAAAAGTTACTTTTTTGAGTTGCTGTAAACAGAATTCTCTAGCCACTAAGACCATACAGGTTGAAGGATTCTGGAAACTGTAATGGAAGCATTACTCCAGCCATGCACAGTTATCCCTGGCAGAGCCGGGTTGAGCACCACCAGTGATGGTGAAGCTTCTGGGCTAGTATACAAAAAGCTTTAAATCCTCGTGCTTGCTAGATTATCTGAGTATATAAATTTGCAGAATTGAATTACTGTTTTGTCATTTTACAGTTTTTGTTTAAGTTAATTATAAGTTGATGGCCTTTTATCCTGGTCGTCCTCACTCACCAAACCATAATTTTGATGCTGAATTTATACTGAGTTGCTGTTCTATTTTTATTTAAATCCATGTAGATATCAATCAGAGGTTTGGACCATTTGTTCAATACCTCTAAAATGATCATTATTTGCTCCATAATGCCATTCAACCAAACACGTTTTATTTATTTTCTCCAAAAAGCTTCTAACATTCACAAAGCCATATATTCAAAAAGTGCAATACAATACTTGTTGAAAAAATGCAGAAAGCACAGACTTGATAAAAACGAAGCTGTGAATTATGTACATTCAGGTAAAGTGAAAACAGTCCAGCCTTTTTTTGTCTCCCATCATTATGAGTGGTGATGCTTTATCCTGCTGGATCATTGACATGTTCTGTATGGCTATCTACCAAGAGGGATATTTCAGAGTCAGCATGAATAGATAAAGTTGTTTCCCTTTGTGTTAATAGAGAACAAGGAGACTACCGTATTTGCCGGCGTATAAGACGACTGGGCGTATAAGACGACCCCCAACATTTCCACTCAAAATATAGAGTTTGTTATATACTCGCCGTATAAGACTACCCCCTCTTCCGCACACCTTCCACACACCAAATGCGCACGGAGCTTCGACATAAGAACAGAAACAGGCAGGGAAAAAAGGCGGGCAATTCAACTTTCTAACTATAGGTGGTGCCGAGGCTGCTTCTTGGTGCTTTAGGTCTGTCGGCCATTACTGTATAGGGTGTGTCGCAGTTGAGAGAGCTCCGGCTTTCCGAGTGAGCCTGTGTGTGTGTGTCTGCAAGGAGGTAAGCTGCTGTTTTCTCCTTTTAAAAAACTTCTGGGTGGGTTTTGGCTGGGGCGGATATGTTTCTGTGCTGTTTTGTTGGTGTCTTTTTTTCCCTTAATGCCTCAGCAAGGGAGCTGAGTTTACTGTGTGTTGTTGGAAGTTTCCCCCCTTCTTAAAGCCTCAACAAGGGAGGTCGTTTTACTGTGTGTTGTTGGAGGTTTCCCCCCTTCTTAAAGCCTCAACAAGGGAGGTCGTTTTACTGCATGTTGTTGGAGGTTTCCCCCCTTCTTAAAGCCTCAACAAGGGAGGTCGTTTTACTGCATGTTGTTGGAGGTTTCCCCCCTTCTTAAAGCCTCAACAAGGGAGGTCGTTTTACTGTGTGTTCTTGGAAGTTTTCCCCCTTCTTAAAGCCACAACAAGGGAGGTCGTTTTACTGCGTGTTGTTGGAGGTTTCCCCCCTTCTTAAAGCCTCAGTGCCTTCCGTTTCTTCGGCCTGAACGGATTAATTGGTTTTCAATTCATTCCTATGGGAAATGGTGCTTCAACCTACGAACATTAAAAAAGAGGACGAAATGGCTGAAAAGCCTCCAGGCAGCCATGTGGCTGCGGCCATTTTGTCTTCTCCTCCACTCCTCCCCTCTCCCGACGATCAGCTGATGGGCGGGCTATTAGGAGGCTTCCTGAGGCTTTCTCTGCACTGGAAATTCAGGGGGAAAAGGTGGAAGCTACCGGTATGTCTATTCCAACTGAAGTGCACCCGGCGTACAAGACGACCCCCCCACTTTGAGGCATGTATTTCAGGGTAAAAAAGTAGTCTTATACGCCGGCAAATACGGTAATTAAAATTTCCTACCAAAGGTCACTTTTGTTCTGTTTTTCTTGGTGGACCTTTGAGTTGATTTTGTGCCTTTATTATTGCAACCTTGCGCTCTGATGGCAAGACGTAGTCTTGCTTAAGTGAAGCTGCCAGAATCAAGCACAACATAGAACAATCTGTAGGAAGTCACAAAGTAATGTTTATAGATAATTAAACAGATGGGAAAATTATTGTTTTTAGATGTCAAAATGTTGTTGCTTGCACGCTTAGCTTGTTGATGGAAAGTTTGGTGAATTATCAGTTCAAAAATTGGCCTTATCCATTGCACAGGGCTTGCACTGTCCAGTTCAAAGGCAGAATCACGATATTGTCCACATATATTCAATGGGAGGTAGCCTTATTCTTTATGGAAATTGCTTTGGAGTCGGTGATACCAATGGTGCTCTTCTCCCCTGGTTGATGTGTGTTCCAGTGCACAAGAAGAGTGTTCCACCTGCAAAAGAGTACATGCACAGGATATGAATCAGTTCTCACAGATTCATACCAAAGTGTGGCAAACCCTCTTGTCATGTTCATCTGCATTGATATAAAGCTGCATTTGAGACAATAGTCCCTTTTTGAGCAAGTGACCTCATTGTCTGAAAAAGTGCCTCTGTCTGCAATCCTGTGTTCCTCTACTAAGGAGTCAACCCCCTTGAACTTACTGGAGCTTATCTCTGAGCAAACATTCTCTGCTTTCGATTTTCAGCCACATTTTTCTGTGCACATGATTGTACAAGCATGATAGAATAAATGTCTTCTAAGATCTCTCTGGTGTCTACCACGTTCTGTGCCATTGGGTTTATAGGCTTTTTTGTCTGTTCCTGTAGATAGCTAATTCCAGCAAGACTGAATGGTGATGGTTGTTCTCTGAATTCAGTTGAAAGGGAGGGAAAAGGAAAGAAAGAAAGCACCAGGGAAACTGAGTAGTCTCCTTCAGAGTCCTACATGTTCTGCCTGCCTGCGGGTTCACTCTGTTCTCTGCAGCACTAGCCAAGGTTTATTGTACTTGGCTGCTGATTCAGAAGCATCAGTTCCCCTGAAAGCAGCCTCAACACATATGCCTTTCTTTTTAAAATCGTTTATGTGCCTCCCACCAGTGCTCAGTCTTCCATTCCTTAACTCAACTCATGACAAGAGGAGGAGGAGGAGAATTTCCCTGTGCAAAGAGTGCACAGCCAGGCTTATTACCAAAGCTGCTTCATATGCCAGAAATGCACCCTTCTGAGTCTGACCCCTGTCCTGGGAAAAAGATATTGCTGCTCAACTCATTATTAGGAGTATTTGTAAGTATAGCCCTCTAGTTTCTATGTTGGCAAGGGAGAGGGTCAGGAGCCCATCCAAAGGTAGTGGCTGGCATGACATTCTGGGGCCTCATATTTGGTGTGATGAAGCTACCAGATTAATATATTCTGCAGAATTGCAGTGCTCCATATTGGGAGCTGGGATGGGGGATCTGATTCCCAAGGCAGAGTTCCCAGTCTCAAGAAATGAAGATCATAATGCAAGAGATGATTGGAATAGAGAGATCTCAAGTTTCACTATGACCATGGGCTTGGTTCTAAAGAAACCAAAGAAATCATTTTCTCTCTAGCAAAGAGGACTGTTGCTCCTTCTGTAGCACATTTCTTCTTGTTCTTTTGAAGAATTTGGAGATGCTGTGTTGGCTTTATTTAATAACTTTGTTGGTTGTGTTCCTAGAGTTACTAGCTCAGGTCTTTTTAGTGAGATAAGCCCCTCCTTACACTGGACTTTATTCTAGTATTTGAGAGTGTGAGAATCAAATAGAACATTGAAAACCTCCCATATGTCTTTGCCATGTAATATGACCATATTCTAAATTTTGGAGAACTAGATTTTTCCCCCAAAAAAACCTACCACCCTACAATTGGTTATTTCCCCCCTCTTTCTAAAAGACTTCTGCATCCTGAACAAGCCAATGGACTGCTCTCCCTCTTAAGTGGTGAGCTTGTATACACTGATTTGAGCATAGGTTGTGCACTCCTGTTCAGATTTTGCTTTGTTTTTGAGCAAATTGGTGATTGCTAATCTGAATTTTATTCAGCTTGAGCTTTGGATCTTCCATCCCCACCCCTCAAGCTTTTACAGAGCAAGGTTGTATTCACTACATAGAAACTCCTATATTCTGATTTCTTTTATTAGTCATTTTATGAAGCTGTTTCATTTTCATGCTGAATGGAGCCCAGGATCATGTGCTTCCTAGACTAACTGGTTTTCTGCTCTCAAATATGGGATTTTATTTGATCTTATTAGTTTCTATGTGTATTTTCAAACTTTCTTGTCTCTTGGTCTCAATTCAGTTGCTCAAGGTAGAGGCAAACATAGCTGTAGACTGTGATCAGTTGATATTAGGGGCTATGTTCTGGAGCAAGCAGCGTTTTTTATAATTGACATCATTACTGAAGCTTCATATTGATTCAGATTCAGACTTACATGACCTTCACTTCATTCCACCAAGCCCTATTCCAATTTATTCTGAATTTATTCTGAAAGTGCCAGTTCAAAAGTAAAGTGTTACACTTGCCTGTCTCCTGGAAAGGCAAGTCAAATATTACAGTAAGTGTATTTTCAGTGCAGTGACGTTCAGCCTTTTTTGCAATGTGCCATGCAAGTACTAGTATAAGACAATGTCATTATAGCTAATACGACTGTGTTTAGGGAGCTCATATGGCGTGGGTGGTTCTGATGTCTTCCATGCTGCTGAGCTGGTCCAAATTCAGCAGTGCAGCATGAAGAGACAGGATAAAGTATAGGCATAATTATGTAGTACAACCAAGATCTACTGTCTGCAAGTGGTGCCAGTACATGGCAATCCCAATACCAAAGGAACAATATTCTCCTTCATGAGCCTGCTTGAACATTAATATTTGCCTTGGAAACCCCTCTCTGCATTCCTTTCCCTGTTTTTGTGTGATGTTTTCAGAGAGGTAGTGCCCAGTGTGGAAAGCTACCAGGGAGGTTAAATATTACTGAACCAGATGTCTTCTCAATGCTACACAAAGACCATTTTATTTATCTATGTCTTCCAGCACTTCTCATTTCTTTTAGTTGCAATCCTGTGCACGCCAGCTGGGTATGTCCTGATGTACTCAGTAAAATATCCAAGTAGACTTGTAAGTAGAGATGGGGGTATTCGTATACAAATATCCCCGCACAGCTGGAGTTAATGAGGGTCCGACCCCTGGGGCTGGACCATCCACTCACATGTCCGGTGGCGGCAGCGGCCCCACTCTTTCTTCCAATCAGTCTGGAGCGCCGCTCGGCAGCCTTGCAGGGAGACTCGTCCTCCTTCCCTCTGCCAGGGTGGCTAGATGAAGAGAACAGTACTTGGGAGCAATTGGAAGGATGAGCGGGGCTATTGGTGGCGGCGGACGGACGTTTGAGTGGACGGTCCGGCCCCAGGGGCTGGACCCTCATTAACTCCAGCTGTGCGAGGATATTTGTATTCTTATACGAATACCCCCATCTCTATGACTTACAGTTAAATTGTTGATTGTTATTGTTACAGTGACTTGCTTGTTTTAATGAGACATGGTTTTTGCAATCCTTTGTGCTATCCTGGAAATCTTTTAAACTGCAAGACATAAAAATGTTCTTGGTGATTAAAGGAGTACTAATTCCCTCATTCTAGGCAGGGCTTTTCTTGTTTAATCACGTCCTGCCCCCAACACAAAATTTTAGGGGAAGTCCTAACAGTTTAGATAACAGATTTGGAGCACCTGGTTGCCAAGTGAAACCTTGGGAGTTTGATTCCTCACCTTGCCTCCCTGGGGAACAGCCAGCTTGCATGGCCTTAGACAAGCCACATGGTCCTAGAGCACACTCAGAAGAAGCAAATAGTAAACCACTTCTGAATAGTTTGTACCTAGAAAGCCCTGAGAAGGGTCACCATAAATCAGGCTTGATATCATGCAACTATTATTATTTCTGATAGTGATGATTTTTATATGTAATCCTTCTGTTCTTTTCCACCATGTCTTCTATTTTTTATTTTTATTTTTTGTTCTTTACCCAAAAGGTCTGTTGAGGATGGAAAGATGGAATAGTTACCTTTCTTTGATACAGCTAGGAGCTGTCCTTCTGGAAGCACTCTGAACCCAATTTGGGTCTGAGCCCAGGAAACAGAAAAGAAAGTAAGAACACAAAGTGGAGGATTGTGCATATGATAGTCATGGTGCTTTCGCATATCCTATTCTAATATATTTCATGATTGTTTTCATAAATATATTATACATATTTCTGTCTAGGAAATGATTAAGAAATTAGCAGGAAAAAGAATAGCACATATATTGACACTTGCCTCTTGGTCCCATATCTCGTCGTGAATTGCTGCTGCACCTAATGGCTTATTTTCCTAATCATAGCAACCTTGGCAGGAAATGCATGTTTCAGATGACCTGCAGTAAGTTTATTTTTACTCTGGGTTATCTGAAAACCATGATTAAATCATCTATTTCACGTGGCCTGCTTTAATGCAGATACTTGCATTAAAGGAGTGCATGGAGTAGTTCTCGGTCTACAGGCTGGCCAGCACTGGGAAGCTTCCTACCACTACTGACAACCGAAGGAAATTGGGGCAGCCTTGTCTGCTTGCCATGGAGCTGCCCCCACCCTGGCAAAAACAATGTTGCCAGCTGCCCAGTGCTGAGGTGACTGAGAAGCCTTCCAGGCACTGGCTGGGCAGCTACAATTTCTTGCCTCGGGGGCAACTCTAGCAGTCCTACTTTTGCAGCATGGTGAGCCCCAGCTCTGGTTGTGTCAGCAGCTTGGAAGCCTCTTAGCACTGATTGGCTGGGATGGAAACCCTGGTACAATTTTAAAATGGTGCCAATGCAACCTTTTTAAAACTGTATGAAGGCTTGAGTCATGTGAAATGACCAAAGTTGCTACGAAGTGACTTCAGTCCTTTCTGTAAGTGTAATCGTGGCCCTCATGTCCATTCAGTCTCTCATGTTCAAAGGAATGCAGTTTGATTAAGAAAAAAATATATATAGAGGGGGAGGTTTACATAGCCTTTCATTGTTGCTTCTCTGCTTACACTCAGCCTGATGAGGCTACTTCCAGATTGTTTTGTTTTTACACTCCAGGCATTGGTTAACCTTGAATATATTTCAAAATAGAAAAACTAGGCGGCCTGGCCAGAAATGGACCAGATGTTGTTTGCAATAGTATAATATTAACAGTGCAACAAGCATTCTGTATTTTGTGAAGTTTCCTTGTTTGTTTTCCTTTCACTTGCATAATTTTGTTATAGAGTTCCTGACATGAAAGTTGGGGTAGTTCTTGAAATATTGCTTTGAAAGAATGTGTTATTGTGACTCTATACATAATGAAGCTACAGAATGCCAGTAAGAGCTGTGTCTTTGACAATTAAGGACTGCCTTGAGCTCATATAACAATTATGCTGTCTTTAACACTAACTGATGTTAGATACTGAAAACACTTTTTTGTTTTATATTCTTAATGGATGATTAAAAGTATCATCTGTTTCTTCATTTGTATTGTAAACACTTTGGTGCTCTCTATGTGTTTCCTGCTATAGTTTTTGTAAATTGACTCAGCATGGCTAATGGTTGAGAAAGGTGAGAGTCATAGTCCAAGACTGCACAAATCTAAGAGTGGGTGATACCTTTTTAAAAAAATCAAACAAGTTGCAAGCTTTTGTGTAGAACGTTCCATAGCAGCCTCTAGCAGAAGGTTGGGATTAAACCAAATGATGCTGTTAATGGTCACACTCATCACCACCTGTCAGACAACGTGGACTCTCAACACCAACTGTGTGGACTCTTGGCATCAGCCAGAGATGACTATAAACTGAAGAAACATCTGATTATGCCCACCAGGTAAAACTATTAATTTGACTTTAATTTGGCTTTCATTGACTTCTTCTACCTGGTGATTAAACCAAATTATAACCCCAACCTTCTGCTGGAGGCTGCTATGTCTCAGTGTTGCTTTTTTTCTGAGCCCCATGCCCAAAAAGAAACTTTGTGTTTTGGAAGCAGGCAATGTGGGTACATGGAGGAGGACAGTCACAGAGTAATTGGCAAACCTATTTGTCTTAAGAGCAGGCTAGAAAATTCCAACCATCCTGCAAGGGATGGAGATTGCACTGCCCCCATGACATTTGCAACTTGAGTCTAAAATCACCTCTCCAAACAGACTTAGCACAAACATCTGCCTTCAATTTTTGGGATTCTTATCTACACATTTTCTACACTTTCCATGAAGTGGTGGTGCTTAGCCCAAAAAATGGAAGTTTCTCCATGAAAACTTGCAATTTGTTTGATGTTTTTAGTGATCCAATAAAAGGGGTCACCCGCTCTTACATTTGTGTAATGTTAAAGAACACAGAATATTTTTCTAATTCTTTCTGGACTGTAGTCCAAGACATTTACAGCACACCAGATTGCTTTTTCTTGCCTTCAAGATAGGATCTAGCTGAATATGTGTATTTAAAATGAACAGCCTCAACAAGTCATATATTTCTATAGCAAGATTATGTATTTCTCAGGATCCATGCCTGCGGCAATGGAGCCATATTTGTTATGTAATTTTTGTTGTGGACTCACCACCATGTAAAACATTTACAAAGTTGTAGATTTGTAGAGAGATAGATGTTCAGTATGTCTGCTTGAAATGCTGCAGTTGATGTAACAAATTGGGTTTTGCTTATTTTATGATATTTCTGGTAATAATTACTTGAGTTTGTTTTATCTTTTTGTTTGGAGTAGGTGTTTGGGGATTTTTGTTTGTGTGTGTTTTGGTGGAACACAGTTTCCTTTCATAAAATCAGAGTTGAATCCTTTTTTCCCTTCTCATATCATCAAAGGAGACAATTGGCATTCCTCTGAAAGAGAATTTTAATTTCGATTTAACTATTGTAAAGCTTTTCTTCCATATGGGGCTCAAGCTTGGGAAGGAGTTTGCTCTGTAAAATGCACAGACATTTCAAGTTTGCTGAAATTATAAAATAGTGTAGTGTTGCCCTTTTTTAACTCTTGGATGTCAGGACTTCTCTTTTTTTCTAAAAATAATAACAAGATTGATTTCCTGTAGGAGGTCCACCACAGTCTACTATAGAATTACACGTTCCAGTGGTTCAGAGTTGTACAGTAGGTATGTCAGTGGTCGTTAATAGGGAACCTTCATGTCTTCATTGCTCTTGGCTCCTTCCCTGTACTGTTCCTTCTTTGTGACTCTGCCACTGTAAATTTTCTCCTCTAAAGCTCACTTCCTCTTTTACCTATAACTTGTGCCTCCTTTTTTCTTGTCTCATACCTTTTTCTCTCTCTGGAGTCTCTACAAATTTTCCTCATTTTTAGGCCTGCTTTCTGCTCCACCTTCAATCCACTTCTCACCTCCTGAACTTATCTGGCTTGAATTCCTATTCGCTTCTTCCCCTTCCTCAGACTACAGTTGTGGGTTGCAACCTGTGATTTGTAGAGCATCTTTAACACTCCCAAAGTGGGTGACATGGCAGTGACAGTTCACCTGGTCATTTCTTCCCAGAGTGAGTTGCGCTGTCCAAATGTATTGGAGAGCAGGACTTTCAGGGTGAGCGGAGGCTGCAGATAAAAGCTGAAGGATGCCAGAGTAGCAGCTTCTCATTCCTGGCATTTCAAGAGTAAAACCTGAGAGCAAGAGGTAGGTCTTTGTAATGTCATGGGGCAGGCCCTTGCAAAAGCATTGATAAAAAAAGACTATATTAATATGTCATTTTAGAAACTATCATGACCTTGTAATTGGAACTGCAAAGGTGGATAGTGATCTGAGGGTAGGCACTGTGAGCCCCCACCCTGTCATGGACAGATTACTTCCTACTGAGATTCAACCTGTCTATCGCGGCCCCCCTCCATGGGGAGAAGAGACCTGTGAAAATGGTCCACCTTTGCAAGCTTCTTGACCTGGAACAGTTCCAAGAGGCTCTGGGAGGGTTTCCAGCTGAGCTGATAGACGACCCTGTTGAAGCCCAGGTTGATAGATGGTATTTGGAGACAACCCAGGCGGCTGACATGATCTCCCCTAAACACCCTCTCTGCTCCAGAGCTCACACTGCTCCTTGGTATACTAAGGGCCTGCGAGCTATTAAGTTATCAAGGAGACAGCTAGAGAGCAGGTGGAGAAGAGATCAGTTAGAACAAAATAGGGCTGCAGTTAAAACTATGGCCAATAAATACACTAATGCCCTTAAACAGGCAAGAAAGATTTTTAACATCCAGAGGATTGGTGATGCTGCAAACTGACAAGCAGAATTGTTCCAGGTGGTCTGCGACCTTACCAGTTCTGGCTATTCAAGGCCTCGTTTTGAGTTCACCAGTGATCAGTTTGCAGCCTCAAGGCCATTCGTGCCGACCTTGACTCCACCAGCAGTCTAGCTGATCCGGGGGTAGCCATTGCTGCCCCATGTCCCATTGCCGTCAGCCACAGTGTCCTCCTGGGCAGGCTCTCTGATTGGGGATTTAGCATTGAGCTGGCTCTGATCCTTGCTCAAGGACTGTGTCCAGAGAGCTCAGCTGGGGGAGGAGGTGTCGGCACCGTGCACCCTTCAGTGTGGGGTTCCTCAGGGATCGGCACTATCCCCAATGCTGTTTAATATCTATGTTAAGCCATTGGGGGAGGTCACCAGGAGTTTTGGAGTAAGGTATCGTCAGTATGCTGATGACACACAACTCTTATCTCTCAGTTACCACCTCTGCAGTGGATGCCGTCCATACAGTGGAGCGTTGCCTGGTTGCAGTACTGGAATGGACCAGGGCTAGCTAACAGGCTCAAACTGAACCCAGACAAAACAGAGATTTTGCTCCTGGGGGGGACATCCAATAGGTTAGGGGGGATGGTCCCTAGGCTGGATAGTACTCCCCTCCAGTTTAGGGACCAAGTGCGTAATTTGAATGTTCTTCTGGACCCGGCTGTCTCTTGGGAGTCCCAGATTGCAGCCATGTCCAGATCAGCCTTTAACCAGCTTAGGCTAATCGTCGAACTTCGCCACTAATTAGACGAGGACTCCCTCAGGAGTTTGGTTCAGGCCCTGGTCATCTCCCGGATCGACTACTGCAATGGCCTCTATGTGGGGCTCCCCTAGAACCTGATCTGGAGACTTCAGCGGGTCCAGAATGTGGCAGCCTGACTGGTGGTTGGTGCAAGTAAATTTGACCACATCACTCCAGTTCTGGCACCTCCACTGGTTGCCCATGGCATCCCAGATCAGGTTCAAGGTTTTGACACTCACATACAAAGCCCTCCACGGTTTAGGCCCATGTTACATGTTGGAGTGTCTCTCCTTAATATCATCTGCCTGACCCACAAGATCATCCCAGATGAGATTCCTCTGTGTGGCCACCCCAAAGGAGGCCCATAAATCCTCTACAAGAGGTAGGGCCTTCTTTGCGGTGGCTCCAACTTTATGGAACCAGCTTCTGGAGGAGCTCCGCCTAGTCCCATCCCTGTGGACTTTTAAGGAGCAATTAAAGATATTGCTTTTCATGGAGGCTTTCCACATCAACCCCAGCTGACCGCCTTCCCCTCTCCCTTTTTCTCTCTCCCCTCCTCTTCTTCCCTCCCCTCTTTTTCTCCATCCACTCAAAGATTAGTTGATGCCATCTGTTTTTTTTTTTTAAGGTTTTTTGTTTTAGGGTTATCGGTTTTAATATTTCTTTTTTTATTTTTGTTTTCTATTTTACGAGTTGTAACCTGCCAGGAGTAGTGATGTGACACTAATGGGAGCAGGATACAAATTGAACAAAGAAACAAAAAAAAAACAAAAAAAACCTGTTTCCTATTCTGTTAGCTTGCATGTTTGACCAACTTTATATGTACATTGCTTTTCAACTCCCTAAGCAGTACAAATATTGCATCACCAGTGTTGCCAGAAAGCATGTAGAATAATTAACAAATTCTAAATTTTGCTTTAGTCTTAAATATCATCCCAAATAAACTGTAGGGTCAAATAAACAGGTAAACTTCATTAGATGGGAGAGATTAAAACACAAATCTCTGACCCAAGCTAGTTGGGTTTTCTCAGGCACCATCCTGACTCATCTTCTCACACTGACATGTTTTGGGGTCCACTTCTTCTTTCCAGACATGAATAATTACAGGAACGTATAGGCTTATACTTAGGGTTTAGGCATTCTGTGATACATCAGTACCGTTATCCAGTCATGCTGAGGAAATTGCTTCTTTTGTGTGTATCAGCTGGGGAAGACTGTAACTCCCCTGTTAGAGCAGTATGACAATGAAACCAATTACCTTGGGAGGTGGTAAGCACTCCAGCACTGGAGGCATTCAAGAGAAATTTGGACAACCATCTGTCAAGATCTGCTTTGATTTGGATTCCTGCATTGAGCAAGGGGTTGGACTCGGCCTTATAGACCCCTTCCAATTCAATTATTCTATGATTCATATCGAAGGTGGTCATCCATGTTCTTCCATCACTCAGACAAAAGATGCCTCTTCCCTTTCCCAAGGCATTGAACATCTGTTCCTTTAGAAATAATCTTTAGAAGCCTTATACAATAGAACGGGTCCATTGTTCTACATGCTATGTAAAAATAATTGGATACAGGCCCTTCATAAAAGGTATTCTGTGGACACTGTTTGGGTTTTGTTTTGTTTTTTAAAGAAAATGCAACTGCTGGGGCTCTAAACGTGAAGACTGGCACAGGAGGAGACAGGAGAGAGATGTCTACTTTTCCCTCAGGCTGTTTCCTGCCAGCTCATTCCTCAAGCTGTTCTCGCCCCTGCTGTGGAAATGGACAGGTACCCTATCTTTTTCACAACAGGAGTAAAAGCGGTTTGAAGATGGTGATAGAAAAACAAAACAAGTGTAGGGGGAAAGGGCTCAGAAGTCTCTTTATATTTTCGGACTGCAGTGTGGGCCCTTACATTTTGTAAAACAGACAGAAAGACAGGCAGGCAGGCAGACAGATGTAAACGGAATCAAGGGACTGCACTGACTGCAGTTTCCAAACCATCTTCAGAGACAACGTGCATTAAAGTGCAACGTAAAGTGCATTACAGCTAGAAAAAAGGTTCATTGTTCCTAATTTTATTTTAGTCCAGATTGGGGACAGTCATACAACAGCAAAATTGTATAAAGGCTAATGGTAGGGGAATGATAATTGTGATTGTTTGCTTTAAAAACGAGTGTGGTTCCTTGCCCAGAGAACCTTCGCTAATGAATAGTTTAAAAATATATAAGTTGAAATCCAGTTGTAAGCTGCAGCTAGAGTAGGCCCACTGAATCAGTGGGGATTTGATGAATCAGCACCTATGTGAGTTCCATTTGTTCAGTTGACTTACTCTAGTTATCATTTTCTACTGGATTTCAGCAATTAAATAAAACAAAACAAAAGTATTTCAGAAACATCACAAAAGTAGTTCATTTTAGCCAGATATTTTTGTCTGTCAGGCTTTTTTTGTTTTGTGTCTGTGTAATCAATGTGATCCATCTGGGAACCAGACATAATTGCTCTGGGAACCTGTGGAAAGATATCTCACATATCTACACATATACTTCTTCTGAGTCATTTTTTTTCCAGTTATACTTGCTTCAGTTACATTTTTAAAAAACAATACTTCCTTCACCACCCCCTTTAAAATGGGTACAGTGGATTCTGATGTTGACTGGGATGGCAGCAGTGGGGAAGTGAAAGATTAACTAATGATATGATGGCTGTGAACTTCTCAGTTTTAAAAGGGGATGAGACACATACATAGAGGATAAGATTATCAATTGCCACAAGTCATGGTGGCCATGTATTATTTTGATGTCTGAGGCAGCATGCCTCCAAACATCAGCTGATAATGAACACAATCAGAAGTCTGCTAATTTACCACATATTCTGCTTATTGGCTTCCCATAGCCATTTGCCTGGTCACTGTGGAAAAAGAATGCTGGACTATGTAGTCCTTAGTTTTGATCTAGCATAGTTCATGTGTTCTAATCCTTCCACAACAGCAAACCGTTTCCCACAATAAATTACCCTAAAGTTACTAATAATCCCAATGGGGGGAAAGGACCAGTATTTATATTAGTTTGTTCACTCTACAGGTCTTGTATCTGCTTTGGAGGTGGGGTATGTCATTTAGATGATGGAACAATCAGGGTGGGTGGAGGGTAATAGTCCACCTCCATTATTGATGCTTTGTTTAAAATAAGAGCTCCCAGACCCATGAAGGCCAGTGGAGTGAGCCACTGCTGAATCTCCTGTTTTGATGCTATGTAATGTACACCTAATCATCATCATTACCATGTGCCGCCAAGTCATTTCTGACTTATGGTGACCCTTCTCTGGGTTTTCAGATAGAGAATACTCAGTAATTGTTCACCATTCCCTTATTCTGAGGGCATCCTGGGACTGTGCAACCTGTCCAAGGTTACTCAGGCTGGCTCTGTTCAGAAGAGACAGAGTGGGGAATCAAACTCCCAACCTCTGGTTCCACAGCCAGATACCTAAACCACTGAGCTTTCTACCCAGTATACTCAGTAGAAGATAATTATTAATTCTGGATTGGGGCTCTGCCAGTTTATATATTCAAGCAGTAGTGATCTAGCTTCTGACTGTTAACCTGGGAGCTTGTGATGGCCGCTGATTGCCTTGCTCTGTCCCAATGAAAACCCTTGTTAATAAATGCTGCGTTGACATTCCTAACACCACCACTACCACCATGACCACAGATTAGTTCCCTCAGTGTGTCTAAAAGAGGTTGCTTGTGTTCTTCCTTCCTCTGCCAATTCCTAATAGAAGCTTCTCCATTTCCACAGAGGTTACGGGCTGTCCCATAAAAAAGGAGAAGCAACAGACTTGGCCTCTGAAGTATATGCACACTTCATGGAAACAGAAGTTGAGCAATTTCTCTGATGAACTGACCAGGTTTCCTCTTTCTGCTCCATCAGGCTTGCTGTTTTTGGGTTGCTTTTATCTTCCTTGTACACAAAATAGTTTGCACGGGGAGGGGGAAAAATACCATTTCCTGTAGGTTCAGGTTCAGTTCCTGCAAGTTGATAAGAGGCTGGAAGAGACTCTTTGCTTTGTTCTGGGTCTTGGGAAGCCCCCAGAGCAGCACAGGAGCTAAGAATAGGCTGGCTGGCAGTGTTTATAAAGTCGGTAGCTCTTTGTTTTGTTTTTGTTTTTAAAATGTGCTGAGCTAATAAGGTTGTGTCAAGTTTGTGGCTGATCTGTATGACGATGTGTGTGGGCTGCGTTTCCCCTCCTCTTCCCTCTATCACCCAGCAAAACACATCAGTATGATGTCTGAAGCGGAAAGACAAGAGTAGTCTGGGCAGATCTCCAGTAGCTTTGGGATAGTTTAGGTGCTGTTTCTCGTGGTTTTCATTTCCCAGAGATCTTCCTTTCCTGAGCAGTGTGGCTTAAACTACTATGAGAAAGAAGAAAGTGCTGGAACCGGCTGAACACTGTAAGGTATGATGTAAATTAAGGCTGGTGTGGCTTGAACCTAGGAACCAGCTGTTCCCAAAGACGGCTGCAAGGGGTATAATTACCTTCTTACAATAAACAGAATTCTACCCTCCCTCCGAGATATTGAGCTGAAAACTCATCAAGTGTTGAAGGAACAATACCTTAAGACCAGTTTCAGCCTATGTGAACACTGGGTGAAACATTTTTGTTGTTTAGTCGTGTCCGACTCTGTCGTCCCCTTCTCACATAGTGAGATAGCAAAGTGAGCCTTCTAATGAATGAATGCATCATAAAAGCAGTTTGTTACATATATTCAGACACTTTCAGAGAGGTGAGGAATCATGGTTGCAGCTGGTGCTGGTATCCAGCCAAGTTGGGCTGAACCTTAGACTCTGCAGGTCAATCCACCACTTGCATCCCAGGGCCAATAGAGAAAAGAGGAAAAATAGATAAAGGAAGAGGGACAATTTTTTAGTGCGAATAGTGTGGTCTTGCACAGGTGCTTTGAAGTTCCCTAGAACACAGAGGCATCAACACATTCACATATGCTAATTCTGGCATTCTTAATGGATATGCAGGTGTAGGAGATTGGAGGCTCTTGGCGAGTTCTAAGACTTCCACTTTAATTTTGTTGAAATGGAAGTAGTAGCTTGCTCTCAAGCAATATTTCTTTAGACTTGAAGTGAGGGTGTGTGTGAATCTCTCTGAAATTCTATTATATCCAGTATCTACTCTAATTAACACTAATATGTCTGCCTGTGGAGGTATTTTTGCAGAACAGTGTAGCATTTAGACAGGTGGGAGGTATTTATTGACTCTTTAGGCATACATTGTACCTATATTTATACCAGGCTTTTCCATGTTGTTGGGGAATGTTGTTCTAATCTAACACAACTGGAAGACACGAGGTTGGGAAGACTGTTTAAAACTGATGGTAATAGCTATGCTTTATTTAAGAAAAATAAAGTACTATTTTATAGTAAAAGTTACCATGTTTCTTGCAAGCCACTTGTCAAGACTAGCTCAGATTTTATATGACTTTGACAAATATCTTGTTTGCTACATCTGTAAGAGGCAAAATTGAGAATTTCCTCAGTTACTGCGCCAAAAGCAATGAGAAGTTAAAGGGGATTTCATTACACTACTTTGATTTACAAGTTAGGAATGTGTGTGTAGACAGAAGTACAACATTATGATAACCTCAGTTTATCAGGCGTAGCTTAGCAAGTTGGGCATCTGGCTACGGAGCCAGAGTTGGGAATTTGATTCCTCACTTGCCCTAGGAAGACAGCCAGCCTGTGCAGCCTTGGGCAAGCTGCAGTTTTAGGTGCCCCCTAGAAGAAGGGATGGGTAAACCCCTTCTGAGCATTTTATACCTTGGAAACTCTGGCAAGGATTATTATTATTAGTTAAGTAAAGTAATTATCATTGTTTAGTTGTCATGTGACCAGCTCTGCTAACCACATGAATTTGATATTTTGGTACATTTATAGTGAGCATGGGTCCTCAAAGTAGGCAGAATATGAGAATCCAGAACAAGAGTGGTCCCTGAAATGTTTTGGCCTATAATTCCCAAAGCCTGGCTGGGCTGGGCTGACAGGAGATCTAGACCAGAGTGTACCAGTTTTCTTTCAGTCCTAGGATAATGCTCATCATCATCTTAGAACTGCAGAGCTGAAAGAGACCCTATGGATCATGGAGTCCAGCCCCCATCAAGTAGGCACAGTGAGGAATCAAACTCCCAACATCTGGCTCTGCAGCCAGGTACCTGAACCACTGAACTATCCGGGAGTACAAAATCTTGTACCAGGAATGTCTGACAGACTAGATGTTCCTCATCCTGATCTTGAGTAATCTCCTCCATAAAGGTCCTATTCTCTTGATAACAAAAGTGAGGTTTCCATTTTCACAAGAAATAAACATAGATCTTTATTGTATTTGCTATCTTTCCACTGGTGCACAAGCCTTCAGTTCCACACTGACAGGAGCAAGAAATGTGATGAGCATTCAGGATGAATATATGGAGGAGGTGTTGGGGTTGTGACCACTGAACACTGAAGATCAATTGTTTATGGTTTCTGCATGTACAGGGAAATTTTTATTGTGTGCCCTGGCCCTTTAACTCTCAATTTCATCTGTGTAAGAACTATGCGGCAATACTAGGCAGGCAGGGTTGTTGTTTTTGTTTGAACTTGTTAACCTGTGTAACAGTCAGCAACTGTTTGTGATTCCAGCATCATTGCAGAATTGGCTTCAGAATTGGATTCTGTAGGCCAAAACTGGGGCACACAGATTATTTAGATTCTCTCTTGTCCTCTTCCCTCTTAGGTAGATGTGGCAAGCTATCTTTGGCCCAGGAACCAAATTGCAAACCATTTTTGTCCTAGGTACCAAATTCCAATTTTGCAAGGGTTTCAGGGCTCATACTCTTATCAGAATATGAGGTGGAAATCATGGAAAAAGGGCCAAGAACAAAACGGGCAGGGCCAAAGCAAAAGAACCAGGACCATTTGTAATTCTTAACAATGTGGATATTTCCCTGTCAAACATGCAAAGCTCAGTTCTGTGCATGCCTATGCAAGAATAAGCCCCAGTGCCACAGCATTTCTGCCTGCAAAGCACAGCTCAGTTCCATACAAGGTATTATTACCCTTAGTCCTGGCCAGAGATAATAGATGCTTATGAGCAGCGCTGAACATCCATGGGTTGGACATCCCCCACCCCCATCTTATTGCTTTATACATGGTTTGATACAAAGCTTGACTTTGATTTTTGGTTTTCTTCTGTTATCTTGTTCCTCCTCATGTCATTTTTGACTTACTGCAACCCTAATCGAATTTTTGAATAATGCAATATGTCAATGAATGGGTCACTACTATCATACACCTCCAAGTGTGTTTCCATGGCCAAAGGAAGATTTGAATCCAGCTCTCCAGACTGCAGTCCTACATTCTATCCACTGCACCACACCTGGTCTGTGGAAGAAAAATAAGTCAAGGCCACGATTTATAAGTTTTCTAGTAATATCAGTTTATCCCAGTGAAACCCAATAAACATTCCATAGTTTCCCTATAGGGCAATAAGCATTTTTTTGACAAAGTAAACTCCATGGTAAAAATGCTAAACTTTTTCTTCTAGCAATAAGGATCATAGACAACCAACCTGTGTCAAGATAAAATTAAAATGAATATATTGTTTAATATTTTGCAATTATGTTGGCTTTAAACTTGTTTCTTTTTGAAGCCATTTGGTTCTTTTGTATTATCACAGTAAAAATGTGCTATTATGACATGTTTATGAATGGATGAAAAAGAAAATATGTGACGTACTACACAGTGCTCTTATTTATATAAGTGACAGGTATCCTATTTGTAAGATTATTCCTTTCCTTATGAGAATTTCAAAAAGGCATCTGTATTAAAAGTTTGGTAACACACTTTTATAGACTCTTTGCAGCTGAAAGTCACAGGCTTGATCACTTACACATCTAGCTTGATAATAACCACCTTAAACTACTCCTAGTCTCTTCTCTCTCTCCTCTTTTTATTTAAGTGTTTTCAATACTTCATAGCAATTTCTTCATCTTATGCAATCCTTGTTTCTCCATCATTGCAAAATTTGACCCAGGAAAGAGAACATATATCAAAGCATTGACTCCTGTATTTCCATGCTCTTTCTTCTCCCCTTCCCTCCCCCATCCCCACAGTTGGACAAAGGGGATGTGAGCCAACTCAGCCTGCCTTCAAATACAAGCCATGGTGATGCTGATGGCAACATATGCCTTGATGTTCCAGATGGCAATCCAGACCCACAGAGGACTAAGGCTGCCATTGACCACCTGCACCAGAAGATCCTTAAGATTACAGAGCAGATCAAGATTGAGCAGGAAGCCCGAGATGACAATGTGGCTGAGTACCTGAAGCTAGCTAACAATGCTGATAAGCAACAGGCTTCTCGTATCAAACAGGTCTTTGAGAAGAAGAACCAGAAGTCGGCACAGACCATTGCCCAGTTGCATAAGAAGCTTGAACATTATCACAGAAAGCTCAAGGAGATTGAACAAAATGGGCCCTCGCGCCAGCCCAAAGATGTATTCCGGGACATGCACCAGGGCCTCAAGGATGTTGGGGCCAATGTCCGCTCTAGCATCAGTGGCTTTGGAGGTGGTGTGGTGGAAGGTGTCAAAGGCGGACTGTCAGGCCTTTCTCAAGCCACACACACAGCTGTGGTGTCCAAGCCCCGTGAGTTTGCCAGCTTGATCCGCAACAAATTTGGTAGTGCAGACAACATTGCCCACCTAAAGGACACTCTGGATGATGGGCACCCTGAAGAGGCTTCACGAACGCTGAGTGGCAGTGCCACTCTGGTGTCAAGCCCCAAATATGGCAGTGATGACGAGTGCTCCAGCGCCACCTCTGGCTCAGCAGCAGGCAGCAACTCTGGGGCAGGCCCTGGTGGCTTGGGCAGTCCCAAGTCTAACACCTTGGACAGTCACCACTATAATTTTGAGACCATCATAGAAGAACTGCGAGATATAAAGGACATTCAGTCACACCTCGAAGACTCCATGGAAGACCTCAAGGCTCAGCTGCAACGAGATTATACTTACATGACTCAGTGCTTGCAGGAGGAGCGTTACAGGTAAGGTTTGCTAAATGAATTTCTGTTTCTCCCAAACACAGAACAAATCTTTTACATGCCTTCTCTGGGTTAGATTAGACATTAAGAGGGATGCATATTCCCTGTGATTAACATGATTTTTTTTCTCCAGTGCTGCCTGTCTCAGCCATAAGACTTCCAGTCACTAACCAAAGCACTCTAATTGCAACGTAGGTATGTAAGGGAAAGCAGGTGTTTATGAAAAAAAAGACCTTTCATCATCTGAGGAAACAGTGCTTACGGATCCAGGCAAGACAACCCTGCACTTCCACTCCAGCCCATCAGTAACACACACCACATGTAGTTAATAATTTGATTACAGAAAATTACAATTGGACCGAAAATTATAAGTGGATTAAAAAAGGTCACAGCTTGGATTTCTTACAGTGGAACAGTATTGGCAGAGCATAAGGAGCAGATCCCAACACTGGGTGACCTGCTTCCCAACTCATGCAACCCTCCCAGCCCCTGCTATGCAACCAAGAATAGTTGAACCAATGTGGGTATGAATACCCCCCCCCCCCCGGGCACAAGACCACTAGAGGGCAACTCACTGGCACCTGTTATGGGAGATTGGTGGCCTTCCCAAACTAAACATACCCTTCCTTGAGACTGCTGGAGTGGATTTCTTGTCTGGGTTAGGGTCTTACCAGGGATCCAACCCTATGTGCAAAATCACCATCCCACTGCAACCAGTGATACAGTGACAAAAAGTGATACAACATAAAATCACACACACACCCCCAACACAAGTCATAATGACTGTGCATGAAAAAATAGAGAGGGCGGGTGAGTGGGTGAAGATCAACAGTAGACTGCTGGAACTTTGATTGGAACTGCCATTTGTACTTTCCTGACCAACCAGAGTGGAAGCTTCCTCCTTCTGGTCTGCCAGGAAAGACTTTGCTCCTTCCATCCCAGCCAGCCTGTTCCCCATTGGCTGGCCCCTTGTTCCCTCGACACCACCTCCTCCATGCACAAGGCAAACTGGGAAGAAAACAACACCATGATGCCAGTGGAAGATGGTAGCAGGCTCCCGAACTTCGAGAGTTACCAGGCTGGAAAGCAGGCCCTCAAGCCAATCTGACTAGGGTGACCTGTGCTTCTAAATACATACTAAATATGTACTTTGGCCTGACCCTTTATTAGTAGTTCTTGGCTTCAGTAGATACTAGTAAAGAGATGAATTAGACTTTACATTCTTGCAAGGAGCAGGGGGAGAAAAGGGCTGTGGCAGTGAAGGGGAGATGATACTGTAAACTATGTTGCCCTTGGCATGGCAAGAAAAAAAATACACCTCAGGCCCTAAGTTCAGCAATAGCTATTTGCAGCTGTATCTTAGCCAGATACAAAGATATAAAGAACAGTCAAACAGAAAGCAACACTCCCGACCCATTGACTAGTAGTGCTTGTTTTGTGAAATTAATGGGTGTTTAGGTTGTATACATGCATTTTTCCTGAGAGGAAGCCAAACTAAGCTGAATATCATCATCATCATTGAACTTCAGAGCTGGAAGGGGCCCTATGGATTATTGAGTCAACCCTAACCCTAACCCTAAACCACTGAGTTATTTATTTTAAAAAAAGCCTGCTGCTTATATACCGCCCCATAGCACTTAAAGCACTCTCTGGGCAGTTTACAAGTTAATTATGCAGGCTACACATTGCCCCCCACCCCCAGCAAGCTGCATATTCATTTTACCAACCTCAGAAGGATAGAAGGATGAGTCAACCTTGAGCCGGCTACCTGGGATTGAACCCCGGGTCATGAGCACAGTTTTGGCTGCAGTACAGCAGTTTAACCACTGCGCCACGAGGCTCTTCAATTTATTTATTTAAATAAATCTATTTATTTATTTAAATAAATAATACTCCACATATTTTTTCAAATAAATTCAAAGCTGTTTGCATTATGGTTTGCTGACATGCAACATTTTTTGTTTCAATCAGTTACATTGGCTGAGACAAAAATTACATACTACCATGGCAAAAATCAACAGATTTGCTGAGGCTTTTTTCCCCTTGGACTGGTTCTTTTTTTGTCACACATATCCCGTGCCTCCTGTGAGTAGAGCCAGCCTCTGTGGCCTTGGGCAGGCTGTGCAGGTAAAGCCACTTCTGAGCATTCTCAACCTGGAAAACCTTGAAAAGGATCACTAGAAGTCATAATTGACTTGATGGCACATGATTATTATTATTATTTCCCAAAAATATACATGAGGCAGAAAGTCTCAGAAGTGTCTCTATCCATTCCTGACAGGGAAAATATAGTAAGGAATGAAATAACTGGCAACGCTCAGTTCAGTTGCTTTGGGATGGCTGTCTCACTCTTCCTATCATCATGGCTGAACCTGATACAGCACCAGAAACAATGCCGAATCAGGAATAAAAACTAAACACAATGTGCCTACATTTGACTAAACATGTTTAGGTTTAAACTGTTAGCCTCCAAGAACGTAATCTTGCTTGGGATCCTCATGTACACAAAGGAAGCCAAAGGAAAATATAAAAATGCAAGCAAGGGTAGCTATGCTGGCCCATAGTTAAAACCACAGTTGGACGGTACCTTTATTAGGCCCATTGAAATGCCACAAAATTGTGCAAAGTGTTTGAGTTGTGCATTTCAGGTCTCTAAGCAGATCTCATTCTGCTGTGCATGTGAGGCGCATGACCAAGAGTTTTGGATTAAACAGCTTCTACATTGAATTCAGGCTCTATTTATTTGAAAACTAAAAGTTGAAATCTGTTGTACAACTTTACTCCGCATAAGGCTAATGACACCAATCATGGCAGTTTTTCGTAAATGAAACATTTATGATTTCTCACTCCCAAAGATTGCATGGCTTCCTTGGAATCTCATTCATCATGAGGAAATGGTTGGGGGCTGTAGAATGGTGGGAAGGAGGGTAAATAATTACCAAAAACTATCACTACAGAATGATTTTACTATCGGCAGGACTGGCTGCAGATATTTTGGACATTAAAAGTTCCCCGCATCCCAAGGCCTCCCAAATGCTTCCCATATTGAAAGGGATCTCTGGGGATCCTCAAAACCTAAGGAGGGAGGGAAATAGGAAACAGTTAATTAAAGATAAAAGACCTTGACTGATGACATCATCAGTCTTGCATGCACAGAGCTGTGCCAACAAGATTCCAACCAATATGTCTTAATTATTAATAGCAGCTGGTTAGTATGGATGCTTGGTCAGGACATATGTGCATTTCAAATGGGCAATTTGGTTTTAATTTGTGATTCCAATAGGCTTTCTCCCCCCCCCCCCCCCCCCCGGTGAATAGAATCAATCCATCCTGTCTAGCTGTCAGTGGCTTTGATAAAATATTTTGGAATTTCCTGCACTGTAAATTATTTTCAAGAAGAAAGGCACAGCACTATTAACAGCTTCTGATTTCTATTTATAACACACACACACACACACACACACACACACACACACACACACACACACACACACACCAGTTGATGGGAAGTTCAGAACCCATGTCTGAAAATGCTTTTGCTTGCAGGTTTTGTTAAAATGTTAGCAAATAGAGAGGCTGTTGTTTTCCCAATTATCTTTGTGAGGAGGACCCCATGGTCCTGAGTTGTTAGAATGTCGAGTGGAGCTGGGGTGCAGTGCGGGTCCACAGATTAAACAAGAATAATGAGAGCAGAAGACACTTCTAGATCTCTTATACTTCTGATCATCTCTTATGGATGGCTCATTCAAGGATGATTTTAGCCTTTTGATTTCATCATCCCAACCGGTTGTCAAATAACAATTTCATTCACCAGATGATGATTTGGCCCTTGAAACTTGTTAGTACTAAAAAGCCAAAGCCAAACCGTAATTACCAAAAGAAAAATCTAGTGGCATTTTGTTACAAATGCTGTTAGCACCATGGCCCTTGCTTGCTTGCTGATGAAGGGCAACCTTCTCCAATCTGGTGTCAGGTATTGCAGGCTACAGCTGCTGTCAGGCTCAGCCAGTATGGCTAGTAAGTCGAAGATGGGAGTTGCAGTGGGCGATTCTTGTTCCTAAACAATGCAAGTTGAGTAATCTGTGGCAAGGCTGGAGAAAATGAGGCCTCCCAAATGTTGTTGCAACTTTCCGCATCCCATGCCATGATAGCCAAAGGTGAAAGGTGCCAGGAGTTGCAGTCTGGCAACATTTGGATCTCCATTCCTGGTCTCTTTGTCCATACAAGTCCAAACAAGTTGCATGTGTCTGATGACATGGACTGCAGTCCACGAAGGCTTATGTCAAACAAAGGCCTGCCATAGGACTCACTTTTGCTTATTTTTTTTATTTAAACTTTTTTTTCTGTGACAGATTAAAAAGACAAGGGCAGACCCTCTTGCCTCTCTGCATGCAGTTAGGCACTATTTATTTCTTGCATTTTTATCTCACCTATCTAGTGACAGAGTACTACTCTGAGCGGCTAACAGTGATAAAAAGAAAATAATAACCCACCCACCAGCACATACACCCAATTAAAAACACAGACAAAAAGACTCCAAAGTCAACAGCAAATAAAACTCACTTAATAACACATGAGGGTCATGCCCATCTCTAGTGCGTATGTTTCTGCATTGTATGTGTTGTACCTACTCACATCTTTGTTTCACCATTTAATTAAGTCCAAAACAGCCCTTTAAAATATTTTGGCACACAGGGGCTATAGACTCATCCAAGCAGTTCTCGCTTCTTTCTTCTCCCAGTAACCATAGTACAGATCATATGCTCATCTTCTGGAATCCTCTAGCACTGGGTAATTCTATATGAGGGAAATTTCTGATTGGATTTGTGGGTAGCAAATCTATATGTAAACTCTGATTTTAAAAAGCCAGGAAATCACTTTTTTTTAAAAAAAAACACCTCTGGTTTATTAATTTGTAATATTGTGCTTCTGTACCCATGATTCAGAAAGCCAGGAAATGGCCCATGTTGCCAGCAGGAAAAAATTATGTCAAGCTTTACATAGCAAGGGGCAGCCTGAATGTTGACAACACCAATGGCAGCAGTCAAGATTATCTACAGGATACCCTCTTCTGCTCACTACCATTCACTACATTGTTGAAAAACAGCCCTGACAATTGCTTTGTGTTTGAGGGAGACGTGGTGAACTGATGATAAAAGGAGTCAGCTGCTGGGATTTTTCCCTTGCGTGGTGTCACTTTGTGAATGGTAGTGGTGCGGGGGAACTCCTGTTCAACACCTTGACTATTAGCCTGTGGAGTGTCTCAGGGTTCCATGATCCCCCATACTATTTCACATATATATGAAAAACCTGAAAGAGGCTGTCCAGAATTTTGTGGTCTAGTACCACAAGTGTGCTGACGATACCCAACTCCATTTGCTTTTTAAAGATCTTCCAGGAGGCCCTTCTTTCAGTCTCTCAGGCTCCAGTGTGTTGTCACCCAGCCCCCACCCCACCCCTGCCAATTTTACCATAGAATCTAAAGTACTCTATTCAGCATTCCACCACACATATAGAACCTACATGTGTAGAATTGGTAGGTGCATGGGGTAGAACAAGTGACCTAGTGCAGATGTTCTGAACTACTGGTGTACATACCACCAGTGTGATGTGGGGAGATAGTCTAGGAGGAGGGTAGGATTTTCACAAGAATTACTGAGAATTCACTCTCTGTGTCCACCTGCAAGTGTGACGGGTTCTACTAACCCTAGCTGCTACCTGTTATCTATGAAATTTTGGCATGCTTGCAGTAATTTTGGATTCTTGCTTAATAACCCAATCCCCAGTTCCCTCTGCCCAGTAGTGAGCATCAGTGAAGTGCTTCTTCTTCTCAGGGGTTATCCATGGTGGTTCTGCTGTTTCAAGCAATATTTTTGTCCCCGAGGACTGTATACAGTGGGTTGGGAGTCAAATGCTGCCAGTGGTGGATGGGCTGGGCTTCCATTCTCCATACCTTTCTCTCCCCTCCCTCCCTCCCCACTCCCTCGTCCACACAATCTTGTACTTCTCCCCTCCTTTTTTATAATTTATCATAATTGATAAATATAATAAAAGAATACCAGTAAACACAAATGTCCAAAAGACGGGCTGTCTGTCTGTGTGTCTACCTGTGTCATGATGGGATACAGGTTCTCATAGTGCCATATAAGAGCTGCCAAATGTTGATAGCTCCTACGTAGATTCAAGGAAATATTAGTAGGATAGTGAAAGGTTTGCCACCACAAACCACTTCTCCCTATAGGAACCCACTATATGCACATTTGCTTAGATGAAGTGACGATAGGTTACAGATGAATTTTCTCATATTTATATCAGATGCCTGTGTTGTCCTTCACTGGTGTCAGATTTTTCCCCCCTCCCAAACATTTTCTCTAGTAAGTTGGAAAATCTGGAAGTTTCTTATCAGTAACAGCAGGAATAAAAACCCCTTGTTCCCAATGGCAAACAGGCTTCAAAAGAGACATCCCGTCCTCCTCCTCAGCTTCATTTGTTTTGCATTTGCTCTCATCTGTCTCCTTTCAGTAACTAGGGAATAGAGCCCACTGAATACATTGGGGCATATTTATTTAGTAGAAGTATTTTTTAATGTCCATCACTCATATTTCTGGAGTAAGAGGAGGAAAAAACGAAACAATTAAAAAGTTGGTACAGAAATCATAATAGACTAAAAGATCACAACCCTGTATTAAGGTGATAATTTTAGCGGATTAAAAGCCATACTGAAGGGACTTCTTTATAGGGCTATAAGGGCTACAAGAGCGTATTAGCAGCATACAACAACCAGCATTTTATCTTGAAGCTCAGGAAATAAAAAGGCATCTTCCAGTTGACGCTAAGATCTTATTTGTAAACAATAGGGGAGGAACTAAGAGAATGAGTTTCACATAGTTGCTCCCTTTGCATGGTCAAAACTCTGACTTTATAGAGCAATGCCACTGACATGGGTAACATTTAAAGAAGGAGCAGAGATTGCAATGGGACCATTATTTGTGCTTTGTTTAAAAAAAAAGCAAAACTGAGGGCGGGAAAAGAAAAAACCTCATTCTCTTCTGTACTTCCACCCTATCAGCAAGAACTCAGTTCTCCTTCCAGATGGAACAGATGGCTCAGGGTTTGCGCAAGCAGCTTTACTTTGTAGTAGCAAAGATTCCAAAAAGAAAAGGTAAAAGCTGGATGAGAAGAAATAAATGCAGAAAGAAAAAGAAGAAACTGATGTATCTTTGGCTTAACTGTGGATGTTCTATATAGATTATTACAAAGAACCAAACTGGTGATGAGATTACTGTATCCAGTTAGGCTCACTTTTGTTCTCCTATTTTTAAATTAACATTTGCCTGCAACTACTGCTGATCTCTTCTTTCAATTTTGTTTCTTGATGCAGCAGCCAAATTACTGGCTAGGTTTAATGACCTCAGAGATTAAAGGAACAACAACAACAACAAAAAACCAGTTACGTTTTAAAGCCTCTGCAGAGCATTTTGTCTTCTATGGTTGGTCCACAGGTTAATTCCTTTCAGATTTTGGAATACAAGTGCTGCTTGTAGTAACTAGGAAGATTACTGGGCAATGTCACAGCATAATCTCATGCACATTCATTTGGAAGTACATCCCACTGTACTGAGTGGGGCTTACTCTCCCTAATAAGAGTCTTTAGGAATGCATTCTTAATATTTTTATAAAATAATTCTTGGCATAGTTATCCAACGGGGTTTGTGGGGTTTTTTAGTTGTTAAACTTTCAGTGTGGACTCATAACTGTTTTGATACCTCACAGCTGAATTGGCAATAGTGTCTCCTAGCACCTAAGATGGCTACAGTATTGCCAGTTTTTGTTTTTATAGCCACTGTGCTTATCTTATATGCATTTAAGCTTCATATAACATGGTCAAGGTTGTATTTTAGCAGTTCATGACTGTTACGCTACAGAGTTTGCAGGTTTTTTCTTGTACCCTTTATCTATATTCCTGTTAACCAGTAGTAACTGTTAACTACATGCATATTATGAAAAAGACTCTAAATAGTCTATAAATGGTTGTTTTTACGTGCTGTCAAATTATTTGCAATTTATGGCAATCTGATGAATGAGTAACCTCCAAAATGTCCTGTCAGTAACTGCACTGCTTAACTCTTGGAAACTGAAGGCTGATAGTTGCTTTCTTTATGGAGTCGATCTATCTTACATTTGGTCTTCCTCTTCTTCTGCTGCCTTTAACTTCACCTAGCATTATAAATGCCATAAATATTCATGCCATAAAATATTGGTTGACCTTTAAAGTACTATCAAGTCCTTGATTACTATTTAAAGAGTTTTCCCGTATGGTTTTGTTTTGTCTTTGAAATTGGATTAGGCGGGGGGGGGGGGGGTGACGTCCTGACTAGTGCAAGGGGCAGCCAACCTATATATGTACACTGCCTTGTACTGAAAAGAGGAAGTTGCTTTCTAATTAACAGAAGCAGAAGTGGGGCTTGGTCCTCTCTTGAGATTTATCCTGAGGAGCAGACTGTGGGGGGCGGGGGAAGAGTGCAGTGAGTGTACTTCCACAATGGCTTCACGGCTGAACGTGCTTTCCCTTTTGGGCCAAGAGCTTTTATGCTCTGTTCACTATCAAAGATGTAGTAACATCTCAAATGGGTCCTGAAGGAATGAAGCAGAAGACCTTTATAACAAGAGAGGGGATGTCCCCCATTCCTTTTTATGGCTCCTGGCAACATTTTCCCTGGCAGAAAAATATCCAGAATGGAAACCTGCATTCTTAGAAATCTCCAGAAGACATTGTTCTCTTTTAAAACAAGACAAAGGGCCTCCAGCAAACCTTCCTTTGGCCAAAAAAAAAAAAAAAAAAAAAAAAAGGGGGGGGGATTTTTAGAAGCAAGAAATGAGCTTCTAGCCACTTTTGTTTTGGGGTGGGTAAGTGGGGCTGTGACCTGCTACAGGTCATGTGAGGGGAAGTGGCCCACCCAAAGCCACTGGAATTGAGTATGCTGGCAATGACCAACCCTTGAAAATTAGAGAAAAGGGATTCATAAGTGCTGTCATCACATTGAATCTCTCAGTATGAAGGGTTGCTTCAATGGATTGGCATTGCCTTCAGCCAGGCCTTGAGTCCATCTGTAGCTCCTTCTGCCTTCTCATTCTGGAGGAAAGTGTGTCATTAACTGCTAGGGGCCAGAAGACTGCCATGCATACTCATGCATCCATGTTACAATTGTATGGTTGACTGCGTTTTACTTATGATCATCTTTGTAAGCTGATTTTGTAGTTATGTGCCGTCAGGTCAGAATCAATTTATAGTGAACTTAATAAGGCATTTAAAATAACTGAGATATTTAAGGAGTAGTTTGGCTCGATAGACATTTGGCTGCAGAACCAGAGGTTGGGAGTTCAATCCTCCATTGTGTATCCCAGAAGAGGCAGCCTTGTGTGGCCTTAGGCAAGCTGCACATTCCCAGGGCTGTCCCCAGAAGAAAGGAATGATAAACCACTTTAGAGTACTCTCTACCTAGGAAACCCTGAAAATGGTCACGATGAATAAGAATTGACTTGACAGCACACAATTCCACACAACCCTGTGACTTTTCATGGCTGAGTGGGGATTTGAACCCAGACCTCCTGAGTCCTAATCTGTCACTCTGTCCACTACACCGCACTGGGTATATAGTGGATTGGTTAAATGGGCCCTTTGACCTGACTGTTTTTCTGTGTATTTAAACTATCATTTCAGTTCCTGTACAAAAGATGAGCCTAATGTCTGAGCTGGTGTGTCCAGTTGTGTTTATCAATATCTATAGTTCCCCTGCCAGTCACTCTGGAATTTTGAGTAACAGAAAGGCCAATGAGAGCCTTCAACATGAAGGGGAAAAAGAACATTTTTGTAAGGAATCATGCTACCACCTTTCCTCTCCCACAGTCCCTAATCCCCCAAACATGTTCTTGTAAAAAATCCTGGATTGCCACTGCCTTCCCTTTCTGGGTTTAGGCAGCTACAGCAGGAAGTGATGAAGAGGGGAGTCCATCTCCCTCTGTTTTCCCATTCCCATCAGGTTTGAGGTTCCATGGCAAATGTTGTTTACCCAAAAGCAACTACCACTGCTACACAGCACATTAGGGCACTAGTGAGAGATCAGAAGGGGAACGGTCAGATCTTTCTCCTTTGCTCTTCCTGCACTCTTCTGTTGTTTCCAGTTTTCACAGCTTGAGGGGGCGCAGTGGAGTTAGGGAATTAGGAACAGCTGGTAGGGACTGGAGGAATCCTGCTCTGGATTAAATGTTGATCTGCATCATACAAGAATTCAGATTCTGTTCAAGTTTTCTTTTCCCTTGTGGCTTTGTGCTAAATTCTTGGAACTCATTTCTAAATCCGGGGAGCTTTGCTGGCAATTCTAAATCATTTGTTATTAGCTGATTATTTTGTTTCTCCTCTCCCACGATGCAGGTATGAGCGCCTGGAAGAGCAGCTGAATGACCTGACAGAGCTTCATCAGAATGAGATGACCAATCTGAAGCAAGAGTTGGCCAGTATGGAGGAGAAGGTGGCTTACCAGTCCTATGAGAGGGCCAGAGACATTCAGGTATGAGGAAATGCATTGGGTGCTTGTGCAGCTGATCTAAAAACTGCCTCATATTCATTATTCATTTTTCATCCCTTAAGCACAGATCAACTGACATACATACTCATGGTGGTCTGTCCTACATGCGGTGTGCAGACCCAGACCTTCAACACTAGAACTGTGTTGTGTGCCTTCTATTGATCCTTTGTGGATGGTTGTTTTGGATAGATAAAGCCAGAGGCACTGAAAAATGAAGACATTTGTCCGAGGATATGAGAATAAAATGTTTATTTCCAGACATGTGTGTTTCTCTGTGGGGCTTCTTTATGTGAAGTGTAGGTATTGCAATTTGGACTACAACTCCAGCAATTGTTACCGTTGTGGGAGCATCTGGGAACTGAAGTGCAGTACATCTGGAATACCAAGGTTTCCTCACCTTTGCTTAGATCAACAATCTGGCTGTCCCATGCTGTGGAAGGGCTTGAATTTAGTTGCAGTGCTCTGGGTTGACAGATGGGAGATCCTTCCTAATCCTAACATTTAATTGCATCACTTAATAGACAAAAACAAGCTAGTGGACAACATTAGCTAGAATGATCATCCATCTGACCTACAATAAGGCAACTGCTTATGTTCCTACTGCACCCATTCACATTCATACACTCTTTCGTGAGCTTGAACAATGTTATCATGAGTTTTTTTTTAAAGTTAATTTTCAGACTGCATAGGTATGGTAAGAATAAGTTAAAGATAGAATATCATTTTGTTGGATTTTGTACTCTTGATGAAATTAGCCTTTTTCTACAGGAGATTTACTGTGAGAACGTCAGCTTGAGAATTTGCACATCTGTGAGGCTTTGGGGGCATTTTTTGGAGAAATTAGGTGCACACAAAAGAAACTACTGAAATTCATACAGTTGAAAAATATGCACAAAAACACTTGAGTCAGTGGTAAAAAAATGAGGTGAGATGCACTAACAATTGTATACACGTGTCAGACCAATGCAGAATATAGTTGGGAAGAAAATCAGGTAGGTTTCAGAGTTTCATGTCTACATAGAGATTAGACCCAAGATCTCCTGAAGCCTAGTCCAACAGTACACTGCAGTGACATTCTGTATTTCACTTGAAGAAGGCAATCTTTGGTTCTTGTCAGTTACTCAGGCTGGTCTGAAAAATAAAGCAAACAATGTTGCCATGACTCTATTCTTTTCTTTTCTATTTATACCCTGCCATTCTCCCAGTATACCCAAGGTGGCTTACAAATGGTTAAAAAACAGATGTGGCTAAAATACAGTACATTATAATATTAAAACTCTGTCCAGAGTTGTTTAGCAGCTCAGAGACCTGGGTATAATCTCAATTGTGTCAAGCTCTAATTTGATGCTCCATCCACTCTCCTATAAGATAAGAGCATCTGGACAGTATTTCACTCTTTTCCTCTTTCCATCTAAAGGACAAATATTCAGGTGGGTAATGTGCTTCAGTTGAATGGAAAAGACAAAAGTCTTCCTGGCCTAAAGACTATTTGTCTGCCCCCATGTGGCAGTGTGGGAAAGGAAAGAAAGGAAAGAGGAAACATATTTAAATGGATGATGCAGGGCTGGTGGCTAAAAGCTAGCAAGCTTGTTTTAAACATTTTGCAGGATTTATCAGTATTTCAGGGTTTCTAAAGCAGGGTCTCTAGATAGTTGTGAAGTATCTGTACCCCATAGATGCACTTCAGGGCTGCATAGCAGCAAAGATGGGATTTTAGCTAATACAGATACATTGCCATTCTGCAATACAAATGAGATGTTGCTAGGCTGCCTATCAGTTCTAAAACAATTATGATTTTTATGTAGAATAGAATATAGGATCTACATTAGGAAGAATCCGGGATTTTACTGTGGAGGGGGGACCCTCTACATGTGGAAGCCTCTCCACCCATCACCTCCCTCATACCTCACATTATTCATCAGACTCCCCTGACCCTCTGTAGTTTTTCAGGAGACTGCAGTGGTTGCTGTGGGGCAGAAGAGGTAGAGAAACCTATTTCTGCTAGCCTGGTTGTATGCACAAATCTAGATCTACCCCAACATACATAGCATGTAGGATATTTCACCATGTAGTTGAATGCAGGAAAGGACTTTATATAGATGCATAATGTCTTCAGGCCTAGATGAGCATTTTGATACCACCCCCCTCCTCATCTTCTGGCCATTAGAGATATTCTGGCCCTGAACGTGAAAACAGTAACTAGTAACGGCGGGTAAACCTGTCTGCCATTGAATCACCTTAGTTTTCTGCACTGATAAATATTTAAAAGAAACAACCTAGTCTAGACATCTGATTTAGTTTTGTCCTATAATAACATTATCCCTTCTTGACAGGCAAAACTGATATAGCAATGAGCCACGAGAAGACCATGAGAAGTTTACTCTAGTGAGACTCTGAGCAACGTTATGACTACTGTAGGTCCATTACACAGCTGTTAAATGTCATAATAGACATTTGTGGCATCTATCATCAAGACCGACAAACTTCATCCACTTAGCAGCTTTTTTTTAATATTCCACGGGTGTGGGTGTGTAGGTGTAATGTGTTTCTTGCTCTTAGCAATAAGCATGCACTAGTCTCCCATCCTGACTGTCAACCAAGTCTACATCTGCTTAGCTGCAGTGCAGGATGTTTCCATAACTTTTCAAGCACCATCCCCTTGAAACCCTTGCAGAAGAAGTCCAAAGAGGGTAGTGATGATGAAGCTGAATTCAGTGTTGCACAGTCTACTCTCATTTGTGGAAAACTCTGATGAAACAGAAGAAAAAGGGAGCATCTTTCCTCAATGAAAGGGACTACAAAGGAAATCCCAGAGTTGCAGCCAGAGATGTGAATATGTGTCAGAAATGGAAAAGTATAGGGACTTCTGGCTTGATGCTGCGATGAGATAGCAGCAGGAGGATGGAGCTCCGTCCCCTGGGCTGAATTCTGACCTGTTTGGGACTCCCCAGGGGGTTAAAACCACCCCGAAGAGGTGGTGAAAAGGGGGAGAAGCCTGTGGATCACGGGGGGATGGTGGTTACCCACGTTTGATCCATGAAACTCCCCAATCAACCAGCGGGTGGAAACAAGCAGCTGAATTAGCTTGCTTGCAAGTTGTCGGCAGCCGGCAAAAGAAGAAGTGATAAATCAGCGAATTTAACATTGTCGTTACCACTGGGTGAGATACAAAATCTTAATTATAGTGCTCTATGACTATCCCTGGATGGAATAATCCCTTTAACAGAAAAAAGTGTCTCTTAGCCCCACCACTAAATTGAGCCGCGGTGGATCTGGAGAAAGGGAGATGCAAAGAGATTCAAAGAAAATAAATTGGACATTAATTAAACACTTAATTATACTTCAAGGAAGGAAGTTTGGTATTACGTTGGCGTTAAACTTAAGAAATTTTCCTCTTAAAATTATTTTAGCCAAACAACGCTGGGAGTTAAACTGTTATGGCTATCTACAGTGTTGGCAAAAAGCCCAGAACATGACCTTGAATACCCAAACTTAGAACTCTGTTTTAACTTTCCTTTTTCTTCTTCTGAGAACTGACTAAAACATAGACAATTAACTTTGGAAAGTCTAATACAAACATCGAGTGAACGGGGCTGTCAACTTACGTCAGAGACTGGATTCAAATTAATCCGAAAGGTGATCAACTTAGTAAAGTGGACTTATTGAAGCAATTATTGATGGAACTGGACTGACTGCTCTAAGCTACTGGACATCTTTTACTTGAAGTACAAGTACTTGGCATCTTGGGACATAATGATACAACAAGGGAAATTTTTGGATGAAACAAAATCTACCCTTCAAGTAATCTTAGAAATAGTGAGATCCCATAATGAAGAGGTGAAATCATTCAAGGAACAACTAAAGAAGGACTATATTCAACAGGAGACAGGGAATAATGAACAAGGAAATGTGAGGGTGGAGGACGATGTATGGCAACCAAAAGAAGGGCTGGAGGAAATCAGAGGGAAAAATTTAGGAGATTTAATTCTAACCCTAGAGCCAAGGAGAATTTTAGCTATGTTAAGGGAAGATAAGGGGAGAAAATCAGCAGAATTAATTAAAAATAGCCTGGAAGATCTATTGGGGATAGATCAAGTGCATAAAAATCTATTGGAGATAGATCAAGTGTATAAAATGATTTCAGATGACACAAGGGACAGCAGAATGTTTAGGGAGATAGAAACAAGAATTGGGAAAAGACAAATAAGAGAAGGAGTTACTTAGAAAGATGAAAAAGGGAAAAATATTAAGGTGGCCCTCAACGTTGAAAGCATGTATATACTTAACTTCTGGAATTGTAAAGGGGCATATCTTATACATTAAAAAAGGGAATTAAACTGAAATAACGGATCATTAATCAGGGTAAAGGCATAACACGGTGGTTTTTAAGGTAAATTGAAGGTAGATATAAGGATGGGGCAAAACAAATAGTACTTAATGAATATACATTAGATATGATATTGATATAGACATGATAGAAAATGTGGAGATAGAAATGGCTAAACAATTATATAAAGAAAATCTGTATAAAATGCTTTAGATAACATCTATTATGTTTTAGGAACCTACTCAGTTATTATTGGTATAAAATACAAAGTTCATCGGTTAAATCACCTCAAAATTATATAGATTTGGAACCGGAATTACTTTTATTCGGTATGTTTCTAGAGGATTTTGAGAACATTGTATACTCTGAGAGCAATATTATGATAGTAGCCAATATTGTATACTAAAATACACACATGAACGGTTTAAATGTTTAGAAAATGTATAGATTTTGAAGAGACAACTAAGAAGACACCAAGATGCAAAAAACAAATAATTATAAGCAACCCATGTGACACGATGTTTAACAAGCACAAATGTAGATAGAATGAAAAATTAATAAAATGTTTTTTTTAAAAAAGAAATGGAAAAGTATAGGAGAAAACATTTTCCCCGTTTAGTTATGACTAGAGCATTTTGTATTGCTAAAACTGTAACATAAGGTCAGGTTTTATTTGAAAATAACCATTACATGTCTTTGACATTTTCCCAGAATTTTTATTTCTGGGAAAAGGTGAAAAAATGACTTTAGCATTTCCAGAGGCATATTATTATTATTATTATTATTATTATTATTATTATTATTATTATTATTATTATTATTATTATTATTATTATTATTATTATTCCACATATCTCCCAACAAGGGACCCAAAGCGGCTCACAACATTAAAATTCACACAATTAAAAAACACAATAAGTTAAATAGTAAAAGATAAATTAAAAAAATATATGATTTAAAATACAATTAAAAGATTAAAACATGAAAACATGAAAAATATTAAATTTTTCTGCTAAAATGAGGTTCAGGGATTCAGTTATAATTAGAGATGGGAGTATTCGTATACGAATACCCGCGCACAGGTGGAAATAACGAGGGTTCCATGGAGGCTTCCTATCGCGCTGTTGTCCACAATCGATTACCCAGTCCTGGCAGGAGGCGGTAAGAAAAGCCTCTCTGCTAGGTCAGAGAGTGGCTAATCCATTGCGGAGAACAGCGCGATAGGAAGCCTCTGCAGAGCCGGCGGCAGCGGTGAAATCGTGAGTGGACAGTCTGGCCCCATAGGGCCAGACCCTCGTTATTTCCACCTGTACGTGGATATTCGTATACATATACGAATACCCCCATCTCTAGTTATAATTGTTAAAAGAGATGGGTCTTTCGCTTTTTTTGAAAGGATAAAAGGGAAGGGGCCATCCTGATCTCCTGAGGGAGAGCATTCCATAGCCTGGGAGCTGCCAGAGAGAAGGCCCTCTCCCGTGTCCCCATCAGCTGTGCTTGTGCTGGCAGTGGGACCGAGAGGAGGGCCTCCTCTGCTGATCTTAATTGCCTAGCAGGCGCATATAGGGAGATATGGTCCTTCAAGTAGCCTGGACCCAAGCTGTATAGGGCTTTATAGGTAATGACCAGCACTTTGAATTGGGCCCAGAAACGGACTGGTAGCCAGTGCAGTTCTTGTAACAGGTATGTTATATGCTCCCTGTAGCTGGCCCCAGTCAGTAGTCTGGCTGCAGAGTCTTGCACCAGCTGAAGTTTCCGAACTGTCTTCAAAGGCAGCCCCACATAGAGCATGTTACAGTAATCCAAACGGGATGTAACTAAAACATGTATCACTATAGCCAAATCCGACATCTCAAGGGACGGGCGCAGCTGGTGCACCAGCTTTAGCTGTGCCAATGCACTCCTGGCCACCACCGACACCTGAGCATCCAAGCTTAGGGATGAATCCAGGAGTACACCCAAGCTGCGGACCTGGGTTTTCAGGGGGAGTGTAACCCCATCCAGCACAGGTAGTATCCCTATTCCCTCATCTGCCTTCCGACTAACCAGGAGCACCTCTGTCTTGTCTGGATTAAGTTTCACTTTGTTTGCCCTCATCCAGCCCATTACTGATGCCAAGTAGAGATGGGGGTATTCGTATATGAATACAAATATCCCTGCACAGGTGGCGTTAACGAGGGTCCAGCCCCATGGGGCCGGACGGTCCACTCACTGATCCACCGTGGACGCTGCGATTCTACCAATGGCTCCGCAGCGCGCGATCTGCTCGCCATTCTTCGACCTTGCAGCGAGGCTTGTCCTCCTGCCTCCTGCCAGGAGTGGCAAGCGGATCACGCGCTACGGAGCCATTGGTAGAATCACGCCATCAGCGTCCATGGCGGATCGGTGAGTGGACCGTCCGACCCCATGGGGCTGGACCTTTGTTAACGCCACCTGTGCGAAGATATTCGTATTCGTATAGGAATACGAATACCCCCATCTCTAATGCCAAGCACTGGTTTAGAGTTAAGACAGCTTCCTTGAAATTAGGTGGAAAGGAGAGATAGAGTTGGGTGTCATCCGCATACTGGTGACACTGAACCCCAAAACTCCAGACAACCTCTCCCAGCGGTTTCATGTAGATGTTAAAAAGCATGGGTGACAAAGCAGAACCCTGAGGAACGCCACAGGCCAATGGCCAGGGCGTTGAGCAGGAGTCACCCAGCACCACCTTCTGAGTTCTCCCCTCCAGGAAGGACTGGAGCCACTGTAAAACAGTGCCTCCGAGTCCCATCCCACTGAGACGGCCCAGAAGAATACCATGGTTGATGGTATCGAAAGCCGCTGAGAGGTCCAGCAGAACCAACAGGGACGCACTCCCCCTGTCCAGTTCCCGGCGTAGGTCATCCACCAAGGCGACCAATTATATTTATAACTCTAGTTGCAGCTCATCACCTTGTTTTCCCCCTCTTTACACCAGAACAACATGGAGTTTGCAGCCTTCCAACCACCTGAACATAGGAAGATGTCAAAGTCAGAACACTTTGTCCATCTTACCTAGCCATGTTTACCTTGATGTAATAGCCACTCTCTTCAAGGTCTTGGGCTACCTGATTCTTTTTAACTGGATGTGTCAGGGATTGAACCTGATGCCATTTAGCATACAAAGCAGGTGCTTGCCTATTGAGCTATGGCACCCATTCCTCAGCTGAGCTAATATCATTCCCTTTCTGTTTCTTCTCCAGGAGGCTGTGGAGTCCTGCCTGACCCGTGTCACCAAGCTGGAGCTTCAGCAACAACAACAGCAGGTGGTGCAGCTAGAAGGAGTGGAAAATGCCAATGCCCGGGCCCTGCTGGGCAAGTTCATCAATGTCATCTTGGCCTTGATGGCTGTGCTGCTGGTCTTTGTCTCCACGATTGCCAATTTTATCACACCCTTGATGAAGACCCGCATGCGTCTCCTGAGCACCGCCCTCCTTGTGCTTTTCCTCTTCTTTCTCTGGAAGCACTGGGACTCCATCACCTACCTTCTGGAACATGTGTTGCTCCCTAGCTGATTCTATTGGCATCCACAAACCGGAGTTGCAGGGTGTCTGTTTTTTGGTTTTTTTTCTTCTTGTGGAGATGGAGTGAAAATGAGGAGACTTCCAAGTCAACTCTGTGTGTGCGTGCGTGCGTGCGCGTCCATTTGGAGTATGTATTTCTCATCGGCTTCCCCTGCACATCCATTTTTATTCATGCCCTATTTCATCTCAGCAGTAGGGAGAGTTGTTGCATTGGGGCTTCTGAAAGGCCAAATACATTACCCTCTCGGGATGTCTTTGCACGGGATAGCAGGGAAGGCAAAAGAGGCCTGCAAAGAGCTCCATTTGTGACACTTCGCTCATTCTTTAAAGTGGAAAAAGCAGTAGTGATGGAAAGGTGTGTATGCAGACCGGAGGGACTTTTTTTTTAAAAAAAAAGAAGGCAGTTGTTTGGTTGATTTTTCTGCCTGAGAAGGGTGGTAGTAACCTCATTCCTAGGCACAATGCTAAGATAGGAACAAAATAATTCAGACACTAAAGGTGAACTTCTCCTCTTTTTTTGTAAACTCCTGTGCCCCTTAGGAACATGCACAGAATTCAAGGAGTAGAATGTACATATCACACCAGCTTATCCAGGTCACATGGATACTTACTTTCCATTCCTTCAGAACCGGTGACACCAGCAAAGTAACTGGGCATCTTCTTATAATTGGTTTGTCAACATCGCTGGTTGCTTTACCAGTTCAGATATGAGAAATGGAGACAGGATCCATGAAGAAAAGATCTGCTGTTCTGGTGCAAGCTCAGCATGTTTTGGTTGACTTTGTTTTCTTTCTCTCTCTCTCTTTTTTTTTTTTTTTTTTTTTTTTTTGCTTTTGTTTGATATCTTCAGGGACTTGTGAGAAATTCCAACATTGCATCTGTGAATCTTACAATCTTGTGTGCATGTGCACACACACACACGTGTGTTTGTGTGTGTTATTTATTGATTTCAAAAAATTGTTTCTTTGTTTTGAATCAAATATTGGTTAAAAATTCAGCTGCCTTCACATCTCCTGTGTCCCTAGAAAAAAACAGAACATGAAGAGGGCTCGAATTGTAATAAACCCCTAAGCCTGCCCAAAATGAGAGAGTTTCCATTTGAATTTGGCAATATTCCTTCTGATTCAGCCAGTAGAGAATTAGACCATTACTTTGAGAATCTGAGAAGTAGGATCATGCCTTTAATTTAAGATTTTCTTAGCAAATGGAAAGTAACTGACTGCCTTCAACTCTTAAGGGCCTTGATGTATTTCTCCAGTTTTTATACAAAGAAATATATACATGTTGTCCATTGTTCACATTATTTTGTTTTACAGCAGAACTGTAAGGACATGGCACATGTTTAAAACTTAAAATGAAATGCTTTAGCTGAGGAATTAATGCCTGGTTATATATTAGCATTCACAAAAGGTTAGATGTTCTTACTAGTAAAAAGGGAAGGTTAACTGTAAGTTGGGCTGAAAGATGTTGGACGTAATAGAACAGAATCATAGTTTCCAGTGCAGTGCTAATGCTTGATCTTCGTATGTGGCAGAGTGAAATGATAGTCTTGAGATTTTATGGATGCTTCAGATTCATTGTTTTGTGTGGTCACGTTTTTTTGTGTTCATTTTTGTTTTGCTGTTTTGTTACAAACATCTCTGCATCTAGAAAGCTAGCATAATAGAGTCTTTCCTCTAAACCTTGTTAGATTTCTACATGCATGCTTTTTTCCCCCAACAGCTTTTCAACTACATTCTTTACTTGCATTCTGAAGCCACACAGTGTGCTATCAACACTGCACTTTTCCGTTCTATTGCATGTGGAAATTTAGCCTTGTGTATGAAAATCATGATTGTGTACATTTTACATTGGAGAGAATTTTGGGCAGGAAAAGAAAGATGACACTGTAAATAATGAGTATATGCACTTTATGACACTTATTATAAAAGGCTGGAGTACACGACCCTAGCCTTGAAGAACTGCCAGCTTCCATGAAGATCAGGGAAACTGTGAAGAGAAATTTTTGAGCAGGTACAATTCCTACCCCAACACTACAAAAGGAGAAGCTTCATCTTCTGCAATTCTTCCATTGTCACAGACTTAGTAACCATACCCTGCTCAACAGATCAGGTATCTGTTTCTCCCTTCAGGCTGGCTTTCTGTAACCTACTTGTAAATTTTCTTTTTATTATGCAAACCATTTTTTATTTTTCAAGGGTATCATCTGTATGGAAAACTTGGGGTGTGGGTGAAAACCCAGATGCCTGCTCTTGGCTGTGATAGCCTGCGTTTTATTCACTTCCTTCATTTAAAAATGGAGAGATAGCTCGAGCATAAAGCAGTCCCAGCATGGAAGGTTGACCAGAGATCTAGCAACTAGACTGTATTGCCTTTTCTCAAGGAGGCTTCTGTGACAAAATTCCATCACAAGCAAAGAAACATTCTGTAATCTGCCTTTAAGCCCTGGAGATGTGAAGAATTCAAACTTTTGTTTATGTAATTATTTATTTTGTATATTTTCTTCCAAGTCAAGAAACCAGCATATCTTTTCTTTATCTGTTACAGAAGGAGCTGGTATTCTAGTGTAATGTGCATGGGTAATTTAATTATGTCAGAGTGAATGAATGTTGGGTGAGTTGAAACAGAACTCTCAGTGACAAAAAAAAAAAAAAAAAAAAGCTATTCCAGAACATGAAATAAAAGATTTTGGCCACCATCCACAGTGAAAGTGTAACTATGTGCAGGACTGGAAAGTCCATCCTTTAGTTGTGACTTTATGTTATGCCCAATCAAGTGCCATGTCACCAAGAAACAAATGGGAGAGAGTTTGCTGCAACAAGATAGTCTTGTTAGCAGGTAAGGATCCCCAGGTAAGGATGGGGATGGCAGTATAGTGGCTGCTCTTTGCAACTTTAAAAGAAAAAACCTAAAATGAAGCTAAAGTAAAGTTTCCACACTTGCTTTTCTCGGCAAGGGAGGCCAGCATAGCCAGTTATGATTCTTATTATTTTTGATCTTATTGTAATCCTGCCCTGTTGTCACACTTGTGGATTCCTGTTGCCCTGCTGCTGCCCCTCAACATAACAGTGTTTGTTTAACGTGATCATTTGAATATTTCTTGACTAATTCTTGGACTGTGAAGACTGGTGGAAGAAAGGCTGGTTATTTTACCAGGCTTGTGGGAACCAGAAGCAAATTATTGCAATAGTCCTTTGTGGCCTTATATTCATGATTGCATGATTTATTTATCAATTTAAATTCAGTCGGCATCGTATCTTCTCTCTCCTCTTCCTAACCCATTTACTTCTCCTGCCTTAACAGGAATAGGTGTGACATGTGGCCGCATTCAAGTTTCATTGAAGAATACATCAGAAATAGCTTAGGACTGTTTCTTGCCATCAGTTATACTTGTTGTCTCCACACAGAAGTATGGAAGATTATCATGCCCACAACTGTGCATTGAAAGTGATATTTGATCATAGATGGGGGTGGTGCAGTCCCTCACAATGCTAATTTAGTAGAATGAGGGCTTGATCATCCACTTAATTCATGACAGAATATTTATAGTTAGGAGTTTGACATGATCATTGCAATCGTATAATTAAACCCATAACAGCATGAATAAATTCCTTATAAATTGGCTGCAAATCATTTCATGTCCACTGTGGTAAGTACTGCAAGTTTTACAGTGCTAAGTTTCTTGCCTTTATGACGAATTTGATTTGGCAAGTTTGTGGTCTTCTACTACATAGGAAGCCCACATTCCCACCCATGGCATAATTGTCTTCTGATAACTGTTTGACTGTATTTATTATGTATGCTTGAATCTTGTCCTGACCTCAACCCTTGATATTATATCTATTTCCCATTGGGAAATTCACACAGGGGAAGCTCTGGTTTCATTTCACTATATTTTTCCATTCACTTTTTCAAATAAAATGAGTTTTAGAACACTATCAAAAGGAAAGTGCTTTATTCTTAATTCCCATGGTAGCAGCATTCACAGTGGGGTGGGGTGGGGGTGGGGATGTGATCTTCAGATATACGCATTGCAATGTAACGAAAGTTAGAAGGGAAAGTTAAGAATAGGTCTTTCGTGCATTCCATGTCTGGCAGTACTTCGAAAGGAAAGAGGTTTGTCAGCTGGCACAGATGTATATTATTGTGGGTGTGTTTTGAAATGGAAAAAAGGGGTCTTGGATTTTATGAAGGAGTAGGCAATGGGTATTCAGAAGCAAGAGAGTGGGTGAGGAATTGGACTTCCAACAGTCACAGGACAAGAGTCTTCCTTCAGTTGTTGTTGTTTCAACTTATCTAGTCCCCATAGTGCTAGAGCACTCTCTGGAGGGTTTACAACATAATTATGCAAACAACAACTTGCCCCCGGGCAAGCTGGGTACTCATTTTACTGACTTCAGAAAGATGGAAGGCTGAATCGACCCTGAGCTGGCTACCTGAACCTGTTGGGATCAAACTCAGGTCATTACCAGAGGCTTGGCTGCAGTACTGCAGTTTACCCACTGCACCATGGGGCTCTCTGCATAGCTGTTTGTCATCTCACATGGTTTGCTAAAGCAAAGTCCATTATGCATTTGTGTAATTTGCACAGTGGATGAAATATTGGTATTTTTCCCATTTTTAGTGGCAAGTATGCTGAACTGTGCTGCAGGTCTCAGAGATTTCCTAGAAACAAGGCTGGAGAAGGAAGGGAAACAAACGGAACAGCTGTTCCAGACCTAAAGTTCAGGACTTGGCTGGGAGGTGGCTACTCATGGGAACAGGGGGAAGGATTGGAGGGTCACATAATGCAACAAGGGACAGCTGCATAGTTTCAGAGGTCTATAGGAAGCATTGCAATTCACAGAATAGGGTGGAAAACTTGAAGAAAGTGGGAAAGAGACTTAACTTGATGATTCTGACACACCCAATGTTCCCAATAGAAATGTTTAGCTTACTTGCCTGTCCTTGCCATTTTCCCACCCATTGACTAACCACTAACCACTGTCAAACTCCAACAGCTTTGCCAATGATGCTTCCCAAAATAATGGATTCTCTACAGCTTCCAGGGAATACATAGACTTCCTTTTCCTTGCCTATGCACCGTTAGATTGTTTTATTTTAGATTTGTCATTATTGAAGGGCTAGCGTGCAGGCAAGACATCTTCCTTGCCAACCTGCATGTTAAGCCTTCACATCGCCCTGTAATTTGGCATATCTATTTGGTGAAATTACAGTGGCACAGATTAAGGTGATGGAAGGAGGCAACGAGGCCAGCTTCACACAAGGCATTCTTCAGCATTGGAGTCAGTGCTACTATTCAGCTGCAAGAAGAGTGCTCTATTTATAAAGTACCAGAAAGTGATAGGGTCTTTTAACTCTCAGGTTGGATTTCTCCTCTCTACACTTGGATCTAGCAAGACACTATATCATTTTGAAATACAAGCTCAAGGAGCAAAGTTTTGGGAGCATAAATGATTCTAAGCAAGCTATAGGCTGAGACTTTGCAGCTGAGGGTGGGGATGACAATAAACTTACTGTTTGGCTCTAAGTTATCATTACTAATCAATGTAGCTTTAAAGCTTAATCCCAGTTTTTTTTTTTAAATTCAGTTGCATTACAAATATGAGAGACACAGAAGACCTTTGTTTGAAGTACTAATGGAAGATTCTAGGACCTCTTGTTATGTGCACTCAAGTCACTTATGGTAATCCTACCTTAGTAGGGTTTTTAAGGTAGATGACATGTTTAAGGTGTGGTTTACCAGTGCCTCCCTGGTGAGTTTCCATGACCAAGCAGAGATTTGAACCCAGATCTAAGTCTTAGTCCAGCACTCTATCCACTATATAATGCGGGCTCTCTAGATGTTGGCCGCTCCAAAAGTGCATAGCATGGGACTGTATTCCCTGTAGTATCAGCTGAACATCACAGAACACTATCATTCTTATTAACCATTATCATAATCACCCTCCTCAGTGTCCTTGCTCTTTGCAGATATACAGAACCAATGCTTAGGAATGGATTGCCAGTCACCATGGGAGCAAGCTGTTAAGATGTTCTCCTCAACCCCTGTTGAAATGTAAGGGAGGAGCATGAGAGCAAAGAGTAGCCATGGGAATGTGTCCCTTGATTTCACCCGTCCAGCTGTGGCTGGATGAGCAAAGCAGGATTTGAGATTATGTGTGTTGTCACACATGGGGTGTTTCCATTAGACTTGTCACAGCATGCATAGTCAAAGTAGAGAGCATAGGTACATCATGTGCTATTATGTGTCTGGATTTTTAGGTTACAACTACTCCCCAGATTACGGTCTGAGCTAGAATGTAAACAAAGACAATAATTTATAACAATCTAAAAGGAAAATCTATGTACAATTCTTCACAGCTTTAAAATCTTAGCATTACATTTTCCATCAACACAACATTAATAGGTATAGTGGATAGAGTGGAAGACTAGGACACAGGAGATCTGGGTCTGGATCTTTGTTTGACCATGGGAACTTAATTGGGGGGTGTAACTGGTGAAATCACTCCTTAAATTAGATTTTTATCTTGAAAGCCCTCTTTGGTTTCCACTTGATGGCATGTGCGTGCACCCCTAACATTAATGGTGTCATTCAAAAACATCAAAACACCTTTCAAGAAGGTAATAGGGCCTGAATCTGGATTACTACATAACATCTGTGTGTATCTCAGCAGGGTGGGAGGAGATTCTTTTGCCATACAACTGTTTAGGGCCAGAGTTTAGAAGACCTGTGCTTTTTGTTACAACTTCCAGAATTTCCTTCTGTGCTTACAGAATTTCCTTCTGTGCTTCTGTGTTCCATTTCCCAAAAAAATAACATTTCTGAACTCTGTGCAGAACACAGCAGGGCCCTAGTTCCATAGTGACAGCTTTCAAAAGGTTTCTGAACCGAGGCAATGTGACTCTCAGGGTGTTGTGGGAAAGTCCATGGGACAGCATGAGAGATAGAAACTGACTGTGGGAAAGGGCACTTTATCATTTTAATGCATGGCAGTCCTGTTTATCAAATTGTATCAATGATGCAGGCAGTTACAGTAGACAAATAGGAGACATACAGAATTGTCAGATTAAGTAAAATACCTGTGGTTCTAACAGTTGTGCAGAAAAGTGAATTTTAACTTGCATTTTCTCCCATAAGGGTGCTGTTAATGGGCAGTGAAGGTTTACCTGCCAAAATGTGCTTTCTGCACAAACTGTAAAGCACAAAGGTGCTGGCTACTACCACGTTTGACAAGAAAACAAGAACTTAGGTAAGCCTGAAAGTGTGCCTCACTGTCTTAACGACCAAAGATTTACTTGTGTAGTCTTAAGAATTATCTTTGTTTGGAGTTGGATCTGAAACGGAAGGGGCCGCTTTCAGCAAAGTTTGTTTAGCTCCTGAATTCAGTGAACTAAAAATAGCAGCACAGGGAAATCAAACCCTCCATGCTTGGAATGCTCTTCTGTAGCAAAACATGAGCACTGCCATCAGTTCTGTGCATGAACTTCACAGAAACACAACCTGTTCCCTATCATGTGAACCAAGATAACTTTCTTCTTCTGAACCTGTATGGGAGGAAGTCTGTACTTTTCCATTGGATGTCAGCTAATGCAGCCTACAGAAAGCAACAGGAAAATCTGGGCCTGTACCATCATGAAATACTGAATTGTTTTGTCTCTTTATGAACAGTGCATATCAAGGCCTAAGGAAGACATGGCATTAATTACTCACATGCCTCGAAGAGGTAATCACCAGAAATGACGGTTCAAGACAATGAACCAGGTGAGAAGTGGGTAAGTAGCAAATGAGTCACAGCTGTAACCCGGAGCAGTCCTCTCCCAAAGTAAACCAAACTTCTATTAATTTAAAATTAATGGGGAAAACAAGTGAAGTGTAGTGACTACATGAATTCTGATTTTACTTAAACATTCTCTCAGCTGGTATAATAGTACTAAGCAACTCTCCTGGAGTTTGCCTTCTCTGAAGTGGACATGATTTTTTTTAAAAAATCGCATTTAAAGGCAACCCTCTCCCCTCTTTTGTATTTTTTTTTTTTTTTTTGCCTCTGATTTATAAATACAAAACTTTTACAATTCCCTGGGGTTTTGAGAGCTCACTTCAGGTTTTGTTTTCAACCTTTTGTTTCATTTCTCATTGTGAATCTTGCCAATCTTAGTTGAGTCAGCGGGCAGACCTCCATCCCCTGATCCATAGACTCAACAACAGGTGCTTCCACCAAAAAAGGGGTTTATTCCAACTGGGAAGGAGGAGGTACAACAGAACAGACTTCACCTGGTTGACCTTCTCCATGGCTAGTTGGCAGCACTGGTCCTGGCTCAGTCCCACTTTTCTCCCCACCCCAGGTTAATGCACTGGGATGTTCAATGTGGGACACCATGCTGGCTTGAACCTCCCACCTAGATCTACCCGAGTCACCCGTTTTAGCCAGGAAAGGTGGCTGAGGGGCCTAACGCCGAGAGAGGCCCGGAAAGAAAGAACTAGGAACCGGGCCTTTTCGGCAGTGGCCCCTCAATTATGGAACACCTTGCCGCCGGAAATTACCCTGGCACCCTCGCTGGGTGTTTTTAAGAGTCATCTAAAGACTTGGCTCTTTAGACAGGCCTTCCCTCCAGTCAACACTTGATTTTTATTTTTTATTTTTAGTTTCCTTTTCTACCATCTTGAATTTTATATTTTGTTGATTTAAGTATGTGATTGTTTTTTATGATATATCCATTTTATATTGTTACATTTTATGATGTTTTTATAACTGATTGTAAGCCGCCCCGAGTAGACTTTGTCTAGAGGGGCGGGGTAAAAGTCAAATAATAAATAAAATAAATAAAATAACCCTTGAGGCCCACAAAAGCAAGGGCCCATACATCCGCAATGTGAGCAGGGCATACACTGCAGCAGGGTTCTTCCTTCTGCCAAGTTCAAGACCTCCCCTTCTTCCTTTTGGAGGTGACAGTGGTGTTTTTTTCTGGCATTTTCTCTTCCAGCATCGGAGTTGGGTTGGTGTCAGCTCCCCAGGCTCAGCATCTGTCTGTCATTGCTGGCTCAGCTTCTTACTTCTTTTGCCCCGATAATAATGGTGTGGAGGAGGAGGAGGGGTTAGGCCCCTTTCTCCCTCCCCTTTTGGCATCGTCATCTGCACCAGGACCCTTGTCCTAGGGTCCTCTTTGATTATGTAATCCCACTCACAAAGGGGTTTCTAATGAAATCTAGTAGAGAAACTTCAGAGCATTTAAAAATTACAATTTTTTTAGGTTACCTCTTCCATAATGCTTCAGACAGTAGTCCACTTCCTAGTTCCCACTACCAAACACAATGCAAACATTAAGTCCTGCTATCTTTTTAGTCCTTCAAAGTGGTTTTAAAATAGGAGTTGCAGCACCTCAGAGTAAGGGGAAGGTTGGACTAGCTCACTGATGGAGAAAGATTATGATCTCCAAAAATTTTGGACCACAACTCCCATCAACTAAAGACCATTTACATGCTGCCTGGGGCTTCTAGAAATCTATGACATCTGGCACGTTAATAGATTGCCATCTCTGGACTAGATGACTGCTTGCAGTTCTATCATTCTCTCTTTTTTGATATCTCTTCCCAGGGTTTTTCCTAAACATATCAGGTCTCTAAGTGTTTAGAAGAACAGGGTTTATATCTGCTGAACATGCTTGTTTAAGTACCCACTACCACTGCCACCTCAACCCCCAACCTCTCTGCATTGAGCAGGGAGGGCTGAAAGGTGTTCCACTCATGAGAAGAGCATGCCAGTACAGTTTTATGATTTAAAAAGTCAAATGTCTAAAACTTTGTCATCACTTAGATCACAGTCCCTCTGTCACTGACATTTTTATGCCTTTCTCCGAAGTAAAAGTCAAGCCTGATAATTAGTAGTAATTAGCACTACCAAAAAAAATAATCACAAATCAGTCTCTGAAACAGTTAACAGAGCAGTAAAACTGAACTCAATGGCACTTAGCCCTCATTACCAGAAGGCCCCTATCCTTCCTCGTAAAGAAAGTGAGCATTGTTATGATAGGCGGGTACAGACAGCTTTAGGGGAGACATTCCATGCTAAAGGTGCCAGATCTCTAAAACATCCTGTCTCTTGTATCTTCTGTGGAGTGAGGACCATGGGGCAGGATAACCTTTGATGTTGATTTGATTATATAAAGGAGAACCTCACTCTGTATGAATTATATAAACATACAGAGTGAGGTTCTCCTTTATGGTGGAAACCCATTCAGGAGATCTGGGTCTGAATCCCTTCTTAGCCATGGAAACTCACATGGGGAGGGCAATGGTGAACCCATTCCTTGAGCATCTCACATATCTTGAAAACCCTATTAGTCAAAAGCTATTTGAGGGCACATAACAACACTAACAACCACCATCTCCTTTATGATAACTGGGTCTCAGTCTGTTTAGAGCTTTAAGGGTAAGAACTAGTACCTTGAAATGACCTTGGAAATGAACAGGTTACCACTGAAGATGAGCTAATACTAACATAATATGCTTTTATGTCACAGCAAGGTTGGTGATACGTAACGCATGGCCTGATGATGATTTCAGTTCACAGTCCATTCTTTGCTGTCTAGGCTAGCCTCAGGCTGTGTCTTTTGTACTTGCTCATTCATGCATTTTGGTAGCACATCAGGCCTGTTTGATCTGGGTAATCATCTTCTCTTGCTCATTTTTTATATATAGGTGTGAGCCACTGTGTTTAAAATAACCAGACATGACAATAAGGGAATTTCTAGTTGAAGTCCCCTGTGCAGCAATTCCATCTTGTTTTCCTTAACATATTTTCCTGGAAAGAAAAAGGAATAAAATATTGTAAAAAAAAAACCAATACAATAAAGGATCACAACTGGAGGGCAATGTCATGTAAAGGCCCCATTGCATGAGCTGGGGCAATAGATGATTGTAGGGCTAGATCTGGTGTAAAGGAATTGATGAAGACACCTCAGGGTTAAGATATACGCATGCAATCTGTTTAGTTCCCCATAGCCCACAACTACAGGGAATTGACCAAGACCACTTTAGAGCACACAGCTCAGACAGGACTTCAGTCATCAGTATGCCCATCCTATTGGTATTGACCTGGAAGAAACAGGAGTGTCACCATGGAAGAAAAGTTATCCAAATGTTCCAGGAGATCTTTAGGACATCTGGCGTTAACTGCAACACCAAACCAAGAGTATAAAGCGATAAGGTACTTTTGGACTTGATCAGTTTGTGCTACCTACCACTAGGGAGCAGACTCTATTTTGAAATAGATTTTCTGTTGTTTTCTGGGGAAGTTTCCAAAAGTGCTTATGGCACAGTCTTTCCTTACACATGAAAGGTACACAGTTTGTGGGTTGGGGTGGGTGGAAGGGTGATAATTTACCACTTAGAGAGATAAATCATGTGAGAAACAGCACTGTGTCTGACAGTATATTCACATATGGGCTGCCCCCTCCCTTACGATCATTATCATAGTAGATCCTTTGATAATGGTGAGGCAGTATAATTTATCTTGTATGATCATACTACATAAAAATGTATATGAGAATCAGTCTATTGCAACAAAAGACAAAACAATTCTGTGCTTTTAATCAAGTACAGGCAAGCAAATGAAATTCACTTCCATCAAAATATTCATTTATAATTCTATGAACATTGGGCTGATCTTTCTCTCAGGGTCTAATCACAGATCAAGGGAAATGCACATTTCTTCCTCTTACATCATTATCCTTCCTGCCTTCATAGTATCCTCTAAGGGACTAATTTCACAACAAAACCAGGCTAATTAGCTAAATAAGACTGAGGCAAACTCCAGTCCTGTTAGAAAAACAGCCAGTCTTTTCCTCTTAAGATAGCTGTTCTTTCAATAATGTGTTAACTGTATCATCTATGTAGTTTTGGCTCTCAGTCTTCCATCCGGTACATTGGGAGCAGAAGCTAATTTGGATTCTGTTAGTAGATCTCTGGGTGATTTTCAGGCTTTTAACTCTTTGGCAGTTGCAGTGTTAGAATTATTGGGGGTGGGGGAGGGAGAAAATTTTAGATTAGGAATGTCCTTTTGTTAGCAAAGCACAAGGCAACCCCCCCTCCCAGAAATGTGAGAAATCAGCCCAGTATCACTGTCCCTCCCTTCAATACACAGGCTAGCCCTTTTGTAGTTAAATGATCATTCTACATGCGTCTTTAGAAGAAAGAAGTATACTGTAGTTGATTCACAGTTATCAGCTTGTAGTTACAAGCAGAAGAAAAAGGACAAGAATGAAATGTCCATCATAGAGGAGGAAGGGTTGGTGCTTGTTTCTCAAAAGACAGACAGAGGAATAAGTGACAAACAGCAAACAAAGGACGATAAACGAATAGGAAGAAGGGGCAGGTAGGAAAAAATTTATCAATCAACTTCAGTGTGAAATTTATCAATGAACTTCAGTGTGAAGGCATGCAACACTGCAGATTCCTCAACAGGAATAACTGCTCTCCTATCCCAAATTAATTTGTTGAAATGAAGACAGCAGAGGTGATCCAGAGTAGATTTTTGTGTGGAAGAAAGACTGCAAGTGCCATTCAGTTTGGTGCTTCAAAAATACCTGAATTTAGAATTCAATCTACCTATATTTCTCTGGCACTTTGTTTTCAGTATCTCAGGATTCTAGGATGGAAAAGGTAGATTTCACAAATCTGAAGTCTGCATAGCACTAATTTAGTGTCTACTTATAAAGCAAAGATACACAACATTTTTGGCCTCAGGGGTATGTTGGCTTGGAGTCCACCTGAGGCATACAGCAGTGAAAGGGGTAGATAGCTTTCCTTCCACATCCTCCAAGTGTGGAATGAGAGATCTGTGTTAGGACCAGTGGAGGAAAGGATGAAAAGACAGCTCTCTCTTCACGTAGCAATTCTGCAAAAGAGTGATCTTTCCTTACTGTGGTAACATTAAAAAAAAAACACAACTGTATGAAATCAGTGAAAAGTGAAGGGGTAAGGGGGAGTTTAGCAGCACTCGGTAAGTCAGGCCACCCATGAGAAGTACACATACAGTCTTAGGGACTAGAGTGTCCACCATTGTTGTATATCAAGCCATAGGAAAAAGGGCAGAGACCGAACATCACAAAACAACTCAACGGCTGTGTCATTATTCCTAGTGTATTCAAGAGCTGTTTGATCCATATATCTGAACACACGGGGAGAAGGTGGCTAATTTGACGTACTTGGAATTCCCACTTTCTGGCATGTTAGAAGCCCTCCAAAGTCACAAATTACTTTCAATTGTATCCACTAGAGGCCCCCATTTTCCCACTTTTCAACCATGGCGGCAATTTAAGCATCCTGCTGGAATCCCGGTTTATTAAAAGTCAACATGAGCATTTTTAATGTCATTGTTTTGTCTTCTTGCTTCATCTGTGAGGATATAGCTTTAATGGACAAAATGCTTTTCCAGGAGCAAAAACAGGCAAGAGTCTTGTGGTGCTTTACAGTCAAGAAAGTTTTATTTGGCACAACCTTTGGTGGAATATAGCCCACTTCCACAGGGTCCACAAAAGCCTGTGCCAATTAGTCTTTATAGTACCATAAGATTCTTCATTGTTTTTTGCTGCAATATACTGCACAACTATCCCACTATAAAAGTGTTTTTAGGATACTTCAGGGTCTTTAATGTGTTTCATCACATCTTGGAAAATTTCCTCTTTTTCTGGACTGCAACTCCTCAAATCACTCAGCCAGCATGGTGAGATGGGGCAGGAGGGTTTAGCATAAGGGTTCCCAGGCTTCAAGCCCCATACGTTCTTGGACAACATCTCCCAGAAGTCCAAGACAGCATAAGCAATGGTTACGGTTTCTGGGTGTTGCGGTCCAAAACTATCTGGGGTCCCAGCTTGAGATACCATGGGATGAAGACAAGGTTAAATCCTCTTTCCCTTTGCTTTCAGTGTTGTTTGTGCCAGGAAAGTGTGCAGGGATGGCACTCTTCACAAACTGTCTTTTCTCAGTACCCCAGATTCTGCTAGGAAAGAGGGAATGCAGGGGGGACAGGGACACACTACAGCTAAGAATTGGCAAAGGTGTCTCTCCTTGCACTTCCTGTCTGTCCTTGGCCCACAGGCCACATGTTACTACTCATGTTGTCTGCCCATATCTTATGAAATCCGGACATTTTGGAATGGAGTAAGACTCTTTTCTGTCAAAGACTGCATTCTTCTGGAAGTAGTTTGCCAGAGACTGCATTCAGGTAATGCCTGGGACTAAACAGGAAGAGACAATGGGTGTCCCTTCCTTCCTGCCTGCCTGCCTGCCTGCCTGGGCTGCTGGATAAATTGCTCTTGCCAGAAGTCGGAGCTGATGGTTTGCAGAGGGCTTGTGCAATTAGGCTGAAGGTTGCAAATGGTCTGTCTCCACCTTACATGTAGGGAAGTGTTCCTGTAAATATCTACATGCATGTTCTAGAGCTTAGATGTATCCCCCCCCTCCCCCAAATAATCTTCTGGTCTGGTCGTTTTGCATCTGCTGTACAGTCTTATATAAAGAATCTCCATCATCACCACCACCAAACATATACAAATGTTTGGGCCCTAATCACTGCTGGATGATCAAACAACAAAGCTACTTCCATTGGGGGATCTTACCAGAATGCAGATTGTTGGAAAAGAGAGTTCTTACATTCCATCGCACCCAGGTAAGCTGCCGGAAGAGAAGCAAGCCTAACTCTAACTCTATAATTTGCTGGCTGTGAAAATCATGAGTTGGAAAAGCTATTAGATAGCCTCAGTCAATGATGCCAAATGCTTCCAAAGTACAGTGGTGCCTCGATTTACGACCATAATCCGTTCCAGAAGATGGTCATAAGTCGAAATGGTTGTAAGTCAAAGCAGCATTTCCCATTGAAATGCATTGAAACCCGATTAATCCGTTCCGGCTGTTTTTTGGTTGTATCTAGAGGCGCCGGTTGCAAGTTGATGCATTCGTTCCCATAGGAACTAATGCAAAAGCGGTTAATCCGTCCTCTACCACTAGGGGGAGAATTTTTCTTCTTTTATCCTAAGACGACTTAGGTTAAAAAAAGGGCAGGAAAGGAGGGAGGGAACAATGGGGAAAAGAGGAAAGAAAGAAGGTCATCACTGGGGCACACAGACCCCTCAGACAAAGGTTTGTGCTGTTAAGCACACAAAAAAAGAGAAGATAGAGAGAGAAAAAACAATGGGGGGGGGAGTTTGGAGTCTAAAACACCTTTTAAACAAAACACCTTTTAAAACAAACACTTTTTAAACCAAACACTGTACATTTTAAACCAAACACCTTTTAAACCAAACCAAGCACCTTTTAAACAAAACACATTTTAAAACCAAACACCTTTTAAAACCAAACACATTTTAAACCCACACATTTTAAAACAAAAGAGAGGTCACAGTACACAAACCCTAGGAGCCACAGAATCCAGCAACCATTATTCCAGCAAACAGACCCCCCCCCAGCACAAAAAGAGAGCAGAGAGAGAGAGAGAAGACAATGGGAGGGGTTTTAGTCTAAACTTGAATCTTGAGTCTAAACCCCATTTTACACCATGCCTGCAACCACAGCCCCTCACATAAAATTTTCTGATTTTAAAACAAAAAGACTTTGGAGTCACATTTTAAACCCACACATTTTAAAACAAAAGAGAGGTCACAGTACACAAACCCTAGGAGCCACAGAATACGAAAATAAATAAATAAATTTTACATTTTTAAATTACAGTCTAATTTTCACATTTTAAACCCACACTGCAAGACCCATCAGAGCACAGAAACATAACTCCCCCACCTAGCCCAAACCCACGCTGCAAAAACCCTGTACAGTAAATACAGTACTCACCCAGAACAGGCAGTCTCTCTGTTTTTAAAAAGAAAGTCAAAAATCCAAAAAGCAATTTTTTTAAAAAAAAAGCCCCCCAAAAATACAGTACAGTACCAGGCAGTACAGTACCAAGCAGTACCGGGCAGTACCAGGCAGTCCGAAGTCTCTCTCCATATCCACACTCTCTAACCGCTGGGGCGAATGAGGTACAGAGAAGCAGCCTCTTCGCTGACCAACGGGTAACTGAAAGCAGTTCAAATTTCCCGCTTCGCCTTCCCCGCGTTTTTTTTTTTCCGGTCGTAAGTCAAAGCTCCAGTCGCAAGTCGAAGCAAAATTTTGCGACTGGAGCTGTTCATAAATCGAAATGGTTGTAAATAGGGACGTTCGTAAGTCGAGGCACCACTGTACTAGGCTGAAACTTGGTCATCCTCCCCTCAAGGACAATGGGGGACAGAATAGATGTAGTGGCCTCCAAGAGTTCTGATGTCTTATTTCGAGCTGTTGGGCAGTCTCTATACCTCCCTTTTCTCAATTCATAAAATGAGGATGATGCTCTTTATGTATGGTGAGGTCTGACAATCACAAATGCTCAATGTTGGTAGAAGCAACCTTTTAAAAATATTCAGACCCAGAGTTATCTGCTGTTGAGCTGCCAAATAGAAATCATTATTATTTTCAGAGACATGACAGACAGTTCACAATAATGGCTGCATCAGCTCTATTTTAAAGAGCGCTTAGAAGTGATCATTCTTAGAGGAGGGCAGAATTGTTCACAGACGAAACATTCAATTTATTATTCCAAATAATATATAGGTATGAGGCTCCCCCTAGTGGAAATTCAGTACCAGCTCAAAATACTGTAGCTTATAAATCCAGTGGACATTTGTTTTTACTTCTCCACCACATAAACTATCTTTGCAGAGGCCTGGTTCTCTTTCCTTTTTTGTAGCTTCTCACCTCACTCTTCCAGTTTCTTCTCCTGTCCCTTCTGTGATACACATATTCGTCTTCCACGGTTTTCCCAATTAACCTTCTTCCATCCTGTTTTCCAAAGTTGCTGTTTACCATACACAGGAAAGCATCTTTGTTATTGTCCTGTACTCTCAAGGTGCTTCTAGTTTGTGGCAACCTATCATTAACAGCCCTGCTCAGAGGTTGTTTACTAAAGGCCATGGCTTCCATTATAATGTCAGTGCATCTCATATTATGTCTTTCTCTTTCCCTGCTGTCTTCAACTTTCCCCACCATTATTGTCTTTTTCACTGAGTCTTTTCATGCTCAAAGTATGATAGTCTCAGTTTAACTGTGTTACCTTCTAGTGAGAGTTCAGGCTCGATGTGATTTAAGCCCTATTAATTGTCTTTCTGGTGTTGCATGGAATGTATAAAGCTTTCCTCCAATATCAATACCATAATTTCCCCCTTGTTAGCTTTCTTCATTGTTCAGCATTCACATCTGTCCATAGCAATTGGGAATACCATGGTATAGATGATCTTGGCCTTGGTCTCCAGTCACATCTGGACCCCAAAGGACCTTTTCTAGTGCCTCATATTCACCCTTGCAAATCTCAGCTTTCTTCTGATTTCTTGGCTGCAGTCTCCAAGTTGATTGTTTATTGAACCAAGAGAAAGAAACTTGTTACAAATTTCAATATTTTTATTGGTAACATTGGAGTTAGGTAATTTTTCTGCAAACATTGTTCTTGACTTCTTAATTGTCCACTGTAATCCTGCTCTTGAAGGAAAACGTATAGGTATCTGTATAGGGTTTTTTCTGTAAGGAAGTTAGCAGCTTGGATGAATTATTTAAATTATACTGCTGTGTATCTTTGTTATAAATATTCAAAGTGGTCTTTAGCCAGATGGGCAGTATAAAAATGAAACAAACAAACAAATGATATTTTCCTTGGAAACACAGAGCAGTGAAGACAAACTGCTTTCAGCAGTGCGGTTCTCATCCATATACCTTGCTTCCCTTCTGGCTGCTCCACTTCATGGCTTGGCTTTTTGAACCACAGAATATCCAGTCACTTCATATTTTGCATGCAGAGGGTCCCAAATCCAGACTTGAATATCCATAGAGATGCTGGGATAGCTCACAGTCTGAAACACTCAAGGATCCTGCGCAAGATGCAGCCACAGCCTTTCAATGGCAGCTTCCAATGTCCGTATCTCCTACCCTCGTGACTAGCAGGGCAACCCTCTGAAAGAGGCGACACTATGGACCAAGTTGCCTTGGGATACAGTAAAGCTTCTATCACCAATTTTTGTCAATAGCCTGTTAGGCAAAGAAATTTGAAGTGAACTGAAAGGAGGAGGAAAATAAACCCCTGTGAACTTATGGGAGGGGAATTGTAGTGTATTTAGTCCAGATTTTGTTTCTTTTGTGAACTACAACTACGAACAAGCTGGCTGGGGTATTTGCAATCCAAAAAAGAAGCTTTTCTGGGCTCTGGGTATACACAGGCTTGAGGGTGACCTGTGTATGGTGCCTTCCAGGAGGACCTCTGTCTCCTCTCCAGGATGCTCTAGCTGCTCTTCAGCAACTAGTCTTCTTTCTCCCCTGCCCCCATTTCCCCCTCCTATAACAGCCTCCTTGCTGTGCTCTCCTCTGCCTCTCTCACGTACTCAGTAGTGGTGGCAGGAATGGACATGATTCCTTGATTGTTGTTTTTGGTTTTAATATTTATTTGGGGGAACAAGAATAAAGCATCCCTGTCAAGAGAGATTTTTCTTGACCACAGGGCTCTATACTTATGGTTGTCTTGACCTGAAACATGTTGGGAAGGTTATACATGGATTGATGCTTCTTGATAGAGAAAGCTTTTCTGTCCTGTTCCACTCCTGCTGCTTCTTTTGTTCCCACAGCAAATGATAGCCTTGGAGGGGCAGAGACCCAACTTTGTTCCAAGATGAGCAGGGATGAAGGCTTTGTTCCTAGTGTGTGGACAGAACTCTGGATGGGTCCTTTTTTTCCAGTGTTCCACAGGAGGAGTTGAAAGTTTGGAGGCTCCTTTCTGGTTTGTGTAACAACACAGAGAGTCAGGAAAGTGAACACAGTGTGTTCGCTTACTGCATGGCAAAGCAATAGTTTCAGCTCTCATCACTGGGTAATGCTGCCTGCAGGCATAAATTGCATCTCCTCCTCCCTCTCTTGAGCACCAATGCCACCATAAAAAAAAATACATAGAAAAAAATAATACATAGGAAAAATATTTCACATTAGATTGGTAGGCGGCTTTGTAGGTGCCCTAAAAGGTCTCTGAGGGCAACCTAGCACTGCTTTGTGCAATCCTGGAGACCTAGCATTAGAGTGTTTAAAGTCCTTTGAGATAGACAACAATTTCATGGCAAGTTCAGTGTGTTTTTGGGGCTTAGTAGCCTGATCTGTGTGGGAAAATGTGGTGTGCAACAGTACTGTCATGAATGAAGAGCTGTATTTCTAAAAAGGGGGCAAAGAACCTCTAGTAGTCACCATTCAGACGGCAGGCTGTAGTTGTCAGTTCAAGACCTCAACTGTTTTTCCATACTAACATTATGTTTTGAGTTACTTATTAAAAAGCTGTATCTTTTCTTAGTAGAAACACAAAAACATGAATGTTCTAAGAATCGTATGCACCTTTATTTGGAAGTTAAGTCATACTGAGTTCAGTGGGGCTTGCTCCCAAATAACCACACACAGAAATGCAGCATAAGAGGCTTTCTGTGCATGATCAGTTTATCTCATAATAGAAAGTACATTTGTTCTTTTTTACATTTGCCAGGGACATGTTTGATAATGTAGCTGTGCAGTGTTTGTTTTTTCAATAACATGTTAGGCCAAAAAGTGATCTATACAGTCTCAGATTACACTAAATCAATTGCCATGCTTTTCTGGTGATTGTATTTTTAAAGTGCAATATATCATATATACGGGGAAAAGCAAAAGCAACAGTGCTCTAGTTTAGAGAATGTGTTCAATATAATTGTAACTGCTGTCCACTTTTGGGGTGACATCATTAGCAACAGCCCCTCTCCCTGAATGTAGTATTAGTTTGTGAACCTTTGGTTTTAGTTTTAGTTTAATTTAACCTTTTTTTCTTTTGCTTTCTTTTATGTCTTTTTCTCTCTCTCCCCCCCCCCCCCCATTTTAGACAGCTGCACACTCCCAACTTCAGATCTGGCCTTTTTTTTTAAAAGTATCCATATCATATAAGTAAATATCAATATATGTAGTAATCTGTAAAAAGCAAGCACCCTAAGAAATGCAAATAAAGATCTAAACTGAAAGTGTAGAGTACCTTCAAAAGTATGTATCAGTATCCCTTGAATGTGGTTGAATGAACAGTGGGATCATAGCCATGCAATAAAAATCAGAAGAGACATGGCCCAGAGAAGCTTCCTTAAAATAAAAAATGTAATATGCAACAAAAACTTAAAAACTGATTTTAAGAATAGATGTGGTATGGTGCTACTGTATGGCATGGGATCACGGACATTAACACAGAAAATTATGAAAAAGTTAGAAGCATTTGAAATATAGAAATAAATGCTTCTTTCTTGTATTTGCGAAGATATTTTTGGACCGAGAAGGTAACTAATAAAAATATATTAAGGGTGTGATCAGATGACTGCAAAGGCATGTATCTGATCTGCTGTTGGAAAGGGTTGTTCAATGAGACCAATCTCCCTTCAAACGACCCTTCCATCTGTTGAGGAATCTCTCCAACCTGTCCTCAAAAAATAGATTCCTTACAGCTGGATTGGGGTTGGGCTGCAGCGTATTTCCCCATGCATTGTGTGATTGCCGGGAAATAAATCTCACTGGACTGCTCCACAGGCAGTTTTATTATTATCTATTTCCCTGTGTGATCACACCCTAAGATGAGTGTATAAAAACCAAGATATCTTGAAGCACATAAATACAGAAGGTTATAAATGCTTTGACTACATGAGGAGAAACAAAAAGTATTGATTGTTACAGCTGATCATTCAAGATAGAAGAAAAGAAAGAAATGAAGGGGAACATATCACCTAGGGAACCTTGAAAATTGGTTTAGAGCGACATATTATTGTTTAGAGCTGCCACATCCAACGCATGCATAGCCAGGATGACATCCAACCTCAGTTCGGAGGAAAGAGGAAGGAATATCAGTGAGGGATGTAAAAACAGACACGTTCAGTTCATACTTGATTCATTTCATTTTGTGAGATCTCTCTTGCATTTTTGGTTTTTCCAAGCACCGCCCCTTTTGTTTACCATGAAAGAGAGTGCCTCCTATGGGTCCTTTGGGTTCATGTTCCCCATTCAGAGGGGAAAAGCAACAGGGCTGGCTGAGCAAGAGGATGCATGCCAGCGGGGCAGGAAGGAGAAGAAAGAACAGCAGGGCTGGCTGGGCAAGAAGAAGCAGAGGAGCAGAGGGAGGCTACTGGAATGTCAGTGTGGGGCAATTTAGCATACATGGGTGAATAGAGGCAACAAATAAGGGAAACAGATTATATATGTCCCATTTGTCTAAATGGAGGATTACAATTTCTGATGCTGTCTTCTGGAAAGTGACAGAAGAAATGTATGTGCCTCTTCCATGTTTTTCATTTGTCCTAACCTGAAAGTCCCATTCCTACTATTGATACAGCTTAAATACACCAAGCTTACTTGGAATCACTGAACCTGCCTATTTATTTTAATGTTTGCAAAGCCTTAGAGTGTGTAAATTAGTAATAATCATATGTCTGTGGACAATATGTTCAAAGCTTACCCTACATATCTGGAAATTTTGGTGGTGGTGATCTAAATCAGAAGATGTTGATTTCAAATCTCTCTCTCTCTCTCTCTCTCTCTCTCTCTCACACACACACACACACACACACAGAGAGAGAGAGAGAGAGAGAGAGAGAGAGAGAGATTTCTTGATATAACTAAACTAAGAAAAGGGATTTAAACTATAGTTCCCAGAATCTCCAGCTAACTTGTCCACTGGCTATGAAATTATGGGAACTGTAGTTCAACAAAACAAATTTTTCAAGCTCTGTAACTGAAATGGTCTCAGTTTCTTCAGCTGATAAGAAAGAAAAGAAAAGAAAAGCTATGTCTGACGAAATACTTTAGTTTGACAAACAGACCACGACATTACAAGTATGCTAAGTCTTGGGTGACGTGGGTAGCTGCCTGCTAACCTTTCCTCCTCCACAGTGCCTCATGCACTGTCTGGCACTGAACAGATGGCACACAAGAAACAGGGCTCTCTGACTCTGCATGCATGCAGAAGAGGGGACAGGAGCCCGCTCCACCCTTGAAAAGCTGGCGTGCTTGCTCATTGTTTTCATTCCTTCAGTCCTGAGAACCATCCCTTCTGCTGGGGTATCTTGGGCCTTCTTAATGACTTGCATTCCCAGTGGCTGGGGCTGGCTCAGCGGGACACGAGGGCTTGCAACAGCCCCCCTTTGTCTCTGTGGCACGAGGAGAAGGGAGGCTTTTACGTCACCCTGGGTGGAATTCCTTAATGCCATTCAGGCCTGTGTTGCTAATTGCGCCTTATGTAATAGCTGCAGCTGGGTGCCCATTGCTCTATTGAAAGAGGGATAAGTCAGAGTGACAGGGGCCAGGCTCTCAGCAAGCAGCAGGGCCTGCTGGGAAGCAGCTAAGGCTTCCTTGCAGCAAATCTGAAGGGGCAAGTGTGCACTGCAAGAGGTCCCCCTTATCCCAGCCTTTTCAATGATGTGTTGGAGCTTCACGCCCCCTCCTCTCCTGCTTGGGCATTTGGCTTCCAGGCTCCAAGGTGGCTGGAAAAGCCAGGACAGGACAGATTTCCCTGTTCTTCTCAGCAGCAGCTGACAGGGGCAGCTGGTTACAAATGCAAATGTGGGAAGAAAGGTCGGGCCAGAGGACGGCCTACGCTCCTCGCCTGCTGTGGGGAGTCTTGCACAGGGGGTGGGGGGACTGACACAAGACTTGACACAGTGGTTCCCAAGGGCCTGTTTGGTGAAAACAGGAGCATTCAAGAGAAGCTCAATGGGATAAGGACAGGCAGACACATTCCAGGGTCTTAGAACAATGAAGAAAGCTCCAGGCAGACAGAAGAATATAAGCCAGAAGGCCAGAGAGATCATGCGAAGAGCCGTTCATTTGGAGGGAAGCTGTAAGTATGGAGGGAAAGAGTCCCAAGAGGTGCCCACACCGATTTCTGAAGTGCTTGCTGTGTGTTTGGATTTTTTAAAAAAAGAGCTTCTTCAAAGTTACTGCTGCTATGATCATGTAAAAAGAAAAGAGTGATGTGTAATACAAGCATTTTCTATAACAGATTAGAACTTTGTCAGATGTTTTCCAGTGTAAATCCAGTATTTTTTATTGCAGTAACTTTTCCTCCTGATATTTCCCCATCTCCATTTTTCCAAATCCTACCTCCTGCCTCCAACCTTTCTTGATTCTGGTGCCATTGTTCCTCCTTGTTGCTTCCTTCTTCTTGGATTAGTGAGATGGATCATCCCACCCCACCAGGAATAACCCAATAATGAGGAGGAGGAAACAATAGTACATGGCCTGCTAAAACTGACTACAACATCACATCATTAAGGGCAAGCAACTGTATGTGCAAAGGGAGTGAATAGCTTAATATTTTCTCAAGGAGTGCTGGAAAATCAAGTGAAAAGGGAGGGATTCTTTTAGCATTCCTGACAGTGTTCATAAAATAATTCACGAGTAATTGCAGCTGTCAAACACGCTACACACAACAGAGCCTTCAACATACTTTGTTTGAATGCATTCTTAATTGGGATTTTGACAGTGCATTTTGACATGCTTCACTGGAAGTTATTGTGTTGCATGAAGTTAGAGGCCATGTGATGGATAACACAGAACTGGGTGCCATTTACCAGGTACAGACTAGACACTGATATACTCGAATGAGGTATTAGAATTGTGTGTTTAGCATTATGACTGTACAGTATTTAGAAAGTTTTGTATTTTGTGTGATCTGTCTTCAGAAAGCCTTACTGTATCCCAAAGTGACTGTGGGTTCCAAGCAACCATGAAAATTCCTATGGATCATGTTGGAAATGCACTGTCTTAGACTGTTCTACACTGAAAAGAAAATTCAAATATTGCAAAATAAAATGCAGTGGTGGCAATGGCAGAAGCAGTTGCTGTTTCTGCTGCTATTTTGCTCTTCATCGTCTCGGATCATTTCATTCCAGTGTATAATAAACCAATTTCAAAATAAAATTACAAAAAAGCAGCTTCTGCAAGACAAAATAGTTGTTTTGTGTCAAAGTGCTCAATTTGCTTGCCTTCGGCTAAGATACAAAAATGAACACAGCTACTCTTCTGTCCCATTTGGTGTAGTTTAAACAATGAGGTTGTAGGCTCAGAAAATAGTGTGGAAGAAAATGGAGGCTGGATCTCTTCACTGGGCAACCTGTTCTTTGATGGCCATTTCATGAAAGTGCTAGATATGGCCATGCTTATGCTGCTTGAAAAAGGGAAGATGGTGATGGAGGCCGTGCAGTTCTCTTGGGTACTAAAAGATTTAGAAGAGCACAGACTGCTGTTTTGAAATCTTATGGTAAAGCTTGAAAGAGCTTCAAAAGAAATGATACACCTGTACATAATAAGCAAGAAACCCTAAAGCTATGTGGAGGGGCTGTTTCTGTTCTGTCCTGTTCTGAAGAAAATGTCCTCATTGAAGAGCCATTGGTTTTATAAAGCAGTAGCGCTGAACACTGGCTAGGGATTCTGACTGGAAATTCTGAGAGTTGTAGTCCAAAATAATAATTGCCCCAAGCTTTAGATATAATCCATTTTTAAAAAGAAAAAAGTATGAATAATGCTTCTACACTGAGGGCTTGGAGTTGAGTTTCTTGTCACCTGATATCAGTACAAAGCATAACATTTAAGAGCTCACACCTCCTCTGAATTGTTCCTTTAACGCAGAGGACAGCCGGAATGCATTAGATTTAACAGCATCAGTGGCAACTGGCAACCATAACATATTTCATAAATGACAACACAGTACAGTTACATTAACTTTTAAATGCAACTCGCTTGACATGCATTGCGTTTTTCATCATAACTCTTTGTTACTTGTGTTAGGTGTTAGACATTACATTATTTAAAAAACTGATTTTATGGTAAGAGGATTTATTTGGATCATCTGAGGATGAATTTTAGCTCATCAAGCAGTTTCTGTGATTCAGATCTGGAATATGTCAAATAGTCTATGTGTACAGTATGTGCAGGATGCAATAATAAAAGCAAATAATGGTCACATATCTAGGACTTTTACTTATGCAGGACAGAAAGTGTGACTTCAGAGAGATCTGAACTTTTAAAGGTTTTTCTTCAACATCAGGTAAGTAAGTGTAGAGAGGGTATGTGTTTATGTATTAACCATGTGCGTTAATCAGATAAATAAACTTATCTGTATTGGTGTGGAAGAGAGCTGGAGGGGTTTTTTTATGCTAAGAATCATCAAACAGAACCAGACCAATTCTCAGTCCTACTGAAGGCCTACAGAACGGTCTGTACTCATTGCAAGCACATTTCTGCATGTCCATTCATAATTATTCTCATCATGTCTAAAGCAGTGCCCTATTCAGCAAGTGTATGGAATCTACACATGTTGAGGGGAGCGTGCTAACCCTACCTCCTCTGTTGTTGCTGGGAACATGTGAATGAGTCACTCTGAAGAGGCTGCTGGATCCATGTAGCCTCTCACCATGAACCAATAACTTCACCTCCCCCCCTCCTTTTCTGGCACATGTGGCAAGGCTACACAGATACATCAACCTACCCCTGTTTAGACCATTCCTTTTACATGCTGAAAGCAAGGAATGGGGGAAAGGTGTAAAGCATGTATACATTACTGAAACAGCGATGTCTACGTTGGCTCGGGCATGTCGTGAGAATGGCTGACGATTGGATTCCAAAAGATCTCCTGTATGGAGAATTAGTGCAGGGAAAGCTCCCCAGAGGGAGACCACAGCTGTGATACAAGGATATCTGCAAGCGGGATCTGAAGGCCTTAGGAATGGACCTCAACAGATGGGAAACCTTGACATCTGAGCGTTCAGCCTGGAGGCAGGTGGTGCACCATGGCCTCTCGCATTTTGAAGAGACACTTGTCCAGCAGGCTGAGGCAAAGAGGCAGTCCCGAAACCAGCAAAATCAGGGAGCTGGACAGGGGACAGATTGTATTTGTCTTCAGTGTGGAAGGGATTGTCACTCTCGTATTGGCCTTCTCAGCCACACTAGATGCTGTTCCAAGACCTCTATTCAGAGCATGTTACCATAGTCTCTCAAGACTGAAGGATGCCTACATTACAGTATACTCCTCTGAGTGTGGGTCAGTCCCACATGGTTATCAAATAACTGATTAGGGCTGGGCTTACTCAGATTCTGGCATCACAGCCAGCACAAAATTTGTTTCACAGGTTGTCGCACATAAAAATGTCTTTATACTAAAATGTTCCCTTCTGTACAACAGTTCAATTCAATTCAATTTATTGTCATTGAACGTATATATAATGTATACACATACAACGAAATTCACAAAGAAAACTCAGAGACCAGACCAAAAACACACACACACCCTCATAACAAACCCTAAATCCCAGAACCCCGCCTAAAGCTCATAGTATCCACACAACAGACCAAGTAATAGTAATACAGTCCAACAACTCACTGCTGGTAATTCTTAAGTTCCTTGTTAAGTGCAATTATAGCTCTAGGATAAAAACTGTTCAAAAAACGTGTTGTCCGAGTTTTAATTGCTCTGTATCTTCTGCCGGAAGGCAACAGTTCAAAGAAGTTATAAGCAGGGTGGGAAGAGTCTCTGAGAATATTTAATGACTTCCTCAAGCAGTGAGATGCCAAGATGTTGTCCAAGGTTGGAAGCTGAAGTCCAATAATATTTTGGGCAATTCTAGTAATTCTCTGTAAAACTTTTTTGTCCATTTCAGAGCAACTCCCATACCATGAGAGGATGCCATATGTTAGGACACTCTCTATGGTACTACGATAGTAGGACAGAAGTAAATGCTGAGATAGATTCATCTTCCTGAGCACTCTCAGGAAGTACAGCCTCTTCTGTGCCTTCTTCACCAGCATATTAACATTTATAGGCCATGAGAGGTCCTCTGAAATATAGATACCCAAAAATTTAAAACTACTAACCCTCTCCACCTCTTCACCATTTATGTACAGTGGTAAATATACATCTCTCCTCCTCCTAAAGTCAATTATAAGTTCTTTAGTTTTTTTGGTGTTCAGTATAAGATTATTTTCTTTACACCATAGTGTCAGCCCTTGTACTTATTTTCTATAAGCAGACTCATTGTTCTTATTTATAAGCCCCACCACTGTCGTATCATCCACACATTTTAATAATTGTGTTGGTGTTATACAATGGGGTGCAATCATGTGTGTACAGAGAATAGAGAAAGGGGCTTAACACACAACCCTGGGGAGCTCCTGCATTTAGTATCAAGGTAGAAGAATGATAATATCCCATCCTTACTGACTGTGGCCTGCCTGTCAGCAGCACCTCTTACCTTAAATGACCTAAAGAAAATAAACAATTGAGATACTCTGTTTTTTTCTCTTGTCTGAAAACACACCAGCCAGAATCCTACTGATGTTTATGTAAGATTTGTGTGACCTGCAGTGGCTAATTGCAGCAAATCAATAAGGTGCCAAGGCCAATCTTGGTCATATTATGTTATGTGCCTGGCTGTACAACTGAGATGTGCCCTGGCACCCATACCCAGTTTACTTTTGTTTATTTATTTCTAAAGAAAAGACAATCCATCATGTTACAAGTAATAAATACAAAGCTGAACATAGTAAACTGTCATCTTACTTGTTATATCATTTAACTGTTGACCAATTGCTTTTCCCCACAATTCTCAAAATCACATTTACACCATTCCCTGTCTCATCTTAAAGAAATATCGACCAACAATCTAAATGCTCCAAATTGTTTTCCAAACCACGTGTCTCGAGATTTATTTTATTGGCATATTTTAATAAAGGCTTCCAATTTTCAGTGAATTGACTGTGCCTTATTTCTCCTCTATATAGTCTAACTTTATTAGTCATTTTCCCCATCAACATTGTATGCCATATCTTATTCGTAAATGCTTGTAATGAGAGATCTTGAGCGTTTTTCCAATTTCTAGCGATCTCAGATCTTGCAGTGCCTATAAGATTTGCAACTAATTATTTATTTTCAAGTTTCTCATTTCCCCCTGTAAATAATGAAAATAACAATAATGTTTCATTCATATCTATTTGTTGATTGATCAGCGTCTCTATCCATCTAATTACCTCGTCATACCCAGTTTACAAACCTTAAATAAACACCAATAGAATTCCTGGCACCCATTACTTGTCTTTTTCAGTTTTGGCAGTTGCAAACTTCAAAATTCATAATACTATATGGTGTTCTGATCAGAACTTTTGGTTCAGTGAATGAGTATAGCTTGAGCTGGTACCAATGGCCAAACCATCCACTGCCTCTACAAATGTTATGGCTTCTCAAATATCCCATTCAGAGGTCTTATGGAAAAAGCAATCAGACCCTTCTGTGGCACTGAGTGGTGAGAAAGAAATTCAGGTTTACATTGCTACCAAATTATGACACTGTGTGACTGAAATCCTGTTATGCTTGCATAATTCAACACTAGCATGCGATAACTGTAATAGCGCAAAGGCAGAGTTTTAGAAATATCTCAGTTAATGCTCTATCAATTCCCAAGTCTAGTAGGTGAGCCTAATTCAAACTTCCTGCCCTTTTTCTTCTCACCCACGCAAAAAATTATCCTAACATTCTTAGAAATTTGCCCTAACAACAGTCATGCTATACAACCAGTTTTGGCTGGGCCACAAACAGGTGCTGTCTCAGATATGGGCACCTGTGGATTACCATGGCTAAGCATGTTAGATGCACTCTGAAGAGAGACCAGTCAAACCTGTTCACTTTCAAGAAAACAAATGTTAGGCCCAGCATGACGGATACACACAAGCTCAACAAGTAACAGATATTTAATGAAGTGCCCACTAAGAAGTCAAACTTCTTAAAATCCACTATATACTAGAAGATTTATCAAAGCAGAGCAACTCGTTTATAGCACATGATTGTCTTAATACTCTTTGAGTTTTTCTGTTAAAAAAGAGAGGACAAGAACATCTTTTAAGTATATTGTTAGTAACTCTGTATAGAGTACTGTAATATAACCAGGGCTTGCAGGGTCAAATCCCTGGAACTTTCTGATTACCAGGGATTATAAGATCACCCATATACACATGCCACTGTTCCCTGTGGTTTGGCTGCAGTCCTCAACTTGGAGATGCATGGATTTTGCTAGGAACAGCAAAGAGTTGCTGTAATGGAAACTGTTTGAGAGTGGCTAGGTTTCGAAATGATAATTAACAGTCACTGGGTTAACAAAAAGCCTACTCCTCATTTGTTGAGAAGCTGCCTGCATTTTTGGACCCTCCTTGTGGGGGAGGGATGGCAATAGGGACTGTCAAAATGAGCACCTGTACTTCCTCATTTACTACTACACCACAGTTTGTAGGTCTAGAAAACTAAGTGATGAAGTTAACCCTTAATGCTATTTTGATTAAAATGTTCAGGAATGGATTAATTCTCTGTAATATCTGTAAAATCTGTTTAGACAAGGCTTGAACTTGAGTGTTATACTTGCGCAAGGATTCATGATGAGCTTTGGAGACTCAAATAAGTTACATGTGTTTAAAGTTCTTATTCCTGCATACACATTTTGATTGACTATTGCTGTAGTCAATAGTTGGGACACAATTTAACATGTTGTGGATGAGGATTTGGACATGGAAGACAGCCAGAAAAAGAAACTGCTGTATATGCCATTCTTCTAAGAAAATGTTTTCTCTAGATATTAGAAAAGGTACTCTACAACCTTCTGAAATCTCATTTGCTACCTGGGGGATCTAGGCATTGCTGTCAAAAACAAGGAACATGTAACTTTTATGAGCCCTGAGTATCAGGCCAGAGCTTGGTGTAAGTCAACGGGCAAGAGGGGAAAGTCTTGTTCTGTGGTTTCCAGCCAGGGCCCATCCAAGAGATTTTGTTGCTGCTCCCATGTCAAGGTTCATGATAGCCAAGACAAAACAAACTGTTCTGGTGCATAAGAGGACAAAATCCACAAGTACTTTTTCTTTTCCTGAGAGGTTGAAATATGATTAATTGGTTAATAACCAAGAGTTAACTACTCATGGATGCCACCCCAAATCAATTTCCTGAAATGGTTGCCCCAACTTGCTTCACCAGAGACCCAATCAGTGCACTTTATAAAGAACCCGGTGAGCTCAGCCATCCAATCCTCTCAGTGGTAGGATCAAGAGACCAGTGACAAAAATGGAAGAAGAGCCTACCTGGTCTTGGTTTCTACTGCTGGGTTGACTGTTTGGACCTGCTTTGTGATGCTGAGGTAATTTTAACCTAACTTAAATTGTTGTTTTAATTTTTTTGTAAATTTTTTTACATAGCATATAGGGCAAACAAACAGATAACTATTAAATACTATGTAGAACTATGGGTACTAAATAGTGCTATTTAGTACCATTGTTGTAAGTGTTAAGTGTGCTCAGAGCTGAATTTACAGAAGCAATTGCTGTGATAAATGCCTCCGTTATTGTCACAAAGTGCCGCAGGGGTTTTTCCCCCTCATTTTTGCTACGAGACACTACTCTTCCAGAATTTGTCCTCAAGCACTTTGGGGTTTTAGGTGTGGGAAAAGAACAGGGGAAGAGGATGTTTTCTCAGCGCTGATGTTCAGACTGAGGTGTAGTCGCATGTTATGTAGCTGTGGGGTGGGGAGGCAACAGAGAGTTTATCTTCCCCAAGACTTTGCTGAATGTCTGCTATGGCAGCCCCCCACACCTAGGTCTTCTTATGGGGAGGAGCTGTTTTGTTTATATGTTTGTGCTGGAAGGCAACAAACAGGGTTCAACACAACAAGCAGCAGTGTTTTCTGGTTGTGGGTGATAAGCGTTTTTCATGTGGATGAATTGTGTACCTACAATCAGGCAACACTGTCAGTTTTCTGCACAGGATGTAGGTTAGATGGTAAGATAGGCACTAGCAATTTAGTGCTCAGCAAGTGCAGGCCAATTACTGTAGAAGTGCTGACGCAAGGTTGAGATGAGCTATTTGGCTGTCATCATCATATCTCTTTCACTGACTGGGCGGAGTACCAGCCAGAAGAGTGGGTGGAGAAGAGTCCTGTCTCTCAGACCATCAAACTCAGCTCCTTAAGGAATTTACAGTTCCTCCACAGAAGCACTGCAGTTAAGTTGTACCTCACAGTGATGGAGCAAGGAGGAAATGAATGGGATCCAAAAGGGTAACAATCTGCTCTGCCCATCCATTCTTGACTGGATTCCTAATCTTCGAAACTATGGCTTGGAAGAGTTACTTTTTTGGACTAGCACTCCCACTATCCCTCAGCCATCAAGATTCTGAGGGGTTCTGGGAGCTGCAGTCCAAAACGTAACGTTTTCAAGATCTGTTCTGGATCACAGGTATGGAATGAGTGGTCCTCCCAATGTTGGACTACAGCTCCCATCAGCCCCAGCCAGCGCAGCCTATGGTGAGGGCTGATTGGAATGGGAGTTAAACGAAATTCAGAGGCCCACATGACCCCCATTTCTTCTCTAAAGTCTTCCCTAATGTGTAATGGATTCCTAACTCCCCCCACAGAATATTCCCAAGATCCCTCACTACCACCCACCTCTCACCCAGTAGGCTGCCTGATGTGAAACTTTAAATTGATTAAAACGGAGCTTTAGGGATGTCACTAGTGCATGTCTGCCTTCCAGTGATGTTAATTATTCTGATGGAAGTCCTTGAACACTTATCCAATTAAATAAATGTGTTAGTCCTCAAGGTGGCACAAGGCTTTTCATTGGTTTTTCTGCAAATTTGTAAGAAACTTAGAGTAAGGGACAAGCAGGAAAATCTGCCACTAAAGGGAGTGTTGTTCCCTTTTTAAAATGTATTTACTGCAGCCGCTTGCAACTGGAAGCCTAACAACATTGTGAAAATCCCAGATGCCAGCAATTCTCCTGCCTGCCTCCTTCACTGAGGTATACTTAGCCTGTAAAAAGAAAGAGCTGGATAACATGCCTTGCATTCCATGGCTGCCTGGGGATGGGGGTGGGATTTGGGTGACCTACAGGACAAATATCCAACTACTTTTCAGGTCAGGGCACCTAGGTGAAAAGGGGTCATGACAGCATTAGAGGTAGCTCCCAGTGTCAGGGCAACTTAGTGACTCACCTCAGGTGGCATCGACAAGACAGGTGTATCATTTATATACAACTGCATTAGGATGCACATCATTTTGCCAAAACGGAAAGGCCAGCATCTTTAGTGTTAGCAGTCACTCAGGGTTTTTCTAAGATAAGAATTCTCACTCCCATGATTCCTCATCATTGGCTGTGTGAGCTGGGGCAGATGGGAACTGCAGTCCAAAATATCTAGAGAGCTCCAAGTTGGAGAAGGCTCCCACTAACAGTAATCTAGGTCACAGTGTTAATGTCTAGCATGTTAACGTGTCCTAATCATATGTACAAGTATGTATATATGTTATGTCTTTGTCACATGTGTATTTACCCAACATTTACCTTCTGGACTTAGGATCAGGAGGTACAAGGCATCACAGGGAGTTGCCCTTTCTACTGAAAAGCATTATACTTTACCTTTTAAACTAAAAAAGAGGAAACAGTGATAATACAACACCAGCCTAGCATACAATTAAAAGAACACCAATCTGCTAGTCCCAGCTGACATAAATCTATTAAACCAATTGGCTGGGTAATGAGTGAATACTTATGTAAATCCCATTAACTCAGTGGCTGTGGTGCAGTTGGATTACCAAATGGATCAATGCCCAGTTTATTTTAATACACAGCAGGGGTGGCCAAACTGCAGCCTTCCAGATGTTGCTGGACTTCAACTTTTATCTGCCCTCGCCAGTATAGCTAAAGGTGAGAAGTGAGGAGAAAAATGTTTGTAGAATTAACAACTTTAATCAAGCCATAACTGCCCAACCCAGTGCACAAGATACAGAGATTGAATAGTATGTGTGAGGGACCCTGGTGTCCCCTTCCAGCATGATCCAGCAAGTGTTTGCAGAAACCAGCTCTTTTGTTAGAGCAACACAGCTCAGGATGAGCCGATGTGGCTCAACAATAAAACTTAACAGCTGTGGGTTGGGAATCTTGCCCTGATTCTCGGGGAGGTGAAAAGCCCACTCTTGCAATGAGAGGGATTGAGGCTGGTTCCATAGTATGCAACTTTGGTACATAATACAGATTCTAATTGTATAACCAGCACCTGCCTTGGGCCAGCAGCTTATTTTATTGAAGAAGGAAACAAAAAGAGAAAAAGGCTAAGTGAAGTGGCATGTGACAAGAGAGGAGATGAGTAAGGTGGCCATTTAAACATCATTGAAAAGAAGACAAAAGAGGGCACAGATATGCATAAAATGGAATGTGTTCACTTACATGTGAAGATGCAAATCTGGAAATAATTATTATAATTAACACTACAACCACAGTGAGGAAGACTACAAAGTGGTAACGTCTGTGTCTACTCTCCAGGTGTTTGTTGCTGGTGGGCAACTTCAAGCCTCTGCTTTCCCTATGTACAGTTCCTGGTCTTTAATGCAGGCTTGGATTGAACAGTTCTTCAGAGGATGTCTTGCACAGAGGACAGCTGCCGTCTGTATAATGGGACACCTGACAACAGATTAGACACTTTAGTTCACACCAGATCAGTACGAATTAGGCAGACGTTTAGGCAGCCAAGCTGCAGTGGAAGCAAACATGAGCTGTAGTGCCACAGGGATTTGAGCAGTGGGCAAACAATGACAAACTATATGATAAAAGTAATGTTTCCACTTCAATCTGTTGTTTCTAAACCTAAGACTATCTGCATGGAGCTGTTGCATTTCCTTTCCATGTTTACTGTTGCCTCCACGTACACACCTTTCCATTGTTGCTTTCACTGTGTCAAAATTTGGATTACAAGGTCTTTGGGCCAGGGAACTGTCCACCTTACTGGCACCATGCACCTTACTGGTCTTAGTAGACAGACACATGCAGTTGCCACTAGGTAACTGTACTTAGTCTGATTTCCATTGACTTCACACCCAGTGTATGAACTAAAATTACTCTCTAGCTCTAATAAAAGAAAGACTGTCACGATTTTCTTTTTCTGTTGCTTTCTGCCTCCTAGGGCACTCGTAAGTTCTGATTAGGGCTTGAGGTAGATCCAAATAATTGCTGCTTTTAATCTTCTCAAAGGCAGAAAAGCCATTCTTTTGGTACAGTTAGATCTTTTTTACATCAAGTACAGCTTAAACTAATTTAGGTCTATCTAACATTACCTATTCTAATTTAAGATTTATTTTTTTAAAAAAAAATCTTTTTCCCTACCCAGAGCAGCTTACAAACCAGGAGCAACACAGTCCCTGCCCTAAAGTTTCCAGTATGAAACTCAGCTTGAAAAGAAGAGGTACTGGGAGAGAGGGTGATGATGCAAACTCAGGAGGAAAGTGTTGTTAGTTAGTTAGCTAGCTAAAAACAAACCACCTGAAAATCCAACTGTCTAGCAAAGATTGCTTTGTTATAAAAGCTAGGATCCTACTGGATCCTTGAACTGAGAGAAGTAGTCTGTCAGTAGATCTCAGGGACAATAAGGTCATTGCCCTACACCCAAGCAAGTGTGTTCCTTCCATGTGCACTCTTCAGCCCTCCATTGTACTTGAACTCTGCTTTGCTGGGTTTCCCAAAAAAGTGTGCTGCTTATATACAGCCCATAACACTCAAAGCACCTTCTGAGTGATTTACAATTTAATTATGCAGGTTACACATTGCCCCCAATCCCCCAGCAAGCTGGGTAACTCAATTTACTGACCTCGGAAGGATGGAAGTCTGAGTCAACCTTGAGCCGGCTATCAGGGTTTGTCAGGATCAAACTCAGGTCATGAGCAGAGTCTTTGACCACAGTACCACAGTTTAACCATTGTGCCATGAGGCTCCTGCAAACAGCAGGCAGGGGCTATGTGAAGAGGAGCAATCTGCCAGCTCTGAGATTTTTTAATAGTCTTCTGTCCTCAGCATAAGGGCTCAGTTGTTGCTTTAAATCTAAATAGTTCAAGTAGGAAAGAAGCCAAAAATGGTTGCTTTCTCAGTGGAGTTGATGAAATGTCCTTGCTACCCATCACTTCTTGTGTTACAGCTTGGCTGATTCCAGGTGACAGCTGATGGAAGGGGGGGGGGAAACAACCTAGTTTCCCCCCGTCTTCTTGCCCACTTTTCTCTCTCTCTCCCTCTTCTTTTGCCATTTTATTTTTCATAAGATCCAAACTGATTAAAAGTTTTTAGAAGCTGAAAAGTTTGTTCACTTCTCTGTGACCTTTGACTTTCCCTTTGTAAAGCCATCCCCCTACTGTCACTGTCAGATTTAATCTCCAGTGAAGCAGTAAACTAAGGGAGGGAAGGACATTGCCTGTTGAGAAGGGAGGATGACCAAATATTTTGCTGTGAGGAGCCACTGGAAGTCCTATGATAGATGGACTGTCTGGATTTAGTTTTTGTATCATTTCAGGCAAGCCACAAAACTATAAAATACAGACCATGTACCCTGCAGTCATTCTAAAAAAATGAGATCATATTGTTGTAAGATTCTTGAAGGACGTACTATTTGTTTCTTCGGGGCACATAAAATAGTATTAAATCAGTGGAATAAGGAATAACATTACTTCTATTGCTGTCTATCTATTAGCAATCCTTACTTTACCCTACTTCAGGTGCTGCTATAATGCTGTGATAAAGAGTAGTCGAAATGACTAGATGGGCGGGATAGAAATATAATAAATAAATAAATAAATAATAAAGTGGAAGAAAGCACAACATGGCTTCTTCTACAAAATTATATTTTACAGGAATGGATAACAAAGCCTTCTTTCTCTTTGTGGGCTGAATATCAGACACCTCATCGGGCTGTTCCAATTGCTATACTGGTTTGCTGCTTTGAGAAGATACAATTTAATTCAACGTATCTAAAACTCATCATTTGGACCACAGCTTCCATCTGCCCCAGCTGACATTGCCAATGTGGTCAGAAAGGATGGGAGTTTTAGCCCAAAACATCCAGACACACCATGTTGGTGACTGCAAGCAATAGCCTGTTTTCATGTGATAAAAAGCCTGTTTTTTGTTTAAATCATTACAGTTCCCCCTTTCTCTAGTTCAGCCGTGCTCCAAGTGCTTCTTCAGCATTATAGATCTCAGAAAGCACTTTCGGAAAATGAGATCTGTTTAAAGTTTTTGTTCTTCCTTCTCCCCCCCCCCCTTTTTTTTCTTTTTTCTTTTTTGCAAATTGGCATATGTGTGATATTATTTGGCACCGAGCTGACTCTATATAGCTGGCAAGAACCTGTGTAAGAAAAGTTCCATGACATAATACAGCCAGTGGAATTCAGTACAAGTGTGACCCCTGCTGACCCCAGTGGGGTGGCTGGGGTCTTCTTGACCATTAGCTCTATAGACACTAGACACTGTAATATGTCCCAGCTAGCCTTTATTGAAGCAGGGGTGTTGGAATACACACTCAGAACAGGCATCTTGATCGCCCCAGTCCACACAGAGGCTTAGTTCCTTGCACTAGCCCCCTGTTGCTCAGTGTCCATGTCTGGAGCTGAGTTCTGGGTACTTGCCCCTCACTGTACAATGTCTGGAGCTGGGGCCTAGTTTCATGCATTGGCCCCAACAACCCAACATACCTCAGTGAGGGCTGGTAGTGCTGGGCTGATGAGGGTCCTCCTACTGGAGCTGCTCCTGTCTTTCCCACACCAGTTGTATGAGCCACTGGTGCTGCCACTTTTGCCTCCAGTGCTTCTTGTGGGTTGGCATGGGCCTTCCCGGTCAAGGTTTGGTTGAACAGTTTGACCACCATTGCAAGGGTGCAGGTGGGGTGTAGATGGGCCCACTCCACCACAGCCCCTTCTGGGAGCAAAGCTGACCCATTCTCCAGTCCAGGAATCTTGGAGGAGTAGGTTCTCCCCCAGGGCACAAAAGACTGGGAGGGAGGGGCAGCTCTTCCCCTGCTTGTGACCAGCCTTCTGACCTCAAATCTGAGGATCCTCCTCCCTTCCCCCCCCCCATCTTTGTCCCTGACTCCCTCCACACAGCTCCACCTGTCATCTTGCTCTCCGACTGTGGCTCTTGCTCCTTCTCTTTCCCACCTGGGTGCCCTGTTCTGCTATCTGGATCCCCAGGCTCCCCTGCTCCTGGGGTCTCTAAGTAGTTCTCTGGGGGTGCGGGGATGAGGCAGATGGCCAACTGGGTATAACAGAGGCATCTCCTTTACAACAAGAAACACTGTCACATGATGTACTCACTGTCGGGACTGAGTGGTAGGTACTGCTCTGAGATGATCTGGAAAGCAGAGACAAGGAGTTGGATGTTGTGCCAGGAAATCAGAACTAATAAAAACACTTTAACAATATGAAGTTTTCCAGTTAACAGCATTGAAGGCATGGATGACATTCTATATTAGCTCTGAAGCTATAGCAATTACTAAAGATAACACCTCTCTCTGTGAGAGATACACCTTCCCTGGACAAAAGCACCAAAAGAAAGATTCAAGTCCGCGGAACCGTTGGGAGGTTTCCTGATTTCTGAGAATTTATTCAGACTCATGTAGAAAGAAAACAACTACTTCAATGACCTTCAATGAACAGATAAGCTAAAGAAAGCACTGTGCTATACCCTTTAATTACAAATCAGTTTATTGTGTGTCTATATATCTGCATATATGTACCTGATTATAATTGCAAAAATATAAATACCATCTGAATATGGTCAAGGCTAAATAATATCATCATAGAATTACCAACACACCTCTATTCATGGTATTTGCTATTAGTTCACATGAAATCAGAGCTGACAAGCCAAATGAGTGGTCCAGGACTGGAGAGCCAGTCAGTCCTGAACCAGCTACTTTTGTTTCACTGAAAAAAGAGAAGAAAGACATCAACATGATACAATGATAAGATAGGGCCTAGACAACATTTTCAAATGCTTATTACACATTCTAATTAAAAAAGAGATTGTGTAATTTATAAAGAACAACAACTTATTATTACATGCTGTCAAGTCTACTTCAACATATGGTGACCCTTTCCATGGTTTTCTAGGTACATGGCACTTGGAAATGGGTTACCATTCCCTTCTTCTGGGGGTGCCCTGGGATTGTGCAGCTTGCCCAAGGCTGCACAGGCTGTCTCTTCTCCTAGGAGAGACAGTAGGGACTTGAACTTCCAGCCTCTGGTTCTGCAGCCAGATACCCAGTTCACTGAGCTATAATTTATAAATTGCTCCTTTAATTTAAATACTTTAAGTATTAGTTATAGCAGTGCAATACAATTCACCATACTAGGCAAGACAATGCCCAGGTGTTCACACTTGATGGTCACCTTCAAGACCTCTGCTGTCTCTTCTTATGTGGCTTCCTCTTTAAACTGGACTTGGAAGAGGCAGCCAAGAAAAAGAGGATGCCTTCAAAGAAATGTCTCTTCTGATCGCTCTCCAAATAGTGGACTGCTCTTTATAAAATAAGCAAAATGGTCACCCTACTCTGTCCCAAAAAACAAACAGGGAGGCAGGACCAATGAGTCAGTTGCAAATCAGGATCAGACAGTGGTTAAAGATCAAAGAATAAATGAAAGAGCAAGATGAAAGAGCAAGCCGGAATAGAAGAACAATCAAAGGACAGAGAAGCACACTCCAAGTTCATAGGGAGCCTATAGTGTTAGGCATGGCTTTGGTGGAACTGAATGGACAGCCCTGGCTAGCATAGTCAGGGCAGAGCCTGAAGCTACTTCATACATAGATACTTCACTTTCAGTTCAGTGGCAGCACATGCAGCCACAAACAGATTTCAGAATTCCCAGTGGGGTGTAGCAGTTGCAGTGTTGGACTGGGAGTCAGAAATAATCTTGGAACTGCAGAGCTATATGGAACCCTCTGGATCATCGAGTCCAGCCCATGTCAAGGAGGCACAGGGGGGAACCAAACTCCCAACCTCTGGCTCTGCAGCCAGAGACCTGAACCGCTGAGCCGAAATCCAGTACTAAATCCAGTTTCAAGTCCCCACTGAGCCATGAAAATAACAAGGACGGCCTTGTTTTCTTAGCCTGAGATATTACACCATTTTTATGAGGACAGAGCAGGGAGGAGGAAATTCATGAGCTTGTTGGAGGAAAGTCAGGATATAAATGTAACAACAGTAGTCTATGATGTAAACAACCAAGAGACTTGAAGCACTTTAAAGACTAACAAAGAACTTCCTAGAAAACCTTAAAGGGAAACTAAAGGAGTAATAAAAGATAAAGGGATTATAAGAATTAAGGAATGGATGGAAAAAATACAGGATAAAGATCAAATAAGAGAAGTGTTGGGAGAAGAGGGGTTCACATGGTTACATGAGAAGTCAGTTGACTAGATGGGCGGGGTATAAATTTAATAAATAAATAAATATACTCCAACTAGAAAAATGAACAAATTAATGGAAAAGGAAAGAAGGAATGGGAAGAAGATTGATGAAGTTTGAGACATATATAGAAAAAAGACAGAATGAGGAAATAACAAAGAATAGGAATAGTATTGTAAGCAAAATATATAAATTATTGAAACAAACAGAATACGAAACACCAATGATAAAAGACTTGTGGCAGGAGGATTTGGGAGAAGAAATCAGGGAAACATTAGAGAAAGATATGGAATAAAAGCATAATGAAAAATATGTCAGTGAAAATTTAAGAAAATTGTTACACGGTAAAATGGAAATAGTATTTTACACGTGTTAAATTAAATATAAATAAAAACTTATTACCTCTATGCTGGAGCTGTAAGAAAGAGAAAGGGACATATATGTGTGTGTGATGGTTTTGCGAAAAAGGAAGGAAAGAATTGAGTTTGGTTTTTGATGAAATAAGAGACATAATGGGAACGGAGATACAATTATCTCCAATGATTGCTTTATTAAATATTGTGAATGATAAGCAGGTGAAGAGAGAAAAAGAACAGTTAATTATCATATGGTAACTGTGGCAAGGCTACTAATTGCAAAGAACTGGAAATGTGATAATCAGATAAACGTGGAAGAATGATATAGAGAAATGTGGAACATGGCAATTAATGATATGAAAATCAGAAGAGATATGATAAAAAAAATAATGATTTCAGGGAAATATGGAATCCAGTTCTAGAATATGTCCTGACTAAAGGGAAAGGGTATATGCCAAAGAAGAATCCATGTATTTCTGAAGAGACACAGGGTGGCCTGAACTGTAAAATTAAAGTATTGGAACCTAGTCCAAAGTGGGGAGTGGGGGTGGCACTGGGTGGATATAATAAAGATATAACATAAAGAATGAGATTGTATAAGAATAGTAAATCTAAGGAGTGTGTTGTAGTGTATGTTTAATTTTTTTTCCTTGTCTTTTTTCAGTGTGTGTGTTAAAAAATAAAATAAAATTACAAAAAAATAAAAATTAAAAAATAAATAAATAAGACTAACAAATTTATGATTGCATAAGCTTTTGTGGGTTCAAATGCTCGCTTCACTATGGAAATTCACTGGGGTAGTGCTGGTGCTGATTAAACCACTCCATACCTTGAAAGTTCCATTCACTATAATCGATTCCGACTTGACAGCACATAATATAGAAGTTTTTGTGGACTACAAATCACTTGTTAAACTGTGACCAATTTAGTCGTTCCAGTGCCACAAACCAGTTTTTGATTTTCTAATGCCACAGAGAAAAACTCTTGCCCCTTTGGAAATTAAAACAATGTAATTACGGAGTGGGCAAAACTGGGGGTCAAGCAGAACTTGGAAATTTTGCTTTTTGGATTATAACTCCCAAAATCACCTAGCCAGCACAGTCAGTGTCCATCGTGGTGGGACTTCTGGTCCACAAACCACACATTTTCTAAGCTCTTGATACAGGACAGTGAATCTGGAAACACCCGAAGTCACATGATTGAAACCTGATATCACAATTGTTTTTACCCTTAGTTGCACATGCTCTCTTCAGGCAACAGCCAATGAAAATGTTCTTATCCTCAGGATCTCTCTTACAAGTCTGGAAAGGTTTAATTGCTTTGAGATCTCTGGTCTGGGCAGGCTCTACCTCCCCTGCCCTTCCTAGCTTCCTATGTTGAATTTGCTCAAATCATCTCTGTAAAACAACTTTACCCATGGGAGAAAAAAGATTAATAAGCACGATAACCCTCAGAACAAGCAAAATAGTCCCCATGCTTTGCATTCCCAGTCTGTGAAGTCTGGGCTTTTTGTCTTTGCCCGCACCTCATATCCACACCTGCAGAATCAAGGGGAAAAGAAAACCACACAAAAGGAGAAGCCAGCAGCATTCCTGCAGGCCTTGGGTGGCCGCTGCAATTCACTACTCTTTAATAAGAGAGTCCACATTCTTTCCCAAGGTCAGGAGCAGAGTCTTTGTTTGCTTTCAGTGGCTTCAGTAAGAATGGAATGAAAGACCTTCCTGCAGCATTGGGCCTGGGCTGTGGTGAGGAGGAGGGAAGGGAGGGAAGGAAAGGGGAGGGATTCCCGCAAAGGGAGCGGAATGCATATTATTCAGATACAACCCAGTGCTTCTAGCACAGAGAGAGAAACACAGAAGAGCGCTGGCCACCCGTTTAGCAGTCGAAATCCGGACACAGGGAATAATAATCTTAGCTTCTTAGAAACGCAAAGCTGGAAGGGACCTTGTGGACTATTGAGTTCAGCCTCTGTCAAAGAGGCACAGTGGGCAGTTGAACTCCCAACCTCTGGCTCCACAGCCAGAGACCTAAACCACTGATTTGGACTTGAGTTGGCAATTTTATTGTCACAGTTGATCATCATCGGGCAGTCTGACCCTGTGCATCCTAAGTTCAACAGTTCTGTTCAACAGGTCTTACTTCCATGTAAAGAGATATATAGAGTTAGACCCTTAATGTTCCAAGTACAAATATCTGGGCAAATATTTTCAGATGTGTGAATAGTCTTGATTCCACGGAAGCCAAAGGGGATCAACCAGGCTTATTGTTAAGCTTGGCCATGCCACAGATCTGAAAATTACTCAGTAGTTCTCTGTTCTTTGCTCTGTGGTATAAAAGGATTAGCAATTACCTTATTTAAACTGATACCTTCTGGATGTGCAGAACTAGTCCCATCATCCTCTGGGGCAGGATGATAGGAGTTATAGTCCAGTATATCTACAGGGTGCCAAATTCAGGAGAGCTGATGCAGATTGTGTGGGTTGGTGTATAAAGAGCTGGTAGATATATGCTTCTGCTTTATGGCACACTACATAGGCTTTTTAAAAATAAAAAACAAAACAAAACTCTTCTACTGATTCTGTAACTCAAGAGGATAATAATCAATCAAGCCAAATTTCACTGCTCTTGATTTACACTAAGGGTGTTGGTGGAGGAGGTAAAAAGTGGTGTTTGCCTGAAGCATTACAAAGCTGTTGGATGGTCTCTTTCAATAATAGTTGCAGAAAGCAGAGAAATATAATGCAAGAGGGATGTTACAATGTAGCATCAAGAGAAAAATAATTGTATGGGATGTAAAAAAATGAAGATCTGAAAATATTTCTTTAATGACTTTTGATTTTGATATTTAATGACTTTTTTATTTTGATTGATGGTAGGTGCTAGCTATTTTGAAATGTATCATTTGCCTTGATAAGGACTGGAGACAAACAATCCAGAAAATCTGGAATGTATTTGAAATAAATAAAAACAAAAACACCAATATTATTTCTTCTGTTCGTTTTAGAATCTTAGGAGACATGAAATGAAGGGAACAGACATATGCTTCAGAATTCAAGTTTGCAGTGGAAGGGCTTTTTTTGATTATGACAACAATGAGATTTTGCAGATGAGAAAGATCCATGGCAATCTAGCAACCATTTGTCCCCTGATAATTGGTTCGATCCTGAGGTTAGGGGTAGTGGGGCACTAATTCGTGTTTTTGGACTCCCAGAATTCTCTAAGAATTTGCTAGGCAGAATTCTTGGAGTTTCAGCCCACAAACATAAATCTGCAGACCCCTGGATCTTGCCTCCCTCAAGAAGGGCTTACCTCCAATATCAGCTTCTCTGGCCTTTGATTCCTGTCATTAATTTAAAAAAAAAAGAGAGAGAGAGAGCTGTTGCAGCATTTCCTGGGAGTCATAGTTTTTTGAGAGGTATCTCCTATAGAGTCATAGTTCATGCTGAGCAGTGAACTATGACTCTCAGCGTCCTCTGTACAGAGGAGGGACTGGACCATGTTTGCTGGTCATGTGACAACACGGATAGTTGACCTCCTGAGGATTTTGAGAGTCATAGTCTTGCTACTCATCAAACTTTATAGAGGGTACTTCCCAAAGAACAATAACTGCAAGATAGGTTAGGGGGCTCAGGGAAGATTATCCCACCAGATTTCTACCTTACCACCCTGAAAAAGATTTTGTTAGATTTTAGAAGCCAAATTCAGGTTAGTTTGAGGTGTGAGGTTACCAGGGAATATCAGAGATCCTCAAGTAGGGCTAGGAAAGAATCCCACTGGAAACCTGGGGGTTCCATGGCCAGTCAAAGCTGACAGTACTAAGATGGACCAATCAATGGTCTGCCTGCATGTTAAGTAGCTTCCTATCCTACTCCATCCTAACTGTCTCATTCACCAGTAATATTCATCTATTACTCTGATGGACTTCTGTCAGTGGGTTGGAGGTGGAAGGATGTTCTTTCATTTTGCTCTTCCGACAGCAAAATAGGGGGACACAGAAGGAACTTCCCTGAAGAATGTGAACATATTTAGGTGTTCTTTGGACAACGACAGCACCAGTCAGTTGATCCTGCCACTCCAGAAGGATGAACATGAGGTGGCGTGAACACATTAATTGTTCTGTGATGTTTCTGACATGAACAAAGAAAGAAACAACTATCTTGTGCCTGTCCTGTACTTACCTGCTGTACACTTGGTTCAGCATCATTTGCCATACTATGCATCTCTCCTAGAGATTGGGAAAGTTACTTTTCTGCACTGCAGTTCCCAGAATTCCCCAGCCAGTGGTGGCCATGCTGGCTGGGGCACTGTATGTGTTGTTGGCCAAAAAGTGATTTTTCCATGGTCTGGTTTCTTCACCAGCTGAGGTTCACAGAAACAATATAAAAGAGAGGCATTATGGCTGAAAATGCCTGTAATAATGGAGCATCCTCCCTGAGGAGATGGACTAACTTCCTTCACCCTTGACCATATTCCAGGGTGATACCTGGACCTTCAGAAGAAGCGTTGGGATAATTATATGGGGGCAGGGGGAAAGGTAATTGATGCTTCCATCGTCTCCATTTTTTTAGGAACATAGAAAGCTGTCTTCTTATAAGTCAGACCCTTGGGCCAACTAGCCCTGAACAGTCATCTTTGACTGCCAGAGGTTCTCCAGAATTTCTGGCATGATTCTCTCCCAACCCGACTTGGAGATACCTAGTATTCTTTTATGGTCTCCCATCCAAGCACCAACCAAACCTGAACCTGCTTAGCTTCTGAAATAAGAAATTATGGTCAGTGTCACATGGTGATTCTTATTTGTTTGTAGCTGTATTTATTTTAGAGGGGATTGAGTTATTTTTATTAATCTTGCATTTTTATTGGATTATTATTTATGCTCTTGGTTTCCTTTGCCGTCAGAATGAAAAGAAAGGTGGGGTGTACATTATTTTAACACATACGATTGAATAAATAATGTTTAAAGCCCTTCACAGCATGTGTCTCTTTCTTGTCTGCTGCAGGATAGTACTGAGTGGAAGAAAAATACAACTCCCTTGTCTAACATGGAAGTTGTCCAATTGGGCTGCTTTAGAGGTTTGAGATGTATAGTTTTCAAAAAAATAAAAATAATAAAAAAGTGAAGTATTACGTAAGTGCTCTGTATTATATTTAGGCAAAAATCACATGCAATGATTGAATAGAATCAAGGACCTAAGAGTGTGCTTAAATAGATATCCACCTCTCCCTGCTTCCCCATTATTATAATCCTCTTTCAGATCTCTTAAACCCCAGTGGTCTCTGCAGTCTCAATGGGGCAACATGTTGCCTTCCATGGGAGGTGGAAAATGCCTTGCCAGGTTCACTTTTGCAGTGAAGAAGGAGGAAAGTGACATTGCAAGAGATCTTTGGAAAGGGATAATTAATTTACCAAAGTCTCCCATGCATATGGCTACTGCATGGTGAGTATGATGCAGGCAGGACTTGAGGGGGAGAAGTCCAGGACCCCACTGAGCAAAATGTGTAGTAGGCATCCCAAATGGCGCAAAGATAATTTACTACATGTACTGTTTAAAGAGCCTCTACAGAACCATTAAGTCCATAGTCAAAGCAAGGAGGGGAAACATTCAACCCAATGTATTTGCATTTTACCTCTAAAATATGCTGCTAAATTCAAAGCTGGATGGTGCTGGCATGCCTCTAAATTTCCAGATGGGGCAGGAATGTAAGGCATCCATGACTTCTGATGTTTATTTCCTTCCCAGTCTGTTGTAACTGATCAGGACCCCACTAGAAAGACAGCAAGCAGGGGTGGCAGGCAACAAAGCCAGGAGAAGGAAAAGACAGGCAGGAGAAGCCCTTTTCAAGAAATCTGAAGGTCTAAAAAATCCTGTGGATTGGCTCTGGCAATATTAGGTCCAGATGGCTCCTAAAAGGGAGGGTAGGGAACAAGACTGCAAGGATAGTGTGCCAAAAAAAGCTTCCACCCTTCCCTTCTCCTCTATTGTGAGTAGCTGGAAGAGGATAATGTCTCTCATACCTCTCTAAGACAGATGCTGGTGATTACAGGAGGATTTCCAGTGGCGTTAACCGGCACCATCTGTAATTCTTTAAATTAAATCCCCAGCACAAAAGGCACATCATAGTGCATCAGTCACGTGTGCTCCAGCATGGTGGGTCTATGTTTTGAAAAGGCAAATTCCTGCATGGGCCAGCCATTGTAAAGGCCTCTGTTGCCTTCAGGACAACATTAACCCCCGCACATCCAGTCTGGCTCTAGTAGCAGGGACGCTTTTGCCCTTATTCAGCTTTGCAAGGTGCATCTATGCTACTAAAAACTTTATAGCTGGGAGAACAGTTTGGCTTAGTTTCTTAAATGCTTAGTACATATTTTTATAATGTATAAATTTGGAACATATGAATCTATGTTGTATTCTTATACAGTAATACATGCAAAAGTTATACACACAAATGTCCTCTTTGTTGACAGATCCCACTTAATGTTTAAGTGATCACCTACTCTGATGATGACGCAAGCATTATTTTAGCAACTCTCATGAAGGGAAGGTGATATTTGAACCATTCCTATGACTAGAACCATGGCAAGCCCAGCCATGGTAGATGTGCATGCTGCTGAATAGCTCAGTGGTTTGGGTCTCTGGCCAGTGGCTGGGAGTTCGATTCCCCACTGTGCCTCCTTGACACAGGTGGGATTTGATGATCCACAGGGCTCCTTTCAGCTCTGCAGTTCTACTACTACTACTACTACTACTACTACTACTACTACTACCACCACCACCACCATCACCACCACCACCACCACCACCACCACCACTACTACTACTACTACTACTACTATTATTATTATTATTTAATAATAATAATAATAATAATAATAATAATAATAATAATAATAATAATAATAATAATAATAATAATAATAATGTTCTGGCCAATGGTCTGGGATAAAAATTCAAATAAATAAAAAAATTATTATTATTATTATTATTATTATTATTATTATTATTATTATTATTATTATTATTACATTCAGAGTGCTATGTGCCTTCTGCTTCAGCTGATGTCTCAGAGGTTGTCATACAACTACCTGCATGTCTCTCACTGCCTACAATTGTTGCGGCACTTGCTCTTTCCTGGGGCTCTTCCTGTACAAATGCTGCATCACAGCGGCCTATCCAAGAACATGGGAAATGGCCATCTGGATGCATGTGCTTTTCTGACACACACAAAGTTGTCGCTGACACGAAATGAGATAGTTGGCTAACCCACAAGCCCTCCCTCTGTGTGTCAGATTACTGAAGGGGAAATTGAGCAAGCTTTGCACAGAAATGAAGAGCTGGTCTGTACAACATGCTGAGGCTTCCTGCATGAATCAGGGACGAATGAGACAGAAGGACAGAGACAGAGCCAGTTCTACATAAAGAGTCACAGGAAAGTAGTGAGGAATACATGAGTCACATGGGTGTTATTGGAGCTGCCCTACTGCTCCAGCCTCTTATCCCACAGTGTCCTTGGTCTGAGACTTGAGGGCAGGAACATGTTTCAGATAAGTCATGATAAAGGTGTTGTGTTTTGTTTTGTTTTTTATTGTGGATTATCTGAAAACAGGCATGAAACCACCTGGTTCACACATCCTGCATGAAAGAAGGATGTGGAGCAGTTCCTGGCTGGTCAATGCTGGGAGGCTTCCCACCGCTACTGATAACCCTGGGTTTGAGGCAGCCTCGTTCACTTGCTGTGTGGGGAAAAAGGAGCCACTTGAACTACCCCCCCCCCCCCCAAACAACGTCACCATCCAGCCAGTGTTGAGGTGGTTGGGAAACCTCTCTGTCATTGGCTAGGCAGTGATGCTATTCTTGCCCATGGGGCAGCTCCAGTGGCTCTATTTTTGCCACATTTTGAGCCCTGGCCTGGGACTGTTGGTACCTGGGAAGACTCCCAGCATTGGCTGGCCAGGATGGAAGTCCTAGTGCAGTTTTAAACTGGCACCAATGCACACTTAAAAAAAAAAATCACACTGGGGCTTGCAATTTTCCTGCTAAGTCATTGTGAAGCATAATTGAGGCCTTTGATGGCTTTTGTTGCTGTTATGTGCCACCAAATCACATCCGACTTATGGAGACTCTATGAATGAGTGATCTCCAAAATGTCCTCTCCTTAACTGCCCTGTTCAGCTCTTCCAGACTCAAGCCTGCATTTCCTTTTGGGAGTTAACCATCTCATACTTGGTCTTCCTCTTTTCCTGCTGCCTTCAACCTTTTCCAGAATTATTGTCATCTCCAGAGAATCCTGTCTTCTCATGATGTGCCTAAAGTAGGACAGCCTTAGTTTGAATATTTTTGACTCAAGAGAAAGTCCAAGCTTCATTTGCTCTAGGATCCATTTGTCCATTTTTCCGGCAGTCCGGGGTGACTGCAAAGCTCTCCTCCAGCACCATATTTCAAATGAATCAGATTTTTTTTTCTGTCAGCTTTCTTTACTGCCCAGCTTTCACATTCGTACACGGTGACTGGAAAGACAATAGCGTGGATGATCTTGGTCTTTGTCTTGACACTTGATGATGTTTTCTAGTTCTTTCATTGCTGCCCTCCTGAGTCTCAGTCTTTTAATTTCTTGGCTGCAGTCTTTCTTTGGATTGATGATTATACCAAGGTATACAAAATCTCTAACCATTCCAATTTCTTCATTGTCAGCATTAAAGTTATGTAGTTCTTTTGTAGTCATGATTTTGGTCTTCTTAATGTTCAACTGCAGTCCTGCTTTGACACTTTCTTCTGTCATTTTCACTAACAGTTGTTTCAAGTCACTACTGGTTTCTGCCAGTAAAATGGTATCATCTGCATATTTTAAATTATTGATGTTCCTTCCACCAATTTTCACCGAAACTGATGCCCTAGGGAAAAACAATGCTGCCAGGTACTTCAGCCCTGGCAAGTGATGTTCTTGCCATTGGGGTGGGGTGGGGGAGTCAGTGGCTCCAATTTCACCACATTAAAACAGGCTTGTGATAGGACTCTGGTTTGCAGATAACCTACAGTAAAAGCCTTACTGCAGGTTATCTGTAATGTCTAGTTAATCTGTCCAGCTATTTTGGTACATAAGGCAGAAAACCTCACAAGTGCCTCTCACAATTCATATCAGTAAAGAGTATACAGTACAGTGATAAATAAATTTTTAAAAATGATTGATTTTGTGATAGCTAATGTGTGCTGCCTGAAGGCAGAGCCTCAAGGGTTGTCTCTGCTTGAACTGGTCATGTCATCTTAAGAAAAATCTGTCTGTACCACAACAATGCAATTGGCAGTAGAATAATTATAATTTATTAAGTGAAATTTGAGGAAGGGCTGTAAAGCTAAAGCACATGCTTTGGATCAAGGACTGGGAAAACTACTTTTTGAGACTACGTCTCCCAGAATCCCCTAGCCAGACTGGGCCAGAAAGTCCCAGGTTTAAATCCTCGCATCTCTGTGAGAAGATCCTGGGAAAGATGGCTATTTTAGAGACCTTCAAAAGCTAGTTCAGAACAGAGAATACTGGGCTTGGCAGACTAAATGGTCTGACTCAGGATAATGCAGCTACAGGTTGGCCCCTGTGGTCTAGTCAAATGAACAGCTTCAACCTGTTGTTCTCAGAGGTGCATAAAATCAAGGTAGGGAGTGCCCTTCATGCCACAGCAAGTTGGAGGTTGTTCCCAGGTGGCGTGGGCAAGTTTGCTCCAGCCAGGCAAGCCACTGTACTGTTTATTTATTCAAATATCTGGAGCACTGTGCTAGTCATGAATTTATGAACACAGCCACAGTTTGCCACTTGAAAATTATGACATTCTGAAAAAAGCAAACATCTTTCTAAAACATCAGCTACCAAACCTTCCCATCGATCCCCACCCACCAGGAGAGGGCAAGTTGTTTGTCTGTTTTTATGCCAAAGTGAAAGAAGGAGAGCCTAGGAGTTTGACTGACAGTCACACACATTTTAAGGGAGACTGCAGTGATCCATCTGCTAATTCTTTTTAGGCAGCCCCATGGTGCAGTGGTTAAACTGCAGGATTGCAGCCAAGTCTCTGCTCACAACCTGAGTTCAATCCCAACTGGCTCAGGTATAGCTGGCTTGAGGTTAACTCATTCTTCCAAACTTCCAAGGTCAGTAAATTGAGTACCCAGCTCGCTTGGGGGCAGGGGCAATGTATAGCTTGCATAATTAGATTGTAATCCGCCAAGAGAGTGCTTTAACTGCTATGGGGTGATATATAAGCAGCACACTTTGCTTTAGTGAGCAAGTGCTATGGTGATAGTTTCAGTGTGCATAGTCTCAAAACAGGATTAAACAAATGTGATGCAGAATGAGCTTATTAACTGGAGCCCTCAAGAAGGAGTATTATCTCATGGTTTGTGGTGTCTTTGGAGCAGAACCTGGAAAACTGCTTTTAAGATGAATGAATATAATGACATGCAAAAGCATTCATCACTAAGCAGTGAGTGCTAAAGCATTGTCTTACCAATTGCTCAGTTCCAGCTGGTTCCAGCAGCACTATGTGTAGCTGTAGCATGCAGTCCCTTCAAAGATGTAATGGGTTTCCAGTAGAAATGAGCACGAAGCACCTCATGCCAGGTCATTGTAATTTGTCAGCACAGCACTAGAGGCGCCATGCATTCCCTCACCTCCCCCCCCCCCCCGCTGGCTCCCCCACTCACCTGCTGGTGCATGCTGCTCATTCCCACCCCATTGCATGATCTTTCAGTCCAGGCAGGAGCATGGACTTCCCTTCTCCACCCCCTCCAGCAGCTGCCCACTCAGATGAGAAGGTGGGGCAGAGATTCCTGCAGTGCTGCCTGTGAGTGGCCAGTGGCATATTGCTTCCCCCTCTGAGCTCAAATTACCATATTTAGACTGCACCATCCCACACGAAAAGGGCCAATACAGATGTGCCATCGTTTTTATTATATTTTATGATTATTTTTAACCGACTTAAGCACTATCTAGCAGTGGAAGTGGGGCAGACATATAATCAGTAGTAGTAGTGGTAGTAGTAGCAGCAGCAGCAGTAGTGGCAATGATGATGATGATGTCATTATGTTTATTCATCTTGAAAGTAATTTACCAAGCTCTGCTTCTGGACTACTTGGAAGTACACAATGGAGGCTACTGGATCATTCTATATCAGAAATCCCTATGTTTTGGGGAGGGGGTAAGACTATAGTTCCCAGAATCCTATAGTTATTAGCTATACTACCTGTGGAATTCTGTGAATATAGTCCAAAAGCAAATGTTTCCCATCTTAACTGTATATGTCCTCTTTTTCCATTGTAATGATGGAAAGATCTGTAAACCCACAAGGTCAAAATGGAAATTAATCCTGAACTAGGAACTCATTGCTGGTTGATTTTTATTTCCTTGCATTTTGCATAGTATTTCATTCATTCCTTTCACACTGCCAGGACAAGGGCTACTGTCTTTACAGTTGGAGGGATCTGGAATTTGATTATTCCTTTTTTAATGCAGAGAAAAATTACCCCATCTCACCCCCTCACTTGGAACTAAAATGAAAAATATCCAGTCTGGATGCCTCTTGGTGAAAGGAAACAAAAATGTTTTACATATTGTTCATGGCCTCTTTTTAATGGCTATAGTGTGGCTTTACATCTCTATATGTCTATCTCCAGAGAGCGGAAAGTGGAGGAGAAGGAGGACAGGTGGCTAGCAAAGAAAGAAGAGGAAGGAAGGGGTGATCTGAAGGACTCCAAGGTGTAAAGTCTCTAAGTTAATAGCAGGTTGAGAGCATGCTCCAAGTGTTAAAAGGAGAAGCATACAAAGTTATAATTTTCTAACATTTACTTTGCCTCAAACAGAATGCACATAACAAAACATGTTCAGTTAGAAGAGAAGTATAGAAGCAATCTACCCCATTGATACTGTGATCCAGTTACTGAGAATTTACAGAACCGTAGACAACCGTTGTCTGTCTTCAGTTAAGGCATTGTTTGCATTTTGTCTGGAGGTGAAGTGATTGCAGTGACTTTTGCATGGACCTGTGGCAAAAGTAGTTTCCTGTAAGTTCTTGCTGTTCCTCTCATCAAAGACAATTATTCCATCACATGTTTAAATAAGCTGGAGGGGAGCCCAAAAGATAAGGAAATGCATTGCTGAGAATGTATCTTCTGCAATAAAGATAAGCGTATTGACAGTTTCTCCTGAAGATCAAAGAGTAAGACAACCCAGGGTTTGCTGCGGTTAGACTGAGAGGGTGCAAAGTACTGGTAGAAAGGAGAAAAACAAGAAGTGAAAGCAAAAGGCTGGCAGTGCAGACAGGGAATTAAAGTAAGGGATCAAGGACACTGTCAGATTATCCAGTTGCCATTACTGTCTCAGCACAAGGGGACAGGAGACTTCAGATAATGCCAAGCAATGGACAGTACCTCCTTGGTCTCCACCAAGCCACCTTACAGGGCTGCTGTGCATCTCCTTTTGTTTCAGCAAGAATTACAAAATGTCGTGGCCAGTTTGAGGGCTGAAGTTAAAAACAGCCTAGAGTGTGCCTTCAATAGTTGATCTCAGGGCTGCTAAGAATAGAGTTGGACAAATAACTCTCTTTTTTGGGGGATTGCAGATGCAAGAACACCCCAGCCAATGTCCAATGCTCGCTGGAGGGTTCAGGGAGATTTACTCCAGAGAGTAACTTTTCTAAGCTCTGAAAGAGGGGGTATGGGTTTGGTCCATTTCTGGCCAATTGCAGGGAGACCAGTCAAACCCATCAAAGGAAAGCAATAATAGTCCAGAGCAGGGCAAGCAGGATTAGAGTTTGGAAACAATGCTTCTTTGGACTAGTCCTAAAAAAAACCTGTAGTTCAAAAAGATAAACTATCCAGCCTCTGAGTGAGACTCCCAATATCTTCCAGGCCAAGCATGCTCAGTGGCTAAACTTCTCAGAGAATTTTCTTCCAAACCTTGCCTAGAAGCACAGCTGACCATGGTGACAATTGTCCTTATCAGATTATTGCTGAAGTACAGGGCTGAAAAATAGATCATACGCTGCCAGGCGTGGATAAAGTAAACTGGATAACTGTCAGAGACATAGCTCAGATTTTTCCCTGGCAAAATCAGGAAGTGTTCCTCAAGTTGGTCTTGAATTTAGAAATATTACCTAAATATACTGAAATTGTTCCCATTAAAGATGAAAAGCAATATACGCTGCATTCAGATTATGCAGTGGAATGGGCGTCAGAAAACAGTAGTGACGCTCATGTCATGTGCATTGATCTCATGAGGATATAGAACTAGGGAGGGGAAGAGTTTTTCCCCACTGGGAAGCTGAAGGCAAGCGAGGAAGATGTCCTTCTTAAATCTTTGCATTTGTATGTATTGAGAAATGTGTCGAGTTTACGGTGAATGTCCCCTTCCTCAGTCCTTGGTCAAAGGATTCGGACAAATCGTAACATGGTGCAGAATCCATCCATAACAATGAGAACTCAGCCCAGAGGAGAAAATTTGGGTTATTAAGAGTCACTTACCAGCAATGTTACTGCTTTATAAGGAGTGCAGAATGTGCTTTAACAAAGACATGAAAAAGGAGAAATTGGTAAGAAGCTGCTCCCCTACAAACCCCTGCATGGAGATTCGAGGAAGGGAAAAGCTTCTACTGATTTTGTATTCAGTTCTTCAAGGCAGAGCTGTAAAACAGGTGCCAGATCACACATTACACCTTTCTTCTTTGCATCAATTCTCCTCTGTTCATGGTGGCAATTGAAAACATTTTTATTCCAACAGGCTTTTAATGTATAATATCTAATTTTAACAATGCTAGTTGCCCCACATTTGCCGGCATATTCTTTTAAATATGTTTTTAAATGCTGTTATATTTTTCAGTTTGTTTTTATGATTGTAATTTTTCAACGTTAAGTAAAATTTTAATTGCTTTTTCTATGTTGTTTTTAATTCTGGTCTGCCAGAGAAAGATGGCATAAAAGTGCAATCAATCTTTGGACCACAACACCCAGAACTCTCCAATGAACATAATCACTATCCATGTTGACTGAGAGTATCTGTGAGTTGTCCAAAAGGTAACTTCTCCAAGCTCTGGTTCAAAGCAGTGAACTTCTCTTCATGAAAAAGCAGCTATCCTTGTGCAACCAGCTTCATCATTCATGAGTTGATTTAGGTCAGTGGGTTGGAGCACCTGGGAGCCAGGGACAAGGAGTTTGAATCCACACTGTACTTCTCTGGGTCAGGGCCAAAGGAGATTATTTGGAATGCGTGTGTACCTGATGATGAGGTTATGTGGCCTTGCCACCTCTTTGACCTTGGGCAAGCTGCACAGTTCCAGAGCAACACAAGACAGAGAGACTGGAAACCACTGCTTAGTACATCACATTTACAAAACCCTGGGGGCAAAGGGTTCAGCAAAAGTCACAATTGACTCAATGACACATAATTACAAATACTCATTCTAAATAATATGTTCATCCCATTCAGATAATTTTGTAGTATTTTAATTTCTTCTGCCATCCTGACACCTAGAAGCTTTATTTTTCTTTTCAGATAACATCAACCCTCTGTGATTTTGAAGAACAAGAGTGGAAGAGGAAGGAGATGCCTCGACGAAGCATGGTCCTGCACCGGCTCTGTTCATATCTCTTTCCTGAGCCTAGACTTTCAGTCTAGGCTCAGTCAGTTCCTCCAGCCTAAGTACGTTCGAGATGCTTTGTACTATAACTCTGGCCATTCCTGGCCCTTGGTCATGTTTTCTCATACTGACATGAATTGAAGTCCAAAATACCTGGCAGACAGCAGGTGAAAGAAGATTCCTTTGGTATATTTTGAGCCCTTAGTAGCCACATTTCCCCTACTTGCATTCTGTGCATAAGAAATTATGTCTAGCTATCTAAGATATTTAGCAGAGGCAGCCTGTGGCCCAAAAAGGCCAGGTAACCCTAAACTCTTAGGACCAGAAGCCTTCCAGCTCACACTACGAACTGCCCTGGTACATTTAAAATATCCCTCACAAAAAAGAGGAAGCAGCTTTTAACTTATGTCTTCTACAAAATGAAGGGAAGCAGATATGCAAATACCCTGCTGACATTTGCCTCCTAGCTTTCTTCTAGAGAAATAAATGTGGGTCACCCCATTTTATCTCTCCAACTGTGAGGTAGGTATGTTAACCCGAGTCTACGAGTATATCATTGATCCATGGTCACTCACTGAGTTTCTGGCTGAGTATGGCTTAGAACTCTAATCTAGCTTGGCCAAAGTCCAACAACACTCTCCCTGTTACCCCTCCATATGGGTGGTCAGGTACAATGAGGTCATTTTATTGCCTATTTTCACATGAATGAGAGTGCATTCTTCAAAGAAACTATATATTCTTTCTGAAGCTCACAACCAGTGTGATCTTCCAGACTGAAATGAGGAGGTATGCAAACTGAGCCTCCCAAAAGAAAAGAAAAGAAATTACATTATGGTACCCAGACTAACATATATGGAAATACAATTGTTTTGACTCTGGCAATAGCTAAAAGGAGTGCTATTACAACATAAACAAAAGTCATAGGCCTAAATGGATATGACTGAGGATGCTGATGGGCTGCAGAATCTTAGAGGATGAAACTTTTTCAGTATAGACACAGTGAGCCATCACACACACACACACCAGAGAGGGAGAGGGGGAAGGAGAGGGAGAGGGAGAAAATTGTAAAATAGCCTAGTTTCATTGCCTTGTTATAAAATTCTTATAATTCCTATTTCCTTAGGGAGCTCAGTATGTAAGTTTCAAATTATCAGAATGATTTCACATCCGCAGCAATGGAAGCAAAAAACCAGTTGCAGCCAAAGCAATAATCTTTTCCTGGCAAGACAACGAAGAGCTGAATAATTTGATAAAAAGTTCCTGTTCCTTCAACTCTGGGCAATCAGCTTCCCTTTCTGTTGAGCCTCCTTGTTTCAACCAAGGCAATCTTTTCTGCATCACCAGTGAGAGGGCTTTCTCAGTGGCTATCTCTAGAACTCCCTGCCAGGAGAGGTTTTCCTTGATCTTTCCTTGGTGGTCTCTCACCAAAGCATAGAACAGAAACTGCTTTGATTCTTCTCTAATTAACTTTATTGGGCTTTGTGGTCCGTGTTTGCAGGTCATATTCTTAATCTACAGTAGCCTTTAGTAGCTTTCAGCCTCATTGTGGTTCCTATACCACTTGTGTGAATTCTTCCCAGCTGCTTTGCTTTATTGCCCTTAGTCAATTTGTCAGTCTCAGCTAGCTAGAATCTTTTACTTACACCCACCAGAGTAAATCCAGTAGTGTACATTTCAGGAGCAAGTTGCCACTAGTTAAGAAGCTGGCAGTTGTATTTTCTGTCACAAAAGAGTTGTGGGTCTTGATATGAGACAAGAAATACGAGTGACTTCTTAACTAGTGGGAATTCACCAATGAAATTTGCACCGTTGAACCAGCATAAATATCCAGTTGGATTTTGGCCATTAAATCAAGGGGATTTATGTAAATGTTGACTTGGTATTCAGCAGTTGGTTCAATGAGTCTGCTTTAATTGGGGTTAGTCATTAGAGTAACAGACTAGGACTCTAGAGAACAGGTTCGAATCCCCACTTGGACATGGAAACTCACAGGGGGGTTGGAATAGGTAAAACTGTTCCTTAAATATCTCACTTACTTTGAAAGCCTATTAGGGTTGCTCTAAGTCTGTTCCGACTTGACTGAACAGAACACACACATTGATTTCAGGCATTGCCGCTTAATTATCTCTCTGAGTTTTATTAGGGTTTCATCTTGACACAGAAAATGTTTGGGATAGAAAAAACTATATATATGTGTGTGCAGAAGTGAACCACAATCTTTTATTTAGATTTAAGATATATAATAAAATATTGTGGTTCACTTCTGCACATTTTTGCACAGACTTCCATAGCTTTTATGCATCCTGAACACTTTTGGGTTTTCACTTCAGGTGGGCCTGGCTTGGTTTCTTCATAGTTCTCTGTTTGTCTCTTGGAACTGCAACTGATCTTGTCTGGCATTGTCCAGCTGACATCAGCTGAGACACCACTGCAACATGAATGCTTGTGCTTTGTGGTCTGTTACAATACCGGATCTTGAAACTGAACAGAATAGGTCATGATACGGAACTGTAAATAGTGGTGAAGCAGAACATGAACAGGCATGTACCAGCAAAATATTATGGAGTTCAGGGGGAAAAAACAGCACTCCATGGGGACTGAAAATGAAGCTTAGAATTCCAGCAAAATGTTATAAATGTGCTGTCAAAATATGTGATCCATTTTTATCACTGACTGTAAGACTCCACTGGATAATTTTAACTTTTATGGAGTTACAGAGCAGATTCTTTTCTTTTCTTTTAATGAGAATACTTCAGGGATCAAACTTAGTCACTTTTTATTTCCCAGGTTTTTTCATATGTCAAACTGTAACCCACACTAAGATTTGAGAATACAATGGTTTATAAATATGAATTAATGTATTATCTTCATCCAGATCCAAAAGAGAAGCCGCTTCTCTCCCATCTTTGCTTCCAGTTGTCCCATAACTACTTTATGTCTTCCACCCCAACAGCCAAAGACATGGGTTCTGTTTACGTTCTGAAAGGAGCTGAGCAAACTTATTCCTGTAAAGTTATTACAAGAATATTTTCTTCATTGTGTTATCAAGCAGAAAGCCAATCAAATGATAAAACATTACCAGAAAGCCTGACAAATGTCAACAATATATATCAGCTTGGAAACCTTATCTTTTTGGACTATAACTCCTGGAATTCACACTACAGTCTTCAAATTCATATTTAAAAAAACACAGCTAAGAAAAGTTTGATGACTGCATTTCCTAGAATCATCCATGGCACAACTTGTGAGGAATTCTGGCAGTTGTGGTCTTTCCAAGCTCTGCATAGCCTTTACAAAATGGCATTTTGAAAAACACAACCCCTAACCCTGAAATACACGCCCCAAACTCTAGTAATTGAGCTGTGATGAGGAGGTGGAATCTTCTGATGGCAGAGTAGCTTCATTTTCTCAGAATCAGGTTCCATCTTTAATGTTAGCCTTAAATGTGGCATGTATAATTTTTTAGGACTGCTGTTCTCTGGCCATGGAAACATGTTGTTTGTTCACTGGATGAAAGGTGTGATATAAATATAACTAATGAATGAAATAATTCATAAAATGTTTTATCACACCTTTCATCTAGTGAGCTCAAGGCACAGTATACATGGTACTTCTCATCTACACTTTGTCCACACAGCACTCTAGTAAGGCAGGTCAGGCAGAAAGAGAGAGAGAGAGAATTTTGATAAATAGCAGACTGAGCAAAGAGGTGGTGAAGACTGGGAACAATGTGTATGAAAAGAGGATTTAACGTTTCCTTCCAACACTATCCTGATGAGTCCTTTGTCCCTGAAGTGCTGTGGAAGGGACTGCCAGTGAAAGTGGCAGGAGCATAAGGAAGAAAGGTTGTGAGAATGGCAGAACATGAGTAAAGAAACCGCTCCAAACATACTATGATGCCCTCCTGACCTGGCCTCCATCCTAATCCCTCTCTGATTCTTTTAACATGGGTGGTGGAAGATTTGTTAAATGCAATTTTTTAAGCTAAATATCATAGTATATTTTTAACATCCAGTTCCAGAAAAGTGTATTGGCAGCCCTGTACAGCTTTTGGACTGGCTAGTATTGTCACCCCTTAGCCACTCTTTCTGATAGATTACGAGAGCTGCCGTGCAACATTTCTGGGGAAGGCTGGAGCATAAATACTGATCCAGGAAGTCCTGAAACCCTATTGTTGAGCAATGATGAATGCAAGTCTAGCCGCTTGCAGACCACCTCCACACACTCAGGTGACCAGTCTGTAGATTGAGGCATGATAAAACAATGACTCAGAGCTTTGCGTGCAATACTTGGGTCTCAGGGGCTCTAGGGCCTCCAGCCACCTCATTGCCCTCGTGACCTTCCTTTCCCAGTGAAGCTGGCAGACATGGTTGGGAGATGATTCTTCTGTTTCATTATGAGCAACTGTGAAGCAGATAGAAGGGGATGTAAAGTGTGTGTGTGGCGGGTGTGTGTGTGAGCAAGAGTCTTAGCAGATCCCATTGTCTGTGGATTTTAAAGGATTTTTAAAAAGAGGGCAGTTGGCCATCTTTTGTAAATACAGCATGTTTACAGATACAGTACCTAGGTCAAAATCAGTTTTCTTGCAGGAGGCAAATACACACCTGGGAACTGGCTCTGGGCTGTAACATGGGTCTCCAGGTTGAGACATGATAACGTAGGGCAAGATTAGAAGGAAACCAGCACCCTCCACCCCACACCGCTTGATCCCAAAATTCATGCTGTGGTCTTAACTACTAAGTATGTTGCTCCATTTTTTGTCTTTGTTTGGCCTGAGGCCATGCTGGAGAACAGAGAAAAACAAACAAAAACAAAGCAACACTTGATGACTAATCACATTGCTTCATAAGGCAGACAAGACATGCATTGCTTTATCAAGGGCCAACAATTACCTTTCTAATTTGTGCATGGAATTACTTCCTTGGGATGGGGCGGGTGAACTGAGAGTACACATGCCTCAAAAGTACATCACCTTTTGTTCACAACCTGCTGTATCCTGGAGGAGGAGACTGACCTAGGGCTTGGCAAAGTAAGCCCTGGCTTTTGCAGAAGGAGGGGCCTGCCTCTTGGCAGAAAGACTGTATATGGGTGTGGCACATATCCTGTGACAAAGTCAGTGCACATCTTCTTTTACCAGGTACGAACAGCTGGCAGCCTGGGGCTGTAGGGAATGGGGTTAGTAAACACCCTAGGTCTGTGTTTAGCAAATGGAATTGCAGCTGGTCTGCCTCTGATCTTGAAAAATATTTGTGAGCCTTGTACATTTTATATATGCAAGATGGTTTGAGAATTATGCTTGAAGTGAAGCAGCTGCTTGCAATAAACAAGGCCAACCCCCCCCAAAAAAACCAATGCCAGACTGCAACCTGGAGACTTATTTGCCAGTATTATTGATTGATTACATAGCAGGTTGAGCATCAGCATGCAACTGGGGACCCAAAGAAATCGGAGTCCCTGAGCATGTAGAGGGGCTCCGTGTGGAAAATAATAGCTCTTCTTCATCCTCCATGTGAAAAAAGGGATGGGGAGGAGGAAGGCCTAATTTTCTCCCCTTCCCCACAAGTTCAGATTATTTTTTTGAATGCCAGAACAAAGCTTCTGTAGCAGCCTTTCTCAGTTCTAGGTTCTTAGCTGTTGTTGGACTTCATATCCCTTACACTGCAACCAGCATGGCCAATAATCAGGGATTCTAAGAATTGCTGTCCAATGATTCTAGATTACAGCTTGGGTTCCACAGCCCTGTAGTATGGTAGGCTAGTAAATAGCTCATAAATGCACTTTAAAAACATACTGCGTATACAGCTGTACGTATAATTTCCCAAAGTTGGCTACTGATAATTTTGATTTTTCTAATCTTTAAAGTACTTACATTGAGGCTCTCTAAACAGTACCAAGAAGGAAAATTGAATTAACTTTCTCCTATTTCCACTCATGTATGTGTGAAATTGCTTCAAATTCTCTTAGTACTTTGATATGGACAGTAAGAAAACGCATCTCATTGTGTATTGTTAACAGCAAGAACGAAATGGAGGGTACTGGGTAATCAAATCATATGGTAAAAGTCATCAATCTTGATTATTTTGGCACCAAAAATGGAAACAGGGTACTTCGTTTGGATGTTATAGGCTTAACACAGATTGCAGCTTCAAGACACAATGAAACTGGATCTTAATTCAGCTGTTTTATTCATACTCATTCACAAAGCCAAACCATACTTCACATTAAATGCTTCTTTGCGAAATGCTTAAATGCTTCTTTGCATTTACCATGAAAAGTTTTAAAAATGCAAATTATATCATCTGTGGCTGGACAGGGTAATTTGTGGGCATGCTAAGCTATTCCGCTTGGTGGAGATGTGAAGAGTTAGATGTTATTTTTGTACATTTGTATTGGAGCTGTAAGGTACTTTGTGAGTTTTGGAAAACTGTCAAGCAAAGATTCAATCTCCCACTAGGCACAGTCTGTGAATTCTTCTTGGTTCACTTGGTGCTTGGTTACGTTCCAGCCCAGTGGGTCCTATAAATAAGGTGTATGAAGTTTGGATTTGACATGCTGCCTTAGTTGCTAAGGGATTGGTTTTATGGGACTGAAAATCTGGCTTTGTAATTGATAATGATGACTGGGTGGTAGAACTCCTAGGACTGGCATCTCTGGAATGGTGATGTACAGAGGAAAGAAGACATTGAGCCATTTAATGTAATATGGGATGCCTTTCTGCTGTGCTTTTGGGCATAATAATTTTGTCTATAAACAGCAACAGCTATGACTTGCTACTTTGATTCTTTGCATAGCTGAAATGCACAAAGTTCCCTTTCTCTCATCATATGATCAACTCCTCTTTTTTCTCCTTCTGTTCTAAAGAGATACCTCTATCTAAGCACTCTATCTTATTCTGGGAGCCAGAGTGATACAGTGGGGAGAGTGATGGACTAGAATTCAGAAGACTTAGGTTCAAATCCCCACTTAGCTATGAAAACTCACAGTGGATGAAACCACTCCTGCTAGGGTCATTGTGAGTTGGATGTGACTTGAGAGCACATAACACACAGACACCTTAATTGTTTAAGTGCGAGGGCGTGCTGATAAGTATTGAGCCTTTCCCAGAAAAAATTGAGCTAGGAAGCTGTAACTGCCACACTATTCTACATATTCCCCCAGGAAGTCAATGCACTTGCGACATCTGTCCTGCAGCTTCTTAAGTCCCTGCAAATTAAATTCTTCCGACTGCTGGTGTAACCACTCATTTGCAGCATTAGTTGCCTCCAGAACACTCCCAAATCGTTGTCCCTTTAGGTGTTTTTTGAGTTTGGGGAACAGATAATAGTCAGAAGGAGCCAGCTCGGGAGAATAGGGTGGATGGGACATCACTTGAAAGCCTAAGGACGTCAGTTTTGCCATTGTTTCACCTGCAGTGTGTGATGAGGTGTTGTCATGCAACAGGATGACACCTTTGGAGAGCTTCCCTCGACCTTTTTCCTTGATGTTTTGCCTCAACTTTGTCAATAAAGCACAGTAATATTTTGCATTGATGGTTGAACCCTGTTGGAGGTAGTCCACCAGCAGAACTCCCTTCTTATCCCAAAAAAACTGTTGCCATTTGCTTCTGCACCGACCTTTGCACTCGGAACTTCTTTGGCCTGGGGGAACCACTGTGCCTCCATTCCTTAGACTGTTCCTTTGTCTCAGGATCATAACAGTAGATCCATGTCTCATCACCAGTTGCCAGTTTGCCCAGGAAATCTGACTCATTTCTTGCAAAATGTTCCAAAACAGCCACCGATGACTCCACACGTTTCCTCTTTTGTTCGGTTGTCAAAAGTTTGGGGATCCACTTTGCTGCCAGCTTTCTCATTTCCAAGTTGTTGTGGATAATGGCACCAACTCTCTCACGTGATATTCTCAGATATATAGCAATACTTTTGGCTGATATTCAGCCGTCCTCCATGATCATGTCATGGATGGCTTTCACATTTGCAGGCACAGAGACAGAAACACGCCTTCCACTGGGTTTCTCACTATCAACACCGAAATGGCCAGTTTTAAAATTGACAACCCAATGTTTAACTGTTGCATATGAAGGGCCACTGTCACCCATAGTTTGTGACATTTCATCATGGATCTGCTTTGCACCTTTCCCTTGGAGAAACAGGAACTTGATTATGGTCCTATGCTCTTCCACATTGAACTTTTCTGGAGGTGCTGCCATGTTCACTTTGGAGCTGAAAATGAAAGCTAAGTTAAAATCATAGGTAGCTGATTTTTGCACCATTGAATACAGACAAATTGGCCAATACACCCTGCAATTTATAGCTTCCTAGCTCAATTTTTTCTGGGAAAGGCTCAATACTTATCAGCACCCTCATATGTGTGCTGGTGTGCATGGGGCATGCAGTGTGTGCCAGGAAATCAAATCTCCACTGTGCCTTTCTGGAGAGGAACCAGCTAAGATCACCCAGAGTATGTGTGGCTGATAGGATTATGTTCTCTGCCACCTATGTGACCTCAGGGAAATTACACAGATCTAGATTGTCACAAGAAGAAGTGAATGGTAAACCACTTCAAAGTATTTTGTACCTAGAAAACTTGGAAGGTTGCCAGCATTGACTTGATGACCAAATATTATTATTATTATTATCTTTGTTCCTTGGTTTTCTATTTATCCAACTGAACACTGATTTTTTAAATAATTTCCTTGATTCCTTTAAACTGTCTGTATATTATGGATGTAACTGAATCACTCAGTTCCAATAATCATTTCCCTCCAAAAGGAATAATCTGTGTGTTTTTTTTAACTAATGTTTTTGTTCTACTTCTTGTTGCAGTTCTTCATCATTTCCCTTATCAACTATGATAAATAGAGAGAAGTCTTAGTGTACTACTTCTTGGGGGATGAATACACAAAAACAATTCCAGTATAAACATGTATAAGAACAGAAAATATCCATGATCAGCATGTGATAAGGCCTTGAGGAATCGATTTGGTACCTGAGTCTGGTTCACATAATTCATTTATAGAACAATGCAACACAGCACGGACAACTGCTCTGAAGACGGCCAAACCTCCATATCCAAACCCTAGTGAGACACATGCTGGCATGGCAGAAGACAAAGAGGAAAGGTGTTTCGCCGCCATTTCCAGCTTCCAACTTTTAAACAACTTGTCTCCTGTTGCATGGGAGGGAAATTATTTAAGCCAATTCCTAAATTGGTGTAAATTTCATACCATGTGTTCAGTGAGTGGGAGAGCTTTAGATCTCATGGATCCCAAGCCTTTTCTGATCTACATACATTATGGCCTTGATCTACCTTGTTTTTAACTCTCCCAGTTTCAGGGCTAATGAATGGAGCCAATGGCAGAGGTGAGGGATATAGAAGCTTCCACTGGGAATGGGAGGAGATATCTGAGGTCAGATCCATCTCTTTTTGCAGAGGATGATCTGGATGCTCCAAAGGCCCCTTGGACATCCTCCTAGGATTGCAGCCTCTCTCTCTCCCCCTCCCCCCACCTGGATCTGGAGAACAAAAGGCTCTTACCTGATTGCCTTCAACATTCTGCACTGCCATGAGAAGATGATCAAAACCAGCTCTTCCTCTGTTACATCCTTTCCCAACAGCTGTGAAATGTAAGGTGACATTCTGTCAGAAGCAAAAGAATATTCAAGGGGTGGGGATTTTCTCACTCTCAAAGAAAGTCAGCAATAATAATAATAATAATAGAATATGAAAACCACTTTAAACAAAGTAGCCACCTATGAAAGTAACCACTCATTTCTCTGACACCCCCCCCCACACACACACACACATTCTAAGTTTAAAAGAAAATTACTGGCTTGATTGTTTTGATCAATATTAATGACTGCACCAGAATCTTAAACATACATTTGATGCCTGGAGGTTTTTCTGAAGATCAATCAAATGAAAAATGCAGAAGTGATATGATTTGGGTGGTGGAACTAGATTTTTTATTCAGCACCAAAGTTCCTTTTCAAAATCACAGAGGAACTGTTTCTGCTAATTGTATTTTAAATTATGAAATCACTGCATATTAGTGGAATGTCAACTGTCTTTGGACAAATGTGTAAAAATGGACCACATTAGAAGAATCTGTGCATTTTTGGGGTGACCATGGGATGGAGCAAAGAGCCCAGAGGCATTCACAGAGCAGAGCAGCACCCCTCACTTGTGTTGATTCTGGCATTTGTGGGGTTTTAAAAGATTTAAATTAAAAAATGGTGATGGGATTGCAAGCAGGGAGACAAAAAGAGAAACTAAAGATGCAATCAGACTGCTGCAAAGAGATGTGCCTGATTGTGCCAGAAAGGGTCCCTTTAATGGGAGCAATCTCCCTTAAAGAAATACTTCCGTCTGCTGAAGAATCACTCCAGCTGGGTCCCCAAAAGTAGAAGCTGTGCAGCTGGACCAAAACATCCAACTTGGGGACAGATTGGGGTCGACCTGGAGTGCCTTTCTCTATCATGTGATTGCCGAGAAATAGGTCACACCAGACTGTTACATAACTGGTCCAAATTCTGATCTATTTCCCTGTGTGATTGCACCCTAAGGAAGATGCTCTGCAGATTTCTAGGAAGAGGGAAAGTATGCTCTTTACCTTAGAAATGAAACTTCCTTTCCTGCTGCAGTGTCAACTGGTTCAATCCTCAGAGACTTTAAAACTGTCTTTCTTTGGTCATCCACTGTCTTGCTTGTGCCCTTGCAGCCACAACTGCAGCAGGCGGGAGCCATACCACCCCTAATTTCAGATCCAATGAGGCAGAGGAAGAGGAAAGTTGTGGGGAAGGGCGAAAGGATGAAAAGTGTAGAGATAGGAATTTGTAGAGGGTATCTTCCACGTTTCTGTTTCAATAAAAATGGACAGTTTATTTGGGATGAAGTGAACCCCCTGGTGATTACAAGGAAGGGTGGAGTTTCTGCATTGTCCTTTTAAGAAGGAATCAAACAGTCTCATGCCCATTCATTCATTCTATTCCCTGTGGCTACCTTAGGAAGTGACTCTGCTCATTGACAAGATCAGGCTTTTTCCTGGATTGGAAGAATGAGGAGGAAACATAGAACAAAGTGGAGAGCTCTACAGACTATAGCTGCCTTAGTCAGATGCCCTTTTCTCCTGCTTGCACATCAGGGGCCCCCAAACTCTAGGGCCTGGTGCAGTTGTATCATTTGTTATGACTTGGCTTTGTCATTTGAGTGTTTTCATTTGCTGGAATGGATGTTCCCAGAGATACCTGGAAACATACAAATACCATCACACTGAGGTAAAAACTGGATTATAGTATCTCCAAAAGGGGATAGGGCAGGTTGGGCACCAATCTATGGTGACTTATTTAGGAATGGGTGGCATTGGGGGGCTCACACATATTCCTGGTGCATATCATTCAGAAAGAAGCATTTTGGGGATACAGCAGGACATTCGTTCACCAAGCAGAAATGTATAACCACAATGCACAAATAGGAGATGAATATACTCCTGTGTGTGTGTTGTGTGTCATCAAAAAGTAAAACAGTGACTTAAGTATCTGAAACCAGAAAATTTTCCAGCAAAGTTCTGAAAGTGGAGGTAACAGACACGCTTCCTGGGGAACAGTATCCACACATGTGGAGCTAACACTGAAAAGACCCTGCCTGTTCTGCGTATTAACCTATCAATGCATGGGTACATCCGAAATAGGAAGATGCCCATTCCTGGCTTAGAACCTCATAGCATGGCTTGGGTTTATTGTTACAAAATAATGGGAATAATGGAGTTTATACTCCATTACAGCTATCAGGGGTGCTTTCTTTTCAGTGTGGAGTAAATTGAAACCTACAAAGAAATATGTCTGGCCTGCCAGTGCTATGCAGAAATTGTTGACGAGGTGAACAAACAAACAAAGAGACTTGCTGAAATTCGCTGGCTTTGACTCAGCAATTCCTAGCATACCAGCATGAAATAAAGTTCTGAGAAGCATCCTTGTGATTAAACACATTTAGTGATCATAATGCAGAAGAGGAGGGCGGTCACCATCACCTGACTGGGCAGCTGGCATTTGCTTCCCTTGCCATCTGGACAGCTGGCACTGTTTTTCACTTAGTCCTGTTATTTAAGGCAATGGCTGCATGCCTGTCATATGTGAACTAGTTATTCTTTGGGGGCAGTCATCCTGTCAAATGGCATCCAGCTTCACAGCCATTGTTCTTTTTCCTGCCCCTCTCCAAACAAGCACAACTGTACAATCAGCTGCCAGTTTACAATAGATCACCCTTCATGCAAACAACACAAACATACACAAACAAATCAGAACTTGGAAAAGTGTGAACAGTTCCCCGGTGAGCAAGGCCATAGCCCGACTAGCTAGAACATGCTAGGAACTGTAATCTGAGCTAAGCCACTTCTCCAAGCTCTGCAGCAAACCCACTATTTCTTTGTCTTTTGTTGTTATTATTATGTGCCATCAAGTTGCTTCCAAATATGGTGACCCTATTAATTAATCACTTCCAAAAGGTCTTATCAATAACAGCCCAGCCCAGCTTTTGCAAACTCAAGGCTTGGCTTCTTTTCCTTAGTCAGTCAATTCCCAGTCCTCTTTTTCTGCGGTCGTCCTCTGTGAAATGAAGCAGTACACGTGCCATAGCAGCACACAAGCAACAGGGAAAAGAAACAGGTGTGGGGAGGAGAAGACCCAAATACTTAAGATCAGCATTGGATTTAGGATTCAAAAGACATATCAAAGGAATATGATTCACCTTCCAGTTATTTTGCCCATGGCAGCTGATGACTACTCTCCCTCAAACTTTTTTTTTTCTTGTCTGGAAATTCCCTTCTTGATTCAAACACAATAATTGATGGGAGTGTCAGAAGGGAGACAGATGTAGCTTTGTCTCACTTTTTCCTTTTCTCTCTCTTCCTTCCCACCTCAACTGGTGAGGCTGGGCTCTCAAGAAGTAGGTGGTCCAAGCACTTTTCTGTCAATGAATGTGTTAAGAGCAAGTGCTACCTTCAAATTATTACTGCCATTGCAATGGTTTCTAGACCTCCCCTCAGTACCATGCTGGTTAGCTTGTTTTGGGAAAGCAGGCAAATAGCAGATGGAAGGATTGCAGTATATGTTAGGGAAAGAGAGGGGGTTGAGAACCAAGCAGTTTAACAGTGCTTGCTCACAAACAGATCCTAGATGTGTTCTCTGGCTTGGAGAGAAATGAGCAAGAGTACTGGCTGCTGGTGGATTTAGACAAAATAATAAATAAGCCATTAGCTAAAATCTGTAGGGCCCCCACGCTTGTTTACTGTGATTCTGAACATGTTTACTGTTGATCCTAAGCACATCTCACTTGGAAGAGCATTTCAACATCAGGGCTGATGCAATAGAGCATCAACACATGTAACAAAGGATTTGAACCTGGAGGTTATGAGAATATAATCAGCAGACAGATATTCTGTGTGTTTTCCGCTCTTGTCTTTTTTGGACCCACAACTAGAATCATGTTCATTGGACCTACAACTAGAATTATGCTCAAAGGTTTCCTTTTTGTCTAGCCAAACTAATTTCTTGTTCCTTCCATCTCTTAATTAGATAAATGCAAAAACTGAATGGAAGCCCATTCTAGGCACTTGTATAACCACATTGAATACTATTTTTTTCTCTTCCACTATCCTCAAATAGATGTTGTTAGATAATAAAAACTTAGCTTCCTTTTCTCCATACTACCAATCCCCTGAGTATCTATTCCCCTTTAATAGTCACAAATTCATTCTACTCTGCCAGAATAAATATGAAATAATCCTAAATAAGCATGCTGTTACTGAGAAGACCCTTCATTTTATACAAGCACAGTGCAATTTTCCTGTGGATGGAACACAAAGAAGGCCTTCTTTAGGTAATCATAATTCACAGGCAGTTGTAATCCTGAGATATGAGATGTGATCCTAAGGATGTTTACGCAGAACTAAGTCCTTCCTATCTACAAATATTTCTCTATGTCTCTTTGATCTTTTAAAAAAAATCTTGCTTGTTGTTTTCCTATTTACAGGATTGGCAGCAGAAGGCTGGATTTGCAAATATCCCACAGAAGGCTCAAGACTCATAACAACAGGAACATATGTCAGTTATAAGAAACCACTGTGCTTCCTGAGAATTTTGCACCACTAAAGGGGGCAACATAGCTGTTTGATATAATTCCAGATCAACATGCTTCTGCTTGGTATCAATTATTTATTTATAAGTGGGCTTACAAAAAAAAATGTGGAAGAGTATCCTCCCACCCAAAAAAAATCAGAGCATTTTTCTTCATTCAGCACAAAGTATCCTATTTTTCTTTTCCAACTATTATTCTTGTTATAAAAGATCATCAATGAGGTGATGGTGAACAGAGAGCCCTGGTGTTTCCGCTGCTTCTCTTTTCTAGATGTAAATTTAGACTGCTACTCTTAAACTCTCTGCTTTCTCCTTTGAGATTATCTGTTGCTGCTCCCAGACTCTGGAACTCCCTCTCATGGGAAGCCAGGCGGGCCCCATCTTTGCTGTCCTTCAGCAAGCAGGCAAAGACCGTTCTCTTCAGGCAGGCTTTTTTCTTAGTGAATGGCTGTCTAAGAGGGTTTTTTTAATTGATTGTTCTGCTCTGTTGCTTTTAAATGTATTTTTAATATTGATTTTAATTACAGTTTTTAATATAATACTTGTTACTTACTCTTTTTATCTTTTCGATATTGTCTTTTTAACATAAGAACATAAGAAGAGCCCTGCTGGATCAAGCCAAGGGCCCATCTAGTCCAGCTTCCTGTATCTCACAGTGGCCTCACCAGATGCCTCTGGGAGCACACGAGACAACTAGATACCTGTCTCTTGATACCCCTCCCCTGCATCTGGCATTTTGAGGTACCTTCCTTTTAAGCCTGGAGATTATACATCCCCATCATGGCTTGTAACCTGCGATGGACTTTTCCTCCAGGAATCTGTCCAATCCCCTTTTAAAGGCATCTAGTCTAGATGCCATCACCACATCCTGTAGCAAGGGGTTCCACAGACTTAACAACACGCTGGGTAAAGAAATATTTTCTTTTGTTTGTTCTCACTCTCCCGACACTCAATTTGAGTGGATGTCCCCTGGTTCTGGTATTGCGTGAGAGGGGGAAAAGCTTCCCTCTATCCACTTTATCCATCCCCTGCATAATTTTATACGTCTCAATCATGTCCCCCCTCAGGCACCTTTTCTCTAGACTAAAGAGCCCCAAATGCTGTAGCCTTTCCTCATATGGGAGGTGTCCCAATGATGTAAGCTGCCTTGGGTCCTTTTAAGGAAAAAGGTGGGGTAAAAACAAACAAACAAACAAAGTATTTCTCTTCCTCCTGACAGCAGCCAGAAAGGTGCATGTAGGACTACTCTGGGAGTGAGCTGGTTTGCTTCACCTAAGACATCATCTAACCACTGTGAAATCTGGTGCAATCTGGATGGTGCTTAAATATCCTTATCTTCAGTGCAATCTATTTTAACTCTTGGTACCTGTCTGCAAAGGCAGAACAAGAGCCTGTTCATACTGGCATATAGTTATGATATGATAGCACTTTAGACTGTATCTTTCTGGCACGGGACTACAGCATGCAATCTCTTTGGAAGAATTCATTGAGATGCAAAATAGTTCTTTGTTCTGCCTTCATGGATAGGTACTTGAGTTAAAATAGATGGTAATAAAGATAAGGACCTTTTACGGATTGGCTGGATCATACCAAATTTCACAGTGTGGACAGGCCCCAAAGAGCTATTTTGCACCTCAATGCATCATACCAAAAGATTGCATGCCCTAGCCCTGAGCCAGAAAGATATGGGGCAGCTCTTAAAGGAGAAGGAATGGACTGTTTTAAGTAGAAACACAAGCGGTCAAGATCTTTTTTCCTGTGACAAACAGTTCTATTGGGAAACCAGATACCATTATCATTTGCCAGTATGGACAGGCTCTTTAAGAGCGCACCAGACTGTGTCTGAAGCAGACCAAACAGTGAGCTAAGTGCCTGTGTAGTCAGACTCTTAAAATAACTGCTTACAGATGTGTGTACATAAAACCTAGCAAGTTTAGGGTCCTTTATGCTGCTGCAAAATCACCAAAATGGATTAACTAAATTAATAAATGGTAATTTTGGTATTCCCTTTTCCTTACTCAAAGTCTCCAGAGTGATCATTTCTCCTCTGCATTAGGCCACTATATGCTGTAAATCTGAATACCAAATAATCGTAGTGATTTGAGTTTTATGATGCTCAGTCCTCATGGGAGTGGGGATTACCTCATTTGGTTTTGTTTTAAAGATTTTTTATGCTTTTGCAAATCTCAGGATTTCCCCCCAGGCATGCTGATACCTCCCTCTTCTCAGTGACACATTTTAGAAGCATCTGTGTCAGCAAGCACCACCTGAATTTGCTAGTAGAAGGAGTGGTTGTTGTTATAATAGATAATGAACAATCTTAAGAAAGTATTTAAAGGAGGATGGATCCTATGTTCTTTCCTGTTTACTTAAACGTAAGTGTATATAGGATTTCAGTTCTGCAGCACAAATTGTAACATCATACTTTACTCAGAGGTAATCCCTGTCAACTTCAAATATGAGTGTTTAGGGTCACAGCCCGTCAGCACAATCCAGACTCAAAAAAGTATGTTAGCTGGGGGGTGGGGTTTAGGGTTCGGCACAAGCCTTTTGCTGGTAGATATCAGATATCTGCCTGACACATGGTTTGCCAGCAGAACTGCTCTGCTGACTAAGATCTGCCACCAGGTTTCTCAGGGCTGGGTTGGTTAAGGTGCCCTAAATCTCAGCATGAATTTTTTTCCAAGGTTGTATCTTGATTTACCTGACATGCTGGGGGTGGACAGGTTGTGGCCCTCCAGATGCTGCTGGAATCCATGAGCTTCTCTGTTCATATCTAAATCTTGAGGCTGGGGTGGATTAGAAAGTTCAGGGCAAATTTTTTTTTTGCAGTTATGGAGGCACAACTAAGTTGCATTATGGTTGCAATATGGTGAGAGATGATGTTACTGCTTTTGCAGTGGAACAGTAACTGTTAATTTTATAATTACAGAGAGTGTGCAACTTCATTGCTTGTAGGTGTGCTATTAACCACACCGCAATGACTTGTAGTATTCTGATGCATTGGTAAAAAGGAATTGAAAGCTAATGAATGTAACTACTTTAAAATGACAAAAAGAAAAGATGAGTAACCAAAAGGTAACTAATGCAGCTACTTTCATTTCATGAGTAAGGAAAGAGTCATTTGGAACAAATGCTTATCCTGATACACCCACACATGCATCCGGATGTGTACAATGTGTTGGGGGTTCCCATTGTCTTCTCTTCAGGGACCTTGGAAAAGAGAACTCGTCTTGTCATAGGCCAAGATGATTCCTGTAACCAAAAGGAACTGCCTGGATGAAACCTTACCAGCCACAGGCACGAAGCAAGCATTCCAGTGATGCCTTTTGGCAGTTTGTTGTTTTCTGTAGTCCAAGGGCGGAGTGGCTGCATAAACTGAAGCCCAAAGGAAAATCCCTGCTTCTAATTGAAAGGGGAAGTGCTGGGCAAGTCAATGTCTGGAGTGTGTGGATGTGTGTGTAGCTGAGCATTGTCAGAAGTCCATGGCTCAGGCTGGTTAGTGTCTGCCTTTCGGTTATGCCTTCTCTTCTTACACCTTGTAAAATGTAGAGATGGCTGATGAGTTGACTTGTTTTATATCTTGCATCTCTACCTGAACTAGTACTTATCCCTGTTAAATTTCATTCAGGCTGCATGGAGATGCATTCTAAATGTACAATGTATTCCTGCATGTGGGAGTGGGAAGCAGGGCAAAATGTGAATACAATGCAATTTGATGTAGTGGCTTTAGTGAATGAAAATGTATGTCACCTAAAATCTGCTGGTCTCTAAAGTGTCATGAGACTCCATTTTGTTTTTAAAGGCAGAATCCTCATGCTAAGATAATCACTATAGTTCCAGACTTACGTAAGGTACCAAGCAATGTGGGACTGCTTTCTTCCTAACAGGCACCTCCCGGGATATCACTTCTTATAGTGTTTCAGCTGCATGGTGTTGCCATTCCCCTCTTTTGTTCAGTGGGTTCTTTTATCCCAGAAGGCACCAAGAATGCTTTTATATTTCTTACTTGTTCCAAGGAAATAAAGACTTTTCTCTGTGTACTAAATCATTTGTTATTTAGGCACAGTTGTTTTGCAAAATAGAGAGGAGGAAGAGGAGGAGGAGGAAGAGTGGAATGGAATAATATCCACACTGGGGGGCATGCAGTCCTTTTTCACTGTTTAATTAACACTTGCATTTTGTGATTATTGTTATGAGGTGTCTTCTCCCACAAAGTTTTTTTTAAAAGAATCCATTTGAATATCATTATATATTAAGACATATTATGCATTTTAAAAGAGTGCTTAGTCTTTTGCTACCCAGCATGCTGAACACTTTCTGCAGATATATTGGACTGAAATAAGCTTACCAAGAATGATGCAAGGCATTGAGGTCTATTGAAATGAAATCCAGCCGAGGACTTTTCACCGGGTTTTGGGGATCTGGCCCTTGACATCTTTTTAAACACCAAACTGGACCTGGGTATCTTTGGGGACAGATAAAAGGGGCTCATTAATAATAGTCACTGAGTGAATAGAGCCCTTTCTTGTGAAGTGTGCTCCAGCCAGGGATCAGGGAGCAACGAGGGAGGGGCAGGAGGAGGGGAAGCACCGGAAACTTTTGCCATGGAGTGAAAGGGCCGTCTCCTAGCATCGAACGTGGAATGCTGGGGCTACACATTTAATTGTACTTGCTCAGTTTCTCCCTTCTTTTTATCTTCAGCAGATAAGTCTTAAGCTGAAGCATGGAAAAGTCTTTTGTAAGCACTGGGATAGCTTTAGGCTGGACAGCAATAAACAAGAGCAGTACACAATGTATTACTTTTTGATGCCATTGGGTTTAGGCATGCCGTGCAAACAGACTGGGGAACATATAGGTACTTCTGTCATAATCCAAGCAGCAGTGAGCATTCTAAGGCATTCGTTTCACAAGTCACTGTGGACTAGTGCTAGCTCTGTTCTTGCAGTTTGCAAATCTGGAGCCAAGGTGCCTTCATTCATCTATCAGGCTGATTTCTGGGTAGCATACGAAAATGTAAATCTAGTTAAAATTATGTTAATGTTCCAGGCATGTGATTCTGGCAGATCTTCATGTCTGAGATACTAGACTTCCAAATGAAGCCCATGTTTATATCTAGAAGATCAATCACAAAACAAAACAAGCTAATGTACGAACTATAGCAAGTATGAAGCTCCTTCTGTGATAATCAAATGCTTTCAGAACCTCTAAGGATTTTGTTTTCTAAATATGTGCTCTCTGTTATGTATACTTTGATCTGAAAACTGTCTTAAGCTCTATGCTAGTGCTTTTTGCATTGAAGGCAATTCGGTTTTGCATAGGACTATTTTGAAAGTATGCACGGAGATGGGAAGACTTTTTTATCCAGACTTCTCTGGGTATGTATTGGTTTCAATGGGACTTATTGACAAGTGGGCATTGGGTAGCTGCCTTGATCTTCCAAATCAAGCAAAGCAATGCCATGAATTGGCTGGAGTAGAGCTTCAGAACAATAGGGTTGAGCCACCGTGGTCATAGTATTATTAAGGAGTTCACCAGGCCTAAACCATTTTTGACTACAGAAGTAAAGAAACCACATTGCAAGAACATAAGGAGCAATATACAGGAGGCACTGGTAAAATTTATTCACTTAGCATTCTGGAACTTGCTAAGCAAATGTAATTGTTCTCTTTTACAATGGCAAGATCTTCATGGAATGACGTCAATGCTCAGCTTAGTTGAGTGCAATTAGCCTTGTTGATTCTTGCCTGCTTCTTATACTTTCTTTCAGATTAGTTCTCCCAAGTGTAAAGATGGGTTTTGCCTACAGCAAGATATACTGTCCCCCTTTTGTATCCCTCTGCCACCCCTCAAAGACACCATGTTGTTGTAAACAACATGAGAGGAAGGCAAGTTCTGCTCCTAGTCACTTAAATTGAAGTAAGTTCTAAGTTTCTGTATTATTGTACATATATTGACTCTGCCTTCCTGAAATGATTTTCTGTTCTTTTTTTAACACATCTTATTTCTCTAAACTGAATCTGCTTGCATTGTTCTCCAGTAGTTTTATTAGATTTGTAGGCAACCCAGGCGGTACTAAGTGGCATTGCTTACAAAACCAATGTAGCAGGAAGAAAGTGTGTTTGACCAAAGCTCAGGAAGGGAATAGAGCCAATGACCAATATAATCTGTCAGCATGAGAAAACGGGCTGTAGCCAGTGAACACTGCACACAAGACAAGCATGGCAAGAGGAACATCTGCTCAGCCAAAGCCAGATAAGGGCTTTACCCTTTCCAATACCCAGTAAAACATAGTAGCATGGGAAACTGGGCAATAGGAAGTGATCAGTTCCCAGAAGGACAAAGTTCAGGAGAAGCATCTGACTTCAGGAGCTGAGACCTCCATGTTCAGGCATTCAGTGAAGATGTCTGATCTTTGAGTCGTGGGTCACTGTCAGAAAGAGAAAGGATGGTAAAATTGAGCGATGTTCTTCCTTTCACACAATCAAGGTTGACTCTACCATTAGACAGAGTGAGACAGCTATTCCAGGTAGCAGATATTAGTGGAATTAGTGACAAATTTCCAGTTTGGTCTTCTTGAGCCCTTGGTCATTTTCTCCTCTTGGGACTACATTTACCACATAACTGAACCCCATAAACCAGCCTGCTCCCCCTGATGCAACTGAGACTCCTACTACCAGTGGAACTACCAACTTTCCTACATGAAATGAAAGGGATCCTTTGATTAAATTTGAAGAAATTATTGAAAAGAGGGAAGAAATAGAAGATAATAATCAAAGAAACTGGATAACATATCCTATATAAGATGTTAGTAGAGGATGAATATTAAACAATAGCTTTGAAAAAGATGTGGCAAGGAGATTTAAATAAAGAAATTAGTGGAGAAGCATGAAAGATGATCTGGGGAAAAGGAATAATGAAGAATATGTCAGTTAGGCTAAAGGAAAATTGTTATAAAGTAATATGGAGATGGTATTTGACACCAACAAAATTAAATATAATGAATAAAGAGATACCATTTATATGCTGGAGATGTAAAAAAGAAAAGCGAACATATTATAGATAGTGGATATGTGAAGAGAGACAGAAAGAATGGATGATTGTTTTCAATGAGATTAAAGAAATTTTAGGTACAGATATACAGAGATGTCCAATGATAGTATTGTTAAACATATCTGGAAAGTCAATTAGATAGAGAAAAAATGGAGCTGACTATTATTATGTTAACAGCAGCAAGACTGACACTTGCAAGGAACTGGGGGAAAAAATCAATTGAGTTTGGAAGAATGGTATAATGAGATGTGGAATCTAGTTATTAATGGTAAAATAACTTGTGAATTGAAAGTTAGAAAAGGATTAGTGAAAGAAAACAGTTTTCATGGGATCTGGAATGCTTTTTGAGAACACATATTTACTAAACATAAAGGTTATACCCCAACACAAGAATTATTATATTTTTAGAAAGAGATGGGGCAGATGATATAAATTAAGATGAAATGCATTGATGAAGATATATATAAATATATATTCCCGAAGGTGGTGGGTTACACTATATGTTTGAGTTATGACTGTATTTGTCATATGTTTTTGTTATCAAAACAAATCAAAGCTGTTTGATGTACAGTTGTGTGTGTCTTTTGTTTATAATGAAATAAAAACTTAATTAAAACAAGAGAATGAGATCCTTGCACCAGGCAGAAGAATGTCCTGGATCAGCGCTGACTGGACTGTGGCCCTCTTCCCTCCATCTCCTAAACGGTGAACACCACATTGGGGAAAGCTGTTCTATTGCCAACAGCTGGTAGAAGCAAATGGAAAACAGGATGCTGAGGGTGTGTGCTCACCAACCCACTTTGGGACCATAATCAGTAGTGATTCTGGCAGCAGGACCTACAGCAAAGTCAGTGTGTATTCACACAACTACCTTCAGCATCACAACTCATGAGGTGGGAACACAATGTATATGCCAGCAACAGCACACTGCCTGCTCACCTTCCCATCTTGTGCACCACCAGCTCCCTGCATCCCGTTCTGACCTTAAGCAGTCATGCTTTCTCAACTAGACCTACTATGTTATGGGTGAGGATTGTTTTTATGAGGCTAAAGTATTGCTGTCAGGGCTAAAGATAAAGAAGTAACAAATTTGTGGCACTAGTGGCACTTTGGCTGCTCAGATCATATGGGTCCGTCATAGAACTTCAGGCTGCCCAAGCCCCAATAGCACATGAGTGTCAGGCACTATGAGGAGGGGAAGAACAGAGTAAATCTGAAAGATGCATGGGTGGTTTGCTTCTGCACATTTAAAAACTCTTAACAGGCAGCACCAGCAGTCTCACTTTTCTTTAGGAGTACTGGATGAACATGCTGGCATTAGGGGTTTTTGGAAATATATTCACAAGGTATTCCTCCAGTGATGTCTAAAACGTAAGGGGCAATGTAAAAAAGCTCTTGTAGGTACATCTAGAGGTTTGGAAAAGATCAGTCTGAATTTTTCTTCTTCTGAACTTTGAATGGAACAACACCCAGACCACAACACAAGCTGCTTTTGGAACTTGTCTCAGTTTCAAAAGTGATGTGGAAATGCTGTGGGAATAGCTGGTATTTCAGGAACATGCCCCCAGTTCTTCTGTGGTCATGAAAAACACATTGCATGGCCTTTTGGACCGCAGAGACAACATTCAGTCCAATAACCTATTTCAGCACAGTGTATAGGGCATGGAGGGTCTTCATAGTAAGGATCGGGTTTCCCCATTTCTACCATTCTTTTCTACAATTCTATAAATATTATGTTCTGATAACAGCCTTCTGCATGGGTCAGCAAAAGACACAGAGAGAAAGAGGAGGAAAGAAGGCATTGTTAGCTTACAGCCAACTCTGCTTGCAGCAACAAAAGCATTTTGCATGATGTTTGACTGCAGCTCTCCCCAGTGTGGAGCTCTCCAGATGATGGTTGGGAGTGGAGGAGGTTGTAGTATAAGGAAACTGGAGAGCAGTTTGGAAACAGACAAGGTCATTCACGTCTCTCCTTGGGTACAAAAAGCGTCTTTTCTTTGTTTCTATTGCTGAAATCTTGTTTAGCACAGTAGGCACAGTGGAAATTCTGGAGAAGTTGGCTCATCAAATCTCCACTGATTCAGTGGGCCTACTCTACTTGCAACTTACTATGTTAAGCAACAGGATTTCAACCATTGTCTGTATCTTTTTGCATGCATATGTTTGTCCATGTGCATGGAATCTTTGTTCTCACAGCAACAGGCACACTTTAGCCTTCACTGATGTATGAACATAACAGGATTAAGAAGTCACAGACTTTTCTTGGAAAGCTACTGCTGTCGTGCTATCAGAAAGAAACCTGATCTTGCTAAACAACCCATTCCCCTTGATATTGTCTTGTGCCCCACTTCAGCCCAAGAGAAAGGAACAGAATACAAGCTATCTGCTACAGAATTTCCTGGACGTTTGGAAGAAGGAGTTGTATGGTGGTAAGGAAGCAGCAAAGTCAGAGACAAGGGAAAGAAGCCAACTGTCATCCTGTTAGTGTAGATGAAGTCCTGTTATAGGTAGAAAATAAATATATCAAGCAAAGGGATATTGAACTATACAACTGGGTATATCATAATGGTGTAATGGCAAATCCACTGGACAGCAGGCAAGACACTGCTATCTGTTTCAGTCCCATATCTTCATTATCATCATCATCTTCATCATCATAGAGGTTCTATTTTAACAGAAGGATACTTAACAGAGGAATTAATAGGCAGAGCAACTTAGTGGATATATCACACACAACCACAGCATGGCTTGTCTTCCCTTTTTCTTGTTTGCTTTGGAGTTTCTTTCCTCCCTTTTGCTTATTCTTGTTTCAGAATAGGCTGAAGAAGAAACAAGCCAGGTATAAGCTATGGTTGTGGGCTAATCACAACAAGCCATGCTTTAACCAAGGCAGAATTCATAAGCCAGCAACAAAGTATGTGTTTAGGTTGTGGTTTGTGGCTGCTTAAAAAAACATAGCTTATTAGCGAAGGCAAGTTTGTCTATTGCAACAAGCCAGCCACACTTGAACTATCAGTTTATTTATTTATTTATTTTTAGATTTCTACCCCGCCCCCCTAGACAACGTCTACTCGGGGCGGCTTACAAATGTCATTAAATATATAAAACATTAAAAACATTAAACAATTAAACAATTGAAACAATAATATAAAGTATTCAAGATGGGAATAATAAAAATTAAAAGACTAGAATTTAAGAATTGACAGAAGGGAAGGCCTGCCTAAATAGCCAAGTTTTTAAATGGCTCTTAAAAACACCCAGAAGCTCTGCTTCTAATGGAAATTAACTGTACCATCTGGTTAGGGTCTAAGAGGGAAGAGAAGAAGCAAGAAGTGACCTCTGAGAAAGAAGGAAGCCTAAGAGTGTCGATCTGTGTATAGATCTGAAAAAACAATAGGGGAGGGGGAACACCCAGGCAGTCTGCCTATTCTCCCCTGCTTGGTGCCAGTAACGTACTGTATGCATTGGTGCTTTTCCCAGCAATTGCAGGTTTCTCACCCTGTTTAACTTCTTTCTCAGGGTATTTCTCCAAACATCAGCTTTTCACTGCATTGGCAAACTGGGCATGGTAGATATGTGTTTACTTTGTACATATTGCTGTCCTTTAAAACATCTTAAGGAATGATTTAAGAAGGCTTGACTATATAATTCTAAGTAGCATTTGGCCACATTGTCGCCCACATCTGGAAAAACCTAGGAGGACTATTTCACATTGAAGTTCATGCCAGCTCCATTCAATATCAACCCCTTGGAGAACTGGAGCAGTTCTCCAAGAGTTGTGGCCTGCTTTGTAGTTATGACCCATTTCTGAGCCAGCCACAAAGAATATACAGTATATTTCTACACAGGAGTGGGGAGAATTTGCCTCTGCTGAACCATGGGGTTTCACAGGGATGTCATGGAACCCCTCACATAATGTAAGCTAAAAGCTAATATCTGTCAGAAGCAGAGCTTGGCTGCCAGATCTCAGCCATAACATTCCTGCCCTGCCCTCGTCTCCTTCCTCCTTCTGGAAGAGAGTAAAGAGAAAAGAGAAACCGCAGACGCTATTTGTTCCCAGCTGCTCACTCTGCCACACTCCTCAGGCGAAAAAGGCGCAGCCCTGAGGTCAGTACTAGTTCACTGGAAACCATCTGAGGCTGACCAGGATACACCTCCACATGGCACAGAAGTGTCTGGGGAGCTCTTAGGAAGAGCTAGATTGTTAAGCTGCCCCTGTCATACATATGCAGAAATTTTGTCTCTCATATGCAGTTTGGAAAAAGTTACTTTTTTTTTCAACTGCTCCTATAATAAACTGATCACCTGGGGCAGTTACCATGATGGCTAGGAGTTGTAGTCCTAGCTAGTTACTTTAACCAGCATTGAGCATAAGCATTGGGGTCTGGCTTAAAAGGCAGAGGTGAAGAAATGGGAGAGATGGTCGTTGGTGCCAAATTAAGGTCACTGTGTATGCACACCAGACCACTTTAAATGCAAAACACACAAAGACCTCCTCCCAACAATCATGTGTTCAAATAACCATATGATTTTACACCCCAGATGTTATAAATGGAAAAATATATACCACAAACCCACAGCAAGTTCAACTCTCTTCTGTCACCCTTTTGTTTTTGTTGGATGCTTTCTGTTTGCTGAGGTGTTAATCTGGACATTATTATATATTGCATTTATGTATTTGTCTGTCCCTTTTCTGGGATGTTCTGCATGGCTTACTTACACCAACATCTCCCACAATGGAAAAGCAATAATGTACTTGGATAATTTATTAACAATGTACCAGTAGCGACTGAAAGCAGCATAGAAAGCAACAGTGTCAAACAAGACCCTGATGGGAGAAGCACGCCAACTTGTTTTGGATGTTTTTCTCTTCACAACAGCTCTTGGACACGATCAACCAATGCACCTGCAGGCGGAGTGGATGTCTGAGCTCACTCCAAGTCCAAAGTTCCACTTCCCTGCAAACCACACTGACTTTGCTGTGTATACTTGTTATGGGTGTATGCGCTGAGAGTATGGTAGAACTATCAGAGAGCAAAAGGCAGCAGACAGAGTTTGGAAGTAACTAGTCAGAAATAGCTACTTACTTGTAATAAATTCTCTTTTCCAGAAATGAAGGAATGAATAAGATACATTGTAATAGTTACTTAACTGGATATCATTACATTCCTTTTGCAATGTAACGTAAGTGCTCAGTTATTTTTCTAGTTACAGGATGTGGTCTCATGAAAAGCTGGAACAGGGAATATCATTGCTGCTTGATTTCTGGCTTATATCTCTCTGAATCTTTGAATTATGTCTGAAAAGCTGGATTTACATCTTTGGCCAGTGATTCAAATTGTTCCACTTAATGTGTTGCCTGGGTGCTAAAGCTGGGAATCAAGGAACCTGGGTTGAAATTCCCGCTTGCTCAAGGAATTCACTGAGTAATATTTGATCTGTACTGTCTCAGGCCGAACTACCTCACAGGATGGTTGTGAAGATAAAATTGAACTCATTAAGGACAATGGAATAATAATGCAACAATTTAATAAATAATTGAGTGGACAATTACATTGATGCTTGCCAACTATTCTCCCCTTTTGAGGCCATGTATAAATGTATAAATATTTGCCATATAGTCCCACTCTTATGTCTGAGGAAGTGGACTTGTCCATGAAAGCTCACATTAAAATACAGCAGTTACTCTTTAAGGTGGCACAACAATTTTGACTTCTTTATTTTATATTTTTCTTTTGTTTTTACCTGATATGCTAGCATAGACTAACACAGCTATCTCTTCTAAAACTCTATCAAGCAGTTCATTACTGTTCAAACCTCCATGGTATAATTACATTTTGCATTTCAATGGTTACATTTCTTATACCTTTAATCATATAATACTTTATTTATAGAAAACATTAAACTTTGACAGTCCTCCCTCCTCCTGCCCCCAGTCAGATGAGTGTGGGGACGTTTTGTTTCTAGGTATTCTCTGTTGCTCGGTAGTCCAATTTTGCACTATGGACATATCAGTCTCGCATCAGTCTCCTTTGGGGCTTGTTTTCAGAGTTGCAAATTGGGAAACAGAAGGGACATCTGTTCTGGCAACTGGCACAGACTGCAACTAATCCTGTTCACCAAAGAGCCAGAGCCTAACTAAAAGCAAAACACGAATTGGAACCTGGTATCCAGTCAGCACTTACACATGCTGATGATGAACCACCCTGTTGTGATTCCTATCCATTCTCTCAAAGCCCAGTGCAGGCATCCAGATCATGTTATGGGCTTATTTCTGGGGTCTGGAAGAGAGCAATCTCTAGCAGCAGATCTGAACAGGTGCATTGCCTGAGGACTTGATCAGGTCCCTACAGAGGTGAGAAAGCAGGTTTAATTGGACTGCAGATCCCAGAATCCCACAGCCATAAGGCCTTAGCTTTAAGAAACCCTTGTAGCCAGGCATTTTAAAAAGCTAGCAGGTAGCCCATGGGACCAGTGGCATCTGTTTGGTAGTGCTGGTTTTGTCATCTCTAGTGGTCCACTATCAGAGGAAACTGACTCAGCTTGTCCAATGGTAGGGCCAGCCCTATACCTAGTGTGGCATAGTGAATAGAGTGACAGAATAGGACTCAGGAGGTCTGGGTTTGGATCCCTGCTCAGTCATGGAAACTAACTGGGGCTGTGGAACTGGTAGAACTACTCCTTAAATATCTCACTTATCTTAAAAGCCTTATTAGGGTCACTATAAGTCTGTTCTGATTTGACAGCACATAACAACAACAATGACAAAGGGCCAACTTTATACTGTGCAATATTATTAAAAGCGTCCCTGAAATATTTGATATGAAACCCAACTGGAAAACAGAGGTCGTGAAGGAGTTGGCTCCCTACCTTAAGCTTTCAACCGTTTTTCACAGACAGAAATTCCCCAGCAGCCCAAGTGAAAGGTTTATCTTGGAGAACAGAACAGCAGCACAGGGGGAGGGATAGGGTCTGGACAGTGGTAAGAGTTCAAAGGCAGATGGAGAAGATCTGGTAGAAAATATTTATTATTGGAAAGGATGCCCCCCCTAATCCTGCTGCCTGCAGTGGGGCCTTGTGAGCACATTCTCTCTCTTGAAGGTTGACACTTTGCTGAGGCCAGGGCTCCATCCTATTAACATTCCTGGGTGAGATGAAAGCGGCAGGCCAGCAGCCAGACAAGCTCCCTGAGAAGAAATAACACCTGCTAAAGCCATGTGCTCAGTTTTCTTTGCAAAACAGAAGCTCAGGATTTGGGAGGCAAGAAGGATTCTGGAAGAGACACAGAGACTCCATAAGAGCTGCTTCTTCCCTCCCTTTTATATCAAAAGAAGTGCACCTGGTTCTGCTTTATAGATTCCTCTCGGCCTGTCTCTTCACCCTCATCACTTTTTACTAGTGAGAAAGATGCCAGAACCAAGATTCTAGAAGTCTTAACTTTTTAATTCATCACCGGTGTGAACGATGTGCCTTTCACTGAAGAGGAACTGTAAAAACCACAAGTAACAATAACAAGCGCCTAGCCCAAAGGTAGAGAGCCTCTTTCACCTAAAGGCCTGAATTCAATTCCAGAGATGTTATCTGGGGGCCACATTCCACTGGAATGCACATGGAATTATACAAATCATCAGAAATGCTCTTTCCTAATGCTGATTACTATGTATATATATGAAAGTTGGGAAACGTTGAAGGCAACAGGAAAAGAGGAAGACCAAATGAGAGATGGATTGACTCAATAAAGAATGCCATGGCCTTGAGTTTGCAATAGCTGCGCAGAACTATCGATGATATGACTTTTTGGAGGTCACTAATTCATAGGATTGTTGTAAGTCAAAAGCAACTTATAACAACAACAATGCTCTAGTGTACAGGTAAATGTCAAGTTAGATGAGGTATGAATATAGTCTTCAGAGTACTATAATTTATAATACTCCGTGACCATTCTGCTTGTGAAATCCCTCACAGATCACAATCCCTATGTAAGGATTTTATGTGGAGTGAGAACCAGAAGATTTATTCTGCAAAAGCAACTTCTTCCTTCTGGATATCCTTTACATGCATTTCAGCTTCTGGGACAAGATAGAGGACATAAGAAATGCATGGCACTGTAGTGGGCACACCACAGAACACCAATCTGTAGTGCAAAAATGCGGAGCATGGGTCTGAACAACCACACAGTTACCCTGCACTATAAGCTGGTGTTACATGATGTACCCACTACAGCTGTGTATCTTTCTCATGCCTTCAGTCTTATCCAAACACATACACTTTTTCATTTGCTGGATTACAACTACCATCAGACCAAGACAGCATAGCCAAAGGCAATGGATGATGGAACTGCACTCCAGTGGCATCTGGAGGGACATAAATCATCCAGCCCTGATATACAGAAGGAATGGTGTGCATGGTTACTTCATTGTCTTGGTTTTCTTCATTACCTAGAAAAGTTATTCTTCCTACATTTCAAGGGGTTTGTAATCTGCATTTGTTTACTTGCATATTTATAGGACATGCTGGCTAAAGGGTTCTGTGGACTATAGCCCACCCAAATAGTTTTTCCAGTCTTTGAGGCCATCTTTTAAAGCATGGCCAGCACCAAGGAGCATCCAAAATAAAACACAAAATATGCTAAATTTAAGAGGATACACACCATTACAAATGGGCAGGAGTCTGGTTCCCACATGCAATCTGTTATCTGTATAGTTCCAACAACAGAGTATGACATATTCCTGGAAAGCATACATTATGTCCTCAAAACTTCCTTTAATAATAATAATTGCATACTATTAAGTCAATTCTGACTCAAAGTGGCCCTTTCCAGGAGTTTCTAGGTAGAAGATACCCAGAAATGGTTTACTATTCCCTTCTTCTGGGGGTACCCTGGGACTGTGCAGCTTGCCCTAAGGCCACACAGGCTGGCTCTGCTCACAGGGGGCACAGCGGGGAATTGAACTCCCAACCTCTGGCTCTTCAATCAGGTACCTAAACCAGTCAGCCAGCTCAAAACGTCCTTTATGGACATATGAAACAGAACATTCCCCCAACCCTGGGGAAAGGAAATGGGAAAGAACCGCTGAGGGGTGGCATCTTCTCTTCCCCCTTTATCTTGCTGCATATCCACTGGCACTATATAAGCATACTATTAAATACCTGGCAGTACCCAGCAGGATCATTGAGGTGCAACGTGTACAAACTGCACATTTGTGAACAATGTGCACTCATAAACGCTGATGGAAAACTCACAAGAGAGAGCATGCAGCCCAGGTGATTCCTGCTTTTCCTCCCAGAAAATTACAACGGCCAACTTACAATAGTTTGGCAGCCTTTGCCTCCCCTTCTCTTGTCCCCCCCCCCCCCCCGTCCTCCCACTCAAATTCTCTATTGAAACCTTAAGGCTTTGGAGACTTTGCCCTTGTTAATCAGTAGGTCCTCAAAAAAAAAAAAATAATAACAAACAAAAACAGGAGGGAGGTTTAGCTTTAAAGTGCTCCTGAGTTTTCTTAATGGCTCTGGAAGCATGTGGGGAATTCTCTGCGGGGGAGCCGGATTGCACACTGCCCTCATTAATTTCATCTAAATCAGGGAGAGAGGGGGGGGGGGAATTCCAAGCATAGGTTGTGTTCATTTCCCTCTTCCTTCAGGAACTAGCGGTGGGGTAAGGGGATGAGACCTGTAAGGGTGGTGAGTATATTTTATTAACCCAAGTGGAAATGGGAGAAAAATGTTACACTGTTTTATAGGCTAATAAAACACGCTTGGGTACAATTACAGGCACTGCTGCATAAAGGAGCAGGGCAACAGGACAGGAGGGAGAAATTGTACATTTCTTCACAGCTTGTAAACAGGCTTGCCTTGACTTTTACGGGGAAATTTTTGAGGAGGCTGTCCCTCCTCTCCATCTCACTTTTGAAAAGAAATCCTTCCCCAATATAAATCACAAGCATCCCCTGATCAACTGGCAGTATTCACAGACTGCTTAAAAGTCAGCTCTGTCTCCAGCAATTACCCAACGGAGGGTTCAGCCATCAGATTTAAGGGGTTGATGTTTAGGACGTCAACAGCTAAGTTACAGTCTAAAGGCAGAAGATCTACTGAACGCCAAAGGCCGGTGTGTAGAGTTCAAATGGGTTGCAGTATTGATTGTTCTTTGGCATTCCAATACAGGTTTTTATTTTACCACACATTGGAACAAGTGCCTTTCTCCCCTTATGGTCAGTTTTGCAGGGCTATCCAGAGGGCTTGTGCTACCTCAAACAAGTGTGATGTTGAGGGTCCCAATGCTGCCTCCTACAAGGACCTACCCATGTGTGTACAAAGCACGAAAGTACATGCAAGAATTCGTGCATACAGATTACAACGGGGATGTTGTAATCCTTCTTGGCCTGGGATGAAAGTGAATTATATATGTGTTTCATTTACTTTCTTGCATGGGTTTAGGTTTCAATCTCTCCTCCAATTTCACATTCCCTTCAGACGGAGCTTCTTTCTACTTCCTGGGGCTCAAGCTCACAATCTCCTGCTTTAGAAGAGGTAGCCATGTTAGTCTGTGCCAGGATGTCAGGCAAAAATAACATTAAAAAATAAAAATAAAAAAATAAAGAAGACAAAAATGTTGTGGCACTTTAAAAACTAACTGCTATATTTTAATGTGAGCTTTCGTGGACAAGTCCACTTCTTCAGACATGAGAGTGGGAATCTTTTGCTTGTCACCTATCATGGGCTTTCTCCCCAGTTTATTCAGGACAGCTTTCTCCCTTAAAACCTGGCCTCATACTTCTATGCCGTTCTTTGTGATAAATACCGCAGAATATTACATTCTGTGACACTTTCTGTGGAAATATTAGGTGTTATTAACTTAGTGCTCTCCCTGGCATGCCTGGAGTGCATTCTGTGACGATAGCAGCTCAGCTCTCTGCCACAGAATCCCTCTTTAAAGCCTTCCTTGTTCCTTATCTCCCTACAACAGACTATCAAGGCTACATGGTTTAAGGCAATCCTAAACCTGCCTAACCAATCTTCTTTCTATTGTTGTCCAGACATAATTATTTTACATGATACTCATGTTAGACTCCCTTACATTTGGACTGCAACTTGCCTAGTAATCCTCCCAAGGATACATTTTATATCCAAAACAGGTATGACCAATGGAGCAAAAACAATTCCTTTAACCCACGAGTCACCTTACAATCAAGTACACTCTTTTCTCTTTTTATGAACACTTTAAACAAAAAGAAAAGCAGGAATTGGATTTTGCACACAATGTGGCCGTGTCAGAGCAGGATCCAATGGGTGTGCAGAGAAACTGAGGCGGAGCCTCCCCAGGGAAGCCCTGAAGCTTTGCAGTGTCATCATTTTGCATGGCTTGTACAGGATTACCAAGCACAACAGGTAATGAGTGTAACAGGTCCTGCTACTCCCAGTTCCCCCTGTGAAACATACGAAACATAAATTTATCATTAGGCTAGAAAAACATCAAACAAAGGAAGTGTGAAGGAGGTTTTTTTTAGAAAGCAAACTTAATTTATATTCTGAAAACACTTTATGCTGGCTTATATTTGATATCCAACCCAGCACAATTAGTGGTAAATACAGCAGTTGTCATTTGTATTCCCTCTTTCCTCTTTCCTATTTTTTTAAAATCAAAAAGCATTGCTTATCTGTCAGTTTTCTAAAATTTGCTTGCAATAATTTATATGTATAGATGCAAATTTAGAAATAATTGCAAAGAAATACAATCCATCCCTTCATGGCAAGGAACACTGTGACCTGGTAGCCTATATGGTTGCTCAGTTTATTGTCCAGGTGCTACACTGGTCTATGATGGAACTAAATTTTCGCTTACTTAATATCATTCCATACACAATTTTATTCCTTGCTCTACTTCTTACATCTCTTTGCCTTTACACTGGACTTGTCAAACAGATAATCCTTTCAAAGAAAGAACTTCCCTTTGAGCAGCTGGCTTCTCTCTCTCATGCCAAATGGTATAACCAGTGAACCACACGGAGGGCCTCCACATGTTATGACTTATGTAAATGTCAATAGCAAGGTGGTCAGATAAAAGGAATACATCTGGAAACCATGTGTCAAAAAATGCATAGACTTCAAAAAGGCACATATGCTTCAGTTAAGTGGGTGACTAAATAAATAATTTCAAACATTTCAGAAATACAACAAAATGTGCCATTTCTCCCCCTGTAGAAGACATCTTGCGTGGCATCATCATGGAATGACTGATGAAGTGGGAAAAGGAAGGGGTCTACAGAAATGGACTTGACAAATTTGCCTGTCTCTACCCAGGGCTGTGAAGCTGAACTTGGCAACAGGGTTACCTCTAAGAACAAAACCTGGGGAATAGCTAAGGATGGCATAGAGCAGCAAATGAGCTGTTTATCTGAGTCCATGTGTTTTGTTTTTTCCCCAAAACGTGCTTGCTTCAGGGATAGCTGTGCTGGTAGGACTAATTTCTTCTGTTCCACCTTGTTTAGAAATTCAGTTCTTTCCCCCAGAAGATTCACACCTCTCTTCAATTAGTCTCCCTCCAGGCTATGACCGGGGCACAGTTTTGTGAGCTTCCTGTATCGTGAGCTGCTCAATAGGTCATACCAAAACTAATACCTGTAATTTCCTTATTAACCTTTTGAGTCCCTTGCTGCCTACAAAATACTGGATGGGTAGATGGGTGTCTGATGGTCAGCTTTCACCTTGGCCAATCATCACTCATTTCCACATTTGGTTTCTCAGGTGTTCAAAGTGATCTACCTCAGTTACACCCACTGTTATCACTGTTAAACTCTCTTGGCAGCCTCAAGCAAATCATTTTGAGAGGTCAAGTTATCAAATATTGAAAGTACCCTAGGTCCTGCAGGCTCATCTGTTTTATTCCACTTCTCTGCTCTGGAAGGACCATCCCCCAATGCCATAGCAAGAAGGAAACACTGGAATCTCCAGTATGATGGAGAAAATCTTGGGAAGGACCTTTGGTTTGAGACCATGGAGAACTACTACCAGAGTGGATAGTCTGATCTAGTATACAAGGGAAGCTTTCTATGGCATATAAACCACATGCCGTGGGGTGGGAAAAGTGGACGTTGGATTTATACTCTGCGATGACAGGTGACAAGTAGGGCAGAAGGCACAGTCTTCATTAGTGGGTGGATCCAGGGGTGATAGGCAGACCCAGGGTAAAAGTATGTATTCACCCACCCAGGCAGCCATTGTCTCAGCCATTGTCTCCAATTTCATGAATTCAATCTACGAATCTGGGGAGGAGCAGAAAAACAGATTCTGCAGCTATTTCTCTCCGTGCCGTTTCAAAGCTAGGCAGATACTGGGACAAGTCACTTATGTTCATTGTCCCATTTTCCTTCTCCCTTCATTCATAAATGGTAGGGAGCCATTTGCAACCATCTACTGTACACTTCTCCTGTCAACAATGTTGGGGTTAGGGGTGCTGGACCCCTACGTAGTTCAAAATTCATGTATCAACTCTTATGGCCCCATAAACTTAACTACAAAGCTTAAAAAGTCGATTCACATGTGCACACACAAACAGCTCTCTATCGGGGTTCTCTTCCACAACACTGACAATCCTTTCCATACAGAACTGTATGTAATGAGCCTTAAAAGTCCTTATGACCTCCTGATTTAAAGGCTGAACTAGACATGTTGTGTTTGTGGGCAAGCAGACCACTTGGATGCATTTGGTCTTGAACTCATGGGGCACAGTATTAAATATTTATTTATTTATTTATTGAAATATGTATTTATTTATTTTGAAAAATCCATGTATAACCAAAACCATGCTGCTCAGACCTGTGCAATTCAAGGGAGATGTGTAGTAGGTAGTTCTAGTTGAAGGAACAGTAACAGACAAATTCAGCAAAAATTGGGAAAAGGCCATGTGATCCTTAAGAAAAATGCAAGAATAGACAATACCTTTATCAGACCACTAAAAAATTGCCCAACCAGCAATTGGTCAGGAGACAAATTCAGTGTTTAATTCCTTTTTATTTTATCCTTTCTTACATAACCATTGCATCAGTTTACAAAAAGAAGAGTTGCACAGACAGGAATGTTCAGGTCTCATTTTTTCCTTAAATTTGAATTAACTTCCCTGGATTGGTAAAATAAAATAAAACAGATTGAAAGGCCAACCAGAGAAAACATGGCAAGATAGTGCAACAGGTGTTTAATGTCTAAAATGCTACACAAGATGGAAATGTTTCGCAGATGACCTTGTTTCTGATTATAAGGCTACCAGTTGTTGTTTTTTTAAAAAAAAACACTTCCTTGAACCAGTTTTTCAAACATTTTGCCAAATATCTCATACTGTTCAGAAAGGCAATCTTTTAAAATACTCAAAGCAAAAGAAAGCTGTACAAGGTAACAGACATCAAGGCAACATACACAGGCTTAGATATTAAGATAAGTTTACAGAGGGAGAGCTCCCTGCACCCTCCCCTTCCCATGCTGTTCAGGAGCTGCCACCCACTTCTGTACCTGTGAAAAAGTTTGGTGAAGAGATGTGGGGGGGGGGGGGAAGGGCTGCTGGAAGGGGGGAGAGGCAACTAGAGGAAGCATCCTTAACGCGCCTTAGCATCTAGATCATAGTCCAGAGTTTCTTTTCAAAGGCTCATCCATCTTAATTCAGAAGGAACTGTAGACACATATCTCTTTACAGCCTGCTTTACCTGTAATGTTAATCTCACCTCAATCTCCCATCCCAATAAAGGGTTTCTTGCATTCTGAGGTCCTGCTCCCCCTTACCCTGGCCAGCCCCTCTAAGATACAAGTGTTGGCCAAAACTCTTTCCAGAACTAAAGATACACATCTTAGGTGAAATTACAACTATTGTGCCTCTTTTTCTTGAACCTTCTTGAGTGAATTTTAAGTAACACCAGTCTGTATCTGATGTCTACCACTAGCTTGTCCAAGTTAACTGCCATCACTCATCTAAATGAAAAGTTGTGCCTTGATTTCATGGGGGCACTGAGAATTTTGTTATTAAGGCTCCCCCCCCTCCCCACCCACCCCTTATCAGGCTGTCATCTCAGAGTACTTGCATCTTCTTTCTAAACATGTAGTGCAGTTCTTCTCCAACAGTAAAAAACAAAACAAAACAAACAAAACAAAACAAAACCACCTAATTTTTCAGTCAAGAGCTGTTCCTCTCCCATTACCTTGCCACATCATCGCTCCATTTCAGCGGCATTCCTACCTCTTTTATCATCTTTGTGCAATTAAAGACGCACAGTGCAAACAAAATAACCACCCTAGTCCCTAGGATTAGAGATGATCATCAACAGGGTCTGTTTGGAGAGATGAAAGTCTTCTGTATTGTGCTATAGGACTAGCCAAGTCTTTAGCTCACTGTTTCTTTGCTGGTGATGCCAGGAGGGTTGTTTTTTTTGCTTTTTTTCCTGGTATCAATCTTAAACTTAAAGCCCTGCAGGTTAATGAGATGCCTCGCCATTTCTCCTGCCCCATTTCACCACCATTAACTTGTTTCTAACATCCACTAACTTTCTTCTATAAGCATACCTTTTTCCTCCCTCCAAACATACACCAGTACCCTGTTGTACCAATTGCCAAACCATTATTTCAACATGAGCATTTGTCTCTTTACATTCCACAAATAAAACAAGAACAAAAGAGTATGTGACAAATAAATAAGCTCTTGCCAGTTGTACTTCCTGCCCTGTTGAGAAGACACTGACTGCTGAGAGTTCACTTGTCCACCCTTAAGGGAAGTGCAAACAGTTTGGACTACGCCATTCCTTCTAAGAACAGAGCAGAGTAGCAAGGCATCTCTGCAGACGTTTGTGCCCAGATGAGCAGAGCTCTTCTGGAGGCCTTGTTGGCAACAAACCCCTTCAGCTCAGTTTCGTGCTCATAGCTACAGCCCGCCTGTAGACTTCAGTGACATTGTCACAGTCCGCCAGAGAGAAGCAGCTATCTACAAGGGGGGTTTGACATTGAGTGACTGTCCAGCGCCGGAGTCGATAAGCCCCCCTTTCCTCCTCTGCTTCCTCCAGCTGCAGCAGGTCATCCGCAGAGATGGATCCACGCATGGGTGCTCCTCTGCTCCCTGGCATTCGGTCTGGCAAATCAAGCTGGTCAAAGGACTCTGAGGAAAGGATGCTATCCTCACTCACAGCGCTGGATGGGCGAATACGGGAGGTCATGGATACTTTGGGCAGGGTGATCTCAGCAAAGGTGGAAAAGACTTTGGCAGGCACACCTTCAGACTCTGTGCTGCTGGAGGAGAACTTGCCGTTGTGCTTCAAGATGCCTTTCCGTCTGGCATGAGGCTCACTGGATGCCTGAGTGGAGGAAGGACTACCAGCAAAGACACTGGCATCAAGATCCAAGTTTTTAGAGTCTAAGACCTCTGCAGATTCACTACACTCTGGGGAAGAGTAATAGCCAGACTCCCTCTTTTGGGGCTTCTTCAAGATTCCTTTCTTGGGCATGGAATGTGAGGCCACAGCTTCCATCTTGCAAGCTAAAGCCCTGGATGACAAGACACAAGACAGATCAACCGTAGGCCCAGCATTGCCCTCTTTCTGCTCATCAGGAGGAGCTGCTGTCATGGAAGCAGGAGAAACCTGGGCCTTCTCGCAGGAATTTCTCTTCTTTAGGATGCCTTTGGGTCTCTTCAGAATCGATTTGGAGGGGTTCTCTGGAACAGGGCCAGTCTCTTGCATCGCATGAGATACATTGTTCTCCTTCTTTGACTTCCTGAGCGAGCGCTGCCTCTCCACTGTGACACCAGGGATGTGTTGCTTGAAAAAGCAGCGCACCTTGGAGCCATTTTCAAAGAGGGGCCTGGAGGAGCGGCGCAGCCACTCTGCCACCGTGGACAGGGAGGACTCGTTATCATGTGAGGACTCCTGTTCCCCAATTGGTACCTTGTAGCCCCAGTTCACCCACCAGTGGCTGGCAATGTCTTCAATGGTGGCTCGCCGCTCTGGGTTCACCATGAGCATCCACCGGATCAGGCCACAGGCATCTGGAGGACAAAGAAACCATTTCAAAACAGGAATGAGGGCTATGTTCCGACTAGTTCTCTTTTGTCAGGAGGATCTGTAGTATCTTTTCAGCAACTCTTCAGCCCCATGTCAATTGATGGCGTGGTCTGTTCAATGCAGGGATGAGCAATGTACACCCTTCTAGATACTGGATTGCAGCTCCCATTACTCCTCACCATTTGCTATGCTCGCTTGGCCTGACATGGTTACAATATGACAACATCTGGAGGGTTCCCTTTTGCCCACCCCTGGTTCAATGGATATTCAAAAGCTACTAATTACATGGAAAACAGATCTGGAGAATGTGGAGCCCTTCAAAATGTTGATGGACTGCAACCCCTATCACACCAACTCATGGGAACTGGAATTCAACACTGGTAGTCAGTAAATCCCTTCCCCGCCTTACAAACCTGGGAGTTCTGCCATGTGCTTCATGCTGCCTCTGTAACAAGAGGCATCGGCACAGAGGAAGGTGCTGCACTCCCATTTCCACTTACCTGATAATTTGGTGGGCTCTCTGTAATCTCCACTTGTGATTTGTTTGACCAGAGTTTTGTAATCGTGACCATCAAAAGGCATCGCACCATGAATCAAAATGTACAGGAGAACACCAAGGGACCAGCTGTCAACCTGCAGGGGCAGAAGAGGTCTATTAGGAGATGCACCGATCACCTGACTAGAGAGACATTCTAGAGCTTTATGCTGGCATCAGCCATGAGAGTCAGGAGGAGAAGATAAGAACTGTTCAGCCCCTTTCATTCCAATTACATTAGTTAAAGACATGTCTGAGGTCTGTACAAGCAGACCATTCTTCCTTGTCACCAAGAATATTTACCAACAGACATCCAGCAATTGCATGAGATGTGATAGAAATGATCAATGAACAATCTGAGGGTGGTTAAGCATTCAGCGCTAAAGGCTGGAAATCTCAGCCATGGTGTCTTGCAGCTTATAGAGCTTTGTTGCTATCTATCTGTGCATAAACCTGATTCCTATGGATCTATGCATGCATTTGGCTATATTAATTTATCTTTATGGAAGGTTACACCTCCCTCCCAACTTTAAAGTGCTTCTACAGAGCTTGGAAAAGTCACACCTTTGGATCTCAACCCCAAGAATCCCCTAACCAGTGTGGTCATGGTAGCTGGGGAATTCTTAAGAGATGGAAATGCTGCTTCCTTGGACCAAGAATCCCACAGCCAGCACAGCTGTGGGATTCTGAGAGCCACAGTTCAAAGAAAGCTATGTCCTCCATCTCTGCAGATTCTAGGAATGCTGGCAACGAGTAGAAATCAGTTATCAAAATAGCATCTACTGTGAAAAATAAGAGGTGGGCAAAAAGTAGAATGGATGATCTCAGATCTGCAAAAGCTTCTGACTTTCTCTAAACAGAAACTCTTTGAATTTCAAATGCAGGCAGAAAGGGGGAGAGGAAGGGGGGAAATCAGATTACTGCCCCCCTTTTGTGTAGAGATGGGTCATATATTCCAAACCACTGGCTCTTGCAGACTGCAAACTCTCCATCTAAGAAGCTGTGCCTGGCCCCCAACAGCTGCCGTGAGATTTTTGGGACTTTTAATATATATTTGGAGTTACCCATGAGGACTTGATGCAGAGCCTGAGGAAGGTGAATTATCATTGAAAGCTATTGCTTTTTTTTGTTTTAGATTCTCAATGGTCCAATAAAGGTATCACCTATTCCTGCATTTGTATTGTTTTGAGGACCATACGGCCTTGTCCTGATTTTTTCTGACTCCAAGCAGTTGATTGATTGTTTGATTGATATAACATCCCATTAGTGCACACACTACTCTGGTCAGTTTACAAGTTAAAACTTTAAAATCCCACAGACTCCACTTAACAGATTTAACAAGTAACACTGTCATTTTTCAGAAACAACAAGCACTCTCTACTATGGAGGGCTTATGCTAATATTTTAGTGGCATGGTGTTCTGTACCTTTAAAATACTCAGCAGTCAGTGGATGCCTTCTGCCACAACCTTATGCAGTTCTTCTAGCTAGTCCCACAGTTTGGTGTTAGAACACTGGATGGGTACATAGTGATCAAGTATAGATTTGTCTCTGTGTCTGGAAACCATTCCACTGTTTGCTCATGGGGTGCAAAAAATACTTGTATGTCTTACTATTATTGACCTACGCATGCACCTCATCCAACGTTTAATATGTTCCCACATAAATTGCCCTGTCCAATATTGAGGACATTCCTATTTGATAAAGCAGGACTCTTACCTCGGGACCTTTGTAAGGCCTCCCATTGACTATCTCCGGAGATGCATAGAGGGGGCTGCCACAGAAAGTCTGCAGGAGCCTGTCTTGCTGGAAGACATTGGAGAGTCCAAAATCTGCAATCTGGGTTGGAGGAAAATAGGCCACAGGTGAGTACCATGGCTGACAGAAGACAAAAGTTGCAGATTTCCTCTGAGAAATAGGTTCCCATCAAAATAAGCCCCTCCATCCCTTGCACTGTGTGAATGGCCACAAGTTGTTTTAAGGTGTTCAACCTGTACACTGTGCTTCAATACCCATTTGGAGAAAAGAATAAGCAATGGAATCCTAAAGGTACTCCTACCATGGTTCACAAAAAAGGCGCTGGCCTTAATCTGATTTGAAATCTAAGCCCAAAGCCACAGACTAATGTACACTGTAGAGCTGTTACCCATTAAGCACTCTATCCTTTTTAGGTATACAGTAAGGAAATATGGCTACTTGCCTCCATTTATAGGAACAAGTATTCAGAAGCCTTTCAGAAGCTGGGGGGCAGAAACCTGAAAAGCACATTCACATTCACCTAGAGTGAATTGCTTTACTGAGTGTGTACTAGGACTTCAAGACCTGATCAACTGGTCCCATGTTCTGGTCTATTTGTGCCACAGCTGTAAGTATTTGCTGATGCCCTGGTTTTAATGCCTTTTGTTTATCCAAGCCATAACCAGTCAGATGAGCCAGAAGGTACAGAACATGCTTTCAGGTTTATAGTTGCAAAACAGCCTATTGTTCAGGCAGGACTTTGTTTATTATTAACTGTACAAAATTTTCTACTTCATTAAAAGTTGCCTGGTCCTTGTTGAGACGGTATAGACTCACTGGGTGGAAGGGCAATGAGGTCAAAGCTATGGAGCCATGGAGTCCTTCACTCCAGCTCCTATGTCTTAACTCTCCTTCTTTCTATACAAACTGAACAGTTGAAACTGCAATGCAGGCTCCCTAGATTTAGCACTATGCTGGGAGGACATTCTTTTCTATCAGTGTTTCTTCCCACATTAGGGAAGATGGGATTTGGTCACCTGACACCATAAACATGCTCTCCCTGGCTCCATCATCACCATTTCTTAACACACCATCACCATCTCCTAGCTCCTCTACAGTAGGGTTTGGGCAAGAAAAGGTAACACAGAGGGACAAACAGCTGCCCTGTCACACCCATAAATTATATGCCTGACAGACCCCTAAGAACTAACTCAGGCCTGTATTTTAAACTCTGCTATCATATATGTCTTCTGTGTACAGAATCTGAATAAGCAGGACAGCTTTTAATCAAAGTCCCTTCTTTTCACGATCAGACTGATTTCCAACTACTCCCCAGAGAGTCCTGTGTCACAGTTTAAGTGTCACAGATGTATTCTAGCATGAGTTTTCACAGATCACAGCCTATTTTCTCAGATGAGTGGATTTATAATTCAGTGGATTTATATTCCAGCCTCAGGCTTATATGCACAGTCTGCATGGTTTTTGGGATGGGAGTAGAGTGAAATAGAACACAAAAAACAATAACTACCTATTATCATTGCTAATGCTAAAACAGAACAGCATGGCTACCTTTTTGAAATGTTTCATATACACCACCCAGAACTAACTAGATATGTTGGAATATATCCCATCATCCACAGCTATGCTGAGGATGGGAAATGTAGAACACACTTGAAAGCTACTAGGTTGGACACTGCTGCAGCGTAACCTGTTCCTTGAGGAGTCAAAATTACAGTTCTTTAGTGGTGCAAACCACCTTTAAATATAGTAATCTTCCTTTTGTAGAGGGGCTCAAATAATGCCTGATGAATTATTCCCAGACCTGAGACAGAGAATCTAATTATCCGGGCCAATCAATTGTTTTTGAAGCCTCCTTTTCTGTCTTGGAAACTGCTGTTTCCTTAAAAAAAAAAAAAAAAAAAAAAAAAAAAAAAAAAGCCACAACAACTTTTCCTCTGGTATTCTACTCTGTCATGAGTCATTGCTTGTATTAGTTCTTCCTATCTGAATGTTTATCATGAGAGATAAGAGAGAGTTTCTGGTAACCATTGGCTATTTTCACTTTCTTCCTTGTTAAACCATTCAGGCTACCTTTGGGTCAGGAGTGAACAACTTTTGGTCCTTCAGATGTTGTGAGGCTATAACTGCAACCAGCCCTTATTACCACAACCAATTGTGAAAGATGATGGGAGTTCAGTAATCCAACAACATTTGAAGGGTTACCAGTTGCCCATCCCTTGTAGATATATTGTCCTATGAAGGATTTTGATGACAACATTTTGTTTATTTATGCACAATATTTCCACCCCAGCCATTAATAAAAGCTTTCTAGCATTTTACAAAATAATGTATAGTGTTCCCGGTAGCACTTACAAAATAGTAAGGATCCTTTTTCCATCTACAACCCTGACCTTAAGCCTGCGTTACCTTCTTCTCTTGCTGAATTGGACCTCACTAGCCACAGTCAACCCACAGGTGTTACACAATTTACAGGTTTGCTTAGAACTGTGGTTCCTTTCATGCTAGCTTTAAAAGTTTTAACAAGGGTTGGGCATTGGTTTATGCTGAGCCCACAGTGCCACTCTAAAACACTGCAACAACAACAGTGTGGAATTTCCCCCCACATTCTCTCCAGCACTTACTATTTTAATTGCTATTTTATGTATTTGTGATTGGTTTTTCCAGTGTGCTTTTTAGTTACACATATTTTGTTAATATACCTAAAGAATTTAAATATTTTTAAAGATGCATGAATGGCCATTTGAGACAGGATATTAAAATGAATTTTAGTATCATAGCTATCTAACCACTTGCATGTCAGACAGCTCTGCTCACCTTGATGTTGCCATTTGCATCTAGAAGGATGTTTTCAAGCTTCAAGTCTCTGTGAACAATTCCATTCTGTGGGGAGAAAAAGCAGACATTAGATTTGTTTTTCTGGTGGAAAGTGGAAATCAGCCCTTGTGGAAGGCAGTGATTTATTCACATTGGCAACAGGTTCAACAGGCTATACACCAGAGCATCAACAATTTACTTTCCTGGTCTACAGCAACTCAGTGGGAGATTCTGGGAGCTGTAATCCCAAAAAAAAAAAAAATGTTAATGTTTCTAATCATGCTCTTTCCTTTTCTGTAGAGCTAGAGCCTAAAACAGATCCCAACAGAAAGTCAAAACAGAAAGTATACAATGGTTGAGATCCTGTTGCTCAGCGTAATTAGTCACAACTAGAGGAGGCACATTGAATCAGTGGGGATTTGTTGAGTCAACTCCTCTGTAAGTTTCACTGACTCAGCAGACCTACTCTAGCTGCAACTTATTACACTAAGCAACAGGATTTCACCCAATATCTGCACTAATTCACATGTAAAAGGTTGTTAAAAGAATATTTGCCAACTTTTAGTCAACAGTAAATTATGACTCTGACTTACAATCCTCCTGCTACTTTATTCTGCAGACACCCTTCCTATCATCTATACAACTGGAGATGCTTCGAAAGAAATCTGTAAATCTTTAAAAAAAAACTGAGCATGGAGTGAACACCATTGCTCTTGTTGCTACAAGTCAGTGCAGATTAGCAGTTCAGTACAAGAGAAAGCTCCAGCTACTCTAAACCACCTTGGTTACAAAGTACTGCTTTGAACCATACAAATGCAGGAGCAGGTGATACTTTTAATCGACCATTAAGAATATAAAACAAAAACAAAACAAAAATCAAACAGCAAGCTTTCAATGATAAATCATCTTCTTCCAGGCTGTGCATCAAATTCTTGCGGTAGTTCCAAACATGTGCTGTTATTAATATCCCAAATTCTCATACTGATGGAGGACAGGCCCTCAGAACATACCATGCATTCAAAGTATGCTTATTGGGAATCCACAGGCCGATGTTTAGACTTCAATTTGCTAAAGACCTTATGTGATCGTTGATGCTTTGGAAAGAGAGATCTGAACGGAGGTGGGGAATTTCTGGTAATGCCCTAAATCCAAATGCGAACTCCAACTAGAGGAGACAACTGAATCAATACATGGGCTGTATGTAAGTGTTGATGTTCTATTTAGCAATAGATTCAATGAGTCTGCTCTACTTGGGAGTACCTGTTGGATTTAGAGCAGCAAGCGAGATAGGCAGGAATGCAAAACGTTTCTGGAACACAACTTACCATTGCGGTGGCACACACCTATTTTTGTTCTCTGCCCCTGAGTAATCCTTCCCAAGAGAAAGGGAAGGTTCCAAATGTCTGAATTTCTACACTCCTCCTCACATTCTGCCACAAGAACAAAGTGTGCAAGGTAACTGGCAGCATACATCTAGAACTCCACATTCCTGGGTCTATGGCTGAAGTGCTTTATCCAGGTTACACCGTAGCCCATCAAATTAACCTTTCCCATAATTTTTAAAGGGTTGGTGCAGAGAAATTGAATCAGATTTTTTCCAGAAGAATAAATGTGAGGAAGTACTTTCTGAGTTAAGCAAGCAATTTTATTATTTGTGGTATGCAAATTGTGTGCTGCTTTGGCAAGGAGAATAATGACAAGAGGAGTACAAAGGTCAGCCTTTTTAGAGCCCAGAGAAAGGGTGTGCAGGCTCCACCTCCCTGAACAGTGCTCTGGGAAGCAAGCTTTTGCTTTAGGAGCAGCTTCCTTGACCATCACTGCAGGTGGAAAGAAAAAAATGTTTCATTGCATTCCCCTTAGAGATGAGCACATCTGAATTTCCCATTTCAGAGCAGCTCTCTTGCTTCATACAAAACTGAAATTCAAGCCAGAATGTCCTGCACTGTGTGGCAGCTATGGACGTCTCCCTGAAGGAAGGGCTGACGCTGACAATACCACCTTGACTAAGCTTGTTATGCAAATAGGCTGTAGGCCAATATTTCATGGTCAGTTCTCAGATTTCATTACATGACTATGGAGAGCGGGCATCAGCTCCATGTCTTGGGGCAGAATGAAACATATGAAAATTGACTAAGCTGTTCTACTCTATGCAGACTCTGAAACATGGACAAAAGTCTTAACTATCCATTCTTTCACTTCCTGTTAATCTGAGGAAGAAATTTGTCCTGTAACATTTGTATTCCCAATAACATTAATCTTTTAGAAGTCAGCAATTAGTGAAGTCTTATCTCTGTTCTGTAACAGACTACACTACCCATATGGAGAAGATGCCAACCCTGCTAACTGGTGACCTTAATATAGCAGGCATATGTATTCTATGTATGCTTTACGGAGACCCATATAGACCCAGATGCTTGTTCTAGATACTGCACAGATAAACAAAAGGAGAAGCCAGACCGAATGGTCCTTTCACTTTAACATGAAGAGGAAAAGTTGTGAAATACACCAATACAGAGCCGTGCAATACTTAAGACAGGCTCTCGGGTGTTTATATTTCGTAACTTTGCAAGTATTTTAAGTAACAAGAAAAAGAGCATGAGACATTTTTTTGTGTTATTTCTTTTGTCACGCCATCATGAGGTATCAAGACGGAGCCCTCGTCACTGAGCAGGTCATCATATTTTACTGACCTTGTGACAATAGTAGACAGCAGACACCACTTGTCTGAATAAGTGTCGTGCTTCCTGCTCAGTTAGTCTCTGGCGCTCACCAATGTAGTCGTAGAGATCTCCCTTGCTGGCATATTCCATTACAATGACAATCTTGCTGCTGTTTTCAAATACTGTAACAGACAAGGAAGAAGTGTGAGAAGAGGACTATCTCAGATCAGAAGTCATGTTGTCAAGCAGTCGCACCCAGCAGTTCCAAGACGCTGAATGTGCTAAACAATCCTGCAGGCAAATCTGTAGCCTTGGTTCTTGTGCTGACTCAAAATTCTGTTTACCCAGTCTTATAATGAGAGGCTCCATAACCTTTCTTACACAAAGTAAATAATGCTGTAACACCTGGAGGAAGGCTGTTTATAGTAGCCCTTTTTGTGGCCTTTCATAGAATTATGAAAGAACAGCAGTTTGCTGATCGTTTTATTCTCAAAGTTGGAAATTATGAGAACCTGCTGTAATTAAGAGTCTGTGCTCCGGCAACAAGTTGTTGTAAACACAAAAATATTTTAAAATACAGAAGCAAATACTAAAAAGTGGAGGGGAAACGTTTATGCTCTAGACTAGAACAAAGTGCTGTGAGTCATCCAGCTGCATCCAAGACAGAAGCTGCCGAGCTTCTGCCCCGCGACTTTTCAACATTCTCCATTTTCAGTGAAAGACAGCATATATAAGTTTAGGTTAAGAGTGAGAAACAGGGAAGAAAGTACAGCTGGCAATCTTGTCAGGTTTTTCCATACACTGCAATTACGTTGAAAATCACACAAACATTCTGATTCTAAAAAGATTAGGAATAATGGGAACAGCTATTTTCTGTATTTTATAGTGTAATGTTCAGATAGCACAGTTGTGAACACCCTTGGCCAAAGCAAGACAATAGGCTCAAAACTGAAGTAGTAAAATATATGTCAGGACCGGGGAATGTGTGGGCCTTGAGGGATATTATTCTATCACAACTTTCATCATCCCACACCACTGGCTGTGCAAGTAGGGCTAATGGTAGTTCATGACAACAGCATTTGGAGAACCACATATTTCCCAGGCCTGTTATATTTCTTCAGCCAAGTGTCTGTATTGAGAAGTTCCAGCATCAATTTGTGCGGAGTTCATTAATCCAACAGATCACCAGAGACCATTTTAAACATATATTTAGTCTCTTGATGTCCCAAGAAAACACTCAATAAAATACTGTATCCCTTTCCCTGACCTTCAGGGAGCAGGAAACTTGTACCAGTATTATACCAATCCAATTAAACTGAAGCGGTAGATAAACAGTTTTTTACCTTCATGGACAGCAATAATGTGTGGGTGATTGAGGGATGACATTATTTCAATTTCTCTCCTGATATGGATGAGGTCCTGCTCATCCTTTATTTTGTCTTTCCGGATAGACTTGATAGCAACCTAGAAATAGAGAGTTTCAAAAAGATTACCATTTGGAATAATGTCCATGGAAACACAACATATTGCTATGTATTCACAGCTGGAAGCTGGCTAGCTATCAATGTTCGTTGAAAGAGTGATGGTATCTAAATTTAAACTAAGCCAATCGATCCTCATTCCTCAGCCAAAAGCAGAACGACAATGACAGATTGATGAATTCTGCACTCTGCACAAGAACTACAATTCACTCAATGTGCATGTAAGCATCAGCCATGAAGAATGATATTATTAACAATGATTTGGAGTTGGTTCAGTATGTAGGAGCCTGCCTGTTTACACAGACACTGAAGAAATAGTTAGTACCCAATCTGATCTCGTAACCAAAGAGACATTTCCTTAGTAAACACTAGAGCTAGAAACATTTCTGCTGGTGCTAAGTCAGCATAAGTGAGTCTTTATTCAAATTAAAGTTTAACACTTCTCTTGTTCTTTTTAAACATAACATCTGTTTTGTCATTTTCAAAAGTGACAGCTCCGCACTGGGTTAATGGATTAAGTTCTTTCTCTTTGAGATACTGCTTCCGCAGTAAGATACAGCTAGTAACTGGAATGTCACCAGCACATGATTTAAAGTATCAATAGCTTCATTTGATGCAAATAAAAACAGTTTCGTTATCTTCACAAAAATTCCCAGTCACTAAGTCACTAATTCAGCCTTGTTTTTAAAAAAGCATTTAAAGAAAACCCATCAAGTCCAGGTAATGTTCCTTTTGCATTAAAATAAAAAAGAGGGAGTAGTAATCACAGAGCTTCCCCCAAATTTGGCCAACTGGCTGAAAGGGTAGAAATTTGAACGGGCAGGAGCAGACTTTGCAAAGTTTGTTCAGATTTCTTTATTATAAGAATTCCTCTACAAGGAAAGGAAGGGGAGGAGAGGGAAAGTGAGAGTGCTAGAGAATAGATGCAGCTAATCCTCTTTCAAAAGGATTGCAGAGACAATGTGCTCCTTGGGTTGAATTTAGAAGGGAATCCGGCACAACCTCGTTTCTTCTATCAGACAAGAATGCGGAACAGCATTAATCCTGTAAAAGGATCCGGGAGGACATATAATACTAAGTCTCCCAGCAACAACAAGGAAAGAGAAGCTTACTCATGCATCCACGGGCAGTGAAGATTTAGAATTCTCCCATACAACCACCATTTAACTTTCTATTCCCTATTACCACTAATAGATAGAAGGGGGTATGCGGCATTCAACAGTCTGAAAAGATGATGCATATTCCCCACTGGCCTTAGCATACTGGTACAGGAAAGCCTACGTAATGGCAATTTAATTGAGATGTCATACAAAAAGCAGAGATGGTGTTGGCTATCAGAAAATGTCCATCTTGCCTAACGAAGAGGTCTTTAAGATCTCAACAGGTCAAATGTATTTTTGTACCAGTTTCATTGGCTTAAAAATGTATCACTATGATATGAATAATAGAACTTTGGCTGGGAATTTGAGAAAGCAGGTGTATGTCTCTGTTCTATTAGAGGAGCATCATATTAGCACGGGCTTCAGTTTACTCTGAAAGACTTCCTCTAGCTTCAGTGGGAACCTAGCAAGGATCAGTTACTCTAGCCTTCCACATGCCACTAGTAAGAACGAGTCCTCTGTTCCAGGTGCAACGAACACAGAAGCTATGGTGAATAGGTTTACTGTTATTTTCAGATAACCCAGCGTGGGATAAAGAAGCTATCAATCAAACGTTTACCCAATGATGCCGATGACTTCCCAAGCTGCAGTGTCACCAGGACTGTTGCCATCGCCTGGTGTTGTCTTGTGATATCTGTTGCACCACTACTATTTCCTTCCCTATTTCAATTTTTCCCCAAAGAGTTCCATCCCCACAGATAAAGCTGATTATGTAAGTTCAAGCAGACATAACCATGATCTCTCATGAATCACCTTTTGCAGCAACATTAGACGATTTAGAAGCAAGCTTTTCTGCTCAGCAGCGACACATTTATTAGTGGCATAAAGAAAAACAAACGGAGGGAGAGGGCAGTGGAAGAATCCTACATTCCCCCAGCACTACCCTTGCTCAAATTTTACATAATCCAGAATGGTCACATCAAATCGACAGCAGATTACAGACAACTAATATCACTGATGCAAGTAGAGAGTACCATGTCTCTGTCTAAGTATTTTTAGAAGACGTAACACCACATCTAACAACCAGATCAATACAAAATGGAAAGAACAGCAATACAGAAAGCCCGTATCAGGTCAAGCCTCTTTTATTGGATGGCCTTTGTGCTAAGTTCAGGGAGTTGGTTTTTGACCTTTTCTACGCCAGGACCCCATCACCTGGTCTACTTTCTGGAATATGCAGAACCACTGGACAATGCACAGCCTTTTTCTGGTAAACAAGCCACCTTTGTGTTGAGCTGAATTATAAAGGTCCTCGTCCATCCCACCTCCTCCCCTGCTGAACCCTGCCCGATGAGTCCCCGTTCACTGACCCAGAGGCATGTGCCTGGAATGTCTGGCATGCAGCCCTGGCCTGAAGTGCCCTAAAGACCTGGGCAGCAGCACTGCAGGAGGCAGGCAGAGCAGCTGGTGCTAAAGAACCCATTCACCCTCTATTTGCAGAAAACAAACTCCCACAGTGAAGGGACCAGATTGCTGTGCCGAGCTTGCCTGAGAGGAAAACAGAGCCCGCCTGCTAAAAGTACATCAGAACAAGGAAGAAAGCCAAATCTGAATTATGCCTCCTGCCCAATTGGGACAATCCTAAAAAACAAAACAAACAAACAAAAAAAACAGTTAAGGGATCCAGCCAGTAGTTACTAACTCATCTTCAAACTGTCCAAGTATTAATTAACTGGTTCTCTAATCAGAAGTCTGTGCAGAGGACAGATTTCAGATGTTCAGGGAAGCAGGACTTAGGACTGGGTGTACGTTCTCTCTATTGGCTAGGGATACCACGTGATGTGTAGGCATGCAACAGAAAAGTGGTGCCACTGCATAACCATCACTGGAGTACTACGTGCATATGCCTAGTTTGAATTAAGCCTCTACCTTCAGGACAAGGTGGCAATCAAATAAAGCCTTGCAACAGACTAACAAAGAATCTCCCCTTGAAACAGGCTTTACTCGTGTTGAGCTAACAAACAAAGGTTTCATAGGATGTGCAGGGAAATTTACTTCTGCTCTGTTATGAGTAAAATATTGGTGTTGTTCATTATCAAAACTGAAAGGTAACACTTAACAAGAAGTCTGGACATTCATACTGGCCTTTTCTAACCTGGCACCCTCCAGATATGCCGGACAACAGTTTCCATCACACCTAGCAAAAACAAGCAATATTACCTCCATATCACTAATTTTCACCAAGCCTGGCATTTGATGGAGGGATGAATGGGCATTGGACAGGACTCTTAACATTGCCTAGCCATGAGGTGAAGAGATCAGGTCATGTGTCTACACCCTCATGACCCCTGTTAACTGTTCAGTCGCTCCGGGAATGTCCCTAAGATACAGAAGTGCCCATTAAATTACCAGAACTTGCAGCCCTTCCAGAGAGAGACCAGTTTGACTAGACGTGTATTTTGTCAAGTCAGCTTCTGTATTTCATGCAGCAAATCATGACTGCAGATGGAAAATGTACACCAGTCAGTTCCCCTTCAATGCTATAATTTGGCTGTACAACTCATTCCAAATCTGGTTTTAATTATGGTTTTGGCGAGGAAGACCTCTCCAAATAGGTAATGAAAACTTGCCAGGTGTTTAAAAACCCGTTCCAGCTTCAGCACACAGCCCCATTCTTAGATTGGATTATACCCTGCTCTCACAACAGCCCAGTGTTTTTTATATTTACACACACTCACTCTCTCTTTGAGAAGGAGGACCACTTTCCATTTTCAGGAGTGCCACCTTTCTGTATGTGCATAGCAAAGACCCTGGAGTACATTTTGCTAGCAAAAATCTATACAAACGCAGGCTTCCTGTTTGGCTTGGCTGGGAGCCAAGAACTAAAAGCCACACTCAAATGCATAGGTAGATGCAGTATTGAAACAGGTGCAGAAACCAGCAAGCCTCATTACTTCAGTCAGGCTTGTAGTTTCATATGATGCTTCTGACAAGCAAATAAGTTGCTCGTGATCTGTTTAAACAAATAAACTGGAGTTTCATAAGGTCAAGGAGAAAATGAATGTACACATACAAAGTTAAAAAGCAGAGCAAGCCATGCTCAGTATGAGAAAAGTACCTGTGTAAAAATTCATAGGTTTTTTTTTTAATCACAGCTCTTCTGGCACAAGAACTGCTTGTTTCACACTATGCTTTCATAGCTGACACAGTGTATATAAGATTTATTTTCTTTGATCAATGTTACTATCACCACCACCACCACTAATCATCATCATCATCATCTTAGAACTGCAGAGCTGGAAGAGACCCTATGGATCATCAAGTCCAGCCCCTGTCAAGGAGGTGCAGCGGGGAATTGAACTCCCAACCTCTGCCTTTGCCACTGAGCTATCTGCCAGTTCTAATGTTAGTAAAAGGTAAAGGTAAAGGTTCCCATTGACATTTAGTCCAGTCGTGTCCGACCCTAGGGCGCGGTACTCATCCCCGTCTCCAAGCCGTAGAGCCAGCGTTTGTCCGTAGACAGTTTCCGTGGTCACGTGGCCAGCGCGACTAGACATGGAACGCCGTTACCTTCCCACCGTGGTGGTACCTATTTATCTACTCGCATTTACATGCTTTCGAACTGCTAGGTTGGCAGGAGCTGGGACAAGCGATGGGAGCTCACTCCGTTGCGTGGATTCGATCTTGCGACTGCTGGTCTTCTGACCTTGCAGCACAGAGGCTTCTGTGGTTTAACCCGCAGCGCCACCACGTCCCTTTCTAATGTTAGTACCTGATGTTTATTTCATTGATTCATATGAGAAGTCTTGAGTAGGCTTAGATATAAAGGAAAGGTCAAGCAAAACGATTCACTAAAATGCAGGCATGTGGAGAAAGACAACTTTGAAGCAGCAAGAGCTTGTACGAAAGGGTTACACTCATGGCCCTCCATGTGTCTGTACTCTTGGATTGCAACTCCCATCACTCTTCACCTCTGATTAGGCTGGATTTGGCCAACAGGAGCTGCTATTCCAATGGAGAACCATAAATGACCCACATCTGTTGTTCAAGGATGGACTATGGTATGATCAATATACTAGCCAAAAAACACCATGTGTCATCTTCATACGATCATGAGCCATTACACACACCTTTCCTATTTGGAAGCAGAAGGAATACAGATGAAATTAAGTTTTGAAAAATAAATGAGAAAAGAAGCTGCACTCCGACTTGTAAGTACTCTAGGGCAGTCTGGAAAACAGTAAATTGAGGAGAGGTGAGAGAACTCCCAGGATCATCCTTTGGGAAATGTAACTCCCAAATGTGACATGTCCAAGCTCTGATCTGGCAACCAAGGCTGCTACTTCCCAAGACACTAACTTGCATATCGAAGCATGAGGTGACAATAAGCATTCTCTATTTCAGTGGAACATACTTCCGTGTACCTGTACTTTGGCCTGGTCTTCTTCACGGGCACCTTACACCCTTCTCTAGAGCATTGCTAGAAATTGCAGATGAAGCCCAGGCTCATCAAGCATAAATCTGCACAAAATGACATGTGTTAATGTAAATTAAATATATAGGAACAGATCCAGCACCCTGAGCAACAGGTTCAACGCTAGAGCCCCGTGGACCCAAACCGAGCAAGACTGACTCCTTTGCACATCACATTTGCTTGGCTGCTAATTCTATGAGGAACTGTCTAACACTGAGCCACCTTGCATCCCCTCATTGAGAAAAAGGCGGCCTATAAATGAGACAAATAAACAAACATAAATAACCCAAACACCATTAATAGTTCATACTCTAACCCAGAGCTTGGAAAGGGTACTTTTGGTGACTGCAGCTTTGGTCTTTTTGAAACAATGGCTGAAATCTTGTTATGCAGTTATGCAAAAGGCATAACTTTTAGAAGCAAATTGCCATAAGAAATCACATTATCTGTAAACAATATCTGTTGCACGCTGATCGTATGACACTGCACATAAGAGATGATATCTACAGAGATCTCTTAACTCACAGCAATTCACTTTTGCAGAAGTTACACCTTCTGCAAAATTGCACAACAGGACTTTGGCCAATGGCTGTTTTTGGAGTTATGCTTTATTTTGACTGGTATAAAGTCTGGCGAAGCTTTTCAAGATAGGTATTCATGCATTTCTGATAATATCTTACATATAGGATCCAAAGTGAACCAATTTTTGAGTGCATCAACAATCTTGATCAGGCTGGAGGTCAGGCCAAAAACATAAAGTGGTGGGAAGTGATCAAAGAATGCAGTTGGGAGCTATGAAAGAAAGCCCCACTCTTTCCTTTGTAACAACCCTAAAAATGGGAAGTATTATACCAACTTAATTAGATTAAAACTGGGCATGGTGCAAAATAAATGCCAGCTGGCACTGGAAGCTACATGGCTATCTGCAATTTTTGTTTACAACTTTGGAGTAACTCAAACTCCACACAGGCCAAACCTGTGATTGTGATAATATTTATTCTCTCCTGCTCGAATCAACATGCAAATTCCCCTTTCACAAGGAAACAAAACCTGCCACTTTGATCAGCATGACTGGAAGCTGTTCATGCACCACCCACATCAACACAGCTCAGTGTCGTGCCAAGCTGAGGACACTACCTGATCATTTATTCTCAAACTCGAGGCCTTTGCCAACTTTGCACAAGCTTGCTATCTCCCGACAGGGTTTTCTGGAGAAACCACTATCACCACACTGTGGGCTTCAAACAAACTGACCCCTCTGCCTGACTATGCTAAAAAGTCTGGAAACACTGCTGGCATCGCTTCACCGCTTCAGGAGAAATTTAAGCCGCACTTATGCACCCTCAGTTTTCTGGAAAGTCTAATTTACACTAGAATAGCAAGGTCAACATGGAAAGCCCAAAGAGCTCCAGGTTGTTTCTGAGTTTGGGCAACTCCTTTCCCCACCCCCTCAAAACCCCAGCCAATGGGAGCTGACTTTCCACATTTCAAGGGAGGCAAGCCACAAAGGCAAACAGTGGCACTGACAGGCAATTCATGTCCGATCAATAACAGCAAAAAGAGGCGGGGGCGGCAAGAGAAATAAATATAGCAGCAGCAGATTGGCTAGCTTTGTCCTTTCAAGGAGAAGAAGGCAAGCTGCTGCCAAAAGGGGCCTTCTACCCATTTGTACCCCCAATTTAAAAAGGGTAATCTGCTGCCGCACTCTCTCTCCTCAAAGAGAAAATGTCTTGCCAGCCTCGGGGAAGCTGGCACAGGAAAGCCACTTAAGACAGCCTTGCAAGAAAGCTGAAAAGTTTACCACCCTGGCTCTGATGTAATTACCCTTAATCCCATCCCTTTTCCTCAGCAACTAGCATGATTCACAACAAGCAAGTGAAGTTTTGCAAGACAATTTTAACCTGTATGGACCTGTCTCCTTGCCTGCTAACTCGCATTTATTAAGTCAGGTTCAAAGTACTTCACTTTGCAATTTTCCTTGTCTGTATCACTGCGCTATCTTGGGTCCAGAAAGCTGGGGCAGATGGACAATAGATGCGGTCCATGGAGGCCGGAACGCCTTCGTTTCTTAGGAAGAGCTGAATGCATTTACAGTTCAAGCCTACACTTTCCTACTCAGAAATAAGCATCGGCTGAGTCCAACGGGAGCTTCTCCCAGAGGTGCACACAGGATTACAGGGACCTAATGATGAAGTCCAACACGGGCTTCCTTTAGACAGAAAAGGAGATCTCCCTCCGATTAAATAACACCAGATTCATGCTGTACATAAATACTGCAACGACTGGGCGAGAAATTCTTTTGCAAGATTGAAATACTCCTTTGGATAGCAGATTAGCAAGTGCACGCTTGCAAAACTTTTACGATTCCCTCCCTACGGATATGTAGCATAATTAGCATTCGGGGTTATTATGTATAATTAACATTCATTATGCAATCCATTTCTCTCGGCGGCCATGCATTTACTTTTTTCTTTGTCGCGGTTGTTTTGCGAGGTTGGCTAATCTGTCCCTGCCATCAGCGAACCCTGCAGGATACACGATCCTAATTACTCTCACGGTGCAACGCAAGACCCCTCACCCCCACCCCGAAAAGCCCTCTCCCGCAGAGTCAACACCCCGCTCCCTATGCCACGTAGGGCAGCCAGCCAGCCCTGCGCCGATCAGAAGGCTGCGGCGGGCTTTGCAGGGAAGCTGCCGGGGGATTCCCTCCCCCACCCCCCTTCAAGCTCGACACAGACACACAGACACAGACACAGACACACACAGGCAGCAGACAGATAAGCGGGAAAATTCAAAAGAGGGTTGAGATCAAGAAATCCCCCAGGGTTTTTTTCCTACGGGAAAATATATGGCCGGATTGTCCCCTTTCTGTACCTTCGGGCGATTGCCCACAGGATGCTCCACCTTCGGAGCGTGGCCCTGTGTGCAATTTTGCTCCCAAGGAAGTCCCACCTTCTCCAACGGGGTTTGCTCCATTGTGTTGTTAGGCTTGCAGTCTAAGCCCGATAAAACGCGCACAGACCTACACAAACACACACACCACGTCCATTGGGGATTCCGGTGGCATCACAAACCCTGGTCGGCGCCAATCCTCTAGTCCTCCGCATTCAACTTAATGATCCTGGTGGTGGTCCTATCGCACGTCTACTTTTGAGTAGGGCCGCGCTCCAAGAGAGCCAGTATGGCGCAAGCTTTGGTGGGCCGTCCTGAGACGCACCAAGCGCACCTCCTGGCAGGGGCTGGGAAGTCCGCGGCAGCGGATCGTCGCATAATAAAGGGATCTCCTTCGATGTCAGTTAGGGACCGCAAGGCTTAAAGCCGCCCCTCCCTTCCCCCGCTTCCTTACCAGCTTGCCCGAGCGCTCCCGCGCCTTCTTCACCTTGCCGTAGGTGCCCTTGCCCAGCGTCTCCAGAAACTCGTAGCGATGCCGGAGGTTGTGCTTATGGTAGTGCCGCTTCACCGCCTGCCTCTTCATGGAGGGCTTGGGCGACTGGAGGAGCCCGTCCTTCAGCGGAGACGCCGCCGCCGGGGTATCGGAGAAGGCAACGCGCTCCATCGCCCGTTGGCGCAGCGCCGACACCGAGCCAGAGACACCGAAGCGGCTCCTCGCAGCCTGAGACGCTAAAGCCAGCCGGCCGGCCTGCCTGCCCGCCAGCCGCCCCGGTGCCAATAAATGCTTACAAACCTGCCCGCTCCCAACCCGCCCCCTTGCGGTCATTGGCTGCGGGGGCCCACGTGCCCGTCCGCCTCTTTCGCAAGGTGTTGGTAAAGATGCGCGGGGGGGGCCCGGGGGGGCGCGCGCGCGCGAAAGAGCGGAGGGAGTGCGTGTTGCTGGAGACGCGAGGAGGGGGTGGGGTGTCGTGGAATTTCCTTACATTATTTAAGGTTCCAAGCCTAGGTGTTAAGGCCCGCCATGTAGTCCAGCAACGTGTTATTCCCCTTTTCCTTTCCAACGGCTGTCTTGCTGATGGATTTCACGTTCAGTCTGATTGCAAGTTTTGATTTCGTTGTAAGCTTCTGTTGATCGTATTTTTCATTTGGGATAATCCGGCTATCCAGTTGTCAGTCTGCAATTATTATGAAATCAGGGATAAAATATAGCATCCAAAGCGGATTCTAAAGGAGGCCAAAAAACTAACGGAATTTCACCTGACGAGTCATAAAAAGATAAGGACGAATAGGTGCTAAAATATACAAAAACGATCATCCTAAACACATGAGATTGCAGAGCAAACCCTATTGAAATCAGTGGGAGCGACTGCTCAACCAATATGCATAGGATCGCATTGTAAGAGATATATATTCACGTGAATTCTAAACGCAGATCGTTATGCGCATCCAATAGAATTCAATGCATGGAAATGATTTCATTGCTAAGCAAGTGTAATTCCCATTGACCTCAGCAGTACTTTCGCCTGAGTAAACAGATTTAGGATCATGCTGCATGACTGAATACTAGTACATTATTTCCAGTGAAGGCAGAAGCCCTCCCAGAATGAACACATCCCGTTGTAAGAAATTATAGGAACTGTAGTCTGAAGCAACTGGGAAACAGCATGACGCTTCACTAGTACATACTGTTATGTAAAGAGTGGCAACATTGCCAGTGTTTTTAGAATAATCACCGAAAGGGAAAGCAAAATCTCCTTATAAAGGCCTTATGTAAACTACTTAGAATAAATAAATAAATAAAAAACGAATCCCTTTTCCCTATACCTTTTTATTTAGAAGGAAGTCCCAGTAAGTTTAATGCATGCGTAGGACTGCCGCTTGAGTTGTCCGGTAGTTATAGGTTTCCCTCACTTGTGATTTAATAAAAAACTTGCTGGAATAGACACATTATATACATTTAATATGAAAAATATGCTGTGTGTCTAAATAAAACTCTTCTGTTTTTGTCAGCCACTAATTTTAAGATAGTCCTGGCTGGGACATAGATATGCAAAGCTCTGAATCCTTATTGTTGTAAAATTGTCATTGTGATGTTTTCTTATTGTATTAACAACTAATGACAATTTTTTAAAAAATTGATTAATAAGCATCCAGAAACATTTGGAAATTGGGTGCACTTCTTAAGAAATCTAAATAATTTTAACAAACCTCTCACAAGTTGTAACTTTTGGGATTTCTATGGAACATAAGAATATGTAGCTGGAATGACTGTCACACTGTGGTTTCAGATCTTAAAGAGGAAAGTTCCAAGAGCAGTCAAAACAAAAGCTTCAGCATGACTTTGGCATGTGAGGTCATCACACTGATTGAAGAAAAAGATAACTTCAGAGTTACTCATCCAGACCTGGATTTTCCCAGAACTTCAAAGGGCTCAGGCAGGAGCAAAACATACCAGAGGAACACGCTAATACAATCAAGGCAAAGCAAATCTATCAGGACAGAAAGTTTCAACCAAAAATTAATCCAATTAATTCAGCGTCTGATGAAGTCTGAATAAGGTCATCACAAAATTCCAGGCAGAGTGGTTTGTTTATTTATTTCAGCACGGATTTGGCACTGTCGGATGCTTACATGGCAGGTCTTTTTCTAAATGGCAATAATAGCATCATTATCATCAATTGAACAAAGTCTCCTCCATGGAGTAAAGTGCTTGAAGAAAAGTTTGGATGCATATGGAAATATTTGGAGAATACTGAGAATTACCTGTCACTAGTTGTCTAGAAATGGCTATTAGAAAGAGGGGAAAGGAGTCCATTATTGTATTTTTCGAGAGCTAAGATTCCTTAATCTCTTGCAAGTGAGCTACACATAAATATATACAATTATTATGTCAAAATGCCCCATCAGCACCAAGAGATAGACAGATACTTGAAGATAGGACAGATCCATTTTATTTGCAATAAAAGCAACCACTCTGATCCATTTATATTTTCCACTTTCTTGAAGCCACAGAGGAAGAGAGGGAAAAGGCATGTTTCCATAACAGAAGCTCTGTTTTTCCTCATGTTGATCAATATCAGCTACTGATGATTTCTTTTCTGAGACCAGCTTTGGGGTTTTTGTTTTTATAATCATTTGTGTTTAAAAGAAAAACACATTTTGATCTGTATGAATCTATTCAACTTCATGCTGGGACCTGAACTTTATACTGATCTTCACTGTCATAATGAATTTCTGCTCATGGGAGTGAAAAGGAATTGCATTATTTCGTAAACCTAACACCATGTGCAAAATCACACAGCTATTCTGAGTACCTTAGAAGAACATAGAAGAAAGAGTTATGGTAGATGAGACCAATCATCCAGCTGTTGAAAGATCCTTATTCCAAACAGGACATGAAAACAATTGCACTACACTGCTTGTGTTCCCTAAAAACTGATGTTCCCTAAGAACAGCCTCTGGCACTGGAGGGGGTATACAGTTATGGTGACTAATAAAGAGAATAGTCTTATTCTCCATGAATTCATCCAGTCCCCTTTCATGATCACTACATCTTGCGGTAGCAAATTCCACAGGTCTGCTGAATGATCCAGATGATCAAGTCACCATTTTATGGCTTATGTCAGCATTTTTTGCAATGCTTTTTCAAACAAAACACCTTCCAGTATTCTTAAGAACACATGAAGCAACATAAAAAACATATTCTCGAAGGCACTCATGGCCGGGATCCGATGGTTGTTGTGCCCGGAAACAGCCTGGAAAACCTACAACAACCAACATAAAAAACCATTATCTTACATAATTTGGAGATCAAAACTAGCCCCAACTCTTGTTGGAGTCATTGTGGGGTCCCTGTCCATGACTAACATTCAGGCTGAAGCTTGAAACACACACGTGTGTTCCTGGAAGCTGATACTTAAAAAGCCCTGGAGAGGCCAGCGCATAGCTTAAGCATAAGAGAGCATAACCCATACTGGTTTCCATTTAAGAAAAATGGATCAGTTCCACTGTTAAACACAGAGACGTCTAATATTATTTACACACATAAAACATTGCGAGTTTTATTGTGGATTGTATTGTTTTCAGCATAGGAAACAATGAGGTTGAGGAAGGAAGGGGAAAAAAGTCCAAAGTGGCAGAGATGAGATAGTCCGGCAGACAGAGGCTCAACGCTTGCATAATCTGAGAGATTCCATGGCAGAATTCAACTGACTCTCCTCCTCCTCCCAGCAGTGCCAGGCAGGCACAATTCTGTGCATGCCTTTCTTGTTCACCCGAATGAGGGCATGCAGTTATCCAGCTACCTAATTGTGCCTTGCGACTCAGAAAGCTGAATGCCATGTCCCCGTCCTCAGCTGAACTGGCAAAAACTAGAGCCTCATTCACTGAGAGGAAAGGTTTTAAAATGAGGCCTTAGCATCACTAAACTGGTGCAAAGCCAGGCAGCCAGACCTCTCTGCTTCCACTTCTTTTTCCCAGCAAAATAAAGCATTTACTTTTTTTTTTCCTTTTAAAATGATACATACCATTGTTGACAAGCTCTGTCCCATGATATATAGAACTATTAACAACACTACAACTACAAAAATTAAACCAAGGCTGTCAAAATCATAGTATCCGCAAATTTTAAAAACGTATTTTGTAAAGAAGTTACTATCAATATTATTTGGGAGTCAGGGAAGGAAACAGGAAAAAAAATATTGGGACAAAGTGGCATTTTGAAGGCCTTAGTCTCTGAGAGATGCACAGGAACATCTAAAATTAGAGCACCTAATCAATCTGTGCTAAATTTGCAAAGAAGGCAGAACTGATACTGTTACCTATATGTATATACATGGATCCCAGGATGAAAGGGTTATAATCAGCCATGGAGTTGGAGGTCAAAGCAGACCTTGAGAAAGTTAGCTTTTCAGATTATAGCTGGAGCTGTCATTCAAAAATATTTTTTTCCCCAAATTCTGGAATGAGGACTAGTGGATTTGTGGGAGATTGTTCTGTTAATAGTAGGGAGGGGGACTGCAGCACAGATATCTATCCTCACATTGTGAGCAGGTGGCAGTTTTCCTGTCTTCCAGCTGGATTCTTGCATATTTGATATAGATCAGGAAGAGATGTTGAGGGAATTATAGGTACTGCCTGTGGAAAGGCACAACCCAGATCCTTAGCACCAGACATCAGCTAAAGACATTTTGCTGCCTTAAGTGGAGCAGTAAATGACCCTGTCCATGACCCAATGCTGAAACCAGATACATAGTACCCCAAATCAGCCAGTCTTTAAAGATTCAAAAAGCTACTAAAAACCTGGCTATTTAGACAGGCCTTCCCTGAATAAACTACACTCTGATACAATAGTGTCCAATAATATAACTTCTATCATACTGCCATGCTCCATGTTTTTATTTTCTTCTATGCTTTTAATTATATTTATTGTATTATAATTTTATCCTTACTTCACTTTATGATTTTCGATTTTCACCCCTATGTATTAATGTCGCTCTTTGCTATTTTGTTACTCTGTTGTTTTTTGTTATTTGTTGTAAACCGCCCAGAGTGGCCTTGGCTGCCAGATGGGTGGTATATAAATAAATAAATAAATAAATAATTGAATGAATGAATGAATAAATAAATAAATAAATAAATGACCCATAAAAGTGCAAGCTAAAATAAATCCATCAGTCTTGACAGTGCCCCAAGATCTCCCCTCCTTTTAAAAGTTATCCTACAACCAACCAAGTTATTTTTGGTACTAAAGTTCTAAAAGCACCTCTACCCATCCCTGGTAGTAGAAAAAACAGTATTAAGTAACATTTGCTGCTTTCCTCTGATATTCAAACACTGATGGCTGAAGTAGCCACCTCCCCTTTGCCAAATACATAGTGTAGGTCCTGCCAGACAGGCAACTTGGGAGAGCTATAATCTTTATGTGTTGATTGTGAAATTGCCAAAAGTACTTTTCTGGCTGGCTATTGTTTGAAACAGAATGCTAGCGTCCAATGGACTTCTGGTCTGCTGGAGCAGGACACAGCTTGTGTTCATCATGGTAGTGCTCCTCAGTCATATTAACTGGGCTGGGATCACTAGGATCATCTCTCCCCATCCCACAAAGCTGCTAAGTTATTACTGTGATATTCTAAAGCTCCCTGCTGTAAAAAAACAAATGTCTCACCTTTATGGGACTGTTTATGTTTGACAAATGCCTGTACACCAGGAGGCCATTGTACCAGGATGGACTCCTAAGCCTCCAACACAACTGTTTAATTACTGTCTTTGATGTGGACACAAGACATTCCATGTCACATTCTACAGTTGCCTTTCTGTATTTGATCTTTTGCAGGAGACCATTTGATAAGGAAGACTAAGCAAGAAAATATAAAACAGAATTGCATGAGATGGAATAAGAAACCCAAGGTTTAGATTCCCCCCCACCCCGGGCAGGATTTTTTTTTCCTTAACAGATGTGCATACAGACCTCTCCGTTATAAGGAACTATTTGCTTTCACCAAGAAGGAAACAGAATCCTCAGCACCTACTTCAAAGTCACAAAAGGTTGGGAAATGTCAGACAGTAACTTACATTCCATCTTACTCTGCAGCCCTTGATTCTTATCAAGAGCAATTTGAAGGCTTGATAACAGGAGGGGGCATGCAGAACTTTATTGGCTGAGGGAATATAAGGAATGAAAGTGCTTTCCCTTTTAACTGTTAATAGTCTCTAAACTTTTTGTATAGGGCAGCCTCTTTCCTTCCTTCCTTTCTCTTCATCACTCAATTCTGACTTAAGGCGACCCTTTCCAGGGTTTTCTAGGTCGAGAGTACTCAGAAGTGGTTTCCCCTTCCCTTCTTCTGGGGGCACACTGGGACTGTGCAGCTTGCCCAAGGCCACACAGGCTGGTTCTTCTGGGATGCATGGGGAGGGGGATTGAATTCCCAACCTTTGGCTCTGCAGCCAGTTACCCAACTCTCTGAGCTATCCATCCAGCTTGGAGTAAAAATACCACAGTAATAATTCCAACAATTAACTATTTGTTATAGCATCCCAAATCTGTTGCACAAGGTGCTGCCTCGTTCTGCCTAATGGTGTGGCTGGCATTCACAGGCACCTTATCTTAGCTCTTTTTCATGCTAAAAATGTCTTATCACCTTAGTTTGGCAAACATCATATCTTTTCATGAAGTCTCTTTTCTTTCCCTCATAAATTGTTTCCTTATTTTGTACAGGAGACATACATATTTAACCTTCACACACCCAAATACTGGGCAATATTCAAAGAGGTAGCCATGTTAGTTTGTTTCATCATGTATAACAGCAACAAAAACAAGTATTGTAACACCTTTAAGATTAGCAGATTTATTTCAGTGTCAGCTTTCAAACATTGCAAACTACCTTTCTCAGACCCTTTGAGTACAGTTTTGTTATATAAAAAAAATGTAGATGAACTTGGAAAATCCACCAGCCAGCATGACATTTAAACTGGGAGGATGAGATTCTTACTTTCATCCTCAGGGTCATAGAGCAAGTCAAGAACATACAGAAAAGCCAGGAACAAACCTCAAATATCTCATTACCAATCCAATCAGTTCCACTGATGGAAAACATTCTGTATGTATGATTTATTGAGAGTTAAATCCCGCATTGTGAATTCAAAAATTAAAGCACTCAAGACAGTTCAAAAGGACTGTCAAGAAAGGCAGCAGGAATAAAAGGAGCAGTCAGGGTAAAACAGCAGAAAATACAAACTGTGAGAGGGGAGGACATTGAAGAGAGATCCAAAAATAATTAACCAACACTCAAGCCAAAGACTTGCAGAAACAAGCAAACAGAAATTACCACAGCAACGAAGTACCATCAAAGCACTCAGTAAATCTTCTACAGCAAGGTGATCTAGAAGCAGGGTGCTAGCATTCAGACTGAACTGTGATGTAAAATGGACAACAATTTTAAATTGAAAGCAAGGGCTTTCAACCATATATCTTGGTGGGTCGCATAAATGACATTTCTGGGGAAAAAGGCATACTTTGGAGCTGTTGATAATGAGGAACACACATTATGTTCTATGGAGACCTTTCAAACTATGGGGTACCCTCTATATTCATGCACTGCAGAGAAGGCTCAGCAAAAGTATCTGAGCTGGATCTGGCCTGTTAAACCATTTCTTTTCTGACCTTTGCCGATTCTATTTCACCCTTCCTTCCTTTTATGTAATAGCATCCCGTCTTTATCCCAATACTGGGACCTAAGGTGGTTCAGAACATAATTTTAAAAACAGATAGTACTGGGAATACAATAGGCTGTATAAAAACACAATTAAATATTTTATCATGTGACATAAAGGTTGAAATATCTCTTTATTTGTTTTCATGTTTTAATCTTTTAATTTTATTTTAAATCATATGTTGTTTAATTTATCTTTTAATATTTAACTTATTGTGTTTTTAATTGTGTGAATTTTAATGCTGTAAGTTGCCTTGAGTCCCTTGTTGGGAGAAATGCGGCATACAAATAAAACTAATAATAATAAATAATAATAATTTATTTAAATAATTAAAACATGAGTGGAAATAATTTTTCCTATAGGCACAGACCAGTGTTTAATTCAAATGGACTTGTCTGTCTCAGAAGATGCAGGCAGACAAACGACAGACTTCATGCATAAGGATAATATAAACTGTCCCTAGAAAATCCTTATATTTGTCAAATGTGGAAATGATGAGGCAATTGTTAGTGAAGCCTTGCAAAATCATCCCAAAAATATTCTAGCCCTGGCTGAACATCTATTTGCCAGAACTTATCTGGGTGATAAAGAGGAGAAGTATGGGCGGGTGGATTAGTGGTATCATAGACATTAGATAAGAGACTAGTGCCTCAGTTTCCTGTTTTGTTAAAAAAAAACCAAGCTTTCTCTACATTTCAGGCCACAGGAAGCTAAAAGTAAACAGCTGCTTTATGTCTCCTTTCTGTGAAGAACTATTTATTGCAGCCCATTGTGTGAGAGACAGCTCAATGGCTGTTTGGGTCTGACTCATCATGGAAATTGCCACCACCTCCAAAATATTGTTGTAGGTGTGATTTGTATTTTCAAATGTATATTTATATCTCTATATGATCTCAGCCTTGTAGGACACTGATGGTATCTGGGGACAAATGTCAAAACCTGCTGATCAGGAGCAGAAAAGGAGAAGGGAGTGTGTGGAATTCTTTCAACCAACTCTAAAATATAGAATTAGACTGAAATGTGGAAACAGATGAGATCACTGATGAGATCATTGTTAAAGTTATCTCTTTCTACCCAGAAAAAACAAACAGAGAATGCTTGTGGTACCTCAAAGACTAACAGATTTATTGCGGCATAAGTTCTTGTGGTCTCTGTCCTCCAATACATAAAATACTGCATCTGGATTTCAGAGAGAAAAGCAGGAAAGAGGGGAGCAAATAAGTCTGGATAACAAGTACCGCAAGACAGTCTGTGACACTTCCGTCACAAAACTAGCACTCATAGGGCCCCTGTGGACCAAGCAAGACAGATACCTCAGTCCCAGATTTGGGGGTTGGACATGCTTCAGTCATGAAACATCTGAGAGATGACTATAGAACAAAATAAATCAGTCTCGATTCCAACTTTTCTTGGGTCACAGTCGTTTTTGGAAATCTGATGAGAACTGTGGAGACCCATTCCTGGAAAAATGCACATACAGAAAGACAATTTTCAAAGTAATGGGATGGAAATTGAAGGGAAAAAACTGATTTTGGGGGGCATCCAGTTCACTGATCCTCAGAAACCCAGCCACGAAACCTCTTTGGGCCCATGAACTAGGTTTAATGTTAACCAGTACTTTTCATCAGGCTTGAATGTAAAGGAGAATACCACCCAACTGAGGGTGGTTTTCCCAGAGCTTGGAAAATTTAATACATACACCCCACAGCAGCTCCCAGAATCCCCCAGCAACATAACCCCTGAATCTCATCTGCCCTCTACTGGTAGTTGAAGTTCTGGTTCCCATCCCCATCTCCCATTGTTCAGAAGGGATCTAATACCGTGGTCAAATATTGGAGGAAGAAGTTGTTCAGAGATTGGAGGTGAGAAGAAGGAACTTTGCTTCTGATGATGGCTGCCTAGAATTGCTGTTTTTCATTTAGCAAAATACTTTCTCCCTTCTCCCTTTACAACTGTGGCTGATGGGTTTTAAACCCAAACCCCTGGTTGAGAGTGTTGATGAACGCAAACTGTTGTTTACCTATTGATATATTTTTCTCACATTTTGTTGATCCTAATAGTATTGCTCTACTTTAATCATCTTACCTAATCAAAGTATCTGTCCACAAAGGTGGGAATTACTTTCAAGATACACATAGGATATAGCCACCAGTAGCTTTTAAATCTAATTAGACATTCAATGGAATTTTATTCAATGGACTGTTGGTGGTTTGGGGTTGTTGTTGTTTCTGACACAAACAAAATATTTTTTTTTTCCTAAACTGAATTGCCATGAAGGGGGAGGGATAGAATGAACAGATGGAAGGGTGCACCTTTCTGTGTCCTCTTGAGATCTCCCAGGAAATCCTGATCCCTTGTTAAGGTTGGGATGGGAAAAGGGGAGGACAATGGAAGATTTTCCTCCCACTTGAATTGCCATGAAGGTAGGGGGTGGGTGAGGGTTGCACAACATGGAAAATGGGGCTTTGTTTTCCCAGTTGCAATCCATCTTGAAAATCCTCCCTATGTTATGATAAAGCTGAAGAATCATCATCACCAACAACATTCTGTTGGGTCCAAAGGACGCTCATGGCTCTGGCGAATAACAGAACAAACAGAGCTTGTTACGTAACAACAAACACAACTGACAAACAACAAACATGCTCCTCTCATCTGGTGAAGTGGGCTGCTGTCAATGAAAGCTTTGCCAAATGAAACTTGTTTGCCTTTTAGATACCAAGATACTGGTTTTGTCATGCTTGCTGCAACAGACTAACAAGACTGCCCACACAGCCAGTCTCCCCCATGCAATTCTTCCACCTGGTTTACAATGGAATTCAACCACTTTTTTTTTTTTTTTAAAGCTTCATTCATATTTCGTCTTTCTTCTATCTTAGAACTCAAAGAGGCACCCATCATGTTCCAGAGACCATGGCTTTCTTCACAATTGAAAAGAACCTTGGCAAAGTGGCCTGGAGTCAGCTCCTCTTCCATTCCTGACAAGATACTATTAGTCCTGTAGGCAGTCTACAGTCCAAGCAATTGATCACAGCAAGACCTAGTGTAATTGATGAAGTGGAGTCTAGTGCATGGAAGGTGCAGCTGGTTCGATAGCTCAGTTAGTTAGGTATTTGGCTGCAGAGTCAGAGGTTGAGAGTTTGATGCCCTATTGTGCCTCCTGCAAGTAGAGTCAACCTGTGTTGCCTTGGGCAAACTGCACAGTCCCAAGGTGCCTCCATAAGAAGGAAATGGTAAACCGTTTCTGTTTGCTCTCTACCTGGAATCCTGGAAAGTGTGGCCAAAAAGCAGAATTGATTTGACAGCACATGATTATTAGATTGTCTACCATCCAAGCAATGATGTCAGCAAGACCTAGCCTAACTGATGAAGTAGAGTCCAGTGCATGGAAGGTTGTGTCATAATATATTTGTTAGTTTTTAAGGTGCTCCAACACTTTTTCTTGATTTTCCTTGTTTAAGGTTAGCATCTGGACAGTTTTCTACTGGCTTTCTAGTTTTTCTGCTAAAACAGTGACAAGCTCTCAGACAGACTGACTGACTTTTATTCTCTCAGCAGCCATGGCTAGGTTGAAAGACTATGACTTGCCCAAGGGCAGACATTGACCTTAATGACTGCACATGAATCTCAGTCTGGAAGCAGTTCAACTTCTCCTGCTCTCCACAATGGAGAGTTTTTCTTACCTGTCTGACAGGAAAACTGAGAATAAACACTTGAGAGCTTCAGTGGTATTTAGGTATATTAAAATAACAATGGAGATTGTGTAAATTCTTGAGCCAAGGAATAAAGAAATTACATTCAATTTGTCCATCACTCACAAAATTACTTGCTCTCTAGACCTGGATGAAAGAACTCAGCAGGAGTCATCACACATCCTATCCCTGACAGATGACCAGAGGAACATTCTTCAATCACACTGGTCAGGACAGCTATCATTAAGGTTTCATAGGCTATAAATTACTCTCCAAAAGCTCTACCCTAGTAGTGCTAATGTGTCTGCCCCTCTTCTCTGTTTGTCACAAAAGTGGCAGGATTAGATTAGAACTAATCTCTTCTTTGCTCTTCAAAGGAGGAGTGAATTTCACACCTGTCTGAGTTGCTGAGCTGTAGGTAAAGGGTGTTACTAGCTGGTAAGAAAACTAATTAAAGCCAATTATAACTCAGATGGCTCTTCTAGGCAAACAGCTGCTCAGCAAAGTTTAGTGCCTGGGCAACTGAGAGCTTCATAGCAGTAACATAACTGCTGAAGGCTTCATCAGAAGGAGACATCCCTGTTGCATCACCTAAGAAGAGGATATAAGGAGACACTTATTTGCATACATATAAATAAAATACATTACAGGTCATCGTAGAAGGGACAGTATGTGTGCTCATGCAACCTACTGTTTGGGGGTTCATTTTGGATGGGAAACTTCAAGGCTTATGTTCTCCCTTTTTATCTTTAAACTGGGGAGCCCTACCATTAGGTGGGTGAGGCAATCACCTCAGGTGAAGGATTCAAGGAGGCACAAGGATGGTGAATTATGCTGCTCTGCCCACTAGATATCACAGTAGAATAGCAGCTGCTCTCCTTTCTTCCCTCCCTTTCTAGCCCTATGTGTTGCAGTTTGAGGCTTCCATTTTTGCCCCTGTTTCACCCTCTTTTGCTCACATAGTTCTTCCTTCCCTTTTTATTTCTGTCACCACCTACCCTGGCCCTGTTAATGAAGTATTATGTGTGTATGTTGATGTGACTTGATTCATAGGATTGAAAGGTTGTACCCATGCCGAGTAGTGGTAGTGGGCAGAGATGGGGCAAGACATATGCACTAACGGGTGAAGTTGTGTGTACAATGTATAAGGTGGAACTTCTCCTGCAACACACATTTTGAGACACTGAATGACCACTGTTGACCATGGACTTGGTTGCTTTTTGAACAAAGGATTGTCCATAATAAAGTAGTAAGCATGGAGAGTGAACATACACAATCAAGGATCTAGTCCCCCTTCTTTTGGCAAATGCCACTAGAAGAACAGGCCAGGGTTCAAAGCAGGAAAGCCTACACATTTAGTGAATATTTGACATGTATAAGGAAAATGTATTTTTCCCTTTCCAATGAAGTCTCATCCTATCAGAATAACACACCAGTGAGTAAGTAATGAGGATACCCAGGAGATGATGTCACACAAGCCATCGACTTGTAGCACTTAGATTTTTCTAAAGCAACTATTCCAATTAGTTTTGAAAAATTGGGAAGTAAGGTGTTTATCTCTAAAAATTCTAACTATCATGGCAAATAAATATCTTTAGCTTCTTTTCCCTTTGTGAAGTTAAGGCCATGTATACAGCAAAGATAAAAAAAGACAGGCTGATGGCTCACAAAGAACCAGACAACCCATCCAGAGCTTCTACTTTTTAGTAGTCCTTGCAATCAGACGGCACTTAACTGTAGTTTTAAATTTTGTGCCTTTACTAAACAAGTCACATGCCATATTTTCAGCAGAGATGCCTGAACCACCTCAGCAGATCTTTTGGACAACAGGGCAAAAAGCAAAACTCAAGCCAGCTGTAGTCTGCAGTCTTTTCTAACCACATGGATAATATTGTTATGAGCAACATGACCTTTAGCTTGTGTTGTGGCATCTGTGTATCCATACAAATGACTGCCATGCATAACTGGAATATCATACACATTAAAAACCATTTTGCAATTGATGGTCAGCCTAACTGGAAGATGTATTCACATATTCATCAATATTTGCTGCTCGTTTTTCTCGCCTATGAATGCATATGGTCTCAAACCTGTGCAGTAGCACCATTATTGAAAATGAACCATCCATATTTCTCTGTTATGATGTGATCCTACACATGTTCAGTCAGTAACAAGTCCATTACATTTAGTGGGGCTTCCACTCTAGGACTGCAGCCTTAAAAACCCAGATTCTCATCTGTTTATTTTTGTCTAGAATTATAAGAGAATCATAAAGCCTCAGCTGCAGATGTGGAATCTTTGAAGGATATTTATTAGTATTTCTTCTTATTTGGATGATCTACATGTATATTGTCCATTGTTCCTTTGAGCTATCATTTGATAAAGAGTTTGCACATGGTTATATTATCTGTAGGAATCATTAGCCGAAATCCTGTTGGCATAGATTATACTGTGTAACTCTAGTGACATAATCGATTATGGTATTAGCAATTTTCCAGCTTTTAATCATTCCCTTTCCTGTTCCATGGCTCCTGAAGTATTCTAGGATGAAGGGAGTCCCTAGGGATCCCTAGTATCTGGCAGGGGAGTACTAAGAAACTTTTAATTCCTCTGAAATGACTGTGGCATGGCTGTGGCTAATGACATCTCCAGAGTGGTGAAATGTTAACTTACATCATCAAGATTCTGGTTGATACGTTCAGAAAGTTTGTGCAATAACAGCCATAATTTAATACCTTACCAATAAAACGTGCAGATTCTGCCCTTGAGGAAAACCACCAGCTCAAAACATGTAGGCAACAAAACCTATTTCCTATGGGTGTGCATAGGCATCGCCATCGGTTCCATGCCTGAATAAGGACACATAACTTGCTGCTTGACCCTCCCTGTGCTCTTCTGAAGACACTCCAACCTAATTCTTGTCTAGATCTGTGATGATATTTGAGCATTTCTGGATCTCCAGGAAAAATCAATTCCTGTAGATGGGAAATGCAAATAGCAAAGTTTGGTTATAGCCAACGGTGCAACTTCACCAGGGCCCAGAGTTTTGGGGTGGGATGGGGTTATGAAGTATAGGCAAGACAAAAAATATTCTGGCCAGGGCAGCAGCAACATGCAGAGCTGACTGCTTAGTTGTTTTTCTGCTGTCCCCCCACCCGCCCCCCACCATCATGAAAAAACTGTTGGTCTTGTCAAAGAGCAGAATGGATTCCTAAGACAGCCACAGGGAAGGGGGTGAGTGAGGACCTTAAAAGGGCAATGGACATAATCCTAAAGAAGTATGTTTCTAAACAGTAGACTTTATTTAAGCAGTAGCTTTTCAGCAGGAAAGGCAAGGAAGGTTCATCTCTAAGGTAAAAAGCACACACTCTATCTCCATCAGTAGTAAATCAGTGTCTTTCTCAGTTTTTCCTTCTCTGTCCCATAACACCTCTTTTTTGTGTTTTGTTTTATAATTTTAAACCTCAAGAATGCTAGATTTAACCCAAGGAGACTGTGAGGAGTGATACTCCACCCTCTGAGTGCCTCTGGACTATTTTCTCCACTTCTACCCTGGAAATACACAAGTACTCCTGATTTGGTCCATTTTTACATATCTGTCTGAAGAGAGTGTACATCCCTACTATTCCCCAATCAGTCTTGCAGAGTTCTGAATGTATTTTTTATATAAAATAATTATATGCTGTGTTTCTCCATATGCACCCCCCCCCCTGTCATTCCCTAGTGTCTTATGGACAACCTTTTTTTCCCCCTGTCTGTTGCAGGACTATTCACAGATGAAATGGTGGCGTTGTCTCCTTCAGAAAATATAGTGTCTGGCATTATGCCTCTGTCTATGTAAAGATCTGCAATCACTGTTTCACATCTGAATATTGTCATTGAGGCTGCAATCTTACTAGCACTTACAACAGCTATAAGACCCACTGAGCTCAGTAGAATTTATCTCTGAGAAGCCGTACACTGAACTATACAATTACAGCCCATTCTATATATACTTTACCAAAAAAGCACCATTGTTTTCAGTGGGACTTAATTGCTGAGTAAATTAATTATACAAAGGACTGCAATTTTTATATTACAGTTGTCAGTTGCCAAACATGCTGATATGAACTCCTCTTTAGCAATGTTTGAAACTTACATAGCTTTGTTTGCTTTAGCTGTGAATATGCCTCTGCTATTCATATCAGTTTTGAGCAGGGACTACTTTGTACTGCACTACTACTTCAGCTTGGTTGTATGATTTTACATGCTTCAAATTCTAAGAGACCTCCCAGGCTGCAAAATCAAGACTTGGCTTTCTGCATGTTGACTATCTGGAATTTTCTGTTCTAACCAAAGTTTCAAATGTGCTAGCCACCCTACATTTCTGAGAGACAGAGTAATTGACTCATCCTGTTGAAGAATCATGGAAGCATTGATTTCAGAATGTACATCTTCCTTGTATTAGAAAAAAACTACCCATCCCCATTTATGTAAGGCAGAATGTATGTGCCTCCCATACACCTTGCAGTAGGTACAACTAATTTAATTGACAAGAAGCATAACATTGGAGCTTCAAAGTTCATGGCATATAATAATATTTGATATCCAGCGAGAGAAAGCTGGATAGAAAATTTCAGCTTTTGGTACACAACAGTGACAGGCGCATTTAACAGTACTTAGCATTTTTATGCCACGTAATATGTTCAAGACACATTTGTGTACTTTTCCTCAGTTATTCTCACAATCAACCCCATTGAAGACAAGGGGGGTTGATGTTCACTGTGTGTGACTATGCAGTACATTCATACCTGAAATAAAACTGGTACTGGAGACTAGTACTTCCTAATCTTTCTCTTTTTTGGCTGACTGAGCTGTGTGTGCCACTTGTCAGGTCCTGCACTCTCTGAACTAGCCATCTACCCTCAGGTATGGTAGAATACATAATTGCATTGCCAAGTAAGAAGAGGAAGAAAAAGTAAAATCCTATTGTCACTATGGGTGAGTGAAGGGAGGCATCTTTCCTTTTGCCTCAGGGAGCAAAAGGTATTGTGCCAGTCGTGAAATAGCTGATATCAGGAGGAGTGGGGTGGTATCTACATTCACAAATCCTAATATGTATTAAACTTCTCAATAAGAAATATGGCTGGCTGGATAGCTCAGGGAACTGGAGCACTTGACCACAAGGGCTGGGGGTTTGATTTCCCACTGTGCCTCCTGGGAGAAGAGACAGCTTGAGTACCTTTCTGGGTACTTTATACATAGGAAACCTTGGCAAGGATCACCATTAGTGAGTATTGACTTGATGGTATATCATCATCATCATCATAATTTTTAATAATAATTACAATATGAAGTCTATATTGACATGGGAGATATCTAGTACCCTTATTGTGAACAAGTCAAGGTATCAAGGGTGTTATAGAATAACCAACACACACTGAATACTGTTAATTATAGGAAAATATTAGCTGTACCATTATTATTTCAAAAAGGAATTAATTACTGCTGCTTAGTTCTTTATTGCTAGTTACTCCTAAGCTGTTTTTTGGGGATGGCATGCAAGTAATGTGTGGCATTCTTCCTTTTCACTGCATGGGCTGCTGAGGAAGTCTGCATTCTCAATCAAGGGCTTCCTTGAGGTCTTGGCTATATTTGGAAACTGAAGGAGACACCTCTTTGTCTATTATCTGTCTGGGTGGGATGACTTACCAAGTTAGTCATGGTCAGAGTTTCTTGCCCACCCTGAAGCCTGAGAAGCTTTGGGTGCTCTGTGTACATTATGAGCCTGTGATGTGTACTCAGACACTTCTCTCTCTCTCTCTCTCTCTCTCTCTCTCTCTCTCTCTGTGTGTGTGTGTGTGTGTGTGTGTTGAAAGGCTGCTGGTGGCTCTGCATATTGTACTCCAGAAGAAATTTGTTATTAATTTCTTGGGGTTCTAAGACTCAAATCCATAGCCCTGAAAAACCCCCACATACCTCAAGTAGGGACCACAAAATCTAAATCCCTAGTAAAACGGTTCCCTTTTCAGACAAGAGGGCTGTAGAAACCAAACTGCTACTTCTGTTAGTTACATCAAATGAAGCTTCAAAGGACCAGCACCTGCATCCCATTAGGGATGGGTCATGCTGGCAGACTGAGGTTGGGAAAACAAAAAACCAAAGAACACTCCAGCTGGTACCATCTGCTGCCCTCAGGCCCATCAGACAGAATAACAGACTGCCTCTTGCAAAATGGAATCTGCAGATACAATTATTTATAGTGAGTGCCTTTTTCATCCAGTCGCGCCGAGGCTCATATCTGGAGTCTGCTTGAGCTCTAATTGTATTTGCCTAATCACATTTTATAGCTCCTCTGTCTCCATAAAGAGTTGAACCCAAAAGCCAGGTTCTGCACCAAACCCCAAACACTGAGGCATTTGTACTTCTGGACAAACGCATGTAGAAATCCACAACTGATTCCTGATTTTGTGAACTTGCTTTTTCTAAAAATTGGATGAGGAATAATGTCCAAGCCCTGTGAACCTTAAGGATGCTGCCGGGCTCATTCCTAAGAGTATGGCGGCATGGGCTTATTCGAATGAGAACATACACATCCTAGACCATACATTCAATCGATGCAATTCAATTCAAAGGTTCAATGTGTATTGACTGATTTTCTATTCACACAGTTTAGGGCAGCCGTGGAGAACGTTTGGGCCCTTAGACATTCTGGATTACAACTCCCATATTTCCTTATGGAAAGCCCAGTCTTGCTGAGGATTCAGGGAGTTGAAGTCTAAAATAGAAGAAGGGCCAAATCTTCCCTACTCGAGAATGAAAGGGAAATGAAGATATCTATCAAGGCCTCTGCAGTCTCCACTACAAACTTCTCATCCTGAAATCTTTGAATATCTGCTTAGGATGACAAGTTACTTTTGCTTCTCCCAACCTACAGATACCGTCTGTGTTTCCACTGTAGAAAACAGGAATCGGAAGCAGCTGCCTAGCAACATACCACATGAGAAAACTGACACCCAAAGAAGCAAAGTTTTTTCTTTTCTTTGATTCTTCTATCAATCGGATTGAAGCAGTCATATGCATCCTCTACATAAACATGAATGCTTACACACAAATCATTCTGTTTGCCTTCCCTCTGCAAGGCAATGTAGCACTAAACACAGCCTGATCCTATGCAAACTTCAGTGCCACCCCTAGTAGCTCTCTGCATGCACATTTGATTGGCACCAACATTCCCTTTGAGTTGCACGGGTGTGCAGCGCTGCATCGGGGGTGCACAGCCACAGCCAGTGTTGCAACCCATTTGGTTCCGGTCATGGCCAGAATCCTGTGCACACCCTGCACAGCACTGACAGAAAATGAGAGGGAGCAATAGATTTGCTTTAAAAATTCACTGTTTTATAAATTCTTTAATATAAAAAGCATGGTATAAATAAGTTAGTAATTTTTTAAAAATGTATCCTGTAAATAAGTACACAAATATGAAAACACATTCTCAGCGCAACATACTTGAGGACAAAGTAAAGTACATCACGTATTTTTGTGCAAGTGTGGTCTGTGGAAAACAGTAACTAACTATAGGCTCCTGTCGTATGCCATTGTTCATATATGGAGACAAATGAAATTACGTGTATAGCTGTCTCCAAACATAAGCGTATGTCTGCATGCATGCAGAATTGCACACATATACAGCCAACATAATGTGCATGACTGCAATGTACACAAGAGCTGTGTTGTATATCTGCATCAACACACGTAGACAGGGCAATCTACCTCTTCATCACATCTGAGGTCTTTGAGGCTGTCTTCAAAAGCAGCCAAATGATTTTTTTTTTTAAAAATTGGCAGACAGACAGCTTCATTGTAACATTTCATCCTGACAAGCAGTTTCCCGTCACCCTCAGCAAAGGTAACTAACTCTGCCACAATTGGTAATTACGATCAAAGACCCTGAGCAACAGAGCTGGTTTGATCAGCAGCTGAAATTGCCTGGCTTATGTTTTCTCTTGTCGCCTTGGGCACCGTGAGATCCCTCATGTATCACTTTCAAAGATGGAAATGTTCTCAGATCCCACTGCTGGAAAAGATACTCAGCATGTTGCTTGTGGTCTTGCGAAAAGGACCCTAGCCTCATTTCCCTAGAGATCACAAACATGAAATACAGTGTGGTGCTATGGGATGCCTTAAAAAAACATTTCCATCAGTTTCTCTACTGGAGAAAAACCCTTTTCTGGGCTCATTCGGTTCTTCTATATGGGATCAACCCAGGACATTTTGCTGCCTGGTGTAAATCAGCAGATTTGATTGCTTGTGCCCATCCAGGTCAAGATGTGCAGGATCCAAACTCAAAGCAGAAATTCCCAGCAAGATTTCTCCTCAATCTTGCCAGGAAACATACAAATATAACAATTTAATACTTTTTCACGACACCTGCAATTTGCATTTGAGGTGCCCCCTTCACTTTACTTCAGAGCTATGAAATGCTACAGTTTTGGACTACAACTCCTAGAATCGACAAGGGAAAGTGCTCATGCTGGCTGGGGATGCTGGGAGTTATAGTCCAAAACGCCTATTAGCTACCTCTGCTGTGCTAATGGCAGCACTGGTCCTGCAGTCATTCGTCTTCCTTATGATCATTTTGGTATTTTGTGCCTTATTTTTCCTCTTCTCCTAACAACACTGCTGTAAAAGGGGCATTTGTTGTTATATACTGTCAAGCTGCTTCTGTTTCATGATGACCCTAATGCAGTTTTTGAGGTGTGTGATATGTTCAGGGAGTTGTTTACCACTGTCACTCTCAGTGATTTTCCATGTCTAAGTGGGGATTTGAACCCACCTCTCCTTACTTCTGCTTTAGCACTCTATTAACTACACCACACTGGCTCTCCAAAAAAGCACTAGAGATCTTTAACTGAAAGGCCTGTCAAAGAGATGGAAGCCATTGCTGCGCTACAGACCTCATGGATGGAATTTACGTAGATTTGGAAAGCAGAGTGAGGTCAGCAGCATCATGCTGAATGATCTTATCACAATGGATACCTGAGGAGAACTCAGCAAGGATCTCAGTTGTAAAGAAATGACCTGATGTCACAATGCTTGAAAAAGAATGAGAGGAAAAACAAGGCTGAATAAAAAAACTTAATATTTTTGTCTGGTATGGTTACTAAGAGTTCCAACACGGTATGGACTAGCCTAAATATTTTGATTTGCAAAGCAAAGCAGGTGGTGCATCATTCAAGATAGATTAATGAAGTTTTTAGCCTACCAATAATGGTAGACCCAAGAGTATTCACCAATAATGTTAACATAAGGGGAGATATGATCAAGGTTCATCAAACTATTTTTTATGTTATGTGCAAAAAGTGATCAGATAAAAAGAGCAGTGACTGAGCTTGGTGCCAAAATATGCAAAATAAGAATACCTTTGAACATGCAGAGTAATTTTTCTCATTGTGGAGTTATCTCAGACACTTAAGAATCTGATTTTCCAGGCAGGATTTCTTTTTATAAAATTTACTACCAAGCATTGCAACGTAAATCTTCCAGCTTGACCTTAAGCAAGTCTACAGAGAAGGCAGCCCAGTAGGAGTTCAGTGGGAGGCACCTCCTTGTAAGAATGCATGATGTGATGACATTTTCATGCATAAACTTGAATCATACTTTTTAACCATTGGCATCTGAACAGCAATCACTGCAGGAGACCTAATGACTCTGCTGTTGATATTTTTGCTTTTGTCATCATATTTAACAGCAGCTGAGAAATGTTCAGTTACATGCCAATTACACCCCACATGAAACAGACAGTGAGAAGGTAAAAGAAAGAAAACCTAGCAATGTCTCTTGGATATTCACATGAGAATCTGAATCTAAGGCTTCTGGTTTCTTGTAATCTCAGAAATCTGGTGCCCTCTGCTGTCCATGTTCCTTGGAGTTAATAAAGAACTTGTAATAGAAAATATGAAGCAACATTGTTATTGTGCCACTGATGCATTACAGAAAAGCCCACGTGCTAGGATCCAACACACATTTGTAGCACTCCAAAGTGAAAGCTTCACTTTGGGCATGGATAGGAAGAAAGCTTAAAAGTTAGGGTTTGGGGCTATAACTCCCAAAATCCTTCTGTCAGCTTTGCCAGTAGCCATGCTGGGTGGGAGATTTTAAAGTTATAATCCAAAGAGCTAATTTTTCCAGGCTCTGCACAGTGGTTGTGTCCAGGCTTCTCTTACATTAGGGTACCCCCTTATAGATTCTCTCTCTGTGTGTGTGTGTGTGTGTGTGTGTGTGTGTGAGAGAGAGAGAGAGAGAGAGAATGCACTATTATCAATGACGCTAAGCTAGATGGACCAATGATCTGACTCATTGTAAAGCAGCTTCCAGCATTCCCACATTCCTGTGAAATGTGCATAGGTATAGAAATGTGGGAATGCTGTGCAGAGAGTATCTTCAGACAGTATCTTCAGAGCTGTCCTCTGACAGCCTTTAAAATAGAGGACTGCCCTGTACAAAGTAAGATAGGTGGACAACCTTACTCACAAGCAGTTGCCATTGATGAGAAATGGCTTCGCTATGTGAAATTTGCACACATGAGAACAGAGATTTCCACAACAGTGCAAAGAGGTTCACAAGTAAGCAGGAACAGTGAAGAAAGATGTCATCAAAATTAGCTCATTTGAAATATGGTGCTGGAGGAGAGCTTTGCGGATACCCTGGGCTGCCAGAATGATAAACAAGTGGGTCCAAGATCGAATCAAACTGAGCTTTCTCTGGAGGCAAAAATGGCGAAACTGAGGCTGTCCTGCTTTGGACACATCATGAGAAGGCAAGAATCTCCAGAAAAGATAATAATGCCAGGAAAAGGTGAAGACAGCAAGAAAAGGTGAAGACAAAATGTGAGATGGATTGACTCCATTGAGGCTTGAGTTTGCAAAAGCTGAACAGGGCAGTTGAGGACAGGACATTTTGGAGTTCTCTCATTCATGGGGTAACTATAAATTGGAGGCAATATGACAGCGTGCAGCAACAACAACATATTAGAATAAATAAATTAAGTAATGTTGGACCAAAATTATGTTCAGGGATGAAAAGAAGATAGAGCAGGAGCTACTGGTAGATCTTGAGCAATTTAAATGAAACAAAGTCAGCTTGGGCTAAGTAGGAGTCAAAGAAGGACTGCATACTCTTTTTAATTCTGATACTTAGAATAAGCCTCTGAGTTCAGAATTGTTTTATTTGAATTGTATGTCTTTTATACCAATATCGAGTTGATAGCTCTGGGGATTCTAGGGGTAAAACTCTTAAGAAGATCTGTCAAGCCTGAAGTACAGGTACCACCCCAGCTATAACTATCAATTGGTGTGCTTGCGTGCAGTTTCAATCATGTTCAGTCCGGGCCAGCTGCAGCCTTAACAGGGAGCAAAGCAAAACTAGACCCAAGAGTATACATCACGTCTCTTTAAACTGAATCAAACAGCAAGAGAGACAGAAAGTAACTGAGATTTCATCTGGGAAAGTGATAGGAACATGAGAATAAAAAGCACTTCGGGTATTCAGGCTTCAGCTGGGAGGTCCTTGTCCAAAGAGAATAAAGCAGAGGTAACCACATGGCAGAACTTCTCCTTTTATACCATGCAGGCAAGCAGAGAACGTTAATTCTCTCTCCTTTATTCTCCTCTTTCCTAGATATGGAACGGAGGCTCAGTCGGCTTGATTAGTAACAGGCCACCCACAGAGTTCAAGGAAATATGAATCTTTTCAAATGCTTTGTCTGCTAGACTACACAGCTTCTTAGTGCTAGCCCTTCATACGGATTGTCTGATTTAAAGATACAGGCTGACAGAAAGGTTGTTGTCTTTTTACTTTGAAGTTTAGTATGGCTCAGGTATTCCACTGAGCTCAGGATGTAGAAATTCTCTCACTTAAATATACAGTTGTTGCAGCCGGCCAAAACAACACTGGCAATCTACTGCGGAAGATGTTCAAGGCTCACTTAGGCCAGTGTCATTCCGGCACAGAATTCAAATTGACCATATCAGCATAACTGATAGATGATATACTTATGAGAAAATTTTGCCACAAGATGTGGTTTCTCTGTGTCTTCCTGTAAGCATTTATAATTTGAATTTTGAATTTATTTATTACGGTCAGGTGGCCAGCTCATAAAACATATTATATGGCTAAAATATACAAAATGCAATTAAAAAAGTGTACAACAGATAATTAATTGTGTACTAGTTGTAATATATGGGGAGAATCAAATATAGCATTTTTATAGCTATCCTTCGAACCATTGGATCGTCTAGGGCAAACTGGTTTGGACAGGGTCTTTGGGGTACAGGGAGTCCTTCCTCCATTCAAGAAAAAAGTCTTTGTTGCTATGCCCCATTGGACAAACTGTTGTTGGGTAATGCAGCTCTTAAAAGCATAGGATCCAGAGCCAGCTTTATCTTTAGCTGGAGGTGGGTGCCTTGGTAGCTGATTTGGGATATAGTGAAAGAGCAGGGGCAAAATGTAATTAATTTAATTTGTACTGTTATTTGTCATATTTTTATTGAAAGGTATGGGATTGGCACTTGTGGGTTTTATTCCCTCATGTCACAGACTAACATGACTGGCTTTGGTTGTTATATAATGTGATCTTGCTGAGAAGGGTACAATTTGTTTCTCTGTTCCAGGCATTAAAATGTGTGTTAGCTGGTTCTGAGCAGGAACCTTATTGGGGAGAAAAGGTGGCCACCATAGGATGGGAAATAGGAATTACTGTCTAGGAAAAGCTGTTAGAGTCAGGGTATGTGGGATTGTCTGATCGGGGTGGTGGTGTACCCTAATTGTGTAACCTATTCACTCAAAGCCCATTCAACAATCACCCTTCCCCAATTACACAATTAATCCTTAATGGTATAACAATATTTCAACAAGGCTTGGTAAATGAAAAAGAGAGAGGAAAAAGGAGAGAGAAAGGAGAGAGAGAAAGAGAATGCAAAAATGCTAGCTACACAGAGACACAAGTCCTCATTTCCCTACAAAACGGCTCGTTCAGTGGCTGCAAGGAGGTACATATACCACACAGTGACCTCTGTCTGACCCCCCCCCCCCAAACACCTTTAAGTGGTTGGAGTATTCAGGAAAGATCCTGGGCAGGTTTAGCTAGCACCTTCTCCTTGGGCACTGACAATTCAGTCTACTGTATTACTCTCAATTTCCCCTTTCCTCCGTTCAAATCACTGATCATGTTTTAAATTCGGTGTATCTTGAATGCCATACAAAAGATCCACTGAAGTTCTGCCTTGACCTGGGGTGAGGAATGGCTCCTTGGTCCATGTCTTTTTAGCCACTCCATAATCATACAAATACCCCTGATTTGATCTGGTTTTGCACATTTGTTTGAAGTCAGAGTGTGTGCTTATTTTAGAGATAGCCCTGCATTAAAACTGAGAGTGCATTAATATTGCAGATGCAAGTCCGCAATATTAAAAGACTGCAAGTCTGAGGCAGTCTTTACATATTTGTGAAATCGGACTTCAAAGGAATCCCGTGCTTAAGTCCTGATGACCAATCATCAAATGAAATATGCTGGTTTGCTTAATCCCAGAGGTGAGAGACGCTCATGCTGTGATACTTGGGTGCTCAAAGACCTATCTCTGAGGTCTGTTTCTGGCCAGAATTTCAGCCTCCGATCAGTCACTGCAGGATGACACTGTGACCTCTCCCCCGCAACTTTAGTAACAGCAGTTAAATTCTTCTTATGTGCATCTTTCCTTAATGTAAAACTTTTTTAAAAAAGGCTTTCAAGGAAGCCGTATTGTTGGGTCACTTTAGGAAAACTTTTTTTTTAAAGGTAGAAACTAGCACCTTGTTAAGCAGCTTCTGCTGTTATGGAGCCCCTATAGAATCACAGCTCTCTGCTTCTGCCCCTGCTGACTCCTTACCTGGACGGCTGCAGTGGTTTCACCTGTGGAAACTCATTGATGGCCTACTGCTAAGCTGGCTGGTCCTTAAATAACTGAATTAACTGACACACACAACATAATTGGAGAAAAAGAGGCCACAATATTGATCACAGCAGCAGTCGTCCTGGCCAAGCATTGGGTTGGATCCACCTCATCAGGGGACCCGAATGCCCCCCGATGCCATCCACTGTCTCCTTGAGAGACCTCTGGGTTGGCAGTTCCCTTGGGAGGCCACGCAGATGCAAGCCACTCTGTGTCTCCCCTGCCTCCTAGTGCAGGGGCAAATCTCCCCCCCCCCCGAGCTGGGGCAGATCCAGTTCCCCTGCCCAGGTCCCCACGTGAGGATTTCTCACCCATGCAGACATGCAGGTCTCCAACTGCTGTCCAACAACTGGTTGGATCCTTCCCAATGCCTGAAAATGCCTTCCACGTTGTGACGATTGAACATATAAAACTAATAACCCAACAAAGTAATAACCATATCAACCTGTGAGCACAGAAAAGTAATGCAACCAACTCGGGTGGGCAAGCAGGGAGACTTATGTTCTGGCGAGCCGAGGCTCCAAGCCTTGGCTCGCCTTTCTTTTTTAACTGTGCTGGCGGACCAGACTGAAAACCCTGTTCCTCAGGTCCGCTGGCAAGCAACCCCACACCCTTTGCCCTGCGCCAGCCCAATCCCCGTAGGGGATGGTGTCGTCGAGCCAGCGCGGGCCATCCCAGGCTCCTTTGCCGCTCGCCATGTGGTGGCGGCCATCTTTTTTCCCGGCAGCCGCCAGCAGGACCCAGCAGTCGCTCTGGCCTCAACGCGGGACCGGGTAAGTCTGTGTCCCGATCATTTGAAAAAAAAAATGTACATCACAACAGATCCAAATACATTTTCTTCATTGCATAGTTGCATCCTTATTGTCCAATTTGTGCTCAGTATGCTGCTGTTAACAATATAGCAACTCTGCCAGAGAGAAAAAGTCTGGCTTACTCCAGGGATTGTTTAATTTCGTATGCGAAAGATACCTCCCCCTTCCCATTTCTGCATTCCTCAGTTCATTTTTCCCCACCAATTCATCGTATCCTCACAATGACTCTGTGAAGTAGACTAAGTAGGAAGTAGTGTCTCACCCAGGTCACCCAGAGAGTTTCAGTGGTGGTCTAAACATAAATCTTCTGAGCCCCAGTCAAATGCTGTAATCACTGCTTCCTTCTTTCTGTTTGCCATTCTGGAGAAAAAGGTAATTTGCAGTTTGACCATTGTACCACGAGGCTCCAGACATAGGGATGCAGTACAATGAGAAAAGCTTCCCCTGATGAGTTATGCCTCTCCTACAGGCACAGTCTTGCCACATGCATAGCTTTAAATGGTGGGATGATAGAGCAGGAGCAAGATATGCAAGGTTGGCTCATAGAAACTGGAGACAAATAGGGGAGATCTAAATCCACTATTAGCTTAACCTAGAATAGACCCACTGAAATTAGCAGGACTTATGTCAGGTCTGACTGATAGATCTCATTCATTTTATTGGGTTGGATTGGATTTATGGATTTATGGACTATGGTGTTTAATTTGGAATAATCTCCCTCCGGAGATCCGCATGGCCCCTTCACTGGGCATCTTTAAAAGTCAATTGAAAACCTGGCTGTTTAGGCAGGCCTTCCCTCCAACCACTACTTGATTTACTCTTTTCACCTTTTCCATCTTGAATTAGTTTGATTATGATGTCTTATATCATTGTTATATTTTAAATTGTTTTATTTTATATGTTGTTCGCCGCCCAGAGTAGTCTATTGACTAGATGGGCGGGATATAAATTCAATAAATAAATAATTTGCTTTTTTCTCCCTGTTAGTATGAACCACCTTTTGTCATCCTAGAACTCTTCTAAACAGAGCATTTGTTCTCTGTAACATACTTGATTTATCACAGATGTTATTGGTTTTTCTCCCACCATCCATATGATATTCCCTCTGTCTCAGTTAGTGAGGCTTAGGGCAACTTGCTGTGCTCCCCCCCCCCCCCCAATGCAAGGCATATTTTATTTTATTTTGTTCTGGGATGGAGTTTAAGGCTCTAGCATTTCCTGGTGGAAATTCATCTCTGTGTTCAGAGCTTACTAGCTAGATTCTGTCAATTAGCATTCAATTAGTACACTAACACATACATACACGAAATAGCTCTAGAAAACAAGATCCAACAGGGAAATAAATGTATTATTAAGGACTTCTATGATTTCCTGAAGACAAGCTGTTTTCTGAGAAGTGGCTTTTGAAAGTGAAGTTTGGGTGTGGATCTTAATAAACCCTTGTGCTTCACAATGAAACAGGAGAACTTTTGCTCTTTCTGGAAAAGCCTCTAGTGTCTTCCGGATGTGTTGGGGGGGGGGGGGGGAAACTATCATTCCCAAGTCAGTATGATCATGCTAGATAGGAGTTATGATGATAGGAGTTATAATTCAGTACACCTGAATGATATTGTGGGAAAGCTGTTATAAATTGTAAACAGAAATGATGTTCATGGACTAAAATTCCCAGAAGCCTTCACCACCAGCTGTGCTGGTCAGGATTTCTGGAAGTTTTAGTCCAAGAACATCTGGGGATTCAAGATTGGGATGCACTGATCTAGATACAATGCTTAGCATACTGGCAGATGTCCAAATGACTCCAGTTCCCCAAAGTTCATAGTATCACTACGTGAATGCTTTTCTATCTCTCCTCATTGGACACACTATTATTGTTGTTGTTGTTGTTGCACTGAATAAGTCAATCAGCAAGACAAAAACACATCTTTGGATATGGAAAAAATAAAAGAAGGAGTCAAAACTGTGGCAACCTTTAAACTAATTCATCTTAGACCTGTTTGGGAAGTTTTCCGTGGCATAGCAAAGAATAGTACTGTACCATATGGTAGGTGACAAAGTGTTACCATGCATTTCTTGCTAAAAATTATCACCTTTATTTTTGGCTGCCAGCTCTTAAACGTGGCATAAATCACAGGCTTACATTTAACACATCAAGTTTTTGAGCCTTCAGAATGCAGGAGCAAGAAGATATTCTATCTGATGCCACCATGCAGCTGTTCAGGACTTTTATCATTACTATCCAATACATGGTGAAGTTACCTGAATTCCAGCCATAATCCAGCCATTAAAGAATCCTGATAGGGCTGTCATTGATTGTGGAAATCTTTGCTTCTGAAATGGTGTTAATTAAGTTGGAACCACAGGGCTACAAATAGCCAAAAGCTCTTCAATTCAAGATCAAATCATGATTAGAAGAGGATGGGAAGATTATATTTGGACTATAGTTCCAAGAACCCCCTAGTCAACATGGCTAGTTGGTATGCTGACTAGTGAATTTTGGGACTTGTTATCTAAAAATTACTTTATCAAATTCTGAGCTCTTTTTGTTTTGAGAGCATGTATTTCAAGGGCTATAGATTTGGGATAATGAGCCTAATGGCTCTTCTATAACGTACAGAAAATGTCTTCTGCTGGCAGGTCCCTTCCTTTCCTTTTGAATAGCCCCCTACCCCAAAGAAAGGAAACATTTATTGAATAAGAGAGGTTTATAGCAAAATAAAAACTTTGCAGCATTTGAAAAGCACCTGGAGAAGACTGCAAAAATTGGAAGTGCCTGGAGAAGAAGGGCTGCTGCAGTTTGGTGGCCAGATGCAAGAGAGGGCAGGGCTCCTTCATCTTTTGTTCAGTAGAAGAGGGAATTTCAGATGGTGAAACTCTAGATCTATGCAGCTGCAAAAGAGCTCTGCCCTGCTGTATCAAACCTGGCAACATAGTAGGAGCCAAAGAGCTGATGAAATGCTGTTGTAATTTAAGCTGCTGTCAGTTCTTTCTGCAAGGTATTAATTACATGTCCTGTACCATGATTAATGAATAGAAGATTTTTCTTGTGCTGGACTTGCATAGGAAAACTGAGTGCCTGGAACATTTCCTGAGGCTCAGCAGAGGGTGATTAGAATAGGCTTCGTTTAACAAAGGCCTATTAGTAAATGAAATGGGGTTGGGGATAATATCCCTCCCAAGGAAATTGTGATTCTGTGGGAAATACGAACAGAGCAGGCTTTCCATGTTGAAGAACTACGGAAGTTGTAATCCCACATATTTAGAGGGTACCAGATTGAGGAAGGCTACCGTAGAGGACAACTGTGGGTACCAATGTGTCCTAAATAGCAAAGGACAGGGCCCTACCTGAACGGCTAGCTTCTGTTTGAAGGGCTCTCCAATCCACGTCTGGTGCATAATCAAAGAACCAAAGAAGTGGAAGCATAGATCTTAAAGCTGCTTTTCAGTTCCTGTATTGATGAAAGTCCCAAGTCCGAGTCTGAGTATCTGTACCAAGGCCCGAGTCCCAAGCCCCAAGTCTGAGTCCCTACTAAAAACAATATTTTTCCCCCAGGAAAAAAGGGAGGGGTGGGTTCTGAGTTGCAAGTCAAGTCTGAGTCATTGGGGGGAAAAACTGGTCAAGTCTGAGTCGAGCTGCCGGTGTGACTTAAGTCTGACTTGGCAGTGAGTCCCATGACTCAAGTCCCCATCCCTGCCGCTTAAAGGATATTAATTACTTGTAGAAGATCAGTAGCTGGCTGGATAGCTCAGTGGTTTAGGTATCTGGTTGAGGGACCAGAGGTTGGAAGTTTGATTCCCCACTGGGCCTCCTGCAAGTAGAGCTAGCCTGTGTGGCCCTTGGGCAAGCTGCACAGTCCTAGGATGTCCCCAGAAGAAGGGAATGACATGCCATGAGTATTCTCTACCTGGAAATCCCTGAAAAGGCTCACCCTAAGTAAAAACTGACTTGATGGCGCATGGCTATTATTACAACACCAGCACAATCTTATGACCTCTTTTTCAGTGATCCACTTCTACTTGGGGAGGGTGAACTACACAAGTGACCACTTTACCAAAAACTGTGTACAGCTGCCTGCATGTTTCCTAGATAACCTTATCCCTCCCACACACATCCCATTTTCCTTTCAGAGCACAGTGAAGGTGAAAAACAGTGATCTTGATAGTATATTTCCCAATAAATGTATATATGGGAAATCTGAAGCATGGGATTCAGACATATCATTAAAAGAAGGTCTATTTTGGCCAATATGGATACGACAGGTTTTGTTGTCGTGTGCCATCAAATTGATTCTGAATTATAGTGACCCTAATACTTTTTTTATTTTTTATTTTAGATATGTGAGATGTTCAAAGAGTGAGTTTCCATGGCTAGGTGGAGATTTGAATCCAGGCTTTCAGAATCCTAATCCAACACTCTATCCACTACACCACACTGACTCTCATGGCAGGCTTAGTGTGCAGCCATCTCTAAATGAGTCCGGAGGCTTCTGCAAATCGGCATAGTTTTTTTCCTGCTAGCATCACCTTTGTTCTGGGGTGTGCCAAGGAACTGGAAAGGCTTTGGATCCACTGTAATAATACCTCCTGAAAGGATCTTTGTGTGTATGTGTGCAGTACTCCAGCCCTTCTTTTACATCTGTTAAAAGAAAGCAGATGAATAGGCGGGGAAGGGGTGGAGAAATGCTATCTTTCACCGTCTTCTCTGCTGGCATAGCCCTGGAAGGAAATAGGTACTAGTCCCCCACTCCACTGGATTGTTCAAAGATTGATTGATTGATTGATTGATTTATAAAGAAAAGCTTTGTGTCTAGCTATAGGTTCTAATTTGTTTTTCTGTGCCTTTTCAGAATCCACATAAACTTATATTGCTGGATATAGGACAGTCAGGTAGGGGTGTGTGTGTGTGTGTGTGTGTGTGTGAGAGAGAGAGAGAGAGAGAGAGAGAGAGAGAAACCCTTTGCTACAGCCTTGCCGATGTTCCCTTGACCAGACAAAGCTATTGAATTATTCTGTTCCCTGTTTTAGCATTCAGTCTGGGTAACAAGATTGCTCTGCCAGAGGCATTGACTGCTATTTTTAACTTGGGGACCTATGAAGCGCTGTCCTGCATTCCTCAGTAAATAACACTTACGCGAACCTCCTTCCAATCAATCTACCTCTTTTCTAGTGAGACTGATGTTAATAAGGAAGCCATGTCACCAACCGAACTGTGGAAGAAAGAGAGATAAATCTTATGGGATTCAATCTCATTAAGAGGCTAGGAAGGCTGCTCTCTGTTAGGGCTGTGTGATGGATAGAGATCTTAGTCACCAGAATTCTGATGGCCTCTTTCTCTGGATAGGCTCAGCTGTGGCCTTGAAGACAAAAGAAGAACAATCTTAAAATAGTTGTTGTAGGTTTTTTGGGCTGTCTGGCCATGTTCTTGAGGTTTTTCTTCCTAACGTTTCGCCAGTCTCTGTGGCCGGCATCTTCAGAGGACAGGAGTCAGAACTCTGTCTGTGCTCTGTCTGTGGACTAGGAGTTCGGGCAGACAGCCCAAAAAACCTACAACAACCATCGGATCCTGGCCGTGAAAGCCTTCAAGAATCTTAAAATATATGACAAGAAGCCCTGTGGACTTCCCATGGGCTCTTGATCATAACTTTTACTGCTTTAAAAACAAACAAAAGAACTGATTTCTTGAAGAGCTTGAAAAATCAATGGACTATAAGTCCCCAAATCCTCTAGCCAACTTGACCAGTGTCAGTGTTGGCTGAGCATTCTGGAAGTTGTAGTCCTAGAGAGTAAGTTTTCAAAGCTCTGAATGTTTGGGAAGCTAATGCTGGTTTTCTTCTGTGCTTCCACATCAGTGAGCTAGGCCACGACAATCTGATTTGACCTTCATTCTGGATTGCTTCTATTTCTGTAATCATGATAAACTGAGAATCCTTCTATGACTACCAAGAAAAGAAATGCAAATTTACTGTTAATTCTGAGCATAGTTGATAGTAAACAGTTTCTAGCGGCCTATCTCATACGCTAGGCAGAATTGTGGTCATATGATTTCAGAAATTAATTTAAGAAATGCAACACAACATAGCGCTTCAGCGCTGCCACATCCAATGTCCCTACAGCTGTGATGCTATCCAACCTCCATGAAGAGAGGAAGAGAAGAAGAAGGTAAGAAAATATAGAAAGTGGATGAAAATATGAGGAGTTTGAAGATGGGAAAAGGAGCAAGAAAAGAATCTGTATTCACTTGACTGATCAGTCCATGAGTTGCTTCTATTTCAAAGATGGGAGGAAACTGGAGAAAATGTGTTGCTACTCTTTCCTTTTCCTTCCCCAGTCCAAAAGCACCTCTAATTTCCTACTGAGAGGAGAATCTAGCTTGCATTCCTTTGGGTTGGCATCCCACCAGGAGACCTGGGTTCTCCTCTCCTGAATGCACTGTGTGCAGCTTTGATGATGCTGACAGAGCACCCACTGATGCAAGTCAGAGACGAATGGAGCCCCAACAGTTTTTGCCAGCAGACAGACTCGCTGTAATAAACTGTGTTTGGTGCTAATGAGAAGAGTCATTGGCGCCAAGGGCGCATCCCTCTGGGGACAAGGTCCTTTCAGGATAAAGGGAAGCATTTCATTATGGGCAAATAAATGGACATGGAGGAAATGAAGGAGAACTGAAGTATTAAGTCCAGTTTGGGAGCAGTGCGGAGGGAATAAGAGAAAATATTTTTTAGTTTTGCTAAGCAGAGTTGCTATTAATAATGCCCTTTTAACTTAATAATAATGTGGTTTCTAAATCAACATACATTACAGCAACCTGTTGCACTGAATATGAAGTAAAACAGGCATGACAGGATTCCTAATGATTTATTTCAAAATAGGCTGGCATGCTCTGGGAAGACCTGCGCAGGAAGTGGTGGCTGTGAGAGCAATCTATGTTTGTTGTAACAGCCACCATTTTGATATGTCTCCTTGCCCCTGCATGTCAACAAAACCCATTGAGGTGGCCATGGAAGTAAAAAAAAAAAAAAAGTGACTTTTCCATTCACTGGACTGAACATGCCAGGAATGAACACAGCACCTTAATATATTAGTAGGCATGCCTTGGCTACCCTGAAAAGATGACATAAAATATTTTAGATAATTAAATATAAATATACAGAGCTTGAAAAACATAATGCTTATAAAACATCATTGTCATATGGATTTTTGACTTCCAGACACACACAGGTCTGGCCGCTAGCCTACTGGAAGGAAGCCAGGACAGCTTTCCCCAAATTGCTATTGCTTTTCAATATAGAGATTCCAAAACTGGATTGAGACAGGTTATTATTATTCTAAGTTAGGAGTGGGCCAAATGCATATCTCCAGATGTTGGACTGCAGCTCTCATCTATCACCATTATTATTATTATTATTATTATTATTATTATTATTATTATTATTATTATTATTATTATTATTATTATTATTATTATTATTATTATTATTATAAATTGTAGATGTTGTGGTCTACAGTTCCCATCACCATACCCAGCATGGCTAACGTCAAATTATTGTGAAAGTTGTAGTCCGATGTGCCTAACTGGCAACGGGTTCTCCACTCTGCTGTAGACCTATCTAGCCTGATGTGCCTAATTTTAAGGTGAAGACTATCAGGCCGAGCTCTCCTAAGGTCCCAATCCAGCCCACTTAGGTTCCCTGGACTGCCACACTCTCTTCACCATCATTTTGGTGGCTTCCCATTTTTTGTTTGAGTTTTCCCCAATATCATATGTTCAAATGCCTCTCCTGACACTTTAGATACTGACAGAAGAATTAAATATATTTAAAATTAAAATATGCTGGTAATATTGGGCTCACATTTTTGGTTTGGGCCCCATCCATCATTGGGAAGACTTCCCAGCTCAGTTTCTTATCTGATATTGAATACAGTCCTCAGGCTGAAAGGGGCTCCTCTCTTTGCTCTCCTGTGACTGGCAATGGCTCTCCGGGAACCCAGGCAGAAAGAGGATTTGCCAAACCCTGCTTCTTCAGATCTTTTCACTGGAGATGTTCGGGACTGAATTTTGGGCCCTTCTACACACAAAGCATAGTTACAGTTATTCTGTGATCATAAGCATGTAATAGTCTCCTTGGTCATAGCCCCAACTGAATACTAGCAATAAGAAGGACATGCATCACCAGAAGGAAGGACAGAAGAGGGCTCTGGCCAGAATCCTGTTTAAGAAAAACATGCACAAAAGGGCCATTGCATGGGTGGTTAAGTCATTCTCTCCTCCTGCCCATCTGGCAGCTGGGAATGTGACTGATTGCATAGTTGTTTTCTCAACCAGAGGAGGTAGTGAAAGGCAGCTGCAGAGGCCGGGTGGTTTGCATGGCTGTTCAGTCACAGCACACAGTCCCTACAGGATTCTGGTCAAGGACTGCATAAAACTGCATAGATAATTTACATGTAGAGATGCAAAATTTGAAATTATTTTGGCAATTTATAGAAAATTACAATGCAAAATTACAAGTGGGCAAGAGTGAGGCCAGGTGACCTGTGTGTCTGCTGATGCTCACTGTGGAAAGGCAATTTCAGAGTTTCTGATCCCCCTGCTTATGGTTCTTATATCTTTAAATCAAACTCACACTGCATAGTCATTCAAATAGAGGATTCCTTTAAAAGGAGGACTGTCCTCTGGCAGTCCCTTCAAATAGAAGACTAGCCTCTTTAAACCAGGGCATGTGGCCGCCCAAAACCACGGAGCAATTTTTGGTTTCACTCCAGGTCCACCTAATTTTCTGTTTCCCTTGTTCCTGAGCACCAGACATTTCACACAGTGTTTGTGACCAGCAGCATGTGTAAATATGTAGAAAATCTGCCCTTTGAATGTTTCTGTTTAATCTCCCCAATTAGGGCATACAACACATTTCAATAAGACAATTAACAGTTTGAACCTAATCTAATTTTGAATAGCTGTGCCATTCATATGTTCAAGCTTTCAAAAGAAACATCTTAGTCCATTCTTGACCCTAGTCCAACATGCATTCCAGCAGCTAATTAGAAATTATAGAAAACTGTACTTTCTTTTAATAGCCCTGAACTTTCCACCTTTCAGTTAAAATGAAAGCAAATAAGGTTCATTCCGCTCATGAAAAATATTCACACTTCTGAAACTATTCACAAATGCATATCAGTGGCTTATGAGGATGCCTACTGAATCCATTTTTAAATGGCTCTTTATCTGTGCATTGGACATGAACTAGAGAGCTGTTCAAGAATAGGTCACCTTCAGATAGAGAACTCTCCTCTTTGACTTAGGAGACATGGCCACCCTAATATGTGGCTTTCGCCAACTGAACTGCAGATGTAGCCATTTGGGATGGTGGAAGCTGAGAGGAATGCAACCATATCTTTCTGCTGCATCACACATTTGATTCCCATAGTGCAGGGTGGTGGAACTGCACAGAAGTGGATATAAGGGGCCCTTCTGCAACTGAGCACAGTGACACATACATTCTACAGAGCAGTAGTTAGAGCAGTGTGACAAGACCTGTCTCCCTAGAACAGGGGTTCCCAATCTGGGGTCCCCAGACATTCTTGGACTGCAGCTCCCAGAAGCCTTCACCACTAGCTGTGCTGGTAAGAGCTTCTGGGATTTGCAGTCCAAGAATGTCTGGCGACCCAAGATTGGAGAAAACTACATGGCTGGACAACATGAAACTTGGAGTTTCCCTGGGGTCCCTTAGCAATATGATCCCCAAATTGTTAAAAATATCTATTAGGTGGGGCTCAGAAAGTCCCCTTGTCCACAAGTAAGTTTTGAAGACAGGGACCAGCGATGTGGAATGGGAGATCTTTGCATGAAAACTTTTATGAAATTGAAATTTTTCAGTGCTTAATTTTTTCTTTGAAAAAATTCCATTCATAAACAACAATTTAAAAAAAATGACCATAGTCCTTTTGAGATTTTGCACCAGATTAATTGAAATTGTGTCAAGTTGTGGGGGCCAATTGTGGCTGAGATGCCAGTCATATGTTCAGTAGTGTGCTAGTTATGTTATTGAGCATGTGGCAAGACACTCAACCAACACCTTACTAGCTGCAGTATGTGGCTCTGACTTATGCAGTTTCATTTACTCCAGAGTGAAATTGCAATGATTGCTTTCATAAAATTCATTAGTAGATGCCTAAGTGCCTCAATCTTAAATTAGACTAAGCACTACATGTAATTCTACAGATTGTCACAGGAAAACTGGAAATGGCCATATGACCTCAGTGGAAAAGAATTTAAATAAATGTGCAGCATTTCATGGCCAATTTGTTAGATATGCTAAAATTATTCTGTCAACAGTTTTCAATGTCTTTCCCCCTTAAATTTAAACAACAAAATTAAGGACAGTTTATCTAAAAATTTAGGGATGAGTATTTTAATAAAAACATTTTTTACTTAATACTTTAAATGTGAACATAATATTTATATTACATGAAGTTGGCTTTATTCCCCCTTCCCATAAAATTTTTAATTCAAATATCTAAGGCCTTTGGGGCTGAAACATTTTGTTTCGTAAACAGAAGTGAAACAAACATGCTAAGTTAGAGCAGACTTTCTTTAGGGTGTTGGAGATTCTCCTACAACTTTTTTCAGGTACAATTTTCAGTTCCAAATTTTCTGGAAACCCACCTCACTGACAATGTAGGGAATTTCCATATAGCAATCATGCCTAATAATCAAAGCTCAAAAAGGCAGCTTTTTTGAACACTCCAAAACCCTAGCCAAGAAAATAACTTATTCCAAATTGCTGTTATACTTAATAGCCAACAGATTTTTCTTAGTTCTTGGGCTGTGGCTCAGGAAGAACACAGCCCTCAACTGCAGCTTTTTAGAAAGCCCTCTTGAATAAATGTGTAAGAAAAGTGTCTTCTGTTTCGGACTTCCTGAAGCCATCCAGTGTTATTCAATATTTGTTCAACTGCATTGAGAATTGTAATATACATTTAAATGAACCCAGCAATAAAATGTCATGGAAACAAACCCTCAATATGTGTTCCATATTAGCAAGCTGCTGTTAACCTGGGAGAAGCAATCCATAGGATTTCCCAGGGTGTGTCTGGAGAAGGCATCTGATTAGTTTCACATACTGCTAAGCAAATGACAACCACAGGCACCCAGCAATACGCAGCCCTAATCCACTGTTCTCTTACAAACATGGCTCTTATTTCCTTCTTGCCACCTTACTGCTAGTCTCTCATTTCAGTTTAAATATTTGTTGACATTTCCCTCCCCTTCCTTTTGATATTGTTTGTGGGTAGCACAGCTTGGGAACTCATCATTCCTCTTGTTTGATCGGAAGCAGTACTTGTTCACAAGATGGTGCCAAGTCCTGTGGATTTTTCCTCACAAGGAAAATGCCATCAAGTTTAGTAAGACTTGGTCCTAAGTAAGTCTATCCATTTATTTTTTTTCCATTGGATGTATATTTCTCCTTTTCCCCCAAAGGAGGACACTCAAGACAACTGATTAAGATAAAATAAAACAGAACAAATATAATTAAAACATAATTTAAAAAAAAATACAAGGAAGAGAAACAACAGGGCCCACGCAGTTAAAAGCACCTTCTGCAAACACGCAGTTGTTAAAGACCTGCCTGAATAAATATGACAGCAAGGAGTGGGAGTGCTGAGCTCTTGATGTAACCATTACATTGTAGACCACTGGAAAAAGAGATAAGAGATAAATCAGTTTTTTGTGTCATCAAATTGTGAACGTGTCGCCCAGAGATCTCTTCCCATGACCTGCCCATGAACAGTACTTCATGCATTTCCTGTTCCTTCCTGTGGCAAACAGATCTAGATTTGGTTGACTCAAATAAATGTGTATCTCTTTGAAAACATGGGGTGCCAATTCTCACTCGTGTATCTGAGTTTTCTGTCAACTTGGGGAATCCATCATTTGATTGTCTTATCTTGCAACATGGACAGTTTCTGGGAAGATCTGTCTCTGAACATACCATTCCCATAGCTGGGCTGCCAGAAAAAGGAGTGACATGGAATGGGTTCCCCTTATTCTTTATGGTGGCATTATCTGTAGCCACTTCTACTACCTTGCCCATAATTAGCTTAACCTGATCTTTAGTCTTGTATGGGTAATGACTGCTATGGTGGATGCCATGTAACCCAATCAGTTTGGAGCCATGTGAGCTGTCTCTATTGCTCCTGGTATAAACTTTCTTCGAAATATTAATTTCTGTATCCTGTCCACTTTTGAATTCAGAATAGCTCCAATGTACTGGACTAATCTTATTGGTCTTAAATGTAACCATGAAGAAAAAGATCTATCTATCTATCATCTATCTATCTATCTATCTATCTATCTATCTATCTATCTATCTATCTATCTATCTATCTATCTATCTATCTATCTATCTATCTGTCTGTCTGTCTGTCTGTCTGTCTGTCTGTCTAGACTCATACACAAAAATACATAAAATATATGAATACAAACACACTTCTATAGAATATGTTTCTATATATATATATATGTTATAAACAGCATAGCCACTTGGCATGCTGTCCTGGGGATCCTGAGAACTGTCATCCAAAAGTGTAACTTTTCCAGTTCTTCTACAAAGTATGGTATTGGCAATATCCTTTCATTTTTGAGTTTTCTTACTTCTGGGTGCTTTTGAATTGCATCTGGGATAGCAATCCAGCCAATTATGTAGTTCTACATTTCATTGATTCCAATCAGGGAGTTAAATACTTGCCTCAGTTTATTAATGCTCCTGTCTTTTCCAAGACTGGCAAGATGTATTGCTCACATCATGCTAGAGTTTTATGCACATGATGAAGTGATTGGCCACTAATGGAAGTTCGTCTTCTAATTCATGAACTAGTCAGACACCATTACAGCAGCATTCCTCAGTCATTTTGCTCTGCCCCCCCCCCCCCCGGCATTTACTCAAGTTCAGCTTGATAGGGAGTGAGGAAACAAGCTTGGATGACAAGTGAGGGATACGTTCCCTGCCTAGTCATCTGATGAGTCTGGCACACAAATGGATCCTGCCACCAGATGTCTTATATTGCGGATACCTGTCCTACAGTTTGAGAAGCCAGGCCAGGTGCGGGCAAATGTTGCTGCACTACAAAACTGTCAGGTCCGGCTGCATAGGTAATGGTGATGAATGATGGGAATCACAGAACTGTAGAGCTGAAGGGACCCCAAGGGTGGCTGAGTCCAGTCCCCTGCCAAAGCATGAGGTCCATAGTTAAAGCATCCCTGACAGGCGGCATCTAACCTCTGCTTAAAATCCTCCAGTCCACCATGCTCCAAGACAATCCATTCCAGTGTCAAGCAGGTCTAATGTCAAGAAGTTCTTCCTAATATTTAGGCAACATCTCCCTTCTTGTAATTTGAATCCATTACTTTGAGTCTAAAGAGACCTGGGAGGCTGGATTTTGCCCATGCCTGATCCAGACCCTGAGTCAGCCTTCCACAACCTAGTAGCTCAGGATAGTTTAGACTGCAGCTCCCATCAGCCCCAGCTAACACGGCCAGTGGTGAAAACAGGCAAGACGTCTGCTGTCAGTTTTCTTAACCAATGTCAAGCAGGTGTGGAGTAAATAATGAATGTTGGTGTTGTTGGCTGCAGAGTAAAACACTCTCTACCTTTTTGCCACATGAAGCCATCAGACCTGAAGCACCACCCTGCAGCTGCAGTGATATATCAAGGGGTGTCTCAGTGGCAAAAGCAAACAGACTAGAATGTTTCTCCTCTTGCTTGCTCTGAACTATGGTTCCAGAGACAGGAATTGCTCTTTGCTCATTCCTCCCCCTGCCTGTGCTTTTCATTACTGCAACATTATTAGGAGGAGGCTATATTATCCAATATCATGGCCTCATGGTAAGAGACCATGCTGTATTGATGTCTAAGGATAGTCTCTTGCTGATGTGCAACAGCAAAATCCCCATCTTCAAAGTTTGCAGAATGGTAATAGAAAAGAGAGGAAGGATGCTGTCTTACGGTTCCTGTTGTACAAGGGAAAGACTATATTTTAGTTCAGTGGGATGATCCTGAAGCAATTAACTGTTGTTACTATAACTAGAGAGGAGGATGGGGACAAAACCAGAATGACATGAGTTCAGTTCTGCCTGCAGTTGGCTCCACCATTTTTTGACAGTGGTCAAAATAGCTCTTATCTTCAAACATCCACTGTCACTCTGAGAGTGCCAACCCATAGCCCTGCCTCCTTTATTCTAACCCATCCCTTTGCTTCCCTGATATTTAGCTCCTAATCAGGACATAGAAAAATGTTATAGTAGAACCAGGGTTTGCTGAGTTGAAGTGCAGTCTTTTTTTTTTTCAATCACCAGAGATGTTGATATCATCTGCCTCACCCATTTGTCTTCCGTGTTTATTCTGATCTTAGCTGAATTGCTCACAGAAGCTGGAACAGGGAAAGATTTATCCTAGCAGCTATATGTTGCTGTGAACTCTCCCAGTGGTAATGTAAAATATTTTGGGCACATTTGGTCTTAGATTAAAAATTAAATTAAGAGACAATAACTTTACAAAAGACCAGCTCATCCTCCTGCAAATGAAAACTGCTCGAACTGGTTTGCTGGCATGGAATTAGACAGCTGCCTACATTTTTAGACTCTCTTTGCAGGTGCTGCTAAAAGGATGATCATGATGAACTTCAGAATTTACCACTACAAGCAGTTGAGCAAGGGGACTGCTACTGAATGCTCTTTAGCTAGTTCTTGGCACTAGCACATAAGTAATCACATAGCAGTTATTCATGGTATACAGATATATATGTTAAAAGCCTTACTGTAGAGGATACTAAAAATAGCACAGAATATGTATTGTGTAGGGACAGAAAGGTCAAGTTCAACATTCTGACCCATGTCTCCCCAAGCTCCATCACGCTATACTGACATGACTACAACATGGTGGAAACAAAACCTGGGATATGGCTATGCAGGTGGAAGTAAGTGAAGATGATTCTAAATGGTTAGGTCTACCCACAAGGAAATAGGAAAAGGTTCACCTCCAACTATGATGTCCCAAACCATCAGTAAATAGTACCCAATCTCCATGCTGGAGCATAGGGACCAGTTCCCCTGCATTAACTGATCCATTTTCAAAGGCAGCCCCAAATATAATACATTGTAGTACCCTAACCTGGAGATTATCAGTATAAACCACTGAAGATTAATTGTCCCTGTCCAGATTAGGACATAGTTGCGCTACCAGCCAAAGTGAGCAAGTGACAGTGCAGTTCCATTACATTTTTGCTGAAAATAATTCTTCCAAAAGGCTTCCAGGAGTGATGTTAGTCTCTCAAAGAACAAGACCAGCATGTGTCATGCAGAACACAAATAAGGACATAATTAATACTTGTAGGGTTTTTCCATACTCAACCAACAAAGGTGTGCTGATATACCAAGACACCTTCATTGAAAAAACTTTCAACCACTGTGAGATTTTTTTTGTTGGCAGCAACATTAGCTTGAGTCCTGATTTGTGTGCAAAAAATGTGTATTTTGCCCAAAATGCAGATTTTTGTGCCAAAAATCCCCACACTACTATTAATTATAGTTATAATCTTGCCACACAAGAAGAGAATTTCAAAATGTTTTATTCTCATCTGCAAGAATGACATTAAGTGAAGATTTACATCCCTAGCAGCAAATTATGTGGAAAGGCAGAAAGCAGTCCTAGAGGCCTCTTTGAAGTTATGGATGTAATAATGGAAGTCTGGATCTTTCACCTCATCGGATACTGTTGTTTTCAGCTATGCTCTGTTATCCATTAGAAATGCCCAAAGTAAATCTCAGTTGCAGTTTATGAGGAAGTCCACAGGATGTCCTCAGAGCTTCACACAAATGCCACACCAGAGATTCCCTGCTTTTTGTTCTTAAACAGTCTTGGCTATTTTAAGCTATTTTAATTTTGGGGGGACTAAAAGTAAAAACTTAAAGTGGCAAGAGAGGTCAGACAGTAAAATAACTGCTTGAGATGTATGAAAAGCTGGTCTGGGTAATACTCGCTGTTGTTCTGGGATTTTGCCCAGTGACCGAGTGTTTGTGTTTCTTTTATCCTAAGATACAGGGAATCCTGAGCCCCATTACATCCACTGATATTCTGAGCCTTGGCTAGACTCCTGAGACTTTTCATTTTCCCAATTTTTGGAAATGACTCTTTCCAATCCATTCAACACAAAGCACTCAGTGAGTTGGGTATCTATTGCAGAGCCAGAAATCATCCACACTGTGCCTCTCAGGATAAAAACCAGTGTATGTGGCCCTAGGTGAGCTGCACAGTCCCAGGATGCGCCTAGAAGAAGAGGATAGTAAATCACTTCTGAGTGCTTTATATCTAGAAAACCCTGGAAATGGGTTGCCATAGGCTGGAATCAATTTGATGGCATGTTGTTGTTGGTTTCTCTAACCGACTCCATCACGAGATCAAACCAGTCATCATGATCAGCAATTTCCATTGCTGCCATGCAGAAGTACTGTGAAATGTTGCTACCCAACCTCTCAGAACCACCAAATGGTCATATCTGGATGGAAAATACATTATATGCTGTAATTTCTTGAGGGCAAGCTATGTTGGCCTATAGTATTTAATTTATTTATTTATTAAAATTATACCCCGCCCATCTAGACCGAAGTCTACTCTGGCGGCTAACAATAAAAAATAAAATAAAAACAATATAATAAAATAAAAAACATCAATAGTAATATAGTTCAAGATGGGGGGAAAATATTCAAGTGATGACAGGAGGGAAAGTCTGCCTAAAGAGCCAGGTCTTAAGTTTGCTCTTAAAAACACCCAGCGAGGGAGCCAGACAGATCTCTGGGGGCAGACTGTTCCAAAGGCGAGGGGCCACTGCCGAGAAGGCCCGGTTTCTTGTTCTTTCTCTCCAGGTCTCCCTTCGCGTTAGGCCCCTCAGCTGCCCTTCCTGGCTAGAACAGGTGATTCGGGTAGATCTAGGTGGGAGGAGGCGTTCCGCTAGATATCGAGGTCCTAAACCGTTTAGGGCTTTATATGTCATCATTAACACTTTGAAATCAATGCGGAAACGAACGGGCAGCCAATGCAAGGCAGCCAGAGTGGGGGAAATATGCTGATATTTTCTCGTCCCACTGAGAAATCTGGCCGCCGCATTCTGCACCATTTGAAGCTTCCGCATCAATCTCAAAGGTAGCCCCACGTAGAGTGCATTACAGTAGTCTAATTTCGAGACTACAAGCGCATGGACCAGAGTGCTGAGTGCCCCAACATCAAGATAGGGACACAGCTGGGCAATCCGCCAGAGATGGAAATAGGCGGAGCGGACCACTGACGCCACCTGGGTTTCCATGGTGAGCGCCGGATCCAGATGGACCCCCAAGCTGCGAACCTCACTCTTCGCGGTGAGAGTCACTCCTCCAAAAGAGAGGGAGTTTCCCAAACCACCAATGGAGGGGCCACCCACCCTCAGGACCTCCGTCTTGTCCGGGTTCAGCCTCAGTTCATTCTCCTGAATCCATTGCAGTACAGCCTCCAGGCAGCGCTGAAGGGACGGAACGGCATCCACTGTGGTTGGAGAAAAGGAGATGTAGAGCTGGGTGTCATCAGCGTACTGATGGCACGAAGCCCCACACCCCCTAATGACCCCACCCAGCGGCCTCATGTAGATATTAAACAGCATTGGGGAGATAATCGAGCCCTGCAGAACCCCACAATTGAGGCTCCACGGGGCCGAAACACTCTCCCCAAACTGTACTCTCTGAGGACGGTCCTCCAAGAAGGAACGGAGCCAGGCAAGTGCCAGACCACCGATTCCCATCTCAGAGAGCCTCCCCAGGAGGATACCGTGGTCGACGGTATCGAAGGCGGCTGAGATATCGAGGAGGACCAACAAAGACATTTTGCCCCTGTCAGCCTCCCTCAGCAAGTCATCAAACAGGGCGACCAATGCCATTTCCATACCGTGGCGCGGCCTGAAGCCCAACTGGAATGGATCCAGGGCATTGGTTTCATCCAAAAGAGCCTGGAGCTGGTCAGCCACCACCCTCTCTACCACTTTGCTGAGGAAAGAAACATTGGCGACGGGCCTATAATTGCCAATATTGTCCGCTGCCAAACTTGGTTTCTTCTTTATGGGCCTAATGAGTGTCTCCTTGAGGGAAAGGGGAACCTTGCCCTCCTGGAGAGACCCATTAATTATTGCCGTGGCCTATTCAGTTGTTGTAGGCCTGGCTGCTTTGATTAGCCAGGCCGGGCAAGGGTCAAGGGAGGAGGTGGCGGCACGACAGCGGTCAAGCGCTTTGTCCACCATAGTAGGTTGCAGCAGAACCAGCAAAGAATCATGTAGCATCTTAAAGATTAATGCATTTTATTTAACACATCTGGAGAAATGGACAATTGTCCACAAACGCTTATATCAAATACAACTTACTAGTCATTTAAGATGCAACAAGATTCATTGTTTCTTTTGCTGAAACATCCTGTGTAGAGTCCATTTTGTCTTATAGCCTCTCTTTTGCCACTGAGAGATTATGCCACTGAGAAGTTGAAGTAAATCCAGGTCCCAGCTCACCTGGTGTCTTGATAGCACCCTGTGGAGCAATGTGGAATGAAGTGGTTCTGATGGCATGGGCCTGCTTTACAAGCGCTTGCAGACCCTACATGAGCATACTAGAACTCTCTCTCAGCCTTGACCAACCAGAAGAGTGGTCACTGAGCCCAGGGGAAAGGGCCAGGTGGGCATATCTGAGAGGGGAGGTTCTCTCTGCTGTCCACCTTAACAGTACAAAACTGTTCCCCACCAAGCTCCAGGCTTCAGTCTCAAAGACCCTACCCGCACTCCCTGTCACTTATTTTGCATACCTTTATTGTGTTTTATTATGGATTTGGTGTTTGGCCGTATATGTATTCTGGCTCTTCTGTTTTGCAATATTTGGAGTATGATCCAGGCAATGAGCCTGATCCAAGGTGAGGTTAATGAGATTTATGTGCCAGTCCCTTTTGAGGGAATCCCCTTGAAAGATCTTAGGATGAATTCTTCAAGAACATACCCATTTTAGGATTTGCTGGGCCTGCTTCCCTCCCAGGTGGTAGGAGAACCACATAGTGGCTTACATCCATATGGCGTTCACTCATTTGCTATACTTCCTGTGGTTTCTGCCAGCTGGTGTGCTGTGGGTGGAGGGTCATGGAGTGGCAGACATATTGTCTGATGCCTGGATCTGTTGTGTTATATTGCAGCAAGGTACTTTAGTATTAAGCAATATAGTCATGGCCAATTTCACTGCAGCAGTGTGTTCGTGTGTTTTCTTTGCACTCGTCCCCTCTTTTCCCTGCCTCTTACTGCTACGCAGCTGCCACCTGAGAGTTTCTCAGCGTGATTAGGTATGGCACAAGAAGAACATAATATTTGCAAGCAGAATTTTTTCCCTTCAGCGTTCTCATGGGGAAGGTTTCCTGTGTAGAAAGCAACCCGTAATCTTCCTTTGTTAGGCTAACTAATTCCAGTTTTCCCTCCATCTCTTGTGATGTACCTTTCCTTCAGTTCAGCATGCTGTTGACTCAAAACAGGAAATCTGAGGGATGTTTTGCCTGCTGAATGGTTATGTACCAGAGAAACTGATTTTTCATAGACACTCCCTGCCAGCATTTGCATCACCCCCTGATTCTGCCAACTCTGTACAGGCAGAGGATTAGCACAGATGGCTCTGTCAGCCTGCCATTGGAAAGCCGGTCTTTGTATATGCTGCACCAGAAAACCTTTGCCACAGCTCCTGCTGAAGAGAAGCAACAGCATTTCACAAGCAGGCAAGACCCTTAGGCAATTTACACTCAAGATGACTTCTCACTAAGCCTCCTCTTCTACCCCTTTACCCTGCACAACTTGTTCTGCATAATATGGGCAAGACTGCAGTATGTGAAATTGCATTTTTGTCCTAAGCCATCACTTTATTTATATATACACAACATAACATGACTGATTATTGACCTGAACTTGGAATAATTACTTTTTTTTTTTTTAACTACAGCTCCTGGAATTCTCCAGCCAGCACAGTTAGTAGCAATGCTAGTTGAGGAATTCTGGCAGACACAGTCCAAAAAAGTTACTTTTCCAAATTCTACTATTATTGTTATTAAAGTTAGCCCCATGCCTATATCATGGGAACAAGAGGTAGGGTGTTTCTGTTTGTTGTTTAACCTTTTTGTCTGCTGTGTTTATTTTCTCTGGTGTATATATTATCAGTCTACATTATTAAATCATGGCTACATACTGTAGCTATGATCCAAATCCAATTTAGTGTTTGGGAGCCCTATCCGAGTGATTTCGACAGGAGAGACTGAAGCATGTGCCTTATTCTTCATGTGAAATCAGTGAAATCTAAAGGTATGAAATAAACCCCATGCATTTTAGCACAGAAGTTATTGGACAGCAGCACCCAGCATTGGATATTGCTAGGGTCAATTAATACCGTGGTCCAACAACACCAACAATATACTTCGTCTATTCCTCCTTTAAGCCCTACTCAGTTATTCTGTAATGTAGAATGATCAATATAGTTGGCTCTGCTTAAAATCCATCTCTTTCACCTCAGACTCTTCTACTAATGAAGAGTGAGTTGTTAGAAGTCTCTTCTAATATTCAGTCAAAATTCTGTCCTCGTCATTGGAATTAGGAACTCTCCTCTGGAGAATCTGAGAAGAAATTTATTCCATCATCTATATAGCAGCCTTTCAAATAACAGAAGACAACAGTCAAGAGACGCTCAAGCCAGTGCCTTCAGAAGAACAGAAATGCTGGTGTGTCTAGGATGTCAATACTGTTAGTTTCAGTGGTTGGCTTTCTGAGGATGAGAACGCTGGTACCTAAAATTCTCAGGCAAGAGTTCGTATTCTGACTGAAATTGTTTAAGAACCCATAGCATCCTAATTAGTTAATATGTCTAATTAAGGGAGAATTAATGGTTTGCCATCAAAATCATTTGGAAGTAGGATGAGTGAGAAGGATGAGTGAGAAGTTAGAGTAAAGTTTAAAGAAAAATTACAGATTTCCCCATAGGATCTTCTGGATAGTTTTCCATCCTACAACCCATTTGAGTTTTATATCTACAGTCTTTTGTTTGGGTTCAACATAGCTGGCTTCCTTTATAATTTTCTCATGATTGTGAAGAATCATTTGGGGAGACTGTGAGAAAGGAGATTTGACCTCGTTCTTGCAAGTCTTGGGTTGACAGCTACAACTGACCTTCCTATGCAAAGGCTACTAGAAGTGAAGAAGGTGTAATAACTATACAAGTGCAATGAACTAAGTGCCAATAGGGAGTAACAGAAGTAGAGGCAACTAGCTTGAGTTTCCTGGAGCAAAGGATTATCACAGCACTTTGCACCTCTTTTGGATATACCTCCATCTTGGCTGCATCTCTCGGAAAGAAATGTTCAGGTAGCCATAGGAATATAGATTTTAATTGTGCTACTTGCTAATAACTAACCAGAACTGAAACAGATCCACTGTACATTGTCTGGATGATACTGACAATTTCAACCGCCTACAGGAAGTAGATGGGGAAAAGTGAAATGCAATTTAAAAAAAAATAGCAGGCAGGACTGCACTCTAGCTTTGTCAAGTGTTCTGTGAAAGCTGTTATGAGCTGAACCTGTAACCTTGTCGCTGCTCACTGGTTATAATATGCCCAGTCCAGGTTTTGCAACTGGACCTTGGTGTGCAGTGGATTAAACCAAAATACTGAATACACACAACACAGAGTGTGTATGTGTGTGTGTATACACACGCACTTGCAGGGACTAAAATCTGGGTCACTGATGCAAAAGCATCCCTCTCTATACATTGATTTCTTGGCTATTGCATTTCAGCTTTCAGTCCTGTAGCAGAAGCAATATTCAACTCTAATTAGAGGAACTGTCAATCAAGGCATCAAATTGGTTGCTCTCCCGCAGACAGAAGTGGCTTCATCCCTGCTACATGATTAGGAAATGCCCTGGAGGTTGTTTCAGGATTCTTTGAACCTGTCATGCCTAGAAATCTAATGTCATAGCAGGAACTATTGCACCGCCACAGGGCTTCCACAGGAAGAAATGAAGAGCCCATGACCACCATGGGTGCATTTTAAAGAGCACTGAGGCGCACAAGCTCTTGTACAGTCAGATTTTTGTTCTTCCTCTGTTTCCCCTACCAACTTGGAAGAATTCAGCTGAAGCCCTTGAGCTTCGATTGATGGCTGTGTCTAGAACATAATATTTCAGAGGATGGCAAAATAGTCTCACAGTTCACAGCTGATGGTGCTCTTCCTAATCCTTGGGATATCCCACCGCATACAATGAACCTTCATGTCCCTGTAGCAAAGCTGGCTCGTTCCCTGGTCATTCAGCGTTGACAGGAGGCGATGACTATAGATTCATCAATCTGTGGAGCTCAACAGCACTTGCAAAGGTGGCACCACATAGAAGAGTCTCGGCTAGCTAACAGTCAGAGCCACAAAACTGTAGCTACAAGGGCAAAATAAGCAGCCTTCTCCAAACTACGCAGGGAAAGGAGTTTCAGGAATGCAGCAGAGTGGGAAGGAAGGTGTAGGAAAGGTGTCAGTTCTTCTTGCACTGAATAATGCTGGATTGACACTCAGGATTGCAGAGCAGTTGCTTTCTCAGGCGTGTTGTCAAGGAAGAATGTCTCTGGGCAGGCTAGCTAGGAGTCAGAGACACACAGAGCTTCTACTGCATCACTCAGGCCCTGGTTCACTCCACCTACAGCCAGGAGGCAGTTTTTTACTACAATGCTGGAGCAGGCACATCGTGGGGTGGGCATAGGTGGTAGGCATTCCCATTTGCTTTTCCCAGGATGAAAGGCCTCAGCTGATTCCAGAACAGTTGGCTGGTTTCCTGATGAGGAGTGGGGAGGAAGGGAGGGAATGAGAGAGAGAGAGAGAAAGACAGACAGACAGACAGACAGACAGGGAGCACACAAGAATATTAAGTGAAACAATCATATACTTGATTCTGCACTTTTACAATACAATGCAAACCAATTTTTGAACAAAACAAAAAGAAACCACAACCTTTACCACACCCAGTATATCATTTTAATAGAAAGTCAGCATAAATAGAGATATAAATTAGATGTTTAAATTGTCTGGCTCCCAACTTAAGAATCCTGGAGGCTGTAATTTTCTGATGCAGCCAGAAAATTACAAATAAATTCTGAGCAGCTCCACATAATTATAGTTTCCAGGATTCTTTGGGGGAGGAAGGCGTTGATGAGAAACTCTGACATGTTCAGTTGAATTGGTAGTCTTGCCGTTCTCCTACCCCGGAAGATGGAATTGATTTTAGAAAAGTCCATGTTTCTCTGCACTTCTGAAGAAAGCATAGGCACAAGGAGAATATTTTTTTAGGCTTGAAAATGAATTTCTGGTGGCTTCCATACCCCAGAAATAAAATGGTGTTGATTCTGGATTGTGTTCATGTTCAGGGCTACAGAAACAGTTCTGAATTTGTGGCATTCCATAACATATTTAGGACACCTTGTATTTTTATATAGTTCAAGTTTATGAAGATGTGGGATTTGTTTGGTTTCTACATTCCAGTTATCTGTAACATTTCTATGTTTAACTTCTCTCTCTCTCTCTCTCATGTCATCTCTTCTCAGTCAGTTTCTTAAACCTAATGAAGTAAGATTTTACCAGAATTTGAAAAAGTTACTTCTTTGCTCTAAACTACCCAGAATCCTAGCTATGTTGTCTGGGGAAGTCTGAGAGTTGTAGTCCAAAGAAGTAACTTTTCCAAACTCTGGATTTTACCTCCAAAATGCTCTCACCATAGTAAACTAATTTCCGTGTTGGTAAAGCATTTTTTCTGTTTTTGTACACAGAGAGTAACTCTAGAAGAACCACTGAAGGCCACAGCTCGGAGTGGAGAATGTGTGGGCTCTGTGCACTATTGGGTTGTAACTCCCACCGTCCTTTCTTGTTGGCTATCCTGGCCAGGGCTGATGTGAGGTTCAGTCTCACAACATTTAGAGGGCCACACATTCCCCACCCCACCCTAGACTGCAGTCTGACAAGCAGAGACAGGTGGATTGGTTTTGTCAGGCTGATTGGCTTCCAAACTGGATTAGGAAAAAATGGCTGAAATCCTGTCATACTGCTACATATGTGGTAGGCAAACGGCATAACATTCAGTCACATCTAGCTGGCAGTTAATGAGTCCCTGCTGGGAATTATGAGCATGCATGAAGCCACAAGGCTTACGTGCCCCCAAGAATCCCAGTGGGTGCTCATTAACTGCCACCTAGAAGTGACAGTGTTTTTCCACTTGCCTTCTGTAATAAAGCAACAGGATTTCATTAGTATGTGCAGTGAGGATGAGGCAGCGTTAAGGTGAGATATGAGCTTGGTGATGAGATGGAAAAGTATAGTAGAAGTATTGATTTAATGAACATATAGTTCCAAAAGTTACAGAAGGATGTCTCGTTGAGGAGATGGGCACAAATCATTCTCACCTAATCCTCCAGCTACAATTATTCTTCCTTTCAAATACCCAGCTACAAAATCTGCTCGCCTTTTCTTCAGAAAGAATGAGCTCTCAGTCTTCATCCAGCCCCCTGAAAATTAACCAGATTATCTGTTAAGTAATTGTGATTTTGAAACCTTTTCATTTCTTCAATGAAATCAAGAAATGACATGTTCTACAATGACAGCATCAGGGAAAGGAGACATGGTTTGAATTTGTGTGTCTGACTACACAAATATTCTACATTTAGAATACAAAAACAAGCATATATTATTGAAGAGTGGCCAGCCAGGCACATGCCCGAAGTAAATCTGGGCAGATGCATGGGGTCTTGAGGCTCACCAATGCCTGTCACTGCTAATGGTGGATCTGGCCAGTCTAACCCTACCCTTTTATTTGCATGATGTAGACAGGAACATTGAATAGGATTGCTAGGTCAGCAACTGCTTATTTCCTAAAATTTCAAGGCTTAGGTCTTAAATGAGGAAGTGAGTTTTTATGATATTACAGGAAGGTGTCCTTATGTGACAATTGCAAATATGTATGTTTTTGTCTATATGTGCACGTGTAAGAGGAGACAAGCAATGTAGATTTCCTGTACTACCTTCTGAACAAGGGTTATGTGCACAAAACACATGTGAATGTCCTCATATTGAGCCAGTGTGAGTCCTGGCACCAGATCAGGAAGGGAGGGGGTACCCAGGCATTAAAACAGGGGTGGTCAAAATGCAGCCCTAGGATTAAGGTTATTTTCCAGCCCCAGGTCCTATCAGACTCCTCTAACCTGACCCCAAAAATGGTTTTCCCGAGTAAAACAAAGAATCAAAAAACAAACCACCACCAACAACAACTGGGCACCTCTGGAAGCCTCTAGGAGCAATGATTCGCCTTTTTACATAGGTCACAGGTCTCCCAACAATGTTTAACAACAAATTCCTCTTTTTTTAAAGTTAGAAGTAGATTTCTGGCCACCTCCAGTTCCATGTTTTGCTGCTGTCCTGAAGGATTCCAAAGGCAGCAAATTGCACACACCCAGATGAGTTGAAGTTTCCCATCCCTTGCATTAAAGCCACTATAAACCATAAAATCACACTTTCTTTCTTTCTTTGGTCTGAGATTTGTCTCCCTGCCTGGATACCTGGTGAAACACAGCAGTTCACTGAGACAAGGCCTGGATGACCATACCTTCATTTTGTCCCACTTTCATTAAAAAAAAAAAAAAAACCCTCAAGTTCTTTTCATTATTTATAAGTAAAAATGTGAATTTTGGTGAATTCAGATAAAAAATAACAATTCATCACTAATTACTAGTATTTATTTCTGTGACATACTCTTCCATATTGTCCCTTTAAGCAGTGGATAGTAGAGACAGAGGGAGACCAAGGAGGAGCTCACCTTGCTCAATGTCAAAGACATCTACATTCTTCATAAACTTGGGCTGACGATATAACCTCCCCTGACGTAATCCCCCAAGGCTGAAGATGTTGTTCTCTGTGCACACAAAGCTGGAGAAAGCCCTTTTGTTCGGAATGTTGGGGAATTTGGTCCAAGATCGGGTCTCGGTGTCAAAGACTTCAAAGGCATTCACAGCATATTTTGATTGCCTTCCACCTAGGATGAAAAGTGTACAGTACAGCGTCAACTTTGATTGACAGCAAAATTTTGGATTTCTGTTCATTTGCATAATTTGGCCAGAACTAATGGGAATTAAGGACATAATCTTAAACAAAATTTTAAGAGGAGATAAAGGGAAGTGATAACTCTGTGTCATTAATAGATTTTCCCCTCCAGCAATTATTAACTAGATGGTACCAAGCTACCATTTGGAGGATATGAAATTGGTTATTCCTAGATAATCCCTTAAATCACTTTTTAAAAAAGCAATTTGCATTATACTGACTGTTGTTATGTGCCGTCAAGTCAAAACCAACATGTAGCAACCCTTTTAGGGCTTTCAAGGTAAGTGAGATATTTAAGGAGTGGTTTTACCAGTTCCACACCCCCAGTGAGCTTCCATGGCTGAGTGGGGATTTAAACTCAGGCTTCCTAAATCCTAGTCCATCACTCTATCCACTACATCACACTGGCTATTCTTTATACAGGTAGCTCATCATAAAGTAGATTTGATTGCTCCTTGAGATTACACACCAGAACAATCACACTGCAGGAAATTTTATATCTATAACTTTGTCAATATATCTATCTACACATAGCACATGGGCATGCCACTCCATAATTGTGATAGCTTGTTTGATAATGATTCATCGTATGAATTTGCTGACAACAGTCCATTCCAAAATGATTCTATGAGTTCTTCTTATCTACCATTCAGTCTCTTAGGTATTGTATAATGCCATCATTCATATGAGGGCTATTTCAATCATTTAGAAAACGTTGAAGTTGTTCTTCTACAAATGTATTTTCTTTTCACTTTTTGTCTATTCATATTTACACTTGATCTTGTGAAACACACTTGTTAAAATGTATTGGGTGACCTCTAACGCAATCTTGTATAGTGAGTGTCAACAGGGTTGGAGAATTATTGGCTTGGGGGATTTCCCCAGAAGTGTATGTCTCTCTCCCCTGCTCACACCACAATTTTCAGATGAGCCTCCCCACTAATCCATGAGCTGTCAGGGTCTACATCTTTCATCTCTCCGCTACACTTTCTATGCTGGGCTGATATATTTTAAATATCCAAAGCAGAAGCATGTACGGAAATGTCTTATTACTAAAACCTAAATAATCTTTGGTTTGATGAGTTTTTATTTGCAATGTCTGTCATGTTGCCACTTCCAGATGGGGTATCAGAATAAAAATATAGCCATAAAAATTCAAAGTAGAATATACAATTGTGTCAAAATCCAAAATCCTCCAACATACATAGTAGCTAAGAATAAATGTAAATAATAACAAAGCATTACAAGCTATCTAATATTTAGATAAACAGACAGGTCATCAACATGTGCTGAAAGTGTAATAGCGTCAGCATGTGTTTCATTTGCCCTCTTTTTTAAGATCATAAGAATGACCTTGCTCAGTCAGGAAAAGGCCCACCAAACTCAATATCCTTTGCAGGAATCACAGGCACCAGTCAAGAGGAAGTCCATCCAAAATTGGTCTCAAGTCAATTTTCTTTGTAATCTACATTTGATTTAATATGTATGTAGGTATGTATGCACTGTCAAGTTGATTCCAACTTATGGCAACCCTTTTTAGGGTTTTTGAAGTAGAGACTACTCAGAAATAGTTTACCATTCCTTCCTTTTTGGGGCACCCTGGGACTGTGCAGCTTGTCTATAACTACACAGGCTGGCTCTTATCACAGGAGGCACAGTGGGGAATCAAATTTACAACCTCCGGCTCTTCAGCCAGATGCCTAAACCACTGAGCTATCCAGCCAACTTTGATTTAATATAAATTAGATTAGACTCCATTTTAATGTCCCTTCCATCCACATCAGCATAAAAGGGCTGTAAGCTTAAAAACCCCTTCACGGATTGCTGCCTTGTCGTGGCGAAGGGGCTTGAGTAATTCAGAGAAGCTATGGGCTATGCCGTGCAGGGACACCCAAGACGGAAAGGTCATAGTGGAGAGTTCTGACTAAACGCGATCCACCTGGAGCAGGAACTGGCAAGCCACTCCAGTATCTTTGCCAAGAAAACTCCATGGACACAAACAAAAGGCTAAAATATATGACGCTGGAAGATGAGCCCCTCAGGTCGGAAGGCGTCCAACATGCTACTGAGGAAGAGCGAAGGACAAGTACAAGTAGCTCCAGAGCTAATGAAGTGGTTGGGCCAAAGCCGAAAGGACGCTCAGCTGTGGACGTGCCTGGAAGTGAAAGGAAAGTCCGATGCTGCAAAGAAAAATACTGCATAGGAACCTGGAATGTAAGATCTAGGAACCTTGGTAAGCTGGATGTGGTCAAACAGGAGATGGCAAGAATAAACATTGATATCCTGGGTGTCAGTGAACTAAAATGGACGGGAATGGGCGAATTCAATTCAGATGATTATCATATCTACTATTGTGGGCAAGAATCCCGTAGAAGAAATGGAGTAGCCCTCATAGTCAACAAATGAGTGGGAAAAGCTGTACTGGGATACAATCTCAAAAATGATAGAATGATTTCAATACAAATCCAAGGCAGACCTTTCAACATCACAGTAATCCATGTTTATGCACCAACCACCGATGCTGAAGAGGCTGAAATTGACCAATTCTATGAAGGCTTACAACACCTTCTAGAACTGACACCAGAGAAAGATGTTCTTCTCATTATAGGGGATTGGAATGCTAAAGTAGGGAGTCAAGAGATAAAAGGAACAACAGGTAAGTTTGGCCTTGGAGTTCAAAACGAAGCAGGGCAAAGGCTAATAGAGTTTTGTCAAGAGAACAAGCTGGTCATCACAAACACTCTTTTCCAACAACACAAGAGGCGACTCTACACATGGACATCACCAGATGGGCAATACCAAAATCAGATTGATTATATTCTCTGCAGCCAAAGATGGAGAAGCTCTATACAGTCAGCAAAAACAAGACCTGGAGCTGATTGTGGCTCTGATCATCAGCTTCTTATAGCAAAATTCAAGCTTAAACTGAAGAAAGTAGGAAAAACCACTGGGCTAGTCAGGTATAATCTAAACCAAATCCCTTATGAATACACAGTGGAAGTGAAGAACAGATTTAAGGAACTCGATTTGGTGGACAGAGTGTCTGAAGAACTATGGATAGAAGCTCGTAACATTGTACAGGAGGCAGCAACAAACACCATCCCAAAGAAAAGGAAATGCAAGAAAGCAAAGTGGCTGTCCAACGAGGCCTTACAAATAGCAGAGAAGAGAAGGGAAACAAAATGCAAGGGAGATAGGGAAAGTTACAGAAAATTGAATGCAGACTTCCAAAGAATAGCAAGGAGAGACAAGAGGGCCTTCTTAAATGAACAGTGCAAAGAAATAGAGGAAAATAATAGAAAGGGAAAAACCAGAGATCTGTTCAAGAAAATTGGAGATATTAAAGGAACATTTTGTGCAAAGATGGACATGATAAAGGACAAAAATGGTAGGGACCTCACAGAAGCAGAAGACATCAAGAAGAGGTGGCAAGAATACACAGAGGAATTATACCAGAAAGATCTGGATGTCCCGGACAACCCAGAGAGTGTGGCTGCTGACCTTGAGCCAGACATCCTGGAGAGTGAAGTCAAGTGGGTCTTAGAAAGCATAGCTAACAACAAGGCCAGTGGAGGTGATGGCATTCCAGTTGAACTATTTAAAATCTTAAAAGATGACGCTGTTAAGGTGCTACACTCAATATGCCAGCAAGTTTGGAAAACTCAGCAGTGGCCAGAGAATTGGAAAAGATCAGTCTACATCCCAATCCCAAAGAAGGGCAGTGCCAAAGAATGCTCCAACTACTGTACAATTGCACTCATTTCACACGCTAGCAAGGTTATGCTCAAAATCCTACAAGGTAGGCTTCAGCAGTATGTGGACCGAGAACTCCCAGAAGTACAAGCTGGATTTCAAAGGGGCAGAGGAACTAGAGACCAAATTGCTAACATGTGCTGGATTATGGAGAAAGCCAGAGAGTTCCAGAAAAACATCTACTTCTGCTTCATTGAGTACGCAAAAGCCTTTGACTGTGTGGACCACAACAATCTATGGCAAGTCCTTAAAGAAATGGGAGTGCCTGACCACCTTATCTATCTCCTGAGAAACCTATACGTGGGACAGGAAGCAACAGTTAGAACTGGATATGGAGCAACTGATTGGTTCAAAATTGGAAAAGGAGTACAACAAGGCTGTATATTGTCCCACTGCTTATTTAACTTATATGCAGAATACATCATGCGAAAGGCTGGACTGGATGAATCCCAAGCCGGAATTAAGATTGCCGGAAGAAATATCAACAACCTCAGATATGCAGATGATACCACTCTGATGGCAGAAAGTGAGGAGGAATTAAAGAACCTCTTAATGAGGGTGAAAGACGAGAGCACAAAAAATGGTCTGAAGCTCAACATCAAAAAAACTAAGATCATGGCCACTGGTCCCATCACCTCCTGACAAATAGAACGGGAAGGTATGGAGGCAGTGACAGATTTTACTTTCTTGGGCTCCATGATCACTGCAGATGGGGACAGCAGCCATGAAATTAAAAGATGCCTGCTTCTTGGGAGGAAAGCGATGACAAACCTAGACAGCATCTTGAAAAGCAGAGACATCACCTTGCCGACAAAGGTCCGCATAGTCAAAGCTATGGTTTTTCCAGTAGTGATGTATGGAAGTGAGAGCTGGACCATAAAGAAGGCTGACCGCCGAAGAATTGATGCTTTTGAATTGTGGTGCTGGAGGAGACTCTTGAGAGTCCCCTGGACTGCAAGGAGAACAAACCTATCCATTCTGAAGGAAATCAACCCTGAGTGCTCACTGGAAGGACAGATCCTGAAGCTGAGGCTCCAATACTTTGGCCATCTCATGAAAAGAGAAGACTCCCTGGAAAAGACCCTGATGTTGGGAAAGTGTGAAGGCAAGAGGAGAAGGGACGACAGAGGACGAGATGGTTGGACAGTGTCATCGAAGCTACCAACATGAATTTGACCAAACTCTGGGAGGCAGTGGAAGACAGGAGGGCCTGGCGTGCTCTGGTCCATGGGGTCACGAAGAGTCGGACACGACTTAACGACTAAACAACAAAAGCTTAAAAATCAGAAATTTCACTCCTAGTTGCAAGGGTGCTTTTGAAGCCATGGGACAAAAATAGATTGGCAAAGTACCAGTTCTTGTAAGGTGCTTCTGGAAGGAGCATGTCTTGTTGGTTCATCTTTCAATAACTGCACAAAGTCCAAGACTGTCCTTCTAAATCAGTCACATACATTTCACGTCCTCTCTCCAGTTCAGCTGGCATAGGTCCCTTACAGTAAAGTAAACACAAATGGCATGGTTCCCTGCACAAGGCTGAAAATATGATTTGATTATTAAAGTACTCTTTACAATACGGATGGCTGCCACAGAGTACAAGTGCTCTTGGACAAGTAGCACACAGAAAGTCTCCTTATTGAGCCTGCATCCCATGGGAAAGTTCACGCTGCAAGAAGGGATAGCCACAAACGGAAATAACTCTTTGGGTTTGCCAGTGGCAAAGGAAAGAGATTCACTGTAAAGATCCATCTGGAGACTGTCCTTTTAGTTAAAGATCATGGACGGCAGCTATCATTTCCACCTTGACTGCCCCTCCTATCTGCTTCTTCTCCTACAGTACAGGGAGACACTGAAAGAGCAAAATGACTCCCACAGAAAACCTTGTTTGTCTCTCAGGGTTGCCACCTTTTCTATTGGCTCTGTTCCTACACATGTGACCACAGACCTTAGTGTTTTATGTGCTGTGGAGATGCCATAAAATTCAGGGCAACTTGAAAAGGGGGAAAACCCCTGAAATTTGAGTACAAGATGCTCCCCATCCCACTCTACAAGCCACCCATGCATGAATCAGCTTATCTGATTCAAATTCTTGCCTCTTAACATATCCATAGACACATAGTAAGATGTGATATTATTGTTTTGGGATTTTTACATGATTTTGATGTCAGCCAACAGTAAAAGAAAGGGTAAGGGTGGCTCTACCATTAGGAGGCAGCTAGTTGTGGGTATCATTAAAGGATAGACATTTAATACTTATATATTTATCACTGGGCTGGATGCAGACTAACTTAATTGAAATTGTGTCCCATTGGAATGAATGGGGCAAGCTGATCATGACTTTGTTCCCACATAAATCAATGGGACTTACTTTTAACTCATTTATTCTGGATCCAGCCCAGGGGGTACAAGTATGTGCCTCAGCTGTCATAATAATTTGATTTAAATTATTTGACCAAACTTACTTGACAACTTCGTGTAGTATCTACATATCCTGCTGTGGGTTATATGTATGTGTGGGATTTACTGTTTTGCCTCAGGCAGCAAAATGTTTTGGTCTTGGCCTAGAAATTCAGAATATAATATAAATGTTACACAGAGAGGAAATAACTCAGTGCAGGAATACTGCTTAGAGTAGCATTCTTGCTATGATACCTAGAAATTCGTAAGGTGAAACATGTTCTGGTCTGATAAATTCACCCAATGGATTTTTGGGTGCCAGTAAAACTGCTATTAGAGGCATCAAAATAGGGCAATAATATGGTGGCAAAGCCTGATAATTCAACTCTCTGGATAGAAATCTAAGAACATGCAGAGGGTTACATTGTTCAAAGGTAAAAGCATCATAGAATGTGTAAACAAAAAAGAGTCTTGTGGCACTTTAAAAAACAAACTGACTTATTGTGCTATAAAATATTATGTTTATTCCACAAGCGATCAGTTGGTCTTATACTGTATATAGTACATGATTTTCCCCTTCTGTTCTAATGTTGTAACTCCACTGCCATAATCATCTGGGGTAAATTTTGAAAGTCTAAGATTAAAAGCCTCTTGAAATGTGGCACTGAAGTGTTTGCTTTATTTTTTACTGTCTCCTAGAACAGAGGAAGAAACCTCTCCAGGTGCTCAAATAAAATACAAGCAAACAGTATATATCAGAATATTAAAATGTAATCTCTTTTATTCATCTTCTCTTTTACGGGGTTTGATGTCAGTTTTGGCTATTTTGCCTTTGGATACAGCAGCTCTGAGCAATGCTGTGCTGCATTCAAACCAGTCTCCAAGGTTTGTCAGCCAATATGTACTCCTTTGAGCACTTCTTTCCCCATTTATTTTACCTTGAATGATCAGTTGTAAACCCACACACACACAAACAATACTGTACTGCACACAGGACAATCTTATCCATATTTCAGGAATAGTTGTTCTGTAGATTTGATTGAAAAGATTCACTGGAACATTTTGATCATCTTTTTAAAAAAATTAATTATACTACTTCTACAAAAACACCATTCTGTCTAGGAGCTTTGTGTTTTTTGTTAGCTTTATTGCATTTCAGATTTCTGTATTGCTGGTGCTATCAACATCTGTACATACATTCTGTTGGTCTGTTATCTTCAAACAGCTCTTTAATGTACTTTCTCCTTACTATGACATCAAGTATCAGAGAATTATTATCAGCAGTGGGTATTGTTGTCTTTTGAATACACCCCCATCTCCTTTTATGCATATTAAAATGTTGTGGATCATCTGCAGGTTTTCTATTCCTACACATTATTTGGACTATCATTTTGCTTTAGCTATCCTATTCCCCCCTCTCCCCCCGATATTCATGTATGGTTCTCTGTATATACAGGAATGTCTTTACTTCTTTGTTTTCATCTCTGTTCCATCAGCTCTATTTTTTCCCCTGCCACTCATTTCTTCACAATTCTACTTTTCAGGGTTTTGGTCACATCCACTAATACCAATGTCAATTCACAGTAAGTAAAATTTATATTTGGGCTTTCTGATTGTGTGACCTTATAATATCAGCACGAATCCCTTCCTTAACAACAGCACATACAGTTAGATGACTTAGTTGTTAGTGAGAACAAGACTGAGATCATAATTTAGATCAGTTCTGGGACAGGTTTTGATGAGCTGAACAGTTTGGGTACTTCTGATTAACTAGGATATAGCTGATATAATTATTTGCAATATTGTTGTAGGTACTATCTTGTGGGGATTTCCACATATACTGTTTCTTTTAATGGAAATTTGAATGTAGTGTATTTGAGTAGAAATCCTTTTAAAAAAATTGTACCATTTGTACTCCACATGCATTTTGTATTCCTAGTTCATATTTTCCAGCAAAAACTCTGCATTCTCCTTTTCCTATTTCAACATTAAAACCTACATTGTGACATTCAGATATTGTTTTCTCATATATTTTACAACAGTTTTAACATCTTCATAACATTTTTCTGTTTTGTTCATGCATCATCATCATCATCATCATCTTAAAACTGTAGAGCTGGAAGAGACTCTATGGATCATCAAGTCTAGCCCCTGTCAAAGAGGCACAGTGGGGAATCGAACTCCCAGCCTCTGGCTCTACAGCCAGATGCCTAAATCACTGATCTAGAGATTTATTCCTGTGGGACTTGCTTTTAGTTGGATGAGTATTACCTGGTCTGAATAGATAACAGGTTGCAACAGCTGTGCTAATGCCCTTTGTTAATATGATGCCAATCTCTTAATGGTGCTGTGTGTCACTACTGCTCAACAAAAAACTCAGTATGCTTGGTATCTCTTTCTACTTGGCCGGAGTGTAGCCATTAAACTTCATTTACCTCAAAGATTTGAATGTTTATTCTTTTTCTTAATGTATTGTGGATTTTTTTTCTGCCACATCCATGCTTTGTACATTCCAAGTTCTTAGTTCACTTCTTTTTCTTCTATTGAAAAAAAATCCTCTTTTAAAAAAAACCCCTGACTGTTATTTCTATTCTTTTCTTTTTTGAAAAGTAGTTAATAAATCTTGGTAGTGTGGATGCGATGCCACGTGAGATAGCCTCTGCTTGTATTCAGCAGTTCCTACATGTTTATTGATTTGCTGCAGGCTGCCAGACTTAGGAACCAAACCACAAGGTGTCTGAGCAGTTACACTAGAGTATGAAAATGAAAAGGACTGTAAACTATCTGTGTGCCAAAGGGCATGAGACAAGAACTGGGACCCACTTCCACAAAACAAATGAAGACAATGCCTTCAGGCAGCAAATTTTAGACTTCTTTAAGCACTGAACAATTTGTAAGAGCATATCATTTTCATATGGAATTTGCTACCAAAATACATAATGATGGCTACCTATTTGAAAGGCTTTTCTACTGTTTGTCTACTAGAGAGGAGCAGCAAGCTAAAATTTCTGCCTCATATACCACCAGGCATAAATGAAACTGATTCATGTACCCTTCTGAATTAGTAGATTATTCTTATTAAAAGTGATCTATGGAACCATTGCAAGCAAATCAAAGAATATTTTTAAAAGTAGAAAACAAACATGATTTCAAGCCCTGAAAATCCATGTGTTTGAACATAAATGGATCTACTATGTCTGAGGCCACCTGCGAATTTCAGAGTGACAAATTGTCTCTAATTATCTTTTGCTTTGCTTTGATACCACATAACCAAATCTGGAAAAAAAGTTGCACTGACATAAATTATGACTAATTCACAAATCTTTGATGCTTCTATAACACATCTTAGTCATGCTGCTGATGCATAGTGATATGGCTAAAAAACTCTGCAATGAATAAATGACAAGGAAGGACTAGTTCTGAGATCTAATGGCAGCAACACACCTTACCATTGTAACACTCAGACTAAATGCTATATAACTCCACTTATTTCCAGTTCAGAACCTAGCAAAGTGCCATCCGATGCCTCCTCCCTTCTACTATGGGCCCCTGCAGACTTACTACGGCTGAAAATACATGGGTAAACAGTATGGGATTTGCTTTAGGAGTAAAATGGATACATTCATTTTTTTTAACTGATCACATGATGCAAAGACCAATACGAATCAGCCTGGCCCTTTTTTGCTTCTGAAGCAGAGTTCCTCCACCACCACCACCACCCGTGGGGGTTTCTCCTTTTCTCAAGCCAGATCTATTCAAATAGTGCTTTCCCTAGTGGACATCCACTGCAAACGGGAAGTGCCACAGCACCAAACTCTGACCTCAGAACAATGTGATACAAAAAATAAACCAAGAGAGGGTTAAACAACAAAAAAAAAGATCTGCAGGCCCATGGGGGGAAAAAAAAATACAATGTGCACTTGGATGAATGTCATCTAGATGTCTAACAAATTTCCATTATGATCAGTGCTTAATGGGGAGCTTAAAAGGATAAACATGCCCTGGCTAGAAGAGCCCTGAGTTACTGCTGTGAATGTCACTCTATTAGGTCACAGGGAGAAAGACAGGTTCCGTAATCAGAGAAACTACTACTATGACTACATCAAGTACTGTAGGCATCCTTCAGTCTCGAGAGACTATGGTAGCATGCTCTGAATAGAGGTCTTGGAACGGCGTCTGGTGTGGCTGAGAAGGCCAATTCGAGAGTGACAATCCCTTCCACACTGAAGACAAATACAATCTGTCCCCTGTCCAGCTCCCTGATTTTGCTGCTTTCGGGACTGCCTCTTTGCCTCGGCCTGCTGGACAAGTGTCTCTTCAAATTGGGAGAGGCAATGCTGTACCGCCTGCCTCCAGGCTGAACACCCAGATGTCAAGGTTTCCCATCTGTTGAGGTCCAATCCTAAGGTCCAATCCAGATCCCGCTTGCAGATATCCTTGTATCGCAGCTGTGGTCTCCCTCTGGGGTGCTTTCCCTCCACTAATTCTCCATACAGGAGATCTTTTGGAATCCGACCGTCAGCTATTCTCACGACATGCCCAAGCCAACGTAGATGTCGCTGTTTCAGTAATGTATACATGCTAAAAATTCCAGCTCGTTCTAGGACTACTCTATTTGGAACTTTGTCCTGCCAGGTGATACCAAAAATGCGTCGGAGGCAACGCATATGGAACGTGTTCAGCTTCCTCTCCTGCCGTGCACAAAGGGTCCAGGACTCACTGCAGTACAAGAGTGTACTCAGGACACAGGCTCTATAAACCTGGATCTTGGTATATGCCGTCAGCTTCTTATTAAGCCATACTCTCTTTGTGAGTCTAGAGAACATGGTAGCTGCTTTGCCAATGCTTTTATCCAGCTCGACATCTAGAGAGAGAGTGTCAGAGATCGTTGAGCCAAGGTACACAAAGTCATGAACAACCTCCAATTCTTGCGTGGAGATGGTAATAGAGGAAGGTGAGTCCACGCCCTGGCCCATGACTTGTGTTTTCTTCAGGCTGATTGTTAATCCAAAATCTTGGCACGCCTTACTAAAACAGTTCATAAGCTGTTGGAGCTCTTCAGCAGAATGGGCAACAACAGCTGCATCATCGGCGAAGAGGAAGTCCTGCATGCATTTCAGTTGGACTTTGGTCTTCGCTCTCAATCTAGAGAGATTAAAGAGCTTTCCATCCGATCTAGTCCGGAGATAGACACCTTCTGTTGCAGTTCCAAAAGTGTGCTTCAGCATGACAGCAAAAAAGATCCCAAACAGAGTCGGCTCGAGGACACACCCCTGTTTCACTCTGCTTCGGATGTCAAAGGGATCTGATGTTGAGCCATCAAAAACTACAGTGCCCTTCATTTCCTCATGAAAGGACCTGATGATGTTAAGGAGTCGAGGTGGACATCCAATCTTGGGAAGTACTTTAAAAAGGCCGCCCCTGCTAACCAAATCAAAGGCCTTTGTAAGATCTATGAAGGCCATAAAGAGTGGTTGTTGTTGTTCCCTACCTTTCTCCTGCAACTGTCTGAGGGAGAATACCATGTCAGTGGTGGATCTATTAGCTCGAAATCCACACTGTGATTCTGGATAGACTCTGTCTGCAAGCACCTGGAGTCTCTTCAGCACAACACAGGCAAGCAGCTTCCCTACAACGTTGAGATGCCACAGTAGTTATTGCAGTTGCCCCTGTCTCCTTTGTTCTTGTACAATGTGACAATGTTTGCATCCTTCATGTCTTGTGGTACTCCACCTTCCCTCCAGCAAAGACAAAAGATTTCATACAGCTCAGTGGTGATGATCTCTTTACAGCACTTCAGCACTTCAACAAGGACGCTATCCTTCCCATGTGCCTTGCCGGAGGCGAGGGAATCCAAGGCCGCTTTTATTTCTGCTGAAGTTGGTTCGCTGTCCAACTCTTCCAAGACAGGCAGGCACCTAATGTTATTTAATGCCTCTTTGGTTACTACATTCTCTCTAGAACAGCGGTCCCCAACCTTTTTGGGACCACGGACCGGTTGGGGGGTGCGGGCTCCATGCGCGGGGCGGCAGGGCACCCCCGCGCTCGTGGGTGGGCGTGTCACACTTGCGGCTGGGCGTGTCACGCTTGCGGAGGGGTGTGTCGCACTTGCAGGCGGGTGTGTTGCGCTCACGGAGGGGTGTGTTACGCTTGCACGTGCGCGACACACCCACCCACAAGTGCGACATGCCCACCTGCGAGCGCGACACGCCCCTCCGCAAGCACGACATACCCACCGTGTGTGTGTGCAGGGAGGCGGAGATCCATATCCGCAGCCCAGTTCCAGGAAGCCCACGGACCAGCACCGGGCCGCGGACCGGAGGTTGGGGACCCCTGCTCTAGAATATAGCTCAGAGTGGTGCTGCACCCAGCGTTCCATTTGCTGTGCTCGGTCCTGGATGATCATGCCTGTAGTAGACTTCAAAGGAGCAGATTTCTTCTGTATTGGACCTAAAGCCTGCTTGATACCGTCATACATTCCCTTGATGTTACCTGTGTCCGCTGATGTCTGTATCTGAGAGCAGAGCTGAAGCCAATAATCGTTAGAGCATCTCCTGGCAGTCTGTTGGATTTTGCTACGAGCAACTCAAAGAACCTGCAAGTTGTACTCACTAGGACAGGCTTTGTATGCTGCTAGAGCTCTCCGCTTTTCCTCGATGGCTGGCATCAACTCCTCTGAATGGGCTTCAAACCAGTCTGCCGTCTTTTTGCCAAATGTGGACAAGGCGGTGTTATAAACAGCATTCTTGAAATGTTCCCATCGTTCAGGTGCATTTGCAACAGCCGGGCCTGGAAGAGTTTCCTCAAGCACTTTGACAAATTCCTCCACTTTTCTTTGACCGTGAGTCTTGCTGATGTCAATACGTGAGTTACATCGATATCCAATATTTTTGCTAGTACACACCTCCTCTGCTTCCCCCTTTTTATCCTCATTATTGTTCTGTAAGGTAGGTCAAGGTGTGAGAGAGTAACTGGTCCAAGGTCACCCAGTCAATTTCATGGCTTGGTGGGGAACTGAACCTGGACCACTTCAATTCAGGAACTAACCACTGGATAACACTAGCTTTCCAAGAGTCCAGAGAGAAGTGTGAGGAGAAAATACAGAGCCACTTTCTCTTGGTCTCAGAATCCTCCCAAAAGGGAGTGCCATCCTCCTCAACAGTTCTTCCTGTGTTCTGTTTTTGAAGTGTCATCCCAATTTCTTTAAGTTTCCTTCCTTGCACTTTACTTTTTCTTCTTCTTACTGTATCTATTGGTGGCTGCAAATCAGAAATGCCTGGCATCTGCATTTGAGAAACGATGTTCTAAAAGGAGCTTGTGATAGTTAGAGCTCTCTGTATATTCTGGGATTAAATATATGCCACCCAGTTTTGGTATTAAGCTGCTTGCTTCTAGACAGGCAGCTCCTTGATCTACTAACATTGCTCTAGTTGCGTGGAAGCTTCTTGGGAACAGAAGGCACTGGTTGCTCCTGAATTCAGGTCTGAATTGATGTATGCCTTTCCTAATAATTACACCTTACTCATCAACATGTGTGCATCTGTTTCAACCTACTTTCCTGTTTGCAAAATAAGCAAAAAGATAAATATACATAAATGTGCTTCTTTTACGCAAGAGATTTAGGCTACATGAGCCAGCTGTATCTGGTGCAGAATGTAAATTCCTCTGCTGCTCGCTCCTTTTTTAAAAAATTAGGACAAACCCCCCAGGTATAGAAAAGGCCTATATGGGAGACAAATACGACACAGGTAGCAGCCTCTTAGCCTAGAACAGAGGTGGGCAATGTATGGCCCTACAGATGTTGCTAGACACTGCAACTTCTCCCCATCCTAGATACTAAAACTACAGTGATTTAGTGCACAGAAATATGGTGGCAGCTTGTGGTTGGTGGGGCAGAAGTGGGTACTTATACCTGCAAACAGAGAAGCAGGCAAGTATTCACACATACACAGAATTTCTGCCACTGGTAAGGAGGTAGGCGGGGGTGGGGTGTTGGTGGTAGCTTGTGCCGTGGCAGCATCCCAGATTCAGGAATACAAGAATGAAAACAATAATTCTTGAGCACCCTGTATGCTTAAACTGTAATAATAAAAACAACAGCAACAGAAACAACAGCTGCAAAGATGACATAAGAGAAGCACTGACAGAAAATTTTGGCATTTGGGGAATAAAGTACATTTGATAAGACAGAGTGGCAAACTTACTTTTCTTCCTAAAATATTGCAATGAGAAGGTTCAATTCATAAAGCAAAAGCAAAGCGTGCTGCTTATATACCGCCCCATAGTGCTTCAAGCATTCTCTGGGCGGTTTACAAGTTAATTATGCAGGCTAAACATTGCCCCCCCCCCCCAGCGAGCTGGGTACTCATTTTACCGACCTCAGAAGGATAGAAGGCTGAGTCAACCTTGAGCCGGCTACCTCGGATTGAACCCCGGGTCATGAGCACAGATTTAGCTGCAGTACAGCAGTTTAACCACTGCACACAATTCATTAAAGTATTATCTTCAATTGTTTTACATGATAAATGCAGCCCATAGACCTCAGCAGAAAAATAGAATTGGGTGTAGATTCTGGTCTGACATTTACAATCCTAAGCAATTCCAGCGAATTCATTGTCTATTAGAGATGACTGGAGGATGGGAGGAAGAAGAAGCATCCTGAACTTATTTGGAAAAGTAGGGGAGAGTCAGGAAAACATCCATTGACCAGTCAAATGCATAATGGATAAGAGGAAGAGGCCTGAGGGCCATTCTTACCCAGCACGTAGATCTTTGTGGCCCGCAGGAAGGAGGTGGCAGCATACCTGGGTGTGGGCATGGTTGCCAATGATACCCAAATGTCCTTTAGCATGTCATAATGCTGCATATAATTGTGAGGGCGCAAGTCTGCTCCCATTCCCCCTGCTGCGTAGATTCTGTAGTCTGGAAAATACAGTAAGTCAGAAGAGAGAGAAAAGTCCAAACGTGAAATTAGCTCCTGGTTTATCCCTGTTTTATTTCAGTAGCTTTTGAAGAGGTCCTCTCTCTCTTTCTGATGGGCTAATAGTACTCCAAACACATATAGGACCCTCATTGCCCCCATTCTAGAGCAAAACAATATCAAAAGGGAAAAATAATTTGATCAGAATAGGTAATAGAGCCCTGCGTCTGTCAGGATTTCAGTTGGATAAAATAAAAATGATCCTGTGTTGCCCATAGGGAAGCTGAAATCTGAGACTTTATTCCAGCTCCAAACAGAAACTAAATACGTATTCCTGAGATTTGCCTGAAAATGTGGAAAGCTGAACCTGTCTTCTCTTACAGATAACTGCAATTTATATAACGTAAATCACGGTGGGTGTTCTTGTTGGTAAAAGTAACCAGATCATTGTGTTTATACTTCAAATCATATAAAGGTCTGGAGATAGGAAGATCGTTAATATGCCTTTTATAACCATCACTGTTTATTGAAGATGCTTATTCAATCTTAGCAGAGCTTGGAAAAGTTTCTTTTTTGGATGACAGCTCCCAAATTTGCCAGGAAAAAAACTTTTGTGTTCTCTGTATCTTGGCCTATATTTCCGAATATTCATCATCATCATCATGTGTCATCAAGTCAATTCTGACTTATGGTGATCCCTTTCAGAGTTTTCTAGGTAGAGAGTACTCAGAAGTGGTTCACCATTCCCTTCTTCTAGAGTGCCCTGGTACTGTGCAGCTTGCCCAAGGCCACACAGGCTGTCTCTTCTGGCTGGATAGCTCAGTGGGGAATTGAACTTCCAGCCTCTGGCTTAGCAGCAAAATGCCTAAACCACTGACCTATCCAGCCATCTATAGTCCCTAATGATATCATATATGGAATGATATCAAGAGAGTTTGATTTCTCTGAGTGTGGGGGTTGCTAAGAGAATTACAATAACAGTATACGAAGGGTACATATGATCCATCTGAAATGGTTCGGGGTTCAAAAATAGCTTGTCAAGAAAAGCACAGAGATGCAGTTGTGGGGAGGAGGCAGTGTGATGGTTTATGCATACTTTTTCTCAGCAGTGACCTTAGCTTTCACACGTCTTGTGACCTCTTCTGGCAAAGCCCTTCAAGCAGTCCCAGGAGCTAGAAAGCTCTGATCAACTTGTCCTTCAAGAACTATAAAAGCCATTCTGCAAACAAAACAGGCTGTCCTATATTTGGCAGGACTACAGAACAGTGTCTGGCTGTTGTTGCTTTTTTACAAGCAGAGAGGAGGTCACTGAAACAGATGGTGCTCTCCAATTACAAGGCAGACTTCACAGCCAGTTCTAGACCGGGCTGTCGAAAATCACTTGACTTTACCCAGAGCAATTCAAAGGTGGTTATTCCAACTCCTCAGGCACAAGGACCAAAGCCAGAACATATTCACAGGTAGTAAAAATTGGCTAATAGGCCCTCACTGACTAGATCTTTTTCTGAGTAAGAAGAAATATATTTAAGCCCTCCAATTACATCACTTAGAAGAAACACACTGAGGAGAATCCTTAAAAGCAAACATTACATTGCCAACAGATACTTTAGTAAAAACATTGTTCTTGCCTTTCACTGTTACAGAGATCCCCATTGAAGCTTCCCTCAAAGAGTTTCTTTTCTTCCACTTGCCCTCATCTATATTGTACATCTCCACGATCTTCAGGGGCATCTGGTTGGCTCCAACACCTCCAATCACCATTATTCTCTTGCCCAGTGTAGCTACAGCCACCCCAGCCCTGGCTGTAGGCATTGGAGGAAGAGAATTCCATTGGTTGGCTTCAGGGGAGTATACCTCAAAACAGTCCATGGGGACGCCATTGTCATCACAACCCCCAATGGCAAAGACCTGACCCCCAGCCTCTACCAAGGAGCAGTATACTCTGGGACTGGGTAGGGGTGCCAGAGTTTTCCACTGAAAGTCTTTGATGTTAGGCACTTCCATCTCAGGAACAAGACAGGCATCTGCTAAACAGTCTGTTTATACTGCAAGAAAAAGGAAAAAAAGAGAAAAGAAAATGCAGGGTTTCAAAGAATCATTCACACACAAAAAGGTCAATAGCTAGAGAATTTAGCAAGCCATTCACCTCTGTTAACAATAGTCTCCAATAATGATAGCTCACCTCAGCCTTTGCCATCCTAGCACTCTCCAGTTATGTGGGACTATGGTCTCTATTATTCCCAGGTGCTATTGTGCTATTAGCAATAGTACATAGGCTGGGAATGACAGAAGTTATATCTACAAATTTGGAGGGTACCAGGTTAAGAAAAGCTGTCCTATCAGCTCCACAGATGCTCAAGGTGCTGCTTGTTCCTTTTGCTGAGTCTCTTGTTAATCCACTGTTGTTTCATCTGCTAGAATTTGATTGTGCGCAGTAATGATAATAATAAAGATAATAATTTAAAAAAAACAGTTGTACTCACTTCTTTGTTTCTGCATCCTAAACCTGGCATTCAGACATATCAGTGTTGCTCTTCCTCCTACAGCTTTCTTCTGGGAACTTTGCGTCCCTTAAACTCCTTCTGTCACCATCTTCCCAGACAAGCTATGGCCCATCTCTCCCATCCCCTGTAAGTTGCCTCTGCCTTTTGGAGCAGAGCAGAGCTGTAAATGCATTAGAGAACAGCCTGTTAGTCAGAACACAGTCCTCCTAACAGCTGACAAGTATGTAGATGAGAAGAATAGATGCAGAGAAATGGAGAGCTGCACTGAGCAGAGAGCAGCAATTGCTGTGCATTCTCCAAATGAACAGATCCAGACATATTTCATCACAGAACCAAGATTTATTAGTCTTCGTTTTTTAAAAGGTCACACTTGCCTGACAGAAGTGTTTTATTTGCTTCTTTGGCCTCCTGCATGTGCTATAATAGGGACCAAGTTCTAATTTAACTATTGTCTCACACGTTATACCAAAAGAGGTGTCTTGCACATATAATGCTATACAATGGCACCATAAAATGCAAATGCTCTTTTTTTTACTACATTATTGTTACCAGCTTATTTAGCATCTACTGCATCAGGATTACAAAGTGTGTGGCAGTTGGCCTGTACTATACCCACTGGGGCTATGCACATGTAAGAGTATTTTAACATTACTCTCCTTGTGCGCAACCATCAGTGGGAATACAAGTTTTCCCATAGCCTGTATGCGTGGAAAATAACATTAGGTTTGGCCCAAATGCTTGTGGTACATGAGGAAAAGCTGTGGTGCTCACCAACATTAAAAGCTCATCCAAAATCATTTTGGAAGGCAACAGAAATAGTTCCTGCCTGCTGCAATAGGCCCCAAAGACCACTGGAACCAATTTAATTCATTTATGTTTTAGGTTTACAATTTAATTATATTTTATTCAGTTTTATTATCAGCTGCCTTGAGTCCCATTCTGGGATGAAAGACAGGATATAAATCCATTCTTTTGAAAGAAACAAGGAAAAAGCACTACAGGCTTCTGCTTTTACAGGTACTGGGGGTGGCTGGGAGAGAAATAACCTAAAGTTTAATTTGTCCTTGGCGAGCTTTTAAGCAGCCAATAGGCAATATTTCAAGAGTTACTTAGGTTGTACAGCTTATTAGGTTTCTTGGGTGCAAGCAGACAACCTCTGGGTATAAATAGGTATCACAAGGGTGAGGAATGTTGCCTAGCAACTGGAACTAAAGCACTGTCCCTTTAACCTGATCTTTTTATATACAAGTAGTTTAGTTTCTGACTGCGGTCACACCAGCGAAATGTCTCCTGTCGTTATGTGACTTTTAATCGTGTTCCTGTAATGTTTTGCGGTCACGTGGTATTTACTCCAGGATGTGCGTCCTAATGTGTTTATGGGTTACCAAGTCATTTCCTTCCAATTCAATAAATGCCTAGATCTTCTTGTTCACACCATTTGACAGAAGTTAACCGATGCATCGACAGAAATGCCACAGAAAAATAAAATAAAACATTAAAATATTTTAAAAGTACATGCACGGTGACAGTATTTCAGAAAAAGTTGCAATAAGACTGTTCACACACACAGCAACAGAACATTTTTTTTTTTAGATCTGCAACGACAAAAAGTAAAAGTCTCTGGGCAAGTGCGAAATGATCTGCGGACTGGAAGACAACATTTGGGTTGGGTGATCATGGCCTTTCTGTCTCTTTCACTCAAATAAAGTTTTGTCACACCTTTTTTCAGTGTCTTACTCAGTTGCTCATACTGACGACAGCAGGAAAGGTAGCAAGGATAAGAGAATCATGAAGTTAGAAAATGAAGGTAAGAATGGTAAAGGCATCAGCTTCATGCCACCTCAAACTTGCTTTTCTTTGAGGACGCTGTCCTGTTTAAACAAAGATACTTAAGGTCATATTCAAGACTGTGGATCATGTGTTTTTCCTCAGCTTTGTTTACCTTGCTTTCACCAAAAAGAAGGGAAGACATCACCAACATAGGTGCAAATTTGCATATAATAATTCAATTGTGTATAGATACAACTATAGAAATAATTACCACAATTTACAGTAAATAGGGATGCAATATGTAACACCTTAGTGGGGAAGCCTGTGGACACAAGACATTTGTGGCTGAGTTGTCTGCTGTCCAGGTGTTAATTCCTGAAGGGCAGCTTTGAGAACCCATCCCTCTCTCTTTATGCACCTCCTTCTGTAACCACATTTTGGGTGTTCCTTCAGTTGTTCAAAGTGCTAGTATCTAGGTTTCAAAGCATTAAGTATCAATGAGAAGGAACATAAGTATTTACTTGACCTAAAGAGAGCTTTGTCAGTTTTGCTTCTTCAGTCAATAAGAGCAGGCAGATAAAATTGACAAGACTAAAGATATTTTTAAAATCAGAGGAGGCCTATGTTGCAGTGTAGGAGTGGGGAAGTGGATTTTTTTAAACAACAGCAACCTAGAACTGGATAAAAGACTTTGGAGTAATGATGACAAAGCGACAAAGCTGCTTGTGGCACATGAAAGAATAATAAATGTATCAGCAGAAGGTTTTGTGGACAATAGTCTCCTTCCTTAAATGCATCAGATACTCTTCATGTAGGTCAGGGGTGGGTTCCTGTTTCCCAGACCTTAGAAGGCCAGATATACTCAGATCCTTACAAAAAACTAACTCTTTGCCACAGAAATAGAAACTGCTCCTTCCAGAGAACTGTGGGAGCACAATGTGTCCTTAACTTTCCACTACAGCCCATTATACCCCCCTTTTCCCCCCCAGAAATTAGAATTGATCAACTGTTCATTTCTGGTTTCTCAAAAAGGCCTTTCACACCTACAAGTGGCCAAAGGAGGGGATAAATTTTATATAAAGTGCAGTTCACGTTTCCCAGAGTCTTGTAGACTGTGCAGTTCAAAACACAAATCAAATTACTGGATCATTGATTCAGGTGCACATCAAAAAGAGTTCTTTACAGATCTAGATGAAAAAATCCAGTGGAAATATTCAGGTTGCTAATGGTGATTCCATGAAAATTGAAGGTAAATGGACTGACATTTTGCAGTGTGAACTGAGATAAGTGAGACTACTATAAGTGATGTATTGTTTGTTCCTGAAATACAGTGCAGCATTTTAAGTGCATCATATGGATAATAAAGGTTTTTCTATACATTTTGAAAATGGACAGTGTACAATAATGCAAGATGGTGAGATATATTTTAATGCAGTTAAATCTAATGTCTATAAGTTGAGTCTTTTAGATGAACAGCGACAGATCAACACAGTGCAAAGTCAGAGATAAGATGGCAGTAGCATGGAGCTGTGGCATCATCACTTCACACATAGAGGTCCAAAAGCAATTCTGGAGGCGCAAAACAAAAAACTTGCTACAGGTATCAAGATAAAGCTGCCAGGAAAAAGCTGCAAAGGAACGGATAGAAGCACTGCACAAGAATGAAACATGGACACTGACTAAGCTGTCACCAGACAAGAAAGCCATCGGGTGCAAGTGGATATTCAAGCTGAAACATGGTGCAATGGAAAAGTGGAAGGCAAGACTAGTTACAAAAGAGTTCCTACAAAAATATGGGGAAACTTCGATGAAACCTTTGCTCCTGTTGTCAGGAGCACAGCACAATATGAATGTTGCTGAGTGTGGCAGCCTCCAGAAAGATACACAAGTCAAGCACCTAGATGTCAAGACTGCATTTCAACATGGAGAGATTGCAGAGGAGCTGTATATGGAGCAGCAACCGGGCTTCATCAACCAGAAGCATCCTGATTTTGTATCCGAACTAAAGAAAGGCCTGTATGGACTGAAGCAAGCTGATTGAACCTGGAATGAGAAACTGGAGAAAATTCTACTGCAACAAGGCTTCAAGCAAAAGTTTGAATTTATTGCTGAAGCATGCAGAAAACTGCTACAGTTAGAGAACCTGCTGAATGATTTTGGAATCAAGGAAGAGATGCTGATCCAGGTGATGGACGACAACTAGAAGTGCTTCAAGCTGTTGCAAAGTGAAAAAGACGAAGGCACACTCCAAACACATCAGCATGAGATGCCACTTTGTCACAAGACTGATAAAAGTGTCATAGAGATGGTTACTGTCCTATCGTAGAGATAACAGCGGACAGCTCCTCTGAGAGACCGCCTCCAGAACTTGTGTAGCGAGATGGGTCTTCAAGAGGGTGGCTGCATGTGAGTTTGAGAATGGGTGTTGGAGTTTTTCAGTCTCACTTCCTGCCTTTATTAAGTTTGGCTGGGAAGCCCCTTTCTGGGCTGGGGTGTCTATCAATCTCTATCCAGCACTAACCAATAGTTCCTTCCCTGCCTCTCTGATATAAAAGAGAGGCACACCTCTGTGCTAAGAGCCTTAGCCCCCCACCCCAGTCTATTAGAGTCAGTCAGTCTGTTGTAATCATTGAGTCTGTTGAGGCCTGTTGTCACAAGTAGTCACATTTGTTCTTAGTTTGCTGCTTGATCTTTTTCAATTGCAAGTAAATGAAACATGTTTATTCTTTCTGCTGAAGCTAATTCTGCTCTGTGCCCTTCACTTCTACTGTTCAGCTAGAGGGATCAAACCCAAAATTCAAGACTCTGTAATATAAAGAAGATGCAGATTGGCTGGTGAGGTCATCAGAGGAAGATACCCAGGAGAGGGAAAAGGTTAGGTAAAGCACTGAAGGAACAAAGGTAAGGAAGAACAAAGCTCTTGCCTGCAGTGGTGATTGTTTTTGAAATGTACATAAGTACATTCATTCCTGTTGCTGAGGCAGATACAATTGTTTTGAATGAACCCACTGAGAAAAGGACAGGTGTACTTCTGTCTTAGCAGCTGCAGATGTTGCTTCTTACAAATGGAACACATGGCATTATTGAAAATTAACTTCCATATAAGATTTAGAGAAGGAAGACAGTTCTGTTCTCCAGCAATATTTACTTGTAAGATACTGACAAGTACATATTGGTATTTTAAAACCTCGAGAATATTTGTAGTACTCTAAGTGGACCCATTGTTATTGTTCTTGTCACTGCCATCTGCTTATTATTATTTGGGTCTGGTTTATATCTCATTAATTCCATTTAGTTCAATTATAATTCAATTATTAATCTGCCTCTTCTCAGAGAAGGGAAGGCTGCTCACAAAAACAAGCACATTATAAAATGGTCTCTACTGATTATTGTTTTTCTACTTAAAACAGACATAATATGGTGCTATTTGCCACCACAACTCTGGCAATCATAAGGTAAAAGAAATGGTATTATATTTTTCTTACAAAGCAGAGGGTTTTTAAAATAAACCCCAAAAAAGATCACATAGAGATATATATTGGTGACATCTCAGCTGTTATTCTCTAGCAACAAATAAATACAATCAAAGCTCTTAGCTGTGCAGAGTCTTCAGGTCCCTGGGCACATTTTCAGTTCACAGCAAGTGACAAGGAACTGAAAATGGTACCATAATGGCAAGAGCAAGCAATGTACTATCAAATGCAAAATCAGTTGGAAATCAGATTCTTCTAGACATATTCCCAAATGACCCTGGTTCAATTCAGATGCTTCTTTCAACATGGTAAATCCACCAGAATATGCATGCAACTTTTGAGGGTAAACTAGTCATCACTACTGGTCACCCTTCTAGCTAATACATGACTGCATTGTTGCACAAATGTGAAATATCATTATCTTCATCACCTGGTAGAACATTAATGACTTAGCAGATTTCCAGGTGATTGTAAGCAGTGGATAAGTAACGCTAGGGTAGTACAACCAGGGCTTTCAAGCAGGGTGTTAGAATTTAAAGGGCACAAGTATTTGTTGCTGGAGGAGTGTGAATAGCCCTTCAGCTCTTTAATTTTATGGAAGGGGCATAGCCAGCTCAGCCCAAGGCATATACTGCCTTTAGCCACTTCTTCCCAGAAAGAAGCAAACACAAAATAGGTGGGCTCAATGTGGACCCAATATGGCTCTAGTATGCTTAGACTGCAGATGGTGACAGAAGCCATGAAATCAAAAGACGCCTGCTTCTTGGGAGGAAAGCGATGACAAACCTAGACAGCATCTTAAAAAGCAGAGACATCACCTTGCCAACAAAGGTCTGCATAGTCAAAGCTATGGTATTTCCAGTAGTGATGTATGGAAGTGAGAGCTGGACCATAAAGAAGGCTGACCGCCGAAGAATTGATGCTTTTGAATTGTGGTGCTGGAGGTGACTCTTGAGAGTCCCCTGGACTGCAAAGAGAACAAACCTATCCATTTTGAAGGAAATTAACCCTGAGTGTTCACTGGAAGGACAGATCCTGAAGCTTAGGCTCCAATACTTTGGCCATCTCATGAGAAGAGAAGACTCCCTGGAAAAGACCCTGATGTTGGGAAAGAGTGAAGGCAAGAGGAGAAGGGGACGACAGAGGATGAGATGGTTGGACAGTGTCATCGAAACTACCAGCATGAATTTGACCCAACTCCGGGAGGCAGTGGAAGACAGGAGGGCCTGGCGTGCTCTGGTCCATGGGGTCACGAAGAGTCGGACACGACTTAACGACTAAACAACAATGCTTAGACATAGATGTTCCTTCCTATTCCTGTCCTCTCCCAACACATGTGACCCAAATTGCTAGTCATGGCTCTACCTTTCTGAGTATAAATTATTATTTAGTATGTGGTAAAAGGGGGATGAAGAGGCTTCATATCACAGCCTAAAGGTGAGATTCCCTAATCCAGCCCATGATACTCTCCCAGCCAGGCCAGACTCCCTTCTCTGGACTACTTTTCATCTGCACCATGGAGAAACAGTGTTCTAATCCTTCCTACCCAATGCCATTATGAGGATGAAGACTGGACTCTCTCTGCTTCCTAGTTGACCAACACAGACCTGGTAAAGTATGGAGCCATTTGAAAACTATGTTTATTACTCATATTGCATATGAGCACAGAGAGTCTGTGAAAGAGTTTGAAGAGGGAATGTGGGTCTTTCCCATTTGCTCAGATCAACAAATGGTAAGTTGTGACAACTCCTGGGAGTGAGTGGTGTATAGCTACCTATACACTGCCTGCACTAGCCAGATGTTAAGGGCTATCTAATATTATGTTTCAAAATCTTTCTTTTGAGAAAAACACAGCTTCTTAGTGTGGTTTGTGAATGTCTCAGTTTTTAATTAACAAAGAGTATTTAAGGACAAGAGTTATGGCCTAGATTCAATATGACGTTGGAAATATTTGGCGGGGAGGGGGGACACCAGCTGTACTTCCTGGAGTGACTGCTTGCTCTTTGGCAGTGTTATTTCAGCTGTTCATCATTTAAACAAAACTAAATATCTATAACTATATCTATATTTAATACCAGAGTGCTGTTGAGTCAATTCTGACCTATGGTGACCCTTTTCAGGGTTTTTCAGATAGAAAATACTCAGAAGTGGTTTACCATTCCTTTCTTCTGTGGGCACCTTGGGACTGTGCAGTTTGCTCAAGGCCACACAGGTCAGTTATTTGGGAGGGCACAGTGGAGAACTGACCTCCGAACTTTTGGCTCCACACCCAAATACTCAATTCACAGAGCTATCCAGCCAGAGGAGTGTGTGGCCTTGGGCAAGCTGCACAGTCCCAGGATGCCTACAGATGAAGGGAACAGTAAACCACTTCTGAGTACTCTCTACCTAGAAAACTCTGAAAAGGGTTGCTATAAGCCAGAATTTATTTTATGGCACACATTATCTATATTTATAATTGTCATTTATTATGCATGTGGTGTCACAAAGAGAGCAGAAGAGAATAAGTAAAGAGTTGCTTTTTTCTTTTTCAGTTTTTCAATTCTGACTTACAAATATTCTCCCCCTTGGGTAGTTTTTTTTTTTTTAAGTACCCACTCAACCAATAAGAGACATTACAGAAGCAGATGAAAACCGGGGGGGGGGGGGGGCAGTTTTCAACCAGAAGATTTAAGCAAATGCTTTTGCCTAACTATTCCCCCTTGCAAATGCTCTCATGTTACTTCTGATTTATGAATTAATGACTTCCAAAAAGGTCTTCTCACTAATGGCCCTGCTCAGGTCTTGCAAACTAAAGGCCATGGCTTCCTTTATTTGAGTCATCTATCTCATGTTAGGTCTTTCTCTTCCCTTGCTGATTTCAACTTTTCCTAGCATTATTATATTTTCCAACAAGTCCTGCCTTCTCACATGATACTCAGAGCACAGCCTCAATTTAGTCATTGTAGCTTCTAGTCACAATTCAGGCATGACTTTATTTATTTATTTATTTATTACATTTATAGCCCGCCCATCTAGTCATATAGACTATATGTAGAGACTTGACCTAGAACTTATTTATTTGTCTGACTGGCTGTCCATAAACTGATTTTGTTCCAGTAGCCAATGAATATTTGCAGTATGATCTCTAGTGCCATTTCCTTTTCTGAATCCTGTCTCAATATTTGGCATTTTGGGGTCTATATATATTAAAAGTATTTGAGGTAAATGTTGATCATCCCTTTGCTTGGATGGGCAATTAATGCAGTAGTCCTGCATTAAATGCAGTCCCCAGCATCTCCTTTCTTTGAGATCGAACGTTTTGAGTTCGCAGACCATTGTTTTGTTTTCCTTATATGTTGCCATTCATGTTCACTGGCAAACATGCAATCTGAAATACATCCTTTTTGACATCCTTTTCATCACCCTTTTACCATCCTTTTTGCCATCTGTTTTAATTTATCTTGTTATGTAGTGTTTTATTTTCTATCATGTTTTAATATTGCTGTTTATATTGTTTTAGCCGCCCAGAGTGGCCTGGTTGCTAGATGGTGCAAGGTATAAATCCAATAATAAATAAATAAATAAATAAATAAATAAATAAATAAATAATGTGTAATTCTGCCTTAACAGTGCATTCTTAAGCACACTGAGATGAGAGGGAGTTGCCAATTACACAATTACAACAAAAACAACAGAGTCTTGTGGGACCTTAAAGAGAAGTCTTACTTGGTGTACGATTTTCTGTATTGTAACCCATTTTCTCAGAGGCATCAGAACAAGAAGGCTAGCATCCATGAGAGATGATACCAAACAAAACTGAAGAGCCAGAAGACTCTTTATTGTTTTTGCTGCACGGAACTGCAGACTAATTCAGCTAACCCTCTAGAAATATCTACAATTAGCAACTGTATGTTTGTTTTTAAAGTAACTTGTAGACGTAAGGGGACTAATCAGTTTACTTTTAAAAACCCACTCATGCACCTGGAAATTCTGTGACTGTTGTCTTGTCTCATTTAGCCATTAAGTCCCTTTGAATTACTTCTGAATAATCACACATATTGCATAGCATAGAATTACATGCTGACTTAACAGCAGTACTTTTTAATCAGATCAAGGAGTTGTCTTCTGCAACATTCTGTCTACAAGAGCAGAGCTTGGAAAAGAGAATTTTGGATTGCCATTCCCAGAATCCTCAAAAAAGCAGGATCGGTTGCTGGATACTAGAAGTTCTGTTATTAAAAACTTACTTTTCCAAGCTTTGTATGAGAGTAGGCAGCTGGAATGACATAAAAGAGGAAGGATAGCCTTCTGGGGCAGTAGAGAAGGCCAGGAGGCTGGAATGAACACTCATGAATAATTGGAATGAAGCCCAAGGAGGCTGGAATCATGAAATACGTATAAATATGCATTTCCAAGATTTTTCAGAATAAATGAATCAGCAGATACTGATCCTGGAGATAGGGAGGGACATGTCACACACAGCACATCTCAGGAGGAGGGAGCACATTGGTCAGGTTTGGGTGGGGCTGAACCTGGCCCTCTTGGCACTGGGACGCCCGAGGATGGTAGGACGCTGAAGTCAGCAAGCAGCATTTGAGAATCAAGCCTGAGGAAGTTGGAATGAGCACGCAGGCCTTTTGGAAGTGGAAGGAGCTGCAGGACTCAGAAAGTTGTCATGTAGCCAGCAACGTAGACTTTTGGACCCATCGGGCACTGAGGAAGTTGGCAGCAAGGTAGACAGTGGTGCTGCGGGTTAAACTGCAGTGCTGCTGAGCCACTGGGCTTGTTATAGGTGCTGTTGTTGTTGTTGTTGTTGTCCATCTTGGTACGGGGGACACCTGGACAGGCTTGGGGGGCACAGCCCGGCTCTCGGGGAATCAGTAGCACCAACAGGAGAAAAGGGTCCAAGGTGCTACGAACGGCGGTTAATCTGTGGGGCCACGGGGCTGTCGGAAACAGATGCTCTGCAATCTGAAGCCGTGCGATGGGGCGACACCCGGACAGGCTTTGGGTGGGTCTGAGACAGGCCTAGGAAACTCACCTGTCACTCACCACCAACGTCTAACTAGACTTGCTGACAACCTTCAAACAAACAAAGATGCTCGTTTAGAAGTAGAAAACTGGGTGGGGATTGCAACTTGGCTGCTGAGACCGCCCGGATATGATAAAGATAGCCCTCAGAGGTTTTGGGGGGCTGAGACAGGCTGGCCCTCTTGGCACGTTTGGGATGCCAGGATCGGCTTTGGGTGTGCCAACTGCCAAGAGACCTGGCTGGCCCTCTTGCGACGTTCGGGGATGGGGACAGGCTTTGTGTGTGCCAAGAGAGGCTTGGCTGGCGCTCTAGTCACATCCGGGGGTGCCGGGACAGGCTCTGGGTGTGCCAAGAGGGTTGTCTGGCCCTCTTGTCATGTTAGGGGGTGCCGGGACAGGCTCTGGGTGTGCCAAGAGGGTTGTCTGGCCCTCTTGTCACATTTGGGGGTGCCGGGACAGGCTCTGTCGGCGATGAGACAAGTGGCTGCCTGCTGGGCCTTGCCCTTCGACTGCCGGCTGAGGGTCATGGCGGACCCAACGGGTGCCACTTCGTGGAGCGTGGCCTGCCTCATGCTCCCGGCCCCAGAAACCCCTGTGGCTACCCGTTTGAAAGGAGGTGCCTCCTCCTGCCTCCCCTGGAGCTGCTCTTTTCCCTCTCCCAGACGGCGCGGACGAAGTGCCTTCCCTGGACAGGAGCCTTGCGTGGTGCCTCTCCAGATGTTGGCGGAGGGTGGTGCAGGACAGATGCCTGGGGTCTGACCCCCTCTGGACCACCCCAAGGCAGGTATTGCAGCGTACCATCCGTGGGTCATCGCTGAGTGCCGTGAAATGATCCCACATGGCCCCTCTGCCATGTTTGCCCAAACGAGGACCCACTGCCTGCCTCTGACTGCTGGCCTCAGAAGAACTCTGTGTCCCAGGGGTGCTGCTGGTCTGGAAGGAGGGAACATATGACTCTGGGGACAGGGGTGGGGTGGGGGCTGTGAAGCCTGCCCTGCCGTTACTGGTTCCAAATCGGACTGGGGATCTTCAGAAACCAGTAACTCCTCAGATTCCTCTAGGAAGAGGAGAGGCAGTTCTTTTGGCATCTTTGGAAGCTTTGGTTCCATGCCTGCCTGCAAGGCCACTGGAGGAGGGACAGTGGCACTGGTTATCATAGACGTGGTTGTGCACGTGGTGGTCGTGATGATGGTGCTGCTACCTAGCCTGCGTAGCTTCACAGCCTTCTTCCCCTTGGATTACCCCTGAAGAAATCCCTTCATTTTCTACTGCCTGCCAAACAAACCAACTAAACAAATAAAGCAATGGAGATTGAGGAAGGAAACTAGTAGAGAGTCAGAGAGTGTGTGTAAATTTTATTTTTAGAATGATGGTGGTGTAATTCTTTGACTAAAATGTGACCTGCCTGCCTAAGCAAAGCCCCCCCCCCCCCAGTATAATGTAATTAGGAAAATTCCCCCCGACCCACTGTGGCAGAGAAGCCAAAAAAGTCTAAAAAGAAAAGCCCTGCCAGCTAAGTCTCAGTCAGACACACACACACACACACACCCAAATAAGTTTTAGAAGAAAAAGGAATGATGGATCCAGCCACCCACCAAATTCCCTGAGAGACACAAGCCTCCCTAAAATGAACTTTTGAAAACTGAATAATCCTCCCACCTAGTCACACACACCCCCAATAAGTTTTGGAAGAAAAAGGAATGATGGATCCAGCCACTCACCAAATTCCCTGAGAGACACAAGCCTCTCTAAAATGAACTTTTGAAAACTAAATAATCCTCCCACCTAGACATGCACACACACACACACACACCCAATTTGGGGAAAGGAAAAAATTATTGTCCTAAAATAAACTTTTGAAAACTGAATATAAAGGAAAAGAGATTCCACAGTCACACGACGACAGTTCTCCCCTCCCCCCACCAGACGATACACACACACACACAAGCCTCCAGGGGGGGAAAAGGTTTTGATTGATTTGAATTTGAAATAAAATTAAGTCCTTCCGAAGAAGTAGCCTAAGCTACCTGAAATCCCTCCCCAAATTCCCAGTAAAGTTGATGATGATTGATGAATGATGACGAAAAAGAAAAATATAAGTCTTTGCTTTGCTGCCGCAAAAGCGAAACCGCAAGAGCACCAGCAAGCCAGCGAGCAGCAACTGTTCTCACTCCGGAGAGCACGAACAGAAGTGGGGAACGGCCGGACCGGAAAAGCTTATATGAAGCGTCTGTAAAAGTAGATACACCTTTCAGCAGCGCTATTGGCTGCCGGACATGCCAATCCAGGATCTCTGTCCTGATTGGCCAGAGCTTCGAATTGGCGCCAGCAAGCTCAGAGAGGCCCCCAAAAGGGGTAACGAATATAGATGAATATGAACGGATCGACAAATAAAACCGAGGAAATATTCATCAAGCCATATTCGTCCTGATTTAAAATTTTACAAATACAGATCGACGAATATATGACGAATCGGCTATATTCGTCAGAAAAACTGATCCGTTCTTATATTCGTCCCCATCTCTAATTCAAGTTATATCTGTGGTCCCTCCTGTTAAAACGGTATCAAGGAGACCTCTTCCTGAGATCTATCAAGAGCCACTGCTTGACAATCAGAACAGCCAGGCGTGGTACAGATGGACAAACACTCTGACTCAGTTTAGAAACTTAATGTCTCTTGTTCTGCAGCTGGTTTTCAAGAACATAAGGAACCAGATAACTCACTCATGATTTATGCTGCCAAGCATCAAGTCTAACCAAGGACTGTTGCCATGGTTAGAAATCATCTCTTCCTGTTTTGGTTTTTTGGATGGCCTTTGAGAACAGGATGAGATTTAATGGATTGTTAAAGTCCTTCAAGGATTTGTTTGATAATCCTTGGAAATGCAAATCCCACAGTGAGGCAAAAATATGTTTTGCAGTAAAACAAAACCTTTTCCTGAGTTTCCCCCCATTTCTCTCTTTCTTCTACCCTCTTAACACCACAGATGTTTTCTGCTGCACTTTGTGAGGGGTATATAAAACCGACTTTCCTTATCATCCAGACATAATGTTCATAAAGCATCTGTCAGGATATTACATCTCATTCTTTGGCATTTAGAAGGCTCCTAGCACAGAGTAAGCATTATTGCTTTTCTCTCTTCGTATTGGAAGCACTGCCTCACTTCATTAGGTGAGCAATAATAATAAGCAATATTATGCAGAAATATATTTTCTTTTTAAAATGAAATCCTTACTGAAATCCAGAAACGTGATACACAGCCCCATGCACCTAGCAAGGGGGATCTGAGCAAGCAGCCATACATCTGACCATTTATAGTGCAGCATGACCTTAAGCTTTGACACTGTCAAAAGAATCTTACCAAACTGACCCACAGCCTTCATTTCTCCAGCAATTATGTTTAGTATCAAATGGCATCCCAAAGCTGTGTTCTGCAAAAACTACTCTCCAAGCAAAGCATAAAGACACATGGAGTAACCTAATGACCTCTAAGAAGCATGCAGTTTTTTGTTTGGCTACCAATGAAGACTTCAAGATGGCTTTGTATTTACAATTTGAAAAGGCAGCTATGTTTTGACAAAACGGGACTCTTTTATTTGGGGCAGAAAGGCAAGTTTAGGTGAACAAAATCCAAATGCCTACATACTGCAAATCTGGAATTTTTCTCCCTCTCTCATTCCCTCCATATACATGCACCACCACCCCCTCTCCAAATCCATTTGTATATAAGTTACTCACGTACATCTGTGACTTCAGTTCCTGGGAGAATGCAGTCCTTTGTACATGGAAATTAAGCCCCAAAGAGATGCAGGCGGTATGTTGGTAAAGGACGACTAAAGGAAATGAATTGCCCAGCTGCATAAATCCAACACATATAATATTCACTTTTCATTACAGAAGCTGAAATACAATCGCATGCGGAGGAATCCCCATCTGCTGGGGTGACCTGTATTTTCTCAATGCCTAGACTAGAGTCAGCTAGAGAAGTGTGTGCGTGTGTGTGTCTACAGCTACGCACTGGATTAGAAGAGCCAGAATAAGCCTTTTATGGCTCCCATGCTTGCACAGGAAGTTTTCCAATAGGCTCTCGTGTGGCAAATTGCAGAGACTACAGGCGGGGGGGGGGGGGAGAGAGAGCTCAGTTGGGAATGCAAAGTTGAGATAGGTGAAAATGTCAGAAACAGAGATGAAAAAATATATGAGGGGGTTTCAAAATACAAGGAACCATGACAGCCTTACAGTAAACTAGCACAGTCTTAGTGACAACATTTGTGTTAACATCAGCCCCCATCGACGGTTTCTCTTCAGACAAGCCCCTTCATTCCTGACAGCAAACTCTATACCATTCCCCTATTTGCCCCAAGCACTGAGTAATAATCGTGCTAGCTCAGAAGCTCTACAATTCCTTCCATAGTTGCTTCTGCAGCCTGTGTGATGGAGAAGTACAATTATTCCCAGAAAAGTCATGTTCTCAAGCTCTGCTGCCTAGCAAGGTGTGTGTGTGTGAGGAGTTGGCTGGCTGGCTGTGAAAGCTCGTGCTGCTGTTATTAGTCTGTTTGTCCGAAAGGTGCCACATGGCCCTTTGTAATTTGGGAAGGAGAAGGAATAGCAAAGCTATCAGAGAACCTACCATTCTCTTATCAAACACAGCAATGAAGGCTTCAGGGTCCAGCTACGACCACACCTAGCAGATATAAGCCCTTGCCTTCCAACAAGAAATGAAATATCTACTGCCTTGATCTCTAACTTTTAAAGTTTCAGAACACTGACCTTTGGCTGAGAATGTACCTGCCTGGTAAAAATAATGCCGACTCCGCTATAGGTCACCAGCCTTTCCTATCACTCGGCCATGTGCCTCCTGAGCTGCTCTGTTCACCTTGAGCCCCTCAATAGCACTGCTATTTCTTCTCCTTCCCAAAATTACAAAGGGTTGTGTGGCACTTTTCAGACTAACTGACTGATTATAGTCGCATGAGCTTCACAGAGACACTGCCAGTTCCCTCAGATCCTCACCAGGTTGGGCAGCAGAGCTTTGGGATATATGACTCTTTGAGACTGGGGAATCCTGGAAATTGTTGTCCAGAAAGCAATTTTTCCAAGTTCTGCTGGATACTATAAAAGATAGGACTACTGTATTTTCCTGTGTATAAGATGCCCCGATGTATAAGACGACCCCCACTTTTCTAACCCCAAATTAGAAAATTTGATCGCTGCTTTCCCCGCCGCTTCCTTTTGCTAAGCCCCGCGGGGCTTAGGAAGTGGCAGCGATCAAAGTGATCCTGCAGGCCTTTGATCGCTGCTTTCCCCCTCCTTTTGCTAAGCCCCATGGGGCTTAGCAAGTGGAGGGGGAAAGCAGCGATCAAAGCGTGGCAGGATCGCTTTGATCCCTTCCCCCCTCCACTTGTTTTTGTTCTCTCCTCAGCTTACCTCCGTGTATAAGACGACCCTCAATTTTTAGTCTAAAGATTTTAGACAAAAGTATTGTCTTATACACAGAAAAATACTGTAATCTCAGTATAAAGATGGCAGGGTTTCTCTGAGACTGGAAGTCATCAACAGGTGTGTCCAAGCTTTACTTTTCCCATCTTTCCTCCTTAGTTCATGATTTCTGACCCCAGCAATAATGTGCTGAAAGTTGTACCATTGTCTGTATCTCACCTTTTTTCTTCAGCTTTGCAAGTGATGTGCCTCAGTATCAAATTATCTGTTACAGAAAACCTGCTATTAGAACAGAAATTACATAAGTATTCAAGATGATTCTGGCAGAACTTTGAGTCTGAAAAATCCATCTTGCAAACAAAGCCTATATTTAACTCCCAAAGACCAGTCACAGAAGATAGCAATCTACTTTGCAAACAATAAGGAGAGAAAAACTCGTGCTCTGACAATCACACACTTTAAACCGTTAAGAAATTTGCTCTCCTAATGGTGGGTTATCTGTAAAGTTCCATTCAGTTCTGATATACATTATAGCACTGAACAGCCCTGCAATGCTGTGAGTCACTACTTGGAGTCATTTCTCAAGGTCCAGATTTATAATTCTCAGAATGGAGCAAGCCATAGATTAAGAGATCAGAAGAGAGGTTTATGAGATTATTTTGTCGTGTGAGCTAGCTCCACTACACGTCATTTCCTCCACCAGAGATGTAACTTCTGAATCAAAAAAGATGGTGGTCTCAGCAGAGCACAGATGCCCCACAGATCAAGACAAATGCCTTTCAACAACACCATAGGTACACAGCAGTGGGCATTGGCTTCCCATTTTATGACTGCGAAAAGACAGATTGTCCTTTCCACTCTGATTGAGATATATCTTCACTGTATTCGGCCTCTAGTCATCTATCATCATGGAGAAAAAGAAAACCATCCTAAACATACAGTCTTTATATGGGGGCCAAAGGTTGTAATGTGGCATACAGGGCTGGGGAACTACAAGCATATATAGCATATTTTCCGTAATTGTTCTGGTTTTCCTTGCCAGGAATTTACATCAGCATCCTCACATCAGCCTTTTCCAATGTGATGCTATCCAGATATGTTGGATTACAGCTTTCATCACAACACATTAGCTTGCAAGGCACTAGGTTAGGGAAGGTTGCCCCAGATACGTGACCTGTTGCACTTGAGATATTTCTTCTAGATACTCTCCCTCTGACCTTCCTGTCCTTTTTCTAGCCACATGTTACATGCTATGTGCTTATTGTTGATTGGAATACTTAGGCTGCAGCCCTATATACACATTCAGTCTTGGTACTCCAACATGAGGTGAAGACACTGACAGGACAGAGGTCTTGCTGATGTTAATGGAATTTAAATTGGCATGCTTATTGCTGATTGGAATGCTTAGGCTACAGTCCTATATATGCAATTAAGTCCAACTAAAATCAATGGGACTTACTTCTGGGTAAACATATACAAGAGTGTGCTGTTATTATGTTAGTGATTAGTTCTTGTGTATGACAGCATTCCCAAGCTCAGGTACTAGCTGCAAGGCATGATTGAGGAATAATAAGTATAAAATATTATTAATAATGTGTGATCAATAGTAAAGATTTCATGGCACTTATCCAATTGATTCATACAGCACTTAGAAGTTAATTGGAAAATGTTGAATCATACTTTCCAAAAATATTACAATATACCTCTTATTCAGGAAATTCCATGCAATTTGCAATTGTTAAAATTTGCCAGTGTTCATGGGTAGTTCTGACTGAATGCGAATAGCAATCTTAACTTTGAAGTGTGAGGTCTGGGGTCCAGAAAGGACACATCTGCAGGAGCTGCTTCTATGTTTCCGCTTTTGCAGTGGCATTCTCTGTAGCCATTCAAACACAGCTTCTTACTGGGCAGGTTGAACATTTCACCGCCGCCACCCCCCCCCCCCCCCCAAGATATTTATGATGTCAAAAAGAAGAAACCATTTCATTTCAGAAAGCTAAAGGTGAGTAGTGGCTAAGAGTGGGTTGTGACGCAGAAAGCATTGGTTCAAATGTCACTCTTGAAGTAAAGATATTTACAATTTTCGAAAAGCTACTTTTTTGGACTCAGGCTTCCAGAGCCTACCAGCTATGGGGATTCTGACTGGGAGAAATCTGAAAGCTAGAGTCCTAGAAAAGTAATTTTACCAAAGTCTGCTCATCAGGTAACCTGAGGCAGCCTATTTTCTCTCATCCCTATCCCATCTTCATCCCTACCCCATCTTTTTATCCTCATACTGAAGATGGGGTTTTTGTAGGCATCCTTCAGTCTCAGAGCACGTTACCATAGTCTCTCGAGACTGAAGGATGCCTACAAAAACCCCATCTTCAGTATGAGGATAAAATGGATCAGGACTAATCAAGATATTTTGTTGCCAGAGACAGAGCAGCAAAAGGAGCACCCACCCAATCTACTTGAAGTCAAAATGTCTAATATCTAAAGATGGGCAAGTGCATTTTGGCACATGGAAAAGGACTGCCTCACAAGATTATTGTAAGATAAAAATGGACCATATTCTGTAGCATCATGACAGCCCTGAAGGAAATATGGTCTATATTAATAACACCTAGTCATCCAATTAACAGCATCCTTCCAAGAAAATCTGAAAACTCAGAGGTGTTCCCTGTGAACTCCTCACACACACACATACACTTCTCATTGCAAGAGCAGGTGGTACTTTTATTAGACCACTAAAAAAGTCAAGCGAACAGCTAGCTTTTGATAATTCATCTTCCTCAGGCTGTGCACCAAGAATTTGTGGATAGTTCAGAAGAATTATATATTAGAGACCCAAAGGTTCATGGCAGATGTTTATGCCATATCTTCTTCTTAAGTTAAGTTCAGAGGCAGTCGGCAAGCAACTTGTGGGATGTGTGTGATTTCAAACTCTTCCCTAGGCACCAATTGGGAGGTAAATTCCAACCAGGACTGGCAATATTTTGTCTAAATTGATTGGGAGAGAGATTCCAATCAACACTACTAGAGGTGGAATCTAAAGTCTACCTTTCTGATTTGAGATATTTGGATATTATTAGTTCATGGATGTGCTATAAGTCAGAATTAACTTGATCACCGGTAAAAATAACATGAACAATACAGTCACTTGAGTACCTCCAAGTAGTAAGTAAAGGTATTATTTCATTTTTTAAAAATCCAAATTTTAGTATGGAAAATGTTCTCACTATATTATGACACGTAAAATCTGGTCATACAGATTGGGGTCAGATGAAAAGTGTCTGCCAGTTTGAAGGAGAAAGGTTTGTGCAGGGGCTGGACACTTCTGTCATCTCAAACACACCCCTGCCCAGAGGAATCTTGCAATTTAAAATCAAACAATTAGCTATTTTTTTAAAAAAAAATCTGGCCACATACATTTGTTCTAATATGTTATTGGGCAAACATTGCTTAAAGCAGCACAGCTGATTGCTCACCAGAAATATTGGTGAGGGGAAAGAAGAACATGGCTCATTTGGAGAGCAAGGGGAGGCCACAGCCAACTCATGGAGGGGAAATGTACAGACATGTTTCTGTTTTACATGTGTACAAATTATCTAAGTATTAATCTAGAAACATGTTTTTTGGATTTCAAACCCAAGTGCTCTGAGCCAGTATGACCAATGGCCATGATGGCTGAAGGATTCTGGGAGCTGAAGTCCAAAAAGTAGCTTTCCCAGTCTCTGGAAGCTCTCCCCAGCCCATACAGTTGGTAAGAGCTTTTCCCTTGGTGCCAGGATACAGTCGTGCAGATTGCCAGATTTTCTGCTCAGTCAGCTAAGGGAGCTTCCACAAGTAGACCTGATCCAAGATATTTTGATCCCTGAAGGAACAGACGATACATACTATGTACTAGCACTGATTGGACTGCACCTGTGGCTGTTGGCTAGTTCAGAAATCTCAAGACAGACACGGCGCACACACTGCTGTGCCCACTCATAAAGGGGAACATTGAAAGAGCTCAGGAGGAATCACGCAGGGGTTGGTATCATTGGCTCCCAGCATCTGCCATATGAGACGTCCTGCCTACTGGTAGGGCGAGCCTCATCCTTAAGCTTGATCCTTGTAAACTAGTTTATGGGTTCTAGTAGTTATTTTGCTTGTTTACACGATTATACAGTGATTTCTGTCTAGGGCTTGGTCTATAATCAACAACATCTGGTTTGAAGGGCTTGGGAAACTGCACCGAAAAAGAGGTTTTTTAATTAAAATATTGCAGATCACCCTTGGCCCTGTAAACAGCAAAAGCTAACCATGCAGCACTTTAAAATGCACCATCGTCTAATTTTAAGAATATGGAAACAGCATGGTCAATGGTCGCAGGGTAAATTTAGCATTATGGCAGTAATCCCCTTGCCCGACTCCACAGACTCTTTTCCATGTGATTTTATAAGGGTATGAATAGGACAAGGTGAGAACTTTTTTAGTGTGTTTTTGATAAGAATTAATCAAAATTTAGAAATTTCTTCATATTCAGGATGGAAAGAATCCAATATTCAACAATATTAAGCTGTAAGAGAAACTAAAACTGCCCGATTAAATCTCTGATCCCATGGCATTAAGTATTTGAGCCTAAACCTCAGGCTCCAAATTTGGGCCTGAATCTTGGTGTATTCAACCATGGCATTACAGACACATTTAGTGCCAGCTCTTCTCTTCTGACTGACTTCTCATATTTAATACTTATATGTAAAATCAACAGATTTCCCATTCCTGGGTGCTATTCCTGGATTTAGCAAGAGGTTGGGCTCAGTTAACTGGAGCATCTAGTGGAGTTTGATTTCCCACTGTGCCTTGAAGGAGAAGACCCAGCCAGCCAGGCAAACTACATGGTCCCAGAGTGTCTTCAAAAGAAGGCAAACCACTTTTGAGTACTTTATACCTAGAAAACCCTGAGGAAGGTTGCCACAAGCCAGAATCAAGTTGATGGCATATACAGTAATTACCAATTAGAGGCTATAACAACTATGGAGTTCCAAAGTAGTCAAGAAGCAAATTGTTTTAAAGAGTAGTGCAAGATGAATTATCTTTTGTTTACAACCTTATTGGGAAGGAATTGTGTGGTATGGAACAAGAAAAAAAACTTTGTTTTTAAAAACAAAGCAGGTTGTGAAAAATATCAATTTTTGAAACATAATGTGAAATTTTTTTAAATGTGAAACACAAAATGCCAATAAACAAGATTGTTGCATTGGTTTCATAACAGGGCAACCTCCTGTCTTCTTTTAATGGTTTTAATCTCTAAGCTATCCAACAGGACTATTTAATTTGCATATAAATAGAATGATTTGGAAGTAAATGAAACTAATATTAAAAGGCTTATTAATCTGCAGCTGGTACTTTAAAAAGGAAAGAGATGAAATTCTCCAGATAGATTTCGGCAAAGTAGAGAAGAAAACTGATGTTTGTAGACTATTGTTCTGCATAAACTACACGGACATACCTGTGCAACCATTTCCTGAGAAGTGTGCCCCACCGTGGGCAAAATGTTACTGGCACAATAGTTGTGTATGCATCCTATACTCCCATAGCAAGCTATATATGTATATATAAATTGGAGTGACCATTTTAATAGTTCTCTTTGCTTTTCTATGCTATCTTTCCTCCCTAAGCTCAAGGCAACAACCCTGTGAAGTAGGTCAGGCTAAAAGAGAGTGGTTGGCCCAAGAGGAACCCCAAGTTTGATCATTCAGTGGGGATCCTTTTAAAAGTGTATGTGTCCTTCTCTCTATCACATATTTCTTATCTTTAAAATGGTGGCAATGTCACCATTGGTGTTCACATCTGGGCAGAGAGACGGATTAATCTGTTAGAATGATGGATGGGCCTATTAGAATTGTCTGTTTCCAAAGACTTATAGATCCAACTGGTTTCCAGAATGTCCTTGGGTTTTTTTCTGGGTGACCTGGTTGGCGCTCCTGTCAAAGACCAGGTCTTCCACAGGTATTCAGAGATGACCCATGCAGTAGACATGATCACTCCTAAACACCCTCCTCGGTGGAGAGCCTGATCCTCCCCATGGTTTACAAAATAGTTGAAGGCGATAAAGCAATTATGAAGACAGTTAGAGAGCAGATGGAGGAAAGCTCCCACAGAATGCAATCTGGCTGCAGCCAGGGAGATGCCTGGCAAATATTGTAATTTAATTAAGGCCACAAAAAGAGCCTATAATACCCAATTAATTAACATGGCCTCCAGTCAACAGGTGGAATGCTTTTGAGTTGTCTGCAGCCTTACAAGTTCCATACAGAAGTAATAATTACAGCCAACCATAGAGAACTGTAACCAACTGGCAGCCCATTTTATCTATCTATCTATCTATCTATCTATCTATCTATCTATCTATCTATCTATCTATCTATCTATCTATCTATCTATCTATCTATCTATCTATCTATCTATCTATTTGGCTTTTATACCACCCATCTAGATAAATCTACTCTGGGCGGTTTACAGTCCAAAAAGCAATAGAATTAAAAACATCAATTAAAAAAAAAACTAAAACAAGCAAACATAATCCAAAATGGAAAAACCAGGGGAAGAAATTAAGTAATGTCAGGAGGGAAAGCCTGCCTGAAAAGCCAGGTCTTCCATTTATTCTTAAAAATTCCCAGCAAGGGAGCCAGGCAGGATCAAAGGTTGATTGCATCCATCAAGACCTTGACTCATTACTTATTCCAATAGATCAGATGAGATGTTCACAGTCTAGTCAGGTTATATTGGATCAGTTTCATTTAGTAAGGCCTGAGGTTGTGCACAAAGCACTTGCACACTGTAAAGCTACTACCTCTCTTTTAGACCCTTGCCCATCTTGGCTATTAAAATCTAGTAAGAATATAACAGTTGAATGTGCCGCTTATGTTATCAATGCTTCTCTCCAAGACGGCCTCGTGACCTCCTCTTTAAAAAAACTATAATATGGCCCATTCCTAAAAAAACTAATTTGGCAATGGATGACTTGAACAATGATAGACATGTCTCAAATATTCCTTTCCTGAGCAGGTTGATTGAGAAGATGGTAGCTGACCAACTGCAGGTTCTTGGAAGAAACTGATAGTCTGGATCCAATTCAATTGGGGTTTAGGGTGTGACGTGGTACTGAAACAGCAATGGTCACCCTGCAAGATGATGTCCTGAGGAAGGAAGACAAGGGGAGTGTAACCCTGCTGGTCCTCCTGGATCTTTCCATAGCCTTTGATACCATTGACCATGGTATCCTTCTGCAAAGGTTATCAAGCTTAGGAATTGGGGGGCTCCATATTTCAGTGGTTCTGGTCCTTTCTTGATGGGTGATCCCACATAATCAGCTTGGGGAGGCCATGTCCACCCCTTGGGACCTCTGCTCTGAGGTCCCACAGGGTCAACCATCTCCCCAATGCTCTTTAACATCTATATGAAGCTGATGTGAAGTCATACAGAGATCTGGCATTTGCTCTCACCGGTGTGCTGATGACATGCAGCTCTCTCTCTCTCTCTTTCCCTTTCTTCCTGTACAGGTGATGCTACACTGGTCCTTGAGTGCTGTCTATCTCTGATAACGGACTTCAGAAGGGCCAGTAAATTAAAACTGAATCCAGATGTGATGGAAATCCTACTGTTGGGAACATTGCCATACTGGTTAGAGGGAAATTTATCCAGCCTTGATGGGATTACACCCCCTCTGAAAGATTGGGTACACAGCTTGGGGGTACTTTTTGGCCCAGCACTCTCTATGGAGGCTCAAATATCTGCTGTGACCAAGGGAACCTTCTGTCCACTTTGGTTGATTGCCCAAGTGTACCCCTGCCTGGATAAAAAAAAAAAAATGCCTAGCAACATTGGTAATCTCAAAAATAGACTACTGTAATGCTCACTATGTAGAGCTTCCCTTGAAGTCAGTACATAAACTTCAGCAGGTCCAAAATAAAGTGGCCAGACTGATCACTGGGACTAATAAATTTGACCACATATCCTCAGACTTGGTGTCTCTTCATTTGCTCTCTGCTAATTTCCATGCTCAATTCAAAGAACTGACTATGACGTATAATGCCCATAACAGTTTAGGACCTCAATACTTCTCAGAACATATTTCCCAGAAATCAGCTATCTGACCCACCTGCTCCTCTCAATCCATGCTGTTCAAAGTTTCTGCACTGAGGGAGGCCAAAAGGGTGAATATGAGGAATGGTGCCTTTTCAGCCGTGGCTCCTAGTCTCTGGAATAAAATGCTGACAGAGGTATACTGGGCTCCTTCCCTCCTTGCATTTAGAAAAATGTAAGATGGCAAAGAGTAAATTATTTAAAGCTGCCTTTATCTACTGAATCTCTTGAGTGCTGCCAATAATTTTCTAATTTTTAAAAACATTTTAATCAATTTTACTTTTGTTGTTGTTATTGTGGTGTACTAAGGGTTTGCAAGTTTTTAACCCTGTGCAAACCACCCAGTGTACTGCTTGGACTAACAGGGCAGTATATAAAATGAATAAAAACCATTGTTACAACTCATCCAGCTAGAATGCAACCCAGATAAACATCAATGCTTTCTGTGCTTTAAACTTAAAGAACTACAATGAAGAGATGCTATAGGAGGGAATCATGTCAAGTTACCCAAGTCTCAACGTTTGCAATGATTTACTTTTTGTAAAAGTTGCTCTTGCATAAATAGATACATTGTGCAGTTGTAAAATTCCTGCTGTGATATGAAAAGAAACATACTATGAATTATCATGATACAGGACTCCTCAACAGCTCAAAGAAGTCAGAAATGAAAGATCTGGAGTGGTGCCCAGGACTTAAACATTACTCTTCAGAGAATTGTTAAGAGGATAGAAATCTGGGTCTTGTAAGCAAGAACAGTACAATTTCTCCACTTTTGTACAGAAGAAAAGCACAAAACCCCATCAGATCCACCCTAGTAGCATGGAAGATAGTGAGGTATCCATAGGATTGTTAAACACAACACTATTTGCACTAAAATGAAATGCCTGCCCTGCTCCCCATCAATGATCAAGAGGTTGTTTGCACTCCCACTAGCTTTACTACTCCCTGGCTGAAATCTAGTAGCAAGTTACAACTAGATTAAGCCCACTGAATCAATGGAATTTATGGAGGCGTTGACTCACTAAATCCCAAGCAATTCAATTGGCCTGCTCTAATTGTGATTTACCGCTAGATTTCAGCCATTGTGTTAACTTGATTCGCCCTCCATGTAAATAGAGGTATCATCAAATTGCACTTCAAAGATGTATACTTCAAAGTACAATCCAATATTTTCTCAGTCAGCTTCATAGGTTGCCCATTGCAGTTCTACAAGAAGCCATTGCTATGCATATGTAAAAGCATGTTGCTCCATAATTGACAGTGGGAATATAACCCATCTTTACCTTTAGCTATACATGTCTTTGATAATGGAAAAGCGTAGCACTGATAGGAAAATAAAGAGAGGCTTCTGATAAATGTGTATTCTCACAAGCTCACATTATTCTGATGCACTGCCGTCTAAGGCTACAAATCTCCTTCACCACCCCTTTAGCAAATTAAGTTAGAGCACCAACACCCAGTTTTGCAGCATCTCCAGCTGTAGGCCATACCAGCAGTGAAATTTGTAGGGCCCTTGTTGTGAGCAAATGTTAGATACATTAAATCTTCATGAGAACCTAGCTCGCTTCTCTTAAAACATATAATTTGGTGTTACAGTTATTCATATCAAGGATAGTCATTCATTTAAACAAGCTTACCTTGCTAGGAAGACGGCCTCCAACTATCAGCTGCAAAATACAAAGGGATATAACGAGATTGGGGAGAAAGAAGGGCTGTACCGGAGAAAGGAGTGCAGGGGAAGATGGTGATCTCAGTCACGACACAAAATCCAAGGTGTACAGCACAGAACTGATGATTTCCCTGTTGCCCAGCTCAGAGTCGACAAGCTGGAAGAGAATGGATGCTTAAGAGCCATGCTTATATAATACCAGACTCTTGATACAATTACAGAGAAAGGCAGAAGTTGGCTTTGTCTAGCTGGTCCTTTTTGAAAAGATACAAGACGCAAACGCACACATGGCACAATCTCCAGAGCTTCCGCTAGCTTCACTGATTGCAGTAGGTGGAAGAAAGCGGATACGGTGTTGTGCCGAGAGAGACAGATAACAGTTAATGCCATGGAAACAATCCCATCCTAGAGATGCAAGAAGTCAGGCTGTCAAAGGAAAAGGGAAGGGGAAAGCATCTGGTGTGCATGGCCGGGAGAGGTCTGTGTGGCAGCTTATTAAGCTGAAATATGATCAGGAGCGCTGTGGATAGCTGAGAGGGCAGGCGTCATGGGCTCCAGCTGCTCTTTGGGTCCCCCAGACAGGCTTTGCCTTGTCAGGACATGGAGGTAGCAGGGCTAAATCTGTTGCAAGAGGCACAGGCGGCACAAAAGGAGCTCCACAGCCCCTTCATCGTTAGTTTCGGCAAAACAGGCAAGGAATAGTCTATGGGTTTATGCACCCGAGGCGAAATTATAGAGAAATTAACGTATGTGGGTTAGAGGCAATTGTGCTCGCACAACTGTGCGGATTTTCACAGACTGGCATCTGTTTCCATGGGAACAAAGAGTTCTTTGGACTTGTAAATTAAACATAGGTTGAACACTCTATGACATACATTCCTTTCCCATTAAACATGCTATATTTAATAACACAGCTGGCTTGCAATATACAGTATATGTTGTTAAAGAGGAAAATATATTTCTCCCCAATTCATACTATTATTTGATGAACAGAACTTAATATACAAGTATATACTCATCATGTCAGATTAAAATGGGTTATTCTAAGTTACCTTACAGGGTCACTAAAGCATAACTGGATAATATCTATGGTAAAAGTAGAACATTTGAAATGCATTGTACAATTGCTGTTTCCCAGAATTTTGATTATGTGGTAGCTAATATTATTCATTTAGTTCGGGATTCCTAGCAATATATTTTACAGCTCCTGCTATTTTACAATAGTGGCTAGAGGCAGAAATATTTATGAAGCCAAAAAATTAAAACCTTTCATCCTAAGGTTGAACTGCTGGATAGCTCAGTGGTTTTGGTATGGGGCTGCAGAGCCAGAAGCTGGGAATTTGATTCCCCACTGTGCCTCCTTAGCAGGGCTGGACTCAATGATCCCAGCTCTGCTGTTCTAAGATGATGATGATGATATTAAGTATTTTTTTAAAAGCAAGGATTTATTTTCGTCCATCCCATCATATGAGGTGAGACACTTACCTCAGGCAGCAGAGCACAAAGGATGGTGTAACTCTTCCCATCCTCACTCCCTGCAGGATGATGTTTGCTACTGCTACAAACAGCTTCACTGACTGTTCTCCATCTATAGCAGGGGTGGGCTAAGTATGCCTCAGAATCACATGCCCCCTCAAAGGATCCCAATGAGAGCCTCAACGAGTACCTCTGCCCCGGTCACATCCTGAACATTTGAAATCTTTTTTTATTTTGATGAGAAAGGCCCTTTATGCCTTCCATGGGACATGAGTGGAAATTCTGCCATGTTTCAGGCTGTACCAGCATCCTGGGACCACCACACCTTACAGTTTTTTTTAAATTTAGCCAGTAGATTGCAAAGGGGCTTTTTCAGTCAAACACACATTTTTGTAGTGGGAGTGTAGGAGTGGGTGCAGTCCTCCAAGGTCCAGGGGTGGCCATATGCAGCCTCCCACCTTCAGGAACTGGCCCTCCCCAATCTTTGTTAAGTGCCATAGCTGGGAAGCTGGTGGGCAGACTCTCCAATGGAGAATGAGGCTCCAGTGAGGAAACATCCAGCACACAGCTTTCCTGAGCTTTCAGAGCTCAGCATCATGAGTGGCTTGACAGTGCAGGCTGCCTGTTCGTCTGCAGCAGGGATAGTCTCAAAGGCTATCCTGCCCTCGATGCCTTGCTCTCGGGAAACACCCCTTAGGGTGAGGCATTGAGGATGAAGGAAACAGTGAATAGAGGAATCTGATGGAAGTGGGGTGGCAGCAGGTGTTTTCCCATGTAGCCAGGCAGACCAGAAGGAGATAATGGTCCATGCCATGATATCAAAAGCAGTTGAAGGGTCTAAAAAAACCACTAGGATCCACTTTCACTGTCTAGCTGTCAACAAAGATCATTTAATAGGACAGCCAAAGCAATTTCTGTCCCCAAACCAGGCCTGAAGCCAGATTGAAACAGATCCAGTTTCCTCTAAGAATTTTTGGAACAGAAAATGAAACGATACACAGATTCTAAGAACCTGTGTATTTTGAAAAACTAGTTATCATATTATGCAGATCCAAAACTGGAAAATAGTTCTATTTGTTCTATTGAAGAGCTTCTAGGAACTGTAAAATATTTTCTGGGCAAAAATATTTTAAATAAATAAAATAAATACATTGTACTTCAAAAGTAATTTGTAATTGTAATTTTAAAAGTAACTTGTCAAAGTAATGTTGAAATTTCCAGTTTCTCCCAAAGGTTCCAAGGCCACAGGACAGAGGGAAACCTTTAATTTCAAACATCACTGCTAGCAATCAAATCGTCCTGATGGCAGCCACTCTTGGAAATGAAAGACCCCCACCCCCCACCCCACCCTGGTAGCTCCCAACAGCTTTGCCCATGATGAAAGGGATTCCATGGGAATCTCAGAACTTGTAGGGATGGGGGACTTAGAAATGTTTAATTTCTGAAAAATTGCCACAGCTACTGACACCATCAGTCTTATGCAGCGTAAAGTTGGACAACAGAATTTTAGCCATTGTCTTTTAAAGTAACTTTTATAAGCTCTGTAATTCAAGTCTTACTACACTTGATCTTAGCCAAAAGGCCGAGAAGCGATGTAATTCAAGTCTTAGATTCAGTTCTTTTCTCTAATGTAGCAGAAAATAAGTATCTGGATTCTTTTAATCATCCTGTTAGACTGCCATAGATATTAGAGTTCTTCATCCTAGCTTCAGACAGTAGATAATCTGAATTCATACACACTCAGGGAAGCATTGAGCACAAGCTTTGGTTGGATCAAAAAAATGATGATTTAGAAAACAGCCCATTTCAGCTTAAATCAGTTTGGAGTTTGTCTGCTCTGACATGGATAGGACACCAAACCTAAATTTGAAAGCCAGCGCTTCTTGCTTCCCATGAGCTATAATTGGGAAACAACAAATAGATATAACTTTTTTCTGCTTGGCAGAAATGTGTAGAATGTACAAGAAGAGTAGCCCTTTATGAGGTAATTGTGTCTATGAAAGTTTAGGCAAATAGGTGCAAACCTTGTTGTATCACATGCTGTTCACTGTGATTTAAAAAAACAAAACAAAACCAAAAGCCCCTGTTCATAATTTTACTTATTGGTGTAAATTTGTGAAGATATTTGCTCCTTCAGAGGGGATCAGGCATGCTACATATCCACAGAATAGGTATAGGGAATTTTGTGCAAGAGAAAGCTTTAGAATCTGTGTTTTTTAAAAGCATGTGCTTATAGCCATATATTTTTGTTCACAGTTGTTATAAAAGTGATATACAGGATACAGGGTGCTCTACTTAAATATAATAATTGCATGCCATCGAGTCAATTGAGACCCCATCGAGACATGATGACCCTTTTCAGGGTTTTCTAGGTAGAGAGTACTCAGAAGTGGTTTGCCATTCCCTTCCTGGGATTGTGCAACTTGCCTGAGGCCACACAGGCCGGCTCTTCTGGGAGGCAGAGTGGGGACTTGAACTACCAACCTCTGGGTCTGCAACCAGAAACATAACTCACTGAGCTATCCAACCAGCTGTCCTACTTTAGAAATCTACAAAATTGGAAAAGCATAGGTGCAGTGTTTTTAAAAAGTCTCCAATGCTCAGGGTGGTGGTGGTAGATGTGGAGTTGCTTCCTCTCACCCTCCTCCATAATTTTGGAGTCAATTTGCATGAAAATGGCATGTGTCATACATGTGTTCCTAAGCAAGAAACTTGTGACATTTCAGAGGGATTGACTTGAAGGGCTAGACACAGTGAATTAAAATCAGTTGAAGACCTCTTTGGGTTTTTTTCTCAGTTGGCACCAAAGTCACAGAAAGTGCCCTTGAACAGGGGTGCATTATTTGAATGCAATGTACAGTGGTCAAGGGAGAAGGACTTCAAAGGTCAAGGACTTTTCCAGGCAATCACCCAATATAACATCTTCCAAGGTTGTACAAGACGTCAGCAAAACACTTCTAATATTCCTCTTCTTGGGCGAAAGAACTGGCAAACAGCAATATATTACTTCAACATATATCACACACACACACACACACCCTGCATAAGCATTTCAAGTGGAGAAGTCTAGTAAAATCTTTCACTGTGGTTAGAAGCTAGAGCTAACATTCACAAAACCAATAGTGTAGCATGGGGGGGGGGCAAAGGGATGGTTTCCCCAAAGTGCAACCTTGTTAAGGGCACAACTGCCACCCTTTTGTGCGCCCCCCCCCCCACGCTCCATATTGCCACTGGGCTGGCCCAGGTGATTCCTCCATCTATTCTCTCTCGCTCTCTCTCTCTCCCCCTCCCTCCCTCCCGCCACCGCCTTCCCACCTCCCTGCCTGCCAAGGCTGTCTGGTGAGCATGGCAAGCCAGCCATCCTCAGCCCAGCACAAGCGAAGCACCAGGCGACAAAAGGGAGTAGATCACCCCGCTGAGGAGACTGCACCGGTAGCCTCTGTCCAACCAGGGGTGGTGAAGGGTGTGTAGCTGCTACTGGTGGTGGTGGTGGGGAGCTGGAGCCATGAAGGCTGGGCTGGGGGCACTGGGGGTCTGGACACCACCGTGCCTCTTCCTGGCCACCCTTGGGCTGCTGGCAGTGCTGAGCCTGGGCTGGTGATGGGAGCAGAGCGTGGCTGTGCAGGCACTGCAGGAGGTGGCGGTGGCAGCGTCGCAGCAGGAGCTGGAGGTAGGCAAGGAGTGTGAGGTAGGCAAATGCAAGGTAGGCAAGGAGGAGCCAGAGGGAGAATGATGATGGAGGAGGAGGAGGGTGCCTCGGGGGCACTCCTATTCGGAATGGAGGGAGGAGGGGGCACAGGTCCACAGGTTAGGGGGTGCGATACTTGTCCCGAGTGCTGGCAAGCCATGCTGCACCACTGCACAGAACTACACTCTCTTGTCTGCCTACCTCAGTTTGGTGGGGAGTTTTAAATGCTTTGGGAGGAATGTATCAGTCTTTTGAGACACACTAGCTCAGTCCTTCTACTGGAATTGCTAATGAATCTTCAGAGGTACTCCAGTCTGACTGCCCCCTCCTGCTTTAATTTGGACATCTTTTGAACATGCTCAAATCAGCCTAATTCAGTTCTTGGGTTATGATTTGTCTGAACTAAAAGCACATGCATGTTGAGCAATACATGTTACATTTGTCCCCCGCTCCTGAGGGTTATTACTGTCAGAAGAGATCAGCACGTACTGCTTCAGTCACTACTTGGAAAAGGCTGTGGCTCAATGGTACATGCTTCACAGGTCCTGGTTCATTTCCTGACATCTCCAACAGCGGTGTCTGAGGGTGCAACTACACAGAGGGAAGTGTGCATACGCTCGTTGTGAAGGCACACTATGGGAATTGGTTGTCTTTGATTTAAGTGGCAACACAGAGAGACAGGGAAAGTCTTGTTATTGCAGTTCTACTGAAGCACCTGAAGGTCCTGCAGTTCAAAGAAACTGCCTTAAGAAGGCTTTTCCTTCCTCAGTTACTCATTTTCTCATCTTATCTTGCCAACCAGGAGAACTCCATTAAGCTGTAAATAAATAAATTGGAACTCTGCTCACTGAAAGGTTGTTTAAAAAGAGACATTTTCAAGAAAGTGCTGGCATTGCTTGTGTGTGTTGCACTCAACTTGTCCTCCCTTATGAGGCAAGAGGTGAGGGGAAATACGAGCTCGTAGCTGTGGCAAAGCACCACTTTGTGCATGTCTGTGTGCACATATGCTTGTCTCGTCTTTCCTCTCTACATTGGTTCAAGCAATCACTTGCCAATCTGCTTTATTATTATTTTTAATGTAGAAGGCTCTCTGATGGGGAGGATAAAGTATGGATGGGGTGAGGGACTCTGTTCTGATTCATATTTCCCACTGTGTCACATGATCAGTGGAAAAAATGTGAATTAGTCCACCCCAAACTCATACTATTTCCCACATTTTTTCCTGTGTAGTCAGGCTCTGAAATGTTGAAAACTGTTGCTATTTAGAGTATAAAGGACCAAGAGGCAGCCCCATTTCCAAGAATGGCTAAATTACAGGATGCTCTGGGTGCTCAAGCAAATGTGGCTGGCAGCTGGTCATTTTTCATGTAGCATCATGTCATCTTGCCTTGCAGGAAGCAGTTTGAAAAAGCAAAGGAACAGATCAAAAAGACCTTGTGCTACTCTTAGTGGTGCAGGGTCCTTAATTGTAAGTGGAAAATACATAACAACTCAACTAACCAACTTGTATAGTTCATCTATAAGATGAATCTCCCTCTGCCTTCTAAATGAGTAACGATAACCAGCTAATGAGTAATGTAACAGATTTCTTTCTGGGACATCACAACAGATTATTATTTTTGGTCTACTGGTGAGTAAGAAAACAAATCATTTTTAAAAAAAGAAATATTCCAAGCTCTAGGCTAGATGTTTAAATTAAAAATAAACAAGAAGGAACAGGTGAGGGAATCAAAAAGACATTTTTTAGGTCATGACGGAAAAGTCCTATAGCTAACAGTTTATTTTAAGAGAGTGTAAGACTATTATGCAGAATTAATTGGGTAGACTATGCTAGTTTCAAAATTGATTTCAGTTGCATAAGGGCTGCAGGCACAAAGCAACAACAGCTGTTCCCTCTTTGGATGTATGAAGATGATTTGAATACATAGTAAGTTCCCAGGGACAGGACTCTTAACCACTAACATTTGGAAAAACTGATGTATGCCAGTATGCCCATGAGACAGAGCAGGATAAAAACCAAGGACATAACTAATGCACAATATAAAGGCAGAAGCTGTTTGTTCAGACTGTAATCCAGCACAACAAATAAAAAAAATCGAATATACCAAAATACAGCTAGAAACGCTTAGTCACAAGGTTCTCACTCTGAATTTAGTCAAATTTTACAGTTTCTGTCATAAACTGCAGGATCTACTTATACATAAACACCAAGCACCAAACTAAAAGTGGCAAAGACAATTTTGCAAAAGGATCTCGTGATGCTTGCTTTTCTCTTCTTTAAATGTTAACAGTGGTTGTGGAGTGGGGGAGAGGAGGTTTGAATTGGAAATGCGCTAGCCTTTCCCTCCTGTGCCACCCCCTAATTTAGACCCTCCTGAACCCATGTCATTATCCTCATTCAAATCACAATTCAAAGCTATTGACCCATGGGGATAAACCAATGCATACCAATATAATAGATACAGGCTTTGTCTTGTGCGGCAAGTGAAAGGTCTCAGGGAGGATTTTCATTAAGAAAATAGCAGAAGGGGTGTTAAGCAACCCCTTTCCCCCCATACCTTGGTGCTGGCCAGAATCCCTCTCTCTAAGCCCCTATGACTGCCATTAAGATTTTATTAAAATTATGTAACCTTGAACTCAAGATCACATCTACTTCATATACAAAAATAAGTAACTAAACTTTCTACTGTTCTAGTCTAATCTGGAGGTGCGACTCTAGTGTGAAATTGCGGAAGGAGGCTCAGTGTGTACTGATGTTCAACTTCTGATTCCTTGTTCACATGCTGATAAACATACTTGGGAACTATCAGGAATGTTAGTGGGACACAATTATTATGTAAACTAACTCTTAGCTTTATTTAACCAACAAAATGTTTATTACTACAGACGATATCACTATACTGTCAAAACAATGGATGATGGACAGATTAATATAAAATTGTTACTGACAGACGAGAAGCAAAAGGAAAAAGTGACAGAAACAGGAACAGAGTTCTAACTGTAATTTGTAAGCAACTGGCATGTAAAGATTAAGAGAACTATAGTAATAATCATTGCAAATAAATAGAAGAGCAAAAAAAAAAAAAAGTGGAGAGGACAGGAGTTCTCTTCCATAAGGTCCAAGAAAACAATGGGAAATTTAAATCAGGTTAAGGATGCTAAAAGATCAACAGGGAAGCATGTTATCTGATGAGATAAAGAAAAGATGGAAACATAATATTAGAAAGCTATACAGAAGGGATCCATAGATGACAGATTCCTTGAAATAAGATTATTGTAATGAAGAATCTGCTAAAACGTTGAAGTGCCATTGCTCTAAAAGCAATTGAAAAAAAGAAATCACCAGGAGTAAATGGGATACCAACAGAGCTCTTTCAAGCTACAGAGGCCTATTTATAAATTTTTTAAATAAGAATATGCCAACAAAAATGGGAATATGCCAACAATAAAAATGTCTCACAGATTGGAAATGTTTATTATACATTCCAATCTCCAAGAAAGGAGAAACCAAAGATAGCAATATCTGACCATTATATTAACTGCCCATGCAAGCAAAGTATTTCTCAAGATTTTATATATATGGGTGAGAAATACCAATAGGGCAAGTTAGTTTCAGAAAATAATAAGGAACTAGATATTGTATTACAAATATACATTCACTTACTGGAGCATACCAAAGAATGTCCAAGGATAATCTATCTATGCTTTGTAGATTATAACAAAGCTTTATTTTATTTTAGGTTATTCAGTTGCAATGCTGTCTGTGAAAGGTATTGGGGAATGTGTAGTTATTGGAAAATATATAATAGACATTGCCCAGTCTGTAATAATAAAAGAGAATGTGTGTCTGACCATCATAGCTATAGCTCAAAGACTATAAAACGTAGGCCCTTGAAACTTGGCATGCATACTTAGGGGAGTGTAAGGGTATGCTTTTTCAGTTTTCAAAACATAGTCATAATAGTATGTCTATATTAGAGATGGGTGTATTCGTATACGAATACTCCCGCACAGGTGGAGATAACGAGGGTCCAGCCCCGTGGTGCCGGATGGCCCATTCACCAATCCGCCGCTGCCGCAGGCTGCGCAATCCCGTCCTATCACTCCGGAGCTCGCAATTTTATTTATTTATTTATTTATTTATTGCATTTGTACCCCGCCCATATAGTCAACTGACTACTCGCACTTGGCGAGACACTCTTCGACCTGGCAGAGAGGCTTGTCGTCCCACCTCCTGCCAGGTATGGCTTGCCAATCGCGAACTCCGGAGTGATAGGATGGGATTGCGCAGCCCGCAGCAGCAGCAGATTGCTGAATGGGCCCTCGTTATCTCCACCTGTGCGGGGATATTCGTATACAAATACACCCATCTCTAGTCCATATCTTTGAAGCCTGTAATACCACCATCATATCTCACTAGTTGGCAGACATAACTAATCAATGAAGAGTCTTGCATTCCATAGAGTTGGAAGTCTGGTGGGAGTAGTCTGTGATATAAAGTTGTTGCGCTGCCACTGTCTCCAGCTCTCAGGCAAGGAGTGGGCAAACATCTCCTCTCATGGGGCTTCAAGGGTGCACCATGGCAGCAGTGTGGGTGGTGATTTCAGTGGCTGTAATTTCTCTCAAATAACATGGAAACAATGCGTTCAAGTCGAACATCTTTGTCTGAATACAGAACAACCATCTGTTCTAACCCATGTGAAGCTGGGTACTTTCACAAGTTCAGAAGTAAATCCAAGCATATGCTTAAGATTGCACCTATTCAGATTGTCACACAACTTTCTTAGTTTTGAGACCTCATCTGCAATGATAAAGCCATTATGCTAAATGGTAAAGCCATTGCAAAGAAAAAAAGGGGAAAGAAAGAGGCAATGATAGTTCATCCACCAAGTTTATAACCTTGTTTCTGAATCAGATGACCAATCATATAAATGTCTCACAAATGTAAATTCTGTTACATTCGCTGAGGCTTACTAGAGGCGAGCGGGTACACGGCTGCATCTTGAACCCAGCTTGCGGTCCTTCCACAAGCAAAGACCTTTCTCTTCAGGCAGGCTTTTCCATAGTGACTGACGGTCTGAGAGGGTTTATTAAAATGGATTGTTGTATTCTGCTGTTTTTAAATGTGTTTTTAGTATTGATTTTATTTACCATTTTTAATATTTGTAGACTTATTGGTTGTAGCTTTCAAATACTGTTTGTTTGTTTTTTAATGATGTAAGCTGCCTTAGGTCCTTTTAAGGAGAAAGGTGGGGTAAAAATATTTTAAATAAGTTAAAAATAATAATAAATATGGGTATTTTCAGAATTCCAAATTTCTAATTCAAAATAAGCTAGATTTTGCATTCCCAGTGCACAATGGGAGAAAATAGATCTCACTTAGGGTTGCCATAATATTTCATTATACCTGAAGGCTTGAAAATTACTGATTTATCCTGTTTCTTTAAAAAGGCTTGATTAATTCTTCCCTAGTGTTCTGGCTGTTACTGTCACTACTAATCAGGTTCAAATTTGAAGATGTACATTGAGTTGAGAGTTGCTGGCTGGTACATAACCTAAGGGAAGAAGTTCACCAGCTGTGCCTGACCAGTTGACAGAACACAGAGACATCATTTTAGAACAGACAGCTGCTATGAAAAGTCAAGGCCTAAGAAAATGGATGTACATACACACAGCAAGGACAGTTTAGATGCTTACATACAGGATTGCTTTACACTGCTTCCAAACTATCTTGTAATGACAAGGAGAAAAAGAAGCCAGTGGCCTTCCAAAATATGCTTACAGCTTATCCTGTTTGCCTAAAACCTTCTCAATTTAAGCCTGAATATTTTTTTATTTTACATACATATGTTTTTGGCAAACAGCAAAAAAAAAAAAAAAAAAAAAAAAATCTTTGGATGCCATCTCCAAGATTCATTCAGCCAGCATGGCCTATCTATTCCACCATTAAAAGAGAGAGTTGCATTTATACCTGAAGTTTCTCATTTTGGCTGAAGAAAATAAAAAACACATCACATACTGATCAAACACAAACAGATCACATCTGGGTAGTTCTTTTTTCATGGCTTGGATAGATGTCCATTCAACAGAATTCAGATGTCCAAGGCATTTTGGCCCACAACAATTTCCCACAAGCTCACACAGCTTAATAAGATTCCAAAGGCGTTGCACTGTCTGCATGTTGGTTTTTTTTGGGGGGGGGGCGGGGGGGGGCAGTGATACTCAAGAGAACTGAGCCAATTTGGGAATAAATGACTTCTGTCTTTCTCTGGGCCTTTTATTATACAACCAGCAGTACAATAACCATTAGCGTGCATTAGAAGCCCCTTCACCCAACCAACATATGCTTTGCATTACCAAAGAAAACTCAAAAGCCCCCAGTAAAGTATCCCTAGCTCAACTTCCCTACCAAATACAGCAGGCTTTTCTTTACATCAATTTGATTGGCTTCTGTCAGTGATGTAGAACAGTGAGAGGTGGAAACAATGCTGATTTTTTAATCCCCCTGCCATTCCATGACAACAGGAAATTCAGTGTCTTTGTCTGGTATTTGGGGTGGGGTTGGGACTTACAATAATGCTCATATTGAGATGAATTTCACCATGGTCTATGGTCTATGTTCATATTTTCATTATCTGAGAGACAAGGGAAGTTTGTACATTTAAAATGAAACCTGAAGTTATAAAAATTGTGCCTTTTACATAAAATGTTGTAACTTTTATGTATTATTTATTAATTCCATTTATACACTGCCCTTCAGCCAAAACAAGTCTCCCAGAGTTGCTTACAACATAGGTAATGGGACAACCCCCTGCCGTCAAGCTTACGATCTAAAATGTCAGACGTGACACCAGAGGAATTAGAGATGTGGAGGAGAAGATTAAGTCCAGCCCATAGCTGTTGGATGAACAGACACAACAGAGATGTGCCTGGCTACCAGGCTTGGGGGCTTCAGGTTTTTGGCCTACAAATCCTGGTCATTTTCCATTCTGGGAGTTCCACCTGACATAAAGACATTTAAATGTGGTTCACCTGAGAGAAAGGCCTAAGTTGGAAGGCTTTGTGGCGTACCAGCGTCTTGCTTCCTGATCAGAAACGAAACTGCCCCACTGCTAGCTGGGAGCTTTCTCTATGAACACGAAACAAGGGGACCTAGGTCACAAAGCCTTCCAGCTTAGGCCTTTCTCCCAGGTGAGCCACATTATGTATCTGTAGGTATCTGTATGTGATGTGGACTTCTCAGAATGGAAAATTATGGGATTTGTCATCCAAAATTAAAAAATCATATGCCTACAGGCTAACTTTATCTTCTCCTTCTATGGCCAAAGCGAAGTGCTGACATTGAAAAGCTCTATTCAGTGGCTATAGAATCTGTGCTTCTCAACATACTTGAAGCAGCAAGCAAGAAACCAGATTTTTCAAATGCAGGGCTCACATTTGAGTAAGAACATTTCCTCTTCAGACTTGTGCATTATGTTAAAAAAATGACAGAGCACATGGGCTAGCTGATCTCTTTTAAGTGTGTTGGTGAACCCAACTGTAACAATTGAAAATGTCTAAAGAAGCACAGCAGTTGCTTTGTAGATACCTCTGTGCTTCCCAGCATGATGGCTTTATTGATATTTACAAAACAAATATTTCCTATAGTTATTTTCCTCTTAATGAAATCATTGCATACAATGTCTCATGTTTCACCAACAGCATATGAAATTTGCTCCATTTTGATAATTTGCCTTGATGACGCTGGGGTGATGGTTATTGTTTCTTTATATACCAATTGCCAAGGTGATTGCTAAAAATTTGTTTCAAATGAGCTAAAAATGGCAAATGGAAATTAAATGTCCTTACTTGAACCAGCAAAAGATCAACTTCCAAGTCACTGAAAGTAAATGAAGATTTAAACTCTCTAGCAGATGTACTGTCAACCTTCTCAGAGACAAATCAGATTTAGCCCTGGGAAACCAGATTTCTGAAGATGTTTTAAAAAAAATCTGCAAGTCTGCTTCAGCAAAATTGTTGACCAATTTTGCAATACAAACTTCTATCAAGGAAGACAGAATTAGTTGCTACATGTCCATTTAGAGGGCAACAATCTGTATGCTTTAGAAAGTAGGAGATACAAGGCTAAGTCCTATATGAAGAACAATTGCCAATATGCAGCCTCCTGAACACGAGAGGCAAGGACAGAGTCTTTAAAAAAGAATAATTTAAAGATAAAAATGTGGTTTGGAGGAGAGTTTTGATTACAGTTCTTGATCAAAACAAGTGTGATCTCTCACTAGAAGCTAAAATGACTAAACTAAAGGTGTTGTACTTTGTGTCATAAGGGGACAATACTCCCTGAAAAATAAAACAATGCTATGGAAACAAGAACACTTAACATGAGATGGATTGACTCGTGCTTCGGCATGAAGGGCAGCGGTATACAGATGTAATAAATAAATAAATAAATAGACAGACGGACAGACAGACATTATATTTTTCTACACTTTTAATTGTATTTATTGTATTGTAATTTTATCCTCACCGCACTTTATGACTTTTGATTTCCGCCCCTATGTATTTATGTTGTTATTTGCTATTTTGTTACTTTGTTGTTTTATGTTACTTGTTGTAAACTGCCCAGAGTGGCCTTGGCTGCCAGATGGGTGGTGTATAAATCAAATCAAATCAAATCAATCAATCAATAAACAAATAAACAAACAAAGACAGTCAGTCAGACAGACAGTTACTCTGCAGCACATGACCAGGGCTGCTGATGACAGGCCCTTTGGAACTCTTCAAATCATAAGTTCAACAGAAGTTGGAAGTGGCTTCATGGCACATAACAATGACAAGTCAAGTTTCCTTACTCTGAGCCTTCTGAACGTACAGGGTAATTGTGCAGTATGATTCTTACAGGCATGCTAAGGATATATCAAACCATCTCTCATTCTTCCTAAATCACATGTCAAGAGGTAATCACAGGAAACATTTGTTAAACAGGATGAACGACAGCTAGAATGCTGCTTGTGACCCTTTGTTGTTATAGGATAAAATCACAAGGCATGCAATTGAGGAGGGGAGAAGAGAAATGTAATAAAGCACTTTATTGTAGATTGTAGGAATTGCAGAGAGCTTGACAGTCATCAGCAATTTAAAATACAAAATATGTCATAGAGCAACTTTGAGCTTTCACCATTTGAGAACTACTTCATGCTTTTCAAAAACACAATTATAACAGCTTGAACTCCGAAATGCAGTATCTCAATGTCTTGAATCCAATTAAATGAAGAATAAGCTGAGTTGAACTTTATATTGCCTTTACTTTTATGCTTCAAAGATCAACAGTCCATAAAGTGTGAAAACCTTTGGTCCCACATTTTAACAATAGCTGATAGCTATGAGGATGTTCCACTATCTTTCAACATTATACACAAGAAAGCATTGATATTAACTCCACTGGTATTAATATTAACACTTTCTTTTGTCTGATATTGCAAGAAACATGAACTTCCTTTTCATAGCTATCATGTATCTTTAAAATGTTGGGCCACACCTATTAACCTATGGTGTTAATAGGGTTTTTCTTTTTAAACTGTCTACTGTAACTAAACCAATACTACAGTGTAAGAATGTCAAACAGGAAAAAGTAAATTAAAGCTGTTTTGAGTGAGCTATGGTGGTGCCTGCACACCTCAATACAGTGAGGTGTCACACCTCAAGCATCAGCAGTTCAGTTCTTTCACATACAACTGTTGAGCAGCCTATTCATTGTGTAGCCTGACTCCTGCTGGGAGCAGTATACAACTTCACGCTATGTAAAACAAGGGCTCCTGAATGAGGTAAAACTGCCTGGCTGTGAAGGTATGCATTAGTGTTAGCATCTGCTTGTTTCACACGAAGAGTTACTCTGGCTGAAAGCCTATTTGTGCAGATCCCCACACACAGTGGTGAAGATGGCAGTGACAGCAGTAAGTCACAGCTGATTAAAGGTTTCCACTAGCAATTTTGGGATGCATGCAGCTTTGTCACATTGTGCAAGAGTTGTGCACATCTGAAATCTGATTTAGTTAGCAGCCTTTTGCCTTTAATGAGTAGCAATTTGACACTGATGGTGACATCATCTCTGCTGTATATGAAGAACTGTGCAACAGGATTTCAGCCTCTGCATCTTACTTTCTGGGTGTGCGCACACTAGAACAGAACTGCTGCCACATAGTTTCTCCTAATTTTCTTTGTGTGTTCACACTTCTGATTATTTGGGTCATCTAGTACTGTATAGGCAGTCTGTGTTCTGTCCAAAGGGACCTTCTCACATAATACAGACAGGGAGTGTGGGAGGATTGATTGCTAACAGGAATCTTCCCTCTTCTTAAGAAAGACAGAAAATGTCAGAATAGACATTTTTGTTAAACCAGTTAAATAGTATGTACTTCTCAGCTCAACTGCAAAGAGATACCTTGTAAAGAAGGCAGATGATGCCAGATATTTAGGGCTAGGTAGACTGTGGTGCATTTTCAATGGCAAGAAAAGAAAACACACACATTGGATATCTTCTTTTGCTTTTTAATAAGCTACCCAAATCACTTATTCATAAGCAGCTGAACAGAAATCACCAACTCTGGTCTGAAGAATGGAATAGTCTCATTTTCCCATGATGAAGCTTCTGAATGGATTGTCTAGATTAGTTTCCATAGTTACATACACAAAGAGAAGGAAAATGAAGAGAGCAAACATAGCGACCTTTACACGTGTTGGTATAAGTCCTTCTGCCGGTTTCTCAGGTACCATCAGGGATCTAATTTCAGGACTTTGCTTCACTGAATGTACATTCTCTCTCACTGTTCTTCTTCTAGTACTAGAAGAATAAGAGGTAACATAATGGAGACATTTTAAAACCCAGATAGAAATATAATCTAATCATTTTTTAATTTTAGACATGAAATCTCAAATTCAACCAATGCTTCTATATTTGTGGAGAATAAAAAAAAAGAAGCAAGTCAGAATGTCCTAAAATGAAAGCTGCTGCTAATTAGGACATTTTTCTGAAATGAAATAAATGCCATTTCAACTACAGGGGAGCAGCAGTTGTAGATAAGTTTACAGTAACATTGTACCAGAAGAATATAATGTTTTGTGTAGTATACATATGGAATTTCAACCTAGGCATGTATGAATAAGTATGGAAAAGTAGCAGGGATTTTTGTATTGTGGAAAAGTGGGGAGGGGCTACATCCTGTTCAAAGCTCTTTACTTTTTCTGGAAAGTTTTCAAAGTCGGTGTTCTATCTAAAATAGCTTTGTTACAAAGACCAATTATTGAACAGCTAGCATGATTAAGATTCCTTCCCTTTCCTTCTAGTGATGCACATGAATTCTGAGAGGCAACTTCCTGGAGTTTTAGCCCACTTTCCCTCAATAAGCAATTCTACCTTAACTTCTGCCCCACTTAAGGTGGGACTAGATGGACAAATTATTCTGGCATGGTTTCAGTCTAGATCACTTTGAAGAGTGGTATGTCATCGAGGCTTCTTTAAACAAAAGCTCCTCATTTCTCAAGATTGTTCAGCAGCTTAGGCAAAACAGGAGGAGCCTATTAAAGATCTTGAGAAATGGGAAGTTTTCCTTTTAAATCTTCCTTGCCAAATGTCTTTAGAGGGGAAGGAAGGGCAGGTTTTGCATTTCTTTTTAATTGTTGCAAGCTGACATTGTAGGCATCCTTCAGTCTCGAGGGACTATGGTAACATGCTCTGTATGGAGGACTTGGAACAGTGTCTAGTGTGGCTGAGAAGGCCAATTCGAGAGTGACAATCCCTTCCACACTGAAGACAAATAGAATCTGTCCCCTGTCCAGCTCCCTGATTTTGCTGCTTTCGGAACTGCCTCTTCGCCTCGGCCTGCTGGACAAGGGTCTCTTCAAATTGGGAGGCCATGATGCACCGCCTGCCTCCAGGCTGAACACTCAGATGTCAAGGTTTCCCATCTGTTGAGGTCCATTCCTAAGGCCTTCAGATCCCGCTTGCAGATCTCCTTGTATTGCAGCTGTGGTCTCCCTCTGGGGCGATTTCCCTGCACTAATTCTCCATACAGGAGATCTTTTGGAATCCAACCATCAGCCATTCTCACGACATGCCCAAGCCAACATAGCCACTATGGTTCAATTTCAGTGATCACACACACTGAAACGGAACCAAAAGAGAGCAATCCTACCTGCATGCAAAAAGAGTAGCCCTGTCAAGAAGAAAAAAAGATGGAAGTAGGCATGCTCTGGGGCTGGACTAGTTTGGTACTTGCCTGGTCTGATTGCTGGCAAAAAGAGCAATTCATCCTGTTCCCACAGCAGACCAGATAGTGGGACAAATGCCCATGTAGTTGCCTTCTTAAATAATTTTTAATTTATCACACCAAATTTTTCTTAGATTGATCTTTTAGAAACAAATTAATCCACATGTACATATGTGGACACTATTGTGTAAGCACCTCCCATAGTATCAACTTTTTAGAGATTTTTATTTTTCTAATTTTCCTTCAAATAAATATATGTAGTATTTTCTCCCAAAGAAGCAACATATTTTATTTTTTCCAGTCTGCCTCCCAGTGCTGCCAGTAAGTTGTACAGCTTATCTTCTCTCTGCCAATATTTACACATTCAGAATATTCAAAGGTATTAGTTCACCATCTATTAAAAGCTGCAATGGAAGTCTCCAGCGTTTTGCCAAGAGAAAGAAAGGCCTATTCATCTGTAAAGCATGTATGTTAAATATCTTATGTGATCTTAGAGAAATTTACCTTAATCCTACACTGTTAGCGTCAGGGTAACCGTAGTCTATGTGTGGTGCATTATTTACCTGCAAAAGGAAAATGACTTATAAATTAGTGAGTTTTTGTAAGCACCCATATGGCTTGGGCTTTTTCATGCAAAATAAAACAAAGTTTTCCACTGATGAGGATTGTCACATAAAAATACAAATACATGATTTAGATAATACAGTATAAGGGTATCCTGCTATACAGTTTGTAGTTTTATCAGTCAAACCAATTCACTTAAGGCAGCCAAGGATGTCACATCTCTGTTCTATTCCTAATGTTTTCTACATTAGACCCTCAAAAAATAAGAAAATTAGGGCCCTTAAACCACTTCTGATACTCTCCACCTTGAAAACTCTGAAAAGGGTCACTGTAAGTCAGAATTGATTTGACAGCACATCATCATCATCTTGTTAATTAAGACATCCCATGTGGCACCTCTAAACATGTTAGCTGATCTTGCAATGTTTGAAGAAAACTTCTCTTGTCTAATTTGGGAAGGTGCAATCTGTAGAAGTCCTTTCATATGAAGATCCAGTCTTCTGAGGTATTAAATTGGAGGCAGCTTCCAGCCACATTAGTGTTTGCATTCCTAAGCTTATTATACTACTTATACATATTATGTTTCATAAACTGCTTCGTTCTGGACACTTTTATAGATTCAGGAATAGCTTTTCTAGATTACAAAACATCTATGCCCAGTTCTGGGCATTTTCTGCAACTCCCTTTCAAGATATTCTTTCCTAAAAATAACTTTCTTAATGTCCTTTTTTTTTTTTTTTTAAATTGAGACTCAACCACCAAAGTTATAAAACCTTCACCAACTGAGTCCTGGGATATTTTCTAATCCTACTGGAATTAGGCAGAGCTAATAAATGGCCAAAATCCTTTCTGCAACTGTATGCAGCACAACTGGGATGACATCATCAGCCAAAACCATTTCAAGACCACCACTAGCTATTTTCTGGCATTAAAGTGTTCCCTCTGCTCTTTTGTGGCTCCTAAAGGCTTTCCCAGGAGGAAAAGGGCCCTAGAGATCCCTGAACCAGGGTGGGGGTAGGGACAGGAAACTTTTAACCCTGCCCCCGTAATAGCCATGGCTGATGATGCCATCTCAGTTGCATGTTGTAAATCTGAGCAATTAGATTCTAGCCAATATACTAATTTTAACACATCAATGTCAAATTCATTACTTTTCCCATTCTGGGAGGCAAAATACCACAAATAAGCATTAACAAGTTTTAAAGTTATTAAAAACAAATATAATGCTATTGGTGTTTGCATAAAGTAAGGTTTGCATAACTTGACATAGCTAAATGTCCCTAATTGTGAGATGGATCTCAGTCATGTGGCTGGCCATTGTCCACCAATGCAACCAAGAGGTGCTCCACCATCTCATCAATTAGCTACAACTATCCAAGCATTAGAGATGGGCACAACCCGTGGGCAATCCTCCAATCACTGGCAGGAGCACAGGCTTCCCTGCCTTCTCATCTGAATGAGGGATCGTCTGAGGAGGGAAGCCCACACTCCTGCTGGTGAGTGGAGGAGGAGCGAAACATGCTCCTCCTAGTGAATGAGCAATCGCCCAGGGGAGGCAGGGGAGGAAAGCAACTGGCGCCTGCAGAACACCTGTGCGGATGCCACGCTGAGCTGGGTCAAACCATGGTTCATGCCCATCTCAATCAAACACCAATAGACTCCCATTATTTATTGATGTGCCCTCTGTAGAAGGCATGTGTGTATATGTATATGTATCATCCTTTTTACCATCCTTTCATCATCCTTTCTACCATCTTCATAGCCATCTGTTTTAATTTATCCTACTAGTTATTGTATCTGTAGAATGTTTGTATTATTTTATTCTTATTGTGTTTTAATATTGTGTTGTTTGTCTTGTTGTTGTTAGCCACCCAGAGTGGCCTAGCTGCCAGATGGTGCAGGGTATAAATCTAATAAATAAATTAAATAAATAAATAAATGTGTGTGTGTGTGCTTATACACATACATACAAACACACACACACACTTCGTAGAAGGCATATATGTTTACAAACTTTCTACAGACAATATTTTTTAAAACATGAGCATCAGATGCCTTACAACATGTTTTGTATCAGTAATGCCTTTCTTATAACTCCCATGCCTCTACCAAGAGGAAGCCGCTGGTCAGTGGAGACCACAGTGAATCATTCACAGCAACCCAAGAGAACTGTAAAGGATAGCTGTTTGTTGTTAGGACTGCTTTTCAAAAAATATTAAGGACTTTGGACTATTACTTACTGTCATGACAAAATACTTTTATCTACCCTATCTTTGTTGAGAGAAGGGACTCATCTGAACCTGCCCTCGTGGCTTAAAATGCTCTCTTGGCACATCCACGTACGTTAAAAAAGAATATGGTTCAAATTTTTAAAACCAGATTCTAGTTCATCCATGAACAGGAAGAAAAGTGATTTGTGATTCACAACTTGTACAGCAAATATCAAATTTATAACAACTGCGGAGCTTAGAAAGGTATAGCAATTTTCAGCAGTTGGGCATAAGCAAGAGAAATAAACTGATACATTAAAGATATTCATTGTTCTCAAGTGATATTTTACATCGTGTTATAGAATGACACTTTCCTGAATGGCATCTTTGACAAGATTTAAAATCTAAATACTGAATACTGTTGAAAAAGTACCTGTTGTCTGTAACTCCTGTCAGGACTACTGCCAGCTATCCTCCTTTGTCCTTTTGACCGATTCAGCACTTTACCCTCTGGCAATATTTCCTGTAACTATTAATAGACAAGATTACTTAAAAGACCATGCAAAATGGGACGGGATGACCTGTAAGTGTGCATGACAAAAATTACCTATATACTCAGATCAAAGAAGAATATCAGGTACACAATTGCATTCATTTGCAATTTACAGCCTGCTAAAAATATCTGTTTGCAACGATTTTGTTAGTAACAGACATTTCACACTTCTGCATTGCTAGTTTAAAAAGAGTGTGCCAGGTCTACTAAAACAGTTGCCTCACAACATGAGTTCTGTCATTAATTAGCTATTTAATTATATGTGCACATTAACTCATTTTCAAACACCCTTTCACTGACAACAGAACAAGGATTTTGCACCATTTGCACTTCACCCATCACCTTCCATTAACAGTCCCCAATTAGATTCCACTTATTTGTGTACATGTGCTGCAGAGGAGTTAATCCAAAAATATTTTTTTTCTATCTCTCTTCTCAATTTCTTTCAAGTATTCTGCAATCTCTCCTTACTGGGCCATTACTCCACCTCTTGCTCTCTACTTGACCCTGCTCTATTTATCTTCTTAAAGCAGACTGTGCATGAAAAACACAGCATCAGCACATCTTCATACTCCTTCCTTCCTTTGGAGATGGTCTCACAACAATTATCTCTCTTTGTCCCAGCCATCCCTGATTTGCATTCAGAATAAAATGTGTTTGTGCACATATGTCTGGATATATGTGGCTGCAGTTGTTCACATTCAGCCTCATTTTAAAGAAAATGGAACTCACAATGTTCAAAAAGAAAATAATTATTTTACAAGGAACATGTAAAAAGTTTATCTGACTAACCCAGGAAAACAAAGTGTGGCAAATGCAGCCTTAAGCAGCAGCATTCTTCAAGCTTGTGTTGTCTGGGGATTTGTTTTAAATGAAACTTGTTGAAAATTTGGAAAGCAACAGCCAACTTAAACAAAGAACAGTAAAGCAAATTTTAGTGGAATTATTGGCAGAATCCTATTGCTTAGCATAATAAACTGCACAACAGTAGGTCCAATGAATCAAAAGGGATTTGTTGAGTCACCTCCTTCATAGTCAGTTTTGTTGATTCAAATGTGACTCACTTTAGTACAGTAAGTCACAATTAGAGGATGCCCATTTGAATAAATGGAACTTACAGAGGAGTTGACTCATTAAATTCCCATAGACCCAATGGGACTACTCTAGTGATATTTACTATGCTAAACAACAGGATTTGGACCATGGTTTGGAGAATAAAATATTCTGATGGATCTTTTCAGTAGATGCAAGATACAAAAACAAAAGTTAAATGAAAGCAGATAACATAAGGTAATATTGTTCCAAGTTAGCAAATATGAAAAATAGGTTAACAGGGAGGCCTGTAATACAGTAGGACCCCCATATCTGTGGTATCAGTATCCACGGTATCACCTATCCACTATCTGAAGCTATTAAAAATATTAAAAGAAAAGAAAAAAACATCAAAATAATTATTTTCACATGCATTACCAGAACTGGCCACTAGAGGGAGCCAGAGACTGTGCTATGAATCCTTGTTGTTGAAGAATGCATAGCATTGTCTCTGTTGTGCTCTAGTGGCATGTTCTGGTAATGCATGCGCTAATATCTTTTTCTGGATTTTTTTCCTTTGCCATGCTAGATACAGTGTTTGCTATTATCCACAGCTTTCAGCATTCATGGAGGAGGGGAGCTTGGAACTAATCCTCCATGGGTATGGGGGTCCTAACAGTGAACAAGAGTGAGTATGGAGCAGCAGCTAGAATATTGGGCTGGAATTTGAGAAATCCAGGGTTTTGGCTGGAACTGGCTCATGAATCTCACAATGTGAATTTGGGCCAACCTACCTACCTTTTAGCCTACACTACCTCACAAGAGTGTTGTGAGAATAAGCAGAGGAGGTGGCAAGTTCAATGGAAGAAAAGTGGGATATAAATATAACTGATATATAAACAATAAACTTTTAAAATAAATCTGTAGTTGCACTAGTCAAACTAAATCATTGAGTGACTACTTACTTCTGCCACTATTTTGGCTAAACTGTGTTCAACATCAGGTGACAAGAGTTTTTTCTGACGTTCTGCCACATCTACAGGTGGATTCTAAGACAGAATGGAATCAGTATGGATTACCATTAAAGCACGACAGGAAATATCACACAAAGTATGCATCTCTAGAATGATACAGATTCTCATTCTCCAATGAGAAATATTAATCTCATATTCAGATTAAAGAGCTCAAGTTAAAACATCTTGTTATTTGGGTGATCATCTATTCAGTCATGCATATGAGTTCTCTGCCTCCACAGAGCATCTTTCAGAACTTTCCTGATTACAAGTTGCCCTATTTCTTTACAAATAAGTTTCACAGATACATGCCTCAAGGGGTGGGGTAAACACTGCTGAAACCAAGAAATAAAAATGTCTCATGCACCTGCTGCTATGATGGATGAAGAGCATTTAGGATTTTAAAGTGCATGCCCTGTCCCACAAAATGTACAGGGAGATTTCTCCTCTGGAATGGGCTGTAGATAAGAGCTTGCAGACTTTCATTCCAATAGGTTTTGAACAAAATTCTGATGGGTGAAGAATCCATAAGTGTGTTACCCAGAAACATATTAAGAGTGCTAATTTGAAGGAGATACTCTTTTACCTGCACTTTATCAACACTGGCCATGTGGTACTTAGAAATTCCTTTTGATATACAGAAGCAGAAGATATGGCAAGGACTCTTGGGGCTAAGTAAAACAATTCAACTAAGTTTCTAGGGATAACTACGTTTTTTCAATTACTCCCTTACCCCAAATCCTAAAGCTGGTCTCAGAAGTAGAGGAACAAAGTTAATAACCTCTGGACGTTGAAACAGACTGCTGAGGTAACTTTGGAATCCTCTAGGGAAATGTTAGAGGTTTGATGAGCAGGTCTTAAGTATAATATAAATCTAGCAAGCCCTAGATTAATGCAAAGTGTTGGGTCTCATGAGAGCTTAGATGCAACACTGGCATCTTGGAAGATAGCAGGTTGACCTGAATGTTCAAGTTCTGTCTTGGCCTTTCAAAGCAACAAATTTGATTACTGGTGCTGAAGAACAATGTTACAACCATTTACTGCAGTGATCTGAATGTTATTTGATTGCTTTTCTGGAATAGCTGAAAATATTCCCCTCTCCCAGTTACAATTTCTGCAGATGTGCATTTTCCACCTGTAAAATAAAGTTAGTGCATCTCTAAATAACAGACTAGACTATTTTGCATCAGATTTCCTAGGGTTCTCATGCATTAACAGAAACCACAGAAAAAGTAGGTGATCAGAATAATTGCTTCACTTACTGAGGCAAAATACGTCAGTTTCTATTAGCTCACAATTTCCCATATTTAGCTGCTGGCACAGAATATTCATGCCTTGGGTTACTTACATTATCAAGCTCAGAGGCACATCCTGCTGTCACTCTGAGGTTGTTTGTCTGGAAGACTACTTCTGTTGTTTGTCCTAAGACAGAATAAAAGTTTTGAGTAACTGAGTGATCTATACCACATCATACAGGATAATGCTTTCAAACCAGGTGCTCTAAAAGCCCTAAAGGAGTGAAATTGACTTGTGGATTGCACTCTTTGGCAGACTTTCATAACCACTTCTTTTCCTTTGGCAATTGTTATGTGCTGTCAAGTTGCCTCCAACTTATGGCAACCCTATGAATGAGCAATCTTTAAAAAATCTTGTCCTCAACTGCCCTGCTCAGCTTTTGTAAACTCAAGTCTGGGGCTTCCTTTAAGGAATCAGTCCATCTTGTATTTGGTCTTCTTATTTTCTTGCTATCTTCCACCTTTCCAAGCATTATTCTATTTTCCAGAAAATCCTCCCTTCTCATTATATGTCCAAAGTAGGATTGCCTAAATTTCAACATTTTTGCCTCCAGAGATAGTTCAGTCTTGATTTGATCTAGGACCCACTTGTTCATCTTTCTGACAATCCAGGGTATCTGCAAAGCTCTCCTCCAGCACCATATTTCAAAAGAGTAATTTTTTCCCTGTCAGCTTTCTTTACTATCAGCTTTCACACTGATACATGGTGATTGGAAATACAGTAATATGGATGATCTTGATCTCCAGTGACACATCTTTACACTTGATGATCTTTTCCAATTCCTTCATTGCTGGTCTTCTGAGTCTTGGCTGCAATCTTCTGATTTTTTTGGCTGCAGTGTCCATTTGGATTGATAATTGAACTAAGGTATACAAAATCTCTAACTATTTCAATTTCTTCATTGTCAACACTAAAGTTATATAGTTCTTCTGCATTCATATTTTTTCTTAACATTCAACTGCAGTCTGCATTGGCACTTTCTTCTTTCACTTTCACTAAAAGTCATTTCAAGTCATTGCTGCTTTCTGCCAGTAAGATGGTATCATTTGCATATCTTAAATTATTCATGTTTCTTCCACCAATTTTCATTCCTCTTTCATCTGAAGCTAGTTTGGCTTTTGGCAATACCAGACTATTTATTCAAGGGAGCAAATCTCTAATGAATCTTTTCAAGTCATTACACATTTATGTAACACATGTGGATGCTGTAGACCAAACAGCATCCAAAGTGATCCAAATAGTGTAGTAGTCTGCCAGTGCAGACACACCCTAACTTTGCTATACCTGCATTGCTAATCTAACATATATACAATTGGTTTTTCAAGTTTTCCAGAATGTTCTGTTTTAAGCAATTTCAAAATTGCCTACTCTGTTCTGGTAAATATACTGGAAAGCTGACCTTTTTCCTCTGTAAATTCAAAGAGAAAACAGATTTGCCCAGCAGTGCTAGGTAACACTTGAAAGATTCCAGTACAGATAAGAGAACAGTGATAACATCTGCTCATTTGCAACTCAGCTCCATTCCTTTAACCCACTGTGACAACTTGTACATTTGGATGAGATAAAGGAATTATGTAAATATTTCATGTGGTCTTTCACAGAAATCTGTATTAAGAAAATATTAAGCACTGTTACACCCCACTGAACAGAGCAGTGGTTTAACCATCTTAAAAGCAGTTAAATGGGCAAAATTTCAGAACAATTTACATACTGATTTTAGTTGCTCACCCACAGGGTCAAAGAATCTCAGAATGTTCAAGATGCTTTTAAAGTTACATGTTTTTAAAAATTCACGCAGAGAAGCAGTCATGAAATGGCTGTCAGGCAATGTTCCTTGTGAACTCTAAGACAGACAAGTAAAAGTTGTTACATCTGAACAAAACATTAAAATATTGCTTAGCACTAAACAAACTAGCTTTGGGCCTTACTGCTCCCTCTGCTTTCAGGTGTTTTTATCAGCAGCTGAAAAGATTTTGCTTCCATTTTCAAATAAGCACAGCTGCTGTTATATGAAAATCCAAAATGGCAGTTAATATTCTCCACAATTTACCTGAAAAAAGGGAGAGAGGCCACTGGAAACAAAACAATATCAAAAGAAAACAAAAGCCAAAATCCTGTAGGGATTTTACTCTGGAGTAAAATCACATAAATCGCAGCAACAAATTACAGCTAATCAACAAGATGCTACTTTATGCTGCATAAAACAGAGGACACATATTTGTACTCTTTGTGTCTGAAGATGTAGATTTAGACCCTCAAGAGCTCACACTGAAGTAAGCCTGTTATTCTTCTAAATGCCACAATCTTTTGCTTCTCTCTTTCTTCTTTTCTTCTGTTTTCCTTTTAAGTTTGTCAACATGCTGAGACAAACTATAATGATTATTTCTTCGAAAACTTTTAAAACCAAGTAACATCAGATCACATTATTTATTTATTTAAAATATTTTTACCCTATCTTTCTCCTTAAAAAGGACCCAAGACACCTTACATCATTACAAAAGAATACTTAAAGCTAAAAACAATGGGTATATAAGGGTGGCTTATATCATTAAAATATAGTATTTAAAGCTAAAAACAGTATGTATACAAATATTTAAAAGGATCAAACAACTACCACTCTAAAAGATGGTAAACAAAAGCAATACTAAAAAACACATTCAAAGTATAAGGCACAACAATTCATTTAAAAATTCCACTCAGGCAGCCAGTCACTGAGGGAAAGCTTGCTTGAAGAGAAAGGTTTTTGCCTGCTTGCGGAAGGACAGCAAAGATGGGGCCAACCTGGCCTCCTGTGGGAGGAAGTTCCAGTGTCTGGGAGCAGCAACAGAGAAGGCCCTCTTCCATGTCCCCACCAAAAACACCTATGGTGGGACCGAGAGAAAAGTCTCTTCTGATTATCTTAACACCTGAGCATGCTCATAATGGGAGACACAGTCCTTGAGATAGGTTGGACCCAAGCAGTTTAGGGCTTTATAGGTTAGAACCAGTGCTTTGATTTGTGCCCAGAAAGAGACTGGCAGCCAGTGGAACTAGCCTCTGTAAGCAATCTGGCTACCTTGTTTTGGACTCACTGAAGTTTCCCAACACTTTCCAGAAGCAGCCCTTTGTGCAGCACATTACAGTAATCGAGCCAGGATGTAACTAAGGGATGTGTCACCATGGCAAGATCAGACCTCTCAAGGGATGGACATGGCTGGCACACTAGTTTTAATTGTGCAAATATACTCCTGGCCGCCAGTGAAACCTGAGCATCAGGCTCAGAGATGAATCCAGGCGGTGCACCCTTAAGCAGTGCACCTGTGTCTCCGGAGGCATCGTAACCCCATCTAGCACTGATTCTTATGAAGAAATGTGGCTTTGATTCAATGTGCAAATCTCTTAGTCTAGAGCGATCCAGAGGGAACTGCTCTGAAACCCAAGGAGACTACTCTGTAATCTGATTTTATTCATCATGATTACTCTTGATCCACCATTGCTGAAGTACTGAACTGTGCATTTCTCCTGACTGAAATATGAAATCATTATTATCATTCGTTCCAACAGCTGATAATAATTGATCAGTCATTATCTAAAGTTATCTGCAATGTTCTTTACATGCATAACTCTCAAAGAGGGATTTCATTAGGTATTGATTCTTGCGCATTACCTAGCTCTCCATTCTTTTCCTTTTCAGAATCATCAAGCCTGCTTTCCTTTTCAGCTGCTACTGTTGGGCATTGCTTCATGAGCTGCTGAAGCTTGTTCTCATATGTAGCCCTTGTAGAAGCTAAAACAAATCAGCAGGAAAGTATTAGCCTTCACTATTGGTTATTGTGGTTCCCTGTGTTCTGAAATTGAACAGCAGCTTTAACAACCATTCTCAGCATACTGTATAACTCATAGAGCTGAAGGGGAACTTCCATGTCATCTAAGCCAACCTTCTTGAAGCATGGGTACTTGCAGAACATTCCCAACAGATGACTATACAGCCTTTGCCCAGAACTATGCACAATACTCTGGACAAGTACTTAGTCCAAACAGTTTGTAATAATTGTATGCCGTCAAGTAAATTGTGACTTATGGCAGCGCTTTTCAGGATTTTCTAGGTAAAGAGTACTCAGAAGTGGTTTACCATTCCCTTCTTCTGGAGGCACCATGGGACTGCACAGCTTGCCCAAGGCCACATAGGCCAGCTTTTCTAGGATACACATTGGGGAACTGAACTCCCAATAAGAGTTATTTAGTAGCAAGGAAAGGCTTCGGTGCCCTGTGTAACCTCCTGCCCTGCCTGAAGACTAGGAGATGCAGAATAACATGTAAAGCAAGTAAATTTATATAGCTGAAAGGAGCAAAAGGTCAGATGTTCTGGATAACTAATTCAGGTTATCTTGCTGCTGTTTCTGAAAACCTTTTGCAAAACGTGTATACATTACCTAAACAGAATGGGGATTTGGGTAAATGTGTAACATACTGTGAGCCTGCAGGATATGTAACTTATGAGTCTGAATGACCAAAAGAATACAGTAGTACCTCGGTTTGCGAAACGGATCTGTTCTACATGACGTTACATAGTACATAAATTTCGCAAACCGAAACGCCAATTGCGCTACGAAAGGGGCAGCGCTATGTGCGCAATGTGCCCTGGGAAAACCCTTTCGTAGTGCAAAAAAAAAAAAAAAAGAAAAGAAAAGAAAACAACATCAACTGGAGCTTTATTTCTTATGGATTTTGGTTGGTAAAACCGAAAATTACGTAAACTGAGGCGTTCACAAACCAAGGTACTACTGTATGTGCCATAGCAGGAGTCCAATCTCTTGCTCAAGAAAAGGAGGTATCTCCTTGTCTTAAACTGGGATTGCTTTGCAAAGTATTCCACCCCAATTAAATATCATTGTCTGCTACTAGTAAGAAGCAATTTCATTCTTAAACTCAGTACTGCTCCCCAATGTCTTTTGTACCCACCCCTCTCCCCTAGTTCTAGCCATCATTCAGTAGAGGCATACGTAATATCGGTCCAGGGCTGATTCCATATGCAGACAGCTGCTCCCGTAGTTCAGTGTCATTCAGAGCCTTAACATCAATTTCATCGCTGGTGACTAGTTCTAAAGAATCTTTTTCCTTGCTTTCTATGCGCACATCGACAGTAACCTTCTCCATCTGCTAATGGCACACCCTATAGAAGAAGACACATTGTTGGTTAAGGATTTCCCCTTTCTCTTAATGCATTTCTTCTCATTAACCTCTTTTGTATTCAAGTCCTAAACATGATTTAATTCAATTGCTGCATCTGGATGTCTGCCAATCTTGGAATGATTCCTAAATGACTTAACAGTATCATCAAACAAATGGTACTACAGTATTTATAAGCTTAGAGCATTTACAAACAGGAAAGACATAGAACAAAAGATTGACATATCTCACTGATAATAGCAATAAAAATGCCAAATTAAGTGTTCCAAAAAGAAAGAAATGTGAGTTGTACAAAGTAGAAAAGAACCTAGAGCAGCAATGGATCAGTAAAGAACCTGCTAGCATTATGGGATATATGTTAGGCATAACTGGACCTATACAACAACAATGGATTGCCACCAAAAAGCATAGCCCCATCTTTAGTCCTTTCCCTCTACCCTGTAACATCTAATGAAACTCAAAATGGGATTTCTTTCTATTCCACTAGAGTATTATCTACTGGTCAGAGGCAGAGAAACCACTAGCTTAGTGAAATGGGGGGAAAATGAAACCTGAGGTAGAGCTGCACCTGGCTCTCTCCCTCCCTACATTTAAAAGGCACTTAAAACATGCTCTATAGAGAGGTCTTCTTGGCAACCCTCTCTGATGCTTCCCCTTTTTTATTTCTTCTGTTTGATACCTGTTTGTTTCGCCTCACATTCCGCGCTTCACTTTTATAATTCATGCCTCTTGAAGTTTGTTGTTGCACTGTTGTTGCTCATTTAATATATTATTATTATTATTTGTTTTAACTTCTGCAAACTGCCCAGAATAGTGCACGCTCTAATGGGGCAGCATATAAATCTAATAAATAAATAAATAAATAAAAGAACCTGAGGTTCATTTATCTTGGTGAGGGAATTGAAGGCAACAAAATAATCCCACAGTGAGTGAGGTATATCAGATAATGTATTTACTAGTAAATAGGTACAACTACTTACAAGGAAATATAACTTATAATACAGCCACAGAATCTTTTATAGCTTCTCCACAGATGGAACCCACCAATCACCAATTGCCACTTGGAAATCAGCAATTGACAGTTGCCTTATAAGGAAAGGCTATGCACACAGCTCTAATCTTGTGGACAAGAAACAATTAAATCTGCCGGTATCTACTTATTGCTAAGTAAGGATGACTAAACAGTTTTCAGTAAAGCATGTCTAGGCAATATACAAGGGACGTGGTGGTGCTGCGGGTTAAACCGCAGAAGCCTCTGTGCTGCAAGGTCAGAAGACCAGCAGTCGTAAGTTCGAATCCACGCGACAGAGTGATATGTAATGCCCTCTATTTAACCTTCAGCTTTGGTCAGGAGATATGATAAAAGTAACTGTAATAAAATGGGGAGAAAATTCAAGCACTGTTGTAAATTCATAATTTAATATTGGGATCAAATATACTCCTGAGAGGACAATTTGTTAGTAATTTAAGTGGTACAATGTTACATTATCAATATGTTCAGCTTATACATTTTATCATACATGAACTAGGATAACAGCAACTGGGGCAATGAATTTCCCATCAGACTGTCTCAGCAAGAAAAATGAAAACAAAATGCAAGTCATCAAATGGGCCAGGAAAGGTCACATGCACTTGTTAATCTTTAAGTTATACAGGACTCTGTTGTTTTTGCTAAAACAGACACAACTATCCATTTAGAAAGAGTAACAAAATATGTATATTCTCATATATATCAAATTCTGTGAAGTTTTAAGATCTTCCTGTCCCAAGAATCATATACTTTCCAGATGGCTTGTCTGCTGCAGCAAAGAAAACAGATTCCAGCAACATTTTAAATATGAACAAATGTACCAATGCACAGGTTCTTGTGTACTGTAACTCTTCAAACATAACCACCTAAATCAGGCTGGATCGTATTGTTATAAAACTACTGAACTATCATAAAGAAGAGAGCTTTTGAGTCCTCCAGCACTCTTCATTAGACCGTTCACAGTGCTTGGTTGAGGAGTTACAGAAAAGTGCAAAAATCATCCTGGCTAGATGTTGCAGCCATAAGGTCTAGAATTTAAGTAAAAACTGGCAAACATATTTCTGATAGATCACCCTTGGAAGAAGACTACTTTAAAGTCCTCAAAGGAGCCTGTCTGCAGTACCATACGAGTACTTTATACAACCATTCTTTATACCTCAACTAATAAGATTTATGCTGAAAAATGATTATGTTAGAAAAATAATTGATGGAGGCAAATTTATATTATACATTTTGAGGTAGTCCCCAAGTTCAAATTTACTGTGTATACATCTTACTGTAATTAAATAATAGTAAGGAATGGCCTAAAATTTAATATATCGACAGTATTGTTTAAACATTAAAAAATAGCCAGCAAAGATGTTGAAAACATGCATGAACTTAACTATAATTTCTTGTTAGCAACAAGGATAGTACTTGCTAGGTAATGGGAGGTGGGGGAGGAGAATCAGAGAGTGGTTTAAGTGTCCATCCTTTGGTGGTGTTCTAGAACTCTATAGCTAGTTCAAGCCCACATAGATGCCAGGGCATGAAAACTCATCACATACACTCTGGATGAGTATCTCTCCTAGGAGCCAGTGAGGATTCAAATTCCCTGTCCTAGGCTCTGCACCTGGAGTGCAGAGAAATTTGAAGATTACTTAATAGGAGCAGGAAATTTGAAGATTACTTAATAGGATAGCTCCCCTTTTGCTGGAAGGGGGCAGTTCCATTAGCGGGCAATGGTCCATTCCTGAGTTCCCTGCTGTATCTCAGAAAACAAAGAGAGACTGAAGTTGCCGAATGACATTTCTCCCATCATATGGCCCTAGATCAAGCCTTTTGATACCATTGGATGGGGAGAAAACAAAAAAGAAAAATGAAATGAGGAAGGGAATTAGAAAGTCATCCTTCTCCAAACCCATACAGACCATCTGTGGGTGGGCAAAGCATAGAAAATAGTGATCATCACCCATCAAATCATTCCTCACCTCTTCCCTGCTAAAAGTAGAATTGGTCAATAAATAATTTTATTACGATGAAATAAAATGCAGTTTTTAAGGGGGAAAATCATCCAGATGTTGTTCACTAAAGAACTTAAGTCCAATAATGGTTGGAGCCCATCAAGATAGACTAACAGGGCAAAGTGGCCATTTGAAGGCCTTCAGATCTCATACAAGTTGCCCCATCATTTAAGGCCACTGTCTTTCCACCAGCAAACAAAGACTTTCCTTTGTAGGTAGGCTTTTAATTGACTTGGGCCAGTGGAGCACCACCATTATACTTAATGATTTCTCGTTGGGGAAATGTTTTAAGTGTTTTTAAACGGTACTTTCAATATTATAATTTAATTTTTTAATTTTATATTTTATGTTCCTTTTCGTTATATCTCTTATGTTGTTTTAATTCGGTGAGAGCGGCCTTGAGTCCCCTATGCGGAGACAGGCAGTTGACCGAATACAAACAGAAAGATAAAAATGGAAATTAATCAAGAGAAGGTCGGGCTCACTCTTTGTTGCCTTCTTCCTCCCTTGGGAATTACACTGCAGTACCTCTCAACATCTAAAGAGCCAGCTCAGACGTTGCCTCAGCAGGCTTTCCTATTTCCATACTCGATTGTCTGCTGGGGGGGGGGGGGGGGGGCAAGGCCATGATCCACCTGCCCGCCTGAAACCAGTCTCTGTGGGTTTAAGTCACAACGCTTTGTAAAAAAAAAAAAAGGGGGGGGCTGTTTTAAAGTCACGAGTTACCGCATCTTCCAAACCGCAACTGATTTCAAACGATTAAAAGAACCCCATATATATTAATAGATTTCTTCTCCATTTGTAAAAAAATATATATCTGTGATTATCAGCCTCCAGTTAAAGCACCCTGATCCGTGGTAAATTGTCTCGTTTCCTCCTCGTTTCTTTTTCACGGTTTCTGGGCGGCAGCTTTAATTCATGTTCTATTGAAATAACTAAACCCTCCTGTATCTGGATTTTTTTCTGTCACTGAACGCCATCCTCATGATTTCCTGAGTCTGTCTGGATACCCCACCCTAGACTGCAGTCACTGAGATCCCATTGTCTTTGGCGTCTTTTCGTCAGCCCTTTTTAAAAACTGATCAGATTACGAATATTCTGCCAAATATATATATGTAAATATTTAGCTGCCCCGCTCACGCTTTTCGTAGGGTGCAAAATAAACCCCCGCCATGGGGAGTCCCGCTTGACCCCGACGTGATTCGAACACGCAGCCTTCTGATCTGGAGTCAGACGCGCTACCGTTGCGCCACGAGGTCTTCGGAAAGCTTCCCTGAAAGCTAAGCCTCAAGAAGCTGCAGGCGCTTCCCTCACACTCTACGCACGCGCCTTGTACGCTTCGGCTTTCTACACACTCACCGACTGTGGCCAGCTTGCTTCTTTTACATTCCTGTTTAAAGGGGTGCGCTTTAAACAGGGGAGGAAATAGTAAACCACACTGCCTTAGTTATTCCCACTGCACCTGCCTGCTTACCCTCCCCTCCCTCCCTCCCCCCGTTTCGCGCAGAAACCTGCTGAGGAAACAGAGGTCAAGTCACCTCATAACCGGGGGTGGGGGCACCTTGGCGTTGCTTTGAAACCGCCGTTTTGAAGGACAGCCCCTACATGTTAACCCAGCCAACCGCCAAGCAGAACGTGCCTTTTGGAGGCGGAGCCTGGGCGGAAATTAAGAATGTGAGGCAATGGCAGTTACGATGGAAACAACCATCTCTATTTCTCCGTGGGGAAATACTTTTTTGTCGGGCAGGTCCACTGAACACTGAGGTGGGGGAGCACGGAGGCAAGGAGTGGTCAAGGGAAAGTGTCTCAAGGCTCTGGATTTGAAATACTGTAGTGCGGTGAGACTGATGGTTCAAGAAGCACCCTCTTAGGTTGTAATAGCAACCGCATCTAAGAGGCTTGTGTAAATTGACGTGTGACAGGCTGTTTTGTTGTTGTTGTTGTTTAGTTGTTTAGTCGTGTCCGCCTCTTCGTGACCCCATGGACCAGAGCACGCCAGGCCCTCCTGTCTTCCACTGCCTCCCGGAGTTGGGTCAAATTCATGTTGGTAGCTTTGATGACACTGTCCAACCATCTCGTCCTCTGTCGTCCCCTTCTCCTCTTGCCTTCACACTTTCCCAACATCAGGGTCTTTTCCAGGGAGTCTTCTCTTCTCATGAGATGGCCAAAGTATTGGAGCCTCAGCTTCAGGATCTGTCCTTCCAGTGAGCACTCAGGGTTGATTTCCTGCAAAATGGATAGGTTTCTTCTCCTTGCAGTCCAGGGGACTCTCAAGAGTCTCCTCCAGCACCACAATTCAAAAGCATCAATTCTTTGGCGGTCAGCCTTCTTTATGGTCCAGCTCTCACTTCCATACATCGCTACTGGAAAAACCATAGCTTTGACTATGCGGACCTTTGTTGGCAAGGTGATGTATCTGCTTTTTAAGATGCTGTCTAGGTTTGTCATCGCTTTCCTCCCAAGAAGCAGGCGTCTTTTAATTTTTTAGCCTTTTGTTTCTGTCCATGGAGTTTTCTTGGCAAAGATACAAAGACAGGCTGTTAATTATGATAATTACATTTTCTCGTTTAGGGTCCAGCTCCCAAAACATACTGAGCCGCCCTGGCTGCTGAGTATACTCATAGGGGAGTTCTGGTTGTCCTCCCAAAAAACAAGTCTTCCGTGTTCTGGTTGTTCAGAACACACATTTTTGACAACTGTCTCACGCCTCTGAGGCTCTGATTAAGAGGATGATCTTCAGGTAGGGAAATGACCTTGGACTCCAGTTACCATCAGCCGGAGCCAGTACAGGAAAGTTAATGATAATGGGAGTTGTAGCCTGACAGCATCTGGGGGGGTCATGATTGGTTCCCCACCTCTCCTTGTTTACATGAAACATCTTACCACAATAAATAATTCACCTTTTAAACTGAGTGATCATTGAAGTCCCATTCATGGAAAAGGCCCTACCTTTGAAGAACAAGTTGATAGTGACACAGTTGCATTTATGGGTTCCATTTCAATAAGTCAAATCTGGTTACCACATTCTAACTTAATATTTTGCATTTATTAGTGGCATGGAACAGGGAGAAGGGGAAAGAATGTCACCCTTTTCTTAAATTACCACTCTGAACCAAATAACAACGGTATAACAGCAGCTTGCACCCTCAGCCTATACACATTTAATCAGAGCTCAGAAATAAAATTTTATGGAAGCCAAGATGACTTATTGTAGCACCTTGAAGATTGACATTTATTTTGGCATAGATTACTGTGAACCGGAGACCACTTCTTCATATACACAAGTTTTAGGAAGGGTGGCTATGATATAGTTGGTTTTACTAGTAATTAACATTATATTAAAAAGGTTAAGTAAAGTAAGCAAAAAAGTAAAATAAATATTAAAATAGTTTTAAAGAAAATGTCATATGTATTTGTGATAGACAGTGTAGCTATGCATAGCTATCCCAATGGCTGATTTAGTGTTTTCAACTGGAACTCAGCTCAGTATGGAGAGCTGAACCTCATCCAATTTGGTCCAGGCCCCAAATCAGTATTGTTTCAGAAATTCAGATCCAGCCCATCATTGATTCACAACTGAAAAAAAAAAAACACTCATTGTTTTGTTGTTTTTACACAAAATTTTGAGGCATCGTGGAACCTAAAGACAACAGTAATTCTAATACATTTTGGACAGCTGGCTTCAGGAATTTGTGTGTTTCGCACTTTTCCCCCCCAGAAAACAAAATGCATTTCTTAAAAGCATGTACACTCAGCTGAATGTTCAGTCTTGCTTATTAATACTCCTTTTGTTCTCTCACTGATGCCTTAGTAGAGGGGACTTCCTAAGAGCCCTTAGAAAAACTCCAAGTTTATAAAATCAAAGAGGCAGTTAAAAAGCAAGAGCTCAGAGAGCGGGTGAAACTCCTGCCCTGAAAAATGGCACCCAGCAAGCAGACAGGCAGCAGTGTTTAGCAGAGGCAGGCAGGCACGAAGCACCATGGTTAGAGCCAAACAAACAAATTCTAAGGTTAAGAGTCAATATACTGCTATACTCAGTAGTGTAATAAAGATCAAATATAATAGTGATAACATTTTCATGCCAGTCCCCTGCAACAGTTATTTGCCTGTCAAACACTATGGATTGTTTGTTTCAACTGAAATAGTTAATAATGAATTCTATCTTTATTCCAGTTAGAAGATATTATGATAGTCAAGTGCAGCAATAGCTGAAATCCTGTTGCTTAGCGTAGTACGTCCTGCTAGAGGAGGCCCATATGAACCAATGGAACTTACAGAGACGTTGGCTCTCCAAACCCCCCACCCTCACCCCGATTCGGTGGGTCTAATCTGGTGGGACTGACTGCACTGAGCAAAAGGATTTCAGCCAGTAAGTGTTTGCAAAGATTCATCAGTAAATCAAGGGTGGAGCATTCTTAATCAGATATTTTGACTGCCTCTGAGTGATATAGAAAAATTTTCTGTAGTGTTCAATAACTGGATCATCTGCCTCTCAACGTATTTAGAATCAGGAAGGGTGGTCTATAAAGATCAGTTGTAGATCCCAAATGTAATCTCAGGCACTTCGAGCTTGAACAATTAGATAAACCCATTGCTCTGCACCAGTCCTCTGTCACTGGTTGTTAGCTTTCACTGTGGAGGCGATTCAGATGCAGGAGCTAAACCAACAATCCAGTGTCTTTTTTTTTTTTTTTTTTTGGTCTCTCTCGTACACATACATAACCTTGCACTTAGTTTCCCACTGCTATTGTTGCCATGATCAGTTCTCCCTCTTCTCTTTATGCTGGCTGCTCAGATGTTTTGGTGTCTAATTAATTAAAACACCTTTACATTTTAATTTTTGACCTTTAATTTTGCACTAATTGGGACTTGCTGAGAGTCTAATTATGCCTGGCCTAAATTAGGGCAATTAAAAATAATAACTCCATTAATTAAAAGTAATTAATTTATTCCAAACACTGGAATAGCTGTTTTACTTGGGAATCAGTCCTTCAAAACAAATTGAGATTTTAGGGGGTTAAAATGTGGGTGGCCAAGTTGGCAGTTCTCAGTTATGTTAATTCTGAAGTACTTAGAAGTGGTTTATCCGTCCCTCCATTTGCAGGTGCTCTGAGACCAGGCACCTTGTCTTAGGCCAAACATATGGCAAGGCACATAACCCTAAGGATTATCTCGGCTGACACCTTGTGATAGGCACAGAGGGAATTTGAACTCACAGCCCCTACGTGCTCCCAACCACTGAGCTCTACCAATATGAATGATCTTTTTAAAAATATGTTGCCTAGTTAATCAGAGGTGGGTTCTTTTTAGTCAGTTAGAGAAGTCTGAATTCAGTTGTTTGATGCTCCTTGTAATGAATTATGACAGTACATTTACTGGACTGTGACACATCTTATTGTGATCCTATGCCATTGTGGCAGTGTGAGCGAAGAGACCCTCCTCAGTCCTAGCTTCCATAAAGCCCAGAATCCTAGAGCACTGGAATTAGTTTTTATTACTGTTCAGGAATGGGATACCAGAAAGGATTGGGCCCAGTCACACCCTGTCCCACCAGTTTGCTGGGAGGCATCACTAGTCCTCTGGCCAAGTCCAGTCTCTATCCACACCCAAGTTTCCGTCACTGAGCTCAAGCTGTCCATATTCTGTTGGTGGCATTGGGTCTTCAGCACAGCCCCAAGCCAATCTATGCCATTTAAGGAGGGTTTATAGTGCCAGCTGCTCACCACTGTCCTGGCCTCCCTAGTCCCTCCTCTTGCTGTCTCTGGCATTCCATTTAGCACTTCCACCTTCAGCACCTCTACTGGTCATAATGGGGGCTGGGTACTGTAAGAACTAAATGAGTTCCAGCAGGGAGCCAGAGATTGAAGGCCATACATCTGGGCCCTGCTTGGTAACATAAACATATCAATAAAATAAGGAAGTTGGAATACATTTTCTTCCAGACAGCGTGGCACATCCTAAAGGAAGGTCATCAAGGGGAGGTGGGCATGCTCCCATACATCTATAGGGGACCAATTAGTTTGTTTTCCTCACGTTTGTACCCAATTAGGTGTAGGATCCAAAGTAAATTTTAGCCAATGAGTTTGTAGAACTTTATGACTCTTTGTTTGTTATGGTATAAAGTTCCTTTACACTGTATCTTCAGGGTCTTCTCTGCCCTTAAGAGAAGTCCCAGCTGACTCTGTATTGCATATTCAATAAAACTGGACTTTGGTTCAGCTGGTTGCATCTAGTCTGACCTCTTGCCGGAGCTAAAATTTTGGGTAACGGGCTTGGCCCGTAACAGTACTCCACCAGTCTCTATGATGTCAGTTCAGGAGATGAAGATGCTGATGGGCTGAAGATGCCTCCTCAGCTTCTCCCTAGTCTTCCCTCAGATCCAATGAGGATGATAAGATCTCTCATCTTTCCTCCTCCCCCTCCTTTATGTCAGTTCCCGCTACCTGGGCCCAACCCCTGCCTACTTACCAAGACGTTGCTGTTCTTCCCTTAGCTTCTGTCTCCCACCTGTGGCCTCCATCTCCCTGTCTGTACCCTTGAGCTCCCCAGGAGGTGCAGGGTGAGGGCAGATGGCCCACCAGGGATACCCAGAGCATCCCCCTCACAGGCAGTATGGGATGCAGTTTGCTTATGAATACCAGTTACTAAGGAATACATATTGTAGGGTTATTCTGCTTGTTGACTTCAAATAGACAACTGATTAGCCACTATGTTCTGTAAAAGAAAAGCTAGGGTTTTATTCTGATCTAGTATGACCCTTATATTTTCTTTGTGTCTTTATCAGCTTCTGTAGGTGTGGTCCAACAAAGATCAAAGATAAGCAGGATGTACATTAGACTAAACCAAGTAATCTTCCTGATCAACTAATTAAAGATTGCAGTCTTAGTGTTAAGTGGCCTTGAGTATGTACCAAGATACAATTTATTCTCTAGTGCTTCCTTCCTCAGCTGAGACTTCTGACATTTTTCCTTCATTTGTTTCAAGTGAAACTAAGATAATGAAGCTTTGATCCTGGTCAGTCTTCTCATTTATCTGTGGTATTGATTAGAACTACTGTGGGAAATTGCAGTCATGGAACAAATCTGTAGAATGCAAAGAAAACAAAAATCAGAACAAAGGTATAGTGGCACTGTAAAGACTACCAGATATGCAATATATGCAGGCTTTTGTGGATTACAACAATGTCGACACTGAAATAAATCTTTTAGTCTTTATGGTGGCACATAATTTTGTGGGGTTTTTTTTGTTTAGTTTCAGTTTTATTGTTATTATGCAAACTGAAGCAGACTAACAGTGCTATCTCTTTCAAAACTGGAAGAAATGTGGTTTCGCATGAGGAGCTTTGGTAGCTTTGGGGGGGGGGGGGAGGAAGAGAAAGCCCTGCAGATGGTGCTGTCTGATCCCTTTTCTTAGCCTGCTCTGTCCTCAGTTCATAATAGCTCCAAGCTATGCAGAACAAATCAAAACAAAACAAACATAAATAAAAATGTCTTTCATATATTTGCATCAAAGCTGTCAAAATAGTTATTTTTAAATTGAAGGCAGCCTCCGTTGCTGGCTCCTTTAAAATTACAAGACTCAGAAACTCTTGACCACACAGCCATTGGCATTCCAGAAGGAAGAGATTTAGGAAAACATCCTTATATATAAAGACAGGGTCTGTTTTATTATTTATTTAAAATATTTTTATTCCACCTTTTTCCTTAATAGGACCCAAGGCAGTTTACATCATTAAAATACAGTATTTAAGCTAACAGTATACAAATACTTAAAAAGATCAAACAAATACCATGCAAAAAACATTAAGCAACACCAAAAGACATTCAAAGCAGTAAGATACAAAAATCTATTCAAAAATCCCACTCAGGCAGCTGGTCACTCAGGGAAAGCCTGTCTGAAGAGAAAGGTTTTCACCAGCTTCTGAAAGGACAGCAAAGATGAGGCCAGCCTAGCCTCTTTATCTGTTTAATCTATATGCAGAACATATCACACGGAAAGCCAGACTAGATTCAGATGAAGTAGGAGTGAATATTGGTGGAAGAAACATCAATAATTTAAAATATGTAGATGAGTACATTTTATTGCAGCAATGCCTTGAAATGACTTTTAGTGAAAGTAAAAGAAGAAAATGCCAACACAGGACTGCAGGTGAACATTATTGTTATCTGCTATCAAGCTGGAACTGACTTATAGCAACCCTAATAGGGTTCTCCAGGTAAGTGAAATATTTAAAGAGTGATTTTACCAATTCCAGTTCACCAGTGAGTTCCCATGGCTCAGCTGACATTTGAACCCAGGCCTCCTGAGTCCTAGTCCAACACTCTGTCCACAACACCACCCTGGGTATACAGTTCAACATTAAGAAGACCAAAATCATGACTACAGAAGAACTACACAACTTTAATGTTGACAATGAAGAAATTGAAATGGTTGAAGATTGTGTAGACCTTGGCTTAATCATCAATTCAAATGGAGTCTGCAGCAAAGAAATCAGAAGACTAAGACCCAGAAGAACAGCAATGAAGGAATTAGAAAAGATCATCAAGTGTAAGGATGTGTCACTGGAGACCAGAATGATTTCCGATCACTATGTACAAGTGTAAAAGCTGGACTGTGAAGAAAGCTGACAGGAAAAAAAAATCATTTGAAATGTGCTGGAGGAGAGCTTTGCAGATACCCTGGACTGCCAGAAAGACAAAAAGAGTGGGTCCCAGATAAAATCAAACCTGAACTATACAGGCAAAAATGACAAAAATGGAGCTGTCCTACTTTGGGCATGAGAAGGCAAGATTCTCTAGACAATACAATAATGCTGGGAAAAGTTGAAGGCAGCAGGAAAAGAGGAAGACCACATATGAGATGGATTGCCTTTGCAAAGGAAACCACAACCTTGAGTTTACAAGAGCTGATCAGGGTTGTTGAGGAAAAGCATTTTGCAGATCACTCATCCATAGGATCACCATAAGTCAGAGGCGACTTGGCAGCACATAATAACAACAACTAACTTCTATGGCAACTCTATGTCCTGTACTCTGCTAGCATTCTTGTTTCCAATTATTTTACAAAGAAGATTTGCATCAAAGTCCTGGCAACTTTTGGGACTACTTTACTGTGCAAGGCCATTCTCAGAGCAGTTTTCACAGTGAGGCCATAAGAGTCTGTCTTGCTGGGAATATTCCAGACAAAATAATATTATGGGGAGGACATATAAAAGAAAGATTGTGAAAAAAAATTGTAAAGCAGAAATGCTACCTAAATGCTTTTAAAACATTATGTTTTTTTAATGGGCATATTAATGTGATGAACATATTGCTCTGATTCCCCCACCCCTTTCTCTCCTTTTATGAGGATGATCCGGCAACATTCTCTTGTGTAGCTCATTACTTCTCAATTTTCCCCTCTGCTACAGAATAGGTATGCTTTAATTTATGCTAGTAAAAGGCTTGTTGTTTAGGAGGGGTAGGGGGAGTATGGAGGGGAAGTCTGTATATTGCAAACAGTTCTGAGGACACAAGGTATAGTTCATTGCTGCACGCTGTGCCCAAAGCAATACTTTGAACATTCCCTATCTACTCTGTCCCGTACCATTCCACCAGGATCTCTGCTGATTATAAAGGAGCCTCTTCTCTTACTGCAATTCTCCGTCCTTACCTGCATCTCTTTTAACTTTTCTTGATAAGAATGTTTGTCAACCGTTCTCCTATACAGAAGGAAGTACAGACATGCACTTCAAAACATTACTGGAAAGGGGAAGTTGAATCTGTACCATGTCCCTCTAAACCCAACATCCAACTGCCCCAAGCTACATGGCCTCATTTTGTGTTCTGTTTCCTAAAGCCTGCCCAGAATGAGCACTTGTTCAGCTTTCCTTGTATCCATGATACAGGTACTGCATCCCAGTGTCCATGCAAAAAACTAGTGTCAACAGAATTTAAGCAGGACAAAAAACTTTCGTTTCCAGGGTTTTTTACTCCACTGCTAGGTGGTGGTATAGTTTTGTTCTGCTTTACTCCAATTTAATGTAGTGAAGGATCAGCTCACCTCAGCTTTAGTACCATGTTGCTCAATGTTAATCTTTATAAGTGTTTGTTTAATCTCCATCCTTCCACATCCCAGGGTGAGTAAAAGACGAAGGGAAGGGATGAGAGAATAAAGTAGGTGGGGAGAGGAATCTGTGTTGGAAATGAGACATCAGGGAACAATTCTGGATGTGTGTGCACAGGTGGTACAGGGATGACCCAGCACATTCCAGTACATCCTGCAAGAAATACCCCCTACATGTGTGAATGTCAGTACTGGTATGACCTATTCAGTTTTGAAATAAAATAAAATAAAATGCCAAAATGACTACACTACTGTGCAAATGAACCATTACTTCTATAAAGTATGGTGAAACTGTTGGGATGTAGGAACCTACCTTATACTGAGCCAGGGCAGTAAGAAAAGTCACTGTGATTATATAGCTAGCAGCTATGTATCAGCTTTTAAAAATACATAATGCTAGGGAAGGGACCATACATAGATCACTGGTAGAGCATTTCTTTAGTGCAGATGGCCTTGGGTTCAGTCAGTAGCAACTCCAGGTAGGACTCTGAACATTCCCCATCTGAAATCCAGATAGTGCTGACAGTACAATACTGATCTGACCCGTTATAAGGCATATCAGGGGGAAAGGGTTTTCATCAGGACTACACAATGTAAAGAAGAGAAATCTAACTGCCTCAGCCATGGTCACTGCGTTGTCCTCTAGTTCAGTAGTGGGCACTCAGTATTGTTTGCTATGCCTTAACTGGCAGTGGCCCTCTGGAGTTTTGGACAGGAGTGTTTTCAGGCCTTCTTGGAGATGTGTGTGATGTGGTGTCCAGTCACTTCCAATCTCTGGCAACCCTAAGAAGATTTTCATGATGTGTTAAATGTTCAAGTAGTGGTTCACCATTGCCAGCCCTGAATGAGTTTCCATGCCAAGGGAGAAGTTTGAACTCCTCAATCCGAATCTGACATTCTATCCACTACGCCACACTGGCTTTGTGAGTAACCTGTATATTTGTCAATAATCTATAGCAGTCTGCACCCCCATGTAGTCACTCATCTATGTTTAGACACAGCTTGATCCAGCTGAGCAAACACAACAATAGATGTCTGCTCCTGTAGAATTTGGAGATGTACTGTGAGATTTTCAATATGTACAAATGACTATCATTATACACCTTCAGGGATGTAACAGGACTTTCACATTCATTTGACATCCTTTTTACATTGGTAGGCTGGACTGGCCCTCCCAATTAGGCAGAAGATTTGGCAATATCAGAAGAAGTATGGCATTTTGGAAAAGTCTTCTACGAGCATCCTCTCTTTTGCACCTCTCTGTCACAAATGCCTAATAAGGGTGTTTGATAGTAGAATAGGCTGTATTTGTGATTTTCATTGGCTGTCTCTTCTCCACTCATTGCCTAGAAAGAAAGATTTACCATTCCCTGATCTCTTGCCTTCAAGCTGTTAACATCTCTTTGAGGTTGAGTTGTGCCTCCTTCCCGCTATATACTCCTCCATGGCACAGGGTCAGCTATCTGGTTTAGGATAAGCTTTCCTATCAAATATATTTTTAAAAATAAATCTAAGTAAGTACTTGATTTTAAGCTCAGCCTCTGTCTGGTTTATTGCTTCAAGGAACAGATAAACAAAGTGGGTTTAAATGCCTACAGGGAATACTACTGTAGCCTCATTCTGCTAAACAAAGGGACCTCCTAATAGAACTCTCCCACAGATAATTAATAGTCTGACTTAAAAATTATAATATAGCAAATTGTCTTTTGTGTAGTTCATTACCATGGAGAGCATTCTTTAGGTTTTCTATCTCAGACCCTCAAATACCATAGGCCAGGGGTCTCAAACATGCGGCCTGCTGGTCATTTGCGTCCCGCCGGATGATAGTTTGTGGCCCCCGCCTTGCCTGCCCCCCCGAAGCGCCCATGCGTCCTCTGCTGTCAAGAGTCAAAAAAAGCCTCGCCTCGCTCGCTGGCTCTCTCCCAAGACAGCGCCTCTTGCACCCTCCATCCGGAACTGCAGCCTGTCTGCCGGCTGGCAGGCTGCAGTTCCAGATGGAGGGTGCAAGAGGCGCTGTCTTGGGGGAGAGCCGGCGAGCGAGGCGCGCCGCCGGCCCTTTTCCCCGAGTGCCCGAGCCGCCGCTGAGCGATGCCTGAGAGCGGAGCTCACTCCCGGCCTGTCCTCGAAGAAGAGCACCTCCAAGCCGCCAACAGCAGCTGCCGCCGCCACCACCACCTCTTCCAGGGAAGCGGCTCTCTGGCTCTCTTTCTCTCTCGGCACCCACAGCACCAGCCCGGCCAGCGGCCACCTCAGCACCCAGCAGTGCTCCCTCCTCCTCCTCTTCGTCCTGCTTCAGCCGCCTCGGCTCTGGAGGCTGCCTGGGCTCGCCTTGCAAAGTTTGCTCCTCTGTCATGGTGGGGGTAGCTGCTGCTGCTGAGTGCGCTTTTTTTGATGGGGGCCCCTCAGAGGAAGGTTGCCGTACCTCCGTGTGTGTGTGTGTTTGTGTGTGTGCGCGCGCGCACCTGTGGGGGTCCCCGCCCCGTTCTGTTTACTTTCGCAGGTACCGGTGGGGGCTTTTCTCCTTTGGCAAGGCGAATTCTGTGAGGGTTTTTATTTTATTTTATGTCGTGCCCTCCTCTCCCCCCCCCGCTAGGCGGTCGCCGGCGCTCCCTCCCTTCTCCGCTTCTTCATCCTGCTGGTGCTGGTGGTGGTGGTAGTGAAGAAGGAGCCGGAGGGGGTCGTGGCCGGCGACGAGGGCTCGCGCACCCCTCCTCCTTGGAGCCCCAGCCGGGCTAAGGAAACTCCCGGGCGGCTTCCTCGGGCTCTTGCTCCGCTTGGCGGAAAATCTGATGCGGCCCAGCCTCACCCAGACTCTGCCTCCAGCGGCCCCCAGGTAAATTGAGTTTGAGACCCCTGCCATAGGCCATCTCTGTTGTCCTGGGTTGTATAAATAAGTGGTGGTAAAAGTTTGAACCAAAATATCTGAAAACTGTGTAGAGCAGAGGCATGACTTCACTATTTCTGAGTAGTTCTTCTTAGGCAAAACAATAAGAAGGCAGATGGCTAGATTTTGCCACCATGACTTCATTTAGCTTCCCTTTCAGCCATCTTATTACATCTTATTTCTGATCACAGACAAAAAGTGTGTCTTTCCTTATTCAAATATGCAGTTGTTCAGGGTTGGGGTGTAGCTGATATACCAGCTCATTGGTTTCAGCGGTAAGCAAAGCATCATCATCAAGGGAGCTGATAAAATTCATAGCCTGCAACGAGATGTAATAATAAACTTTGTTTATTACAGCAGTTAATATATTGGGTCTTCTAAGCATGTTTTCATAGTTAGCTCAAGAAAGTGCTTATTTCAAGTCCAAAAAAGAAAGAAAGAGAATCTGAAGTCAAACAATTCAAGTGGTTCCAAAACTGGCATCAGGCAGAAGAGGGAATTAATCAGCCAGGAGACCAATCAATAGGCAAGTATTTCAGTCGAAGATACAGACATGATAGGCATTTATAATTTATAATACAACCTTGTAAACCAACTTGTTACAGCATACATCTTTGGGCTTCATGTATTTACAACCCAAAGATACCTGCTAAGTGCTGAAAGAAAATCAACTGCAGACCTTTCCTGATCTGACCATAAGACATTTTGTTCAGTCAGCTCTGAGAAGCACCAGCTGTAGAGCATTCTCAGCAGGCTGGCATCAGTGATAAAAGTCATGGAGTTCCTATACTTCACCTGAGCTACCGTTTCAGCCTCTATAAATCTTTTATTCAGTTTGAAAAAGTGATTTCAGTAACACTCAGCAAGACTCAGAGAAACTCCACTTTATATTTGTATCCATAGTAGAATCACATATAATTCTCAAATATTCATTTATTTAGCACCATTTGCCCACAAATATTTTTTACAAATCAATCAGTCTCATATGATTTGAAGGATATACACTGTTTCAGAGCCTTTCTGATAATCATCCAGATGTATAGTACATTACCAGCTTGTTTGTTGAAATGGGATATCTTGGAGTTGTTCAAAGCATTCAGATAATCAGAAGGTCACAGAAATATGTTTACAAGAGACACCATGAATGTATAAATGCCAGTGTTACATGAATGAGTTTATAAAGGGATACAAAACTTCTTGAGCTGGAGGGAAGTATATAGTGAAATAGGATAACCAGAGATTTTGGATAACCGTTTTGACAAAAGAAACTGCACTATATAGGAATCCAATAAACAGCTGGTACCTACATTGCAGTGCTTCCAGCCCTACAAGTTAGGGTACCACATAGATACCATAGATATCTCATCCCTTTCACATTACAGAGCTACAAACCTAAACATCCTGTATAAGATACAAATGGCTTGAACCATCTAGCAGAAGAATCCTAGTTATATTTTCCTTTGTAAAGTGCACTTGATTATTGACCACATAAATCTTTTTCATCTACTTTATAAAAAACTTTTGTTAACAAATACATTTCCATGAAGCAATAATACTACTGTTGACTAGTTTTCTCTGTTGTTACAAGTGTTTTCTCAAAGTCTTTTTACACTGAATCTTAAAAAAGCACAGTGTGATATGTTATCTTTTAAAAGGTGTCATCTTAGCAAAGAAGACAATGTGAATATTCAAAAATGATGGCTACCACCAATTTGTCCCAGAGATTTATTTTTTATAATCAATACTATAAAGAGTCTGTTTGAAAAATTCCCCCAAATATTTATTCTTCTCAAAGGATATTCAATAGCATGAATCATCTAAGTAGCAGATTTCACAGCATGCCTATATGTAAGCATGTTTTTTCTTCTTTGATGTACAGTACTATACAATAGGTATGCATGGCTTATTGAGGATATCCAGTTAGCAGAAAGCTGAATTGACCTGTCTATTGCAATATAGAAAAAGTCATTTATTGATATCATGTAAAATAGACAGAAATAGCTGGTTTCTATGGCTACTGAGGTTGGAAGACTCCCGAGGAACATTTCTATTTATGTTTCTGTATAATGGAATCTAGAGAGCAAAATGGGAAGATGAAACAAGTGCAACCTGCATCAGGGTGTGTTCAGCCTTGGTGTTTCCCAGCTCTAAACATGTATGTTTCACTCCTATTTTTTCACTGACAAGAGCTAGAGATCCAGATTAGACCAGATGATACGGCACAGCAAGAAATATACTTTCTGCATGATGGAAGCATTTACCATGAGAGTTAAAAATAGTCATATAACATCTATTTTCATTTATCATGTATAAAGGCTTCCCATTAAATTAAGCCTGGAACTTTAAAAAATGCAGTTTGATCAAATAAAACAGGTCATGGATGATTTCGGTCTTTTAGATAGCCTTATGATTTTTCAGCCAGTAAGACTGCACATGTCTTCCACAACATGGGATGAAGCTATGGGAGTAACACAGTTAAGCCTCGGTTATGCCAGCTGCGAGATTTATCCTGATGTGACCCAGCTGTTTGTCTCTTATTAATGATCATGATGTATGGTTCCATTGGCTCTACAATTGCCAAAGTGTCACAGTAGGACAGAACATGTGGAAACAGCAAACAGCTACCACTGATTAGGTCAGGTGATGTTTAAATACAGGGCCTGATCCCCACTGATGATAGAACATAAAGACCCATATGTTACATACAGAACAGCGCTGTTTGCAAAAGCGGCCAGAAATATTCGTGCTAATTTCCTGAAAGCCATCGCGATCAATTGTGCGGGAGACTCCCAGATACGAAGGGTCTCTTATTATTTTATATGTCTCTGATTTTATCATGTTTTTATTTGATCGTATTTGTATTTTAAACAATTGTGACGGCTTTTAGCTAATACAATAAACTTGAACTTGAACTTAGAACATAAAAACGTTTCCTAAACAGAGCATTCTTTATCATAAGTTTTTGAGAGGCATAAAATACGCTGCTTAAGGCCTCTGCCTAACACTGACACTGCTGTGAACTAATTTACTATCTTGCTCCTCCGTTGCTGAAAGTGTCCTCAACCGCTCGCTCATTTCTGTAAATGCGACATTCTGTATGTAGGACATAGGTTGACATTGAGGAAAACCCCAGGATTTATGCTTTTTTTTCAAAAGCAATATTTTCTGGATGGATCAAGCCAAGTCCCCAGTCTACAAAGTAAGCACAGATGGCTCTCTTTGGAAATGGTTGTATACAAAGTCTTGATACCTGGTCTGAGTAAATTCAGTGAATGGCAACAAACATAGATTGAAAGGCTGCACCTGTGCCTTTATGCAGAAAAAAAAACTGTAGAGGTCATTGTCGTTACAGTAGCAGTGAATATGGATCATTATAATTAGGCCCTAAAGTAAAGTGCTTGGAGACATACTTAATTCAACCCCTCTTCAGCAGTATATGTATCATTAACACGATGGCTGCAACCTTATACTTACTTTTGTTCGTTACTAAGAATAACTCCCACTGAATTCAGGGAACATACTTTTGTGTAGCTGTGCATAAGATGAGACTAATTCTCATAAACTGCAGCAGGACTTAAATATATTTCTAAGTGTTTTGTGAAAAGGTATGGATTAAAGCTTGTGCTTATCAGTAACACTCAGCTTTTGCATAGCACCTTTAACCCTAAATGTATTAAGTATTACTCTTATCTCCAAAGCTGTCAGTAATATTGCTCCCAAAACAAGAACTTGCTTGAAGTCACATAGAAAAGAGAGGAAGAGTGTTCATTACGTCTCTTCCTAACTTTTCAGCAAGTCTTTAGCCCTTGGAACAGCCTGCTTTCATGTGACTAAGGAAATATTTGAGTCCTTGTCTCACTTATTTCATTAAGTATATTGCCTTGCCATGCTGTCAGGCCATCCCAAGGTGTATATATGGAGGCATATCAGAGCTTCTAGGTTTGATGGAGGCTTATTTTTACATTTCTCTTATTTCTGAGAATGTGATACACTATGAAATCATAATAATCTGGTACACACCAGCTGAACCCCTTTATATTTCAGAGTAAATATCTATAACTACATTTAGATAAATATATCAGTTTATAAATATGTATTACACTTTAGTTGAATCTTTAGTATCCTATATACATGCTAATAGTAATCTTTAATAATAATTATATGCTCTCAAGTCAGTTCTGAATTACAGTGACTTATCCTAGGGTTTTCTAGGTGTAAATTACTCAAAGTGGTTTACAAGTCTTTCCTTCTGGTGATGCTTTAGGACCATGTACCTTGCCCAAGGATGCACAGGCTAGCTCTTCTCCCAGGAGGCACAGTGGGGAATCAAACTCCCAGCCCTGGTACTCCAGCCCACTGAGCCAGCTACCCAGGCATGATATTCGTTAGTTACCCATAAAAGTGACAGTGCAGACTGAATGCAGGTACATTCAAGAAATATATTATGTATGGCCATTATTTTCTTAAATCAGAGACACAAAATCAGTACAGCATAGAATTTTGCATACTGGATATGTAAATGTGCATAGCATTGCAGCTAATTACTCTGGAGCAAAATGCCTATTGTTTACAGTGGTAATTATGGCAAGAATTGATGCACAGAATATTTTCAGTGAATAAAATACAAAAGAGAATGACTTAATTGTTTTGGGGGAGCATGCACCCTGAAGTAGCATGACTTTTCAACAAAATCCTTAGCTAACCACTCAGAAAATTACTTTTTAAGGGTTGATAATAAACTTTTGAATCACTCAAGTATTGCACTTTGACAATCAGAGTCAGAGAACATATCAAGCAGCTATAGCAGTTAGAGGTGATATTGGTAGGATGTGAAAGATAGCAATTAATTCTTTGATTTTTTCATTCTGTCTTCTGAGGGAAAGAATCCTGAAGAGATAGAAAGCCATGAATATAGAGAAGCTGGTCTAAGCTACACCTTCGAAAAATCTCATCATCTATTGATCCTATAGAAATAAAGTGCTTTGTATTATCATATCATCTCAGTGCAAAAAAAAAAAAGTATGTCAGCATATATATATATATATTAAAATTATTTCTACGTCAGATAATATTGGAATGTTGTCATTGTACAACCCGCAAAAAAAGACACTCATACAATTCTTATACCCTTAAATACCAAGGTCAGCGTCACCAGAATTGTTGGATTTATATCTTGTCTATTTCACAGTTTTAAGATTCCAGCATTAGTAGTGCATGTATAGATAGCAGAGTGGTTTAGGTTGGGTAAGGTGTTCATTTTTATAATTTTACAAACTTCCATCTTGCGTTTTCCAGAAGAGGCCATAACAAGGAAATTTCAGATTGTCTTTTCTTTGGCTTCATCCCCCGCACTTTGTTCGTGTCTTCTACCATTACAGTTGCCATATAAACTTGTTCATTACCTTAAACAGGCACAATGAAACTTCTCTTGGCAAAATCATCCCTGTCAAAAGATCAAAACAAAGTACAGGTTGAGATAAAGCTTCATAACATGCGTGTTTTGATTCCTCCCTGATGACTGTCATGTAAATTAAATATTTGCAGACATTCTGGTTCCAGGGAAGACTTATAATTTGTACAAACAATACACTGCTGTCATAAAAGACACAGTAAGACAATGTTCCGGATTACTGTTTTCATTATTTAAAAGAACCTTCCTCACACCCACTACTCACTGAGTAGTGAGTAGTGGGTGAGTAGTGAGTAGTGTAGTAGTGTAGTGAGTAGTGAGTAGTGTAGTCCCACACGCCTACACCCATTGTTTGACACTCTTGCATTTCAAGGCATATCTCTCAAGAACTGAGAAATATAAGGTATTACTATGAGGTGTGATTTGTGCTAGATGTAATCAGGAAGCTGCACCTTTTCAACACATGTGCATCAACCAGTAAAGAAATACCTCTATCCATTCACTGTTTGTTTATACTTGAAAGAAGCAACTAGTGCATAGGAAAATTCTGTATGACGATTTTGGTTTGGCACTGAAGCTTCGTTTTGTAATTTTGGAAGCATGGATGAACCAAGATCTTTGTCACTACTTCATTAGGAACAGGACAGGCTTCACTCCACTCTGTCTGCTTCACATTTAAGGAAAAGACTTGCCAAACTGCCAACACTCTAGTTTTTGTTGATCTTCCCTCCTGCCTTGTAGGGTGTACTAACATTTGCATGTGGTTTTCTTTTTGGGGTCTGTGGTGTAAGTTGCCCAGTTGTATTTGTACTACATTCTCTATGTAAGACTTTTGGGGGAGTTGTGGGCATTTAGCTGGATCCAGTATTGGAACAGAAAATATAGACCTGAAATCTCCTCCAAGGAGCTGGGGTGAAGACATGATCAGACTTAGTTTGGGAACCAGATACCCAACCTTGACCTCTAGTGACAGGGAGTTACAGAATGGTCATGTACCCTTGTGGTCTTCACAAGACAGTTATTCCTGGGTTGGCCCCAGCTGATGGCTGGGTTGTTTGGGTGGTATTAGACACAAGGGTCTCTCAGTGCTCCAGATCCTTCCCAATGTATCTGCTAGAGAGCATGCTGTTGCAACCAATAGAGTTTGTGGCCTCATTCCCTGAGATATGGTGTCTGTGGTTATTTCTCTTCCTCCCTTGAGTGCCAGGGCCCAGTTAGGAGCACAAGAACCTTCTCTGAAAGCACATATATATGGAAACACACTAGTGGGTGGTACTGGTAAATCCACTCCTTAAATATCTCACAAACCTTGAAAACCTTATGAGGGTCACCATACATTGAATGCAACTTGACAGCACAGAATACACAACTGCACGTGCACATGCATGCACACACACAAACACGCGCACACATACAAACAAACACACATTTGCTTACACTGTTGATTCATATGGGAATTAAAATTTCAGTTTCATTAGAATCAGCTTTTTGAGGACTTGAGAACTTTAGAAGAAGGTCACTCAGAAAACATCAGGGGTTATAGCACTGCATGAAAGATAAAGCAATCTTTTAAGAGTGATGGAGACCTGCTAGGTAGGTCCAAATAAATGGACCTCTTTTGTTCTGAGGCAAACTCTAAATGATACAGCAGTTGTGCAGCACTTCAGTCTGAACTATGGAAAAGCCAGCAGTGACAGGTGCCTATTGGCTAGCATACCTCTCCTCAGACAATGCAGTACATATAGCACAAGTTATTTTTAAAAAGACAAAATGTTAATATCAACAAGGTTATTTCTCCACCTGTTATACAGACATGAGACTCTCATAAGTTGGAATTAAAATGTGGTAGAAGAACAGTTTGGGTGCTTTTGAGAAAAAGTAAGACAAACATAGCCTGCTCTTATGAGTAAGAGGGGAATTCCACTCCATTCTAGCAGAACTTACTCCAAAGTAAGAATGCATAAACTTCTGCCATCAAAAGTACATCTCCTCCTCTGATGTACAATTTGTACCAGACTGACTCCAATGTTAGATGCCTTAGGTTATTCCCCTAGCCTACTGTTTGTGTATCTTAGAAGTAGTCAGAGTATCTTCTTTCAACTCCATGGCAATAAATAGAAAGAAAAAGAGAAAGAAAGGACGGAGGGGGGTCTTATTCCACAATCATTTTGGACTGATTCAATGAGGGTGACGACTGAGTGCCAAATGAATCCATACTGTTGCTTCAGCCCATTATTGTACTGCTCTTTATAGTTACAGGTTTGAAACAACTCAGGCATCTCCTACAGCAACATCATCCCTTAGTACCTGACAAAGATGAAGTAAAATCTGTCCTAGTTTTTCATCTTTGTGTACAAAGAAAGAAAGAAAGAAAGAAAGAAAGAAAGAAAGAAAGAAAGAAAGAAAGAAAGAAAGAAAGAAAGAAAGAGAGAAAGAAACCAAAAGCAAAACCGCTCAACTCTTTATCATTGCTGGAGAGAGATTTCACGTTACCCTCATGGAATGAGAAAATAAAGCCATCATTGTGTAGTTCATGGGAAGTTAAACTGCTACCCCCCCCCCCCAAGGTGTGTGTGTGGGGAAGAGCAGCTCACTACATTATACAGCATCGCTGCTCTGGTGAAAACCTGGACTATTAGCAGAAATACAAAGATGTACAAACAGCTAAGGGAGTTTAGCAGGAGGAAGAGGACATGCCATGCAAAGTAGCTCATTCTGTATGTCCAAGGCAAGATCCCATTCAAGGCTAATCTCTTATGCTCTGCAGAATACAAAATGGCTAGTGACATTAATCAGATGGTGACCTCAGGATGTCAAAACACTGCAAACAGCCCAAACATCATATATTAAAATTACATCCCAGTCTCAGGCACCCTGACATGTTGGTTTATCTGAGCCTAGAGAGAGTTTAAGAGTTGCTGATCAGTTCCCGTGTGAGCCAAGAGGTAACCAGAGAACATGCCACAGAACAGATGTAGTACTAGTGAAGAACCTTGTGATGGTATAAGTTCACTGTGCAAAAGTTTGCACAACACAGAAGTTGGAAGATTTGGTTAGTGGCAACACTCTATATAATCTTTCCCCACTGACTGCAGAGCAACACTGAGATCACCAAGGATTAGATTAACTCATTCTTCCACATACCAAGCATATTACATAATGGCTTGACTGGATATTGCTTTCTAGGTCCAGCCTTATCGGTACGCAGATAAGTGAACCCTCAGGTAGATTTTGGAGTCATGAAAAGGTAGCAAATGTTGTTTATTTACTTTGTTCTAAAAGGTATTTTTACTGCCACGGAAGTGTGGGTTTCAGATGCCAATAATGAAGTAGGCAGCAGTCTACAAAATAAAAGGTGACAAAATACTTTTTGGGTTTTTTTAAACAAAATCTGTACTCTTTTCTTGGAGGAGAAATTAATATCTGCATACAGACTGTCCCCATCCCAGAGTAAAGTTTCTGTGCCCAGCACTTAAAATAAATATGGAACTGCATTTTCCAGAACAGAAGAAAAAGAACCACTGGATAATTTGAAAAGCGGGTGCTGACACTTTTAGAAGATAAGAACTAAGCTAGGTATGATGTCAAAAGCCGTATTTGCAAGTAGTATACAGATTTGGGGGGGCCAAATAGATGTTGCGGATCTGATAATTTTTGATTGCAGCAGGTAGGAACAGGGAATTAACTCCTGTTTTTGGATATAGCTGATAGCTTTCTTACAAAATTAACAAACAAATGAACAGGGACACATAAATCTGTACCTCAACAAATTAGCAGAATCTTATGGGTCTTCAATATTCAAAGTCTCTAAGGCTGAGGGTGATTCAAAGTAGGAAAAGCCTGCTTTGCTGAAATGCTATTTTGCCAACCAGCTTCTGGATTTCTAGCGACTGTTCCTCTTTTCACACAGACATCTGTATTTCGGGCCTGTAAAGTCTCTAGCAAAGAACAGGAAAAGAGAGAAATAAATGTAATAAAGCAGATTAACATCTTCTACATTCTATTTTCCCCACTGCCAACACTGATAAGAGAGGCTATCATTCATGTACAGGGTTCATCTCTTCCTGCCAATGTATCTTCCTGTGCTAATCCATCAAGCTCCATGGGAAACCTGGAAGGAGGAGGATAGTGTCTCTGTTTGACCATAGAGCTAGATTCTTCCCCTTCGGGGTCTCTAGCACAGGGTGGGCAGAGGGTAGATCAGGATTACTGAATAATTTGTAATGGATCAGGATTTCACATTCCCATCTATTTAACAGTAGCAGCAACAAAATGACTCCCGAGATAAAATTGTACTGCTGAAATGAGGAACACTTAGGGTAACCAGGACTGGATTTTTGTATGGAAGGACAGTGAGTTGCATGTGGTTATTTCTTGTCCTCAGAGTAAACTTCTACATGCAGTATGTATAGCAAAAAAAAAAAGGGGGGGGAAGGAAAAATTAAAATTAAAATTAAAAATTGTGGACCCTTCAAAGACTAACAGATGTATTTCGGTGTGAGCTTCTGTGGATTCCAGCGTAGTTCCTGAGACTCTTGGGGAACAACGTTTACTCCACAGGTTTGTACGTATATACTTTTAACATGGTTTGGGGAGTTGGGATGGTGTGAAGTGGGCTACAGATGCAGGTAAGGAACTTTCAACATGATCATACCACAGGTAATGAACTTTCAAAGTGTTGATTACATAAACATCCTGGCTCTAAGTAGACTAAGTCATTAATTCAAATTTTGTCTTGACTGGCGTATTATGGCTGTCTTTGAAGTGCAGGCTCATTCTGAATTAACCTCAGATTCTGAGGCCAAGATTTTGCCAAAGAAAACAACTTTTGACTGTAGATAAAACTGGAGAAAACTAGCTTGTTAATTATCATTAATATTTATTATTAATTATGGAGTCAGAGCTCTTTGGTTTTTAAAGAGCATGACGACACCCCACCACTGCCACAGGATGCATACCTTTATTTTGGCACAGCCTTAATCTAATCTAGACATCTGTATGGGGGTCATGTTAAAAAAATAAAATAAACAGAGGTGTTGTTGGATGTCCCATATGTTAGTCTAGTAAGTGGGCAGGAGAGTTTTCTGGAAAAGAGAATTCAAAGAAAATGAGCTTAAAAGGATAATAATACCATACCTCATTACTCCAATACAATGGACCGATTGAAGGTGGTACAAAAATGATGTGCCTTCTTCTCTCAGACAGCGGTTTCTTGCTCAGCATTGGCATCTTCCTTTTTCCTCTTCATATTGCAGAACCCATGGAGCCCACAAAAGCAAGCAAAGGTGAACTGGGGCATCCCCTAGGAGGGCAAGGGACAGCAACATCCAAATGAAATCTACACAGAGGGAGAAGAGAGGGAGAAGGTTGAGTTTCCCCACTTCATCTATCAAACACAACATCTTTTGGGGACATTTTAGAGAAATATTCCAAATTGCTAGTACAATTAGTAACTACAGACCTTCTTCCAGAATGAATCTGAGGTACACATCTAGAACTCAGTGCTGGGGAAGGGAGCCATACTTCATTGGTAAAACATGGACGAAAGCCACCTAAATGCCTGTTGCCACTTTTATCATTTACTATCTAAGGCAACCACCTCTCTCTCCTTAGTGGTAGGGTCAGCCTTGCAACCTGAGACTGGAGAAGTCACTTTCATGATGATGTTAGGTTGAGAAATGGAATGACCCAGTAAAGGGCAACTTCTTAGGTTCTTGAGAAGACAATGCACATCTGATGCTATCCACATGCAAGAAAGTCATTCTTGTAAAATGTGAGCATTTTTGTGCTTAATGAGTCCTTGCAGCTCGGTTATCAGGGATTTAGCACTGACTTATCCTCATCTCTGCTATTCCGTCTCACTGTTTCCACTTGTGGTCTAATGATTCACATGGTATATCTGTGGTATTGTTGTAGATGCAAAGCCACTCACTGATTTCTGGCTTCCACTCTTCATCAGCAAGGCCTAGCTAGTTGAGATGGTAGAGCATAAGACTCTTAAAATGTTAAGCTGTAGCTGAGAATGGAGCATTAGTTGAAAAACTTTTACATATTTCATCAAGTTTTAACTGAGTTTAAAAATCTAATCTGTTAATTTTGGATGGGGAAATTCATTAACAAGTTTATTTGTTGTATTAATCATTGCCATTAACACTGGAAACTGCAGGACTGACAGAGAAAATGGCATATAATATTTTCATTAATAGCATTGCCACATTTCTGTTGTTGGTTCTTTCAAAAGGCTTCTCGAAGAGTATATATCCCACAATCTGATTGCTATCTGAGGATGACAGAATTTGTATCCAACATATCTGAAAAGTGCCAAATTGGCAGTCTTTAAACATAGTGGCTAGCAACCTATGCTGCTAAGTTTTGTCACTGATCAGTTGCACCTTTTATCTCCTTTTCACCCCCTACACTTGGCACCAGTGTTCACTGTTCACTCAGTCTTCAAACACTATCACTCATTTAAAAGACAATGGCCTAAAACATGAAAAGTATCCTATCAAACTCCTTTGAAATCATCAAACATTTCCCTTTTAAAATCATTTTAAAACAATTAGAATGTTGCTCATTACACCAAAATAGCAAATGTTGCTATACTCTTTAATCTCTGGGTTCTATCTCAAGCACCATGTTTGGCATATAGCATTATTTTCCAAAGGAAGGAGTTGTGTATTAAAATTTGGATAAACCCTGTTACACACATATGCTTTATTATATGTTCATTACTGAAGATTTTTCACAAACATAAAAGGATCAGTGCAGGTGGTAGCTTCTTCTAATAGTGTTCCCCTGCTTACTTTGGATTAAATTCTGGTTTGGATGTTATGGGAAACTGAGATTATGATAAGATATCACCTTCATGCAGTATGGATTTAGAAATTTGATCTTGTGACCATTTCTTCACGTTATGAGAGGTTTTGTTTGTTATCTCATGGATCACAGGCAGAAGCTGCTGTTCTTACTTTTAGAGGGAGAATGAAGTCCTGCTTCCTGATGTGGCTTCTTTGCATCATATGGGCCAAAGCTTGGTCCCCTATACTACAAATAGTTTAAGGATGAAGTGACACCTCCACAGGGGCTCCTAGCAATATACTAAAGCATGTTAAGGATTCTGAACATCTTAAAATCTAAAAATACACATTACTATATGCTAGTATCAAAATAGCTAATTATTCAAGACAATGGGGTAGCAAAAAAAATAATCATGTATTTCTGAACAGCAGCGTTATTACATAGACTCTCTATCAGAGTCACCATCACAATCTGGCAAGCGTTATATTTATACTCAGTGAAGGAGGCTACATTGAATCATGCTTACCTGAGACTTGATTTTTATCTCGTTTATAGCCTCTTTGCACTGGTTTTATAAATAGGACAGAGAGTAGCCAACTCTGTCTGTCCCTAGCTTGTGGATGTGGCAACAGAAGCAGGTTCCAGAGGAGGCACCATTTTCTTGAATTCATTTCTTTTTTTGTTTCTTTAATGAACTTTTAAAAAAATATGGGGCGAAACTATCTAGAGCCAGAAATGGTTGTGGTGGTCTTAGAGACTACAGCAAACTCCTAAGCATTCTTTGGCTGGCACAAAGGTTGTGAAACAAAACCAAACATACTGAGTCCAAATGGTGTCTGTGTGTTTGTCCCATCCTTTGCAACTCCTACCCCCACTGAAGCGAAACATTCCAATCTGTGAATTATCTCAGCCAGATGAAAAAAGAAGAAGCAAAAGCCAAAATCCCATTTGAGATGGATGCTTTTCAATAGCTCTGCTAGCACTTGGGGCATGATTAAGCCCTCCAAGGTTACAGGCAATATTTGACTGACCTTCCAACTTCAAACAGAACCGCTCGACATTCATTAAAGAACCTTTCAGCACCTCAGAACAGTCAGTTCCACATGGCAATGAAAATTGCATCCCTCCCATACAGTAACCTGGGAACCAGAGGAGGCTAGCTTATCCTCTCCCCTTCAGCCTGACCTTGTCTTTTGCAGTGACAGACCCCGACTTTAGAACAAAGCAGCTCCAGTACAGATAAGCAGCAGAAACGCACAGGCTGTTTAATTCACTTCTGCAGCTACACAGTCTCCCTGCCAGCCCATCCGCCCCCACTGCACCACCAGCTTCATTTGACAGGTTTCTGTATACCTGTCTGCCTGACTGCTGGTTTAAATAAGGCCCCTGATGCTTCCTCTGAGACTCAGAAAACAATGACCCAGAGAGACTCTTTAATGAGCACTCCTGTCTGCAAGGTTTGTGAGCAGACTGCCATCTCTCTGTACGTCTCTTGGTTGCTTTTATTCTATGTGTGTAAGAGGGTTTTCTGAGGTAATGGCTGGGAGAGAGCAAAGTTCAGCCAAAAGAAGCTGTCTGAGAGCTAGCTACGCAGCCACAAAGCAAGCTCATTCTTTCTTCTCTACCTGCAATTTTGCTATGGAAGTGTTCTCTAGGTAAATTGTGTTGCCAGAATGTGTAAGAAGTATACCTTAATCAGCATCAAGCTCCGCTGCAGGATGACAAGAAAAATAGAAAATACATCTTTACAAAGACAATATTTCTTTAAATTGCTAGCAGCTGTATTTCTACTGTCCTCCTACCATATCTCAACTTTTAATTTTAACACGACAGCAAGTTATGGCTTTTGCAAACTCAAAACACTATAAAAAGAACAAAGCAGAGTAAAGGGAAAAGAGCCATAAGAAACGTCAGAAAATCACAATTCTGTTACCTCATTCCTTCAGTTTCTGGAGTGTTGCTTAAGTTTGAATGATCAATTCACTACCTAAATCTAATAACCAATGATATTTTGTCTGTGCATGTGTAAATTAATAATACACTTTTTTTGTCATTGCTTTCTTCTATTTGTGTATCTTTAAACCTTTGTGGTGATGTTGTATAAATGTCGATATAACAAAAGAATAATGATAATAAACATTTGAAAACATTTGCATTTGGACTGAAAATGCCATTGCTTCTATTTGATGGTACTATGCACTTTACATCCATCTTTCTTATCTTTCAGTCTGCCCCCCCCCCATGAACTTTATTGCAGATTTCAGATGGTCCAGTCATTGGCCCCACCAAGGGAGGTGCAGGCAGGCAGCTACTGAAGAGAGGGCCTTTCCGATGCCCTTTTAATGGAATGTCTTCACTGAGATTTTCATCTGGCTCTTTTTTTGTTGTCTTGGACAGGTGAAGGTGTGCAGTCTTCCCATGCCTTTTAAAAATCTTTGAAAGTTCTAAATGGTTGGCTTTCTTATTTTAATTATGTCAGAAATCTTCTTTGCACTGAGTGTCAATATATTGTATTTTGGCATGTTAATTAATTGCATTATCTTTTGCTGGTGTTTTTGTGAGCTAAACTGAAATGTTTGTATTGATGTTAGTGTAACTTGCCCAGAGAAATCTCTCATGGGGTGGCATATAACTAAATGCCTGTGAACCTGAAGCATCACAAGGTAAAAGCTGCTAAACATTTCTTTCTTTTTTTTTTAAAGACATATATGCCTGCCCTGACTGTCTGCAAACAAGTGGACTTAGGGCTGATCATTGCACTGCTAAAATAAGCAACACATGGCAAATAGGCTACTTAAATAATCAAATGATAAATGGCAGGATTTGAAAATATTCATAGGAGAAAAGGGGGCTATTTAAATGTGTGTGTTGGAAGAAAACTCTCTGTCATTTTCCTCATCAGAACACAGGCATTAGAGGGCAGAGCTTGAGAAAGTTAGTTTTGGGGACTGCAGCTTCCAGGATGCTCCAGCCAACAGGCCATCGGTCATGCTAGTCAAAAGGCTCATGGAGTTGTAACCCCAAAATATGTAATGTCACCAAGTTCTGGTGGAGATGCCAGTTTAACTTCACTAAGTGAATCATTCCACAGTCCAAATGCCGCAACTGAGATGGCTCTCTGCCATCTACCTACTTATTGCACTGCAGGTAGCAAGAGAACGTGAAGAAGGGGCTCCATTAATGGAACAGAGGTATTGGATGGGATCATGTAAGAGGAAAAAAGTCTGGAGGTACCCTGGCCCCAAGGCATTTAGAGCTTTGAAGTTCAATGCTAGTAGCTTTCCCCAAGCCATTGTAATTAATACAATATAGGAATGATAGTCCCTGATCTATTAGCTCCTGCCAAAACTCTGATAGCCATGTTCCAGCCCAGTGGAAGTGTTTCCAAGGGCAGCCCCATATGAAATGCATCCCAGTGATCCAATGTCATGGTGGCATTGGGAGACAAGCTGTGGTAGGGCCAATAAGCAACTTGTTTTGTAGTATGACTCTTGTGATAAAGGCAGTGGGGGAAGCAAAGGGAGTATACTAAACTATCTGGAACACATTTTCTTGCCAGGAGTCCTGGGTGGTCTGAGTGCCAAGACTCCCAGTTCCATTAGGGAGCTATTGCTGTATTTAGGAAAGCTTGTAGCTTGGAGCCTTTTAAAACTGACCCTCTACTTTCCATTCAGGAAGCAGACAATGATGAATGAGCCAGAAAGAACAGCGGCTGCACAGCTGAGTCAAATGCTTCTGTTCTTTTTGCAAATGGGAAAAAAGGATATTTTAAGGAGTGAGGAATAATTAAAAAATAAATGAACTCATGATAGCCGAGTGACAGAAGCCCTACTTGATTTGCAAAATCCAAGCATGTTTCATGGCCCAGCTCTGCCCTTTCTATTCAGGGGAGAGGATCCTTTGAATAGAACCCTCTGCAGCCCAGAAAATGCGGCAAGCATTAAAAATGTAAAGCCAGAGAATTCTCTCTAGTCATTTGCTTAACCTCAGGCTGTGTTTGTCACTGTCAGAGTGATGAATTGGGAGCTGTCTGAAATCAGCATGCTCACTTTAATAATGTCACTTTCCCCAAGCCCTAATAAATGTCTTTCTGAACCAGCTGGACAGAACCAATTCCTTAGACCAACAATTACCGATTTCACCAGGTTTTTGCTCTTCTTAACAGTTAGGGTCCTACTGCCAAAATTGGAAATCTTTATCCTTTTCATACAATCTCTGAGCAATGAGGACAGCTAGCAACCTAGGCTTTGCAAGGCCTAGATGAGGGACAGGAGCAAAAGGCAGCCAGTCCTGTTCCATGAAGAAAGTGGGAAGGCTGGCGGATTTTTGATTTCTTCTTGGATTATTAATACAGTGGTTCTTGATTCAGCCATACTGTGGAACAGATAAGCCTGTTGAAATTAATAAGACTTTACGTGCAAAATGATGAACTTAAATACAATTGATTTAAATGACCTTGTTGTTGTTTGTTGTTTAGTCGTTAAGTCATGTCCGACTCTTCGTGACCCCATGGACCAGAGCACACCAGGTCCTCCTGTCTTCCACTGCCTCCCGGAGTTTCATCAAATTCATGTTGGTAGGTTCGATGACACTGTCCAACCATCTTGTCCTCTGTCGTCCCCTTCTCCTCTTGCGTTCACATTTTCCCAACATCAGGGTCTTTTCCAGGGAGTCTTCTCTTCTCATGAGATTAAATGACCTACTCCTGAGTTAATCCTGGTTAACTTTGGTGTCTTATTTCAATGGACCCAATTCTAAATATGACTAAATATGGATCCATCTGAATGTGTACCAGTGAGTTGCCCTCTTGGAGAATGGCTTCTTGAAGCATATTTCTTCAGGCAGAACACCATAACAAACACTGAACATAAAAATGGCAGAGATAGGAAGTTACTTTTTTTGGACAACAGGTCCCATAATACCCTATCCAGCTTGGTCCCTGACTCAGTCACAGTAACCCAAATGAGCTTGTTCTGACCAAATCATAGGTAATAGTCATACAAATAACGTATGATGACATCATGTTGATACATAGTTTTATTAAATCATGGTTGCTCAAAAATCCATACTGCAAGAGTTTAGATTGACTAATTGATGGAACTAATTGATTCACCCAGAGACCTGTCTGGATGCCATTCCAAAGGTCCACTAATATAAATATGTATGTTCTAATTATTGTAAGAGAAAACAAATTGATACATATTCTCCCTGTTTCAAAAATTGCCCAGTAAAGCTGATAATAATATAAAGGGAAGCACAGGGAAAATGAATACAGAATCAGACCACTGGTTCATTCAATTCAGTGTTGCTTGCACTGTCTGGTAGCAGCTTCCAGGGTTTCAGGCAGGAGTCCTTCCTAGTCCTACCTGCAGATGCTACAAATTGAACATGGCCTATTCTTTTTATTGCACTACCATGGATCTCCAAATTAATCAAGAAAGCCATGTGATATTTGGAACATAATAGTAATTATATGTAATCAAGTCAATTCTGACATATGGTGACACTTTCTAGGCAGAGAGTACTGAGAAGTGATATACCACTCCCTTCTTCTTGGGAAATCCTGCAACTGTGCAGCTTGCCTAAGGCTACGCAGGCTGGCTCTACTTTTCAGGAAGCACAGTGAAGAACTGAACTCCCAACCTCTGCCACCATGGCCAATACCTCACTCACTGAGCTCTTCAGCCAGCCTGTGAGAACATAGGTCACCTCTCTAATTGTGACTGATCTGGCTTCAGAGCCAAGACAAGGTATATATATTCCCTTGGTTAATTACTTGTTAAATACTAATAGTAAAGTTTCTTATTTGGGGTACAAAAAGCCAGTGGCCATAGTACCTGGGGGAACTTTGGGAGCTGTATTCCAAAAAAGAACATTTCCAAGTTCTGGCTGGCTATCCATAATAAAAAGCCCTTTGGGTTAGAGTGATGAGATGTAAAGGAAAGCGCTTTTATAGGTACCGTTTGTCATATGAAGGACTGTATTTCCCCTTATGAGTCTTCTCAGATCATTAGATCTTCAGAGGAGGCCCTTCTCTTGGTCCCATTGCCATTACAAGTGCTTTTGAAGGGGACACAAACAGGGCCTTCTCTGGTGTTGCTCCCAAATTGTGGAATGCTCTCTTTGGGAGGTTAGGTTGGCCTGCCTTCCTTTTATCCTTTCAGTGACCTGCCTCTTTAGATATCTGGCCATGGAACCAGAGGTTGGAAATTCAATTCTTCACTGTGAATCTCAGGAGAACCAGCCTGTGCAGCTTTGGGCAAACTGCAAAGTTCCAGGGCACCCCCAGAAGGGAATGGTAAACCACTTCTGAGTATTCTCTAATTGGAAAACCCTGAAAATTGTTGCCATAAGTCAGGATTGACTTGACAGCATATGATTATTACTGAGATTGAGTCTCTCCTGGATGCTGGGCATGTGTTCTTTTGAAATATATTTTTAAATGCTTAGATAACTTTTTAAATTATGATCCTATGTTTAATTGTTTTTTAACTTTGTAATATATTGTGCTTTTAGTCTAACTAGTTTTAATTTTTGTTAGCTACCTTGAGTCTCCTCACTGGGAGAAAGGCAGCCTAGAAATGAAAGAAACAAATAAATATATGCTTGAGAAAAACTGTATCTAACTATTCAGGATGCAGGACTCTTGTCCTCCTTTACATCTGGTTTCTGCTAATAAGCTACACACAACCAAGCCATCTTGACTCTGTTCAGTAGCCACTGAAATGAGAAGATAAGACAGAGATGTGTGGCCTTCCATATGTTGTTGTACTACAATTCCCATTACCTGTCACCTTTGGTTCTGCTGTCTAGGGTTGATGGGAGTTCCTGTCCAGCAACATAGTTAGGAACATTTTGTAGCCCAGAGCTAAAAGATGGAATAATACAATATCTGATAGTGTAAGAATATTTATTAGATTGCTAGAATTGGCCTGGGTTCAACTCAGTACTCAGTGGCAAATGTGGGAAACATTTTCAGGTGACCTAATTTTACCTCACAGGGATATTGTGAGGATAAAATGAGATAACATATTACTGAGCAACTCAAAGGAAGTGTAAAGTGCTAATGTGAGCAATTTTTTTTTTTTGCTTCAGCCATCCCTTTCTCCCCTTCCTCTTATTCTTAAATTCAATTTTTCTTTCTGCTACTGGTTTGTTAACAGTCAGTCTAAATACACACACACACATACACACACACACCCAATGCTTTTTAAAGAAAAGCCTTGAAAGCAAAGAAATTCAATTAGTAAAGGAAAGCACTGCCCCTTTAAAAGGAAATAATGGTGCCTATACAGCTGGTATTGCAGGCTGCAGTGTTTGCAGAGCATCACTAATTAAAACATCGCTTCTGTAAAGTATGCTGATCTCACTGCTTCTAACCCCTCTCCTCTCCCCAGCCTACATCTACACACAGTTAATTTGCTGCTATGAAAGCAAAGTTGCAAGGGTCCTCATTATAAAAATTTCACTTGCTGCAGCTAATGATTGTAATTAATAGGTGCAATAAATTTTAAATGGCCAGCCAGAGTGTTCATTAGTTTGAGCCTGAGTCAGCACCAGTGGAGTAGCCTGTTACTTAATAACCCATTGTCTTAAATAAAAGAGGAACCATGTTTTTTTCTGTGGTCGAATACAACCCAAGCTCTCCTGCTAAAAAGAGACGTAGCAAGTTAATAACCAGTAATGAGCAATCTGACTTTGGATACACCTGTTTACCAATGTGTTTTGAAGATGCAGGGTTTCAGATGCCATAGGCTAACTGACAGCTGACTGTAACAGTTCGGAAGAGACAGGCAGCTTACAAAAAGATTCATCTCCAGAATAACTGTATCATTATTTAGAACCTGGGAATAGACTGCTTGTACCTTGTCAACCCCGGGAAAACAAAACTTGACAGGCCCGAGGCTTTGCTGAGGAAGTTAGTTAATCTTGTTTGTTCCTACAAATCTTTCCTAACACCACTTTGCTGTTAGCTTCAGCAATGAAATATTTCACTACTGTGATTAGGCATCAAGAGGGAAACAAGCCTACCACTGTAGCTTGAACAGCCAAGAACAGTTGTCCTGCAACAAAATATTGTAGTTATCTCTTGCTTCTGTTTATATACTTTCCAGGCTACTCCCCCCCCTCCCCCCAATTTTCTATCTCATTTATTTCATCACATTCTGCCTTTACTCCACTGGGCTCCAGACTTACATGGCTCTACCTCTCACCATTTTATCCTCACAACAACCCTGTGAGGGATGTCAGGTCAAACTGGCAGAGAATAGTTTTATGGTTCCATGGGGACTAGAAACTGGATCTCTTTAGTCCCACTCCAACTACTCTACCCATCATACCATGATGTCCTTCCATGCCCACTCTGCAATCCTGCTCACTCCTCACTGGGCACTTTTTTTTTGGAGGGGGAGACAGTCCTTCCCTTTAGGATTCTTTCCCCTAAAGTTTTTTTTTCAGTGTTTTTGCGAAACGCTGCTGGTAACCACCCCTATGCATATGGATGGCATTACTTTGGCTACATATAAGGAACCACACTAATCTCTGGACTGTGAAAGCAGAAGGAATAACGATGCTTGAGGTTTCTATAGCACTTCTGGAATGTTCAGAATACCTGACACAATTATCTCAGTAATCACTTTAAGACATCTATAAAGGTAACTGTTGTGTATCTTCTGTGTTGGCAAGTCAGAACCGACCTATATAGTGACTCTAATAATGCTTTCAAGGTAAGTGAGATATTTAAGGAGTGGTTCTACCAGTTCCACACCGCTAGTCAGTTTCCATGGCTGAGTGAGCATTTGAACCCTGTTCTCCAGAGTCCTAGTCCATCACTCTATCCTCTACACCAGAGGTCCCCAACCCCTGAGCCGGACCGGGCCACGGAGACAGACCTCCCGCCCCACCCCCCACGTGCACTCACCCCCGCACAGCTGATTTGCGCATGCACGCGTGCTCCAGCGTGCCCATGCGAACACCGCCCCCCGTTTGTGCATGTGCATGAGCGTGAGCACACCCGCACAAGCGCAGCACTGCCGTTCGCGCATGCACATGAGCACGGAGGGTGCCCCGCCTTCCCCAGCCGGTCCGCGGGGTGAAAAAGGTTGGGGACTCCTGCTCTACACCACATTAGGAATTCCACTACTTATTATTTCAATATTGCAGATGGGAGGCTCATACTAAGCCATACAGTGAATTAAAAGCGGAAGTGACACGACTCTAACACCAGCTGTAATCCTTAAGATTTTCACAGACACAAGAGACGAGTCAGTGACAGTCCCTTTAACTCATCACTTCTGCAGTCCTCTCTCATACATACGTACACACCCCTTCCCCTCTCCTGTGATGGTAAATAAGCTAGCCACAGAGGCAGGAAGAGATTTAAAGAACCAGAACGGAAATGAACAAGAGAGACGGCTGATAACTTATCTTTTGATTTAATGAGAAATTTAAAGAGTAAAAACATCTAATTTTTACAAGAAGAAAGAAACATAGGTATATTTGGAATTTTGCTTTAACTGTAGATCTTGTCGCTTCCACATCTAGCCATGATAATTTGAGGGTTCCCCCCCCCTTTCTTTCTTTCTTTCCTTCTTCCTTTTTTTATTTTTTATTTTTTTTGGCTCTCCAATGCTCAACCTGATGAAGATTCCTGCAGGACTCAAAACTGTGCCTTTTCATGACATTTTATTGCTTCAGTAAACTGCTGCATAGCTCAGTAGTTTAGGAATCTGGCTGTGGAGCCAGAGGTTAGGAGCTCAGTTCTGCACTGTGCCTCCTTGACAGGGGCTGGACTCAATGATCCATAGCGTCCCTTTCACCTCTGCAGTTCTAAGATGACGATGATTAAGAGACTGCCCAGCCTCAATTTGGGGTGATGTTTGATGTCTGGGTTGCACAGTGAAATCTGTATCACCAATGATATTTAATGTAAGGATTCTCCTGATTTACATCTAGTAGTCTCACTGTAAAAGGCTCCATTACCATAGCCAAACTAGATTATATAGATGATTCCAGCATTTGGTTGGGTGGAAGAATCTCAATGTTATAGAAATCAGAGTAAATGAAACGCATCCCTCTGGCTCTTCTTTCCTTGCTGGGCTTGACTTTAAGCTTTAAGCTGTTTCCTCCCACCTGGTTTCAGTACCGGAAGTGAAATGTGATGTGGAAAATCTTGGATCCACCTCTAGATCCAGGCAACCTACTTCCTGTTGAGGGAGTGATGCATTCTAGATATGTGCAGTCTCTGTACAGATGTTTAAAAATCTAACAGAAACAGGAGTGCATGTGCATTTCTGGGGTGACCATGAAACAGGAGAAAGAGATCACTGACATTAAGGGGGCAAAGAAGCACACTCATGGATTCTTTGTGTTAAATCTAGCATTTACACCTCACAGTTAGAAGAAGGGAAAGAGAACAAATACCGTATTTTTCCGTGTATAAGACGCCCCCATGTATAAGACACACCCCACTTTTCTAACCCAAAATTTCTTTCTTTGCAAGAAAGTGGAGGAGGAAGACAGGGATCAAAGTGCTTTGATTCCTGCTTTCCCCCTCCACTTTCTTGGGAAGAAAGTGCTTTCCCCCTCCCACTTTCTTTGCAAAAAGCTGCTTTCCCTCTCCACTTTTTGCAAAGAAAGTGGAGGGGAAAAAGCACTTTCCTCGCAAGAAAGTGGAGGGGGAAAGCTGTCTTGCGAGGAAAGTGGAGGGGGAAAGCACTTTCCTTGCAAGAAAGTGGAGGGGGAAAATGATTCCTGCTTTTTCACAAAATGTGGAGGGGGAAAGCAGGGATCAAAGCACTTTAATCCCTCCCCCCCTCCTTACTACCGTGTATAAAACGACCCTCAATTTTTCCTCTAATTATTTTAGGAAAAAGTGTTGTTTTATACACGGAAAAATACGGTACTCAGAAAAACACTAAGTAGGTTGTGGCCAAGGTGAAGGACAGTTTGCTCTTTATCTTAGAAATGAACCTGCCTTGCTATAATTAAGGTCTATAATGGGGCAACAGCACCACAAATTTCAGACCTGGGAAAGAGGAAGGGTGGGGGAAAAGAGAAAGGAAAGCAAGTATAGAAACACATCAGCTTGCTGCATTGCCCTTTTAAGAAAGCACCACGAGTACTGAACCAATTGCCCTTTTAAACCTCCTTGCTCAGTCTCTTTCCAATGGCTGCCCTAGGAAGCCAATGTGGTCTCTCTCTTGGAAAAAAGGAGCAATATAAAAATACAAGAGTACCCATCTCTAAAGACAGCTCCTACCTAGCCAGAAGCTTTTTTATCCTGCCTGCGCCATTCAGTCTATGACTGCCCTTGCCGCTTGCATTTCTCCATTGATGGGAATGGGATTTTCCTGGAAAACCAAAAAATGCACAAAACCTGGTATAGGCCTGGAAAAGAATCAGGTCAGAGGGTCCCCTCAAAAGCCTAAACAGTGGGTTTGACACCAATTTGTGCACCCTTATTTGGTCACAGTGCAGGTTGGGGGCCAATGCACATCCCTGATACATTCACTTACAAGTAGCTTTGGAGGGGGTACATGAGAGCCGAGGGCAGAGCTGAAGCTAACAGTGATCAGTTGCATATTCCTTCTAACCAAATGAGTGAGCTTATTCTTGAGTTTATTCTTTTAATAAACATCCACATCTTGGCTTGGGCCTTTGGACTCTAAGACTTTTAGCAATTATACAGAAAATGGAATTTCTGCAGGCAACTAGTAGATATTCTACAGTGAGCCTTTTCCCAGCATGGGGATACACAGTGACAAGTGGGAAATTGTGCCCATTGAACTTCTGCTTGCCACTCAATTGCTAAAAGCCAAGATGTCTTGCAAAAAAAAAAAAAAAGTAGGCAACCCTAGCTGGCACCTTCTGTTTTTGATACAATTTTTAAAAGTACTGGAACCCTCGTATGTGCTGCATCTAGAAATGTATGCTTTCTTCCCTTAAAGGTGAGTATTACTATGAAGCTTATAGCTGGTCAAGGAATATTCAACTACCTTTCAGAAAATAAACCCAATGCCTGAAAGAGGTTGTAAATGGCAGCATGAGACAGCACAGAATCTAATTGCAGAAATGGATAAGTGACCTTCACTTTGTGATCTGTGGAATAACATGTTGTCTATAAGTGTTTCTCTTTGGGACAGGTGTCTTATTGATCCCACATCAACCTATCTCGTATAAAGATTTATAACACCCTTTCCTCAATTCTCCTCAGCAAGGGTGGGGAATCTCAAATTCCATTTCAGAGAAGTTCTTGGAGGTGCATTTTCAGTAGTGGGTAGGATGGTCACATGACACAGGACAGGGCACCTAAACCTTTAATAGCTGTGCAAAAGAAAAATATTCAGGAATTGTAGCTTTATTACAAAATTAATAAAGAACAAGGAACATCATCTTCCATTTTGTACGACCACTCTAGTAGTGGACAGAACCAAAGACAAAAATGTGGAACCAAAACTACAGGCATATTTTAGTTTAAAGTTCTTACTGCCAGTAATTACTGCCAGAGAAGCGTTTGAGGCTTTTAGAATGAAAGAAGGGGGAGTGCTGGCAGGTTATCAAACTTCAGAGGACCAGATTAGGACTCTAGACTCTATCCCGTGGCTTGGAGTACTCAACCAAAGCCCTAAAGTTGCTCAGAGTCTAAAGCTTTGCAAATACATTGTTTTACAGGAGTTTAAAGCTAAATAAGAACCAGCATCCAGATCACATACAGATCATCTGCCTATATTATAGAAAACTTTAATAAAGTTTATCTATTTATTTATATTATTATTACCTTTGAACTGCAGAGCTGCAGGGACCCTATGGATCATCAAGTCCAGCCCCTCTCAAGGAGGCACAGTGGGGAATTGAACTCCCAATCTCTGGCTCTGCAGCCAGAGACTCAAGCTACTGAGCTATCCAACATGAAAGATTTTCCTCCTAAGAACATATTCAGGGTTTCTGCTTATATAAACCTGTGATTCAAATGTAAAACATGATTCAATTTGAAAGCACATTCAGTTTCTCTTCTGCAGTCTATCTGGCGTTAGGACCTTACAGTGCAGTGTACAAACAGGATGGGTAGAAGGGCTCAAATATGCTTTCTAGAATCATTTCTAGAGATGGGCACGAAACAAACTATGAAGCAACACCCCCCTACGAATCAGGCCATTTTGGGGTGCATTTTAGGGCACTTCAAGGAAATGGGCTTGCCCAGAACAAAACAAAACACTGAACTATTACCTATAATATTTAGCCAGTTGCTAAAGAGCACTTTCCTGGAGTGACCCACTTTGGGGTGCTATAACATGGACATCACAAAACTTACAGCAGGTGGAGAGGAGAGACAGCTGAAGACTTTCTGTGAGTTGATGACTCTAACTCACATGGGGGGGGGGCATTCTACTGCTCCTGAAATTTCTGAATTGCATGAACCACAAAATGGTTCATTTCGTCAAAAGGTTCGTAAAGTTCGTGGTCTGTGAATAGCGACAAACCATCAACCATCATGAACTGCTGTTTTCCTCATTTGTGCCCAGTAGTTATTTTTCAATTTGCATCTGTAATTTAAATGAGCATAGGCATACAAATTGAGCTTCACAGTGAAAATTTACATTGATGTACACATGCATAGGATTCTGCTGTAAGACAATCTGATTGCCTCTTGTTGAGAAAGAAGAGAGGGGAAAGATGAGAAAGGCAGTATAATAAGAGTACTAAACCAATACTCAGAAGGGTGTGGAGTACAAGAGAATCAGCCCCCATCTACTGGCTCTAGAAAGCTGGGGTCGGGGTGGGTGACTAGGTAGACTCAGGTGTGGTGTTTATGGATTCTATTTAAAAAACTGGGACTCCTCATGATTCAAACATTGGATGAAACACTGTATTTATTTATCCAGTTATTTATTTGTTTGTCCATTTCCTTTTTCTTTCTTGGAGTCAAGTGTACGTGTTACAGCAACACAGAGAGGCAAGTGCTTCATTTGCCATCTGCTTTGCTAAAAGAAAAATCAATAGCATACACAATAGTAAGACAAATTGTACAGGACAAGGACCGAACATCCATTGCAAAAATACACTGATAAACTTGTTCAGAGTCTCTTTGCTTAATTAACCAGACGTGTATTGGGAAGAACCTTGGGATTTGTTTCTTGAAGGATATAACAAATGTAAGTTGGTACAAGAATATAGAAGTTATTCATACAAACAATATGCCAATTTCCTGTGCCTGGAATATAAAATAAAGGATATTGGACGCTCAATATTTAATTAAGCTGAAGACAAATCATCCCTGTCTCTTAGATTAGTTAAAGAAGCATTACAATTACAAGGAATTAGAACATGACATCCAGATTTCCTACTACATGTGATTTAAAAAGATGAAACTACCTAACTGGAACAACATGTAGTTCCGCAGCACTAAGTAACAGTCTCCAATTTAGCTTTTATTGCTGCTGTACTTAGCATGTTTTCGAAAGTCTCTTACCTAATAGAAAGACTATCGGATTATTCTTTGCTTTTTTTTTCTGTTTTATTAGAGACCTACCTGAATCACACTTCATATGAAATAGAGATTCAGGTTAACTGCCAGTTTAGTATTTTCAAAAGGAGACCTTCAATTTCTCCCTTTTTTTGAAGCTAGGTTTGCCACTTATTTATTAATCTGCTGCTCCAGTACATTGAATGGCAGTTTCACCGGTAGACAGGAGCAGCCAATAATTCTTATCTCCATGCCATGGAAAGCTCTACTTGCTCATTTCTGAGCATCAAACTGCTCTTAAATGTATAAAAGCTGGCTAAGCTGAGTCCGTCCCCCCCCCCCCCCGCAGTTGTCACTATTGGTGATTCTTCTTAAAGGAATAGTACATTATTGCCCCTGTGGATTCTTTTTGAGTATATGCAGAATAGCACAGCCCCCTCCTTCTGATGCACTAGGGAATCAGAGGGCAGGAAATCCAAGCAAGTATTTCCACAGGAAGGAGCTGTTTTTCAGAAGGGCTGCTTCTCAATCCCTTTCTGCAATGTTGACCATTTAAGAGTCTGGCCTTCAAAAGCTACTGGGCCCCTGTTGCAGCTGCCTGGATCATTAAGGGATACAATTGGGGGGGGGGGGAAGGGGGTGGCAAAGAAAGAGCGAACACAGGGCTGAACATTCCATAGTGGTTTTGTTCCAATTCAGGCTCAGCTAAAGGCAAACGGGATTTTGCTCATTACTTTCCCAGCAGAAGAAAACATTTTGGTTTGCAACAAAGAAGCTGGTTAAATCCTCTCCATCCCTATTCCTATTATTGCTAGTTAATTAGGCCCCGGCCATCCTAGTTCCACTCATTCAGCACTACAAGCAGTACAATCAAATAAGCAGGTGTGTGGTATGACCTTTGCAGTTGGCACAGAGGCATACAAAGGCAGCGTCTGCCAGAGCCTCTTAGGCAAACTTTCTACGCCGGTTGTGACAGAAAGAAATCTTAGAGATCATGCACCCTTACAGAAAATGCCCGAATAAAAGAAGAGGAAATGGGGGAGGACCTCCATACACCTATCATTTCAAAATATTCTGTCTACATTTAAAAAACAAAACAAAACCATCCAGCCTTTCCATGGTAAGACTGACAACTCTTCGTGGAAAATGAGGGGGTATGTCCTTCCAGGATAGATAAATCTGTTAGCTTTGAATGACGCTGTTTCTCATTTTTCTGAATCATTTTGCATTTTGAGAAAAAAACAAGCACAAAAAATGCGCATTATCCATCTGTATCCATTTTTGTATGAACTTTCCCCTCATAGGTGCCTTTTGCAAGCAATTTCCCCTGTGAATGTAATATGGGTTTTGTACATTATTTTCTCTAATATGTGCATTTTATGGGCACATTCCCCTAATATCATGCATTTCTTCACTGCCCCTCAGTGTCTTAGCACGGTAGCTTATGCCTAACTGAGAGTCGTTTGGCTGGAAACTCCCAGCTTTTCAGCCTTCATGCTGCCCTTGGCTGGACACCTGCACAATCCATGTCAGAAAGTGCCGCTAATTACCCTCCTCTGTTCTTGGCATGCCTAGTTGACTATTGCTTTCTGCGTCTCTCACAAAAATGGCTCTGTGTTCTTCTCAGAGCATTCCTGACGACAGGCTGAAGGTGAGAGAATCTTTGAACCCTTTTGTGTACAAGGCAAGATTCTCCCCACCGCTGCCTTTTTCAGACATTTTCACAAAAAACTATGTTACAAGCAGGGCAATGAAATCACCTTCCTTTCAGCTCTGAATGAAGACAAGTGGCTCTTCCTCATAAGTGTTTGTTTGCTGACTAGTTCTTGCCACCGTCATCCAGCTCAGCATTCCACGATCCCAGCTTCTCCCTTACTAAGAGGTGGACACAAAATAAAGAGGGTTGATTTCCTTTTACAAGAGGAGGGTCAAGTTATTTCATGCAGCTTCGCTGAGGTGCCCAAGGCAGTGGATTATTCCTCTGTGTAGCCCATGGCTTTTAGCCCTACATGAGTTATGAAATGCAATCACATAGGAATAAAAAGCCATACACCACAGCAGAAGGCTTGAGAAGGATAAGCTGAAAGCCTTTAGAAAATACAGAAGTGGAGAATGGAAATAAGGATCTCAAAGCTAGGACACCTGGACTGTCTTTCCCATGTTCTACATCAGAAAGATAATTCTGGAAAGTTTTACCTTGGCTAGTGTTGTTCATAGTCAATGATCCACCTGACTGTTTCCAGTTTATTAGAAGCTGATCCTTAATGGAATTCATTTTGCCTGCTTGCAGTCATTCCCTGAAAAGAAATTTTAGTGGTCTCATTCTGCACTTGTAGAGGAGATGTCTGAAAATGGTGTGGGAGGATAACTGAGTTCTTATTGAGCTACAACACCTTCTGGGTGACCAAGGGGAAATCTCCCTCTCTGAGCCTGGCCTAGTTCACAAGGTGAGCAAGAGGAGAAAGTAGGAGAAAGAGTTATATGTGCTACTTTGAGCTCATTGGTGAAAGGGCAGGCTATAAATAAAACAAATAAATGAAATGAAATGATTTTGACAGGCTGGATAGCAGCATGTCCACATATAGCCCCTCTATAACAGCTTGATCCAGATCACTGGGAAGAGAAAGGGTTTTAACATAGCTCTTTCCAGCAATCTGGATTCAAATCATTAGGAAGAAGATGTAAAACCCTTTCCTACACAATTTAATAATTCTACTACAGATCACTTGGGGGAGAGGAAGCTATCATTTCCTCACACCCACCAATGTCATATGGTATGGATGGAATGATCCTGCTTAAGACTAGGGGGGTGGGGAATAGAATAGTGGCATATTAAAGCCTCCCTTTGTGTCTTACAATTTCAGGCCAAAAATAGGTATTAAAGATAGCCCATCACGGGAAGAGGGAAATTCTTAACTAATGTGGGCATCTGAGTATTATGGCACTAGCTTCAGGATTCTGCAGATAAGCATTTTTTTGTGTGACTGTTCTTTAGGATTTAATATGGGATTCCTTTGGAGTGTTATTTCACAAACTTGGAAAGCTTGCATTAATATGCTTTCAGCTATAATTACGTGCTCTCTGTAATATCTATTTCTGGCATTTTTCCTCTTGGAAAAGAAAGCATGTAGAATTGACTCCCAGCACACCTTCTTTCCCAGCACTCTGTATTCTCACTCATTTCTCTCAGCAGTATTGGGCTTCTGCCAACCATTCTTTGCAAATGTTTTACCACCTGGCAGGAGCTCAATTTTGTTGGAAAGAAAGCATAGAGGGATGAGTCCCCTTGTGTGGCAGCAATAGTGGTAGCATATGAGAGGGACTGGTGCAAGGGCACACTGGCAGCTTACAAGAGCCACAGTTTACCCATCCCATCTTAGATTGAGACAGACTTGATAGACACAGCAGAATCTACAAACCTGCTACTCCTGGTTGTACTAGCAAACTTCGGACATATGCAGTACGTAGCCAAGTGCCGGATGATGTGAACGTTTCTAGTGATGCAAGGATTGCATGAAAAGCTCAGGAGAAAGCATCTCTTTCATTTGGGATATTAACTGTACTTCTAAAAATTTCAGAAAATAAAGATCCATTTCCTTCTTTCTGGAAGCCCTAGCAATAAAAACAGACTCAACTAAAATCATGCAGATCAGATGAGATGCCATTGGATGGAACATCTCATGCAAACTGGAAATTCATGATATTAATCACATAGTTTTTCTAATTCATACCAAATATACCATAAGAAGTTGAAAGTTTACATTTGAAGACACAAAAATGCACAACATTCTTGATCATTGTCCACTTTATGATTTACAGTTATAAGAAAGCTATTTGCTAATTATTCTGTAAAGTGAGGAGAAATTATCAAGCATCTGACTCAGGCTCAATGTTAAATGTTGGACAAGCTGGGAAAATTGTAGTCATAGTTGGCCTCAATTTTGGTCATGGTGAAAATGGCATGCACTTGAACTTTAATCTGTCCAGACTCAGTTTGGAGATACACTGTGTTCAGCTACTCTGCAAAACATGATGAGCAGGTGAGACTTATAACAGTTTCAGACATGCCTACACCATGCATATAAGCTCAGTGCTCAATGTCACACAGGCATACATGAAAATAATGCCTCTAGCAGTTCTGTATAGTTTCCTGTAAGATGTAGAGAGAGAAGGTGTCCCTAAACTAGCATCCACTTGCTCCTCTTTCAGTATTGAATAGTTTTCCAGCATTTTCCTTAAAGCGTGGCTTTCAAATATCTCTTTGCAGCCATAACTCTGTGCAGTGTGCACATTTTTTTAAATGCAGCATTGAATGCATTAAGTGCGCAACACAAGAATATTTCCAGAACTATACAACACAGGGCCTTTTACTCAGATATTTGTGAATGTAAAAAGAGAGGGGGAAACATTTTTAGATTAACTGGATGTTTTTAGTCAATGTAGGTTTTCATTCCACTTACAGGAGCAAGAAACACAAGACCTGATTAAAGCATCACTCATGAAAATAGTCTAAAATGAATGAATGGTGGCATGTAGAGCTCTGAAAGGTGTACCAAATAGAACTCTCTCTTTTTTGTAGCTTCCAGACAAAAGGGATAAAGGGAGTTGTATTCAGTGTAGAATTTCCACCTCCTGCGTTTCAGGTGGATGGTCTCTCTCCTCAGCTGCCTTTTCAAAGAAACTCCTCTCAGTGCTTAAACAGGGGAAACGACAGAAAAGAAATGAGGGCTCTTGGAATAAGGAAAATGCTTTAATTAGAGAAGAACAAAATCTCCCCAGTGCTCCTGCCCACAGATGAGAACAGTTCCTGCTCTTTAATGAATGTGTCTGCACCTTGTGCTCAAAATGGAACTTGTGGGCTAAATCTGCCCAGCACGTATATGGACATCAATGAATTTACATAAGTTTGCCCAGCTGGAAACCTGGCTCTCTGCCTTTACTTTCCTCTCTGCGCAAACATGGCTCTGACTCATGCTTGCTCAAAAACAGAGCTTATTTACTACTGGAGGATAGTAGGTTATAGGAAGGGTGTTATTTTAAAACAATGCAAGAAAGCATGATTTTTCAGACAGTGAGCCTTGGCACATCCAGCAGTTTTTCTCCCACAGACATGTTTTATTTCACATATTTTAATGTATGGGTTTGATATCTTCTTGTATACACAAACACACACCTGTTGATGCTCTCTTCGGAAGAGGTGCAGTAGACAATCTGCAAAATTTAGCCAAATCACATATGAATTATTCCCACAATCCCTAGACACTCCATGTGATGCAGCAGATGAAATGTTTGACAGGGTGCAATCAGCATGTTGATCTTCACATCCTGAATTGGCCATGATGCTTGGCCATGGATTCACTGTGAGCTGCTTTGCAAGACTGTTGTGAGGACAGAATGGCCAGTGCACCAAAGGAGACTGTGTACGCATCCTGGAACATCTTAGTGTAAACGTGGGTTAATAAAATAAATGCGCACTGCTTTCAGAGTTGCAATGATTACTTCTCACTAGTTCATGCCAGAGTACTAAAAATGCTTAACCTTTCATGATACAGTAGAAAGCACTGTTTCAAAAAAAAATTCAAAATTTTTTTTTTTTTTGCATTGAGAGGTGAAATTGTTTTGTGGTTTGGTTATGCCTTCTGTTGGAAAACTTGCTGTGGATACACCCTGCACATCACCATGCATTTTTATATAGCCATGTGTTTCTTGTGGCAATTATACTGAAAAACAGCCTGAGCAAAGCAGCAATCAGTTGTGCATGCTCCGTGTTTCAGTTGATACAACCACTTATAATTCCAAGCACAGTCAAATAAAATGGGCATTTGTGCTGTATACCCATGTTGTCTATCAACTGCAACATACCATAGCCTGTATTTCTGCAAAGGCCTGAAAGCTAATTGCTGTTTTTGTATAGACAAATATCTGGTGTTCTATAAATATGATATAAATACAGTGTTTAAATATAAAACCTATCAGAATATTAAATACTCTGCCATATAAATACTAGCAGAGTGGTCACTTGTGCATTACAAAAGAGAAGTGCGTCACTTGCACACAAAAGAATATATAGATGTGCATAATTTTTGCATATACATGTATAGCTACATATGCAAACTTAGAAATGATTATTGTTATTTCAAGAGAAAAATAATAGATTTCACCACACTTGGAAAAACTGTGGCTGGAAGTACCTGATAGGTCTGCCATCCAGGTGCTGTTAATGGGCAGCCTTGCGGCCCCTGCTCTCCTTTCTGAGGCTTCTTTATTTTTATATTGGACTGAAACAGATTAACTATTCAAACAGTAGATACCTTCAAGTGGAGGACTCTTCTTTGTCCAGCAGGACACACGGGCACCCTAAATGCTATATGAAATACAGATCTGCCTAACAAATAGTCCCATTTTCCAGTGGATTTGTGCAAGCTTAAAGTGAGGAGTCTTAGGAATGACCTTTGCAGATGCTTCCAACTTCTGTGAGCCAGTAGTACAATTAGATTAGACTTCAGACTTAGTAGCTATACAGGAACTCCACCTTTGAAAAAAAAAAGTTAATTTCTATTACCTCATGATAAACCAGCCCTGCTATATCTGGGGATCTCCTGCTCACTATACTGAACAGAAGACCCGGGACCTCTGGCTCCAAGTTCTACTCTGGGGATAACACCACTACTAACCATGCAGCTGTAGGGAGTAAAAGACAGTATGATGGACTTCATAGTCTGCACACTGTAAAATGGCAGGATTCTGAACTGTAGTGGTGCAGACTATGTCACAACCCATCCAGAACTGTCCCTGGTCATTAAAAACACCACCAGTGCACTTCCACTTATATCTTGTCACTTATAATCTCAGAAGACAACTTTATCTTAGCAAAAGCTGTTACAATATCAGATTTTATGACCTGAAACCCTGAGATAGCCCTGAACCTACAGTTGTATAGTTAGAAGAAGAAGAAAAATCCATACATGTATGGTACACTAACAACCAAATGGGATCTTTTGGTTGATATTCAAGAATTGGTAAACACAGACCATTTTGACCCCATTACTTCAGAGTTTACATATTTTCCACACTTAGAAAGCAAATGAAAAGTTACATCAGTTTAGAAAATACATTATAGGTGTCTCTGATGTTAACAACACATCAGAATGGTCTACCTTGGACTAACTGTGCAAATCTGCATATGTTTGCTCAGATGCAAATTACCTTGAGTTTACATACACACAAGGTTTCATCCTTTGGCTATGCTCCTCTGCCTACTTACCTGTGAGTAAAGACTACAGAATGCATTGGGCTTAGTTTTGAATAAACATGTATATGATCATACCGTGCAAGTTCTTCTTGGCATAATTGTGCAAACACCAAATGTTGTTGCCTTTCATGCTAGATAAATTAGTCCGAAATAAATACAACTATTTGGGTACATCAGGTACTGGAATACCTGTATCTGAACTGATCTGAACCATCTCTGACCCAGGACCTACTAACTCACACTCACACCCCCTTGCCTGTCTTCCCACCACCTCTGATCCATTCTTAGCTGTATTGTACCTAAAAGCCTCCTGCATCCTCCCTGATCCCAAAAGACTGATGCTAGCTAGGGACTTCTTCAGAAGTCACAGGTCTGGCAAATGATCTCACCTTCAGCAGGCAGCCCCCCTGGCAGCTGAGCCGATGCCAAGACAGGCAGCTTGAATGCAGCAGGCCGTAGTACTTGCAGAAACAGCCAGAGACAAGCTAGTTGCAACAAGAAGCTAAGCTGGTTTTGTCCTTCCTAAACCTTTCCTCGAAGTGCAGGGTTTACGGAAAGGATTTTCTTCCTTGTCTGGTAAGTACCATAAGAACTGAGCTGCTGACTAACCCACACATGAGGATGCCAGTCCACTTCCCACTCTACCACTCCTCACCTCCGAAATCTGAGCAGTGTCCAACTAAACTTGACTCATTTTTTAAACCACTGACCCCTCCCCTTTTCACCATTCCCTCCACCCCCCCCTCCACCCCCTCTGGGTTCTTCTTCCAGCAGTAGCCAAGCAGCTACTGTTGTGTTTCATACTTGAACTGATTCTGCATCAAGGCATTTGGTGATGGCGGTGGAAGAGTGGGAGGGGAGATCAGGTATTCCTCCATTCCCGGCTCTGGAGGGCCTTGGTAACAAAGCCTCTATTTAAGCAGATCCTGTGAAGCAGAAACCTCTTGTATCTACTTCAGTGCCTTTGATCTCACTCCCCCCAGTGGGATGTGCATTAGTCATGTCCCTCCTGCTAAGCTCTTGCAGCCAAGATTCTGGGTAGGAAGCTCCCCCCCACCCCCACCCCCACCCCCAATTTTGGAAGGCCTCTTCCCTAGGCTAAAGGCTTGGCCGAAAGGGCTCACCCATCCCTGTCTGGTCACGGACGCTTCCCTGCCTCTCAGTCTCTCTTTCCATTTGGCTTCCCCTTGCCCCAAACACATGGCCTTCCCAGCCTCAAGATTTTCAAGGATGAGATACAAACACTTATCCTGCCTTTTATCACTTGCCCAGCCATTGAAGTGACAGCATCAATATTCTGCTATGCCTTAGAGCCCTCTTTTATTATGAGCTTCCCCCACCACCACCCTCTTGCTGTGACTAAGCACCTTGCAAAATCCATTCAGTTTTGGCTTAGCATCCTGAGAACATTGAAGTTGGTGGATGCTTTTCTTTTTTTCCAAAAGGGCTTTACTGGCAGCTGGACAAGGGGCAAACAAAGGAAATATTTGACTGGATGCCTAGATCTTCTGGTACTGAATGTGCTTTTTAACTCCTGTGCTGTGCAGCTCCTCTGCCATGGTTCCGGTATCTCAAAAAACTTTGAAGGAGGGGCACTGTGTGGGGGAAACAGACACTCTACGGATGAGGTTCCTGGGTTACAGAGTAGCAGAGAGATTCCAGACCCAATATGCCACCTGTGGAACTGGCTCTTAAAGCTTTCAGATTTTCTTCCTTTTGACAGTAACCATCTTAGCAACTTTGATCTACAGATCCTTTAAAATATAACAGCCTCTATGATGGAGCATGTACAAGCCTTATCCAATCAAGGGGCACTTGACGGTCAAGTGGCCAAGGGCTATCTGGGTTTCAGATCTTTGTTCTGCTGTGAAAGTTATTGGATTGCCTTGAATAAGTCCCTATCTCTCAGCTTAAGCTATTGCAAAGCCTTTTTTTCTGTAAGAATAAAAAGAGGGTAAGAGGCATGATATGAGGTTTTTTTTTAAAGAAGGACGTTGCAGAATTATCACTGAAAATACTAACTATAAAGGCCAGCAAGTATTACAGTTCTTAAGTTCTTATTTATTTAGAACAGGAATTGCCTGGGGACTGCTAGACTACAGCTCCTAACATCAAGACCACTCCCCATGTTGGCTGGGCAGTGCGGGGGAGTTAGGTTTTGCTTCCAGGTAAGTGTGCAACAGATAATATCATAGTCATTTAGGGAAAAGGAAAGGAACCTTTGTCCTTCCAAACTTGGGTCTAAATATCCCTTAATCTCTTACCATAAGCCATGCTGGCCAAGACTTATGGGAGCTTGAGTTCAAATGGAAAGGTCACAGGTTCTCCATCTTCCACTTAGAGAATGGGTAGGCACATTAGGCCTACCAGACATTGCTCAACTGCATTTCCCTCATGCCCAGCCAGTATAGCGGATGGTGAAGTATGCTGGGGAGTTGCAGTCCAGCAATGTTTGGGAGCCACAGTGGCCAACCAATGACACAAAGTGAAGAGATAAAATGGTTAGTTTGAAAGTGCCCCACCATGTTCAGTACAAAAAAGCCACCAGGGCAACATCCTGCGCAAAAAGATCTCACAGAAACATGACTTGTGTCAGCCTGCCCCACTGACATCCTCCCTAGGGGTTGGAATATAATTCCCGTCACCCCCAGTCAGCGCAACCTTGGCAGTGATTGCCAGAATGATGGGACATTGTAGTCCAACACATCTGGAGGTTACCAGTTAGGTAGGGCTGCCTTGTATTATATCAAATCCATCTAGCTCAGAGTGATCAGCTTTGGCAATAGCTCTGAGATTAGCCCTAGACCTGCTACTTAAGACATCCAGCTGGAGATGCCAGTTACCAAACTGACATATGCAGAATATATATAGCCTTGCTGTTTCAGTTAACTTTATACAAAAACAGAATGAGTCACAGAAAAAAAAAAACATTAAAGGTATCTTTTTGGAAATGTAAAGGCCTACCTGTTAGCTGAAGGTGCTTCCAAACTAGGTTTTTATTCTACAATCAACTTCTCTCATTCAGAGAATTTTACAGCAGTCCAGATGACAATATTTTCTATTTGTAACCTACCCACATTGTCTCACTATCCCTTCCTTCTTTCCTTTTCTTCCTCTTTTACTTCCACAAAATATCGATTAAAGCAGGAAAGCTAGAATGGTTTTATGATGCCTTTTACCTGGTAGTGCTGAGAGCTCTTCCCCTGGAAGCAAATCTAGCACAGATTTGAACTTGCAGATTCTTTGTAGGGCAGATAGCAGAATTTAAGAAGCAATAAATACATAAAAATTAAAAAAAATGGTTATTTACAACAGCAAAGTTGGAGATTAATCTTAGAATGCATACTGGCTACAGTCCAATGTAAGAGAGAGTGGTTCTTATGATCACTGAATTAAATGTGCTTAGATGCATCTGTAAGTCACATTGTGGCTCCTAGATACAGCATTAATAGAAGAAGAATGTGTTAAAGTATTTAGATAGATCATTTAGATGGCATGTTTTTGACTGCTTCCATCCTCAGTTCTAGATTTAGTACACTGGATATTTTTTAAATGTATTTTATCTCCCCACCCCACCACTTGGTTCTTTTATGCAATAAAATGAGTTTGACTAACATCCTAAAGGCTGTATGTAAAAGAGGGAAACATGTTTTGAAACAATCCAAATTTTGCAGGTGAGTTTATTTATTTGCATCCTTCTTTCATCCAAAGAGCTCTAGGTGACTTTCATTACCACAACAACCATGTGAAGTAGATTCAGCTCAAAGAAAGTGACTGGCTCAAAGTTACCTAGTGATGTTCATGGTTAAGGAGGAATCTGAATCCAGGGTCTTAGTACTTCTAATATGATTACCCTTTCACCACTACACTACACATAGACCTCATGTCTGAATCTGGCTATCTGCATATTTTATTCAAAGGAATTAAATTTACACAGCAGCTGAAATCCTTTTACTTAGCATAGCAAGTCACAACTAGAGTAGACTCATTGAATCAGTGGGGATTTGGTAAATCAACTCTTCTGTAAGTTCAATTGATTAAGCAAACCTACTCTAGTTGTGACATACTACACTAAGCAACTGCATTTCAGCTAATATCTCTCATGTTGTGTGGATTATTCTATATAATTTTCCCACACACATATTTTGCGTACTTTGTTCTGTATCCCATAGAGAGGGGAAGGGGCAAGGAGCAACGTAGGGCACTGAAGCTGTACCACCAATGGAAATCTAAGGCCAGAATTGTAAATACTGGTGGTAATAAACCTATGTCTTCAAATCTGGATCTGCTCCATTCATGTTTGAACTAATGGGTTAGACAGCAGTTTAAAACCCTCCAAGAACTCGTTCCTTTGTCCACCTTTACACCTCCATAGTCTTCACTCGGGTGCTCTTCTTGCTGCTGGACACATTTCATCTAAAGAACAACACCTACAACTCTACAGCCCTCTATGTGTCTACTCAGAAGTAAATTCAATTAAATTGAGTCAGGTTTACTTGCATGTAAGTTCATTTAAGATTGCAACCTCAGTTCCTTGATGGTAGCACTGGATGGCAAGAACCATAACCTGAATCTGTGAACATAACATACTGTAACTTTTATGAATACATACTGCTACATAAAGCATTTCCCTCCATATTGAGACCATTTGCTCATGCTTTTACCCATGAGAATCCAGGCAATGGGTGCTTCCAGACAGAGGGCTTCTGCCTCTGACAGTTGAAGGTACTATGCAATCATAGCTTTTTTCCTACTGTAATGGATTTTCTGTAGTAAGAAAAAAAGAGTCAAACAACACAATGGGAACATTTGGGAGGGCTGCACATTAAAAGGCAGCAATGTTGGGATTTCCTTTAAATTACATGGCGAGGTAGAGTGATTGTGCAATAATGGCCCCAATGTTAATCCTAAATTTTAGTACATTTAAAATTTTACAATGCCATTGTAGTACAATATCTTTAAGATATGAAGTAGGAACTGTAAATAAAAACATTACTTCATCCAGAACAGAGGAGTGGTTGGTGATATTGCTGCTGATTCTGTAAAAGCCCACCTCTCTAGAGTAGTTGAACCTGACTATCTCCCTGTGACACACGCACATACCCACTTTACCTTTAATTTTAAAGGAATGACATTGATCAGGCTTTTCCAGCAACCCCTACTGCCAATCAGAAGAAGCCTTGTGAAATTGACAAATGTGTCAATTTCCTCAGATTTGCATCTGAGGCAGGGAAAGGACTGTCAGTGTTAGGGACACTTGCCTGTAAAATACAGTACCTCCTTTCCATTTCAATGGGGAATCAGAAAGGATTGTGTGAAGATGGGATAGTGTGCAACAGGGCAACACACGGAGGATTATTTACTCTCAGGTATCATGTCACATGACTACAAGCTCCATTATGCTTGGCCCTAGACAGAAAAGATGTGTTAGGAGCAATTCTCTGGAGTTTCTCAGGTACTAAAGGGGGAGAAACACTTGTTACCAGTTCAGCCTTCCTCAAAATAAAGCTTTTGTTCTTGGGAATGGGGGGGGGGGGGGGAGGAAAGCAGGAAACCAGGCTTTTGAAGTGTTCAAGTTGAATGGTCAAAAATACTTCAAGGTTTTGTCTGAAGATTCAACTGGAACATCTGAAAAGCTAAATTCATTTTTGAGGTGAGTCAGAGGGATTTTCCATACTGTATTTCACTGAACTAGTATTAGGCATCCTTCAGTCTCGAAAGACTATGGTAACGTGCTCTGTATGGAGGACTTGGAACAGCGTCGAGTGTGGCTGAGAAGGCCAATTCGAGAGTGACAATCCCTTCCACACTGAAGACAAATACAATCTGTCCCCTGTCCAGCTCCCTGATTTTGCTGCTTCCGTGACTGCCTCTTTGCCTCGGTCTGCTGGACAAGGGTCTCTTCAAATTGGGAGAGGCCGTGATGCAACGCCTGCCTCCAGGCTGAACGCTCCGATGTCAGGGTTTCCCATCTGTTGAGGTCCATTCCTAAGGCCTTCAGATCCCGCTTGCAGATGTCCTTGTATCGCAGCTGTGGTCTCCCTCTGGGGCGATTTCCCTCCACTAATTCTCCATACAGGAGATCTTTTGGAATCCGACCATCAGCCATTCTCACGACATGCCCAAGCCAACGTAGACGTTGCTGTTTCAGTAATGTATACATGCTAAAAATTCCAGCTCGTTCTAGGACTACTCTATTTGGAACTTTGTCCTGCCAGGTGATACCAAAAATGCGTCGGAGGCAACGCATATGGAAGGTGTTCAGCTTCCTCTCCTGCCGTTCACAAAGGGTCCAGGACTCACTGCAGTACAGGAGTGTGCTCAGGACACAGGCTCTATAGACCTGGATCTTGGTATATGTCGTCAGCTTCTTATTGAGCCATACTCTCTTCACTGAACTATGTTTTGAGATATTCCTATACTATCTCTCTGAACCCAATAAAAAAAAAAGTGGGATGCAAGAATTATAAAATTAAAGCCAAAATATCAGTATCAAACTCAAGTGAAAGCATTAAAGTTTTTGGGAAGAGGGAAGAGAGGGCATACTAATAATTTTGGAGTGGGGGAATAAAAGCAGTTTGTTGAGAGGGCATTTTAGCTTCAGTTACAAAATTCTCTAAAAATTTGAGTTTATTTAGTATCTTCTTTTCAAAAATACATTAATGACTTTGGAAATAAGGGAAGCAAAAAGTCCTTGACACATTCTCCCTGTTACCAACCGGAAAGTACACTCTGATATCATGATGGATCAGAGCAAGAGATTATAATTAAGCCAGAAGGTGGCATTATATAAAATTGTTTGTGTAGTTTGAAAGCATGAAAATTAGGAAGACTGGCAATTCTGCATTTTTATTACTTGCTATTAACTGTTTGAGATTTTTCAGTTTTGGGATGAGAAATCAAGCTTTGCAATCAAGGTACTTTGAATATGCTCATCTTTTATGAGCATTTTAACCATAATTCCTGCAAGTGAAAAAATGGATCATGTTGCTAGTCTTGTTCATCTTGTTTAAAAAATATGTCTGGTTTATCACTTTGAGATAAAACTAGCTAGGTGATTTCTGACCCTTTAGGGCAATCTGCATTTGAATCTGGAAGCTATCCATGGCCTCCTTGGAAGCCAAGGGAAAAAAGTGCTAAACTCTGGAAGCTGAATCCTCACTGATGTGCTCTGGCAATTTCAGCTTTTGAAAGAAGTCTTTAATATGTAACACATACAATAAATCCTACAAACTTTTAGCCATTCTATTTAGTGATAGCTGTGGCCGTGGGTCTTCAGTTTCTGAATCTCAGGTCCTAGTGGACATCATCTTGGATGCACCAAATATGAGTAGAAACCAGCTATTTTCATCCCCAGCTGCCTTTTTCCTTCGCATTGACTGCCTGCCGTCTCTCAGGTGCTTTCATTCCACAGTTGCGCCTGGTCTCCAAGGAGAGGAGAGACCGTAGAGAAAGCTTTCCTGGTGGGACAGAATCCCTATTCTTCTCCTACCTCTGTCCCCTCTGAGAGCTCATTGTTTTACCATGACTACACACATTCTTGAGTTTCTGATGAGACCCTTGTTACCACTTCCATCGAGAGGGAGAGAAAACGGCACATGCCAATGAAGAAAAGAAACTCCTGGCAACATGAGCAGCACAGCTATGTTGCATTCACACTTTGTGGTTAATTGGAGTTCTTTCTCAGGCAGGAGTCAGCAATCCAAGCTTCAGGGAAACAGAGTAATGGGAAATTCTATTTCAAAGGAAATAATTTTTCCCTATTCCATTCTATTCTCCAGGAGTTTCTAAAGCAGATTTTCCAATAGCGAGGCTCACCTTGACCCTGCCCTGTGATTTCTTCTCCAAAGTCAGTCCAGAAACGCAAAGTGATAAAGAAAGAGTGCCTCTGAACATGCAGCATTCCTCTCTCCAGTGAATCATCACAGGCAGCCCTTCTCCTCTATGTTGGAAGATAAAGTTGCCAAAGAGGCTTTGTTCCTGCCATTTGGAAATTAAGCACTGCATAAAGGAAGCATAGTCACGGCCAAAGAGCAGAGGGGAAAGCAGCAAAAGACAGTGGGCAAAATCCCATTGGCATAACTTTACTCAGCGTAATAAGGATTGGACATCAGAATCATTTAATTTAAAGTAATTAAAAGCTTCCTATCCCCCTCCTCCTTTTAGGTTCTGAGGCTCCCTTGGACTCCCTTGGATGGGGAGTCCTAGGAATCATCACTAGCAGTCCCAGTCCTGGTGGTGGCGATCCAGCTGCAATTTATTACTATTAAAGGCTCCTCCTCCCCCCCCCCCCATGCCCTGAGGCTCCTAAAGGCTTCTCCAGGGCAAAAAGGAACCCTGGGGGTGTCTCAGAGCCTAAAAGAAGGAAAATAGCAAGCTTTTAATTTCCTTGAATTAAATGCTTTTGCTGTCCAATCCAGATTACACTGGTGCAAAGTTATGCAACAGAATTTTGCCTATTGTTGTATGCTTGTTTTGCTTTAATTTTTTTAAATTATTATTGTTTGAAATATTTTTACACCCGCCTTTTGTCCTTGAAAAGGACCCAGGGCAGCTTACATCAATGAAAGACAAAACCACTCATTGCGCCCACACTTGGGGTCTGATGAGTGGAAATGCACAAAATATAATCAAAATGTACGGCGGGCATCTAGAAACATCTCCTGAATAAGATGCATGGGATTTTCTTTTGAAGTGTTTCTTTTTCCAGCACAGGAAGTGAATGCAGAAAAATGACTGACACTGCACCAATTTGAGGAAACACTTATTAAATCATTAGCCTCATTAAGAGAGATGCCGATTAAGCATAGGATGCTGCCCAAAGGAGACCACTGATCCATCTAGCTCATCTTTTTCAGAGAGGGGGCCTTCCTCAGCATTTCCTGGGGAGAGAACATGGAATGGGACTTTCCACATACAAAGCATGCTCTGTGCCATCACGTTGCAGCTCCTTCATAAATAATAACTAGCCCATCATAGAAATTTAGTGCACTCTGACCCTAGAGTCTAGGTGATAGTGACTCTCCTGTCTTAACTTGCCAAAAGATAAATGCAATCCATTGAATCACTGTGCTCAATCACACAGTGCAGAAGTACAATAAAGACACATTGCACCAATTACAGATCTGAACTGTATTGGACTTACTCTGTGAATTGTCAAAGGGATAAAAATAGCTTGGGTTTTCTCTGTGTTAGGAGGAGAAAAGTCCAGTTTTGGGCTGACAAAGCTGAGTTATTTTGTGACAAATAGTGTGCCTTGCAAGGTCTATGTGATAGAGTCATAACAAGACAATGAGTTAAGAACTGTTGTCTTTAGTACATTAAGAAGAGATTCCATTAACTATAAACCTGATTTTCCAACTAAATCAATTTTGAGAAATAAATACGTTTGACAGATGGATCTTAATTGTTCCCAAATGCAGAAGTTTTTAAATAGGTAGCTGTATTCATTAGTTTCACTATGTATAACAAAAATCAACAGCAAAGAGTTGTGTGGCACTTTAATGACTAATAGATTTATTTCAATGAGAGCCTGCATGGGCTACAATCCACTTCTTCAGACCATAAGAGTATTTGGGGAAGTAGATTGTAATCCATGAAAACTCACAGAGAAATAAATTCATTGATCTTTGAGGTGCCACAACTCTTCTATGTTATATTTTTAAAACGCTTAGGAAAGTTTTTAAACAGGTAACTCTTTAGATGAGAAAACAATGGAAATATGTATTGTCTTTGTAATTTTCTGTTACCATAAATTCAGATTGAATTGTAATCCCAAAATGCAGTCTCTCTTGACTCCCCAAATCCAGAAATTCTCTGCTAATCCAATCTATAAAATTACTGCTATTTGATTGATTGATTGATTGATTGATTGATTGATTGATTGATTGATTGATTGATTGATTGATTGAGGGAATCTGAGTCAAGACGTATTCCACTAGATAAACAGCAGGTTAGTGTTTGTTCATCGTCTCCCTGCAATGACCAAGCCACACCAAGCCTTTTTATTAGGACTGTCATATGAAAAAGAGAGCAGGACTCCTGGACCTTAAATAGCTGTGCGGAGAAGGGAATTCCAGCATGTGTAGCTATTCATGCAATCCACGCCTACAGAAAATCTCTCTTCCATAGCACTATGAAAGATATAGGAACTCCATTCTCCTTTTCATGTGGCCACTCTCCCTTATCTCTATTCAGAAAGCTGCCTTATTCTAGGCAAGGGTGGTGAATTTTTGGTACTCCAGATGTTTTGGACTACAACTCACACAATCATTTAACATTGGCAATATAGGCTGAGGATTCTGGGACTGAAGTCCAAAACATCTGGGCTAGCAAAGGTTCACCACCCCTCTTCTGAGCAGGAGGTTGACTACAAGGATTATCATGATGAGAACATGCAATTCCAAGTCGACCACTGTGTCACTGGTCTTAGCCTACCACTTTCTCAACCAGACTAGGCAGTAGCATTTGCCACTGCTGTTTGAGGTCTTTTGCATGGAACAACCTCTTTCCAGTGGTAGAGCAAGGGGAGGGGCTACAGGGGTGGTTGCCCTGGGAGCAAAATTCTTACGGGTGTGTGAGCCGCTCTGCCCGGCACACTGCCGCAGCTGCTCCTCATGCTCCTCTTCCACCACATAGCAGTCTGAGCCTGAACCTCCAGGGGCACTGGGCCCACTTCCACCACCAGCACGGACCTCAAGAGGCTTCACAGCTGCCTTATGGTACCACCCTGGGGGCTTCTCCCACCCCACGCCCCACCCCACCCACGCATTGCATCACAGAGCAGGCATGTGGCCTGCACTCCTCAACACGTGTCTTGCCCCAGGTGCTGGCAACCCACGCTACACCACTGCCTCGCTCTAGGCTATGCTAGTTTCATCTATGGTCAATCATAAATCCCTCCCTCCCTTTTAAATCCTATTTTTAACCCACATGAAAAAGAAATTAAATACATGAATTTGAATGCTATTTCTTCACAAAACATACATTTTGAAATCTATTAAAATTTAAATATATTTTATTCTAAAATATTCATTTGTATATGCAGCTTGGTATATTGTTGGACCCAACAACTGCATTGCTGTAGTGATGGCCCCCTTGAGTGCCATTCTCAGGAGAAGGGCAGGGTATAAATCCAACATAAAATATGATTTATATGAATAAAAGGGGCAGTTGAAGGAATACCTGTATACTGATTAACCCAGGAGATGTACAGTGGAATTTACAATGAGTTCCTCAAGTATTGCCAGTTATGACAGACAACTAGTAAGTGAAGCTTTTCTTTGCTAATAGTTTCCTATTAACTGATCCAGGGCTAGCAGCTGGGTGCTATCATACCTCACTCTCTAAGAAGTGACAGAATGCTGTAAGTTTTTGCCAGGTAGATGATGGCCCTCCTAAAATATCTGACAAAAGTTGACTGCAGTCAAATAACAGGCAATCAACTGCCAGACTAGCCTAAGGCATTATGCTTTTAGTGAAAAGGAGAAGAGGGCCACCTCAGTCCATATACAGAGCTGATTAAACTGGAAAAGGAATCTTAATTTGGCATTGCTTACTCATGAGGATATCAGCCTAACTTAGGGGATATGGGTCATGTCATATGGCCCACAAAGCTCTGTCCTCCAACAGCTGCCACTCCGTGCCCCTGTCCCCGCCATGCTCCTGCCCCCACTCCCAGGATTTGCCACCTCTACCTAATGGTAGAGCCGGCCCTGTTTACTGACTTTATTTGGTTGGCACAATACCAGTTATTCTTGCCTACCTTGTCTCTCCTATTGTTCAAACATAGATGGTATATTCTTTGGAACACGCGCCAGTATTTTTTTCTGCTTATGCAATTCTGTAGACTGAATGGCCCTGTTTAAATATTGAATAACTAATATATTTCTCATGAGACTAGCATGAGTGATTCAAAAAATTTAAAGAATAATTTAGTGAAGATATGATACCTTGGAAGCTAGCTCCATTCTGATGTTAAAAAATAAGAACAAAGATTTTTAAAAAGCAAGGAAATTGTTCTTTTTGTTATGAGACATCACCATATATATATTAAAGTTCAATTTCATATATGAAACTACAAAATAAACATATTTCTATACTTTAGCACTCTCAAGTTGCTCATGTCCTGAAACAATATCTACCAAAAAGGCAGTTACTCAAAAATGGAACTTTTTTTTCCCCTGAATGATTCTTTTGGATAAATATTTGTGAAAACAATTTGCACTAGAATAAATTCTTGAGAAGGGCACCAAGATTGTGTGTTGCAGATCAAAAGAAAAGCAACATTGGTGGCACACTGAAGACTATGAAATGTATTATGTCATAAGCTTTCATGGAATGCAGCCCAGTTTATCTGATGCATGAACTACTATCCTGATATGCAGGTATACATATGAACATAACCAAGCTGGCTGGGGGCTCTGAAGTCTGAGAGAAACCATTTTTTTGAAGTACAGATAGTAATGAATTAATTATATTAAAAGCTGAACAGTGACCATCTACAAAGCAGTGTGGTGATAACAACACAGATGTCCTGGCACTAGTAAGCCAGTTAACATATGTTGTGTGAATTAAACACACACACACACACACACACACACATACACACACAACCACTTTCCAGATTGAAATGACTGGTGATAGAGCTTCTTCCCCTGACACCATCCTGGACTAGGTTCCTAAACAGAGCGTGGAAAAAATACTTGTTTCAGAGCTGGAATAGGTACCTTCCCTCCATTAGTGCAACATCTTATTGCTTCTGCTAAAATTTTAATTGTTGAAGAGTGGGGAGCTGTAGGAAAGGTGTACGAGCAAGATGCAGGTTTGTATCTTACCAAATTCTTCCACAATGCATTTGCATGCCAAAGACCTTACATAAATTATAAGATATGTCAAGTCACCTTTTAATTAAAATCCAAATACATCAATGGCCTTCCTGACAACCTCTGGTTAAAGTAACTAACAACCATTGATAATAAGTGAAAACCCAAACAACCTTAAGTTGGGCATTCACCTCTCAGTGTAAATTAGATGCATCTCACCTAGTCTAAAACAGCAGGGGACCTGGGCCACTATGTGCTAATTTATACTCATTTTAATCAGGCATGCTTTACAAAGGTGTTACTACACTTGGAGTGCCTGCCGAAAGTGTTACTACTACAGTGCTTTGGCAAGGAGTGCAGAATTCCACGCTTTTCACACTCTTTGTTTCATAATAAACTAGCCACAAGTCTTAAATATAACTTCCCCCAAGATTTAGCTGGGGAAAAATCAAACAACAAATGTTCACTTATTTGCTACTTACATGAAGCAAAGACCACACCTTGGGCATACAAGCATTTGCATCAAGTTCTGCCTCTGCCACTGTAGTTCATATACTGGATTGGTTTACTGGGACGTTTATATATATATCCCCATTTAATCCACTAATAAGTTCATGGTAGTATACATGGTGTCTGCTACGCCATTTTATGCACATAATTTTGTTCTGTAGATGGGGCTAACACAGCAGCCATAACAAAGAGTCTTGTGAGCATTGAAGATTTATAAGTTTTGTGTGGCACACTTCTTCATATGAAGAATTCTGTTAACAGTCCATGAAAATCTTAGGCCAAATTTAAATGGTTAAGTCTTTAAATCTTCTTGTATCACAAGACTGCTCCCTTGGTAATTGGTACAATCCTGTGTGCATTTAAATTGTTGTCAGCCCCATTGACATCAATAGGATTTCTTCTCACTGCTGACAAACAAAAGATTCTGCTGTGACTGCGACTGGCTCAGGACTATCCAGTGGATTTTACAGAATAGTGGAAGTTTCAGCCTAGATCTTGTTAGTGCAGCACTCTCACCACTAAACCACTGTGTCCCTTAGTTGCTTCAGCCCAACCGTAATCTGATGGATAGCTTGGTGGTTTAGGTAATCTGGGAGTTCAGTTCCCCACTGTGCCTTCTTAACAGGGGCTGGACTTGATGATCCATAGGGTACTTTCTAGCCCTGCAGTTCTAAGTCTGGCTTAACATGGTTGCCCAGTCCCTAATTTGAACATTTTACTTCTCCCTGATTTTACTATTTACACTCCTGTCCACCAACCATGTGAATGTATCAGATCTTGGGAAAATTACTTTGTTGGACTTCAGCCTCAGAATTCCCCTTTTGCCTCAGGAAAGACTACTTTAAAGTGTCAGATGACTCTGCTCTTTTGTTTTGTTTTTGTCCAGTTAAAAATAATGTGAATGCTCCTGCAGGTATATATACTACGTGACCGTGAGCATAAATGTATCGGTACAACAGAGGTGTGGAAAGAATTGGTATAACTGTGGTTCTTTTGGCAGATGTTATTAGACCCTAAGTGATGTGCTAACCCTTCTGGAAATTATTGTTTGTGCCACTGTTGTTGCTCATCTACTTCTCAAAATCAACAGCAGTTTCTTTGCTGTAGCCACACCATCTCCGGTTTTCTACATATAAAATACCCTGTCATGTTTCCTGTCAGCTCAAGCAGCAACACCAGCAACAGAAGGAACAGACTCAGCCTATCAGGATGCTCTTGTATCTTTTAGCACTGCTTTGTCTCTTAGGCATTTCATCTCCTGCAGCAGTGGCTGTAATTAAATCTAGGCTGTTGAGTTAGGAAATGCAATACCAGATGATACAACCAGTGGGGAATTCACCTAGATCTGCGGGAACAGCACAAAAGAGCCCTGATGAGTAATGGACTCAAATACAGAGAATGACAACAATGAGCTCCTAAAGAGTTTAAGCTCCTTAAAAAGTGGGGGTCGGGGTGAGGGAGGAAAGACGAGGGGAGTCAGAGGCTGCTTCACACAAATCTTTGTGGAAGGAATGCATCCCCTTTTGATTAGTGCTCTAAGCAACCAACTGGTGGGCTGTCTGGAGCAGACCACCTACACAATGAAATCAAGGTATTGCCACTAAATAGGGATGTTGCTTCCCCAAGACACATAAATGCTGTATTTGATGCTTCCATTGTCATGGTGGCTTGGGAGCAGGATATTACTCAGAGATCAAGGAAATGGTCACTCACATTACTTGCTGATGCCAGGGAGGCAGTTTATCAGATTTTTATCTTATTCTTTCTCCTCAGTGTTCAGGGCAGCACATATTCCTTACCAAACCCATTTATTCTCATGAGGACAGTCCTGTGAAATACAGTAGTTTGTGAGGCAATGACTGGCCCAAGGCCACTCAATGAATCCAACAGCCCAGTAACTATATCATACTTCTCTTTTCAGCAATGAAGGGCTTCTCATATCCATTTGTTACTGTAAAGTACGTCTGAGGCACTGCTCCTGCTGTCCAACAAGCATGAAGCCATTACCTACTAAAGCAAAGTGCAGCCTCCAGGCATAGTTGGACTACAACTCTTATAATCCTTAGGGTAAAGGTTCCCCTTGACAATTAGTCCAGTCGTGTCCGACTCTAGGGCGTGGTGCTCATCCCCGTTTCCAAGCCATAGAGCCAGCGTTTGTCCGAAGACAGTTTCCGTGGTCATGTGGCCAGCGCAACTAGACACGGAACGCCGTTACCTTCCCACCGTGGTGGTACCTATTTATCTACTCGCATTTTTACATGCTTTCGAACTGCTAGGTTGGCAGGCTATAATCCTTAGCCTGCACAATTAGTGAGGAACACTGAAAGTCATGGTCTAACAAGATCTGGAGGGCCACACTTTATTCACTCCTGTTTTTCTGACTGCCTAGCCGCTAAATCATAGTGCATCCATTCAGAGCTTGGAAAGTTCCTTTTTAATGGCAATTAGTTACAGTCTAAAGATAAATTACTCACGTTCGCATCTCAAAAATAATTAAAACAGTTCCTTTTCATTGATTAAGAAAGGAGTTTAAAGGGTGATTTCATTCACTTCCAAACACCTTGTAAATGGAAAGAAGCAGTGGTTCTAATTTGTGTTACAATCTAGCCAGTGATGGCTGAATATGGGTAGGGGAGCCAAAAGCACCTTTTAGCTCTCCCAGTCCTTTATTAGTCAAATTGTTTTGGCTACTGTTGATATTTTAAGAATATATCTCAAAAAACCTCAACTTATAACTCTAAAAGAAGACACAGACTAATTTAGGGTTTTGAGATACCTGCCATAAATAAAGAGTGAAAGAGTTTGAATGCCATTTGGCTTTTCCATTTTACTTTGGCCTATTTCAGATTATGACTCAAGTTTATTGGGTTCAGGTATTCTCTTGTTCTATAAGGTTCACCACACAGAGGAGAAAATATACACAATTATTGGCTATGTCATATACTGCTGGCAGAAATACAGGGATGGTGAACTGACGAAAATGGTCTCAAGAAGAGAACCCAGCAAAAAAGCTGGTTAATACATTTACTTCTGAAGTGGTAAAATCTGCAAATTATTGTTTTACTACCTGATTTTCATACAGAGAGCTATTTGCCTAAAACGTCTCTTCTGCGAAAATCCCTACAATTACTACATCATAATATCTTCACTGCTACAGTAATCTTGATGTAAGGGCTATTTTCAATGCTTGAGTCACAGTAGTGTCAGAAGAGTATCTTATAACTACCATGTCTGCTAAGCTACAATAACAGGGAAATATAATTTGACTAATACATGGTTGGGAGAGCTGAGAATCTGTGACTTCTGTCTCACCCAACCCACCTCAGTTCAACTACTGGCTAATAGAGATGGGCACAAAGTGCTTCCTGCTGTGCCATCTTAAGTCATTGACGCACCACCACCCCACCTCCTTATCTGAGTGGGCGGCTGCCGGAGGAGGTGGAGGAAGGAAGCAGATGCTCCTGCTGCAACTGGACAGTCATGTGAAGAGCAGGAGAAAAGCAGTGCATGCCAACTGGCAAGTGGGGAAGCTGGCTGGGGGATGAGAGAAGGGAATGTGAAGCACCTGTGGTGCCATACCGATGACTTGCAACAACATGGCACGAAAGTAGTATTTCCTCACATTACCACCACAGGGGCAAATTCAGTGGTAGTAGGGGAACCCTGTCCCCAGTAGTTTTGGAGAGTGGTAATGCAGTCTTCCAATAACTGGATATTTTCATCCCATGGGGAACCTTCTGCATTTGTGTCATGCGTACCGTACCTACTGCTGTACCTAAGTCATGTTTTGAAGCTGCCTAGATGAGGAGCTTTTAAGCAGAACCATCTTTAAGTCACCCAGGCCTTAAGAGGAACCATGGCTTAATATAAAATTGATAAACAAATGAGCAAGCAGCACGAGGAATATTTGAACCCAAAATTCACTTTGAATAATTTACCTGCTCTCAAGGTGATAAGCAGTAAAAGTTCCAGAATGGCACACACCAAGGTTTTTGGTCCTTTCTGAGGCAGGGCTTTGCAGCAAATCACTCTTTTAGCAAATTACTTGTGTAGTTTACATTTTGCAATAATGAGCTGGAACAACTTTACTTTTTTGCCTATAATGGCAATGGTTGTAATTCACTATCACTACATTCTCAGTGGGAACAGGTATCTGTTACTCTTTACAGATGGAGTGGGGAGTGTTTGGCCTGAGCAATGAGAGGGGGAAGGAAGAAGGTTTGTTTCGTGCTGCTGCCTTGCCAGTCTCTCTTTCCCTCTCTCCCTCTCTCTGCGAATGAGGTGTTGAGCAGGGAGCAAGGATCAGACAGGAGGACAAGACAAGAGGGAATGAGAGTATGCAATTCAGCAATTAACAGCAAAACCAGCTGGAGAAGACAAAGAGAGGGAGGAGGGAAGGGAAGTGATCCAGGGAAAGAGTGACAAGGAGTGGGGGGAGATGTTGCAGACAGTCCTGGTGAAACAGACTCCTTGTCAGCCTCTGTGAGCTACTTCCATTTGCAAGCTCACCAGGCCCTTTCCCCAACATGATGTGGAAGGACTTCTGTGTTTTTTTGTTTTTAGAAATAAAAGGAGCCATGTGGTCAAAGCAAAATAAAATACAAATGCAATAGGCAATACCTTTATAGACAACTTTAAAATCATCATACAATATGCAAGCTTTTGTGGATCAAACAAAAGCTCATGAATTGTATGATGATTTTTAAGTCGTCTATAAGGGTATCCCCTATTGCATTTGGGTTTTTTAGGTTTTTGCATTTCCTTCTTCTGTCTTCCCCCTCCGTTTATTCCCTTCCTTTCCATCTCCTGGATTCCAAAGCAAACCACAGAAAGGACATTCCCCAGCCCTTCATCCCTGAACACCCAGTCTGAGGGACAGAGCTACAGTCAGCCCTATCATGCACAATGTAAGCAGTAAGTCAGAATCCCACTGAATTCAATAAATTTAAGATGTTAATGTTATTAATATGGTATTTGCAGTATTGCTAGAGATGCGGGTGAGGCCTGAGAGATTTTCTTGAGGGAACTAGAGAATGTTTTCCTGCAGTGGTGAGGTGGGAATGTAAACAGTTACATGCTAATAATGAGCCACAAGACAAACTACAATAAGGATAACAAAATGACCTGATTCCTGAACAAGTAATGCTCGGGCATCTGGCTGTTATTGTCATCACGATGAGTAAGTAATGAGCAACATAATTAATTTACATTCCTGTTATTAGGAGTGATCGTTGGAATCTTACTCTTTTAGGGGTAGCTTCTGGTCTGAGGAGGAATGTGCTCAGACACACACATAAATACCTCACATTAATATTTGCTTTATCTGCAAATATACAAGTGCAGCATAGAAAGAGACAGCATAGCCCTCATAACAGGGCAGCAGAGTCACTATCCCCACATAAAATCCTCAAAAGGTGGGGAGGGAGGAAGAGAGGTCCTTGTACCTCAAGATGGTTCCCGAGTTCACAGCTTGACCCATTCTATCTCTGACTTTCAGTCACAATTGCTCAGTCCAGACCTCAAATGGGAAAGTGGAAAGCAGAGCCCAGAACCACTGCGAAAGCTGATGTAGTCCTATTATTTTACGAAACACTTGGTACTCATTATTCATTATCACTATTTGGTACTTAAATATATGTGTGTACTGCCAGTTCTATCCCCCAGTGTGTTTTCGTGGTCAAATGGGGATTCATACCCAGGTCTTTTACCCTATCCACTGCAGCACAATGGGTATCCTTGTACTTAAGTACCAGTAGCATTATTCTTTAGTAACATATTACTTTTTGTTTTTTCCTTAACAATCACATATATACAAAAAGATGCTTAAATGCTCCAAATATTGGCTGAATGACCCCTAAAACAATACTTCAGAGTAATAAATTAATAATACACTTTACACCAAAAGTGTATCTACAGCCATTATCTTCGCTCAAAATAAGCTGCTGCTGCTCCTTAACTCAGAAAGTAATGTGTTAACCAAAGGCTAAGCCATGTTCCAGATATGATAACAAAAACCAGCCCAAGACAAAGAACAAGATGGCCTCTGTTTCTCATTCCATGCAGAAAAACTGACAGCTTGAATCTTTCCTCAACTTTGTCAATCAGGCAGCATCTTCTAACACTCCTGGAGGCAGAAGGCTAATGTAGAGGAAAGAGACACACAGCCCACTCTTCAGAATTGCACTCTGCCTTCTAGTATCACCTGCCTGGAGAAACAAACCCATTCTGCTTAGTGGTCATGCCAACCCTGCTATCACCACAGCACAGGGAAACAGGTTCTAATCTTCTTCAGAGATGTATGAATTGGAAGCCAGTACATACATAGTGCATGTTCCATTCAATGCTAGCCACCTGTTCAGCAACACACCACATAGATTACACACCATGATTTTCTTGGGAAGAATTCATCGTTCATTTATTTATTTCCAGGCTGTTTTTCCACTAATGATGCCCCAAGCTTACAACATATAACAATGAGTATAAATATACAAAGACTATAGAAATAATTATAAATGGCCATTATATTAATATTAATGCATTAACATATTAATAAAATATCAAACAATACCATATTGGATAAAATAAATATAAAGTAACTTAGTCCTACAATTTAAATTATGCAAGAGAGAGAGAGAGAGTAAATGCAAGGCCAATAGATTACAGTTTTGCATATAGACAACATAGGACTTACCACAGTCTGCACAGTTTTGGTACAAAACCACACCTCTCACTAGTGGCAGCCTCCCCCTCAAGCTCTCACTGTAGTCTCCTCTCTCTGTCTCTTCCCTATGTCTCCCTTGGGCCAGGAAAGTTGCTAGTCTTCCTTCGAAACCCTGTGTTTATTCATAACTCATATTACTCAATCTCTCTCAAACTTGGTAGGCTGAGGTGGGTGCAAGCCAGGTGAAAAATGCTCATCCCTTTGAAGCGATTTGGGTATAGCATAGTTTTTAACTCCTCACCAACTGGCCAGTAACAGTCATTTGCTGGTCCCTTGTATTTCCAGCAATTTAATAGTTTGGGTTTCAGCTGTAATCCAAAGGCAACACTGGGCCATCCTATATGTTGTCTCTAAAACAGGCAATCACAGCCCAGTGTTCAGGAACATAGGGAAGGAGGGGAACACCTGGAGAGTGAGGGATACTGCCTTTCAATGCTGCCCAAAGAAGGACCACTTAAACTGTTAGATTGCCACTTAATCCTCAGTAATTTTGACTTGTAAGGAGAGAGCAATGGAAGAAGCCAAGTTGTAAGTGATGCTTCAGTGATCTGAATGCAACTGCAAGATGGGGGAAGAAAGAAGATTAGAGGGAGAGGATTTAAAAAAAGAAGAAGGGGGATTTAAAAAGAAAGAACCAGATGGAGAAATTCAAAGTGGTGCAACTGATATCTTGTCACCATGCAGGTTTCACCTGCCTTGTCTCCCTGGGGCCAGTTTGCAAAGGAATCATAGATACTCCATCTGCCAGTTACAACTTTGATTTAACACTTCCTGCTGCACCAGGGGCACATTTGGTCTCCCTTAGAGTGAATCTACACTATGTAGCTATAGCAGTATTGTAACACTTTAACTGCCATGCCTACAGCCTACAAAATCCTGAGATTTGTAGTTGGCCATGTAGTTAGAATTCTTTGCTGTGGTTTAGAGGACAACAGTAGAGCTCTCGGGACAAGAATTCAAAGTACCTCGCCAAATCACAAATTCCTGGATTCATTAGGGTGTGGTAAAAGTGGCATTGAACTGCGGTAACTGTGTAGTGTAGATACAAACACTGTTTTTTTCTCTGTGTCAATGGGGCACACATCAACAGAACTTTATCAAAATAAAAGGCATGAGAGTGTCTTCCCATAGCAAGCTAAATAGGACTAATTCAATAGAGAAAATTCATGGAAAAACACAGCTGTATTACATATCCAAACTTGTGTATTTTAATTTTCGTTATAGTTGAGGATCTCTTCTGCCTGCTCTTTCATTTAGAAGGAATTGAGAAGGAATACTTTTCATGGCATTCATTTCTAATAGAGAAAGAAAAAAAGGAGGGAGGTTTTTTCCGCCTAGCAATTATCCAGCAACTTATCTTGCAAAGATGGACAGAACAAAGGAAACAATAACCCTTGTGCTGCCACCTCCAATCCAGAATTCTCTTTCCAGATTTATTTTTCGACAAATGACAACAGAAATTGTCCAGGTTGTGCTGTATCAGGATAGAAATAGGAGGAAAGGACGTAAGAAGGTACATAACAATAAACCTTATTTATGCAAGGTGAGTTTCTGTGCCGCTTTTCAGACAATTTAATGCATTCAATGAGCCTCAAACAAAGCATACATGCATTTAGCATTAGCTAATCATATTTTCAGTGTCAGTGGACCACAACAGAAATCCCCCCCCCCCCCCATGTCCGTGATATAAGGGAATGGATGAAAAGAGCCATCACATTATTTTTCTTCATTCCAGCTCCCATCAGCTTTGACATTTTGGACTAAACCCACAGCACCCTTGCATATTGGTCTTGATTTCTGGGGCTCATGGGAGCTGTAGTCCCAGGCACCAGGCTGAGGAAGGTTGCTGTGCAATACAATAGCTTACACTGCTTAGCATAAGCACGACTGGGATTTCCAATGACATGGAATCTCCCAGGACCAGAGGTTGTAGATGTTGCAGATTTTTGAATTTCAGGTTGCATTCCTCTAGCTATGAAGCAGAAGTGCAGGAATTTATAGAGCAGAATAGCTTCAGGTTCCCCAGATTACTCCATCTCTTTTCCTCATTAACTGACACAGTCTCAAGCATTCACACTGAGACATTTGTAAGAGAAAGAATAAAAGGTTTCATTACTTACAATTGAACAGATCAAACAGCAAACTGACAAACATTACTGCTTTCAACAGCAGACCTCAACAGACTCACAGCTTTCAACAAACTAAAGAGACAGAAAAGAGGCTCTGAGTAGAGAGGCAGGGCTCTCTTTGAACTTAGAGGCAGGAGAGAACTATTAATTAGTGCTGGATAGATTGGCTGTCACCCCAGCCCAGAAAAGTCCCTTCCAGCCACATCTATTAGAGGCAGCATGCAAGGTTGGAAAAACTCTTAACAGTACAAAGGGAACCATTTTGAGTCTTCTGCTGTATCCATGGTCATTGGGATGGTTCACAGAGGTACATTCATGTCAGGCCTTTGTCAGATGTATGGCTCTGTTCTCAGGTTCATGGAATATGTGTGTTCTTTATCTCAAAAGAGCTTGTTGTATATAGAACTTTTATTAACCAACTTTTTTTTTAATTAACCAATGTTTGTTACTTTCTCTCTTCTATGCCTTGGTTCTATCATCAGTCTAAGTGGAGACCAAAAAATCAGAAGAAGACTGAGAATTGGCAGGACAGCTGTGAAGAAAGTAGGAAAGATCTTGAAGTGTAACAATGTTATTGCTAGACACTCAGGTCATCTATACTATAGAATTCCCAGCTCCTATGTATGGATGTGAAAGCTGGACAGTGAAGAAACCTGACCGAAAAAAAGAGATTCAGAATATATCACTGCATACTAGAGCCAGAGTGGTATAGTCAGTAGAGTGGTGGACTAGGGCTCAGGAAACCTGGATTCAAAGCAACCCCCATTCCCCATGAATCAGGCCATTTTGTGATTCATTTCAGGGTACTGAAATGAATCACAAAATTATTCATTTCAGGGTACTCCTTCTCTCCGGAAGGAGAGAACGAGGAACAGGGCCTTCTCGGCAGTGGCCCCTTGCCTTTGGAACAACTTGCCAGTGGAGATCCGCCTGGCTCCCTCTCTGGGTGTTTTCAGGAATAAACTTAAAACCTGGCTATTTGGGCAGGCTTTCCCTCCTGCCATATCTTAATTTCTTATACTTCGCCATCTTGGACCTATAATATATGTTTTTGGTTTTATTGTTTTTAAATTTGTAAACCGCCCAGAGTAGACCTTTGGTCTAGATGGGCGGGATAGAAATCCAATAAATAAATAAATAAATAAATACTTCAGGGAAACTTGTCTGTCTAGAACGAAACGAAATGCCAAACTGTTATCAGCTGGCTGAACAGCACTTTCCTGGATGACCTGCTTTCAGGGGCTATAACTCAGATGTCCCAAATCCAATCTTTGCCAAACTTGTAGGGTGTTGGGAGGAGAGTCAGCTGAAATTTCACAGTGAGTTTGGCATCTCTAACTCACATGGGGGCCTGCTCCCAGAAGTCCCAAATCACATGAATCATATAACATTCAACATTCTGTTCATATTGTCAGAAAGTTTGTGAAAATTCGTGGTTCATTAATAGCAATGAACCATGAACCATCATGAACTGCCATTTTCCCAGTCTATGCCCATCTCTAATAAAGATGTGTCTCTGGACACCAAGGCACCCATACTATGGTATTCCTAATTACTATGTATGTATGTGAAAGTTCGGCAGTGAGGAAAGCTGGCAGGAAAAAGATCAGTTCATTTGATATGATGGTGTTGATACGGATACCAGGGACTGCCAGAAAGACAAACAAGTGAGCACTAGATCAAATCAAGCCAAAACTCTTTCTAGAAGCAAAAAAGGACCAAACTGAGACTAATGTACTTTGTCCACATCATGGGAAGACCAGATGCCCTGGAAAAGTTGAAGGTAGTAGGAAAAAAGGAAGATCTACCATGAGATGGATTGATTCAATAAAGGAAGCTATAGCTTTGTGTTTCCAATACCTCTGCAGGGCTGTTACAGGACAGGATTTTTGAGGTCACTAGTTCATGTGGTTGCCATCAGTCAGTAGTGACTTGATGGCACATAACAAAAATAATAGTGAGAAGGAAGTTAAAGAGGGCCCATACAGCTTCCTCCAGCTGACTGTTGCAACTTCTTCCCTGGGGCTACAGAGGATCTGAGCCTTCTACCTTGCTTTTGGATTATCCACGTCCCTCCCCTCTGAGTAGGTCCAGCTATATACAAGCTTGCTTGTTTGTTGGTGCCTTCCCTTTTCTTTACATAGGAACATCTGCTTGTGGCTTCACAACTGACATAAAAGCCAGCAAATTATTGCAGAACACAACCCTACTATAGGAATGTACCAGTCAGCACCAGACAAATCAAACATCTGCTCAAACAGGAAAAAACAGGGGAAAGAGGTGCCCTCTGATCCTGAGGCAATTGGCTGTGAAAGTATAGAAAATGCACTGAATCAGTGTCTTCCAATGTGGGGGCTCCAGATATTTTAGACTACTACTCCCATCATCTATCACACTGGCCATGCTGAGTAGGGCTAGTGGGAGCTGTCATGCAAAAGATGAGAAGGACACCAGGTTTAGGAGGCAGTAAGAGCTCTTCCAGGGTGGGTTCACTGCTCAAGTTAGCCAAACTTGGAAACATTACTCTCTTTTTTTCAATTCCAGGAACTCTCTCAGCCAAAATGACCAGTGAAGGATATCCTCAGCCTCAGTTTGGAATCCACAAAGCAGCTTTTCCATACTCTGAAAACTGCATACACCTATAGTCAAATAACCTACTTAGAACAACACTTGCACTCAACTTAGTGCTTGGTCAGTGCAACAGATGGAAAAATTGCTTGGTCATAGCATGAACTGTCATTCTTAATACCAATTAAGGGTTACGAGAAGAAAAGGAAATGCTCCCATGCAAATCTCTGAGAATGAAATAGATTTGTATGTTAGGTTGGAACTACATGTTTGCAATAAACAGGAGAAAGTGTATTTGCTGTAGGTTGGTTACAAACAAGGACAATCCCACTTGTAACACATACACAAGTTGCAACGCTTTTCTCTTTGTTTTAATCCGATGTGCACACTGTCACTGTGGGTGGGTCAAGGGCTAGATATCTACAGTATAGGAATGTCATGCCCTGCTCTCTGCCCATTTCTTTCTTTTTAAAAAAAGGGTATTTATGTGCATCTTTGGAAGGTGATTTGAATTACAAGTTAAAGAGACAGAGTCTACAGGTGGGCATGGAAGTGCAAAGGAGGAAAAATACGTATTGAAGGCACAACAGCAGTTGAGGGAGGAGCAAAGGTGGTTGGCAAAAGGGGAAAGAAGGGAAGGGGGCAGGTAGACAGCTGATGGGAGAAAAGGGGCGGTTCTGTATGAAATGATCACTGCAGCGTATCTGTAAAAAACAGAGCAGAAAAGAATAACATTGGATGCCAATTCGAACCCCAGTAGGGCATGATGCTATGACAGAAGTCATTGCAGCAATCTGGTATTTCTGGAGTGCGTAGTTTTGGCCTTATGCATTTCCGAAAGTTAGACTGCTGTTGGAGACAGGGATCCTGGAGTAAGTGAACTACACTGTTATGGGGAGCCAGCACGGCGTTTCAGGGCATTTACTTTGTTTTTGTTTCTGTTTTTACAAAATTACAGAAACAGTGAGATTTTGCTTCCCCATTGTGATGTAAAACTGGTTCATCTCCCTGAAAAGTGATCCACTCTAGTCTAATGATTTCAAGAAGAAACACAAAATGAAACCAAAACCAAAAAAAAGAAAGATGTTGTGGCACTTTAAAGACTAAATGCTATATTTTAATGCAGGATTTCAGGGAGTATCCTCCACTTCTTCAGATGTATGAGTTAGTTCAATGAATCATATAGCAAGCATTCACCATAATCTTGAACTGTAGTCTTAAATGTTGTGTGCATATTTACTATTAACCCTTTTTAAGAAAAGTTTTCAGCAGGGAGAAAATTAAGGCAAAGAGAAGACAAGAATGTTGACAGAAACTTGCAGCTCCATCTCCTGCAAAACTCCCAGAGGATTCCATCCATCTGCTGACATTCCACCGACACTAGCTGGAGAAAAATAATTAGCCATGGCAGCTGCTGGAATGTTGGATTAAAATAATCCTGGGTGGGTTTCATTTTGCTTCATTTCACTTGCTTTGAAATTCACCGACCGACCGACCTCCTCTTCCTAGTTTAACACATACCCCAGGCAATTGCCCCAGAGTATGGAAAGCCTCTTTGAGTTTTCTTCTCTGTCTGCGCACAAAGACAGCAAAGAAAAGGGAAAGTATGTTTATTTTGTCACCATTCTTATGGAAACAGTTGTCCAAGTGGGTGGGAAATCAGTGTCAGCAGTGGAAGGGGATGGAGATCATGCATGGCACATAAACCATGCATGTTTGCACATTATCTAGTCATGTTTACTCAGCAGTTAGCCCCCTCACTTCCATGTGGTTTGGTTTCCTCTTAACTGGAGGTTTACTTATTGGTGTTTTGGACTACAAATCCCAGGATACCCGAAGCAGCTGGGAGTTGTAGTCCAAAAGACACAAATCTGTACATTGCTTTTCCTAGGTAACTGTGCATAAGCTTGTAGCCTTGCAGCACAATCTTATACATATCTATCCAAAAGGACACTACACTGACTTCAAGCAAGCTTATATCAGAGTTTGCCCACAAAGGACGGCAGCCTTAACCAGACATTGTAATGTATTGTTTTGTAGGCAACTTTTCTGTCCAGATGTCTGCAAAGGAGCTAACAAAGTTTGATACAAATGCAAAACAAAACAATGAAGGAGTGTAAAACAGCAGAAAATCAGTCCATGCAATTAGACAGCCTTCCCCAACTTGGTGCCCACCAGATGTGTTAGACGATAACTCCCATCACCTTCTGCCGGAATGGGCATGATGGAGGAAAGAATTCAATACAGTGGTGCCTCGACTTACGTACGTCCCTACTTATGACCATTTCGACGTACAACCAGCTCCGGATGCAAAATTTTGCTTCTACTTGTGGCCGGAGCTTCGACTTGCGACCAGGAAAGGCAGAAGAAAAAGGCGGGAAATTCAAACCGTTGGTGGCGAACAGGCTGCTGCTTTGTAGCTCTTTCACCCCAACAGTAAGGAAAAGGGATGCAGCGGCGGCAGCGACCCAGTGCCGGGAGGCTGAGCCTGGCCGGGATGCTCTGGCCGCTCGCCTCCCGACAGGCTCCTATGGCGGCAGCAGCCCAGCACCGGGAGGCTGAGCCTGGCCGGGATGCTCCGGCCGCTTGCCCCGGCCTTGCCCTCTGCCATGGCCACCGCCACCATAGGAGCCCGTCGGGAGGTGAGCGACCAGAGCATCCTGGCCAGGCTCAGCCTCCTGGCGCTGGGACGCTGCCACTGCCGTACGAGCCCGGCTTCAGACTGGTAAGGTAAGCTTGCAGTGTTTTACAGGTTGGGGTTGTTTTGGAGTTTTTTTTGGTATTTTTTTAAAATGCTGGAACGGATTAATCGCGTTCCCATGCATTTCAATGGGAAATGGTGCTTCGACTTACGACCATTTCGACTTACGTCCATCTTCTGGAACGGATTATGGTCGTAAGTCGAGGCACCACTGTAAAAGGCCTATAACAGAACAGATTGATCAAGTCCAAAGGCCCAAGCACAACAAAGCAAAACAATCTGAAAACCACACCAGAATATCTCATAGGTTTGGGAAATAATAATTCCCAGTGGATAACAGTTCCATGCAATTAAAGTGACCTCTTCCTGTGCAATAGCACTAGAGCTGCTTTGTAGATGTTCCCTGACTCATGGTTCTTGGGGATCTATGTAGTCCCTTGTTACCCAACATCACAGACAGATTGTGAGCAGGACAAAGGGATGCTATTCCCCACCACCACCAAATGTTGGGGTGAAACACACATGCACATTCCATGAGCTCCTCCTGTCCTATCTATAGATAGTAAACTGGCAAAGATGTTGGAACAAACTGCATAAAAAGGAAAACTATTCTTGCCTTAAAGAATCACAACACAGATGATTCAGTACGTCAGCACCAGTCTATATACACAAGAGGAAGAGATTTTTTTTCGCTATTGTCTAGGGAAGGGGAAGAGAATATTAAGGTTACTTATACCTCCAAGGACCTTTGAAGTTGAAGACCAACGGGAAATACAAGGTGCAGTTGCTATAGTAACTGAAGTTGAAAGATGTAGTCTCTCTGATTTTCAAGATTATAGTTCTGCTCCTTGCTTCCTAAAACTGAACTTAGGCAAAGTTGAAGACAATTTAAACCTGTATTTCTCATTTTTCCCAAGAGAAGACTGATTCCCACAACCAAACTGATGAACCAAGAACATAGGTTGAGTGTAGACCTCAAGAAGTAGAGGAATCACAAAAGTGCAAAAACAACAATCCTGCTGTGTAGGCAGGAATGCTTTTTAACTTTTAGGCCTTGAGATTCTGTTTGCATTTTATTTTTAGCACAGAGGGCTTGATTCCCTTGAGGTCCACCTCTCAAACTTTTTCAGCCTCATGTCCCCTTTTGATATTTGAGAAACCCCCATTCCTCTGTCCCTCTTCTTTACCATCAGCTCACCCCCTTTTAACAAAATATGATGTTGCAATTTAAAATTTAAAATGAACACATAAACTTAGCAAAATATTTGTGCAGTTTTTCTTGCCACAAAAAGTAAGAATGGAATTTACCTTAAGTGCTAGCAGGAAAAAGCTAATTGAATGTGAAGCATGATGCTGCATCTTACAGTCTTGGAGCCCCTTTTGGAATTCCTCATGCCCTGCTGGTGGGGGGGGGGGAGAGACACACACCCAACCTGGGAATCAGTGGCGCTGAGAAGTCTAAAAATTCTGTGAAGTCATTTTAGTGGCTCTCTCCTGAAAAGAAGTCTTTTAATTTGAAATGGGTTGAGTTTCAATTTTTTTTTCTTTAGCACCTTTATTCTCTTTCTTTTGTTTTCTGACTTGATACCCCCTCCAGCTTTGAGCTCGATTGCACCAAATAATGTTTTGGCCATTATTTGAATTGTTTCAAAATTTTCCATTCACATGATGCACGGCTAACATTGATTCATTTGCCTCAGCAATCAGTTTATTTCCTCCTTGCTGGGAGGGTGTACCAATGATGTATTGCTTATTTCTTATCATTTCAGCATGTGTGAACGTTGCTGTCAATTTATTTCCTTTGCAAAAGGCTGAGGTTTTGGGGGACTGTTGCCACTTAATGGCCACTGCACTTGTACCCTTTAAAAACATTTTTAAAGGATATCAGTAAATTGCTAGTAGCAGCTGCCACCACTGCCACAAACATTGCTCAGAAGGAGACAGCCTTCCTCCCTCCCTTGGGAGAAAGAGGGCTTGAGCCAAGAAAGGGACCTTTCTTGCGTTGAATTGCAAAGTAAGGGGTGTTGTATGAATGTCTCCTCTCTCTCTCTCTCTCTCTCTCTTTTAAAAAAACCTTTCTCTTCACAATACGTTGCAAGTCTTTTAAAACCCACTTCTTCCTCCCAACTCTGTACAAAAGGGAAAAGAAAAATGAAAGCCAAGAATCTAGCCTAGATGCCCTCAAAAGGGGATTGGACAGATTTCTGGAGGAAAAGTCCATTGCAGGTTACAAGCCATGATGGAGATGTATAATCTCCAGGCTTAAAAGGAAGATACTTCAAAATGCCAGATGCAGGGGAGGGGTATCAGGAGACAGGTATCTAGTTGTCTCGTGTGCTCCCAGAGGCATCTGGTGGGGCCACTGTGAGATACAGGAAGCTGGACTAGATGGGCCCTTGGCCTGATCCAGTGGGGCTCTTCTTATGTTCTTAACCAAGAGTGAGAAAAATAAGGAAAAAGGGGAAAGTGAGCAAAGGAGGAAAGGGAATAGGGGAGGAGGAGAGAAGGGTCATACTGCTTTACTGATATATCACCTTTGGTAATTAAAAAACAAAAAAAGGACAAAGGGGGACCTGATTGCCCCAAGAAACAGTAGAGAAAATTAATCAATACAAAATTAAAGAGTAGCGTAATCTGCTATAATGGTTCAAATAGAAGGAAATTAATCAACACAGTTCTTAAACAATGTAAACAGTCCCACCAATATATATACCACTTGCAAAAAAAAAGTATCAGTATAAGAGGGGGATGAAAAAAATGTATCAGTATAAGAGAGGGATGAAAAGAATTGGTGTAAACCAGGGTTGTTTTCTTTTAGCCTTTTGTTTCTGTCCATGGAGTTTTCTTGGCAAAGATACTGGAGTGGCTTGCCAGTTCCTGCTCCAGGTGGATCGCGTTTAGTCAGAACTCTCCACTATGACCTGTCCATCTTGGGTGTCCCTGCACGGCATAGCCCATAGCTTCTTTGAATTACTCAAGGGGGGCAGTGGAAGACAGGAGGGCCTGGCGTGCTCTGGTCCATGGGGTCACGAAGAGTCGGACACGACTTAACGACTAAACAACAACAGGGTTCTTTTCTTATGTGTGATTAATGCTTTTCTTCCCCACTTTGGATTCCAATGTAGAGCTGAAGTGGCTATTTGCAACTACTTAAAATATGCCAAATTTGCCAGTTTTGTCATTAAAATTTAGAATGAGAATTTTCAATTTTTATTTTTCTCCCCTGAAATGTGTGCTTACTTGAAATTCAAATGCAAAGTATTTGCAGTGAATATGAACCTTTTTGCATATCTTGATTGTATTTGTTGGACTGCAGCCTGAAGTTTCATAGGCTCTCAAATGCCAACTGCCAAGGCATATTGAATGTGTGACCTTATATCAGAAGATCTTTGCATCTGTTTTTTAATTTCCAAAATAGAAACAGTATATCAATAAGTGCAAAGTCTTTTCAATATGTTTTCATAGTAAAATACAATTGCAGTGGTGGAATTCAGCCGGGCAATGGCTGCTCCAGCCTCCAGAAAACGGCAACAAGGATCCAGCAAGTGAAGCTTGTGGCACAGCTCTCCTGCTCTGGAAGAAAGTGGCTCATGGGCCAAACAGGAGAGCTCATTGAGTTTAGAGAAATGGCTTGCTCCAGTCCACAAACCGATATTTGGAAGGCTACATCTGCCTATAGGACAGATGCCTGGTGGGGAGAGTTTAGCTCATGGATCCTAGCCCTCACTGCCATGTCCTCCAGAGGGAAGCACAGGTGAATAAATGAGAGGATGAAGTTCTATAACCAACCTTCTAGGTGGTGCACTCCAGAGCAGAGGTGGGGACCATGTAGCTCTCCAGATGTTGCACTGTAACTCCCATCAGCCCCAGCTATCATAGCCAATGGTGAAGAATGGAGGGAGTTGCAAGTGAGCTACATCTAGAAGGTCATGTGTTTGCCACAGCTGGCCTAGAGAGGAAAGAGGATGAGTTTAGCATGTGGGCAGAAGTACCTACACATGCCCTGAGGAGAAGAAGCTGTGTATGTGGGGCAGGGGTTGTTCAGAGTTCATCTGGCTTAGGGTTTCTTCTCCCTCTCCTGCTCTTTTCACACCTCTGCTGCAGAGCAAAGAAACGGAGAGGTTGCTATTTACTGCCTGATTTCCTCTCTGCAACAGCGGCTGATCAGCTCTTCTTTTTAAAAAGCCTGGTTAATGCGTAGTGTGGTGTGGGCCTAAGTCTAAGTCGTGACATTTATCCTAAGGAAATGTAAGAAGAGCTAAGCTACATCTGCCAAGCCGGACCTAGAGGCCCCGTCCTCTTTTCTCCCTTGTAAGAGATCTAGTTGCCAGCGATACTGAGATGAGATACTTCTCAATGAAAGGAGGAGAGATGAAGTAAGTGCAGAGGGAATTTTGAAGAACAAGTCAAGTAATGGCGAACACGTCTTCTATGTTGTGTTATTCTACAAAACCAGCAAGAAATCTCATGTCACTTAAAGACTAATAAGCTGTATTTGATCTACTATTTCCTGGTCCGTAGTCCAATTCTCCAGAAGCATGGAGTTTAGCCTTGATACACAGACACTTATATACACAGACGGTGAGAAGGGAAATGTGCAGTGTTACAGAACTACACCACTGTTATTTTTGTTCTCCTCCTCACCAAGACTGTACAAATGTCTGTCTACTGAGATTGGACTCCAAATATTTGAATAAATAGGCTACAGTCCACGAAGACGCATGCTAAATAAAATGTTAGTCTGTAAAGTGACACAAGACTCTTAGCTGTTTTCACTGCTTCTGTCTTTTCTGATATGCTTGGTGCATCTCAGAGCAAGTGTGCTCACAGAAAACATGCCCAGGCTTTCAGGCATCTTTCAAAAGAAAAGTGCATTTATGGCCAAGCTTGTGACAGCGTCTGGGATGAATCTACCAAGAGGCACTCAAACGAAGAGGCATTACATCTTGGGTTGGACCAGGCTTTGAAAAAGCTACATTTTCAGACTATAACTCACAGAAACCTCTGCCCAGTGAGTGGTGATTCTGAGTTACAATAACTTTTTCAGGCTCTGGGTTAGTCACTGCTCTTCCTTCCCTTCTTAGGTTGAGGAAGAAGAAAGAAATATGGGAAAGTTCTCCATATAAAAACAAACCTTTCCTCATACTAATTTTCAACTCCACCAATAAATTATCATCATTATCATTATTAATGCAAAGAAATGTGTACTAAGGGGGCAAAGCAGTGCCAGAGAAGTGAAAGAAGAGTCCCCTTGTTGCTGGACTGAACACTTCCATAGTACAGAAAAAGAAAAGAAAGAAAAAGACACCGTTTTGCACAAAATCTCTTATGTTTTAATTCATGTATATAGATGATTGTTTATATCAATGTATATAGTGTGGGGAAGATGGATAGACTAGGTATCCTGTGTGCCTGTTTGGTCTGCTATCCATATGGTATCCGTTGACTGAATATTTGTCAAAGAGAATCACATCCTCAAGAGAAATATCTCTCTGCTATGTGCAACAGATGGGTAGCAACTGTCTGCTTTGGGCAGTTTCAAGGACCCTGCTCTCATACGATGTTATGGCATCCTTAAACTAGACTTGGGTAAAACAGCCCTTTAGATACAGAGAGTTCTCATCTGTAAAGAAAGGCACACGGCTACCGTCCATATTACATATCAGACATTTTAAAATGAGCCCTGTATATGAGTCGTCCAGTGTCGGATTGCATAGCAAAGAACGGCACAAGCTACCAGAGATATTAGAAATGTACTTCTCTTCCCACAACATGTTCACAGGTTCCATATGGGGTATTATGTTGAACATCACATTTCATCTCATAGACCAGCAGTTCCCAACCTTGGTTCCCCAGATGTTCTTGGACTATGACTCCTAGAAATCCTGGCCAGCACAGCTAGTGGTGAAGGCTTCTCGGAGATTTCATCCAAGAACATCTAGGGACCCGAGGTTGGGAACCACTGCCATAGATTATCACCAATAAGACCCTACAGCACATTGACTGAAATCCAGTAATAAGTTGCAACTACAGTAGGCCCATTGACTCATTGGGGATTTAATGAGTTATAGGTAAAGGTTCCCCTTGACATTTAGTCCAGTCATGTCCGACTCTAGGGGGCGGTGCTCATCCCCGTTTCCAAGCCATAGAGCCAGCGTTTTGTCCGAAGACAGTTTCCGTGGTCACGTGGCCAGCGCGACTCGACACGGACCGCCGTTACCTTCCCACCGAGGTGGTACCTATTTATCTACTTGCATTTGCATGCTTTCGAACTGCTAGGTTGGCAGGAGCTGGGACAAGCGACGGGAGCTCACTCAGTCGCGTGGATTCGATCTTACGACTGCTGGTCTTCTGACCTTGCAGCACAGAGGCTTCTGCGGTTTAACCTGCAGCGCCACCACATCCCCTTTAATGAGTTAACACCTATGTAAGTTTCACTGATTCAATGGGTCTGTTCTAATTGTGATTTACTACTAGATTTCAGCCCGAGTACATGGCAGTTATAGCAACAGTAGATGCTCCCTTTGAGGGAATTTCCCAAGAAGTAGCCATGTTAGTCTGTCTTAGTATAACGACAGGACAAAGGGGGGGAAAAGAAGGAAAGGAGGAGGGGTTTTAAAGACTAACAGTGTGATTTTATGGATCAAAATCCATTTCTTCACACACAGCAAGTGGATTTTGATCCACAAAAGCCCAGACTGAAACAAATCCTTTAGTCTTTGAAGTGCCACAACATTTTGTCCTTGGTTTGTTTGTTTTTTTAGCTCCCCCCTTTTCCCTTCAATTTTTACAACATTTGAGGGAAGGATAGCATATCCCACAAGAGAAGCACACCCTTCAGAGAAAAATTTCTCTGCTGGGTGTGACAAGTGGGTAATAACTACACACTTACGTTCCTTAAGACAGATCATGTAGAAAATCCTATTTATGTTCAGGTCTTCCAACATCTCACAGAAATCTTGCCATTTGAGAGACCTCAGCAAAAGGTGTGGCATCTTTACCTTTGGAACCAATTGCTTGTGTGCAAATTGCATACAATCTGCTATATAAACCTTGCTCACCTTAGTGCCCATTACACATGGCAGTTTTTCTTATCCACTCAAATCTTTTTATCAGACCATGCATGAGTTTTAGTCCATTTTATAAATGCTATAAACATTTATAATGGCACTAGCCTGTAAGAAATTTTACCTGCACACTTGCTAAAATTTTTGGCTCTTACAATAGATCTGCCCTTCCCCTCTTCAAAAATATGAGATGCTACCCTTAAAATCAAATCCTGTCATAAGAATAGTATGGAAATTTAGTATTGGCTCCTTAGATACAATGACTTATATGGAATTTCACCATCTCTGAGTAGTTTCAGAACTACTTAGTTACTTCAACAGAAAACATCCAAATCTACCATTAATAAGAAAAAGATGTTGGGGTTCCATCTCAGCTCAAAGACCTGTGGAGTTATTAAGGTAATGTATCCTTCCAAGTCTAGTCGCGCTGGCCACGTGACCACGGAAACTGTCAACAGACAAACGCTGGCTCTACGGCTTGGAGACGGGGATGAGCACCGCGCCCTAGAGTAGAACACGACTGGACTAAAATGTCAAGGGGAACCTTTACCTTTATCCTTCCAAAGTGAAATAACCAGCTACAACTGCTCCTTTAGGTGTTCAAGGGACTTCAGCTACATTATTTTAGTAGTATCAAGAAGACAGGATATGCTACTGCCATTGTGGAACATGATCCAAAAATGTCTTAAGAAAAGAGGCCATGAATTTCCATCTCATATACATTGAGGGATGTCATTCTAGACCACATCTAGCACTGCTGGTCATTCAGAAGATAGTATTTCTTCTACGCTATGTTCTCTACAAAAAAGAGATTTGGCAGTGCAGGTGGGGAAGCATCGCAGACCATTTTGCATTTCAACAGTGGATCGTTTCTAGCATCAGCAAAGCCCCTTTCCATTTTTATGAATCTGAACACAGTTCTTTCTGTGTGATGTTTAGGCTCTTATTGCTAATCTGTGCACCTACGTAGATGACAGAGCATCCATAGACTTGCTTTTGAGCAAAAAGAACAATTCCTTCAAGTTTAATTTCCTCCGTATCACACAACTCCACATCAGATTCCTACAGCTCAACAGTGGCTGAGTAACCAGTACTCTCCATACCATTGAGCAATATACTTTTCCTGATTCAGGAGGTGTGTCAAGGCTGCCTGCAGTCTGTAGCAGCTAGCAGTTTTTCCATATCAGAAAAATATTAAGACAAAAACAAAGGGAGTGCAGACGTCTTCCCAGCAGGACTATGTGTCTCCCCAGCTAGCTTGCTTTCCAGATTCCATCACTCTACAGAGTGGAAGAATGAGGGTGATTTCTCTACCTTGGTTCCATTGAAGCCAGCTGAGAACAAGAGGATAACCTAAAAGGCCACCTCTGTCTTTTGTTTCTTGGAAAACTTACAGGTGATCTGGAAACAGGAACAAAGTAAAAGGGAAAAGATCCTATCCAACCTATGCTCCTATCTCACAATCATAGACGCTGGTAATCCACCTCCACATCAGGAGTTGAGCCCTGATGCAGACTGAGATTCTACAGATCTTTCATCTTATGCTATCTAGCTCTCTGTTTTGCTCTCCCTCCATCACCATCAATGCTCTTTATCCCCCTCTTCCCTTTCCCTTTGTCCTTCTCAGCTAAAGCATCCAGTAAAGAAAAATAATTATTCATCTCATGAGCTTTCATGTTAAGAATGTCTCTCTTTATTGCTGGAACATGAATCGCTCTTTAAAACTCTTTAGTCTCTTCTCTTTGCACCAGCAGATGTCTTTGACTACGGGAACACACATGAAATGATGACAATAACGAAACAAGATTTTCCCTTCCTGAAAATACTTAATTATCCATGTATATTTGCCTGTTGATTAGGTTTAATGAAAACTTTCTTTCTTTCTTTCTTTCTTTTCAGATTGTCATACTGCAGTTTTAGTTTTTAGAACAATATTAGATTTTATAACTGGCCAATCTGCTCTCTGTCTTTTCCATTGCTATTACAAAAATACTCAATTTTAAAATAAAGCCAAACAACCTACTGCCTTTTAATGCTCTAGTCACACTCCTAAACAGACATTTAATCACAAACCATGTGGGCTTCCCTTCTGCCTGCAGCCAAGGAGGGATATGTAACTGCAACTGATTAAAGAACTTTATATATGATCACTCACACATATAGACAGCCATAAGTATTGCTTGGGTGTTACATATGGCATCAGAAAACACAAAGGTGCATATTTATAAACACAGATGGCAGCTGACAACAATAACCAAGAACTTGCAGCTGATTGGGCTGATTCTATGAACACTCCTCAATCTGAAGTAAAGGACATTAATTTCAAATAACTTCCAAGAATATACATATTATGAGAATATACAGTATATGTTGACCATCTACCTGTATACAAAAATGAGACATGATTATAAATTCATTTATGTAGTTACCTTGTACATGAGAGCAGAATATTCATCATGCATATACATGAGATATATTTATCTACCTGCTTGTCTATTTATAGATATTCTATTATAAACTGTATGTACATAAAGATATGTATTGGACACAACAATAAAAAGTCAAAAATTTATTACAACAAAGGGTTTACATTCATTTTAGCAGTCCATGAATAAGCTGACACTCAACTGCTATTATCTGTAATGGACAAGACACACACCTAGACAACAATAAATATCTATTATTTGGTATCTACCTATTACAATCTATCTACCTATCTTATTTATAAGCAAATATTCCCATCTGCCTAGGCAATTTTGTCTTACATTTAAATGAAATCCAGATTAAGCCTGAAAGGCTAAAATGAAATATCATTTATAGTGTGTGCATATATCTAGCCTTCTCCTGCAGACTTTTTAAACAGGGGTTATGTTTAGAATCCCATATAGAGGCAGCTACTTATCTTCACAAGCACTTATGAGGACTTTTCTTAAAACAATACATTCCCTCTTATTAGTCAAAGATACACACATTTAGGTGGACACAGTGCTTGCAGGTATAAAGAAAACTATTCAGACATATGGAAGATGCAAATGGTAAACTATAATTGTCATTTACATATACTGATATTTGATGTGTTAAAATAGGAATAAAGAGGTACACACACACACACATGCATTAACATTATAGTACATAGGGTACCACCACACAAATACATTCACAAAATGTCACTCATGCTTTTTTTTTCAGCAAACAAGATTTTAAAACAAAGAGAGAGAAGAACACTGCCTTACTTTTTTTTTATCCCCTTCTTTTTATGATTTCTTCCCTGGCGCCTTAATTTCAAGACTTCAGCAGGGCTGGGATTCTTGGTCAGAGAGATTACACAAAAGCAACTAAACAAACCGCTGAGTGCAAGAACAGAGATTCACTCAGGAAATAGCTTGCTGGCAAAGAAAGAACTGGGACAAAAGCCCTACTAGCAATAAGAGCATTGCTGAATAGGTATCTTCCTAATTGTAAGAGAATTGCGGTGTGTGTATGTGTGCAGGGAAAGGAGGAGGGAAGCAGCTGGACGAGTGTCTATGAAAAAGGCCTCCCGTCTACATAGGCAATGGAAGGGAGCTTTGCAACCTGAAAGTGAGGTTATTGAATAAATTATTCCCCATCCCTTGCTCTTTTCTCATTGGGCCACAGCACAGGGAAGACTTCTGCATCAATGGTGTTATGACGAGATCTTTGCATCCACCGCACCATCCCACAGTGTTACCTTCTGTTGAGGCAGGCATGTGGATTTGGCCAATATTACATAGTGAGAAAGCTCAATTAAGAACCTAATTAATTCTAAAGTGAAAAAGGTGGCAAATTAATTTACAGTTTCTCTCCTTCAGGCACATACAGCTTACTTTCAGTGTCTGCCTCCCTTCAATGGGTTTTTTTTAAAGGGGAAAATGTTTTGTTTTGTTTTTTAAATCAAAACTCTTTTCCTGCTTTCAGTGCAGGAAAGAACAAGCAGCAATTCTGCCTTTGAAAGAATCAACCTCCTTTGTGAAATACAGCTAGCTTTCCTTGGTCAGCATCAGCCATCGCTTTGTATTTTCATGCTATTTTCACTGTCTCTATGAAAGATGTTTTGGAAGTAAGAATTTACACTCAGAGACTAGCTTTCTAAGAGAATCAGAAGAATGCCCAGATATGTGGAAACCATCACATGAGGAACAGCCTGGCCTGGCCTTACTATTAGGCAGGCAAAAGCAGTCACTTCTAGCAGCAGATCTGGGTATCGTGAAAGTGCAGAAAACTTAGTTATTTAATTTATTGTTATTGGACAAAGTCTTATGGGTGATTTAGGTTTATGAAAGGGAATTTCTGTAACTCTTGGTGGCAAATTGCCACTCATTAATGGTGTGCTGGTTGCATTCCTGGGTGCATGCCCAGTCATATAATTGGGTTCACAACCAGGAACGCAACCAGCACCTTGTTAATGAGCAGCAGTTTGCCACCACAATTTACACAATTTCCCTCATACAAGCATAAGCAGCATATAAGAGCCTGGCCATTGTATTTTTACAGCCAAATAAGGTTTGTGGGATTTCCTGTCCCAAGCTTGCTTTGGACACTATGCATCATAACCTCAATGGAAAGGTGAGGCTGCTGTTCTTCTGCAAGCAGCAAATGTCTTTGGTCAGCATCAGGGTTTGTCATCTGATTATTATTTCTAGAGTCAAAGCTATGACCAGGACCTTGCAGGAACCTAGTATTGGTTGCATGGATCTATCTTAGAAACATTCATCACCATGTAATATATCTGTGTATCAGCATCATTGTGAGAAGCCCAGACTGCCTAATGCATTGTGGTCTTGCCACATTAGTCTGGGTGCAAAACCAGAACCCCAACTAACAATTCAGAATTCGCAGTGGCATGAAAGTTATGCAATATCAATCTTTCTTTTGGCATCATCCTCACCTAGCCGTCTGTCTTAGTTATTATTAATTTGCCTGATGTCTTTCATTTCCACAATCCCTACAATGAATCTTTTGTTCTGTGTGAATAAACAGTCACTATAAACAACTTCAGTACTAAAGATTTGCTTATGTATTTCTTGTAATTAGAATCATTGGTATTATAAAAAGTTTGGCAATTAAGAGTGCTTCTCTAGCATCTAGCAGTTCTGTAGATTCTAACATGATTGCCACTGGAGGCTTTAAAAAGGCAAAAAGGGTTCTGGAACTTCAAAGTGCATCCAGGAATGGTGAGACTGGTTCTTGGCATGATGGAAAATGAGATGTTGTAATGGTATTTTCAAAAGGAAATGCAGTAGTACACATATCATCCAGTGGTCTATTTACACTTAGCCCATATCCCTTGTTTGCTGTATTTAGGTTTTTATTACAAGTACCTGACTAGTGAGGTACAGGCTATTGTGACTGATCTTTTATGTTGGATTTATACTCATGATATGTACCATTTTTACCACAGACACTTGGCCAATTTCTACTGCATCTCCCAGAATCCGTACCTTGCCACAGACACTAAACACAGCTATATCATGATTCTGAAACCCATTTCTTTGCAACATTGTCAAAGTTCTTATCCTCTCTTTCCTCCTTTCTTTTTTGCAGCATAATGCACAAAGGTATTAGGACCGTGTATGGATGCATGATCGCCTGAATGGAATTGCAGACGTTTGCAACTAGTGAGGCAAAAAAAAAAAAAAAAAAAGGGTGGGGGAACCTGAACAGAGAAATCCACAGGCTATGGCAACAGGGAGACAATGTTGTATTATAATAACATGCATGTCCCACACCTACCGAAAACATGCACACAGAACAATGCATGGATGGCAAGAAGGCATATTCTTTCCCTTTCTCATCCCTCCCTTAGTATTTTCTTGTCTCCAGGTTTTCATGGTTCTCGATGGGTTGTTATGCTGTACCCCTCCTCTTTTGTTATGCATTTTTTTAAAGTATCACCCACCCACCCACACAAATCCATAGCCACCTATCTATTTTGTTAGGCACATGAGGGGGGCTGAAAGAAGAAGGTACAGTGAATCCATGCAAGAGCAAAGGTATAATGGATGAACTTACAGTTTACTTATTTACTTGATTTATTTATATACCACCTTTCTTCCAATAAAGGAACACAAGGCAGCATACAACAATTTTAAAATGCATGTATAAAATCACAGTAAAGTATGGTATTACCATTTAAATAGAATTAAATTAAAAATAGAATAGAATTAAAGAATATTAAAGTTAAAACCAATTACGTAAAAAATACCTGATTAAAAAACAACAACATACAGACAAAAATGTGCTGCATTCTCTTCTTAAAAATGCAAGGTTTAGAGGTTAAAAGCTAACTTTAAAAGGAAGGTTTTCACCTGCTAGGAAGAAGTCCTTTTAAGGACAAAGGTGGGGTAAAAATATTTTAAATAAATAAATAATAAATAAACTGTAAGGATGGGGCCAAGGAAGAATGCAAGACAATAGGAATTCAACAGGAACACACAGAAACTTCCTTTAACTGTCTGCTACCACATTTTCTACTTAATTAATGCCACTGAGGGCATGGTCACACCAACAAAATATTTTCCAGTTCTCCCTCTTTGATTCCACAATTAAAATTTGCGGTCACATGATGCATGACCATTACGTGAGACAGAAGGCGAGAGGGATGCCCCACTCGCTGGAGAGCCATCCGTCCCCAACAACAAGAATAAGGAGGAGAATCCTCAGCCAGCACCAGAACCTGCGGCAGAAGCTCAGCAAGGGACAGAAATAGAGGAGTTGACTGAGAATGTGCAGGGTGTGACAATGAGAGAGGTCCAGGAGGAAAAGGCGGGGAAAGAGAGGAAAAAGAGGGTGGAGTTTGAGGCAGGAACAGGGGAGGTAAAAAGGAAGGAGAGGCAGTTGCCACCAGGCTGGGCATGGGTGTGGATGGAGGACCCCTGGACAGGATGCTGGGAGAGGCTGAGAGTGCCTAAAGAGGAGGAGGATTACAGAAGAAGAAGGGAGATTCCCCCCAGGCCCTCTTATTGGGGAGAAGCCGAGGCGAGAGAGTGGAGGAGGAGGTTGAGAGAAGAGAAGAGTAGAGAGAGAAAGGAGAGAGAGGCTAGAATGGAGAATAAGAGAGATGAGGAAGAAGAACTACAGGGAGGACCCTGGGAGGATCGAGACCCCGAGAGACGAACCCTGTGGAATGGCGATCGGGATGACGAGACCGTGCCCTTGCTGGAAGGTTTGACGGGGCAGACCGTGAGAGACTGGGTCCCTGCTGATTTACCGGGACCATGGAACAATAGTTATGGCAACTCGTTCCTGTTTGAAGATTGGAGACCCCTTCCGGACCCGTTGGCAGAAGGAGAAAAGACTCATAATCATGTCACAGACACTTGTTTATTGTTAAATGCACCAATAAATCTTTCACCTGTTTTGAAGCAACAAAAATCTACTGATTTCTTTGGACCGAAAGAGGAGCCTAAAGTCGAACCCTCACACATCAGCAAATCATTTACCCAGCAAGTGTGTTAACTGTGGATCATTTCTTGCTTGGCCAGAGGCTTCTACCTTTTTTGTTGCAGATCTTTTAAAGCAACTGTTGCATTGCTGTGTGTGTGTAAATGATTTTATTTATTTATTTATTTATTTAACATATATGCTGCCCACACTACCCAAAGGTCTCTGGGCAGCTTACAACAATTTTATCACAACCTTTTTGAACTACTGTCACTGTGCATGTCCTTTTAAAATGTTTCTAATTTTTAAAATTTTTCCACAGCATTTGTGTCGATGCGTCAGTTAACTTCTGTCAAATGGTCACAACAAAAAGCTATAGGTGCTTATTGAATTTGAAGGAAATGACTCAGTAACCCGAAAACACATCGGGACACACATCCTGGAATAAATGCCACATGACCTCAAAACACAACAGGAACACAATTAAAAGTCTCATAACCACGGGGGGGGCATTTTGTTGGTGTGACCATGGTGACTTACAGTAACGCCAGGTCAGTTCTTCAGAGATGCTGCCATTTGCTGGCTATCTGCAGGCTGCAGTGTGGTTAGATATTGTCTGTGTGTTCTGTGCCATCAAGTTTGAAATGACTTATTGCAACCCCAATAGGGCTTTCAAGATAAGTGAGATTTAGGGAGATTCCCCAGTTCCGCTCCTCCAGTGAGTTTCCATGGCCAAGCTGGGATTCGAACCCTATTCTCCAGAGTCCTAGTCTGTCACTCTGTCCACTACACCACACCTTAAATCCCAGTTAGATATTAGAGTAGCTATATTACCCAGCTGGCCAAGTGTCACTCAGATTCTATGCCCCACCCCAACGCCTGTTTAGACAATAAGCTTTTATGTTTTGTTTTTAAGTATTGTACCCTTTATAGAAGATACAAAGCAAAATTGCAATAACTGTTTTGGTCAATTTGCAAGAAATGAGCCATTCAGTGTGTTTAGTCAGTAAGTGAAGTCTTCAGTGGCTTGACGTTTATAAATGAGACTCATCCTCCACCAGTTTATGTGTAAATGCGGCAATTTTGGAAAAGCCTGGACTTAGCTGGTTTGCAGGCATCTGAAATCTACTTTGTAGATTTGTCTGCAAACAGTGCATAGATAGCAATGAAGGAATTCATGGGAGGGGTTGTGTGTGAATACAAAAAAAATCAGAAAGATAAAAGCAGCTAGCACCTTAATGAAATTTCAATATACAAACTGTCATGGACACTGTTGTCTTTGCTGCAAGAGCTGATGCAGCAATATTATGCAAACCTTACTTTTTGGACTACAGAGCCCATGTGCGCTGGATGATTCTTGGGACTTTAATAAAAAAAAAGAAAAAGAAAACAATTTTTCCAAGCTCTGTTATTCTGCATCTTACTAGGCTTCAAGAAAAAAAAAAAAAACAAATTCCATTTTATCCTCCTGAGATTCCTATAAGGTTAGCTGAGAGTACAGCTAGGTGCTCACCTCCAGAAAGAAAGCTGGGAAAAAATGAGAGGAGGCAAAAGATAAATTCTTATAAATTTCTGCTTGTTATTATTGCTTGTTGTTATTGTTATTAAGCTTCTGGTGCTGAACCTTGGTTTCTGGAAAGCAGTTTCAAACAGTGACAAGGAAATGATAATGTCCATTTTTAGAAGGACTAATTCTTAGGAATTTGCTAGAGCCCTTTGAACTACTTACTCAGACATATGTCCTACTATGGTAAATGCATTTGCATCTCAGTAAATAGCCACAGAAGGTTGATAAATCTGTATTTATTAGAAAACAGAGATTGATAAAGTTATTTTGGTACTACATGTCCCAGAATCCACCAGCCAACACAGTGACTTCACAAGCGGGTACATACAGGAAACATAGTTACAGTCTTTCCTCGCTATGGTGAGATGTGTTATCTTCATAATCAAATTATATTTACTATCTGTAATTTGGCACCCATACATATAGATTAGCATATATACATTGTACCAGGCATCTGATCTTCTTCATTTTCCTCTTTTTAATAATATCTAAGTATCCACCCTGACAGGCTGTGGCAAGTAACCACTGATGGAGCTATTTGTTAGGATTAGACAAGCGGATTAGGAAGCGGACCAAACTCCTACATGCCCTCATGTATTCCTGCTCATTATGGCCTTGCTGTTTGATATAAGATTTCATGATGATAGAAATATTCAGTTCCCCAGATACCTAATATGACAAAATAGTGGAGTTTGACTGAAATGTGTTCCCATTAGCCCCAGCTGATTAATGGGACTTGCAGTCCAACACATTTAGAGGGTACCAGGTTGGGGGCAGGCTGCCAGAGATGATGCAAGAAGAAACACTAATAATAACTAGGGGTCAGAACTGTCCTCTTACACTAGGAGTGGGCAACCTGAGGCCCAGTAAATGTTGATGGGGACTGCAACTCTTGCAGGCCCTAACCAGCATTGTTAGGGGAAGCCAACCACTTCTGAAGAGGTACAAATTGCCCACTCCCTCTAACCCAGATGTTAGCTAATTTAACATATTCTTATCCCCACTACATGAAGTGCCTGCATTTGCAGCTTGCATTTATTTTGTACGACAAATGCTCAAATCTAAATCATGACTTATTTATTTTTTGGGGAAAAAAACTTGCCATCACCTAGATCCAAAACAGACACTTCATCTTTACCTCCATGGCACATGTGAGCTGGAGTCACGCCACCACAATGTACTTAATCAAGACGGCATGTCTCCAAAGTAATCAGCTGATGACACTGAATTAACCATTCAGGAATAGCAGATTAGAGCTTCTCAACTACTATAAGAACTAATGAGCAGTAACATTATCACACCTCTGTGAACTTCAAATGCAGCATTTACAAACATAATGGTATTTCAAAAGCATCGTTTCTGAGCACATGGGAGGTGAGGCTATGCTCAAAATTCTTAATGGAAACACTATGAAAATTCAGTAGAGCAATCAGATTGATTGAAAGTTGTCTATGAATATTTAATTGTTCTCTGTTTGAATCAGGAAATGAAATGTACATTTGGAAAGATATTTAACAGTCTGATTTAATGATTCTGATTTAGTTATGATGTTATAAAGAAGGATATGACTGATCACCACTATAGTAAAATTCTCATCTCAGCTGAGAGAAAATGCTAGCCTTCCTCATTCCTGTCGGCCCTCTTGGTCATCGAAGTGACATTGCTCTTGTTGTTATGTGCTGTCAAATCAGAACTGACTAACAGAGACCCCAATAGGGCTTTCAAAGTAAGTGAGATATTTCAGGAGTGCTTTTACCAGTTCCTCTCCCCCAGTGAGTTTCCATGGCTGAGCGGGGATTTGAACCCTGGTCTTCAGAGTCCTAGTTCATCACTCTATCCACTACTTATCACCCAGCTCCACCGCTACCTAGATGAGGGATCCCTCAGGATGTTGCTGCGTGTGCTGGTGATCTCCAGGATCAACTGCTATTATGCTCTCCACATAGAGTTTCTCTTGAGGTTGACCTGGAGATTGCAGCAGGTTCAGAATGCAGCCACCAGGCTGGTGGCAGGTGTGAGTAAATTTGATCACATCTCCTCAGTCTTGGTACACGTGCACTGGCTACCTGTGATGTCCCAGGTCAAGTTCAAGGTCTTGGTGCTCACCTATAAAGCCCTCCACAATTTGGAACCCATTACTTGGCAGAGAGTTTCCCCCCAAGATCATCTACTCATGCCACCCAATCCTCCCAGGCTCCTCCAGACGGCCACACTGAAGCTCTCTTAAAAATCAACTAGAAGCTGGGCCTTCTCAGCTGGGGCACCAACTCTTTGGAACTGGCTCCTGGTTGAGCTGCATCTGGTCCCCTCCCAGAGGTTGCTGTAGACACTGTTCTTTAGGGTGGCTTTCGATTGTAACCTCATATGATTTTCTGCCTCGTGCCCTGCTAATTTCTATGAAATGCTGTGCTATCTTGGTTCAAATCCTTTTATGATTTGAATTTATCTTTCTGATTTTCACTGTTATGTCTTTGTTTTGTTTTGCCTGTTGTCTGATTTTATAGATAGATAGATAGATAGATAGATAGATAGATAGATAGATAGATAGATAGATAGATAGATAGATAGATAGATAGATAGACAGACAGACAGACAGACAGACAGACAGACAGACAGACAGACAGACAGACTGGGTATACAAAGTGATATACAACATAGATATTCAGTGTCCTGTCCCCACTGTATCGTATACCAAGTAAATACAGACTTCCTGACCCCCAGCTGCTTAACAGCAGAAGCATTGAAATTATCAGAACCAGCCCTACCATTAGGTAGAACAAGGCAGCTGCCCAACACGGCAAATGCAGGATAGTGTGAAGTGGATAGGAGCCCGTTGGCTGTTCTTTGCTGTACAAGGATAGATTTTCATATTCAAGGCAACCTGCTCTCTCCACAATACGTTAGGCTACTGATCTTGGGTGAGGTGGAGAGCGCTGTCCTCTCACCTGTGTGGAAACTGGTGAAACTTGTTGCCTTCTAGATGTGGAATGGGAAGGATCACACCTTGTCTTTTGCCTTAGACAGCACAATGTCTTGGACTTGTTCTATCTCGGCCCATTCAAACTTATACTGCTGAAATTGAGAAAGTTTGGGGTAAGGAGTACATTTTTCTGTGAAAGGGTTGACAGGGCTTTGAAAAGTTATTTTTTTATCCTCAACTCCCAGAATTCCTCAGCCAGCCATGGCAGCAGGGGTTTTTTTGGAGTTGTTGTCCAAAAATGTGACTTTCTAAAGGTCTGGAGCTGCACACTTCACTCACTGCTGGTACTCAAAAAGAATGCTACTTTCTACCCTGTTCAAAGATACTTGCATGCATTGATGTGCTGAGTAGTGATACATATATCCTAACAATAACACACTGTAAGACTTTGTAGCTGATAAAGAATGAAAGGCATAGAATTTCTCCCATATCTCAAGATGGAAAGAAAAGTGCATCATGCATTAGAACTGCACAGTACGAGTACAGTTCACATTGTCTGGGTCACTTGTTCATCACTGGTTCCTGCTCTAAGATTACAGCACTTTCCATGTGAATCCATGCTCTTACCTGTTTGGTTCAGCATTCAATGCACTGCTAGCCAACCTAACATAGAAGGGAAAGCACTTTACTAGATTTGTCTTTACTTCCCAGAAAAAAGTGAGGTTCCTCATGCAACATTATGCAGGGCATAGCCTATGTACTCATTTACCTGCAGTTCAGGAAACCTAATTTGCAAACACATTATTTTCCTGGGTATTTCTCTCATACCAGGCCAGCAGAATTAGGAACGTGTTGCTTCTGCTCTTCCAATTCCCACATTAAATCTGGAAGGAGACTCTGATTTTTAAGAGAGCTGAAGGTTGTGGCATCATTTTCCTGGATCTTTACACTGATTTCTTTCTTTTGCCCCACTATTATCACCGCTCAAATAGTTTTAAAGGCTTTCAGAGCACTTGCAAAACCTGTCCAACCAGAAAATCTGATCAGCCAGGAAGATTGGGGGTTGAGCATAGCAACGATCTATCTAGTACATTCTGAAAACCCCATTGTCTGCTTTCAGCCTGAAGTGATGCAGTGTAATCTGCGAAGTGTATCAGGACTCATGCCCAGAGAAAAGTCTTGAACTAGGGACCTGAAGGATGGGAGGTAGGGACTCGACCTCTCTGCTACATCTAGGGTGGTCATTTGCTCTGCCTTACAGAGGGCAGTCCTCCAATGATATCTTTAGTTTGCAGGACTGTCCAGTCTAAGTAAAGTCTAAGGAACCATAGGAAGTTTGGCCAGGAGCCTTGAAACAGCCCACTCATTTTATCAGCTGGATACTAATTGGAGCCAGTTGTCAAAGTCTTCCTCGGTATAGTGAGATATACTGTATGACAGTTATAGTAATTATTTTCAGATTTGTATCCATATTTATAAATTAGCACATGCAACTGTTACCCAAATATTTGTCCTTTGTCTCTCTTTCTTGGTGATGCCTCCCCCCTTTTTGAGGGCATGTGTAAGTAGATACCCTAAATATATCAGCCCTAACCAGAAACGAGGAACTGTATCATTTAGGAAGTCTCTCTACACATCAACAGCTAGAGAAGGTCACAGTGTTCCTTGGTTCCTGTATAAAGTTTTCCTTGGCTTGCAGGTCTTGTGAAAGATGCTGCTCTTTGCTTCTGCCTTCACCTCATCTTTTCCTTTCTGCTCATCTTTGATCATCTCTTCTCTACATCCCCACCATGTCTGAAATCCATTTGATGCAGATGTAGGAGAAGGGCTCCTCCTTCTCTGTACTAAGGCTCTGCGACCACCTAGCTAGAAAAGCTTCTGTTGTTCCTCTTGGATTACCTTTCTTTTCAGGCTGGCTTAGTGTCTGTCCTTTCCTCTGAAAAACAGGGATTTCCATGCTCCTGAAGAACAGTTTATTAGTCATTCCTGGTCACATTTTTACCTCTTTATTTTATATTGACTGCTGCTGAGTCCAAACCTCTTGAAACTCAAACTCATAGGGGAGAAATAGACATTATAGATAGCCCATGGCAGGCACTGAAAATGTGTTATTGTTGGAGAGAAGTGACTGTAGAAATCCAAATGGATTTGTAAATTTGGATCATCACCCTCCCATTGACTTGTACAAGAAAATCAAAATGGCTAATATGGCTTTGTTTTGGAGCTGATGTTCAAGTAATTTGGAAGGGTAATGGACTCTAAAGAGGAGAGCAATCTGCCAAATTTCCAACACCTAACTTCAGAGCTTTCTGTACCATGCAGTTTTAAACTTTAGACTGAAATGATTTGCACCATCCCACCTACTTCAATTTGTAACCTGGGTCTGAGCCAATCTGTAAATTCAGTTTGCTTTGTCCCAGAACTGAATCTCACCATTCTACTCGGATCTGGACCTTATACCAATAGGTTTGAATCAAGCCAATTGAATTAGTTCTTTCAGTTTTGGCTTAAGCCAAGGGTCTCCAAACTTTTTAGCATGAGGGCCACGTTGTATATTTTCAACATTTTTGAGGGCTGAAGGAACATGCGTGTGCGTATGTGCAGCTGCATGCATGCATGCACCTCCATGCACACACGCACCCCCCCAGCGCAGATGCTCGCCTGCCCAGATGCCCGCATGCACGCCCACACATGCCTGCCCCTGCCTGCCTGCCCCCCGCATGCACGGACAGAAACCCGCCTGCATGCATGCACATCCACATGTACACGGGCTGAAGGGAATGGGCTGGATAAAATGGCAAGGCAGTCCAGATGTGACCTGCGGGCCGTAGTTTGGAGACTCCTGGCTTAAGCCAATGCATAGTACTGGAGAATTAACAATCTCACATGTTATTTAGCAGTATGTGCAGTTGGGAGGAACTTTTCTTAGGCTAATGTGATTGGGTCTTTCAGGACTAACCAATTAACAAAGTTCTTTCACCCCTCCCACAGTATTTGAGACAAGTGAGACAAACCCTGTGCTATGGTCTCTCCTCTCCCTCTCCCTTATAAGCATGTTTTATTGCCTTTGTTAGTTAGTAGTTGTTGTTGCTGCTGTTGATAGTTGCTTGCTAGCATGCCTGCATAGAAGGAGGTAACATAAGCCCCTCCCTGTGAAGCATGGATCTTTCCCAGTCACATAGTCTGAGAGATCTACCTTTTACTCCTTTTGTTTCTTTTCTTCTTATTTAACCTCTGAATGTATGAAGTCTGTAAAACTGTGAGTGAAGTGTGTTTTCTTTTTCTACCTGAAAATGTTTTCAGAGTGATCCTTTTTACACATAGTGCTGGTTATAGTGAAAAGGGTGGAGTTTTTGGGAACCTTGTAGCTAATTCTAATTATCGCTTTCACGCTTCTGTTGTGCAACTATTATTTATTTATTTATTTATTTATTTCATTTATATCCCGCCTATCTGGTCAATTATGACCACTCTAGGCAACTAAAGGAAATTGACCAGTTTCCTACTAAATTATACTTCAACCCATAGCCCTAGAGTTAACTCACTAGATTACTCACTAGTGGTAAACTTTCTCAATAACTAACAAATCAATGAATCAGCACCAGAGATCTCTGAAGAACAAAAACAAATGTGTCTATAGTCAAAGGAGACTCTTACAAGGAAGCACAGGCAGCTGAAAAGTAGAGAAGAAAGAAGTAGGTGATCAGAAATAAGATGGTCCTCAACACTATGGTTCATGAGCGTTCAAGCTGGCTAGAACCCAAGATTGTCAGTATGAGTTCAGAGTCTTGTGTCACACATCTGCTATGCCATTTGGAGGCAGTCAATAGCACTATCTTTTGTTTCCATTCTTCATTTTAAAACAGGTTGAATGGTTCCCCTCTCCTTCCTTTAGCTCATAATAACACTGGAAAGAAGCACACCAACAAGGAGGATGAAATGATAATCACATGCCATCGCACTAGTGAAGAGGACAGGGCAAATACAGGACCAGATTGTTTTCAAGAAAATTAGCTACTGCAGTAACCAAGAAGGTCAAATAGGAAGGTGTATGGAAGAGGCGAAGAGGTGTAAACAAAAGAGCTTGGAGAAATGTGATGTGAAAAAGAGATTGGATAGGAGATCAAAGGTGGGGAAGCGATGGAGTGTATCCTCGGGATCTGATTGATGATTCCTTCCCTCCTCCGCAGCCCCTTCTCCAATCTGAGCCGAGACGCCAGAATCATCTGTCTTCATTACATCATCCAAATAGGCTCTGTCAGTTTACACTGTAAAAATAATCAATATCCCCTTGCGGCCTGCAAACTGCCTGTCACGCTTTATAAAGCAGCCCCCACCTCTCTGGTATTGCCCATGGGGATAGGACCTCAACTCCTGCACATATTCCCACTCATCTCTCCACCACCTCCTTCCAGTACCAGATATATGCACAAACCATGGAAGCTATAGCTTTAGGCATTAGATTATAAAAACCTTGAGGAAAAATAATATACTTTAAAAATCCAATTTTGGTTATTTTTATTTTATTTTATTTATTATTAGATTTTTATCCCGCCCATCTAGACAGGAGTCTACTCAGGGCGGCTCACAATATATTGTGCACAAAACAGATTTAAAAACAACTATTAAATTCTACAATAATAATATAATCAAGATGGGAAGATAAACAACAAAAAACCAAGAAAAGTAAGAATCAAGTATTGGCAGGAGGGAAGGCCTGCCTAAAGAGCCAAGTTTTTAATTGGCTCTTGAAAACACCCAGCGAGGGTGCCAGGCAAATATCTGACGGCAAGCTGTTCCAAAGTCGAGGGGCCACTGCCAAGAAGGCCCGGTTTCTTGTTCTTTCTTTCCGGGCCTCTCTCGGCGTCAGGCCCCTCAGCCGTCTTTCCTGGCTATAGAGAGTGACTCGAGTAGATCTAGGTGGGAGAAGGCGTTCTGCCAAGTATCGAGGTCCTAAACCGTTTAGGACTTTGTATGTCATCATTAACACTTTGAAGTCAATGCGGAAACGAATGGGGAGCCAATGCAAAGCAGCCAGAATGGGAGAGATATGCTGGAATTTTCTCGTTCCACTAAGTAATCTGGCTGCCGCATTCTGCACCATTTGAAGCTTCCGCATCAATCTCAAAGGTAGCCCCACGTAGAGCGCATTACAGTGGTCTAATCTCGAGATTACAAGCGCATGGACCAGAGTGGTGAGGGCCCCACCATCAAGATAGGGACGTAGCTGGGCAATCCGCCACAGATGGTAATTGGCGGAGCGGACCACTGACGCCACCTGGGTTTCCATGGTGAGCGCAGGGTCCAGATGTACTCCCAAGCTGCGAACCTCACTCTTCGCGGCGAGAGTCACCCCCCCAAAAGAGAGGGAGTTTCCCAAGCCACCAATGGAGGGGCCACCCACCCTCAGGACCTCCGTCTTGTCCAGGTTCAGCCTCAACCCATTCTCCTGCATCCATTTCAGTACAGCCTCCAGGCAACGCTGAAGGGACAGAACGGCATCCACTGAAGTAGGTGAAAAGGAGATGTAGAGCTGCGTGTCATCAGCATACTGATGGAACGAGGCTCCACACCCCCTGATGACCCCACCCAGCAGCCTCATATAGATGTTAAACAGGTTATGTTATGGGGGCTTTTAAACATGACATACCTTACGGACAAAGCATGTTTTAAACCAGCCGTTCTTTCTTCCTCCCTCACTTACTCATAAATACATACAAAGAGAATCGTTTGATTCCCCCCCCCCCCCCAGCAATGGTATGTTAAACTGTAGATCAGTAAGATGGAACCATGTTGGGTCAGTTGCGGCAAAACAAGTGCCTACAAAACTATATATCTTCCCATTACCTCGTTGTTGTACCATCTTGCCTAAAGCACTCAAACGTTCATACTCGTACTTTTGAGCCACTTTTCTGTGGTTCTTTCAAAAGTCATTAACCAACATTTCTGTGGTTCTTTCAAAAGTCATTACCCAACTCCACACAGTTTTTTTCTTTTCTTTTCTTTTCTTTTCTTTCTTTCTTTTTTGAGTGCACAAAATCTCAGGTACTGTATAGTCAGCTAATGGTTCAGCTGACTTTTTGGGTCATCTCTTCACATCTATTTTTTGCATAACACTACATGATCAAGGGACTGGAAACCAAGCCCTATGAGGAAAGACTAATAAAACTGGGCATGTTTAGCCATGAGAAAAGAAGACTGAGGCACTATGATAGCACTTTTCAAATATTTAAAAGGTAGTTATACAGTTATACTTTCTTCGGCTCCATGATCACTGCACATGGTGACAGCAACCACGAAATTAAAAGACGCCTGCTTCTTGGGAGGAAAGTGATGACAAACCTAGACAGCATCTTAAAAAGCAGAGACATCACCTTGCCGACAAAGGTCCACATAGTCAAAGCTATGGTTTTTCCAGTAGCGATGTATGGAAGTGAGAGCTGGACCATAAAGAAGGCTGACCGCCGAAGAATTGATGCTTTTGAATTGTGGTGCTGGAGGAGACTCTTGAGAGTCCCCTGGACTGCAAGGATAACAAACCTATCCATTTTGAAGGAAATCAACCCTGAGTGCTCACTGGAAGGACAGATCCTGAAGCTGAGGCTCCAATATTTTGGCCATCTCATGAGAAGAGAAGACTCCCTGGAAAAGACCCTGATGTTGGGAAAGTGTGAAGGCAAGAGGAGAAGGGGACGACAGAGGACGAGATGGCTGGACAGTGTCATCGAAGCTACCAACATGAATTTGACCCAACTCCGGGAGGCAGTGGAAGACAGGAGGGCCTGGCGTGCTCTGGTCCATGGGGTCACGAAGAGTCGGACACGACTTAACAACTAAACAACAACAACAAAGTTATACAGAGGAGGGGCAGGATCTGTTATCAATCATCCCAAAGTTCAGGACATCCCAAAGTGCAGGAAGGCAGATTCAGGCTGAATATCAGGAAAAACATCTTAACTGTTAGAGCAATATGACAGTGGAACCAATTACCCTGGAAGATAGTGAGCACTCCTAACGCTGGAAGTATCCAAGAGAATATTGGACAACCATCTGTCAGTTTTGCTTTGATTTGAATTCCTGCATTGAGCAAGGGGTTGGACTCAACGGCCCTATAGGCTCCTTCCAACTCAATTATTTTGTGATTCAATGATAAATTCAGGGAGGCTTATTGAAATCAGTGTAACTAATTGAGTGGATACTAATAGCACGGCGCTGTGAGGCAACATATACAACTGCTAACACCACAGCATCATATGTTGCCCAATATTTCCTAGATTCTCATTCTCCCATCATTGAAAAGGTCAGGCAGACTAGATGCCTCCCGTTTTTCTGAGAGAGAAGAGAGAAGGACTGGGGTTCCTTCCTGGAGCTCCCAGAGCATCAATGAATAAGAACCAAGTCCGATTTCCTTTCAGCCAGCACAAAATTGCAAAATATACAATTTGTACCTGGTTTGCATTAAGGACAACATCTGATCTGTACAGTCTGAACAACACTACGTTCAAATTTTGGACTCTCAGCACCCTAAATATATTGGGACATTCCCACCAAGCCATACTTGTTTAATTATTCTTATCTCTCCAAGGGGAGGGGAAACAAACTCTGTATTTATAAACAACAGAAAGAAGCTGAGAGTTTAATGTAGCGATCAGCAACTTGTTCTGCACAGACAACCATATAAGAAATCTGTCATGAGCTGGAGGGCTGTAGCTAGGGTGCATAATTGAGTTTCATGTAATTTTAATTTTGTATAATTATAATTTGCATAATTAACACTATTTGCATATCATCTCACTGAACATGGTAGATGGCAAACCTTCACTGGCAAACACACTGCACCTCTTCAATGTGATTCCTTTTGTAAAATCACAGCCCTCAAGAAAGGCTGGCCCTACCATTAGGCAAGGGAAGTAATATCCTTAAGCAACACATACTGAGATGTGGCAGCAAAGTCTGAGAGGGGACAGCTGTGTCCTGGTGAGTTTCTCATGTACTCCTTTAGTACAGTAGATGAGGCTGCTGTGTTAGAGATGAAAAATGATTCAAATGCCACTCCAGCTGCCTTTTGTTCTATGGAACAAGGAAAGAAGCCATCTTGTTAACCTCAAGTAGCAAAATATCTTGGGCTTGCCTTGCATCAAAAGTATTTAAATTCACCTGACCCAAATATGAGTCCACAACCTGGAAAGAGGCACATTTTGCAGAGGAAGTGTCTGAAGGAGCAGAGTTGCCTTTATAGACATTCCATACATTGAATAGCAACATATTTAGGTTTCCCATCAAGTGCCCACTTCACATGATTGGGTATAGCCAGTTTGGATTTTTTTTTTCTGATTCTCTTTCCTGTATTTCATTGTTATTTATTTTGAAAATATCTGTGCCACTCTCGAGTACAAGCTCTCAGAGCTAAAATGATTTAAAAATAAGAAAAATAATAAATATGGAATAAAAACCCTATGAAACAAAGCTACACTGAAAACAAACTCATAAAGTTCAGCAGAACAGATTAAACTATCATGAAGACTAACTAGTATTTGTGGCTAAAAAAGAAGACAAATAAAAAGACACTCTTTTTGCATCAAAATGGACATGGTGACTGCTGGGATAGGCAAGCCGATGCAGGAAATTTCTTTTCAAACATCTGTATGATGATACATGTTTTCAAAAAGCTTTGTGGCACATTTGCACTCCGTATGTTTAGATGTAAATCTTAAAAGGTTATGTGTGAAGAAAGTTTAGAGTCCTTTTGCACAAAGAATTTTAGAAGGACCAAGTGCCATGGACCAACCCACCATTAACCACATCTATGTGTCTCACCATTAGAGAGAGTAAGGAAACACCCTAGGCAGCAGATGCTGTAGGAGTTCCTCAGATATTTTTTCTTCAATCGCTGGCCATTTTCCTTTCTTGGTGGACAGAAATGCAAATGCATCAGTCACACTCTCTTCCATTGTTCCCTAACCTGGCTTGCTGCTGCCTTCAGATGTGATGAGTGATATTATCCAGTAGTTAATGTTGCAGTACGATGTAATTACCAGTCCAGTATGCCAGTACATGGTGACCCTAGGAACGTAGCTTGACTTGGAGCTGACCATATCCATGCCATACTGATCACAGAAAGCTCCAATAAAAGAACACAGGTCACCCAGCCCAATCTGGTGACTGACCACTACTGCCATGTTAACTGGTAGTTACCACTTAGCTCCACTTCCCATGTACAGCAGGGATGAAATCCATCTGGATGCAATCTTAAGCCCAATATAGATGATAAAAATGGTAAGGGGGTTCCATGTGATTTAAGGAAAGATGTTCCTTCCCTTAGAATCCACATGGCACCCTATATTTGTGATGTGGGAAGAATGGACAACCAAAGAAAGGAAGCCTTGTAAATAGAGGTATACACATCCTCTAATCCTGTGGGACTAGGAGGCCAGACCGTCTAGATGCCCATGCATGTAGACTTCTCCTCCTCAGAGGTCCAGATTCAACACAGACATTCGGTAGTGAAGAAAAGCATAAAGTCAGGGATGATCACTGTGCCTCACTTCCCTTTAATCCACTGGAGATTCCTCCATGTGTATAATGCAGTTTAGTGGCATCTACATGAGTGGCTTCTGTTCTGTTTCAGATTCTTCATACTTAGTTGAATGCTTATATGTCAAGTGTTCTTTTAGGTCAAGAAGACATTACTGAAGAGCATGGAGTATGTTCAAGTGAATAAATTGTTAAATGTGTCTTCTTTGTTCCTCTCTAGCCCCTTTGACATCTCATCACCCTGAAGTCTTTTGTCTTGTGGTGCAAATTTCAGGTCCATCTTCCCACAATCTCTCTCTCTGTGCGCATTAGAAATGGTCTCTCCTTCCACCTACCAGGGCTAAATCCTCACATAGTGAAACACAGAGTTAATAATCTTCAGCTGTAAAGGTCAAAATTCCATCATCTGGGGCTGCTGGGTATGGAAGACATTCAGCTGCTCCATAGGTATGGAGAAGATTGGGAAAGGATAAGGGGATATGCCAGATGCTGTTAAGAACAATAGCTATGAGTGTGCTGGCTGATTGGCGGGGGTGGGGATAGTGATTCACCGTTCTGCTAAAGTGGAACTGTCGGGGATTTTTGCTGTTGTTTCTTATCTTAGCATGCTTTCAATGGGCCATCAAGTGAATGGAAGGAAGAAGCAGGAATATATTACAACTTACAAAGGACTCTAGTGACAGGGAGCTTTTTCTCACCATCAATTTAAAGTGCAATAAATGTGTTTTTTTTCATTCATCGTGCATAGTCCTCTTTTCTTTGTTAAGGCCACACATCAAATGAGGCCTTTAAAAAGCTCAAATGGAGAAGAGGGACAGAATAGGAAATAAGATTTTTACATGGTGGGGAAAGGGAAAGAGCCTAGCCTTCTGCAGCCTCCCATGCAGAGTATCTATTATTATACTCCAGTATAACAGAAAGGTTAAGGGTGAATGTCTCTCACAATAATAATTGACAAATTTCAGAGAGAAGATCTCTCTACAACAATTCACTAAGATGCTGAAGTGAATGTTTACATTTTACATTTACATTTTACATTTGCAATTTACCTCTACTCTCTGTGTCTATCCCTTTATCTCCTTCTATCTCTGGATAGATACCGTTTCCCCTAAAATAAGACCTAACCTGAAAATAAGCCCTAGTATGATTTTTCAGGATGCTCGTAATATAAGCCCTACCCCAAAAATAAACCCTAGTTAAATGAAACCCCATCTTCCACCATTGTGTAGCAACCAGAAGAAGATGACATGACGGTATTTGAATAAATGTAGATGGTTGTACATGAAAATAAGCCCTAATGTGTTTTTTGGAGCAAAAATTAATATAAGACCCTGTCTTATTTTCGGGAAAACACTGTATCTATCTCAACAGGATAGTTAAGATAGCTATTTTTCTGTACCTGATTCCTTAGGTACCCTATGAAAGAGTTAAACAGGGCCATAAATGTAACTTAGAGAGACAACAGCAGCTAGAATAAACATGTTTGAGATTATTGTGATTGGGTGGAAGCACTCTGACCTTGGCAACCTAGAAGATTTAACCAACCAAGTACAAAACTTTCTAGCTTTCAGACCTGTATTTCCTGAGCAGGATGCTATAAATCAGTATTCTTTTCTTGCTTTGAAATGAATGGCAGTATTTTGCCCCTGCTGGAGATCTGTTTTCCTGGTACATTGAAGATATTTTGATAGTGAGATCATCCCATCCAGTCTACATGACTCTCTCTCTCTCTCACCCGAGCAAAAGACAAACCCTGAGGTAAAGCACAAATCATTCCTCTTCTTCCCAGTCCTGCTACTAAAAATAAACCAGCCTTTACCCCAGAGTGGCAACTGCTCCTTTAAGGCACCCACAGATCAAGATAGATGGACAGTCCAGGAAGCCTAGACAATGGCTGCACTTGCCGGAAGCTACACTGTTGTTTCCAATTAAACAGCAGGACCTGGAACATTAACTTTCCTTGCTTCTTAGTCATGGAAGGAGAAAATATCCAGTCTGCAAAACAGTACCATGAAAAAGCAAAATTCATTTCCCTGCTCTGATGAAGTAAGCTTTGATCCACCAACAGGGCTTATACTACAATAAACCTGTTTGCCTTTAAGATTCAATGAAACTCATCCTTGTTTTGGCTGCTCTGCCATAGAATCTTTCTCTCCAGATGGGTTTTTGAACAAACCACTGATCATGTTTTTATATGAATAAAGCTGCTATTATGTGTCCGTTGGGCTCAATGCAAAAAGTTATCCGGACAAAGCAAAGAATGTTGAAGCAGTACATACATTCAAAGCCCTATTCAACAATATAGCGATCTAACAGTGTATGTCTAAAATTCATCCAAAATAAATTGACATTAACATGAAAATTAACTGCATCCAGGAGAATCAGTTGTTGAAGGCAGTTTTGAATAATTCTGTTTTCACAAATTTTCTGAACATAAGGAGGCAAGGAGTCTGCCAGCTACCATATATGAGGCAGGGAGGGACAACAACAACTGATGAGATGGGAGAACTGTTTTTCTGGAATAGTTACATCCTGCCCTGTATCACAGATTGCTAATAGAGAATGATCCAAGGCAGAGGAGAATACCCATCTTTTCTAGACGTCATCCAGATGTAATGGTGCAAACCAGGGCGGAGGTACACAATTGTTGGCTGGCTACCACAATGTCCTGACATCATTACCTGCAATGGGATATGCCCAGGTGGTTGGAAACTGTGTGGTTGCACTATGCTGCTTCCCATGATGCACACCTGCTTGCAGATGGCTGCCTCGGCATGCTGTACTGGTAAAGATAGGACTTCTCCATGATCTGTACCTGCCAGATGCTTTCAAGAATCAACAAGCTTTGCCGTGCATGGAATGCACAACTCACAAATGTATAATTGCTAGGATGGAAGAGACAGTATTATGCTATGGTTCATCTTGGATCTGGGTTCCAATTCTTCAAGTGATGACTGCATAGGAAAACAGAGTGGGAAATGCTCCGGGATTGGGATGGTCAGATTCACATCATTTTACATTGACTACATGACATACAAGTCAATGTGAATGAGCCCCAAGTCAACCCCCATCCATAATGTTTTCCTCCTACTTTTTTGGAAATTGAATTCATTTGCATTCAGTTCAGGAAGTGTGCTCACTTGAGTTAATGTGGAGGGAATTGTAACTGCTCTAGTAGACAACATTTCACCCAGCTACAGCAGCACTAAGAGAGTCAGGGCAGTGGAAAAATGGGCTGCCATTTGAATCCTCTCCCCCACAAACCTGGTGCCTAGGTGTATGTGTATGTGTGTAATATATATTATAATATTGTAGTATTATATAATATATATTATATAGTATATTACAATATATTATAATATTGCAATATCATATAATGCACATTTAATTTGTTGTACACCACCCATATATATATATGTGTGTGTGTGTGTGTGTGAATTCAGTCCATCAGTCCATATATATATAATTTGTTGTACAAATATCTATCTATCTATCTATCTATCTATCTATCTATCTATCTATCTATCTATCTATCTATCTATCTATCTATCTATCTATCTATCTATCTATCTATCTATCTATCTATCTATCTATCTATCTATCTATCTATCTAGGTGGTGTACAACAACAGTTCCCCTCTGCCCCACCCAATGTAGCCAAGCAGTCATGGTTAATGGGACTCATAATTCATTTGGAAAGCCATGCAGTTCCTGCACCTGCTTTGGATATTTAGCTTCTCACAGGTATTCTGATGTGAACACAGGTAACAATTTTTGCTTGAGGTGTCAAAGCAGGTGGATGAATAACTTGATGCGAGGGAGGGAGAAAAACACCTTCCATGTAAAAAGATGATTCTTAGGTTATGGTCACATAGTAAGTTAGCAGCAGCATTTTATCCAAACATTGTGTCTTCTGCCTCATGTTCTTATCCTGCAATGTATTTATTTATTTCAAAATTAATATACTGTTTCCACCACCCCCATAAGGACCCAACATGACTTACAAAATACATTAAAAAACAGAAGCAACTAAAAACACAGTAGGAATATCAAAGCAGCAATTAAACATGATCCTATTAAAACAACCACTGATGCAACTTAAAACAACCGGAAAGCATCATAAAACAGCAAATGAGTACAGCATTGCCAACTAAAAGCCTTTTCCAGTTGTCAAAAACCCACTTAAATATAAAATATATTTGCCCGGCCATGGAAACTGACTAGCGGTGTGGAACTGGTCAAACCACTCCTTAAATATCTCACTTACCTTGAAAGCCCTATTAGGGTTGCTATAAGTCGGTTCTGACTTGACCTCACATAACACACGGAGAGAGGGACAACAGGAAGGAGGCCCATCAAGCCTCCTTTGGAAGGGAGTACCATTGCCTGTGAACAGCCACTGAAAAAGCACTGGGATCTCTTCAACCTACACAGGAACAATGCCCCTAAATCCTCACTCCCTGTGTTGCACTCAGGGTAGCCACTCTGCCCTCTCCACCTCTTGCAATCTCCCCCGCCCCCACCACCAGCAGTCAATAAGAAGACCTTTCCCCTGCAGATGCTTATGGTGGAGGTGATCCATATTGATTTGATATACTGGGCATCTGTACTGCTTTCTGCTACCAACATTCATTTTTCATGTAGATCTGGCATTTCTTAAGGGCAGATTTATTTAGGAGAATGCTCACATCCAATTTCCTTCAGTGATGGCTCTATTACGCCATGTGTGACAGAGACGGAAGCCCCTGTCCTCCTGCTGCCACTGATGGAATTTGATTCTACAGTACCAGATTCGCAGGGGCCGCAAACACATTCTCTCCCTTGATTAATGTGAGTAATTTCTGCTTGAAAGAAGGCTGAAACGAGCAGCCGAGGGGAAGCAAACAGTGAGGGCTTTCCCCCCCCCCTTCCATTGCCCATTGCTCTCTCAGCTTATTGCATTCTGCCCTCCCTGCAATGGGTTCAGAGATAAACAAAAACTTTGGATTGCTTTCAAAAAACAGCAGAAGGTGTGGGAGGCAGGAAGCACCTAACGCAGAGACACACTCACAGTCTTTGCAAAGGCTAGTAGGCAATCACAGCACCATTTTGAGTGGAACTTCATGCCTGCAGACTGCATGCCCATCAATCCAGCAAGCTTACAGCATCCAGTCAGAGTTTCGGGTGCCTCAAAAAACAAAACAAAACAAAACCAGGTGGTGTTCTCAACCCTTGGCTGAGATCTAAGAACATCTGTTATCTCACCCTGTCCTCTTCCTCTTGCACACCACATCATTATTTATCATCTTCCCTCCTGAACAATGTGCACACTCATAGGAGAGGCACGTGCCAAGTGTGTGTGTTACTGCTGGCCACAATATATATTGAAGAATGGTTGTGAAAATGGAAGGTGCTCCCATAGTACTCTCTGGCAGGAGAAGCCCTCTAAGAAGCTAGGAGCAAAATGTTGAAAAAGAGGTAGCAAGTAAACTGGACTTGCCAGTGAAGGAGAGCAGACAGATAGCCAGGTGGTTTCTCTGTTTGCCTTTTCTAAAACTCTGTGCTGATGGCTGCTCTCAGGACCCTCCTTCTTCTCCTTGTTCCTTTATCCTCCTTCACTTTAGTTAGACAGAAAGGCAGACTTGCAAGCATAGAAGCCAACTCTAGGGGTTTCTATAATAACTCTAGAGATCTCATTTCCTCATCTCATATCCCAGATAGATTTCCTCACTTAGTAAACAGCCAGTCTCATTTCTGCAAGGGGAATCCTACCATTAGGCAAGCTAAGGCTGTCCCTCCCTGAGTAGCAAAATGACATAGGTGGTGTAGCTGCCACAACACATTCTTTCCTAACGCCAAACGTGATAAGCAAGAAGCCCTGGTGCTGCTGCCCCACTCCATCATACCTTGCTCTGTTTGCCCTGGTTTCTTCAGTAGAACCTGGCTGTGAGGGATCCTACTGATGAGTCTTTGGGGGGCCCTTATCTGTGAGGATCAAAGAACCTGACCTTGGAGCCAAACAGAGTGGTGGCAAATGTTGGAGCCAGGCTAGGGCATGTGATACCCCCCACCAGCTCTGCACACAATGGTGGAAGTGGCACAGCACAGTGCAGTGCCATGGTGGCAACTCTGGTCCCTATTCGGGGGGGTGGGGGGCGGTGTTTGCTTGCTTGCCACCTTGACCAGCAAGAGACTTTGTGCTGCCCCAGTCTTTTTGTCCATTACTTTCCAGCAAATGTGCTTGGCTTTACCCAGTTTGGACCCTTCCCTCCTTCCCACTTCAGTGCACCCTCTGCCTCCTCCACGCCAACCTTTTCTCCCATATTCTTCTTCTTCTCCCTCTATCCCACCACTCACCCAATCCAGTACTCACACCAGCTTTCAAGTACAGCCCTACAGTGAGGCACAGTGAGGCAACTGTTTCAGTCAGTGGGTTGCTAAAGGGCAGTGAATTCTCGCTCTGCTGAGTACTGCTTTCCAGAGCCGAGAAGTTCTTGAAAGCCAGCCCTGAGTGCCAGTTCAGCTTGGTCCTTGCCTCCCTGGATGGGTGGAGTGGGGGCACACTCTGGGGTTGGGGAGCTGACACTGCAGGCAAGAGCACTACGGTCTCCTACACGTCCTTCCTCCTCTTCTGGCTTTATATTCAACGTCTGATGATCTTACAGCATTTTTTTTTTTTTTTTTACAAACTCTGAAATTACTTAATTATGCTGAAATAAACAAGTGCAGAAGACCAGATAAAATAACTGATTTTGAGGGGGTGGAGAGGATAAGACAAATGTAAAAGGGAGGTGAGTGTCTGCTTAGCTGACTGAACATTCTTTTCATTCTTTTCGTTCTCTTATTCTGCCTACCTGTGTTGATTTGAGGCAGGGAACAGCTGCTATCATTGTCTCCTCTTTCTCCTTTCTTGGATCTAAACATAGTCACACTCTGCACACACGCACCACACAAACCTCCTGGTGGGAGAGGGGGGTGCTGTGGTGATGGTAGGGCTGATGCGGTTGGCACAGTCAGAGGGTGGAGGGGGGCATCACCACCATCCTTTCCTCTTCCCCCTCCCTCCTTAGGCTTCAGATGGACTCATGCCCAGCATGCCTACTGGAGGCTTTTTGCAACCCATGCAGTCCCTTCCTTCTTGCCTCTGGCAATGGGAGGGGTTGCTGGCAATGGAGGAGGCTACTCTCATGATGTGAGGTGCGCTGCCCTTGCAATGGGGTGGGATAGCACTCTGCCTCAGAGAGCAGGAGAATGTGGGTGATCTTTGCCAGCCTTCACTCTAGCACTCACTTCCATTCACACAGAAATAGAGCTCCCTAGTTAGAAGGTTGTTACCCACTATTGTGTAGTATTTATTTATTTATTTATTTATTTATTTATTTATTTATTTATTTATTTATTTATTTATTTATACCGCCCATCTGGCAGCCAAGGCCACGCTGGGCGGTTTACAACAAGTAACATAAAATAGCAAAGCAACAAAATAGCAAATAACAACATCAATAACATTAAAGTCAACTTGTTGAATAATTTGACATATACACATGGGATGTGAAATACAGAATATGAATTCCTCCACGAGTAAGCAGGAAGCTATTGGGCTGGGAGTTTTGTTTGTTGCTTTTGTAATTTAACGTAATAGCTGAGTAGAAAGACAATTACTAACTGCTTCGAATTTCTTGTTCCCTACTGCAAACACTGATGGTCGTCCCACACTGGAGCTATTAAGGAATATCTCAGTCTATTTGTTTGCAATAACAGAGTTAATCAAAGTTTTAACAATATGCATTTGACATAAGTTAAATATGTATCAATTTACTTTAGTTAAAGTAAACTACTGAAGAAATTACAATTGCTCTGTAATTTTATGATATTATTTTACTTGCTTTCTAGAACTTTTTGTTTGCAGCTTTGAGAGCCTTTGCTTGAAAAGCACCACATGAATAAACAACAATATAGCATAACAATTGTTTTATTAATTCATAGCAAGACCTTGCATTTTGTTCTGTCCTCAGTTCTGGACTAGGACTCAGGAGGCCTGGTTCCAAATCCGCACTCTGCCATGGAAACTCATTGGGGGTGTGGAACTGGTCAAACCATTCCTTAAATATCTCACTCACCTTGAAAGCCCTATCAGGGTCACGAGAAGTTGGTTCTGACTTGACAGCACATAACAACATTGGGGGGGGGGGGCATCATAGTATATTATTACCTATGTTAATATTTTGAAATACTGGTTGTAATATACACTGGCTGTGTGAAAAGATAAGAGAGGGAGAGAGAGAGAGAGTTGAGAGAAGCAACGTGGGCAATGGGTGAAACAGTGACTTCAAATTCAGAAGGAAAGGATTTCGTAGTTGCAGTTTATGTGGCACTCTTAACAGAATTGCTCACAGACAGCTCTGATCAAGCGCTACTAGAAGCGAATTATCAAGGGGCCCAACTGGGACTCTGCAGTAACTGATACAACCAATCCAGGTATTTCCACTGGGAAATCAGCAGCATCTGTGCAAAGGTATGTGTTTGTAGCTTTTACCATTTTGCAGATCTTCTGGAACAAGTAAACAAACACACTTCCTAAAATATTTATAACTACTTAGTTCATTGCCAGAAGGAAAAGATCTTATAGATGAAGTTTTTCTGACACACTTTGCAGAAAAGTCTAGTAAATGCTGATGATCAGATGCTACTAAAAGCTAATTATCAGAGAGCTCAACAGGGGCTCTGTAGGGAACTGGTTTTTAAGATATAACCAAACCTATTGTTTAAGCTGGGAAATCAGTTGTATCCATATGAAAGCTCATATTTCTAATGATTTCAGATACCTTTTGGACAACAAGCAAGCAACCTAAACTTTCAAAAATATTCACCTGATTTGGTACATATATTATATACCACCCTTTGTCCTCCAATGAGTTCATAATGGCATACATGGCTCTTCTCCTTCCCAGTTTGCTACCAGCCTCAGGAGCTAACACACCTTTTCAATAGCAGTAAGTTCAATGGTCACTTGGCCACTGCATTCTCTCAGTGAAATATCAAATGATTCTAACTCATAAAATATCTCTTCTCAAGGAACAGCCTGGCATCAGATTCCTCCCCCAACTATGTGCCCATTGCAATTTCTTAATTTGAGACAGCATGCCAGCCAGCCTCCTCAAACTCGTGCCCTCAGCAGGATATTTCCAACCGCTACTGGTCATGTAGTCTGAGCTCACGGACATTGTGGTCCAAACTATCAGGAAGGTTCCCACTTGGCGAATGCTAATATCTGGAAGGAGACTGCAAATGCAACTCACTCCACTTTTTGCATGGCATTCGTAATGGCTGCATCTGTTGATCTCCATTTGGTTGTGTATTGTGTAATCTATTTATTTTCCAACAGCCGACTATGCTAATTATTTTATTCTACCCTACTCTGTCTGTGGGCTTTGAAAACTAATTTGAACAAAACATCTTAAAACCAAACAGCTTTAGAATTTAGGCTTTAGAATTTTGAGACGGAAAGAATTCTAAAACTGAAGTGCAACCAAAGAGCATGTTTTCTTGGTGCACCTTTGCACTCCTCGCTTAGCACCTGAGTGGTCTGCTTAAGAGAACATTCCTAGTCAATCTTAAAAGTCATGGTTGAGCAGAGGCAGAAGCAGCTCCTTAGATGTGCTATCTACACAGTCTGGGACATATAAATCATTGCCTGAAGCATGGGCTTAATTCTGGAAGGCAACAGGGGCTTAATTTTAGTAGGAACATTTGTCCTTCCACAAAATGATACCTTTTGATTCAGGCTAAGACAATCTTTGTTGGTGTCTATACTGTTTCTCAGATAACAGTTGAAATAGTTCAACTACTGGTTGATTCCATCTGGGCACTGACCTGAAGAGAACCTATAACATAGACAAACCTCTGTGTGTGTATGTGATAATATGACAGCATTCTAAAACACAATGAACTTGCTATTGGGATGGAAAACATATATAGAATCTAATTAAGACAAATATATCAGCTGAGTTTGGTACATTCTTCAGGAGAAACAAATTTTGGATTGCCACATTCCAGACAAAAAACCCTTGTTAGACTTCCTGTACTTTAAAACCTACATATTAAGCAGAAATTCACAGCTAAAATGTGTATTTCAGTTTCAGAAAAACATGATCAGACTCTGCTCTTGTGAAAGGTTTGTTTCTCATACAGAATGCTCAGAGTAAAAGTGGCTACCTACTTTGGTGGTTGCAGAAATATGACCCTCCACATATTGCTGAACTGCAATTACAGCTCCCAGAATCTCTCACTATTGGGTATGCAAGCCAGTGGCTAATGGGACTTGCAGCCTAAAAACATCTGGAGGGCCACATGTTCCCCACCTCTGGATAGAACTATCTCCTTATAACTAAGTCAACTTTGGGGAATAAAATGGAATGCTTTTGGCAGGGGATTGAGAAGGCTGAGGACCTCATTGCTGGATAAAATTATATTGCTACTGATAAAAGAAGGCTAGAAGAATCCTTTGACTGGGAAGTGAATCACAGGGTTGCCAGGTCGCAGGTTTTGGGGTCCATGTTCTAGGACTCAGATTTTAAACTTAGAAGGTCAAAACCCAAGTAGCCAGGCATGGGGATCTTGAGGGTGAGTTTGTGTGTGTGTCCTCACCCCTTCCATTCCTTTAGCTCTCACAGGAAGGAAGGAAGGAAGGAAGGAAGCAAGCAAGCAAGCAAGCACGCACACTTCCAATAAAGAAAAAAATAATTTATGTACAAGTTCCATATGCTACTGTATAATATACATATATAGTGTACATATTGGTGTATATTGGTGTCTTGTTTGTGTTCACATAAGCTTTGTGTAAATTACTGTAACTATTTGTGGCTACTTGACAAGGGACTGGGGCATATCTTGGTTGTGCAATCAAGCACAAGCACACACAAAATACACTTTGACACCTCACAGTTTTGAGCAATTGGCTGCAAAATGTTACCAACAGGATTCTGGAACTGACAGAAGAAAAATAATTACTATAATTGAAATAGAAATAGAATGTGTCTCACCAAAGTAAGGAACGTGATAGGATGATCTATGTCCTTGCCGCTTAGTTCGCTACCCAAGTGTTAAATATTGAAGGGTGATTTCAATTCCCCTGCTCTTACTTCTTAAGGTTTGTTATCTTTCAAATCTAGAATAGAAATAGAGGATTTAAAATGGACAAAAATATAAATATAAGATGACCTTAGCGTTTACTCAAAGGAGGAAAGGTGAGTGGGGACAAAGGGTTCTCCTCTAAAGCCTTGCTTTAGTATTTTGGAAGAGAGGGAGCACTTTTCAAATCCAGAAATGAGCTTCTAGTTTTGGGGGAGGGGGTGGAATCCCAGACAGGGATACATGGCTTACACACCCTCAAGAGTATCAAGGGAAGCCACAGGCTTCAGTCATGTGAAATGGTGGGAAGTCTGCATTAGCTACCCTGCTCTTCTAAATAAATGTTAGTAAAGTCTGACAGCAGCCCTTTCACACACACTCCTCTAGACATGGCCCGCAAGGAATACTTGGCATTGTTAAGGAGTAATTAGACTGTCTGCTCATTCCTCGTGTTGACATACTATCCAGAGCAACGAGTGGTTCTGTCCATTGACTGTCAGAACACAGACCCTCACATCACTCCCTCCCAGAGAAGCAGCAGGGGCTTTTCTCCTTCTCTGTTTGTTTTTTAAATAAGAGAAGACATGGAAGAAGAGAAATGCAGAGTTGTCTGGCAAAATGTCAGCAAGTGATTCAGAGGGAAGGCAAGTGGAAGGCAGGGAGAGGGAGGCGGCCCACACAGGAGACTTGTTTCTGATTTCCAAATGTCAGCATGTCCTTTAATTAAATGCTGATTAACCAGGGACAGCCACCCTCATGCCACAACGGGACTGCCGCTTGCGGCTGGTCATGTCACAGGATATTGAAACCTGGGACATTGTGTGCTCCCTTCCTGATGGCTGCCAGGAGAAAAGTCCCTTTTGCTTCAGAGGACAAAGCTTTGATTCCAAAGAGCTAGGAGGCCCCCATGGGAGCAAATGGCTCCCCTCGCTGCCCTCTCTGTGTGTGTGTATAAATATAGACTGTACAATTTGGACTGTACCTTAAATTCTGTTTTGAATATACATAGTATTGGGCGATGCATTAAGCGGCAGCCACTTCTGTATACTGCACAAGTATACAGAGCTGGTTGTTACTCTCTGCAGATGGTAGCTGTTGATGGGCAAATTTAAGGCTCCTAGTCTTCCTCATAATTGTTTGTAATTGTACGTCAGTTCAGATTGGAGTGGAGAGTCCTTTAAATACAGCACCTTCTCTTAAGCTGTTGCCCTCTAAATCTGTGAAATCATCCTTTCTGGGGATAATGGGTTGTAATCCAACACATCTGGAGAACACCAACTTGGGAAAGGTTGAACGGTAGGTAGCTTCAAGGATGAACTGAAAGGTAGCTTCAAGCAGAAGACTGTCTTCTTTATATTGTGCACCTTGACAGGCCAGCCACTTAATTACCATTACTCTTCCTTCTCACCCTTCTCATTACCAGAGTGAAAGTGACCGAGGTGGTGTGGAGAAAGAGACAGATACAAAGTCTCCCATCAAAATAAGCCCCAGAAAGTGGGGGCAGATAAACAGGTGTTAAATGGCTGTTCCTCATTGCAGTGGTTTCTGGTCTCTGTTTTTCAGAGATGGAGAAATAACTTTTTTATTGGATTACAGCTCCCAGCATCCCACAAGCCCACGTGGCCAATGGCAGTGAGGATCAGGAAATTATAGTCTAAACAGTGTACCTGTTCCCATCTTAGTCATTTGTTACACTTATCCCCTCCCTTTTCTACCCAAGAACTCAAGCCAGCAGGTATATTTGCAGTCATCTGACATGAAAATAGACCATGATGATAAACAGAGGTATGATGTCATCCATACAATAGCGCCTTGTGCTGTACTGTTGAACCCCACTCTGTTCTTTGCTTGGCTTCTTGCCACAATTTTAAAGGAATACCATATGCACCAACTAGCATTCCTTTCCCCATCCCCACCATACTGCTACCCCTACTTCACCAGATATCTCTCACCTCCCTTTGGGAGGACCTGGAACAGCTGCTTGTTAAACATAGGCTGAATTCACATGAAGATGTATTTGAAAACACTCTCAGAGACCCCCAAAGACACTTTGGTGCCTCCCAAGATACTCTGGTGCGTGAACCAGAGTAGCAAATGGTGATCTCCTTTCCTAAGTCAAGCCAAACAGTAGCCCATTCAAGCCAAATTACTTTGGTACATGAGGAGAAACTCCTACAAGGCTCCTCTCTATTTTTCCATCCCTGACAGTAAAAATACAATAATGATCACTCAAATAACAGACTATTTGCTGGCCTTTTGTGATCCTTCCCAATCTGTTGGCAAAGGCAACTCCCTCATTCTACCCAATGGTTGTGCCGGACCTGTTCCCTCATAATAGAAACTTAACTGCTGCCCCTCTTTGGAACAGAGGCCTTCTCATCCATGAATCCCCCTCAAATTACAGGATCTACATGCCCAATCATTCTTTAGTTCTCTTTTCTTTGTAGATTACCATGCTATGGGTTCATCCTAAATCAATCCACCCTGTCAATTGTAGAGGCACCCCTAGACGTCTCTCTTCATGCAGACCCTCAGGGTGACGCTGCTATGCCACAGTATCCCACCTAGAACTATGAGTCAAAAAGGCACACACCGACTGTTTCCCCTAAGGTCTTCTGGGAGCTGCCCAGCAGCCTCAGTGCCTAGCTTAACTGACAGTAAAGAATAAGAAGTGCCAGTTCCAGCTGTTATGAGCTCTGGAGCAGGATGGATCACTCTGGATCACAGAGCCAGATTCCCCCCACCCTTCGTGGGGGAAAATGGAGTTGTGGGGATGTTTTGCACCCCAAAGGCATTTGCTTCCCTCTGCCGGCCTATGGAAAGGGTGACATACCTCTCAGCAGCTTTCTCCCTGCCCAGGCCATCTAACTGTCGGTGGGTTCTTCCTTCCCACAACCACTGAGCATCTTCATGTTCTCTCTTTGAGCAAAGAGAGGGGAGTTCAAAGCTGCAAATTAAGGCTTTGAGAGAGCAGGAGTAGAGGCAAGGGATGGGCCAGCTCTACAGCCATTGGCTCCCTTATACAGCTGTCGTGCTAGTGCGTTAGGTTGCACATGTCATCCTTCGCCTCACTTCTCTTGATTTCTGTGCCACTGTCCTTTCCTCTGTGGTGCTAGGAGGAGAATTTAGAGGGAGAAGAAACACAGATACCAAAAAAAAAAAAAAAAACAGTGTGAATCAAGCCTGCCCCCAAGTGGTTCTTATAAGAAATACCATCAGGGATGGAGAACTAGTGGGCCCAGCCGCAGATTCAGGTTCTCAAGAGTGATTGCCAACTCCTTCTGCATGTGTGGGTCTCCTCCTTCTTTCAGCATGTGGCATCAGAAGTTCCATTTCCCAGACTTTATGCTTCTTGTGGCAAACAGCAGCTTTCACACTGCTCTTCATTTGGTCTGATGGTGTTCCCTCCATATGAGATTTGTGTTTGCCAAATGTCCCTATTTACTTCTCAGCTCTAATTCTTCCAAACCTAATTATTGTTAGAATTCTTGCTGCTTTTATTTTCCAGTCCCAGAGATGGTGCAACTAGATCGCGACAAGCCTGTGGTTGTTACAATAATGTTCAAACCCTCCTCTTTGAATGAAGATTCAAAGTTTTTAGGACATATTTCTCATTGTATTGTAGTTATTCCACCCCCAACCCACACCAGAAGCATGAAGTTCAAGGAACATGGAAGGTGCCCATCCGTGGTTTGGAGGTTAACATGCAGGTGTCAGTACAACAACATTCCAGATAGATAGATAGATAGATAGATAGATAGATAGATAGATAGATAGATAGATAGATAGATAGATAGATAGATAGATAGATAGATAGATAGATAGATAGATAGATAGATAGATAGATAGATAGATAGATAGATAGATAGATAGATAGACAGACAGACAGACCGTCAGATCTTGGGGTGCCAGTTGAAGTCTGAGACAATTGTTATGCTTCTTCAGCTCTCTGGGAGGCAGGTGTAGCTCAGGGTAGGCAGCAGCGGAAGAGGGAAAATTGGAATTGTTGTGTTTAATGTAGAATGCAAACCCTAGAAAGGCATAACAACAACTGAGTGTATTTTGCCACCTGTCTTTATCCCTTGGCTCTGAGTTGATGTATTAACCAGCCTTTTTCCTTATTCTGGGCCCATTTATGTGAATTCCCTTTAGGCTCATCTCCACAACCAGTTGGCACAGAAATAGTTCGGTCTCCACTCCCATCTCTTGCCTGCCTGCTCTCTGTGACATCACAAAGATCCACCCACCCCCTTATCTCAGTTCTTGGCTCTAAAATCTTAGAGCATAGGATGCAGCTGACCTGCGGCCCAGATATAGATACAGGTACAAATATAAATGCAAAAATAGGCGATACCTTTACAGACCACTAAAAAATCATCATATAATACACAAACTTTCGTAGATCAAAACACCACTCTGTCAGGTTTGTACTAGTGTGAAGAACCTAAAATCCAAAGGTTCATGGCAAGATCGATTTTGCCAGGAAAGTTACTCTTAGATGTAAAGTCCAAAAGTTCTTGGCATGATGGAATTCGCCAGGCACATCTCTCTTAGATGTAAGTTAGGAGGTATATGGTTGCTGTTTTACAGTTATAGCTGAGGAAGCTGTGGATTCAGTGTAACAACCCAGTTCTCTAAACAAAGAAGCCCAGGCCATGCACAAGCACACACACCTCCCCATTTGGCCTTTCTGGCCAAGAACATTTGGACTCAGGTTTTCTATGTCACACCCCCACCCCTCACTTGCCAAGCAGAAACATGTTCATTTCAAAGAAAGGCTAAATATTCCAGTCTGGTATCCCCCAGGTCTTTCATGACCACTCCCACCATCTCCAACCAGCAGAGTGGTTGGAGATGATAGGGTTTGTAATATAACACATTGGGAAGATGCAAAGTTAGAAATAGCTGCATTAAGCAAAAGCTACAGCCAAAAATATTATCATCCTTAGTTGGTAAACCATCAAAGATGAATGGGTATATAGATAAGAACACAGAATTGTGATGATGTGGGCAATTGCCAAAGAAACCTAAATTTAATTTGGGATGAAGAAAAGTAAAAGTGCTTATAAAAGACAAGATTGGTTGGATTTGATACAAAAGAAAATGAAATAAATAAATAAATATTACCCTAATGCTATGTCCTTCTCTCCCCATTATTTTTAGGACTTTTCACGATTTAATGCTTCTTTCAATACTTCATAAGACTTCAGAAGATTTTTTTTAAAATTGGTTTGGTCCTAAAATACCTTCCAAGAAAGACTTTTTATTGAAACATCCAATTTTCAGGATTCTAACTGCCATTTTCTCTTAGACAGGTTCCAATTGCAATTTTAGCAGCAATTATTCCAGAATCCAGAGTACTTTATACTCTGGTTAATTAGCTACTTTCAGGGCAGAATATGGAGAAACAAAATTATTTCCCATTGGCAAATGTGTGTGAGAAAAGTGTATTTTATCTCCCTATTTGTTCAATCTGTATGCAAAATATACCTGTGCAAATCAAAATCTGGTGAAAGAAGCACGCATAATTTAAGATTTGCAATTGATGCCATATTATTTTCAGAAAAAAACAATGACTTGAAACAACTGCAGCTGAAGCAAGAACATTAGCAAGTGCAAAAGTTGAACATTAAGATCAAAATTATGACTACAGAAGAATTACATAATCTCAGTGTTGATAATGAAGGCATTAAAATTGTCACCAATTTTCTATAGATTGGCTCAACCATCAATCAAAATGGAAAGTGTACCTAAGAAATCAGAAGACTAAAACTTGGAAGGACCAAACCAAAGCCTTTTGTGTAAAGATATGTCAAAAGAGACCAGAGTCAATTTATTGATTGATTGATTTAAAATATTTTTACCCTGCCTTTCTCCTTAAAAGGACTCAAGGTGGCTTACTTCAGGCAGGCTCATAGGAAGACAGCTTGGACCCAAGCTGTTTAGGGTTTATAATTTAAAAACAGCACTTTGAATTGTGCCCAGAAACAGATCGGCAGCCAGTGGAGCTGCTGTAACAAGGGAGTCGCATGTTCCCTGTAACCAGCCTCAGTCAGCACTCTGGCTTCAGCACTTTGGACCCGCTGGAGTTTCTGAACACCTTCCAAAGGCAGCTCCACATAGAGCTCATTACAATAATCCAGCTGAGATGCAATTAGGGCATGTGTCACCATGGCCAGATCAGACCTCTCAAAAACGGATGCAACTGGTTGACTAGTTTTAACTGTGCAAAGGCAGTCCTGGCCACTGCCGAGACCTGGGAGTCCAGATTCAGGGATGAATCCAGGAGCACCCCCAAGCTGTGCACCTGTGTTTTCAGGGGGAGTGTAACCCTGCCCAGCACCGGCTGCAACCCTATTCCTTGATCTACCTTTCAACTGCCCAGAAGCACCTCTGTTTTGTCTGGATTAAGTTTCAGTTTATTCGCCCTCATCCAGTCCATTACTGACACCAGACACTGATTTAGAACTGAAACTGAAACAGCTTCCTTGGATTTAGATGGGAAAGAGAGACAGAGTTGGGCGTCATCCTTGTACTGGTGACACCAAAATCCAAAACTCCTGACAACCTCTCCCAGCAGTTTCATGTAGATGTTAAATAGCATAGGGGACAAAACAGAACCCTGAGGGACCCCACAGGCCAATGGTCACGGTGTCAAACAGGAGTTCCACAGCACCACCCTCTAGGTTCTCCCTTCCAGGAAGGACCGGAGGCCAAGACCACCATAATATGGTACTCCCAGTTACTCTGTATAGATGTTAAATGCTGGAGAGTGAAGAAAGCCAACAGAGAGAAATAAAAATCAGCTCACTTGAAATGTGGTTTTGGAAGAGAGCTTTACATACCATGGACCACCAGAAAGACAAATAGGACCCAGATCAAATCAAGCATGAACTCAAACTAGACATTAAAATGACTCTACCAAAGCTGTTGTACTTCAACATAGCACAACAAGATAAGAGGAAGCGTAGAAGACAGTAAGAAAAATGGAAAACCAAACATGAGTCAATTTTTAAAAATGGTCACTATTTGGCAAGACCTGAGTAGAGTGGCTAATGATGCATGATTATTTTATTGGTTTGCCTAAAAGTAACTTGATGGCACATAATGACATCTTTTGCCATAAGCAGGTACCCCAATCTGTTACTTGAATGCCACCTGGAAACTAGAGGAGCAGCAGCCCAGCAAATGTTTAGGACAGTCCAACTATGGATAAGCAATCAGAATCTTGGCATGAAATCAGATCCTGAACCACGAGATGGCAGCATTCACAAACATTATTACAAAGCGCTCTCTCACACCGGCTCTCTCTCTCTTTATCTCTCTCTCTGGTCTATCTTTATGCCCAGGCAAAGGCCTTCCAGGCTGAGGATAATCCATTCCAGATAATCCATCGCTAGAAGCAGGAGTTTCCTGACTGGTAAAGGCTCCTGATCACAGAAACAATTAGTTATAAAAGCATGTTTGTATTGTTGGAGAGAACATTACTGTTTGAGACATCAGAATGAAGGAACCCTATTCTTAAATCCTGCAGGCCAATCACAAAATTTGCAAACAATGGAATTGCCTCTTCTAACCATGAGTAATTTGTAATGTCTGGTTTTGCCCACAGTTCACAGCAGGAGTTTTTTTTTCTTGCCTCCATGTCCTTTGCAAATCAGCTTTTGCAAACTCCATGCTCAAATCACCTGTGAGTAAGCAGGTACACATGTGGCCAGCATTCGCTTCCACTGAACATGGAGGAACTCAAGATTCCACTGACCCAGGGAACTTTGTACTACACCGGACAAGTGTGAACAGTTGGAGCTAATGGAAAAGGTTGACTTCTAAGCAAGCAGTTATTAACTATTCAGTATCATAAAGAGTGGAAGAGACCTGATTGATTGCAGTCATACAATATATACACATATATTTACAGTTTATTAACTGGTATTAATTATTAATTTCATAGTAATATAATTAACGATACTGGCCATGCTGGGCTAGTGATTCTACCACTTCTAGTGGAAAAAGAGTGGTTTTGCCAGGCTGCAGGATTATGTCCCATCCATAAAGTTCTCATATTTTCTTTGAGCACAGTCTGAGCTTTCCTGTGTAGGAAGTATCTGAGCTGGCTATCAGGACATAGGCGATGGATTGCATCCAAAAGATTCTAATAGGTAATTTCCCATGCCTGGGGGAAATGCAGTGTTTAGGTCTTCTGTGAATGAAGCCATTGTTATTAAGACTTCAAAAGCTTCTGGAGATGGTTCTTCTATAGGGGAATGATGTCATTTTGCCTTCAAAGGAATTCTTTTCTACTGTTTTTTCTGAGTCTTATCTTGGATAGCTCAATGAATAGAATGTTTAGTTTAATTCAATCACTAAGTGGTTGTGTTCACAAGCATATTAACATAAAACTAGAGTCATTTTTTTAAATGTACCAAAAAAAAAATAGGCCTTGTGGTTCTTGTATACAATTCAAAGGCAAGGGTGGCTGATATCTTTATTAGACCACAGAAAAATCAGAAATATAAGCTAGCTTTCAATCCCATACACGTCTTTATCAGTCTGGGCATCACAGGCCTGTAGATTGTGCAGAACAAGCAGAAGTTCCAAAAATGATGGCCAGATATGCATGCCAGGTTCTGGCATGGAGGCTATAGATCCAGGTCAAAGGTGTAGATTTCAGATTCTACTTCTGAAATGTAGTCCAATATACTTCATCCATCACTACTCTGGATCACTGTCCATCACTGAATCAGCTGGCTGGACAGTTCAATGCATTGGATAGCTGGACTGTGTAGCCAGAGGGCAGGAGTCTGATTCTTCCAGAATAAAAGCCAGGCTGTGTAACCTTGGGCAAACTGCACAATCCCTGAGCATCCTTAGAAGAAAGGACTGGTAAACCACTTCTAAGTGCTCTGTGCCATGGAAAGAGTTGTCCAAGTTGGAATCAACTTAACAAAAGGTAATTATTACATCTATTACTACAATTTCTGGCTAGCTGTTTTTAGTTGTTCCTGACTACTACACTGGCGTATAATGTACTGGATTTTTACACAGTCCATAAATTTCAAAATGACTCCAAACAGTACAATATGTTAATTTTAGGGGACTGAGAATCCAAGACCTATAATCCCATGGGATATTTTGGGAACTGCAGTCTAAAAAAGTAACTTCTGTTTTATATGCTCCAATCAAGCAGTTTATTTTCACTTATGTTAGTCACTCCCGAAACTGTGAAGAGCCAAACTTCCCTCCCTGCCTAATCCTGGGTACCCTTCTGTTCTATCCTAGAAGACTGGGACATTTTGGGAAGCAGATCTTGAAGGTGGATCACAGGGGAAAGGTTGGGGGAGAGAGAATGAAGTGTCCTACTGAAGGTGCCTGGGGAATTTGGGGGCAGAAGAAGAGTCACCACCTGGTTCCATTGCCAGTGAAATACATCCATTTGGATCCTGACCACGCACCATCATTTACTGATCCAATGAGATATGAAAAGCAGTCTATTGGATAGCAACATCCATGTAGTTTGGTGTGTTTAAGAAAAGTTGGCCAAAATCCTCTTGCATAGTTATGCCTGCATAGCACTAATGCTGTAACTTTTAGAGACAAATTACCTCAAGTTCATAAATCACTGTAGACTTTAACTGTTGTATACTCAGTCACACAACTTAGCATGCAACAGAAAACGTCTATGGTAGTTTTTTAACCTGAAAAAATTCACCTCTAAAAGTCATGCTCTAAGTGTTACGGCAGCAACTACACAAGAGGATTTTAGCTGGTAACTCAAAGAAATATTCAATGTTCACTCATTTTTTACTGCTGTTCTTAATCTCCTTTAAATAAACAAGAACTGCTCTGGACATGGAGAAATTTATCTCATGTACAGATTCTAGTGCATAAATAGGGAAGTGCACTGTAGGGATTGGCCAACTATGCAATGTGTTTCCCCATGGATATTTTTGTAGTTTGCATGGGTTTTAATTAACTTGTTATTATGCATTATACTTTGTGTTTTTATCACTTGGCAAGCCACTCTGGAAACTCTTTTGGATTTGATTTGGTAAATTTAAATCAAGAGTATGCAGGGAACCAATGACCAGAGCTTTTAAAAAAAAAACTTTTTGGTTAACAAGCCCCTGTGGTCATGCTAGCTTGGGCATTTTGGGAATGATAGCCCAAAAAAGTAACTTTTCTAAACATTTTTTTTTTGTCTAGCATGAAAAGTTTTGCAACATTTCTCATGCCTGTTAAAATCAGTTTTTTAATGGATAGTCTCATTTGTCATGTTCCCTCCTCCCTTTAATCCTCTTTTTTCTGCAAAATGAGAACAGCACTTTTATAAGCAAATGCAAAATAGGTGAATCTTTGAGGAACCTTCTTTTGTTTCATTTCGAAAAAGAGCAGAAAAGGTGGATAATTTCAGGCATTATTATTTATAGAGAGGCAAGGATGAACTGCATCATATTTGCTTCCAGAGAAAGTTCAGGCTTGATTTGATCTAGGACCCACTTATTCATCTTTCTGGAAGTTCAGGGAATTTACAACGCTCTCCTCCAGCCCCGTATATCACACTTTTTTTCCCTGCTGGCTTTCTTCACTGCACAACTTTTACACACATACATAGTGATTGAGAATACAATGGTGTGGTTGATCTTGGCCTGAGTCTCCAGTGGCACATCCTTACATCTGAATATCTTTTCTAGTTCCTTCATGGCTGCCTTTCTGAGTCTCAGTTCCTTCTGGTTTCTTGGCTGCAGCCTCTATTTGGATTGATGATGGAACCAAGGGATACATAATCTCGAACAATTTCAGTGTCTTCATTGTCAACCTTAAAGTGTGCAATTCTTGTGTAGTCATGATTTTTGTCTTCTTAATATTCAGCTGTGTTGGCTTATGCAAGAGAAATGGATACCATCTTTTTACTTCAGGAAACAAAATGTGTTGGATCAACCCTGAATTTCTAACCATCTCACTGGATGCCTAGCATGAGATGAAACCTTCTCTTCCCATGGTTACAGCTATGTGTGTGCGCGCACACACAAGTATGCACACACATGCATATACATATATGTACACATGAGTGATCCTGAAGCTGAGGTTTCAATACTTTGGCCATCTCATGAGAAATCTCCCTGGAAAAGACCCTGATGTTGGGAAAGAGTGAAGACAAGAGGAGAAGGGGACGACAGAGGACGAGATGGTTGGACTGTGACATCGAAGCGACCAACATGAATTTGACTAAACTCCAGGAGGCAGTGGAAGACAGGAGGGCCTGGCATGCTCTGGTCCATAGGGTCACAAAGAGTCGGACACGACTTAACGACTAAACAACAACACCACATGAGTGAGTAGGTGGTTTTACTAATTTTATTTTATAGCTTGTTTAGAAAACACCTCCGTTTGATAAGAGCAGTTTTATTTTCATGTGATGTCTGTGAATTAAAAACAAAACAAAACAGTAACAATCGGTGGGCACCTAGCACAGCTCCCCACTGCGGCCACTACAGTATAACTGAGTTTGTAATAACTGTGGGCTCCCAAAGTGATGGGACAACAGTGGAGGGGGAGGCAACTATTTCCCCATTTCTTCAGTTGAAGGAGCTTTATAAGTTCTGCTCCATTGTGTGCTTTAGAATAAACACAGACTGAGAAGAGAACAAATTTATATCATTTCTTCAGTTGATCATTATATTGCTCCAGATGGAGTGTAAAATCAGGGGGAGCCAAAGCTTACAATGGAAGCAGGCAGCAAGTTTCAAACCCAAGGGCCAAAATCATCTTGCTTAGTGTAGTAAATTGGACTCAAGTAGGTCCACTGAATCAGTGGGGATTTGGGGAGTCAACTCCTCTGTAAGTTCCAGGGATTCCAATGTGCCTATTTTAACTGCAATTTAAAGTAGGTTTCAACTAAAATAGGCCCATTTGAACCAATGGGACATATGGCGGACTTACCAAATCCCCACTGATTCAAAGGACCTGCTCTAATTTGATTTACTATGCCAAGCAATACGATTTTGGCCATTGTGCTCCAGCTATCTCAAACCAAATGCCCTTGTAGGGCGGCTATTGACTCATAACCCAACAAGAGAAGTTGCATCACCGAAAATCTGGACAAAGGAGTATATTGATTTGCATAAATTAATATCTATATTTACATGCAAAATTAAAAATGATTTTTTATAATTTAAACAGAATTACAATGTATCTTACACAAATGGGAAAGACAGTGAGCACCTGGTGACTTGTGTACCTGCTGACTTTGCTAGTCTGGCGCTCACTGTAGAGGAGAAATTTCAAGGTCCTTCATCTCCTTCTTCCCTGTTCTTCATCTTTAAATCTGACTTGGAACAGACAGCCCTTTAAATAGAGGGCACCTTCAAAAGAGGATTCGTCCTCTAGCAGCTCCCATCATCCTCATCCAAGAAAGAGAAATCACTCATCTGGAGAATACCTGGTAGAGGGAAGGTGGTTATACCCATCTTCTGTGTTTGCTGCTCTTTCAAAGCCAATAATGTTTGTGAGTGAGTTTGTTTTAGCAGAAAAAACACAGCCATGGACATCTGCCATCTGCCTCAATGGGAATCCTCCAGATATATGCCTGTTGCTGGGAAACAACAAGGAGGGTCCATTGCGAAAGAGGAGAAATTACAGGCAAGAGAAAGATAAATTTCCTAGAGAACAGTAAGTGCTTTTGCTACCTGTAGAAGCGATTAGACGTGTGGAGAATAATGTGTCTACAGTACACACTACTGCTGTGAAGTAAATGGATTCACTTTTTTTCTAATCTGCAGTGACTGTGGGCTTGTTTAATAATTGGAACATGGGACTAAGAGGAGGAAGTCTGTACCTTGTTGTTAACAAGTTTAAGAAATGATCTTGAGTGGAGGGACACATGCTTAGAGCAGGGGTGTTGCTCACCCCAAAAGCTTAAGGGGAACATACTTCCTGTTTGGTCAGGTGGGCGTTACATAGAAGCTGACATCTGAAGAAAGGAAAATGCCAAATTTTGAACACTCTTATGACTATCAGGAAAAACATGGCGTCCACCTGTCAATTAGATCAATAAATATCTGATGACATATTCTAGACAGTAAGATTTCAATTCAAATCTAAAAGCTGATCTTGCTAGATCAAACCTGAATATTTTGCTGGACATAAACCAATCCTTGTAAATAAAATAAAACTTGACAGTGTGTTTTAATTGTCATTTGTTGGATTTATATACTGCTTCCTCGCCGAAATGGGGCTCAAGACAGCACACAATAATCAGCCCACTAAGCAAAGGAAAGTTAGGGTGCAACTACTCTGCAATTTACCAAGCAATTTGTGCTAGAGTTGGCATAGTTTTCCATCAACTACATAACAGACGGCTAATCACAAGTAAGCCTGTCTCCCCCCCCCCCCGCCCCGCAAACCCCCATGGACATTTGTTGCTTTTTGTTTAGCCAGCCTGGGCTAGTGGTTTTTGTTGTAGTAACAGTAGTGTTTCTACTCAGATCTCCTTTTCTTGGAGGGCGGGGGGGAGTGTCTGGCATGTGTAATTGCCTCTGTCGGTCCAAAGGAGCAGTGGCAGGTGTGTCCTTGGGTGATATTGACAGTGGAACATCCTTTTTAAAAAGCAGCAAGCAACAAAGCACTGAACTGATATAGCAACATGTAAAAGCAGTGTTTATTTGACATAGCACTAAACTAGAAAAACATAATTTAAAAAAAATGTTTGCAGGAGAGACAAGAGGCACTTGCTTGAGGAGAATGTTCCCACTGAGCTCGCATACCATGCAGCACTGAAAGGTATGCCAGTACAGCAGGGCATCTCCTTCAAGGAGTTGTCTCTCCTCTAAACAATTTTTAAGGTTCTTCCATGTTAATACTATGTCAGATAAGTACTGTCGTTTCACAAGTTGTTATATCAATTTAATGCTATGACATTTGCCTAGATTTTTAAAAAAAGAGAGATAGGGAAGAGGACAGTGTTAAAGACAGAGGGGTGACGTGTGATCTCAGTCAGAATTGTAGTGATTTGAAGTGCACTTTGGAACTCTTGCTCTGAAAATTGCCTGGGATAATTAAATATTCTGTGTGACTGACAGCAGCGATTTAACTGCCAAAAGAAACTTTGAATTGACCTGAATTAACCTGGGACAGCCTCTCAGTGTTGTTGAGCCTTTACACAGATTTTTATTTAACAAGCCCTCTTCATTCAGTAGGTGCACTCTAGTTGGGAATAACATGGGATTTGTCCCAGTTAAACTGCAAACACCATTTAAACGTGCCAATAAGAGGAAGGCAGCACCACTCCTCCAATAGAAAACCCATTCCTCAGCAAATGGTGAATCGCCTAAAGGGAGGTATTTTTGTATCTAGAGTTTGATTACACGAGTCCAGACATGAGGTTTAGACATCTACAGGCTTCTTGGTAATTCCACAGGAACTCAAGGGCAGAGCCTGACAGCAGGCAATAGAGCTCACTGCGACTGCTGTCATTACTAATCTGTAGCCACAAGCAATATTGATGTTAGCTCTTCAAACCATTTTGGAAAAACACCTAGTCTCACTTTATATATCGCCTTGTGCCACAGCCAGGGCCTATCTCTGAATAAAGTAGTTTTGATGCAGATAGATAGTTTGAAGGTGCTGATTGGTCCTATCTACTATACCTCTAAATGGATTTAATGGCTGCACAAGATTAAGGGAATTAGGGAAGTCAGATGTCAATTAGAGCATGCAGCCCTGTGGCATATGACAAGTGAACTAAGATTTTAATTAAAAATCAAACTTCTTTGGTGGTGCTGAGAACAAGATTCTGGGATACCTGAAGCTTTTTGCTATAAATTATGCCCTGTTTGGGAGGATCCTACTGGATTTAATGTGATCTGTTTCCTGCTAAATGAACATAGGATTGCAGCCATGAACAAGTCACTGCCATGCAGACCACAAGGGATGCAGCTTTGCACTTTTTGTACTAAATCTGATTAAATACACATTTCAGATTGACTCTCCCTCCCAGTCTATGGCCAGAATCCTATTACTTACATATGCCAGCATAAATGCAGCAGCATTGATTGTAGTGGTGAACTGCTGTTAGTTAGGGAGTCAGTGCTTGTATTTCATGTTGCACAGTAGTCTGAATGAAAAGGACTTTGGCTACCTATCCAAGAGCAGACAATCACAAAATCCTTAGTATATCTCAAAACAGTATGTATTTGCTGGGAAAATTCATCCTCAATGTTTCCTTCCACCAGTTTTGGTAGAATTATTCTCACTGACCCTGAAAAGCAGAGTCCTTGCTCTGAAGAACAACCTTCAGAACATGGCCAAAGAACCTGAAAAACCCACAACAACTACCTTATTGTACGTCAATAATATGCCTTTAAACCACGAAATCAAAATTTCTACATATATCAGAAATTGCCTGCTCTAACTTGAATGGAGTGACAAATCATAAAACAGTTTGTTGTCTATTACCAGTAGGACACAAATATGTCAAAATAAATTAGATGCAGCAAATTAGTAGGCAGACTTTTCCCAGCATGGGAGTGAAGTGAGAGGAAACATTTCATCTGTTCAGTTCCTGCCTTTCCCACATGTATTAGAAGTACAACTCTGGAGCAGAAAAAGTTGGCAATTGTAAGGAAAAGAGACGGCAGAATCTGACCCAACTACATTTCTCCCTGTCATAATTTATACCTCCTGACATTGATCCTCAAATTTGCATTTTTGTTTGACTGACATGATATTCACCCCACCTATCCTGGCATTTAGAACAGTGTGAGGGAAAAAGTGGTGACAAGCAGTGGTAAATGTTGAAATATGTGCATAGCCACACTTCCAAGAAAATTTCAGATATGTAGATCGCTCTGTTGATTCATAACTGCGAATAAATTATAACAGTTTTTCATCTCTAGGGAAAGGCATATCTTTTGTAAAGCCAAGCTGTCTTAATTGGCTTAAAAGACTAAGTTGTCCCAAAATACTTTGCATTACAAAAAGGGATGCTCACAACAATATTGGTGTCATAGCTTCTGTAAAGATTGCAGGGAGAACAGAAAAGTCTGAGAAGGTTGGCAAATGTTAGCATCATCCAGCTAAATCCCAACACTTCAACCCAGTGCGCCTTTGCTCCACTACACCAGTGGACAGAGTGAATCAGTTGGAGGCTATTGGGAACAACTAAAGAAATATACTGAAGAAAAAGCATGTTTTTGCATAAGGAAGAGCAGAGAGAGAAGGATCTCCTCAGGCATTTCACCTTTCAGATTGGGAGAAAGTCAAACAAAACCTAGGAAACCAACAGACAAAGTCATTAATGAGGGGGGGGGGCTAAGATCTCTGGGAAAAATAGAGGCAAGGGTACAAAGAGTGTCCTTTAATGATAATGTCCTTTCTGAAGTGGCATTCATCTTTAATACTTCTCCCCAAGATGTTCCTGAACAGCCAGTGCTTTCTGGATGAGACAACAAAATCCATTGGTTTTCCCTCTTGCTTGGCATCCTGTCCACCCATATTGTGACTCTGGCTATCATGGAAGCAGGCAATGATTATCATAGCAAGTAACAATTAGCATCCTGGGAAACTAAACAGCTCCTATGATACACCTATAAAATTTATGTCTGTTCTCGTTAATGACTTGTAAAATTGCTTCTGCTAGTTAGCTTCTGGAGTTTGTTTCTACATTATTAAAAACTCTTTGTCCAGCTAGCTCAGTTTTATGTCTCTGATGTGGGTCCTTGCCAGATGCTTCATTGGCAATACAAAGTGAGAGGACAAAGAAAAACAGAATGGGTCATTCAGCCCCCTTCCAGTTGTCACTGGTGTGCATCACAAGATAATATACAATTTACAGCAACCCTTATAAGATCTCCAATATATGTGAAATATTAAAGAAGTGGTTTCACCACTGCCAGCCCCCAAAGGGTTTCTATAGCTGTGCAGGGATTTGAACACATTCTTTTAAGTCCTAGTCCTGCACTTTACTCCTCTGTAGCTCTCTTAGTTCCAACAGCTGTATGTACTTCTGTGTGAGTGTGACTGAGAGGGAGAGGGAGAAAGAGAGTGAGGCCACAGTCACACCAGTGAAATGTTGCCTTCCTATCCCCCAATGAGTTTGTAACATAGATTTACATTCACACGATGCATGGTCGTTAGTGAATGATTTGCCTGCCGAGCATGCTAACTACGGATAATTTCTTGCTTGGACAGGGACTTCTACTTTTATTGTTGTTGTTGTTTTAAGTTGTGTGATATGAACGATCGTACCGTGCAAGGGGAACGGCATTACTGCCATGCAGATGTCCTGTTAAATTTTGTTTAATTTAAAAAAAACACACACATTCTGCAGCACTCTCTTCAAAGACAATCCATGCCATGTGCCCTGAGAATCCTGACAGCCTCCACCAGCCTTCTCCCTTATCTCCAAGCTCCTCATTCGCATCACAGCCTCAGGATCAGACCTTCCCCTGCTGCCCTCCATAAGCTCTAGCTGCCCTTCCCCTCCTTTCGCTGCCAAGCTCCAGGCTCTGTAGCCAAGAGCTGAGGTCAAATCGGGAGCCGGGGGTTCAGCAGCCACTCCCGCAGTCAAGAATGGGGGTGGGGAGGAGGGGAAAGAAGAAGCTAACACAAGATCCGCAGTACCAGCTGCTGCCACCACCACCACCTGGCTGCATCTGTGTGACAGTGAGAGCCCGCAGATGGCAGGGCTGCCGCCGCCTTAGGCCACCTTTGGCTCCCTGCTCCCCCACCCCTACAGCAGCGGTGGCAGGAGCAGCAGCCGCAGCATGCCGAACCCCACCAGCCTGGACAAGATGCTGAAGATGTTCCTTCCCTAGAAAACTAAGATCCATTTGGTGGCTGGTAAGAGGACATGGCCATGCTGGGGCACAAGAAGCTCTCGGTGCATTGATGACACACACAGAGGGATGGCTTGTAGACAAAGGGCCTTTTCGGCAGCTGCCCCCAGACTATGGAATGCCCTCCCGACTGAGATTCGTCTGGCGCCGACGCTGATGACATTTCGGCGCCAGGTCAAAACCTTCCTGTTCCAGAAGGCTTTTAATTTAAATAATATCAACTGTGGGTCCTGATGGCAATTTTTAGAGTATCTATTTTAATTGTATTTTAATTGTTTTATCTTTTTATTGTATTTTTATTGTATTTTAATTGTTGTAAGTCGCCCAGAGACCTTTGGGTAGAGTGGGCGGCATATAAGTTAAATAAATAAATAAATAAATAAAATGTATCTGGGTTTTTAAAAAAAATTAAATAAAGGGGGGGCGGAGAAATGCAAAAAGCAGGAAGGGATATGTTTCATTACACACATAATGCATCTAATTTTGTTAACTGTTGTGATACTTTAAAAACACATCAGAACACACATCCCGGGATATATGTTGTATGACTACAATGCGCAACTACTCAGCAATGAATAGACGTGAGATAACAGGGGGACATTTCGCTGGTGTGAACTCGGCCTGAGTGAGTACATAATTACTGTATGATGCTTCCCCATACAAGCTAAGCAATCATATTTCCTGTCCAACTTCGTTGTTAACAGCTGCCAGCAGATACCCTGTTTCCCTGAAAATAAGACCTAACCTGAAAATAAGCCCTAGTATGATTTTTCAGGATGCTCGTAATATAAGCCCTACCCCAAAAATAAGTTAAGTAAAACCCTGCCCTCCACCACTGTGCAGCAACCAGAAGAAGATGACATGACTGTATTTGAATAAATGTAGATTGTTCTACATGAAAAAAATAAAACATCCCCTGAAATCAAGCCCTAATGCGTTTTTTTCCAGCAAAAAATAATATAAGACCCTGTCTTATTTTCAGGGAAACACGGTAGTAATGAGTCACAGAAGTAGAGATGGGCATGAAGAAAAACACAAACCAAAAATCCTGATGAACCGGGCTGGTTTGTGGTTTATTTCATGACCCAGTTCAGGGATCCCATTTTGCCAAAGCAAAATGGGGTTTCATTTGCTTTGGCAAAATGGGATGCCCACCCTTCCCACTGCCACCGTGACCTCTGCCTACCTACACCTGCCGCCGCCACTGAGGGGGTCATCCTCAGAGGCAGTGGGCCCGTCTTCCCTGCCAAGAACTGGCCGTTGCCCCTGAGCATGCACTCATGGCAGTGGTGGAGGCACAGAAGTGGCAGGAGCCCACCCCTCCCCCCAGCACGAACCAGAAAAATGAATCATGAACCCATTTGTTTTCCTGGTGGTTCGTGGTTAGCCATGAACCATGAACCATCATGAATCACCAGTTTTTCAGTTTGTGCCCATTGCTACATATAAGTATTAAATACTTTTAATTGTGCGGAGAACTGTCCCCTCGCCTTGACCTCATGACTGCATGTTCTTCTCTCTTTTACTGGCATCCACTGTGTTTTCCAAATAAAAATCAGGAATACTGGAGTGGGTGGGTGGGAGAGACCTGATTATTCAGTTACAAAAGCAAAACATTTCATATGCTTGGGGGGGGGGAGGGGGAGGCAAAAGCTCAGATGCTTTGTCTTTTTAAAAAATATTTCTTCTACTTCCAGTTATCATTTCTCATTGACAGTATCATCACACACACCATTCTCATCTACCTTCCTCGGGGTCCTTATGTTGTTCCATATGTTCATCATAAAATATTCCCAAGCTTTCTATTTTCAGTTTTTATATTTTAGTCATATTTATATTCATAAATCTCCTTATGCTGCCCTCTTATTTGAAATTAACATTGGATGAATTATTTAAATTCTTGTGACAGCTGGAATGGAATAAAAATGCAGGGAGTTTTTGCCCAGTATGCTCTCAGAGCACATGTGAACTTGTGAGGGACCTTGGAAGCATGGCAATAGTGCATCCTAACACTGATTGGGCTGCATAAATCACATTCACACAGAGCTATGCAACAGGGAAATAGTTCAGCCGTTAAAATACATATAACAGTAGTACTGGATCATAGCAAAGGCTAGAGTTGCATAAATAGAAATAAAATACATTTGATTCAGAAATGCTACAGGGAGATATCAGCTCAAAGGACATAAACTTTGTAAAGTTGAGAGGATGCTTCCTGGAGGAAAACCAGGGGAAGAAGCCTAAAAGGAGGGGTAATTGGGGGGGGGGGGGAGAAATGGGCGGGGAGAGATGGGACGCCACCAATGCATGGGATAAGAACTCTCATTTAGGATAACAAATATTACTTTAGCTTTTTAGACTATCTTGAAGCTGGGGAGTGTTGTAATTCCAGTTGGAATAATGCAAAGAAAAGGGAGAATTTTAGGCAGAGATGCTAAGCAACGACAGGCTAACAAAGGTTCTAGCAGGCCAGAAACAGGAATTAAGAGACAAATAAAGGCTGACAGGATTGTCTGGCTAAATCCTGGATTCTGGGTGTTGAAAAAGTGATTCAACTAGGCCTAATCTCTCGAAAATTTCAGGCCTTTAGTGAACCCAGCTCAAAGGAAGCAGAACTGCTTCATCAGGAGACTTTCAGGAACATAAGCTTCAGATAGAATGGAAAGAGTATGTAGACCTGTACTAGAATGAAAAATATGGCTATCTCATTTTTTTGTGGAGTGGTTTACTAAAATGAATATGCTATTTGTCGATCATGTTGCATCCATACCTTCTTGCTCAGCTATGTTTCCTCCTGACCCTGGTCTTGCATACCTGGCTAGTCCTTTCTGCTGGCCCTCTTCTGAAAAAGAGCAGCAGATAATCAAAGGAGGATACAATGGATAAGTGGCTTTCTGGAGGGGTATTTGGGGCATATTTATTTAAGAAAAGGCTGGACCCTCTGAGCTGATCGTTCAGACTTTCTGGAGACCTTGCAGACATAACAAAAGCAAGTTATTCAAGATGTATTGCTTCTATGTGTGAGATGTGAAATTAGATTCTGCCTGGGATATTCATGCTCATTAACTGTACAATCCAAATTTGGGCAGACTCCACTGAATGGGAGTATTTGGAGTTAATATCTCTTGCAACTTCCTATGTCTTAGAGTCTTATTTGATAATCTGACCAGCCAATACCTTTCCCCCCCTCCCTTCCCATTTTGGGTTTCAAGCCTCGTGTTCTTGGACTGTGGTAACCTAGTACCTTCCCTTCCAAAGAGGTTTCAAGTTTAACAACATGTTTGCACAATACATGTACTGTATACTTGCAAAGACACATTGGAAGACTATGGCAGACCAAGGCTTTGCAGGAGTATTGAGCAATTTGGTAATAGTTATTTCAAAAACTTTACATCCTCACTTTTCAGTAGCATGTGGCATGGAGAAGGATGCTCAGGGCTAATTCTCCCTTTTATGAAATGAACAGGGGAAACTAGAGTTCACTCATACCTGTCATACGTTTTTATGGCCTGAGGGATGCTCCTGTCACAAGATTCCAACTGACAATTCAGTCCTAACTCAAAGGTGTGCCAGCAATAGGAGGTCTGTAGACAGAAATGCCCTTGGGCCAGCAAAACTCCCTTCTGCCAGTTGATCTCAGAGATCTGCCTGCAAAACTGCTCTGTCAGCTAAGGTCTGCCACGGAAGAACCAAAAGAAGAGGTGCAGAGGAGTGAAGAGTGAAGAAGGAGCTACGTTATACCAGCTCCTTGGATCTAGAAACACAACCATTGTGCCAAGACAAAGTTACACATAGGTGAGGGTAGTCCTCTATGATTTCCAATATTCCTAGGTAGGGAATGATTTGGATTTAGCACAAGTTCAGCTGGCCTAGTGTATGCTAAGCTGGCCCTAAACCATCTTGGCTAGTTAGGATTGTGCTCCATGTTGCAGGTTTTCTGCTACTTCTGCCCATATCTGCTTTTTATATGTTGCCTTATTATTGGGTAGCCCATCATTTTATAGCGACTTCACTGCTGTAATTTTCAAATAGAGCCCTTTCCTGCCAATCCCCTGGGGAACTCAAAGATATAAGGGAGGCGTTGGAGGAAGTGAGGAAGCAGCCAGAAAGAGAATTGGTGGACCTAGTAGTGGAGGAGGAGGAGGAAAGGGCCTGGGGAGATGCTCAAGAGGAGGTGGGGGGAGCTCTTCAGGTGGAGAAGATGGAGGCTCAACTAGAGCCCCCTAGGGAATGGGACTATGTGGTGAAAGAAGACTCCTGGACTGGGGAGCTGGTTGAGGAGAAGGAGCCAAACACTAGTACTCTCATCCTCCTCCCCAACCACATCATGATCTTAAACAGCAGAAAGCTCGAGACTGGAGAAGCCTGGCAATTAGAGGCTTACGATAATTCAGCCCTTTTGAGCCAAGGCATGCCAAGAGATGAGCAAAGTTGCTTTTCTCCTGCTTTTCTCTTTCTTATATTTATATCATTTCTAGCAGACCTGTGGATAGTGCAATGATACACAAGACACAATGCTGTAGGAAGCATCCAGAAAGCTTTAGATGGTTGAGTTTCTAGACTTCTTAATTAGGCTAGGTGGTATGAAAAATCTGAGGGGAGAAATTTATTTTTAAAAGCTAGCCAGATGAAAAATTCTGGAAAACTTGAAAGCTTGCACAATTTTGTGAAATGTTAGATGGTCCTAATAATGATATTACTTTCCTGCAGATTTCGGTTTTGTTTCATCCTCATGAACCAACATGGCTATCTTTTTTGAAAGTCTCCTGCCCTTTAATCTCCAGATGGTTGTTTAACACTGGATTAGATTTTTACACAGAATGCTTGTATCAGTGAGGCCAAGCTGAGGCAATCAGAAACAGCATCATTTAGGACACTGCCATATGGAATGTTAGCACACAGCCTTACAGAACAGCCTCAGAAAAAAAATAGTGTCTGTAGTTTAATAGGACAGAAAAAGAGGATGTATCATCAGCATGAACACGTTTATATGCAGAAGGCTGTGAGACAAGTCTCCAACATCACATTGCACGAGTCCCTGTCCTCAGATCCTACTGATGATATCAGAAAGAATTATATAACATAATGCAGTAATTTCCTGCACATGTGCAAGACCAGAATTCACAATCCATTGAATGTAAAATGAGTTAATCAGCTCATCAATGCAAGAACAGCAGCTCTTTTGTCAATGGCCAATCTCAAGATAATTCCTGCTGTCCATATTTTTGTGTGTTTCAGTTCCCTTCGACTCCACTCCTTACAATCCCACTACTACCAAACATGTGTCTGTAAGTCACTTCAGGCATTTGAGGAAGTGGTCAGCTATGACACAATAAAAATAGTCAGCTTTTGAAGTGCCATAAGACTCTTTGGAGCCTGAGCTTTCCCCAGGCATATATTGATGGCAAAACCACAGAAAAATCATCAGCAAAGCGAACATAGGATCCAACATGGTGACACTATTTATTAGACAAAATATATGCATAGGGTGGGTTACTATTATTTGCTCGCTGGATAGCTCAATGAGTTGGGTGTCTGGCTGCAGATATGAAGGTCAGGAGTTCAATTCCTCACTGTGCTTCCTGGGAGAAGAGCCAGCCTGTGTAGCTTTGCTCAAAATGTACAAGTCTCAGAGCACCTTCAGAGGAAAGGAATGGTAAACCACTTCTGATCCATTGTGATGCAGCTGATAGAGAGTGATGGATTAGGACTCAGAAGACCAGGTCTTAATCCCCACATAGCTATGGAAACTCACCAAGGGGGTGGCACCGGTAAAATCATTCCTTAAATATCTCATCTACCTGGAAAGCCCTAAGAAAGCCCTACTAGGGTCATTTCTGAGTACTCTGTATTGTGGAGAGGGTCAGGATAAATCAGAATTGACTGGACAACATACAATTATTATTGGGGGTTTTATTAGCATAATTATATTACCATATTATTAGTGGTGTATTAGAACAAGGGCTCACAGAGTCAAAATACTGGGACCTTGTACAAACAATGGTACAAACAATGGCAGCATCTCTCACCGAACTTGAGGTTTGTATTGTCTCTGAGTTTAGCATGGTTTTTTGTTTTTGTTTGTTTTTTGGCATTGATTCATTTGGAAATTGCGCACATATGTGCAGATGGAAACTGATAGACATCTAGTCAGAAGAAATGGGACAGCTCTAATAATGAGGCATCAGTGTTAATCTACCAGTTTCCAACTACATGTTTTGTGTCCAGCTGCACATTTAAAAACCCAAAGCAAAGCAAACCAAACCTGGGGTTTAGCAACCCTCATAGGAATTGAAAGAAAAAAAAATAGTTTCCTGCATCCTTATATACTTGTGAGCTGTTTCTCTTCTACTGCAAAATATTTTGGTATGAACTATCTATCAGTCACTGAGCAATCAAGAGCCATTAGCTTTACAAAAAATCCAACAGTGATGGAGATGAAAACTGATAAAATGTGTTTGCTGTATTTCTGGAGGTTTAAAAAACGTAATTGTGCTAATTTGCTTTAGGAGGTGTAATGAAAAATTAAAAAGCAAAAGTATTGTGGCATCTTAAGGACTAACAGATTTAATTCGGTGTGAGATGAAGCCACTGAAGTTTATTTATTTTCTGAAATAAATATGTTAGTCTTTAAGGTACCACAGCACATTTTTTTATTTTTGGTTGGATTTTGTTAGTCATGCATTTTTGGATTGTCTTTGGAGTGTGGATTATTGAAACTGTCATGATACATGTTGTTCAAAATGTAACATTATAGCAGTGCTTACAATAGCAAAATCTGAAAGTTTACCTGTTCTTACTCCTAACCAAATAACAGTTTTGTGCAACTCAAGAGCTTGTTAAGCCTAGACATGCAGCCCTATGTAAGTAATAATTTTGGATTATATGGTTGGTTCAGATAGCCCTTTTGATATTCCTAGCAGTACTCCATTAACAAAAGCATTGCCTGTTGGATTCTTCCATGTAATTTTAAAAATATATATTTATTATGTAGATTTCTGCTACATAGCACTCAAATGTGGAATACAGAAGCATTCAAAAAAAGAAATTAAAACACTGATCTTGACTTACCTTGAGAGAAGAGAACAACATAGATATAGTCAGAATGGTAAACTTAACGTGATGTAACAATCAGAATGTTGGGCAAGGATTGGAGAGACCTGGATTCAAATCTCCACTTGTCCATGAAGCTCACCTGAGTTTGATGACTCATTGTAAGGATAAGTATCTATTATATCGCCTTGAAAGCTTTGGAAGAAAGGTGAAATATGTATGTACAGTAATTTAATTTGACAAATGATTTGCTATTGTGCTGTCAACTTGATTCTGACTTAGGGCAACCCTATGAAATAATGACCTCTAAAGGTCCTACTGTAAACACCCTTGAGTTAATCTCTCTCTCATATTACATCTTCCTCTTCTCCTACTGCATTCTACTTTTTCTACCATTGTTTTTCCTACCATCACTTTTCCAGTGATTCTTGTCTTCTCACAATAAGCCCAAAGTACAATAATCTCATTTAGCTATTTTAGTTTCTAGTGAGAATTCAGGCTTATCTGTCTGGCAGCCCATTGCATCCATAAAGCTCTGTTACAGTACAACAGATCGAAGGAGCTTTCTTCATCGATCAGTTTTCGCATCTCTACATACCATAGTATCATTTGCTTTGGAGTCCCACTCTTGGATGCATGACAAGGGGAATCTGAATGTGCCATGGAAGCTGAAAGCAGTACTATCAGGATGACAGGTATTTATCAGGGTTATCCAAGGTGGAATAGTCAAAATCGAGCCACTGAACTAAGATACATCCGTCCTGTTCATGAATTAAAGGTTGCATCAGCAGAAGACAATGGACTATTCTAAAAGTGATGCGGATGAAGAAATTCCGCAAGAGTAGCAATAGTGAAAGGGGACACTGGCAGAGGATCATTTACAGGCAATGGCAGTGACCCTCAAGTGAACTCTTCATCATGCTTTGCAGAACAAGGCAGTGGTACTCTACTGTGAATGTATATGCCTCAAAAACCCTATGAGACCGTCCAAAACAAACAATACACCAAGTCTCATGTCTCACTTTTGTCTGACTTGCTTTCAAGGCCAGCAAAAACATCAAAGAAAAAAAAACCTCAATTATGACATTTTATTGTTGCTGCAAGTGCCATTGACATGAAAATCCTTCACTAGTTGAACCCGGTAACACTGCATTGGAGGAGCGTTGTGTTATGTCCTGGTATCTAATAGTGAACAAGCCACAAGCGTTGCCAACATATTTCGAGCAGGGCTTTTGTACAGAAATGCAGCAGGGACATCACTGCTGGCCCTTGCCTATTTGGAGTTTGCTGCCAAAAACACCGTACCAGTCCTCCTGTATGAGATCAAAAAGCATCTATTTAATGCAGCATCTTGTGTCCTACAGTGGACTGATAGAAAAGTCCGGGATGCATGCAAGTAAAGCATGAAAGCAGTGGTACACCTTGGATTTGCCCCAGGCTGCAAGAGGTACTGAAGGAAAAACTGCCTCTGAACCTGAATATTTTAGACAGTTATTACACATCATCTGTATACTCAAAGAGATATATTGATCGATACAAAGGCATCATTACTGGTTCATTATTAGTCCAAACTGGGGGGGGGGGGGGGACACTTTAAAAAAAAAAAAAAGGGCAAGCTTTTTCTCCCAAAACTCTTCACCAGAAGGTAGCACAGGAAGTAGAGGATGAGGAACAGAAACAGACAAGTTTTTAAAAAAAGTTCTCTGCACAAGCTCAACTTAGTCCCAAGATGGAAAACATGGCCACTGATGGGCCTCTCCCCCAGGAAGCCGCCTACTGCTCCTCTTAAAGCCATCTTTGCCCGTGGCCACCATTACACCCGATATCCGAGAGAATCCCAAACATTCCATGAAAACCACACCTGTTGAACTCCTGCCTTTCCCGTCCCTCTCTGCCAAATGACCGCGGAGGCAGACCGACCGCGAGAGGACCCCCCCCCCCCCAGCCCGCCCGTCGGAGGGGCCAGTCCCAGCCCGGCGGGGGAAGTGGAGGAGGAGGAGGAGGACGAGAGGAGGAGGAGCCAGCGCCGCATGAAGTCTCCCCGCCCTCAGCGGGGGGATGGGTGTCGCTCGGTGTGGCTCCTCCCCCTGGCGAGCTCCTGCCTGCCCGGCTGGCTGGCTGGCTGGCTGCCTGGCTCAGGTTGCCGCTGGAAACCAGCAGCCTCCACTTCTTCCCTTTTTTGCCTGAGTCCGACCCGGGAGGGGGGTGGGACTCCCAGCTGGGAGGCGTGGAGGTGGAGAAGCGAGAGCCCAGGCGTGGAAGTGGGACTTTTGCCGCTTCTTCTTGGCTGTAGAATACCAGAAGAGAAGAGAGCCGGCAGACGCGTGAGCGAGCGTGGCTCCCCCTCAGCCGCCGCCACCGCTGCCGCCGCCGGGTAAGTCAGCGCCGCGGACTCTCCTTTTCTCTCCCCCCCCCCCCGCCTTTCCGCGGTGCGCTTCTGTTTCAGCGGCGTTGCAGTGTAAACAGAGCAAAGGTACAACGACGCCGGGGAGGCAGAGGAGGGCTGGAAGAACAAGCGCCTTCTCTTTCAGGCACTCCCCCCACCACCACCCCTTCAGTCAGCTCTCTGCCGCTTCCTCCTTATCGGCCAGGATTTTCAGGGGGAGGGCATGATTTATTTATTTATTTTAATGCTCGGTTTGTAGGGGTTTAAAGGAAAGAAACTTAGGTAAATCGGCTTTCGGAAGAAAGCAGCCGCGGAAGTAGTCCTTATGGTTTGAAGCTCTCTGCGACCTATCTAGTTTTGGAAACCTGGGGTGCCTTGATTATACCAACCCCAGACTGCAGGCGAAAACTCCTTCCTTGGAAAGTTCTTTGGAAAAAGTGGGAGAATATCCCTGCACGCAGAAGACGAACGTCTCAGGAAGCTGATATTCCAGTACATCTTCCTGGTAGCTTGTGTCCTAGGCACCTGGGATGATTTTGAAACAAATTATCATCCAAATCCTGTGAAGTATCCAATTAGAACATGAAGTCCTGTTAGCGGGTTGTCACTGGATCTTCTGTTTATGAGATTTATTTATTTCATTTATATCCCACCTGTCTTATCAATACAGGAGGGTTAGGACATGCTGCCCCATTCACTGTCAGCCATATACTGGTTTATTTAAAATCTTCATCATTCTTGAAGCCCTCAGACAGTGGCATTATGTAACCCAAGGAATCTTGTGTTCATATGGAAATCTCTATTCTCTCATATTATCCTGGCCTCCATACCCCTTTTCCTTACTAGATTTGTTTTTATAAGGTTAGTCCTTTGGCCAGCAAAGGAGAGAAAGAGGTCTGCTTTCGTTATTCAGGATCTGCTTATTCGAAAAGGACTGGAATTATTTGATCTTTAAGAAGTTGAATTATTACATTATTCAACTCCTAAGAGGTGTATACCTTTCTTGCCTGACACATCAGAGTAGAGGTTAATCTATTGGATTTGAATATGATCTTTTGATCATGCAAATTTTGGATTTCTCTGGTGGCTTCATAGTGGGCAGGGGATACGAGTCTAAGAATGGATAAACTGTCTTCAGAATGTTTTCTTTGACATAAAAGTTGCTTGCGTTAGGATTAAGTGGCTCCCAGAATAATACTAGTTCATGAGAATAACTGCAGCTTTCTGCCTTTCCAGACTAGAATTTGTGCCAGGGATGTTAAAACTGGTGCTTCTCTCTAGGAAAGCAAAAGGGAGTGTGAGTGTTGCAGATGGATGAGCACAATGGTGACATTAATTGTGAAAGGGAAGACAGAGTACCCTTGAGCTTCAGACTGCTGGCACTGGTTTTTAATTGCGTTTTCTGCCAGCCAAGTAAGTTGGAGTGAGGAGCACATCACTTTGGGAAGTGATGAAATAGTTAGGGTAAGGATGATGGGCTCTAATAAAGTTCATTGTTTGTGTCAGAGGCAACTCCGTGGTGCTTCCAGAGGGGAAGGATCAGCTGCCAGGGTGCTGTCATTGCCCATAGGTTGCCCAAATGTGCTCACGGTCCTCACATTCTTCCAGGAAGCTCCTTCCGTGCCCCTTCTAAGAAAGTTGAGGAGATGTGTATAAGGGGACATGCTTGGTGTAAAGAATCCTGCGGGTCTGCAGCAAATTTTTTGTTGCAAACTACTAAAGGAGTGTTGGGGGAAAGCAAATACAAGGCTGAAGAAGAAAACAGGTTTAATTGAAATATTCCTCCATTGCAACATTCTGTGAGGAATAACTTCTTCACAGAGGGCTTAAAAAATAAACTAGACTGCAGTCCTTTTCTCTAATAAATATTAGCATGTTCTCTGTTATTCTACAAACCAAAAAGTATTTCAGCTAGAAATGAAGCAGATAGAGGAGAGCATGGATCAGGTTTGATGTAATTGTGAAGTAAGCACTACCTTTATGTCAACATGCTTAAGAAAGAACCAAGTGTTTCAAACTTAGATGCTGTATTGTTGCCTCAGCACATGGGTTTTCTAAGGATGCAAACCTATATGTGCATTCTTTCCTAGGAGTAAGCCACATTGAATTTAATAGGACTTCCTTTGGAGTAGAAATATATAATATTGTACCATAGCCAACATAGTCAGTGGTGAGGGATGCTGGGAATTGCATTTCAAGAACACCTAGGGGGGCACACTTTGTTTACCCTTGCTTAATAACAAGACTTAAAGGAGAATGTAATATCTGCAAATAGAAGCATGCTCAGTTTCTTCAGTTATCCTGTGCTGCTTCTCCTTTTCTGCTTTTCTCACAGGAGTTCATACAGTGTGCTGTTCTGAATATGTTTGATACATTTTTTTAACTTGGAGCTTACTGAATGGGAAAACGGTCAACATTTTATAAATTATTGATGAGTAGGTATAGCTACTGTCCTTTGAATTTGCAAGGGAGATATTGGTAAGAACCCAGCACAGTCCAACGAATCTGAAAAAAAGAGCCCTAGAACGTTTGGCCTTGTTTAGGACACTAGAGGAATGTTTTTAGTCAAGGCTTGTTGGCGAAATCAGATATTAGATGTTTTTGCCTTAGAACTATTGTCTTGAGGCTGTTATCCAGAGATAATAGCTCCTGTCTATACAGACAAGAAATTCCAGGTTGTTCCAGTTGTCTCATTCTCCTTCCTATCCTGATTAATTCACAGACTACTGTGTTTTTCCGTAACACTTTGAACTTTACCCATCAGCAACAGCACTCTCACTTCCCTGATCATTAGTGTTGGGAAGAAAGATCTTGCCAGGAGTTATGGATTCTCTTGTAACTAATTTCAAACTCTTTATTTGTCTCCTGAATGTTTCAATAAAGAAAAATCAAGTGAGACAAAATTAGGTCAATATTATCCGAATCCCATAGGTTCTAAGTGAGCAACTGTAGCCCTCAAGGTCTTGTTAGACTCCGACTCCTAGGTCTGACCCTAACATTAAACACAATATGGCAGCCATTTTAGGTGACAGGTGCTGGGAGAAGGGCGCCAGTACAAGGAATTGAAGGACAGAGTGGTGCCTGTCATGTGATTTGCTGTGGGGTACTGAGTTGACCTTGGATGTGAAGGATACAGTTTCATCACCAATGCTGAAATAAGATTCAATTGCCAAGTCAGTTCTACATGTGAAGTGGGGTGGGGTGCCCATCATCTTGTCCTTTTTTTATGGAAGCAAGCAGTCTTCTGTCAGCCTCAGCCAGCATGGACAGTGATCAAGAATTATAGTTTTAATCCAGAAACATTTGGTGGTCTGTATGTTCCCTACCATAGGTGGTTCTTACCCCAATGTTCTCATAAGTCTGAATTTGAACACAAAGCCATCTCTGCACTCTGGAAGAAACACTTGCCTATTTTATAGCCTCTCTGCTTCTGTTACCAAAAGTTTGAAAAGGGTGACTGAGAGTTTACCAATGTAGCTATTCCTTGATTTTTCCATCCACATCAATGTACTCGTTAGGGGTGCAAATGGTTTGGTAAAAGCCCCAAAAGAGAGTCTCTGTTATTCTGAACAAGTCAAAAATTGGACTTTAATGCATAATATATCTGCAAGCAGCTGTGCTCCAGCATATCTCCTACTCAGAGGAGATTGAAAGCTTACTCTAGGGACTACTGTGCTATCTGTGCTACATCTCGTTAAAGGCTTTTGCCATGTACTAAGAATAATATGGTTGCACATTTTTATGAGTACTTTGGAATACACTGGACCGTTTGTAGTGCTGTAACTCATTTTACAATTTGGATTGTTTCATTTTCTGGCATTGTAGCTACCTCAATGCAAATTTGATGGGTTTATCCATTGTGGTTGCATCCGCTGGCTGCTAAATGAGTTCTTTTGTACTAGCTAGTAAGACAGCTTACATCTTGTAAATAATAAAAATAATGGCTCACGATGAAAAAACTGGATCTGGACACATGCGAGTTGGCCTGAAGTTTTGTGTAAAGCTTCAGAATAGAAACTCTGGCCTTTTATTCTTGGGTCAGTGACTTTCACTACTGTTCTTCTCTTTTCATCAAAATGACAAACATTATGCATCCCATTTCAGAGAAGGCTTTAGTCCTTTTTGAGATTATTGAATTTAAATTATAACCTACCTGTGAAGTTTGAGTGTATAGATTTAGCTGTATAACCTGGGCTTGTGTAGTTTGACAGTTCTCGATGCAGAAGGCAATTTCATATAATACCTTCCTTCAGCAGTGATATTTGCCTCCTGGAAGCAGAGAGAGGTTTTTATAATACGGAGTCCTGTAAATAGGCCCACTTTCCTTCTCACTTTACTACAAGCCTCAGACATTGGCCCTTTCAAAAACAAGGTAGTGAAACAGAGTGTCCCTATCGTGGCCAAAGTTATTCTTTGCTTTATTTCTCTATATGCACTATATGCCCTGTTATTCCACCAGTGAGTTATAAGTGACAAACAGGGCTCCCCCCTTTATCCTTGTAGGAATGGTGTGAGATAGATCAGGCTGAGAGGGTTTGGCCAACCCAAGGTCACCCAAAGACTGCTTCTATTGCTTTTTATGCAAGCAGAAGGGAAATGGCATGATATTCACTTGCTTCCAGCTGGGAGTTATAGAGTCACTGCTGTGATTCTCAGGGTCATGCATGCCCTGCTGGCTTGGTGCTCACTTCAGAATCCCAGTGGGGACTCTTTACTTGCTGCCTAGAAGTGAGTGAATGTTATACCATATGCCTCCTGCCTGCATAATAAAGAAACAGAATTTCAGCCTTTGAGTCCAAAGTGAGGATTTGAACCTAGGTCTCCAAGTTAATCATTGGCTTGCAATTTCCATGTGTGGAAATCAAACTGCCCATAAGAATAGATGCTTGAATTATGTAAAGAGCAGTAGAGAGCTGGCCTTTCTTCCTTCATTGCCTTTGGTGAAACTAAAATGTTGAGATGACCTTAACAGTATTATTGAGGTTTGTTCTTTTTTCATTCATGTGAAGATTAAGCTTAGGCACTGACTCCTTCTTTCTTTCAATGTGCATATAGCAGCATAAAGGTGTACTTCAGAGTACTTCTGGCTTTTTTGTTTGTTTGTTTGTTTTGTTTTTGGCCATTCAACTCCATGTATACAACTTCCCTCTTGAATATTCTCCCCTGTTCCCTTTATTTGATGTGTTGTGCCCACTTTTTTTTCTGAAGAGAAATGAAAAACAGAAAACTGCTGTTGACGACTATAGATGAAAGTGTCTGGATTTCAATTCTATAAGCAATTAGACTTTGCAGAGCTATCAGTAATCAGAAGCAGCATAACTTTAAAAAATTCTAAACAGGACTCCTTTTAGGGTAGCATTCTTCTTTTCCCTGTCTCCACTTGCTGAAACCCCACAGTCTTTCCTTATGTGATACTGGGAAGCCATTTTCACTAAAAGGTAAAGTCCATGGGAAGAATGACGGATATAAATGGGAGATATAAATTTGTCCAGGTACTGAGTAACTGCACCAGTCTTCACATGTTTGGGAATAGATTGAGGGTTTGCTTTTCAATAGCCCTCCAGCCAGGAATTTATGGTGAATATTTTAATCAGCATAACAAACTCAAGCCTTTTTCCTATCTTTAGCATTTTAGGGGGAACAGGGATTGTCCTGCAGCTACTCATACCACCTCCCCAGCTCCATGGTTAGAAGAGAGGCTGAGAGTAACTATGCCATTCTGTTGATGATAAACCTGGGGTAACTAAGAGCTAGAGGTCAAAGCAGCAAACCCTTGCCACTCTCCGATTCCTGAGCTGTTGTGGTGTCTGGATGCCTTTGTTACTGAGGCCTGGAACCTCATACTCTTATTGCTGTTTTCCAGTTCTTCCACCTAGAGAATTGGTTAGGAGTAGGAATGAGGTTTGCCCTGATTTAATGTTGAAGGTGCTATGCAAGATCAAGGACAGGGGCATGAATAAGACCTTGATGGTGACAAGAAACTTTGGATTGGCTGACAGAACCAACCAAATATGGTGGATCCTCTGCCCCAGAGATTTAAAATGAGCTTCACATCTTACTGTTAATCCAGTTTATAGGATTTTCATGTCTTGTGAGTAGAGATGGGCACAAACCACTGGTTCAGTGGTTCTGCATGGTTCATTTTCTGGCTGAACAGCTGATCTGTGGTTCAGTGCCCCACTCTAGTGGGCACCCAATCAGCAACAGCACCCTACTCCACTGCTGCCGAGTGGGCACCTGCCAGAGGGGGCAGGATTCCTAACCGCAGATCAGCTGTTTGGCTGTGAAACAAACTGCCAAACCAACAAACCAGAAGTTTGTGTCCATCTCTACTCATGAATATGGATCGAGTGTTCTTTACATTTGCAAATCACACATCCTGTGTTTCTTCTAATCCAAAAGCAGTTCAGAGATGAGCAGCATCAGGTAGTACAATACAAAATGCTACTGGCCACTTAAAAAGTCAGCAGTGATGAATTCTTCTTTCTTGTTGTAATTTCACACACAGAGATGTGCTCATGTTCTTTTGCAAAACAGTTAAATCTGTTTTCTAGATCTCCACAAGTGAGTGGGAGCCAGAGAATTCATAACTATCTTATCTTTCCAGTTTCTGCAGAGGACAGAAAACAGCTTCTTATTAGTTGTTGCAGGAATGGTGGGATAATGAGAGACTTTAAACAATGCAGTAGTTGATGGATAACTCTGGTATGTGCCTCCTCCCTTCACCAGCGTTCATATTTTGTGTGTTATATGTAGCCATGCTCAGGTACATATGTGAGGCCAAAATCGTGACACTCTGGTTTTCAGAGGCATGATGGTGTGGGGAAGAGCAGCACAAAGCATATTGAAACACACTGCGGTAAAGGACATTTTATTGTATCTTATGATACAGTAAGATACAGGAGATTTTATTGAATCTCCTGTGTCTGTGCATCTTGATAGACTTAATTTGTCTCAAATAGACAGTGAAGTAAAACTAATTGCACAGTGAAGAATGCAGGACCCAGGTAAAAGCTTTGATCTAATCTTTTTTAAAATAAAGCAGGAAAGAAGACGCACTTCTGTAAGACAGCAGCACATGAAAGGTATTCACTAAAGAAGCACAATAGGGAAGTGTCCTTATAAAATTGATGAGAGATTAGATAAAAGAAAATAGGGAGAATACTGAGTGGTACACAAAACTAAACCGACTGAATCACTCTGCTACTAATATTCTGTGCCTCAACTGCCAAAGTAATGCCTGATGGGATGGCTCCAGATAAGGATAAACTGAGATGTGACAGGGTAACCATGTTTGTTGTGCATATGCTGGCCCTTGTGAGGATTCAGTTTTTGCCTCCTTAACCTCCCCAAAGAAATCCGGAGTCGTCTTTAACTTTGAACCATGATTATGATTTATTGAATTATTAAACAAAAGGTCCTTATGTAGCTCTTTACTCAAAAACTGTTCTCCTGTCGCCAACGGGTCAGACAAGGGGTTCCAAGCTTCTTTTATAAAAGGATTTAACATTGGGTCTCCCCAAGACCCTTGCCACAAGGGTACAGAGTCCTATTTATCATCTTCAATATCTCCATTATCTAGAAGTGGGGTGACCTCCTCATCTCGAGGGTCGAACCAATTCGGGTCTCTCCCCTCCTCGAATGAAGTCCAGGGTCCGACAGGTACCCCTTCTTCCTGGCTTCCTCCGCTCGCCATGCTCGATGTGCTTGTTCCTCTCTTGCCACAGTCTCCTTTTCTTCTCTTAATTTGCGATGCCACTCACGAGCCTCAGTCTCTCCCCAATATGATGGTCTTTGAGGAAGCCCCCTCCGTCTCCTGTAATCTGCTTCCTCTCTTGGGACCCGCACCCTCTCCCATTTCTCTGTCCATGGGTCTTGTATCCAGACCACTTCCCAACCCCCCGGTATCAGATCCTCCCTCTCTTTTATATCCGCTGTTCCCACCTCCATCACCACCCTTTCCTTTCTCTCCTTTCCCGCCCTTTCTTCTGAGGTTTGAATTGCTACCGTTATCCCGCGCAATTTTGTCTCCAAGTCCCGGGTATCAGTTCCCCGCGGGATGGCCTCTTTGGGCGGTGCGAGAGGGGTCGTTTGAACTTCCCTGTCAATCTTAGAGATGGACGGCACTCCGGCGAGAGCTTCCACACTCTCGCCCTGGGTCTCACAGCCCTGCTCTTTTATATTGTGTGAGAGTCTAATTTTGATGGCAAAGGGAGCAGCAGAGTGAGTGCATCTCATCCTCTCTGGTCCCCTCTCCCCATGCCCATTTCAGCTCATTCAACTAGTATGTAGTGTGCCATACCGAGAAGATAAGGGCCTGCAGGAGCATTCAACTCCCTCTCACGGGGCCCCTTAACTCGTATAAAACAAGTACTTCCCTGGCCTCTTCTTAATGATTGGTGAGCAGGCTCGGTTTGTCTCCATATTTATGCTTATGTATTTATTACATTTTTATCTGGTCCATCTAGTGATAAAGCACTACTCTGGGCAGCGAACATCAATAAAAATATTATATTCTTTCTCATTGAACATATGGAAAAAGCAGATCTATTTTCCTTCCTAACTTGTAATATTGCCATATGCATTTCACAATGTAATGGATTATATGGTTGTTCTTGTTTTGAAGTCCGCCCTGCGTCCACCACATAGTGTGCACTTTAGTGTATGTCATGGTAGTTCCTATAGCTCAGAAAATCCATGCCCACCTGAGCTATTGTAAGGAATGCAGCTAAGCTCAGAGGGAACAAAGAAGTTTGAGGGGAGTGATTGATAACTACTTCTTCCTTTTTAATAAAAAAAATGTTGGTGCTTTGAGTCTTCAAACTCTGTCACCATTACAACACTGGTGTGGGGTTTGGAAGAATTGGGGGCTAGGTGGGAATGGAGTTGGAGAAGAATTCAAGGCTTGTAATTGTCTATGACAAACATTACAAACTTCAGAGATTTGTGTTTCGCAACTTGGAGGTATGCACAGCACCATCTATATTACTATGTAATATAGGCTCAGGAACAAGTTATTTCTTTGAGTGCTTTCTGAATCACTAGTAACTGTGTGCCTGATCAGGATATTTAGAGCATATAGATAGTTGTGTGGTAGACCAGATATTCCTTGCCCTGGATGTTTGCCAAAGTCTTAACCTTAATCTCTTTCAGAAAGAAAGGGACTTTCTCTTGACTTGCAGGTTGAAGTAGTACACCCTTTAAGGGTGGAGTGGTCATTGATGTTTTGCTCTGTTTGTATTCTGTTTTGAATGGCCTAGGTAATTTGTGGCTGGAGTAGGAAGAGGTGCTCCCTCCTGAAATTTTGAGGGTGAAGCTGACACCCCCACCCCATGCACAGTCCTTGATCTGGCTCTGTTTGGTGAAGTAGCTTTTGATTTATCAGTCTTGTCAGGTACAGGACAAGGAATGTTCACAAAAGTTTACTGTTGCATCTGGCTCTGAATTCCTATAGTCTGTGTGTGTTAAAAAAAAAAGACAGTGAACCCTATGTGGTTCTTGCACATTGCAGGGAATATTGTGGAGACAGGCAATATAAAAGTATTCTGCATATTAATTTCTATAAGACATGACAGATCCCAACGTTCGTACTGTAGAGAGAAAAACTTCAGTTCAACATTCTAGTTTGGTGACAGATCAGTTAATGCTGCAATGGAATTCTCAAAGGCAAATAAATGTATAGCTGAACGTGTGAGAAGAATCTCCCTCTCACTATATCATGTGTATTACAATTTGTTAAAGTTTGCCAGCAATTGCACAAATATTTCTCATTCAGCCTAGTTTGTACATTCAGTCTTGCTACAGTTTACACAAAGGGCTCCAAAGATTTATCAAACCACTTAGACTGGAATAGTCCCATTTACTTTAGCAGGAGAACTGTTTTATAGCGTTCCAGCTCCTTGTGTGTCCTCCGCTTAGTGGAGCCATCATGTAATTTTGATAATGGTAGATGGATTACTTGTTTCTTTGGCTTGCAGTTGGGGAAATGTGGCAGGGGGCATTCTCATGTAATTGTGTGATGTTGTAATTGTGCATATGTAAGACAACTTTTTCCCCCATCCATAACTGAAAAGAATGGTGTGGTAAGTTGCAGAGGACTTTAGATTTTGCATTTCCCAACTTGTGCCTTGAAGATCCATTTCAGGAAGCACCATGACATGGCTAAAGTCTTTCATATTTGCAATATCATGAGTTTCCTATGTTTTCCATTCCCCTTAACTCATAGTTATACCACAGCTTATAATTTTTTAAAAATCAGAGTAATGAAACCAAAAATGTAAAAGAAATATCATAAAATCAGTAACTGAAATTGTGTATTACAATATAATCCTTGCAAATGATCAACCAAATAGGAACAGAAAGGGTAAATATACATTCTCACACACACTCATATAGAGGCACAATGGAGAATTGTCAAAATTTAACAGGGAAATGTATCCTGATGTCAAAATGTAACCATTGACATTTAGGTGAAATAAAATGTCCATTATTGCAGAGGAAATAATAATACTAAGCAATTCTTGTTTAGCAAACCAAAATATGTACGCTGTATAATAAATAGGAAATATTTTGATAGGGCAAAAACCACAATAATCCCTCATCCAATCTTCAGAAACACTCAGATTTGTTGACAAATTCCAATGTACTGTCTCTCATACCATTTGCACCTTTTGTTTTCCCTTGCGAAACATAGCAATCTCTAAGCTAGATGTAGTCTCCTTGGTGACCAGAAATTCTGCTCTACTGGTTTTTGTGTCTCTCTCCCCCCCCCCCCCCCCATACCTCATTACTGTCCATTTTATTTTGAAAAGTGATCAGGAGGGCAGAGGGATTCATTGATGATCTGCTCAGCAGCGGTGAAGGTTGTGTCATGTCTGTACTCCTTTTGCAGTGTGATGGAAACTATTGTTTATAAAGGAAGCAGTGTGCTGTTCTTCAAAGTGACACATAGGAACAAGGTCTGGATGGAAAGGAAGGCCACCAGAAATAAAGACTAACCAGCGTAAGGTTGAACTCTACCAACCATATTTTTAACAGTTGTGTGGAGGATGGCATGTTGCCTTCATTCACCTGATGAATGAACTATTTTAAGCAGAGGAGCCCAATCCTCTTTTTCATGTGGCCACCTTATTAGACACAGATACTGATCATTCCCACACAACGTTTCTCGTCACAGTAACATTTAACCTATTTCAAAATGTTCAAAAGCAGCCATATACCTCAAAATAGAATGTTTGTGATAGAGTAAATCCTCAGGTCCCAGTCTCTTTGCTCTTTCCATCTTCTGCCTCCTGGGCCAAAATATGCTGCTGGCCTGTGAGTGTTACACACTTTAATGTCTATGGATTGGTAGTAGGTGTCAGGTGCAAAATGTGCTGGCCTGGCTTATGTATTGTGTACATGGATTGTTTGTGTGCTGGTAGATTCTAGCCCTGGGTGGATAACTTTGCGGGTTGGAATACCTGTAGCCAACTTTCATGGTCCCAGAGCACCCTCAGATAAGGAAATTACTTCTGATTACTCTATAACTAGGAAACCCTGGAATGGGTAATTGTAGATCAGAATCAACTTGATCGTGCAATTATTAATTAGATTTTTGACTCTTGTCCTGAACCTTGATTCGTTCATGGTGCTGTATATGCACATACTCCAGCAACTAACTCCCGTTCTCACACACTCACACATATTTATTTATTTATTTATTTATTTATTTATTTATTTATTTATTTATTTATTTATTTATTTGATTTCTATCCCGCCCATCTAGACCAAAGGTCTACTCTGGGTGGTTTACAACTTTAAAAACAATATACACACTCTCACACACACACACTCTCTCTCAGACACACACAAACACACACTCAGATATAGCCATGTGGTCTCCACATTGCTTCTTTCATAGTAGATGCAAAACAACAATTGAAAGTAGGCTCCAGAATCCTCTTTTCCTTGTTCTTAGTTTATATGGAGAACAGGTTAATCCTTTCCATGTGGAAAATTGATTTGCTTTACAGCAAGACAAAGAGTCTTGTAGAACCTGCAATGTGTTAGACTGCGATACGATAGCCAGTGGCCTGGGATTAAAGCCTATTGCACTGAATAGAACTGATTTCTGAGAGGTTATGTATAGGGTTGCATTGTTAAATGCCATTCCTTGTGGTTGAGTGGATTGCATGCCCTTTTGAAACCAGTATTATACTTAATACTCCAAAGTAAGTGAGTAGCATGGATATTTTCCCCTAGTACACTGTACTTGTTCACACATGCTTTTTATAGATACCTTTTTGTCAAATGTATAGTGATCAGAGAAGCATGTGTGCTTTATTCTTTTTAATTTCTTCTATGACACATGCAATCTGAATGTTGTTGGTGGTGTTATTTTCTTTATTGCTTTTGCCTAATTTGAAGTTTGGCAAAGGATAAAGTAAACAAGGATGCAGTTACTGTGGAAGGTCAAGACAAAGGGAATGCATTCATCCTGCTCCTTATAATAATAATCATGTGCCATCAAGTTAATTCTGATTTATGGTGACCCTTTTTCATGGTTTTCCAGGTAAAGAATACTCAGAAGTGGTTTGCCATTCCTCATATAGACTGCCTAATTTATGTCTCTTATCAATATCTGACTTGAATGAATGAGTGAATGAAATTAAGGAGAAAGGGAGAGAGTTTAGGGATTTAAACTTCCTTGATGAGAGAGGTAGTTTAAATCCTTAACCAGCAGACTCTAGTGGTTAGAAGGTTGGATGAAGATTGGGGAGGTATAGCTTCCAATCCCCTCCAAGCCACAAAAAAGCCTTCTGGGTAACCTTGGGATGACCATTTCCAGTAATTTTTAAAATTAAAACAATTTAAATAAACCCAATCTTTTGATTTAAATTATTTTTTTTAATCTGATTTTTAAAATTTAAATTCAATCCACCCAACCTCCCAGTGTTGTTTTGAGAATAATGTCATTGGTGGGTAGTGGAAGGAGAACAATGTGCATTGCCTTGAGCTTCTTGGTAGGGTATCCAAATCAGATTTCAAAAATCAAGCCTCCTGCAGCCCTGAGGCACACAGGTTGTATTCCCTAATCTGAGGAGGCAGCAGAAAAGAATCACTCAGCTTGTTTGTGCTGACTGTGGACTGAGTGAATTGCTGCAGGAAGAGACTTCAGGCTGTTCAAGATAACCAATGGTTTATTTAATTCCTGCCCCTGGAGGTGATGACAACAGGACAAACATTTTATATGCCTTAGATGAAAACTTCAGAGGTTGCCTTAATCCTGGATTTCTTAACCAAAAGGAAAGTGCAGAGGGCCAGCTAATGTGAAACTGTGGGACTGGAAAGTTGAGTTTGGAGAGATCTTTCCAGCTCTGAAGGCAAATACTTCGTTTCTGCTGAGTGAGGGAGCTTATTCTATACAGCGCTAACTCCAACCATCTGAACGAGAGAGAGGATCCTCACATATGCACTCTGAAGGCAGTCCCACATGGGTGGTTGAGTGCTTAAGGTGACCTGTTGCCTTTAAAAACTGAAAATCATTTTGGACTTTAAAAAGAAAAAGAAAACTCTTGGTCTTATCCAAAGAAGCCATTTGCTTTTTTGGAGAAAGAAAAACAATCCTTTTAATAAGTAGCATTCTCTGCACAGCATTAAAATAAAGTTTGGCCTACCAGTTTCTACCTTAATTCCTCTCCTGACTCTTTCTGGACCTTCCTCTCTCCCTCCCTTTGTATCTGGGATCTGGGTAGGAACAAAAGCAGCACTTTTCTGTGCGCAGGAGTAAGAATTCCTAGTGCGGTCCGTAGCCTTTATTGTTGCAGTTTCTAAAGAGCTGTGGTTACTTTGTGACTCTTTAAAAGGCATTGGCTGTGCAAGTAAGCAGATTCCCCACCCCCCTCACGTACTACCTCCCTTGGACCCAGCAAGGAATTCCGCTGCATCAGAGGGAGCCAGTGTATGAAAATGAAACCTTTTTAAAATGTTAAGCGCTGTGGGCTTCTCAAGGGGAAGAGGACCCCTCTTAGTGAGAGGGAACAGTTTGGAAAACAACAATGCAAGCAGCATTGCCTCACTTTTAAGCTCTTAATCCACTGTAGCCTACTCTTGTGAATGATTAATTAATACAGTTTGTGGTGTTGTGATAATGAGTTGATGGCATCTTTGTTACCATCTTCATGTGACAAAGCCTAATTGAATATTGCAGAATTTTTTTTCCAGATTCTTAGCACAAGAGTAGAGTGATTTATGCCAGATGAGATGCTGTTGCTGGTTTGTAGATTATTTGATAGTATTACTAGTAGATAATAGTAATGGTAATAATCTTATAACTGCAGAGCTGGAAGGGACCCTATGGATTGTCGAGTCTAGCCCCTGTCAAAGAGGCACAGTGGAGAATCGAACTCCCAGCCTCTGGCTGCGCAGCCAGATACCTTAACCACAGAGCTATCCAAGCAGTAGACAGGTGGAATTACATAAATGCATATTTAGGGGCTGCTAGGGATAACCACCGTAGCCTGCAAATGCTAAAATTGCTGTACAGCCTAGATGCTTTTTAGATAAAAGTTTTAGGGTTACTTGCATATTTGCAGTTTCTAGTGTTGCAACCAATTATCCAAATGGACTTAACATTGATGACAAGCTCATAGAGCCACCTGATTATACCTAGCTGATAGCACTCTGTCTATTCTGTCTGTCCAAATGCTTTCTCAAATATTATTCTGAAAGAACCTAAAGCTCCGTGATGGCAGCTTTACAAAGGCATGATTTTTTACTCCCAATAACTTTGGTATGGTGTGAACTTGGAATGAAAAGAAGGCTAAGTAAGCATCTCCGGAAAACTCAAAAGTGGTTTAGAAAAGCCAACCACAAATCAGTGCTCTCTAGATATGTTTGACTAGAATTTCTGTCATCCACAACCAGCATGGCTGGTTGAAGAAAATTTTAATGTGACACAACTGAAGGGTGCCATGTTAAAGAAGGCAGGTATAGAATGATAGGTTTTTCATTTTAATTCATTCAGTTCAAAATGTTGTGAACCCTATTTGCAACTCTAGGTCCATGTTCTTTTCAAATGTTAATTTAATATTAACTCATTTGAGAAAGGTTGAGAACGCAATTCAGGAAATTAAGCTGGATCTCATCAGCACTCTGGAGAAAGAACTGATTAAAAAAAACTTTGCAGACATGTTATCACTTATTTACAAAACTTCAGCAAGTGCCTCCGCAAAAAGAGAACAGCACTGAGAACTTGTAGAGATATACTATAGATTAAAAACATACTTCCCCTCTCTAAGATTTATTCATATCCTGCTCATGTGCTTAGTTTGCTTCACAACTCACCTCATCTTCTAGTTCATGAAAACTCTCCAGTAATTTATTCTGAGGCAGCAGTTCAATCTCCTAGACAGGCTGCAACCTTCTTCTTCTTCTTTTTTAATTTTTTTTTTTTAGTTTTCATGGACAGTAACTCTGGTGTTGGCAAGTTAGCAAGACTTTACAAAGAAGAAGCAGGGAAGCCTTAGGATGCTCTCAGAAGGACAGAACACAGCATGAGGCATATGAAGATCCATCACTGGAAAGATCTGTCACTTCAGCACAGTGAGGTGCTGCTTCTGTTATTCTGCCTCAGAACTGCAGGTCCAGTAAAGAACAGGATGAATCAGAGAATGCATTTGCACCCGCTGACTCAAGCGCACTGTGCTTGTTTGTGCCCTCGGGCATGTTACTCCTTTGTTGTTCTTTGCTGCCCCATGTGTTAAACATGGTGTTAGTAATTCAGGATTGTCTCTCTGAAGTTTGCAGAACCAGAGAATTCCTTTGTGTACCTACAATACCTGGCACAATAGGATTGTCAGAAGAAGGCTACATATCAATGGCAGGCATGTCATTTATAGCTGAAACGCACTTGAAGCTGAAGATAGGTTTGATGACACCTCTCATTTAGGCACCTCTTGAGCGGAAAACAGTGTCTGAGAGAGGACAGAATGCACCAGCAGGAGCAAGAACCCTACTTTTCAAAGGAATGCCCTGTTTCCATAGCTGGCCCTATTATTTTGCAAAAAGCTTTGTGGTTGAATTTTGTGTCATTTTAAAAAAAGTGACATTGGGTAAAGTTAGAGTGTTGGATTGAAACTTTGGAGATCTAGGTTCTGGTCTGTGTTGAGACATGTAACTTTCCATTTATTTATTTATTTATTAGATTTATACCCCGCACCATCTGGCAACGAGGCCACTCTGGGTGGCTAACAACAAGATAAACAACACAATATCAAAACATGATAAAAGTAAAATAATACATACACTCAAACAAATACGATAACCAGCGGGATAAATTAAAACAGATAGCTATGAAGATGGTCTGACCAGTCACTGTTCTCAACCTGATCTCCTCCATGTGATTGTTGTTAAGTTAAAGTGGAGAGGAGGAAAGTTTAAATATGCTGCTTCAGCCTTCTGAAGAAAGTAGGATATAAGGTAGGATATAAATGTAAGTAATAAATGAGCAAAACACTGAGCATCTGACTGTCTGGTACCACATTGTGATGGTTACTTAGATCAAAACCTCCAATATCCAGCAGATGTTCCATACTGGGAGTTTTGTGTAGCAAGTTTAGAATAAAGGCCCTGTCTGTCACAGTGCTACACAGTACTCCCTCAACACAGACTTGTCATTTTCCTTTCCTCCTTATCTCCCATGCTTTGTCTATCCTTCATGCTGTGCAGATTTTTTTTCATTTCCTCTCCACAATGGACTGTATCTCTTGCTTCCCGATTGAAATAGCCATCTATGTTCAGAGGATTTCAGATGTGCAGAGAAATAAGACAGAGTAAGAAACAAAATGGTTCTGATCTGATGAGATCCCTTGCCAAAGCTTAGAAGTAACTTCTTTTTAATGGAGTATTTAATTTATTTAATTTCTGTTTTCATAAACTAAGACACCAATAAGTTACGTTATTATTGTAAACTTCATCTCTTTTGTAGTGCAGTTACAACTGTTCTAGTTGTTTTTATAGTCATTTTAATAGTTCTATGGACTGTGGTCACACTATAGGTGTGTTTTGTATTACAGCGCATTGGATTGTAGTATTTTCTTGTTTATGTAAAATTAATTAACCGTTTTAGTTACTTTTGAACAATAAGGAAGGAAAAATTCAGTTATTTATTGAGAAAGGAACTAACTACTTTTGGAATCTTAAAACTGTTGCTGTAATTAGCTTTTAAGAGTTTTTTTCACATTCTTGTTTCTTTATAATGTATATTGGCTTAACTGTCAAATCAGCTCTGCCCACCATATTTTCTGCTCTATTGTGTTTCCAATACTCATGCTTTCACCTAGAATTGGCAAGATTCTTAAGATTCAGTTGTTACTTACCTTGTTCTCAGCTATACATGGGCATGTTTAGCCTAGGGAAAAGAAGACTGAGGAGAGATATGATAGCACTTCTCCAATACTTGAAAGATTATCATACAGAGGAGGGGCAGGATCTGTTCTCAATCATTCCATATACATATTTGCCTCACCTGGTACAGGGTGTAGTTTCCCAAAGATGCATTCTAGGCTTTCATTTCCTACAGTGCTTCTTGGTGGGAAGCAGATTTTCAGGAAGCACCCTTAACAGATCCTAAAACTAGCACCTAGGAAGCCTTGTGGCAGAAAGTGAAGACCTAGGATGCAGCCTCAGAGGACCTAGTTTGTTTCCAAATGTGAATGGAAGCTTTGCTATAATCAAATAAATATAGGTAGTTCTCTCCTACTGCTTCTATAAACTTTGTCATCTGTGCTGTTCTGACATAGTCCAGAAAGCAGCTGGCACATCAGGAGATGAAGTTCTTCTCTTTTTTTCTACAGCTTCCCCCCCCCCCCCCCCGGCCATCTGCAAAAGTTGCTGTATCCATGGAGAGCAATTGTTGACATTTGCTGTCTTTACCTTCAGCCAAGCAAAGTCTAAGTCCCATTGATCTCAATGGAACCCATTTATAGCTTAATCCTAACTTAATCCTGTTGATTTGGGTGGGACTTCAGCATGATTAGGCTGCAGTGCTTGGCATGCCTGCTTGGAAGTAGCCCCTACTAACTTCAGTGGGGACTTGTGTCTAAGTAAATATCCGTTGGATTGTGGCATGGATGTCTTTGGAGTGGGCCTTTGCTATAGCAGTGGCAGAAATTACTTTTTTGAATGGCAGTCCCCAGAATACCCTAAACAGTATGGTGACTGGAAGTGATATTCTGAGAGCTGGAATTCAGAAAATTAATTCCCCACCCCCTATTTCTGGTGCAAAGCTTGTGTACTTCATTGGTGGTGCAGCATGTGGAAAAAGTTCACCTACATTCAGGGTGGCCTGGTAAAGCATCCAACCACAGAGACTTGCGTAAATGAATTTCTTGGAATGTGGATGTTTAAGAGCATGCGGTGTCTGACACAGGGTAGGGTGCGCACTGCCAAGCTTCACCAGACCTGAGGAATGTCCCACCAATTGAGGGCAAACAGGAACACTCCAGAAGTTCATTTCAGGAAACTGTTCTGCTTTGCTCTCCCCTATCCAGACAGCTTTGAACATTGGTACTAAATCTGAGCTCTTACAAAGCCTTTGGCTTCTAATCAATGAGTTGTGTGGGGGAGTTTTGGAACATCCTGCTTGTCTCTCTTGCTTGGTGTAGGCTCTTATTTTCTTTGCAGCTGCTTTTTGGTTTATTCTGGAATGTAATAGGCACAAGTCGTGTCATTTCCAGTAGCAGCTTCTTGCTGCCGCCTGTCAAGCCTTTGTAAGTCTGCAGCAATTATTCTTCAGCTGACAAAAGTAGAGCAAACCACCTGCTTTGCATCCAGGATCCTGCTCCTCTCAACAGAGTTGATGGCGGGACTGAGGTGGTGCATCACATTGCGTAGCACAATGAGCTGTGTGTTGCTAGAGCTACTGTGCAAGGCTGATGAAGTAGCTATTGGGGAACTGAGTTAGAATGGAAGAATGCTAGAGATGGGCTCTCTGATCCAATTTGTAGCAAATGATGTGCATTCTCTTCACTGTGCTACAGTTCTATTCAGCTGCTGAAAATAGTTGCTTTAGGTATTCATACTGCTTAATAACAGGGATGATCTGTGTATGTGAAGTAGCTGTTGCATGTGAAATATCACAAACACAGTGCTTCTTAAGGGGACACAGATACAGGGGAAAACTGTTCAGGCATTCTTAGACTATGCATTAAGTGGGGAGTGGAATCTACTTCCAGTTCAGTGCATGTTCAGCATAATATGTGAAAAAGACTGCACCAGTGGTAGGCATGACTCTCATAATTCCTCAATATTGGCCATACTTGCTGGGACTTATGGAAATTGTACTTCAACTCTTCTAGATCAGTGACCCCCAACCTTGGGCCTCCAGATGTTCTTGGACTCACAGAAATCCTGGCCAGCAGAGGTGGTGGTGAAGGCTTCTGGGAGTTGTAGTCCAAGAACATCTGGAGGCCCAAGGTTGGGGACCACTGTTCTAGATGATGCCTAGTTGCCTGCCTTGGCTTAATCACTTAATAATCATGTGCCATAAGTCAGTTCTGTCTTATGGTGGCCTTTTTCCTAGTTTTCTAGGTGGAGAGTACTCAGAAGTGGTTTACCATTCTCTTCTAGAGTCACCCTAGGACTGTACAGCTTGCCCATGGCTACACAGGCTGGCTCTTCTCCAGGAGGAACAGACTTTAAACACAGGGTACTATAAAAATAATAGGAGCATTTGATATGTAAATTTATTATCAACTATTAAGAATTTCTTGGATTCAGAGAGTGAAGAAGTACTAAGGCAAATAAACACAGTCCAAGAAATCGTAAAACAGAATACAGAAAAATAGAACACTTTGACCATATGAACGAGAAACAAAAGTACAAATTGTTGTAGTGGATCATTCAAGAGTAAAATAATCCAGAAAAGAAGTGCCAGGAGGAGAGTGTTCTATCTAAAAAGCCGTGGCAGTTTGTTTAGATGGAGCACAACATTATTGTTTAGAGCTTCCACAATGAAAGTTAGAATAGCTCTCATTTATTCCCCATTCCAGTGGGAAAAAGCAGCTCCATAATAAAATTGGAACCTCAGTGGATAGAGTGATGGACTAGGGCTCTGGAGATCAGCGTTCAAGTCCCTCCTCAGCCGTGGAAGCTCACTGCGGGAGTGGAACTTGTAAAACCACTCCTTAAGTATCTCAGCTTGAAAGCCCTACAGTATTAGGGTCACTATAAGTCAGTTCCAACTTGATGGCACAGAACACACAGTATGAGAAGGGGACTCTGGCACTGATCCTCCATGTTACAAAATAAATTAACTCCACAAGAGCATCCTTATTTTCACATGAAATATTGCAAGGTATGCTTTCGTTGGATTAAAAAATGAGAATATTTCCCCTTTCTCTTCATGGAGGGGAAACTGAATGTTGTGCATAGGGAGCATTGCTAGGTATCTGGAAAAACATAAATTTGCTGGCAGTGTGTCTTATTCATTTCCTATTGCTTTTCAAGGGTATTCTCAATTTTCAGATGTTAAGAATGTGTGTGTGTTCAAGCAGAACCACACACCCCTACTCTAACTCTGACTTATCTTAACATACGTGTATTGTGAACATTTCCCTAATGGTCAGAATTTCAAATTTGTTTCATTTTTTTTTTTTTGAATAATTTTGGTAATCTGACCACATGCAAAAAAGCACTTACAAATTGTTTAACCACGTGATTCATAGATACTGAGCAACTGTAAGTATCTTAAACAGCATGGACAAAGGACGATCTTCCTTTCCTCTATTTAAAGGACTGTCCTATCCAAGTCTGGTTTAAAGGTCAAGACCAAAAACAAGAGACAGCAGCGGCTTGAAGCTGCTGGTCACCAGTTAGCCCGTGGATAGCTGACTGAACAGACACCCAAGTCTCGGGATTCCCCACTATGATGAGATGTTCCTCTATTTATATCTGTATCTATCCACATATAAAATAGCACATTTATATTGCACCTCTCCAATCTGTACCCCCCCCCCCTTTTTTGGTGATGGTTTCTTTCCCTCTCCGTGTCCTTTTAATTTTTTTCCCTGAAAATGTGTAAATTGATACCCTTACTCTGGGATTATCTAATTGTGTGTCCAGCAGTCATTTATTGATGTCAGCTGGAATCCAATTAGTTATGTATGCCAGCATTAAGTGTAACAGTGTAAGTCTCATTAGTAAATTGCTGCTAGTTAAGGAATTTCCGGCTGTGTTCCTCATTGCGCAGAAGCCACGTGACAAGTGTGAATCCAACCAAGGACTGTTTTAGCAAATGGCAGTTTGCAACTGAGATTTATGCCTTTGCACATACTCTGAAGTGCATAAGTAGTAGAGCATTCTGCCTGAAAAACCTTGTTACTTATAACAACTTTCCACTTTAAGTCTGTCTGTCTGGATTTATTTCCAGATCACTTTTGACTATATTCATGTCTACCCTGTTTAACAAAGAACAACAAGATGTCTAATCCTCATATAACAGATGTATATCCATGTTACAGGATGCATGCACTGTTATTTTCATTTTTAATTGAGAGAGTAACGGAATCTTTGCCAAGGAGGCCAAACTGTGTGGTTTACTTGCTTTGCGTCATGTGTTTTTGTTGCAGCTTTAAATAACATAGATCAGAGCTCTATCACAATGGGATTTAGTTAGCTTGTACTAAACAGCAGCATTGCTACACCCGGCTCTGAGCGAAATCTAGTTATTTATTGCCTTATTGCACAACTGGTTCATTAAGCCAGGATAAGTAAATTGGGTAACTAGCATCATTTATTACATCTCATGCTGCTTAAATTCTCACTAGATAGAGCAGCCAGATGATCACTCAACCCTTGGTCTTTGACTAAAGATCGGGTTTAACAAAACCTGCTTTTGCAAGAGGAGGTTGCTAATCTCATGACACTGAAGCAGGTGAGGTCACCATCCATCTTTTCCTGGCAGTAGTGGGCAGAATATCCAGATCACTTGGTAAGAGCATGAAGTCTAATCTTGTGGGACACTTGCATTGAGTGCATACCCTAAGGAAGATTACGGCAGTGGCTGGAGCATTTTGCTAGGCAGGAGACATGTTTAAGCTTGGTTCTTTCCCCCTCCCCCAAGTAGTTTGCTTTATGTCTTCTTTTCCTTTTGCATGAGCAGTGACATGAGTTCACCTTACAAGCCAGTTAATGTTAACTAGTTTCAATAGGAATAGTTCTGAGTCTATATTCAAGGCAGTCTATAGACATTCAGTATGGGTGGAAGAGTAGATGGTTCATGACCAGATAGGGAGTTTCTCCCAAATTTAGTGATGAGACACTCCTTTGCTCACTCCAGAGCGCATTAATGGTTTCAAGAAAAAGATGTGAAAACAGAAACAAGATTTAAAGAACAGGTTTTATTACACATCCGTATTTGATTGAGAGAACAGAGCCTGTAGTTGTCTTCAGGTACAATATGCATTAACAATGGAGAGGAAAGACCTACTCTGGTACTCAGTACAGAACAGGTGTCTAAGTTAGTACTGTGGATGCAGGAGACAACATAGATGGGGGGTACCATCAGTTCTGTTTTGTTTCCTTTACTTACAGAAGATGGTGTCCAAGCCAATGTAATGCTGGCGTAAATACCTTTACTCCGTCTAAGTTTAAAACAGACAGACTTTGAATCACAATGAATTTGGGTGGATTTAGAATCATAGAATAATAGAGTTGGAAGGGGCCTATAAGGCCATTAAATTCAGCCGCGTGCTCAGTGCAGGAATCCAAATCAAAGTAGATCTGAAATGGTTGTCCAATTTTCTCTTGAATGCCTACAACGTTGAAGCACATCACCTCCCAGGGTAATTGTTTCCATTGTCATACTGCGTTAGCAGTTAAGAGGTTTTTCCTGATATTTAGCCTACATATGTCTTCCTATAGCTTGAGCCCATTATTATGTGGTTTGCACTCTGGGATGATCAAGAACAGATTCTGCCCCTCCTGTATGACAGCCTTTCAAGTATTTGAAAAGTGCTATCGTATCTCCCCTCAGTCTTCTTTTCAAAAGGCTAAACATGCCCAGTTCTTTTAGTCTTTCCTGATAAGGCTTGGTTTCCAGTCCCCTGATCATCCTTGGTGTCCTTCTCTGAACTTACTCCAGTTTGTTGGCATTCTTCTTAAAGTGCAGTGTCCAGAACTGGACACAGTAGTCTAGATGAGGCCTAATCAGTGCTGAATAGAGGGAGACTTAGTACCTTACGGGATTTGGAATCTATACTTCTATTAATGCATCCTTAAACAGCATTTGCCTTTTTTGTAGCCACATCACACTGTTGACTCATATTCAGCTTTTGATCTACAATTCCAAGATCGTTCTCACTTATACAGTAATATTACTGGGCCAAGTATTTTCCATCTTGTAGCTGTGCATTTCAAGCACTATAATAGAAATCTTAAAGTAATACAAAATTGGACATCCATACACTTATTACAGCCACAGTTCAGTGACATTTAATTGTGGTATTATGAAATACATCATTTGGAAAACAGGGTGTTAATGCCTAAATGGTCATGATAGCCCCGTAGTAATTTTGTTTCGAATTTTGGTTTCTGGTGTGAGTGTGGAAAACAAAATAATGATACTGTGGTTTATATATCAGAGTTTTTAAAGTGTACTTGCTCTTGCTGCCTCCAGAAACTCTTTGTAATGACATTTTGAAACAGAAGTAGAGGGATTGAGTTATGTCCCAATACTGTCTTACAATAATTCTACCTTACAAACAAATGCACACATGCGTGCACACACACACACAATTATCTCCATCGTATGTATTTTGCTTATAATGTACACAGCTCCTAAAATATGAGGAAAAGTAGTTACAATACATGCTAATAATAAAATATGGACTTGCAAGTATAAAAGATAAATATCCTTTGAAGAGTTGCAGCAATAATAAGTTTTTGATGCATTTTCTTACCAGGTGTTCTTTATCCTAAGGTAAGTAATCCATAAGACATGCAAGGTTTGCCTGTGTGAATTGCTCAAATGGCAATCTAGCATTTTGGAAGCCAAACTTGTTTCATGGGACAATGCAGGAAGATGTCTGAGTTGAACTTTGTACATTATGATGACACTTAGAGATAGGAAGCACCAATCAATTGTACTTCCCCTTCCCTTGCATTATGTAACTTTTAAAGGCACTGTCAGCCCCAATGTTCCTGTATTGTTCAGACCATATGCAGTTTTGTATGCTGTCCAGATGTCTTCAGCTGTAATGTGTGAATTTTGAAGGTCTGGTGCATCACTCAGCATACTGGGAATGTCAGCATAGGTGGGGGGGGGGTTAATGCCTCTGGGCTTTCTGGCAGAAAAAGTAATTTACAGTAAATTAGGGAGAGGCACACTAGGACACCGAGTCACTTCAAGTCAAAAAGAATTCCCAATCATAGCTAACAGAAGCAGCCATGTCCAAAATATATGTACAATAGTATGTTACTTATATACTTACTTGAATAATATGTGCAGGACATAAATTGGGACTGGTTTTTTGTTTGTTTTTTTGGTCTTAAAGTAAACACCCTGAGCCCTGAGCATCCCTCATCTACTCTTTTGGCTTTCACTGCCCAAACACATACACTCTTTCTTGAGCCATGAAACAAGCCGAAGGAACTGCTTCCCTTAATTGTTAGTCCTGCTTTTTTTTCCTGTGCCAGGAATAGAAGCCTGACACCTTGAAGCACACTCCCTGTGCTTTAATCACTTGCTCCCACATGACACGAAGAAGAAATAATTAAGGGCAGTGTGAAGTAAATGCCAGTACTACTAACCTTAGCTGTTGGAAGTGCAAGAGCCATTCTTCATTAAAGGGCAGCATTCTCTCCTTGCTGTTATCTTCTTCAGAGGTGGAAATGATGGCAAGCTGCCATCTGGGATATCTGAAGTCAAAGATTCATATTTTTTTGTGACTTGGGACGCCTTATGGGCTTTGTGTGAGCTCCACCATGACAATGATATAGAACTAATAAAAGCTCTAATTAAAGATAGCAATGAAAATGGTGGTTTACAGTGTGTAAAATGTGGGTTTAGAGTGTATAAAATGGCCCTGCTAGTATAGACCCACCAATGTGGAAAGTACAAATGTGTAAGGATTTATTTTGTTTTCTGTTGCATAGTTTCATTTCTTTTCCCTTGTGTTGGTGTCCTCTAATGAAGTGGAAATTAGACACACAAGATCCAGGCTGGCATTTGTTATGTTGTTTCTGACTTATGTTGACTCTATGAATTAGTGACCTCCAGAACTACTATCGCTAGCAGCCCTTTTCAGCTCTTGCAAACTCAATATTTCTTGATTCAATCTGTCTTTTCTTTGATCTTCCTTTTTTCCTATTGCTTTCAGTGTTTCCCAGCCTTATTGTCTCTTCTACTGAATTTTCTTGTGATGTGCCCATTAGTCTCAGACTGGCATGGAGGAGATGCAATTCTATGGCCCCCTGGTCAGAAGAAGGAGTTTTGGATCCAGCATATTCATGGCTGTCTCTGTCCATCCATTGTCTCGCTTTTGGAATATTTTGCCTTGAGTTTTCCACTGTCTACCACTGGTGATAGAGTAACATCCGTGTGCATCCTTATAGCTGTAGCTGGCACCCTGAGGAAACGTTTGCTGTGAGCAGAGCTCCTTTTTAACAGAAGGGACTTTTATCCCATTCTAATTCCTCAGGGAATTAGAGTGTGGTTAAACTGTTGAAATAAATCGGGTGATGGATCAGGGTTTTAAAATTCGGTTTAAAGTCATGTGGTAGTCATGTGGTTTTTGGGTCAGTGTGTGTGTCCTCTGGGACAACTTTTAATTTGTTTTTAAACTGTGTTGTATATCAGTTGAGGGGGCTACATTGGCTTTTAGAATTGTTGCATTATTTTGACTGCTTGGGCACTTCTAAGCTTGCAAAGTACTGAAACACACACACCTGCACACAAAGGGTGGAGAAGGAGAGGAAGCACAGAAGGCACACCAGTAAGTGGCAAAAACCACAGTCATAATTTACTTTTGACAGAGGTGTTCACATATGCCAAAACTATTGAAAATAAGTCAGTTTTACAATCAATATAAAATAAACTACCCTCTTGCAGCCAAGTAAAATATCTCACTTTCCAACCAAAAAAAAATCCATGCTTCCATGTGCATCATGTAGTCACCTTTTTTAAAAACCAATTTCAAACATGCTAAACCCAATTTAAATATAGTTTTTTCCATGTTTAACCATGCCCTAAGAGAGTTCAAATTGCTATGGCTAAAAGAAACGACCATTGTACATAAATTCAAACTGGCTAGGTGAATGTTTCTGTTATGTCATCACCTTATCTCTCTACATGCAGCACTAATTTTACTGCTAGGAATTTTTTGGGACTTTATGTTTTCTGGTGATGATAATGCAGTTTTGGCATTGTTGTTACATGTTGTCAAGTCAAATCCAACTTATGGCAACCCTATGAGTGATCTATCCTCAACAGTGTTGCTCAATTCTTGTAAACTCAAGCCTGTGGCTTTTTTATGAAGTCAATCCATCTCATATTTGGTCTTCCGTATTTCCTGCTGCCTTCAACTTTTTCTAGCATTATTGTCTTCTCTAGCAAGACTTGCCTTCTCATGATGTGCCCAAAGTATGACAGCCTCAGTTATGTCATTTTTGTATTATTTGGGTTAACTCATTTTATGTATTTATAGTGTATTTATATTTTGAAAATGGGTCACTGACCATAATAAAGTATACACATCAGTCTCTTCTCAGTGTTGTTTGAGAATCATGGCAAAGTAGTTTGATTTGAAAATATACTCAGACTTTGGGAAATTTATTGAGTGCCTTCTCAACAGAGTGGATTTGATTTAAATTATTTAAATTTTAAAAATGGAATTTTTAAATCAATTTTTAAAATTTGAATATTGATTTAAATCAATTTGATTGGGGAAAAATAATTGGTTTTTATCCACCCTGCTTCCCAAAGTCACCTTATATCTTTTCCCTTCTATATTGATCCTAATCTTCTGCACTGACATAAGGTTGTGGTTTGTGATATGTTGGTGTACCTCGATTTCTGTCGTGATTTGATGCTCACACCAAAGGCTGTTTCCAATTGGCTCCTTATAGCACTCCAATTAATTTTCCTGGTAGATTTGAAAAATACTTTAACAGAGAGATTGTTATGATTAATTAAAACAGCTAAATACTATGTTGTGTCTGTTTCTGTTTTCAATCCCTGCTAAATAAAGTAAGCTTAGCATTTTGAATTTCCATGCCCAGTTTGGAATCTATGTGAATGTAGTCTATTTTGAGTTCCCAACCTAAGATTATTAAATAACTGTCCAGACTGAAACTGGCTTGATCCAAACTCATTTGGATTTATTCAGTTAATCCAACACTTTCCCCCAAACATGCAGAGCTATGTTAACCAATAAATGATGTTTTTATTGTGCTCTCTCTCTCTCTCTCTCTCTCTCTCTCTCTCTCTGTGTGTGTGTGTGTGTGTGTGTGTGTGACAGAGGGAGAGAGAGAGAGAGAGAGAAATAGCATTTGCACATACTGCATGATAGTTCTGTAAGACAACTGTTGTGGTTGAGTGATTAGCAAAAGTATCCTGCCAAACAGTTTGAGATCCATGGGGGAGAGAGCAATGTTAAAATGATGTATTTGAGATTGGAGTTTGGAAAGTAATTTTGTGCCACTGGTCATGATTGCTGAAAGATTCTAGATGCTGCATTCCAAAACAATATCATTTCCAAACTCTGTTAGAGATGCACCACTTCCCTCCAAAGGAGTTCCCTAGCACCAGAGTATCACACCCTTACAGTCCACATAATAATCAACATTTCCTTTTTCAAAATGTTTCTTCCCTTTCCCCCTAGAACAGTGAAAATAACTTTCCTGCAGCTTGGCAAGGCAAGAGTGTGGAAGTCTTCTAAATAGTCCTTAGATATGCAGTAGAGAAGTAAACAATGGGGTTATAGTTGTCCCCCTCCCCAGCATTGTTCTCCTAGCTGGATTCTCTTTGGGGTGGAAGCCGCTGTAGCTCAGTTGATCTCCGTGGTGATGCATTGATTGACACTGGCTGAAGGCATATGATCCTTTGAAAAGCTGGAGTGTACCATGCAAAATGCTGACACAACCAACTTCTTTACAGCCAGACAAGAACCCCTCTAGGAAAACAGACAATACGAGTATTGAACTTGCAGTGGTCACTGGGGTGTGACTTGACAAGCTGGCACTTAATAGTACCCTATTTGGCCAAGAAAAACACAAGGTACATTTTATTATGTCCAGTATAATAATTGGTTCCTAGTGTAATTTTTTTTTGTTTTTCTAGAGGTGGGGGCTTCCATATGAGTAGCTGTAGTCCCATCGGGCAGTTACGGAAGACTGTTCTACTTCCTTCTCCTCTGCCAACCCTGTAGAGGCAAATATACCAAAAGGAAAATGCCTCTGTCTGCTCTGTGGTCTGTTCCCGTTCCACATCGTAACAGCATTGCTTACAGGGTCAAATTACTGGGACTTTTTGATTAGCATGACTCTGTCGTCTCCCCCACCCCCTTCTCTTTTCTCTCTGAGCTTAGCTACGATTGTCACATTTGTTGGGGTGGGGGATAAATTTTCCAGCTAACAGGATATTGTTGTGTGCTGTACTTGTAATGCAAAGGGGGGGGGGGGTGCCTTCGTCCTGAATGGACTAGAAAAGTTTTGCATATGATGTGTGCCTCATAGGGATGTTGCAACTGGCTTGTTGAAATGAACAAATACAAGTGCCTTCCTTTTAAAAAAAATCTTCTTGCCACTGTGTATGGTAACTGCCATGATGAATGCCTTCTAAACTTAGCCATGACACTACTGCTCCCATTACTGGACATTTCTAGTGCTTGAAGGAAACCAGGGTGAAACTGGGGCTTCTTAAGAAAGCTGCCTCCTTTGCAGTTTGCCTAGACATACTTGTTAGAGAGACTCAGATGTCCTTGAGCAAGCATATATATCACTCTTCTGACCAAACGCTGGTGAGCATAGCACCCTTGGTGTCCCCCCCACGCCCCCATTTTTTTAAAAAGGAACACCTGGGGTCTTTCTACTTAGCAGAAAGGAGGGAACATTCATAAAGCATTGTCATGATCACCTGGCATTAATCTCTCAGGCAGGTGAGAATGGGCTTAGTTTGCCAAGTGCAGAGAATCTGGCACAAGTGATAAATCAGATGCAAATGAAAATCAAGGTCAGGGAATCTAAGTCTGAGAAACCGATTGTGTCTGTTTATGCTGCCTGTTTTAATGAGAGCTGGTTTATTTATGTGTATATGTGTGTGTTTGTTATGTGTTAGACAAAGTGGGATCTAGTATATTTCTACATATTTAAGATGCTACTGGATTCTTTGTTGTTGCTGCATTTGGTGCCTACCCGAACAGTTAGGAGGAGATTCCATGTCTAGCTGTGATCTCCTTGTCTCCTCACCCCTTAATTTGTACTTCAGCCTCTCTATCAGCACTATTTGCATTTTACCTGCCTCTGCACTCATCTTGTGCTGGCCACTACTTGTATGCAGTACAGTACACAGAGTTCATAGGGGTCATAGAGCAGGGGTCCTTGTTGTGCTGCCCACTTAATATGTGATTTTGACATACAGTTTAATTTAAGAATGGGCCTGTTGATGGTCTTTTTAGAAGCACTGAGTCTATATGCCTCAACAAAACCAAGTCCTCATTTTTTGCCAAATAAATGCTGAAATGCGCAGCTGGTGGTGTGATCTGTATAGATAGAAAACACTAGATAAAATAGAAGTTGTGCTCCAGAAAAGCAACTTTTCAAAACCTCAGAGTGTGGCATAGCGATTCCAGGAGTGATCAGCAAAAATAACAACAGCTGAAGCCCTCTCAAACACAACCACTTCTAGCAGCTCCTTTTGGAGCAGGAAAGTTCCTTTTTCAGCTCACTCTTGGATTTCAGGCTTTAGCAACTTGCTGTATCAACCCCGCTGCTGAATAAGGATATCAGCTAATTCCCTGCCAGGAACATGACTACCTGGCAGGGAAGCTTTGTTTCCTTTTTGTAAGTAGAATGTCAAACCCCCTGACCGAGTGGCAGAGTCCTGCAGGGAGAAATGAGCCAGTAAGGCAGGAAAGCTGCTGTGACCTCTTCCCTGCCTGCAGGTACTAAGTCTGGGGCAACACAGCATTAGTGTCGTGGTCCCCCCCCCCCCCCCAGCTAATTCAACCTTTGTCCTACAAGTGCAGATGTGGTAATTCAAGATCTTGGGGGCTTTCCTTTGAAAACCTTTTGTTGCTCGTGCAAAGGAGCAAAACAGGAACAAACAACTCTCTGTGAAATTATGTAGAAGGTAGATATAGGGGACATGCTAAGGCTTTTTTTTTTTAATTCCCCAGGGAGTTTAACAGGTAACCAGTAGCTAGCTGCTTTCATTGCTTTGCTCTTTCTGTTTGATATGATTTTTTATACTGCCTTTTGCAGATGTCTGCCTAAAAAGAAATAACTGACCGGTATTCAACATCATGCTCTTAATATGACAGAACCTCCTACTACATGTCTCTGCAGCCTTTCGTGCTACCCAAAAACCAGCAGCAGACAGTTTTCCAGCCCTTCAGAGCCAGTTCTGGGAGTGTACATGGGCTGCATGGACTAAGGGGGAGCACTCACTCCTGATTCCACTTGATGGAGCAGTTCCAATGCCATCCCCCACCCCATTGGATCTTGACATCTAGTGTTTTATTATTGTTATTACAGCAAACAAATTGTAACCTGCTTTGGATATCTTAAACACTAAATATTTCAAATAAACAAATTCAGACACTGCTACACCCTTCTCTGTAATGTTGGTTTGTACGGCAGGAACAGCCATGCTGGAACATGCACTTTAACATTAATAGGGCTCATGGTATAAAATCTTTTCAAAGCCAGTTGTGCTTAATTGATTGAGTCCCTTCCCCACCCCTAGTCGGCTTTTCATAACCTCTGTAAGATAGCATTTCCTGAAATGAAATGCCCAGCCCTTCTGTGTGCGTTGAGGGTGGGGGTGAGTCACAGTGGTCTGTCTCTCCCCAACACTATTGCAAGCCTGAATGATGCAGCAGTATAGAATTGGAAGAGATGGTGGCAAACGTATATTGTGCGTGCCAGCACAGTGAAGACTGAAAGTTTTATTGCCCATTGCTGGAAAGATAGAAGGGGAGGTGTAAGCCACTGAAAAGGAACCAGAGCTTTCTAGCCTGTTTGCTTGTTTAAAAGTTAAATGTAGATAGAAGGCATGAACTCAACCTGTGATGTTGGCAAGACTGCATATCCCTATCCCTGCCTCTGACTGCAAAATGTGTGCATGTAGGGACACCTCCAAATTATCTTTGTGAGTATCAGAATAGTTTCAAGTGATTGTCAAATTAACTATTTAACCACTATTGCAGGGTGTGGAAGGGCATTCCTTCACCCTTTAGCATTGCAGCAGGGCTTGAAGAAATGTTATTTCTCCATTTTTACAGCCAGGACAAGGGATATATTCAGTGCTGTATCCTGAGTGATTCATGGGATGCTATGAGATGACTGTAAGGCTAGGCAACTCTGCATCCTGTATGTATTTTAGACTATGATTCTCATGATCCTTGCTGGTCAGGACTGGTGTGAGTTGTATTCCCAAATATCTGTCAGGCATTAGATTAAAAAAAAATCAAATCAAAATCAAATAAATTTATTGTCATTGTAAGTATATACATAGTACGTATACCCATACAACGAAATTCACACAGACACCCAGAGACCAGACCCACATGCACACACATAAAAAATCCCCAAACACTCCCCCCAACTAAAAATCCCCCACTAAGAATACAAACATCTACACCGCAGGCTAAGTAACACTGTCCAACTATTCACTACTGGTGGTCTTTAAGCTCATTATTAAGTGCAATTATAGCTCTGGGATAAAAACTATTCAGAAAACGTGTGGTCCGAGTCTTAATTGTTCTATATCTTCTGCCAGACGGCAACAGTTCAAAAAAGTTGTAAGCAGGGTAAGCAGGATGGGAAGAATCTCTCAGGATGTTGTGTGACTTCCTCAGACAGCGGGATGTGAAGATGTCATCCAGGGTTGATAGCTGGAGCCCAATGATATTCTGGGCAATTTTAATGGTTCTCTGTAGAGCTTTTTTGTCCGCTACAGAGCTACTCCCAAACCATACCAGAATGCCATAAGTTAGGACACTCTCAATGGTGCTACGATAGTAGGACAGAAGTAAATGCTGAGATAAATTTAACTTCCCGAGCATTATCAGGAAATACAGCCTCTTCTGTGCCTTCTTCACTAGCATGTTGGCATTTATAGTCCATGAGAGGTCCTCTGAGATGTAAGTGCCCAGAAATTTAAAACTACCAACTCTCTCCACTTCCTCGCCATTTATGTACAGTGGTAAATGTACATTTCTCTTCCTCCTAAAATTAATTATGAGTTCTTTGGTTTTTTTGATGTTAAGTGTAAGATTATTTTCTTTACACCAGAGTATCAACCCTTGTACTTCCTTTCTGTAAGCAGACTCATTGTTCTTATTTATGAGCCCCAGCACTGTCGTATCGTCCGCAAATTTAATAATTGCGTTGGTGTTATACAGTGGGGTGCAATCGTGTGTACATGGAATAGAGGAAGGGACTTAGCAAACAACCGTGGGGAGCTCCTGTACTTAGTACCAGGGTAGAAGAATGGTGAGATCCCATCCTTACTGACTGTGGCCTATCTGTCAGAAAGTCCTTTACCCACACACAAATCTTCTGAGGTAATCCCAGGTTGATCATTTTAAAAAACAACCTATTGGGTAGAATGGTATTAAAAGCAGAGCTATATTGCATACTCCTGGTGTAAGATAAGGGCAGAAATGGCACATGACATACCCAGTGGCATGTATTACTCTGTTGATTTTTTTTTAAGCAATGGCAGTTTGGGGAGGCTGCAGATATAAAAGAAGGAATAGGGAAACAATTGAAGACAAATAACTGCACAAATCTTTATAGTCATTTCTTTTGCTCAAAATCCTTTCCTAGTAGTTTCAAATGTACTTGGTAGGAAGCAATGCAGCTAATGGTAGGAGAAACCATTAATTGATCTAATACTAGTAGACTGTAGTATGTGGTTCCTCCAAGAGATGAATAAGGGTGCTTCATGCCATCTCTGGCAAGGGGCACAAAGCTCTTTCTAGCTTTTCCTTAATATATTCATGACCAGGGAATATTTTCTATAATACTTTGGCGAGTTTTGGCTCCTAGATCTTTCTGCAATAGCAAATGAAAGCAGGGGATGAGAAGCAAACAAATAACCAGGGTATGTAGTATTCGTACTACAAACATAAAAGTGATATAAGTTTGATATTATCTATCTATTGTCAGGAGGGACGTGGTGGCGCTGCGGGTTAAACCACAGAAGCCTCTGTGCTGTAAGGTCTATAGATCTGCAGCTGTAAGATCGAATCCACGTGACGGAGTGAGCGCCCATTGCTTGTCCCAGCTCCCGCCAACCTAGCGGTTCGAAAGCATGCAAATGCGAGTAGATAAATAGGGACCACCTCGGTGGGAAGGTAACAGCGTTCCGTGTCTAAGTCGCACTGGCCATGTGACCACGGAAGATTGTCTTCGGGCAAATGCTGGCTCTATGGCTTGGAAACGGGGATGAGCACCGCCCCCTAGAGTCGGACACGACTGGACAAATTGTCAAGGGGAACCTTTACCTTTACCTTTTATCTATTGTCAGATAATTTGTAGTTATTCCAAGGAATTCAGGTGCTTTTCCTCTAGGTTTTAATTTTGTAAGGATATTACATTTTCCCTTCAACAATATTTTGTTGGAGGAGAAAATGTAGCTCTTGTCCTTCCCTGTGCACTTGGTACCTATTTGGTTTTTTATGAATGTGTGAAGGGTTGTTATGGACTGTTATAAAAGTTGAGAGTAATAGTCTAGTTTTCTGCATTGATCCTTATTGTACCCTAGTAGGTGCAGTTAACTCCTCACATCGGTTTCCAGATGTTTATCCCTTTAGAGATTGGCCTTCAGAAGTAGATTTCCCACAAATGGAAAATGGAGGAAAGGAGCATAAAGCAGAAGGAATGAAAAGCAATTTGTTCATATAAGTTTCCACCTATCCCACCTACTTTGACTAGGTTTTGTCTAGGAACATTTTTCACCAAAAATGAGCTGGAAGGATTCTTTTTGGCTAATTTTCCTTCTGAGCCAGCTCCTAATGCCCAGAAGACTTGCTATGGTCTTCCAAAATAGTCTTGTAAATTCTTTGCTTCCCAAAGCTCGGCTTTGTGGCACAAGTCAAAGTTGAGCCATTGTTTGCAATTGCTACAACAAAGCACCTTCATCCAGAGGCTTTATGCTTTTCTTTGCTTAGCCATTGCACACACTCACACCTCTGTTCTTGCTAACAGGAGAGGGAAGTAGTATGTCTGTTCTTCCTCCATCCCCCCTCCCAAGTAAGGCTTATTCCTGATTACATTCTGATTCTTTTCCGTAAAGCAAAGCTACCTTTCCTGTTCCAATTCCAGTTTCACAGACTAGAAACCAGACTTTTTCTTTGTGTTTGATTCTCCCTGTAACCCAAGGGGTCATGCTAGCTATATTTCCTCCTAGCAGTAGAGTTTGGCACTGTGGTTATTGTCATTCCTTCCTTCATGCCAGCTGTTGCTAACCTGCTGTGGTCTTTGCTAGTCATGAGGACGGCAGTGTTGACCACAGGGATCAGTATTGTCCAGATAATGCGCAGATGTTGCATGTGCTGATTCAGCTTGTCCGACAGGCCAGAAAGCATGCACATTCAAATACCCTTTGATGGATAATAGTGCTTCGTAATCCGGAAGAACTGAATATCCACCTTGGATGGCAACTCCCACATGGACACACTGTTCAGGGAGAAATTATTGTCTGTTTTCAAAAACTAGATATCATTGGTGTACTTTTAATTGCCAATCTTTAAAAGATAGGCCAGTCCAGAAGTGAAGGGTTTTGTTACATAACCATTTCCTGACCAAACAGAAGCTATATGCTTCTGTATATGCTTTCATTTTTCTACGTGCTTTAAAAATTCTTCATGCTTAATGTTAATAATTAATATTACTTTTTTTTCTACATCCTAACTTTTACATATGCTTTTCAATATTCTTTTCAGATATTATACATATGTAAAAAAAAATCATATCCATAAATTTGTGGCATTGTTATATATTAATTGTTTCATTAATTGTTCTTCCATATAAGATCATGGGCCAGCCCTTTGCCTGCAGGGAGGAAATCTGTATAATCTGAGGTGAAATCTCATACTTCAAGTCAGTGGACTGCAGTTCCCAGAAGCCTTCACCACCAGCTATGTTGGGAGTTGCAGTCGAAGAACACCTGGGTTACCGAAGGTTGGAAACTACTGCCTCAAATGGATTCTACAAACTTGCAGCCTTCATTTTGGAACTTTACTTTAAACTACCCTAATTCTGTCCCTTCTCCACAGGGTCTGAAGTGGCCAGCCTGAGGAAGAGTCCTACAGGACTTGAAGGCCAGTCTGTTCTTGAAATTATAGTGGTTTAATGCCCAAATTTGGTTTTAGATTTTGCAGAATGACCATGCTGCTGCTGCTATTAATTGTTGCCAGGTTTTTTTAGCAAGTAATTCCATAGAGCTGTGTGATTCAGTACACTAGTTATGTCTCAAGGATTAGAATTGGATTTTCAGATATGGACTTTAAAATATGAATATGCATGTTGCATTTGCTACTCTTCCTCTTTTCTCTTTGTCTAGTGTGGTAACTAACAAACTCAAAAATGGATTTCACTGGTATGTCAGTGTTTTATTTTTATTTTTTAAAAAAACAAAGAAACACCTCCCTGTGGTTGCAAAACAGGAATCAATAACTAGAAGCTTGCCAAGCAGGCGAATACTTTCATTAGGAAAAGTCTTGGCCTGACAAATCATAAAAGTGGATTGCTGTTATCTAGTAGTATAGTTGGGAGGAAAGCGATGATTGGGAGGAAAGCAATGACAAACCTAGACAGCATCTTAAAAAGCAGAGACATCACCTTGCCGACAAAGGTCCTCATAGTCAAAGCTATGGTTTTTCCAGTAGCGATGTATGGAAGTGAGAGCTGGACCATAAAGAAGGCTGACTGCCGAAGAATTGATGCTTTTGAATTGTGGTGCTGGAGGAGACTCTTGAGAGTCCCCTGGACTGCAAAGAGAACAAACCTACCCATTTTGAAGGAAATCAACCCTGAGTGCTCACTGGAAGGACAGATCCTGAAGCTGAGGCTCCAATACTTTGGCCATCTCATGAGAAGAGAAGACTCCCTGGAAAAGACCCTGATGTTGGGAAAGTGTGAAGGCAAGAGGAGAAGGGGATGACAGAGGACGAGATGGTTGGACAGTGTCACCGAAGCTACCAAGATGAATTTGACCCAACTCCGGGAGGCAGTGGAAGACAGGAGGGCCTGGTGTGCTCTGGTCCATGGGGTCACGAAGAGTCAGACACGACTTAACAACTAAACATCAACAACAATAGTATAGTAGATACTATAGACTTTAAATCTGGCACATTTTATATCTTTCCGTCTTTGGAACTTCTCTTTAGCATTGGCCTCTTATACTTCATGCTGATGAATCTACTGATGTACAGAAATCAAAAGTGTTGGTTTTTTTTTGGAACATGATTGCTCTTTGTCATACTTTGGCGGTATAGGGCTTTAGGAACAAAGCAAATTTTAAAACTAAAGGTGATAAAACAACAAAACACAACAAGAGCAGCTTATATTGTGTTAGATGTGAATCATTGCAGCTCACCTGGCCTGGGAGAGAATGGTTTGGGGGCATTCAGTATGGATTTGCATCAGGAAGTCTATGTATGCAGTTTCAGAAGATATACTGTAGCTGTGTTAGTCTGTGCCAGCATATCAGGCAAAAACAAAATAAGATAAAAATAAAGAAGACAAAAGTGTTGTGGCACCTTAAAAACTAACTACTATATTTTACATTAAAATATAGCAGTTAGTCTTTAAGGTGCCACAACAGTTTTGTCTTCTGTGTATGTAATGGAAGAGAGAATATTCAATAGTGATTATTGGGCACTTATTTCACTGTGGCATTTGAGCACAGAAAGATAACACAGTAAGATAAAGTTGTATATTTGAAGATGCCGACCACAGAGACTGGCAAAACATTAGGAAGAAAAACCTCCAGAACACGGCCAAACAGCCCGAAAAACCCACAACAACCATTGTATAATTTTGCTTGCTCAGTAATGTTTGGAACCACTAGTCAAGTGCTTTCTTTTTCACTTTTAACAGCAAATAGAACAGAAGGTCTTGCAGCACTTTTGAGATCTACAGATAGATATATGATAGTGCAAGATTCCATGGATTACAACCCATTTCTTCAGACCCATGGAGTATAGTTTTTTAGGGCACAGGTTTATATGCACAGTGCATGTGGTAATGGGGATGGGGACAGTGTTAATTGAAATACAGAAGATCTGAAGACAAACAAGAGAGCATTCCATTGACAATCAACTAAGTAAAAACTATTTGGGGGAGAAAATACTTCCTGTATCTCATTAGTAATCTGTTCCATATACAGTAGTTCTGTATAGCAACACCTTTTGCCCAAAGATTTAAGCCAAAACAGGGTTAGAAACAAGAGGGAGGAATAAAATTGCCATCATGATCTTGGACAATGCTGATCACAAAGAAGTTTAAAATGACATGGTTCTGATCCTAGCATACTTACTGGAGAGTAATTCATGCCGAAACCCATAAAGCTTGCATTGGATTGTATGGCATGGAAGAAAGAAAATGCATCCATAAGAATTTCTACCATGTGATGTATTTATTTATTTATTTATTTCTTAAACTTATATGCCACTCAATTAGTGCTTGGCACTACTTTGAGTGGTTAACAGATAGAACCGTAAACCAATATTATAATGTAACAGTCACTTTAGTCCACAAGCTTACAAAAAACAAACAAACAAAAAAAGAAATAGGGCCTAAGATCATTCAAGCAGATTCACATTCCCCCAGTAACTTCAGAGTGCTCTCTGGTAGGCCCTTCTTGAACTGTGTGTGCATTACTGTCCTAGACAGCCTAGATGTTCTTTGGCTTATTCTCTGTGTCTTAGTGGCCATTCTTGGTTGACTTCCAGGTAACATGGCTTTTGCACTACCGTGTTTCTCCGAAAATAAGACAGGGTCTTATATTAATTTTTGCTCCAAAAAACACAGTAGGGCTTATTTTCAGGGGATGTTTTATTTTTTTCATGTACAACAATCTACATTTATTCAAATACACTCATGTCATCTTCTGGTTGCTGCACAATGGTGGAGGGCAGGGTTTCACTTAACTGGGGCTTATTTTTGGGCTAGAGCTTATATTACGAGCAACCTGAAAAATCATACTAGGGCTTATTTTCAGGTTAGTCTTATTTTCGGGGAAACAGGGTACTTATTTGAAACTAAGGGCACCTCAAAAGCTAGGTTCCTGGTGTTGGCAAGAAATATTTCTTTTGTTCCAGTTTGTCTTCAGTAGTCATTTAGGGAAACCAGGTGACCAGGATACCATGCTGTGCAGTAGTGTATGAGGTGGGTGTTTTTAGAGTGCTTTGAGGCATAAACATGAAGCATAGCTTTGTCTTGTTCCCCGTCTTATTTCCTGTAGTTTCCCAACTTTCTTCTACGTTGCAAAGAAACTAGTACACAAAACTTTTTTGAGGATGATTCAGTGTTTGTACGCTCAGACTTCTTCTTTCACTGCGTGGGTGCCTGTGTCATCCAGGAATTTATGATGATCCAGGATATGGTGACACAGTTATGAGTTTTCTTTCTCCTTTAGGTCAGTCCCCCTTTCTCCCTTCCCCCAGTCTTTTCTCATTCCTTGCAGTTGAATTTCCAGTGGCCAGAGAGGCATCATCTCTTCCCACTGCCCCCCTCTTCTTTTCGCTGTCCTCTAAAGGTTTCTGCCTGTTATTAAGAATTGCAACACTGCATGCATGCCACCTTGGAAGGAAAGGGCAGTCTTACTTCATAAGCTGAGAACAGGGAAGATTGTTAAATACCTCTTTCCTCTACGAGGAGAATGTTGTAGGCTTGTGACCCACTGTTTCAGCTCCTGATCCATGGGAAGATATAACTATCTTCTGAGGTGTGATTTAACTGTGGGGCCATGGTGCCAAGCCACCATGCTGGTGCAATTTTGAAGACTCATGGGGGGAGGGAGTTGAGCTACCAATATATCTAATCGCCTTTATGTTTCCTGATTTTTTCAGGAACCATGTACACACACAGTATCCTATGTCTGTACTGTACCTCTTATTTGTTGTACCATGTTGATGCATTCATTTCTTTAATGTGGTGTTTGGTGCTTTTCATTTGCCACTATCATGATACCATTAGGTGACACTAGAGTATTATGTCACTAGCGTTTATTGCTCCCATGGCTTTAAAGTAGCAGCAGAGCAAAGGATCTGTGGTTTCTAACAAGCTGCTGGTTTATGAAGGATTTATGGAAATTGTATTGAAAATTAATACAGTTGTATGGATATATGAAAAGTGGCTCCCACTTCACCCACTGCAGGTTATACGTTTTGTATTCCCATCACTGTTTTGTATCATCTCTCCCATCTTTTCTCTTCCACAAGACAGGGTGCAGGAAAATTGGGAGCACCTGAAGGAGGGCTTAACTGGGATGTCTAGGAGGTTTGCATGCTTGGGAAGAAAGAGATTATGAATACTTTAGTGTGGACCTGTGGCAGTTTGCAGAGACATGCAAATAAATAATCAGAGAAGTAGGTTTGAACAGAGCTACAGAAATTATCCATATTAACCAAGACTCATATGAACTATATTAATTCAGATTAACCAGATTATCGAAAGGCCTATCTCTTTTCCCCCATTGTGTTGCTAATCTCTTCAGAAGCGTGACTTTATCTTGAAGCCAGATAAGATTGAAGGCAGGGTTTGTTTTTTTGTTGTTACAATTGGTTGTCTTGTGCTAAAATAAAATGGGACCCAACAACTTCTCAGTGCTAGGTTCACATCTGTTGGCAGCCCCATGGCCAGCCCTGACATTAGACAGAGTGATGTAACTGCCTTAGACAGTGGATGCTTGCTGACAGTGGTGGTAAAGGTAAAGGTAAAGGTTCCCCTTGACAATTTTGTCCAGTCGTGTTCGACTCTAGGGGGCGGTGCTCATCCCCGTTTCCAAGCCATAGAGCCAGCGTTTGTCCGAAGACAATCTTCCGTGGTCACATGGCCAGTGCGACTTAGACACGGAACGCTGTTACCTTCCCACCGAGGTGGTCCCTATTTATCTACTTGCATTTGCATGCTTTCGAACCGCTAGGTTGGCGGGAGCTGGGACAAGCGACGGGTGCTCACTCTGTCGCGTGGATTCGATCTTACAGCTGCAGATCTATAGATCTTACAGCACAGAGGCTTCTGTGGTTTAACCCGCAGCGCCACCACGTCCCTTAGACAGTGGTGGTAGCACACCAATTTTTCCTTCTGAGCCCCCTTGCCATTTTGTTGCCAGAGGTCAGAGCTTTATATGTCACAGAACCTGTTCTGCACACTGAAACTGTCCTCAGGTGTGGTGGTGGACCCTATCCCATTGCTAGTGCTGAAGCAACATTCATCTGCCAGGTTCTGTATATGGACAACCTTAGACACCCAAGTGTCCTTGGCCAGCCCTCACCCCAATTGGCTCACCCCAATTTCACTACCTTTGGAAGGGGTTCCAAAGTTGAATGGGTTATTTCTACCCAGCCTCAGTCAGACTCCTGGTGGGCAATTACTGTGGCACCCCACGTAAATAGCTTGCTTGGAAGCTTGTGGCAATGCAGAGAAAGAACTGAAGCAGGCTAATCCTTGGAAACAGTTGAGGTGAAATCTAACCCTGGTTGTATCAGAGAAGCTTTTCAACATGCAGGCAAAGTTCCTAGCAAAGAGCTGGAAGCTCTGATTTATTACAACTGCTGGAAATACACATCAGTGCAGGGGTGAAAGCTTGTTCTTACAGGAAGTAAATGGTTAACAACAGCCCAATCCATCTCGATGTGTGGACACTTTAATTAGAGTTCCCCCTGAAAATGACAGGAAGGTCCAGGTCTAGATAGGAGAAACAGCTCAGGTTCTTGAGTTCAGAGAACCATAAAGATAATGAATGCAGTTATAACCTCACACACAACAGCTTAACAATATCCTGTGATTTCTCAGCTGCTATTTATACCCCCCTTTCACTTCCTCTCTGAGCAGTTATATTTAGTAGTGCATAGCAACTTACAAAGAAAAATCTCTCACCAGCAGCATTATTAGAATCTAGTGTTTCCAGTTTTAACATCTTGGAGCTGAAAGAAGTAGGGCCAAGGAAGGATCTTGTGTTTCAGCCCAAGCTAATCTTAATCACTTACTTCTTCTTTTTTCTGGAGAGTACATAGTATCTCCTCTAGCATTAAGAGTAACAGTCTACGGTGTATGATCCTTTTCAAGGCCAGTTTTTGGATTTAGACTGGGAATTGCTTTGAATTATCATATACACAGCCTTTCAGCAAACAATTTATTTTAACGTTTGTTTGTTTTGTATTGATTTACATGTATATCCTACCTTTCCTTCAGTAAGCTCAAGGTGGCTCTTTTCTTCCCTTGCTTCATTCTCCTAGCAGCCCTGTAAGTGACTAGCCTTTGCAAGTAACTAGCCTGACATCCCCCAGTGCATTCCATTACCACTGATGGAAGTGGAGGGCTAGAACCTGGATATCCCTTTCCCAGTCCAGCACTCTGAACTGCCACATAGGCTCTGGAACAAAATAGTGATTTTGTATGAGTGCTTCATAGGGCCATTGTGGGAAAAAAAAAATTCAGTCTGAGCAAACCTTTTTAGTTCACCTGTCCAGAGTGAATGAGCGCATGATGAAAAGATAGCTAGTTAGTAGGAGTGCCTGAGGTCAGACACATCTGTACTATGGATTGAGAGTTTCTGCCTACAGCATTTGATTCATGTGACCCAGCTGTAAGGCTTCATGATGATAATGTGGTCTCTGTAAGTTAGTACAGTCTCTTCTACACTGGGAGACCCACATAGCCACAGTGGGGAATATGTGCTTTCCCCCTTGGGATATTCTCAGAGTGCAACTCCTAGCTGTCCTAGCCAGCATGGCCGATAATTAGCAGCCATGGGAATTGCAGTCCAGGAACATATGGAAGGCTACATTGTCCCCTTCCTCCACACCTCCATGTGGGCAACACATGGAGGTGTGGAAACAAATACCCCATGTTCCTTGTTCTGTGTCTGATGAGCTGCTTTTGTGAAGACTCAAAATCAAAATGTGTATATCTAAGATATATAAATGAGTTTGTCCTTCACCTTCTCAAAAACTCTGTTGTATTTCTTTGCCTGCCCATCCCACCATTGCTTGACCAGTTGCTGCCTGCTCGATCCTTTCCATGCTTTCTTTGCCCTTGTGCTCTCTGTCCCCTGATTGTGCCAGGTACAGGAACACAGGAAGCTGCCCTATATCGACACAGCTCAACCTGATGCCCTCCACATGTTATGGACCAAGCTTTGGTCTAAATCATATTGAGGGCACTGAATTGCTTGCCTTATGGCCTACATTTAACTGAGAGAAACTGCCCAGAATTTTGGATGGGGGTCTTTCCTAGTCCATATCTATGGAAGCCATCAATTAAATTTGGGACTTTCTGAGTACAATGTTCTCTTATAGCTAAATTAAGCTCTTTTCCTCAAATCAATCTATCATGCTGTCAGTGCCTAACCTTAATGTATGTGGTGTAGTATCTGTGCCAAGCTAGGTAGGTACAACCAGCACCTGACTGGCCAATCCCCACACAGGTGGCATTAACGAGGGTCCAGCCCCATGGGGCCGGACGGTCCACTCACCAATCCGCCGCGGATCCGGATGGCGCGATTCTACCAATGGCTCCGCAGCGCGCGATCCGCTTGCCACTCCTGGCAGGAGGCAGGAGGACAAGCCTCGCTGCAAGGTCGAAGAGTGGCGAGCAGATCGCGCGCTGTGGAGCCATTGGTAGAATCGCGCCATCCGCGTCTGAGGTGGATCGGTGAGTGCACCATATGGCCCCATGGGGCTGGACCCTCGTTAACGCCACCTGTGCGGGGATATTTGTATTTGTAAACAAATACCCACATCTCTACTCCTGAGTATACTACTGTCACTTCTGTGGAAGAAAAGTGAGGCATGAGTGTTGTAAGGTGAGCAAACATATAATGCCCTCTAGATGTCACTAGGCTGCAGCTATCATTATCCATTCTCCCTCATTAGGCTAGGGTTAGAGCTGCTGTAAAGTGTGGCCCAACAACTTGTGGAAGGCTGCTGTCCCCCACCTACATATACCGTATTTTTCTGTTTATAAGATGACCCAATGTATAAGACAACCCCTCCTTTTCTAACCCCCAAATTTGAAAATTTTCACGATCGCACCCCTTTGGTCCTGAAGCTCTTTCATGGCTGCTTCAGGATCAAAGGGGTGCGATCCTGCTGCCCTTTCACGGCTGCTTTACCCACTTCCTAAGCCCCGCAGGGCTTAGGAGGTGGGTAACACAGCTGTGAAAGGGCGGCACGCTCGCACCCCTTTGATCCTGAAGCCCTTTCATGGCTGCTTCAGGATCAAAGGGGTGCGAGCGTGCCGCCCTTTCACGGCTGCTTTACCCTGTGGCTTCGCAAAAGGCAGGGAAAGCGGCTGCCTTCCGTGTATAAAACAACCCTCAATTTTTTGTCTAATTATTTAAGTAAAAAGTGTTGTTTTATACACGGGAAAATACGGTAAGCTTTCCGGATACAGATTCAGATTAACAGGTAAGGTGGTAAAACCACAAAGTGCAGAGTATTCATGTGAATGCACTGACATACTTGTGGTGAGAATGCAAACTTCCTGTTTCCCGGAATTCCTTGGAACTGCAGAGGTAAATCAGGATGTGGTAAATAGCAATACTGTAACACCATTTCATGTTAGTCTGTAAATACATAAATAACCACTACTTTGTACTTGCATGGCTTCAGTCTAGTCACCTGAGTCTAACCTGGGATGACTTATGCTCTAAATTCTTTGCATGCATAGCAAAACTTGGCTTATTAAAAGCATCCCCTCACAATCTAAGCAAGGCCTGTCAAGTTTTGGTTGTGTGAACTGGCTCTAAATACATATTGCACATTTTGGTAATTATGGACTAATACAGTCTTGCTTGGTCTATCTTGGCTTACATCCTCACTTTCAGGGTCACTTGTCAGGTGAAGGTCTACGTTATTTTTGCTTGCTATCCATGAGATGCTAATTCATAGGCCATTGCTTCTGAGAAGCATTCCTTCCATGTATGTCAGCTCAAGCTTGCTGCCTTTACTAGATCAAACAAGTTTGTGCTCTGCACAGCCATGCAGATCTTGACCTGAGTGTTAGTTTGGCTGAGCTCCAGTCTCCCACTACAGGATGGTAGAATGGGTAATGATGGGTAGTGAAGCAGAACTAACATGGAGCAAGGTCCTGTCATAGAAAAAAAGAACAATTTCTGTGGGAAATGAACAGTCAATCCCAGGACTGTATTGAAGGGTCTGACTGACCTCCTTTATTTCTCTCTGATGCATTCAGTGTTGTCAAAAGGAAAGGGAAACAAGAAAAGGTAAAAAGGTAAAATATTGTCACACTTTAAAAGACTAAAGGGTTTATTTCCACAAGAGCTTCCATGGATCAAAATCTATTTCTGCAGAAACAGTGATTGCAAATACATGTGCCTTATATTTATTCGATGGTGCTGAGACTCATGTCCAGGTAAGTATACACATCAAGGATAAAGTGACTATGGTTTATTAACACAGTAATGTCACTATCAGGGCTGTCAATTAGGAGATCGGAGCCAAGGTGATAAGCTTGGTAGACCTGTCTGTCATAGGAAACTAAGAGTTTTATGGGACGTAGGTTTGTTCTGTGTAGAAAACAAAGGGTGGAAGATGGCATAAATCTGGCAGAAAATGATATAAATCACATTAGATGATGAACAAGTAAATGAGCCTGCGATGCAGCTGCCAGTGTAAATTGGGGGGGGGGGCATATTTGGTATCTAGGTTTGTAATAGGGTCTTGTTTCTGTCTCAGTGTTGTGTTGTCTTCAAAGTGCTGCAGTAGTTTGCCTTCCCACCTTTTCTTTCTCCCCATTACTTTTTGCCAAAATGCCCAGTCTGCTTCTTTGGAAATTGGGCCAAGGATAGAATTCCTTGGGTGATGTGGCGGTTACTTCAGCTGGCTATTATAGGGTGCGTTTCACACTGTCTGGTCGGCTAGAAGTGACAAATTCAGTACACTTGTGCTTCCTTGCAAACACAGGGGGAGGTCTTTCTGTATAGTACTTTATCAGTCCATTAGCATTTGAAGAAAGATAATTGCAATGTTTGATCATTGGACTACAACGCCCATAATTCCCCAGCCCATATATCCAGTGGTTTGCTGGTAACATTTTCAAGTGCAATGCTAAAGTACTATCTTTCTGAGCAGCCAGAATCATGTTGCCAATTTTCACTTGTGTAAGGGAAATCATGTAATCATTAATGAGCAGTGGCAAATTGATGTTCATTTCTGAGATGCTGGTTGCATTCCAGGATGCATGCAGAGTGTGTTGTTATGCATAATGATACAGTAATCTTAAATGATGTTCATATACAACCTAATGATAACCTAGGGCACTTAACAACTGCTGTACTGAAATTTTGATTGCTGATGTGATGAGCATCATGGAGAAAACTGGTGTTACCTACCTACAAAGCAGAGGTATGTGCAAACATTTCTTGGAGCAATTTTGATTAGAAATATTGTAGAGTCAGAGCCAAGTCATAGAGCAGGAGGATCACATTTCTTTCTTCAAAGGTGACAGTTTGGGGTATGTTGAGAATGAACAGGAAGAAAGCATTTTGGGTTTTTTTGCATTTGGTGAAATGCTTTGCAGTTCACAAAGTAAAGTTTGTGTCATAATGAATGTGCTAACTTTTAAAATGTTAGAAGGTTCTTCTCCATTTCTCATATGAATCATATACTACTTTGGAAAGCTCTTAATCAAGTTTGTAATACAGTTGTAAATTAGAAGTGTTGATTAAATAACTGTTTGTAGAAGCAAGTCTCAAATGACATAGGAATTGACTGATCAGCTAATGGGTTTATTTTCCATAAAGTGAGGTAAATATTCCTGTAATGAGAAGAGACGGATATGTATCCTTCTGTCACATCATCGATCAATCCTTCAGGGAGACAGCATACCTGGTAGATCCGTGAATCTTTCTGGCATATTTTGGTTTTAATCCCACACAATAGGGAGTCTCCTACTACAGCTACTCTTCTTTTTGTAGGATGTGGGTTCAGTGACTCTACTTGGCTGAGTTTCACCCTCTCTCATATCTTCCCATGAAGTCTCCTGTATGTCTTCTTCTACATACTGTCCACCAGACTTCTCTTCAAGAATCTGAAAGTGGTTTTGCAGTTCCACTGGTGAAGAGTGTCTCCTTATTTTGCTCCTAAATGTGACCCTTTTGTATGGTCACTATTTTTAATCTCTCCTCAGCATTTTCCTCCTCTGCTTTATCTGCTCTTCTTCCACCTACATTCTTCTTTAGGTTGCTGCTGCTCTTCTGTGTACTCTTCATCTTCTCTTATGGCCTTAAGTGTGGCCACTTGCTGCTCCAGTTCTATCACTTTCTCTTCCAACAGTTCAACCAGTTTGCATTTGCTACTTGTGTACACCATGTTGTTCTCAGGCACGAAGACAGACATTGCACATGCTTTGCAGGTAAACACCACAAAAGTGTCTCTTCCCTCCATGATCCCTGTTACCTTTTTACTTTCTTCTATTTGTCTATGAGTGCCCTGTGCTTCTCTGCCTTGAAGGATTCTGGGAAAGACCACAAATATATAGTTCTCTGCCTTTGTCTCCTTGGTTTCCCTTTTCTTTTGTCTCTTCCTTCACTAGACCTTTCCTTACTATTACGTATTCCCCTGTCAAACACCTGTTCCCTCCCCCCCTTGAAGTTCATATCAGTTTTATTTCTTTGCTATGCTCTGTTAGGTATGAGCAGACAGAGGTCCATTAAATACTAATAAATTAATAATAATAATAATAATAATAATAATAATAATAATAATAATAATAATAATAATAATAATAATAATAATAATAATAATAATAATACCTTTATTGTCAATGCACAACATGTGTGCAGTGAAATTGAACGAGCCTCCATTGATACAACCACACATATATATACACACACACATTATTCCACCGGTATGTACATATTGCATGTTGCACTGAAGCTTCTTGCATCTAAGACTGCTCCCATTCTTCAAGACAGGAGGAGCTTTGAAAGGTATGAAGAAATGTCCAATGTTCAAAATCAAAGACAGTTCTCCTCACCGTGTTGCAATATTTTTTTACCTCCAAGTTTCCTGTGTAATGACGGAGTGGGGAACATATTTTTATGCATGCATGTGAACATAAATAGACATGCCCACAACCTCATCCTCCCATACATATCTCTTGTACAGACACCTATCTTCTCCCTCCACACTGAGATAATCTTTCCACGTGCCTTTCCATCAGCTGAGGACACGAATAAGGAAGACTGTCTAGAGATGCACACTCCTCTCTGTTTAAACTGTGCTCTCAATAGCTGATCAAGCAGCTGCATGCTGATCTGTTGAGAAGACAACTGTGCTGGAACTGGGTGTGTGTCAAAAGAGTCATCCCCATGCCCTTCCCCAGCAGAATCAGGTTGATGATAGTCTGCTAGACATCCATTTCAAAAACTAGTGGGAGCATAATTGTTCAAGGAAGATTATGTGCTGAAATGACTTGCTTCGTGCTGTGGCTTTCCCTGCAAAACTGCAGTGGGGATTTGACAAGGGGGCTCCATGTACAGATGATAGTAGTGACAGCTTGGACATCTGCAGCAGGCCATACAGAAGCATTCCACAAGTCACATATAGCCCACAGGCTGTGGGTTGCACATATGTTCTGTACTGCTAATACAGTATAGAGTGGGATGCACTTAGTTCCACAGCTGGTGTGTGCATATGATAGTCACATTCCAGGTTGATGTGATCAGATGCAGCATCCGGAGTTAACACATTCCCTCACCATGGCAACAGGATATTTGGGCTAAAATGCATATATCCGAAAAGCTCAAAAGATTATCTATCAGTGACACAAGCATTCTGATAGCCAATTATTGCAGTTGCCAGGGGAAATTACAAGACCAGCCCCAAGACCTGGGCATTTGCTTGGGGCTTCAATTTTGCTTTCTGTATCCCTTTCTTTCTCAGATCTGAATGGAATACTTGCCCTCTCGGGATGCCAAGCAGCCTCTGCTGATCCTATGCTCTGTAAGTGCCATGTCTAATGGTTGGATGAGGGTCCCATAGTGGGGTTGCCTAGCAACAGCATTTTCTCTTTCTTTCTGTTTGGCTCTGCCAGAATAGCAAATGGCAAATGAACAGATGACTAGGGCAGGGAACAGAAAACAGAAAAAGTAAGTCTTATTTATGGTACACCCAGACCACTGCTAGTTTCTCCTACATCTCTGAAATCCAAACACCTAATTTCCAAAGAGTTTTCTGTGTTAGTCTGCTACAGCAAAAACAAGGAAGAGCCCTGTAATGTTTTAAGGCCAACTAATTAAATATAGGATGAGCTATATTTGCAGTACATGTGGCCACAAGTTAGACTGTAAACATTGTCAGAGCAAAATGACATGTAGAAAAGTACTGAAAGTAACACAGTTACATTATTAGCATTGGTGATATCCTGGGTCCAGATAAGCTAATCAGCAACTTCTTGTTCTAATTTTTCTTTGGACTTTCTCTGCCCTACTATGGTTCAGTGACACAGTATCCTAGGAGGTTGTCCTCTCAATTTTGAATATTGTCTTTCTGATATCAGATCTGTATTCATTTATTGTTTCGTGTAGAGATTATGCAGAATAGAATCATGGCACTGCTACTAGATGATGGCATATATCATACTGGAAGATGAGCAACTGAGTTGAACCTCAATTGTTCTAGATGGCATTATTAGTTCCTATTACGGTGGTACCACAGTAGTGAATGGGGAACAAAGTTTGCATTTTTTTTTGTTGTCCCTGTATTTTTATATTTATTGTGCAAATTTCTGTTGCTAGTCAGTAGTTGGCTAAGGTATTGTCTATAGCCATGTTTCTCCAACCCAGGCAAGTGTCATCATCCAGCATAACACAAGGAGAAAACGTTGTCTTGTAATGAAATCCAAAAATACCTTTAGTAGGCCATGAACACCTAAAAATTTAACTAGCTTTACTCTTCAGGACTCTTCATCAGACTGGGCACTTCAGAATTGGGTGTAGGGGGGGGGGGGGGGGAAGAAATGTTCCAAAATCTTCCTAGGCAGATGTTAAGTTCAGGATCTCATAGTTTAAAGTGGCATTCCAAAATGGACCCTGCAACCTTGTGCAACCAGTTGAGGTATCAGGTTTCACCTTAGAGAATGTAAATATTTTTTATTTTTTCTTCTCCACAAGAATCTCTTTCTCCCTTTTGATCCTGATCTTCTTAAGAACTCAAAAGCTGGTCTGTTTCTGAGATTTTAATGGTCTAATAAAGGTACTGCCCATCCTTGTTTTCGCACGGTATCTAGGATGTTTTCTGTATAACAGGGAACTAAGAGGTTAGTTGGGAGGAATAATAGATAGTTTCTAAAATACATATTGCTTGCCATTGCTGACTCCAAAATGTATCTCTCCCATGCCATTGTGAATCAACCCTTCCAACTCCATTCTATAATTCTGTGATTCTCTTATTTATTTTTTTAAGGTTGCAAATAGCAACTATGAACTAGTAATAAGAGGTCAATAAATGCATTTACCCATTGACTTACTTACTCAGCCAAAATAGCAACACTAGGCACACACAACAGGAAGGTATTTGCAGGCCTGAGGGAATCCTAAGAGTTTCAAAAGTACACAAAACATAAGGAGAAAAAGAATCATAAGGAAGGGACAGAACAATCTAATGTACATTCAGCTTGGAGTGCTGGTTGATGTTGATTGGAGGAGGAATGGAAAATCAGGTGAATGGAGATTGGAGCACAGTTGCCAAAACTCTGGGAGTTCTGCACTGCAGTGCTTTATTGCCAATCTCTATTGCATTTTCTAATTGCATTGCTTTATCCCCTTTTAAGCATTGTCCTCTGAATTTATTGTGCTGTAAAACCATTGCCCTACTTGGCAGAGAGGAGGGTTTCGTAAGGGTTGCGTGTTAGCTGCAGCTGGAAGGCAGGGTATGCTGGTTCATCAGAAGGGTATCAATTTCAAATCATTAGGGCATTAATTGAATGGAATGGGGTTCTCTTGCCACAGCTCTGTACAGTACCTTCATGAGCCACATGGCTGCTAGCAAGACTTTCCTGAATGTGTGTGGTCATATAAGGCTGGAAGAGAAAGCAGGTTGCAGGAGAGAATTATATGGCAAAATGGAGTATGTGTCATGGGGAAGAAAAGCTCTGGAACAAGAAAAATTGTGGCTGTGTACTAGAATTTGTAAAGCCATGCTTCACATGTATGCATGCATATCAGAAAGGCTTGGAAATTTGTCCTGTGAATTTAATGTGACTGTACTTAAGACTGGAGTTTTATTCACAACCTCGGATACTATCTGTTCTTTGATTGACTGGGAGGGACTTTTCTGGGCTGGGGTGGTTGTATGTCTCTGTCCAGCATTAACCAATTGTTTCTTCCAGAGAGACTCACCTCTCTGTTGAGTGTTCTATCCCTCTGTTTCATTGTTTGGTGGCAGTTGTTTGGTGCTGTTGATTTATTTGGTTGGTTGCTAGTATGTGTGCAATAAAGAAAAATGTATACACAACTCTGTCATTGCAAGCAACTGTAAGTAAAGATACTTTTTTAATTCTTTCTCTTACAAATGTCTCAGAATAAGTGCCAGTTAATGAGAAATAAGTGAATTCTGAGGAACTTGTAGCTATTTTCCTCTGTTCTTCTGCTGTGTAAAGCAAAAAAGAGAATTTTACCAAAAATTCAAAACTGTGCAACACCTAATTAGCAAAAGGGACATAGCAAGTATAAAAACAACAATGGTCTTGTGCACTAGAATTGAAAATATGGGAATCATGCTGTTCCAAGACTGGTATCTTGTGTGTGAATATGTTGGCATATGGAAAATTTTTCAAATAACTGGAACAGAAGAGCAGTTGCCTGCCTGTAAGCATGTCTTCCTGCCTCCCTGACTGTCAATATCTTCCCCATGTTATCACATGGAGGCAGACTTTACTACTGGCCTACTGATGGAACTGTTACTGTTATAGGATTTGCATGTCTTCCTTGGGCTCAATAACAAATTAGGCATTGTTGCATAAAGTGGTTTGAGGAGTCAGAATACTACTTTTCCCTTATACAGAGTAATAGGGAAGGCTGAACATAATGTGATTATTTTTATGCCTCTTCTGATAGTCCATTAATCTCATATACTTTCAAGCTCCTCACTCCAGCCTTAGGGACTAGAAACTTTCTCATGTCCAGTCATACTTGGCATTCAATTCTATTATTGTTTTTATGCTTTAGTGTTACTATAGCAATCTTATTCAACACAGCCTATTTCCCTTTGTCTTGTTTTTATAACAACATATTTCCTCATCAGCATCGACAATATGCTGCAAGGGGAATAACAGAACCATTTCCAATATGTGCACAAGAACAGATAAGTAAGGAATTAATTAAACTGGAAACAGCATAAGAATGAAACCAAACCAAAGCAGTCAGTGTAGGAGTAAGACTAGATGTAATTTGTCCAGGAGGGACAGGAGGAAAGAAGTGAAAAGAACTCCAAGAAAAGCCAAATTAAGTAAATCTGCTGCCAGCATCATGCATTTTTATCAACAATTCCCTAAGGGTACATTCTGTCTGGTTGAATTGCCATTACTGAGCAGCTGCAAGAAACCAGCAGAGAAGAGGAAGGCAATTACTTTGGAAATAAACAGAACTGTGTGCACACTGCAGGTGTGGGCATCTTAGCAATTGGGCAAATAGAGCTAGTCCTTGGAGCCGAAAAGGGTTTAGTTTTTATATGTATGAGAAACAATCAGAATGGTATGCCCCAAATCTGTATGCAGAAATATTAGCAGGCCTCCTTCTGCTGCCCCCTGAAATGCACATGCGCTCGACTGCGTGTGCGTGTGTGCGCGCGCACACACAAAACCAAAAATTTAATCAGTTACAAGAGTAGTTGAAGTTACTTTATTTATTTGTTTGTTTGAAAATAGCATTGCTGTGTTGATTTATTTGTCTATTTATTTGTTACTTTTATATCCATCCCTCGTTTTCTCTAGTTAGCTTGAGGCAGCTTATATAGATATTCTTCTCTCCCTACTTCATTCTCATAACAAGCCTGAAAAATAGTTCAGATGGCTTACAAAAATAATAGCCTCTAGTAAAAAACAGTAAGTGGGTTCGATAAGTTAGTGAGTTAGGTATCTGGCTGCAGAGCCAGAAGTTGGGAGTTCAATTCCCAGTACCAGGATGCTCCCAAAAGAAGGAAATGGTGAACCACTTCTACGTAGAAAACCCTGAAAAGGGTTGCCATAGGTCAGAATTGACTTGACAGCATATAGTTGCTAATTAGAATTGCTGGATAGCTCAGTGGTTTAGGTATCTGACTGTGGAGCCAGAGGTTGGGAGTTCAATTCCCCACTATACTTCCCTGACAGGGGCTGGACTCAATGATCCATAGGGTCTATTCTAGCTCTGCAGTTCTAAGAGTAACATTAACATTAAAACAGTTATAAATTAAAACAGCAATATCCAAAGAATATTATTATAGTATATGCACTTTTCGCGCTTAGTATAGTGTAGTGGATAGAGTGTCAGACTAGCATGCAGGAGACCTGGTTTCAAATTCCTGCACAGCCATGGAAACTCAGAGAGGGAGGAGGGGTGGAACAGATAAAACCCCTTTTCTATATATCTCATTCACCTTGAAAGCCCTGTTAAAGATAAAGGTTCCCCTTGACATTTAGTCCAGTCGTGTCCGACTCTAGGGGGCGGTGCTCATCCCCGTTTCCAAGCCGTAGAGCCAGCGTTTGTCCGAAGACAGTTTCCATGGTCACGTGGCCAGCGCGACTAGACACGGAACGCCATTACCTTCCCCCCGAGGTGGTACCTATTTATCTACTTGCATTTGCATGCTTTCGAACTGCTAGGTTGGCAGGAGCTGGGACAAGCGACGGGAGCTCACTCCGTTGCGTGGATTCGATCTTACGACTGCTGGTCTTCTGACCTTGCAGCACAGAGGCTTCTGCGGTTTAACCAGCAGCACCACCACATCCCTATTAGGGTCACTGTATTTCAGGAGTGAATGACCTCAAGGATACTGGCGGCCAATTTTCAGATTCGGTAGCAGCCCAAGTGCTTTCCTCCCAAAGGGGTGTGCTGAAAGACGCCAATTTACCATTTTAATTTTTGCAAAGTTTTTAAGTATAGATATATCTATTTGCACTGGGGGGCAGGCTAAGGAGTCTTGGGGCCCCTTGAAGCTTAATAGGATTGCCTTCCATGTCCTGTATGTGGCACAAGGGGACTTTAAATTCGGGAAAAGGTACACTGGGTACCCTCAGGGACCACATATTGCCCACCTGCCTTCTCCTGGCAGTCCAGTGAGCATGGAGGGACAAGTTGTTGAGGCACAGAAGAGGGCATTGAAAGCAATGAGAAAAGAGATAGCCCTGGCCACTTTTGTTTCTGACTCTGCCCATCACTGGTTTCAAACCCATTCTGACAGCATGTGGTCCTAATAGATTACTCCTGAGGGAATGCAGCCCTTGGCAGAAGATAGATTCCCCCCCCCCCACTTTTGATGTACAGCCCAGTTTGCCAGCTCATCTTTTGAACTGAAATATGGGTACTTTAAAGACTGGACATGCCTGCTATGTTGAGAGGTACTATAGCATTTGTATGTAGCCACTCCAAACAGTTGAGAATTCAGGTTGCTGTAAGTTTTAGATTAAAATTTAGCCTGAATATATGAGAGAAAGGTGAGCCAGTTTGAAGTTGTAGACAGTAATCTGCAGATGTTTTTAGAGTGAATCATTTCTCAGGTAAAGGCGAAGGAAGATGACCTGATTAAAATGAAAGCAGGCTGATAGGAAACTGAATGATGAGCTTATGCATGTTTTTTATTTTAGTTTTTGCTTTGAATTGTTTGTGTTTAGCTTTATTTTGACTGTTCCGAGAACTGGGTTGAGTAAACATTTGAGGAAGGAGAGGTCTCCAGCCCCACCTGTCTTTCACACGTGTCCATTCTTCACATCTCTTCACGTAAACTTTCTATCCAGTTCAAAGTGCTAGATTGCATGAACAGCCTTCTCACCTAGAGAGATCTCTCTTCTTCAGAAAGTTGTCATCTACCTGAGGAGAATGATTGAAATGCATGAAGAAGGGATAGAACCAGCATGCCCTTATTCTCTATTTACTCTGTCTGGTTCTCAAATACACAAATAGCACTTTAATAATTAATCTCAATCTTTCAGAGGATGTTCTCACAAACCACCAAATTGGTCCCAAATGATCTTGGTAATTCTTGGGACAATTTTGTGAATTGGTAAACAAGATGCAAAATCATGTCTATATTATTGATGTCCAAATTAGACTTTGTCTTCAGATTTTCATGCCTCATGCTGGTGTGACAATGACACAGTGGGTGCTTTTGCATGGGACTGACAACCATATTATTGCTTATTATATCATAGGAATGTTGCCACTGCGTATGATTGATCTCTTAGCATAACTGTAGGTATCCAAAAAGTGTTTACAGCTGGCTCCTTTGGATTAAGAAGCAGCCACTTTGTGAGGTTTCTTTTGTAGTACTTGAAAGCTCTCCTTCTTGTTGCAAGAAATGGCATTTTTTCATGAGACTGATGTTTTGTGAATATTGTTCAGTATGTTTTTACCAGTTATCAGAAATTGTAGAAATCACTTTTTCAGACTACAGTTCCCAGAATCCTGGTTCTTGAGTCCCAAAAAGTAACTCTTTCAAGGCTTCTCAGTTGCCAGCTGAAATGTGCAGTCATGATTTAGAAGTAATTGGCTGCAGTTTAACACCCCCCCCCCTTTACTTATTGCAAATATTAGGGAGTTCTTCATAGTGTCTGCATATCATATGAGCAACCTATTGGACCTGTGCATCTCTCCACTTGGAAATTTTCTGAAGTGAGCATGTTGGTAGAAACTCCATTCCCTTGCACATATTCTGAAGGGTGCCACCAAAACTCCCTCTTGGCAAAGATTTTGGAGATGCATGTTCTTAGATTATCCAGTGTGAAATATCTCACTGTAGAATAAAAGGAGTAGGAAGGGGGAGACTAATATCTTCACAAAAATGCTGAGGAAGCATTTGTCTTTCACTTCTGAATGAGATAAGCATATAATATTTAGCACCGGGTAAATGGGGGGTGCCCATTGCAGTGTAGTGGATAGAGTGACAGACTAGGACTCTGGAGACCAGGGTTTGAAGCCCTACTTGGCCATGGACACTGACCAAGGGAGTGGCACTGGTAAAAACACTCCTTAAATATCTCACTTATCTTAAAAGCCTTATTAGGGTCACTGTAAGTCAGTTCTGACTTGACAGCGCATAACTAATTAACTGTCTAGCACCAACAAAGTAAGGGTAAAAAAAAAACACTCCAAGAAAATGTCATCACATAAAGTGTGATGGTTAGTCATCACATTTTAAACTCCTAGAAGTAAGCCATTTCTTGTCCTTGTTGCCTCCAGTTTGGTACTGACCATCTTCAGACTTACACTTTTAAGTCTCAAATCAATCTGTTGAGCTATTTTCTGAGGAAAAGTCATGGAATCCCACCCACCCCGTTTCTTGCCACAATGGCAGAACGTGATTAATCTCACCCAGACTTAAAAGAGGGCCACATAGATGGCCAAGTAACAATCAAGAAGTTATGTGTTTAAAAATATTGCTGCTACCATACCTAATTGAAACTTGTATATTTGAATTTTTTCTAAACTTAACACTGTCTTTTACAGGGGGGGGGGGGTTCAAGGCTTTGTAATTTCAGTGGCACCAGGGTGTCTTTCACTGTGTATAGATCAGTAAAGTGTGCTATTTTCTAATGCAACTGAGTTTCACCATTTCCCCCACTTTTCTCCCAACAGATCTTGTTGTCACCTTGTTCTATAGGACACAATGAATAAGATGAAAACTTTCAAGCGGCGTTTTTCTCTTTCTGTTCCCCGGACGGAGACTATTGAGGAGTCACTGGCAGAGTTTACAGAGCAGTTCAACCAGCTCAACAACAGGAAAAATGAAGGTAAACAGTGAAGGGTATAGCGGACCCATATTGACAATGGAATGGGCAGTGGAGTGGCAGAGTCTGTTCAAAATCAGGAAAGTCTTCAGAGATGGCACACACCTTTTTAATGAAAAACAATGACCATTTTGGCTTACAAAGTCTTTCGAATGTTCTGAGGGGAAAAAGAGTGCAGTACTATTTATCTTTTTTTTTTAATCTTCAAGAATGTTTTGGCCTGAATAAGGGACCAAAAAATGATTTACCAAAAAGAAAATGGAGGGAGGGAGGAAGGAAGGAAGGTCTACAACAACAATAATTGTAAAACCAATCATTCAGAATAAACGAATTAACACAAAAATTGGAATTTTAACTCAAAAAGAAGCTAGGCAATGTAACATTTTTCCCATTCCACTAAATTATTTGCTTGCTTTCTCTTCATCAAAGTGAATGAACTGCATATTCAGAAATGTAAGCCAACACCTTAAATCAAATTGTGATTCTTTGTGGGCCATTGTTCAACATTAAATACTAAGGGTGTTCTGAAAAATTTCCCACCCTTTCATGACCTCAGGAATGACTTTCATCAGTGACTAATGTGGAAAGTGCCTTGAAGTTTTTTAACTTGAATGATGTTCAACAAAATGGTTTCTGTTGTACTGTTCCTGTGGCTTAGGCATCACCTGTCTACTCTATACCTCTGGGATTCACATTCTTATCTTGAGATTGAAAGCCTTTCAAGGAGATCTGAAGTTGAGAATAGAAATCCCTGGAATATATAGCACATTGATTGTTCCTAAGGCCAATAGTATACTTTCATTCCAGTAAAAACTGCCATTAAAAAACAACATACTTGCTTGGTACCTCATTCAGATTAGAACAGCAAAGCATATTGGACCAAATCCCAGTGGGTATTCACAATACAAATGGAGCTTCTAAAAACAGCATGATATTTTTTTAAAAAGAAATATATATATATTCTTTTAAGAACAGCACACACACGCACACAAACACATACACATACAGCCACTTTAGTACAGCAGAGTAAGCTCCGAGGCCCTTTATTCTGAGAAATTATTTTTATTTCTCTCCCCAGTGAACAGTCAAAAAGAAATAGACTGAAAAGTTTGGCACAGCCTTAGTAAATACTCATGGAGTTAGGCAATTCAATCAAACACACAACAAAAATCTGAGGCATTTGGAAACCTCCTGTGGTTTATTTGATGGTGTGAGTGTGTCTATTTAAAACAGTTGGTTTAAGATTTTAAAAAGTTTTTTTTTTAAATACTTTGAAATATTGTCTTCTGCTAACACAATAAATGCTAAAGGTTAACTACTGAGACTACACAATGATTATAGCCAAGCAGGCTTTAGAACAAGGGTAGGGAACCCCTCCAGATGTTGCTGGACTATAGTTCCCTCCATCCTTCACCATTAGTTGCACTTTTTGTTGCACTTCTACTGCTGATATTTCCATAAGAGGGGTTAAGAGTTTGGCTCTCCGCTGTGCTGTATCTTCATCTTTTTCTTCTGAAGGCTTCTGGGGTTTGAATATAAAATTGTCTGCCTCTGTTTGTGGTTTTAAAAAGCTAATTTCCTACTGCAGTTCTGTTTTTTTCTCCGTCTTCACTGTAAATTCCATTTGTGTCCCTACATCTTTAATTTGTTCAAATAGCTGATCCATCTCTGCTTTTATCTGGTGTATTCCATTAAATATAATGTTTTGAATATTCTTGAGAATGTCTTGTTCCATTGTTGGAAGTGTTATCTGGATTTCTTTCCAGCAGATAGTAAACACAGTAGATGTTCACAGTGGTAGCTTATATCTTGGGCAGAAAACATTTAGAGTTCAGTCTCTCTCTCTCTCCAATCTCCATAGTTAGCAATGGTTGACAGGGGGAAGTGCCCTCCTCCTCTTCAGATCTTTTCCCAAGACTGTTTCTGGCTACTTCACCAATTTAAATCCATCAGTATTTTATGGTTATATTGTCCTGCGGAAGCAAGTTTTATTGCCGCAATTCAAGCAAAGTCATTTTCTCTCCCCCTTTTCTCCTTCATCTTTCTCCCAGTCAAGCCTCAGATGAAGGGGGAGGGGAGAGAATGCTCACCGGTCTGGCCAGATATAGATCTAGTCATTTCTTTTACAGATTGCACCCACTTTCTTCATTGTTTAGGTCCTTAAAAGTTCCATATGTAAAACAAGCCACTCACTTATAGTTTTGGTCAAGATTATTTTCCGAAATCCTTCTGTACTTTTCCGCTCCCTGTCATTGGGGCATTCACAGCTCTGTGCCAAGATGGCACCCAAACAGTTTCTGCTTTCAGATACGACTCCAAAGAGAGGCAAATCCAGGAATCCCCCGAACCTCCTCCCTTCTCAGTCAGATTCCGTTGCTTCAGACTTTCACTTCTCCTAGTAGAAGTCCTTTCCCCCCAAGTTTGGAGGGCTCTGATCAAACATTAACAGGTCTAGAAAAATAACATATGCCTCAGTATGCTGTGCTGCCTTTCTACAAATTGCACTTGAACACAGGACACAGTAAGGCAATGCACAGGGAAACTTAGAATGATAAATGGCAAAGCAAACAGTTGTCTAACTGCCTGGGCAACGTCACCTTTGGGCTTGGCACAGTCTACTAGTACAGAGCGGGGAATGGCATTTGAAAGAGTACCCAACAGCCTATACAAGAGGCACCTTAAGCTTCTCCGTCTGAACGTATTTCCAGCTGTGCCAGTCCCCTAGAAATGTTATCTGCCTGACCCTGATTGATAGCTGTCAGGCTTTTTGGGTCCTTCCTATGAACAACAGCAGAGCTGCAGTGGAACATGCATTGATTTATAATTAGTTTCTTGTCTTCTTCTCTACAAAATCCCAGCATGGACATTCTCATCTGTTTTTTTTTGTTTCAGACATTTTTATGCCACCTGACTTAGTGACATGCCCCACTCTGGGCAGTCAAACAATAAATATAAGCTGTCCTGAACCACTCCTAAAAACCAAAGAAACCGCCCCCCCTAAAGAACAACCATCAGGGAAAAAAAATTAAATCCCCAACAAATAATCCAAAGCCAAATGATGGTGGTATAAGGAGAATCCACATCCTGCCGCTACGTTGGAGGAAGAATGTATTTAAATGCTTCTTTAAAGAGTTTGGTCTTCAGCATCTTCTTAAAGGGAGGGAGGGAGGAGACCTGACAAATTTCCAACAGGAGCCCATTCCACAAAGTTGGGGCCACAACCAAGAAGGCTTGACTCCTGGGGGGGGGGCTTCTTTCCCTCTCTCGGGGTGGCCACCTGTAAGAGCAAGGGCCTGAGAGGACCAGCATATGCTACAGATAGAAACAGTAAAGAATCCTTATTTTTTCATTAATAGGCTTCTTGGAGATTGCTCAATAGGAAAGATTGATCATTAGGAAGAATGGGATGTAGAATAAACTGAGGTTTTTATAGAGTTTGGAATTTAGAACTGAGCAGATGTGTTAACGCTTCGCAAAATAATTAAAAGTTGTGATTCAGGCAAAGCAAAGAGTTTCTGGCCTTTTTCCCCAGGAGATCAAAGCTTGTTTTGGTAGAGGCAGTGTTTAAATATATTTATAAAAAGAGAGAAACTCGTCAAAGGCAGCAGCAACGTCTGCAATTTCCCTTTTAATTTGCTTTGATATTGCATGCAGCCTCATTATGTTCTGAGTGTCAGGGCCTTCTGTGATCCACATGAAAAGTGGAGCAGAATCAAAGAGGCTTCTGCAATGTTCACCCAGAGTCTTTGTCACCAGGAAATATCTTGGCCAAAGCACTTAGGGTTCACATACTCAGTAAAAGTCCTACTGCAGAGGTCTGTGCTTGCTTGGCATTGATTTTTTACTTCCTTGCTGACTGAATGGGATGGTTAGCTTTTCCTCCCATTATCCTTAAGGATAATGTTCTGATCCCACTTTTTTGTTTGCATTTTCTCCATTTTTAATATTCATTCTCAGATGGGTCAGCCAGAACTTCAGACAGTATTCTGAATATAGCCATTCCATAGTTTTAATGTCATGACATTCTTTACATTAATTTCTCTTTTTTCATAGTCATTTACACTGATCCTCCCTTTCGTATTTATTTGCACTCAGTTTTAAAATGCTATTTGAGATTGGGGTACTTTCAGTGCCACAAATCCCATGACTTGTCACTTTCTGTCCTGATTTAATCTACCACTTCCAGGTTTGTTTGTTTGTTCACAAGAAAGCCTGTGCCTCTTTAAACAGATGTGAGCACTTCAGCTGTTGGTTTACACCAGGGCTAAAGCAAAATGACCCTCCTAAATTTGCCCCTGTCCATTTGCAGGTGACAGATTTGGGAGTGCCATTTGTGTAACTGTTGTGTATGTGGTGGTGGTGGGGTTATGTTGAGCTCTCAAATTGGTCTGGCAGAGAAGAATTGCTTACCATCAATGGCCAGGAATTACAGGTGTTTCCCAAAAGTTCATGTGCAGCTTTTCATTCTATGATGAATGACCGCAGGTTGGTCTGCTGTTCTGTTCTGTGCAGTGTGTGCGCATTCATCTGTTCCTGAGTGAATTGGACAGCTGTCTAAATAGACTGAAACCAACACTGTGAAATCCATGTTTACCATGGAAGGTAGTTCTCAGCCAGTGGGATTATTGGCAGTAAGCCAGGCCCCAGGTGGGATCTGAGGAGGAGCATGCCTTGAGGAACTAGACATTGTATTTCAGTTTGCTCAAATGTCCACCTGCTGCTATTTGGCCTTTTCACGCTCATGTATTACATTTCTTGTGATGAATTCATTGGGCAGTACAAATGCAGCTGAAATAGGATTTGATAGAGAGAGAGATTTCAGTTTGGGCCTGTTGTTTCCTGCAGTGTTCCTACCTGCCTCCATTTAATCTGTCCTTTTTATTCCATTTTTATTGTGGAAATGGCAAGAAATCATAGAATCATAGAAAAGTGAAGTTGGAAGGGGCCTACAAGGCCATCAAGTCCAACCCCCTGCTCAATGCAGGAATACAATAAAAGCATATCTGCCAGGTGATTATCTAAGTTTTTGTTGAATGCCTCCAGTGTTGGAGCACTCACCAACTCCTGAGATAACTGGTTCCACTGTCGTACTGCTCTAACAGTTAGGACATTTTTCCTAATATTCAACCGAAATCTGGCTTCCTTTAACTAGAGCCCATTGTTGTGTTTCCTGCACTCTGGGATAATCGAGAACAGATCCTGCCCCTCCTCTGTATGACAGCCTTTCAAATATTTGAAAAGTGCTATCATATCACCCCTCAGTCTTATTTTCTCAAGGCTAAACATGCCCAATTCTTTCAGCCTTTCCTTATAAGGCTTGGTTTCCAGCCCCCTGATCATCCTTGTCACCCTCCTCTGAACTTGTTCCAATTTGTTAGCATCCTTCTTGAAGTGTGGTGTCCAGAACTGAACACAATACTCAAGGTGAGGCCTAACCAGTGCTGAATTTGGAAACTATACTTCTATTAATGCAGCCTAAAATAACATTTGCCTTTTTTGTAGCCACATCACACTGTTGGCTCATATTTAGCTTGTGATCTACGACAATTCCAAGATCCTTCTCGCTTGTAGCTTTGCTGAGCCAGGTATCCCCTATCTTGTAACTGTGTGTTTGGTTTCTTTTTCCAAGGTGCAGTGCTTTGCACTTATCCCTGTTGAATTTCATTCTGTTGTTTTCAGCCCAGTGCTCCATCCTATAAAGGTCATTTTGAATTTTGTTTCTGTTTGTTTCTGTTGTTCTTTACTTAATATTTTGTTCTGGACAAACACAGTATTGCTTTGCTCCCCTCCCCTGTGCAATGAGAAGCCCAGCCCAGACTTTGCAAGTTGGTTACCTTGAGATGAAGAAGTATACTGGAGTCTCACTGTGTTCCTGTGAAAACAATGTGTTTAAAAATCTACAGATTGAGAAGCAATGCTGCAGAAGCAGCAGTACCACTGACAGTTCTGTTTCTAAAAGCAGCAACAGTATCCTAGGCACCTCAGAACAGGAGTGAGGCTCCCTTAACATGACATTTTGGGGTCAGGTACTAGAGGCTAGCAGGTCCCAATTTACACCAGTTTTCCAGTGTGTGCATCCAGGACTAGATGCTTGCTAGAAACTTGACTGCTGAATATGTCAGGGTATTGTAATGTCCCTGCCCGTTATTTTTAATACAGGGTGCCTGCTGGGAAACCAGTATCCTTAATGCTTTGCAGTACCAAAGTGCTTAGTCCCACTCAGCAAGTTCTGGTGCCTCTAATTTCTGTTCTGTGTTACTGAACCTTTATTACCTATTAACTGTTTCTTCACCTGGTCATGATTGTCACCAGCATGGGATGCTTGTAAGTATAAACAACATAGTATTTGGACTCCCTATGTGTTTCAGTGTGAGCTCACATTGAAATACTACTACTACTACTACTACTACTACTACTACTACTAATAATTAATAATAATAATAATAATAATAATAATAATAATAATAATAATAATAATAATCATTTATCATTAATCATAATCATAATAAGTCATAATAATAGGAACATCTTACAATATTTAACTGATACTTAGGTTTTTGGTTAAAACATCTGTGTTATATAATACCAGTCAAAGACTGAAGAAGTGGATTTGATCCATGAAAGCTCACTCTGAAATAAACCTCTGGTTCTTTAAAGTGCCATCATATTTTGCAATTTCTCTCTCTTCCCTGCCCCTTTCTTTTTCCCCTTAATTTTGCCCACATGGTTCCGTGGCAACTTGAACCTGGATCTTCTAACTCCCAGTTCAAGACTTAAATCACTATATTATAGCATACTCACTTCGTATGACTCGACAACGTATAGTGACGTGTTCCATATAATTTTCTTCTAACTGTCCCAGCCTACAAATTTTCTTCAAATGGGGGCTTGGAAACAGCATAATGGAGGCACTTTGGGGCAGAAAATAAGTTAACAGGCAAAGAATCAAGCATTCCTGACTTGCATTTCTACTATTTTTATTTCAGATAGCCAGAGTTCCCCCCCCCCCCCCCGCCTTTTGTTAAGTGGGAGAAAAGTTAAACAGAACACCCACGTAACAAGTAGTTTGGGTTTCTACTGTACATCTGATAGATCTTTGAGAGGAAGGTAAATGTGGAAAAATTGGCCTGGCTGTGATGATTCAACCAATGGAGAGCTAAATGGCATTCTTTAATGTAGATAAAATATTGGGAAAGGGTAATATTTCTCAGCACCAGCAGTTCAACAGAATATTATGAAAAGCCTTTTTTATTTTCTAAAAAGAAGAGAGAAATCACATTTTGGTCCTTGTGAATGCAGAGAGAAGTTGACAGCTTAACCTTCAGTGAATACCCAAAATACACATAAGAACTGCCATGTGCCACATGCACATACAGTGTTACTAAGGGTGCTTCCAGACACATGGCTTCTAGCACTAGCAATCAAAATACATTGTCATTGTGCACTGTATTTCATCTTTCTTCCCTAAATGGATAAGAAAAAACATAGAAAAAGTGGTAAGAGAACACAGAAGGGTTATTGTTATTACTACTACTATCGTTTTGTGCTGTCAGGTCGGAACCAACTTATAGCAAACCTAATAGAGTTTTCAAGGTAAGTGAGATATTTAAGGAGTGGTTTTACCAGTTCCACTCCCCCAGTCAGCTTCCATGACTGAGCAGGGATTTGAACCCCACTCTGCAGAGTCATCACTCTAGCCACTACACCACACTGGGGGAACTCTACATCATCATCATCATGAACAACATACATACTACACCAAACAGCATACGTACTGCGCTGATATTTAATAGAACAGCATATATGCTGCTCCGATATTTAACTGATACTTCGGTTTTTGGTTAAAACTTGTATCTGTTCTATAATACCAGTCAATGTTTTTATAATTTTGTGCCTGGTGTATAATAATAATAATAATAATAATAATAATAATAATAATAATAATAATAATAATAATATGATGATGATGATGATGATGATGTTTGTTTTTTTGTTTAAATTTATACCCCTCCCATTTAGTGAGCATGCCACTACTCTGGGAGACTTACAAAATATTATAAAACATACAGCTGAAAATACAGTGGTACCTCGTTTTACAAACACCTCGGTTAATGTAATTTTCGGTTTACGAATGAAAATCAATTGAAAATAATGCCTCGGTTTACAATTTTTTTTCGCAATACGAAGCAAGTTTCCCCAGGATGCATTGCACCTGGGAGGTTTCTAGCGCCGCCTCCGTGCATGCGTTCCTATGGGAAACTGCGTTTCAGTTTGCGATTTTTTTGCAATGCGAAACATCCTGGAGAACGCATTAAATTCATAAACCAAGGTACCACTGTATTAAAGCCATATTTATTTATTTATTTATTTATTTATTTATTAGATTTCTACCCCGCCCCCCTAGACAGCGTCTACTCGGGGCGGCTTACAAATATCACAAAATATCATAAAATATCATCAAAACATCATAAACATTAAACAATTGAATCAATAATATGGTGTATATAAGACATATAAAACATATTAAAAGAAAACAAACAAAATCCTACCCACCCACCCCCATAAAATCACCCATCTGGGACATAGAATGTCAGACAACAGGCCAGCATAATTTTACAAAAGGGTGGTGCTTGGGAAGGCCTGTGTAAAAAGCTAGGTTTTAATTTGCTTGTGGAAGCTCAGGAGGATGTGGGCCAGTCACACCTCCACAGGAAGAGAGTTCCAGAGCAAAGCAGCCACTACTGAGAAGGCCCTGTTTCTGGTTGATGCCTTCCAGGCCTCTTTTGGAGTGGCCACCCACAACATTAAAGACTGGGAGGTGTGGGTGGGACAGGAAGATGACCTAAGGGAGAGGCACTCTGACAGGTTGCAAGGTCCTAAACCATAAAGGGCTTTATAAGTTAGCATCAATACCTTGAATTTGGCCTGGAAGCATACTGGCAGCCAGTGCAAGTGAGCCAGGACAGGTGAAATATGGTCAAATTCAGATGTATCAGTGACCAGCTTGGCCACTGCATTTTGCACTTGCTGCAGCTTCCGAACCACATTCAAGGGCAGCCCCACGTAGAGAGCATTACAATAGTCAGTCCTTGAGATTACCAACGCGTGAACCAGTGTTCTCCTGTCGAGAAGGGGACGGAGGTGTGTGATCTGCCGCAGATGGAAACACCCAGATTTCACACCTGATCCTTCAGGGGGAGTGTGACCCCATCGAGATCAGGTAACAGGCCCCCTAACTGATCAGGATGCCCTCCCAATAACAGGATCTCCATCTTGTCAGGATTCAATTTCAGCCTATTTGCCCTCGTCCAGTCCATAACCACGGTCAGACAACGTTCGAGGGTCTGTACAGCTTCCCCTGCTGAAGAGGGAAAGGAGAGATAGAGTTGTGTATCATCAGCATACTGGTGACAGCAAACTCCAAGTCTCCAAATAACCTCTCCCAGTGGCCTCATGTAGATTTTAAACAGCAAGGGGGAGATGATTGACCTCTGTGGAACACCACATTGTAGTGTCCATGGGGACGAAACAGCTTCCCCAAGCATTGGCCATCGAGGAAGGAACGGAGCCAGCATAACCTCTGATCCCCAATCTTGATAACCAATCCAGGAGGATACTGTGGTTGACAGTATCAAAGGTGGCTGAGAGGTCTAGGAGGACTAACAGGGTCACACTCCCCCGGTCAGCCTCCCATAATAGGTCATCTAGCAGGGCAACCAGAAGTGTTTCAGTTCCATGATGCGGCCTGAACCCTGACTGGAATGGATCCAGACCATTGGTATCCTCCAAGAATGCTTGCAGCTGGTCAGCCACCAACCTCTCGATCAGTTTCCCCATGAACGGTATGTTAGAAAATGGACGATAGTTGTTTAAATTATTGACAAATGAACTTGTTTCAGAATGGGCCGGATCGTTGTCTCTTTCAAAACAGGGGGCAAATATCCCTCCTGTAAGGAGGAGTTCACGATCTGAGTGGCGCATTCAAACCGTCACCCACCCTGGCCATTTTTAAGAGCCAGGAGGGCATGGGTCTAATAATAATAATAATAATAATAATAATAATAAACTGAGACTTGGATTTTTGGTTAAAACTTAATCTGTCATATAATACCAGTCAAAGACTGTGTCTTGTATTTTTGAAAAATAATGAAGATATTTGAACCCCCTTCCATAAAATTTCCGTGAATGAGGCATGATGATTGGTTGCTTGCACAATAAAATCCTCCTCTATGTCCCTAAATCCTAGTTCTGTTTGACTGTGCAATCCAATATATATTTTCTTCAGAGAAAGTGTCCACTTGTTCAGCAGGGCTTACTCCCAGGTAGGTGCATTTGGGATCATAGCCGAAAGGACCTAATTCACAAATAGAATATGTGAGATTGGGAGCAGTAATGCCAGAGATCCATCAGCTGAGATGTAGCTATTAAATCAAATATAGTATTTATTTCTCTCCCTTTGAAACTTCACTATGAAGTTTCATCGACCATATTTCATCTGTCCCTACTATGAGTTCAAAGAGATGAGCCCTTTGATAATGTCTCAGTTTTTCATAATGTCATATTTTAGTAGGAAAACTTTTAGGAAAAGTTCTCCTTTTTTCCACTTTATGTAGATCTCTTTCACCTTCTCTTTAAGAATATATCAGGATAAGCAATTACTTATCAGATATTTATATGATTTTGTTTGTTTTTGTTAAAAATGCAAACATTAAAAATTTTAAAATAAATTGGAGTGAAATAATGCTGAAAAAAAAATCAGGATCCTCATTCTCCCTATAGTCTATAGGCATACACAAACACAGAGGAAGAGGAAAGGGGAGGTAATCTGCTCTTCAGAGTAAGAGCTAACATGCAAAGCAAGTATATAGAAGGAATGATATGGGTAGAATGGTTTTTCAATATGATGTTGATGTAGTTAAGCAACCACAAGTTCATTTGACATGGCAACATATCTCATGAATAGTTTAGCACAACCTGCAACCACCAGCTCCTCTGTGTTCCCTTCTGAAAATAGTCAGCATGGACAAGAATTCATATCAGTTCAGCTCTGGCAGAATTGCTTCCTGATCAACTGTGCCAAATACGTTGCCCTAACAAAATATAAGGATGACATTCATGGTTTGTTCAGCTAATTAAGTGTGTCCACACTTAAATTTTTGGTCTGAAATTTCTGTTTTTTGTTATTCATCCTTCATAAAGGATCTTCATCATGTCTTCAGGTTGTTAGACCACCTGAGTGCTCCTTTTCCATCTTTTCTAAAGAAGCATAGTTTTAATGTGTGCAGCAAAATTTTAGGTGTTATGGAATGTTATCACCACATTTCTTGGCTTTAGAACAGCTCCACTATTACCTTTCTGGTCAACATTTGTGTGAGTTTGCATGCACATGCACATAGTATTAGCTATTAAATAATTTTTTCGTGCCAGTTGAAATATAGGCTTCAAAAATTCCCTCATTTGGTAGAGCAGTGTACCTGTCATACTTGGGACACGTCATGAGAAGGCAAGATTCGTTAGAAAAGGCAATAAAGCTGGGAAAAGTTGAAGGCAGCAGAAAAAAAAGTAGGACCAAATATGACATGGATTGGCTCCCTGAAGGAAGCCACAACCTTGAGTTTACAAGAGCTGAGCAGGACTGTTGAGGACAGGACATTTTGGAGATTGCTCATCCATAGGGTCGCCATAAGACTGGGATGACTTGAGGACAAGCAGTAACAACAGTATTGTTTCTTTCATATCCACAAGACAATATTATACTTACTAGCAATACTGGCTGACGGTCGGATTCCAAAATATCTCCTGTATGGAGAATTAGTGCAGGGAAAGCACCCCAGAGGGAGACCACAGCTGCGATACAAGGATATCTGCAAGCGGGATCTGAAGGCCTTAGGAATGAACCTCAACAGATGGGAAACCTTGACATCTGAGCATTCAGCCTGGAGGCAGGCGGTGCAGCATGGTCTCTCCCAATTTGAAGAGACACTTGTCCAGCAGGCTGAGGCAAAGAGGCAGTCCCGAACCCAGCAAAATCAGGTAGCTGGACAGGACAGGGGACAGACTGTATTTGTCTTCAGTGTGGAAGGGATTGTCACTCTCGAATTGGCCTTCTCAGCCACACTAGACCTCTATTCAGAGCACGTTACCATAGTCTCTCGAGACTGAAGGATGCCTACAAAATACTGGCAAAGGCGTGTCTCATATATCATTCTGTTTCCCACAGTTGTGAACTAAAGTCCTTTGGGAAGGCCTAAGAAAGACATAGTTGAAATAATCCGTCTCATATAAAGTTTAGAAAAGCAGTTGCAATTTTGCATATAAGCAACATCAGAAAAGTAGTGATTGAGTAGATATAACAGGTTGCAGTCTAGAAACAACCTAGTCTTACAGAGACATTAAGATAGGAACTATGTAGAAGAGCTAAAATACAGTTAGTGTATAGGACCATCTTCTGGTATAGCTTGACAGATTACTAACAAGAAGTGGGACGATTACTCTTTTTATTGCTTTACCACACTGATTCCTAAATGCACTTACATAATATTAAGCCTTTGCTTTCCTGACATTTTTTTCTTCAGCTTAGGCAACAGTATATTTCTGTAAAAAGGTTATTCAGTGAGTTCACACTGCCATATTATTCTTGTTTGGATGTGTTTTGTGGTTCTGCATCTATCTTTTGTGTTCTTTGTAAAAGTCTCAATTTCTGCTGTATGGAAAATCAGGGGAATGGGGAAAAACACATCTGAGTTTCATTAAATAGTGCAGCTCTGTTTAGAAAGCTGACCATTAGTGAACCATTTTCAGGTCTTCCCTAGAAATAATGTCTCTACAAGGCCACAGATTTTCATTCCAAGGGTACACAAGTTATCTGTGGTGAACTTGCAAAGTATTTTGCTATACCTCAGTCTAGGTTTTCTTGCTCCAGGTCTTCCTCATAACAGTCACTAGTAACAGTGCTATAGGATTTAAGAGCAAAACAGAACCACAAGCCAGAAAGAAGTAGTAAATATAAGGCTTCTGAGTCAGCTTTGTTCAGATTCTGTTTTCCATTTGTAACTCAACAACCTTCCAGAACTGCAATCTTAAGAAAGAGATCACTTAAACATTTAGAGGGTCATTTTTCAGAACAACACAACCAGTTTAACAGGTTCTGGGTAGGCATGTACTGTTTCTCTTCTCATGTACTGTTTGTTTTCTCGGAAGTGGCTCTTTGGTATTCATCATCTGTGGCTACGTCCCTCAGCTAAAATTGGGGGCTTTTGTTATCTTATGCAAGTCTCAGTAGCTTGAGCAAAAAAGGCTGAGCACCAAAATCATTGGCCTAGAGAAATTATATGGATATGATGTAGGCCATTTCTCTAATCCATACTGTTGTCTGTGACTACTTGCTAATGGGAGGGGAGAATCCATTCCTTCCTTCCTGACCCATTGTCATACTCAACATTCATACTCAACGTTCACATTCTTATGACAAATTGCAGGTGTCTAGACAGCTTATTCTGTGGTTTATATGGGAAGACTATGATTCCTCTATAGCCCAAGGGACTCAAGTTGTTAGAAAAATCTGAAAATGGGAATTTACTATGCCTTGAAGTGCACCCCCAATTTGTTATGCCCCTTCTGGACCATCCTTAAAAATGAAACTAGGTGGTCATGTAGTCAAAGGTAAATTAATTACTAGTGGAGTCTAGAAAATAAGATGTTTGGTGCTCTACAGTCAAAATGTTGAGCATGGACGTTGCCACATCAAATGGGCCAACACTCCAGCACAGAGCAGGCTAGACAGCATCTGGGAGTAAACACTGGACTGTGGGCATCTTTGGTCTTGGACTAGAGAGAGCAAGTATAGAGAATCTCTTTCTGGCCCATATGCCTAAGGAAGTGAATTGTAATGCATGAAACATCACATAAAGGGCCACAACTCTTCTGCTTTCCTTGTTATACATGGAGGACACACAACACCTGTGAATGATGTCTCACTGGGTGCTGCTAGTATTGCTATTTGTTCTGTTCTCTCTTTCTTATAAACAAAGATCCCTGTCCCTTTCTCACCCAGTTACTTTCCCCATGTTCCTTACATTTTTCTTAATTCCTATAATAAACTCCAGGTTTGCCAGAAAACCAGTTTTTGTCTGAAGAGGGCATTCAGAAATGCTACTTGTAAACACAGAAGAATAAAGTATGTTCCATAATGTGGTCAAAGTACAGATGCAGTTGTATTGCTATGCACATCTATAAAGACATTTTTGCTGGAATCTACAATAACCACTGTGGCGTTCGCCCTCGTGCCCCTTGCCTGACCCTCCAAACACAGAGCACACGAAGGCAAACTACTACTCCTTTTTACCCCGCTGCCACCAGTTGATCACTGAATCAACATTAATTATGGAAGGATGAAGATGCAGGTCCAAACTTCACTGTCTTTTAAATAAAATGTTTTTATTGATTACAGATGTTATTATTAATCATAGGTAACTTCTATTATCATCAATCACAACCTTCTATTTGTTATTACAGTTCTTATTCACTTTTCACTCTAATCACCTCAGATCTCCCAAATACCACACTCTATCTCCTTCTCCACTCTCTCACTCTCCGACTCTGACTCCGCCTCTTTATTACATATCTCTCGGCTCCGCCTCTCAGCAACACTAGGCTGCAACATGAATATGCATGACTACTTAACATAATAAGGGTGAATGCTACAACCACCCTTTCTAATCACATGCTCATTCATTCATTCATTCATTCTCCTAGCTACAGCCCTCCCCATAGGACCTAATGCAATGTATTATTATTATTATTATTATTATTATTATTATTATTATTATTATTATTATTCCACATTTCTCCCAACAAGGGACCCAAAGCGGCTCACAACATTAAAATTCACACAATTAAAAGAACAATAAGTTAAATATTAAAAGATAAATTAAACAATATATGATTTAAAATACAATTTAAAAGATTAAAACATGAAAACATAAAAAATATTAAAATTATCTGCTAAAATGGGGTTCAGGGATTCAGTTGTAATTGTTAAAAGCCTGCCTGAAGAGATGGGTCTTTAGCTTTTTTCGGAAGGATAAAAGGGAAGGGGCCATCCTGATCTCCTGAGGGAGAGCGTTCCGTAGCCTGGGAGCTGCCAGAGAGAAGGCCCTCTCCCGTGTCCCCATCAGCTGTGCTTGTGCTGGCAGTGGGACCGAGAGGAGGGCCTCCTCTGCTGATCTTAATCGCCAAGAAGGTGCATATAGGGAGATATGGTCCTTCAGGTAGCCTGGACCCAAGCTGTATAGGGCTTTATAGGTAATGACCAGCACTTTAATAATAATAATAATAACCTTTATTGTCAATGTACAACATGTGTGCAGTGAAATTGAATGAGTCTCCATTGGTACAACCATACAAAGCACAAAAAACACAGAATACATTCAGACACAGAATACATCTCCATACTTTGAATTGGGCCCACAAACGGACTGGCAGCCAGTGCAGTTCTTGTAACAGGTGTGTTATATAACTTTAAGAAACAGATACAGCTAAAAATGCAACAAATCATTGTATTAAAATCACTATTAAATAGGCTGTCATATTAAAACAAACACTAAATTAAGAAAAATACTATTTCCATACTGTGTACACATAGAAAACAGGTGCCAGTATTCTATATCTGCAAATATTCTGTGTGAATATTCCATATTAGTTTATGCTCCATTTGCTTGAGGAAGTGGAGTCTAATCCATAGATGCTCAAACTGAAATAGATAAATGAGTCTTTAAGGTATCATTACACTTTTGTTTTTCCTTTTGCTATACATGCTGCAACAGGCTAACAAGGCTAGCTCTTTGAAAACTGTTAAGATATATGTCCTCTATGTTGCCCAGCAAAGTAGAAACAATGCAGAGGCTAGCAGTGGGGGGAGTGATGATAGATGGCTGCACAATGGGAAGACATAAAAAGGCATGCGGAAGCCTTGTAGGAGAAGAACCCAATCAGTTCAAAGGAGCAAAACTCCTTCAATTCCACTGCTTCAGGTTAGTTGAGAAGGAGAAGGTGGGGAGTGATGGCACTGAGCAGTTAGACCCTGAGGAATAAGCAGAAACTGAGGCAAATCCAGCAGTGGCAGGTGGTCCTGAGGAGCAAAACTTTCTTCTGCCTGAGATGGGTCATCTAGAATGTCCGCCATTGGAAAGGGGTTTTGGTGGGGTAGGAAGTTTAAACACAGTTTGGTTGAAAAGGCCTTACAGGGACCAGGTTTGGATAATTGAGGAGGACTATAGTAAAGGGAAGGAGGTCACATCCAGGAGTCGTTTTGAGACACAAAGTGATAAGTCAGCTTCAGAGGAGGTAATGAGGTCCTACATTAAGTCTTGTGGCTAACAAGACTGGGCGATAAATTATTGCAGGTACCTCCTACCCGGAATTTATCTGAGATAGGATGGAATTTAGGGTTAACTCTGTTGTAACCTGATGTTCCTGAGAAGAAAATGACCTTTTGCCATCTTAGAATACCTCCTGGTGGCAAGTCCCAATGGGTTTGAGGTGCCCTTCCCTCGGTGTGTGGCGTCTGTCTCACTGCTGTCGGTTGTAACACCAACATGTAAACTACCTACTCAGTTTTAACTATTCCCAGTTACATTCACATTCCTTAATTATTTACACTATTAAGTTAAAAAATGTCAATTGAGCTAAATGCTCAGGATAGAGCACATTAATAATTAAATAATTCACAGCCTGTATCTGTGCATGGTTACTCAGATATCACTGGGAATTATTTCCAAATAAATCTCTATCAGATTGCAGCCTTTTCCTATGAAATATAGCTGACCAGACACTGTAGCAAAGGAGGGGAATCTCCAGCCCACAGGCCTAATCTGGTCCAAGGAAGATCACCATCCTGCACACATAGGCTCTTCTACCTTTATTTCTAATCAGGATTGGAGATTAAAAATAAGAGTCCATTTAAAGACTGGAAAGAGTTTTTAAGCTCTGATTTGAATGCCTGAAAGGTTTTGAATGGAACAGGGCTCTGGTCTGCAGAATGTGACTGTACTTAAATAATCCACAGAGGGAAGAAGTTGCTTTTTATTAATCTTAGCCACGACCCCAGATTGTCTCAAGTACTGCCAGTCTGTACAGCCACTTGGCTTGTTGCTATTTAGTCTTCCTTTCTTGTCAGACACATCACAAGGACATCTCCACCTGGGTCATCTGAATAAGGATATCAAGACACAGCAGAGTTCTGTCTCGCCTTTAGAAGGCCAGTCCCCAACACCTGTGCGTTACCGCAATGGAAACCAACGCCGTTTTTCTATGGAGGTAATTTGCAGCTTTAAAACATGGGAGCTACTATGTAATAAATAATTATAATTATAAAATTCTGGAAGACTGGCCAGTAATGCTGCAAGTTTGGGGCTCAAGCTCAATTAGAAATCTGTGTTTAAGAATGAATGGTTTACTGATCTGAAAAAGAGCAAGTAGAAATACAAGTTTTACTTTATTTAATATGTACACTTCCTACTTTTCAACTCTGAAGAGATCACAGAGTGGTTAATCCTGGAACAAAATCCACACATCTCAATGCTGTAGCCAGATAAGCTTGATCTAGTTAGCTTTCAAAACTGTGGCTGTTTCGCTAACCATAGGGATATGGTTATGTTTCTTCTAAAATGCAGCTTTGGAATAGCCTGCCTGAGTTCCTGTTTCAAGAATCCTCATTAGAACAGCCAGTGTTTGCATGGTACATTATATGACTGTAGGGAGCTTGTGCTTATGTTTGAGGGAGGCATGTTTGAGCCAGTGGAGGCTGGTGACCTATTGAGCTGAGCTGATAGACTGCAATTTCAAACCTTCTTTCCTTTTCTGTATCAGGACTTGTACTTATAAACTAGTGGTTTTTTTGCAGAATGTCATGGTCCCCACCCCACCTCATTGAGAACTTCCTACATATTTATGGGTGAAGGGAATGGTTTCTCTCTGAAGAAGTATGAACAATGCATCCATACAAGCATAAGCCTCAGAATTTACTGTAGATTAAGTAAGCCAATAGTAGAAGAAACATCAGTAATTTAAGATACACAGGTGACACTGTACTGTTGACAGAAAGTGGCAATGACTGGAAATAGTCCCGGAAAGAAGGACCTGAAACAGGATTGCAGTTGAATGTTAATAAGTCAAAACTCATAACTGCAGAAGAATTACATAACTGAAATGTTGACAATGAAAAAATTAAAATTATTAAAGATGTGTAAAAATGTATCAGTGAAGACAAAGGCTAAGATCATCCATGCTACAGTATTCCTGATTACTATGTACAGGCGTGAAAGGTGGTGTTGCGTCCACCCAGTGTCCCTTGTTTTTTCCCTCTTAAACATAGGTTCACCCCCTGGATGCGTTTCCTCTTTGCACGCTGCCACCAAGTATTATTCACACAATACCAAATACGTATTTCAGACACGTGTGCTGCCAACTATAACAGGTTTATTGAACTTTTAAGTTTGAGAATCACAGGAGTAAATTATAGATGTTCTTTTATTGTTATGTAAATCACAAAGGGAAAATCACAAATGTTCAGGATCACTCATTAAATAGGATTTGGTTATGCATTGGTTTAAACGTATTTTTCTTCACAACAACAATATACTTTTACTAGTTATCTATTCTCTATTCCTTATAACTCTTCCCCTATTCTCTCTATCACTTCAACTGTTCAGTCTATGTATTAACCTTCTCAATTCCCTATCTCTCCCCTGCTTCTCTCTCTCTAACTGTCTCTAACTGATCCCAACTGTTCTTTTTGTTCCGCCCCTCCTGTCCTATCATAGGCTCCTGCACTTGAGCTCCACATGATGGACAGGAGTGACGTAATGTGATGGCATTCCACCACAGGTGGGCTCTAAAGAAAGCCAAAGGGAGGAAAATTGATTCATTCAAAACATAGTGTAGAAAAAGAGCTTTACAGATACCGTGGACTTTCAGAAAGACAAATGGGTCCCAGATAAATCAAGCCTGACATTTCTGTAGAAGTCACAGTGACTCCATAGAAGCAACAGTGACTGGCTGCGTTTCTGTTTCTGGGCACAATTCAAAGTGCTGGTTTTAATCCATGAAGCCCTAAACACCTTGGGTCCAAGCTATCTCAAGGACCGCATCTCCCTTTATGAGCCTTCTCGACCATTAAGATCATCAGGAGAGGCCTTTCTCTGAGTCCCACCACCCTCACAGGTGCATTTGGCAGAGACATGGAAGAGTGCCTTGTCTTTTGCTGCTCCCAGACTTTGGAACTTCCTTCCACAGGAGACCAGGCTGGCCCCATCTTTGCAATCCATCCACAAGCAGGCAGACCTTTTTCTTTAGGCAAGCTTTCCCTTAATAACTGGCTGCCTGAGTGGGATACAGTATTTTAAATGGAATGTTGTGCCTTAGTGCTTTGGATGCGTTTTTGGTGTTGCTTTTGTTTGCTGTCCTTTAGTGGTGGTATCTGTTTGATCTTTTTTAGTATTTGTATATTTGAAGTCAGTGGGAAAGAAGGAAGACCCAATACAAAATGGAGAGACTCAATAAAGGAAGCCACTGCCTTTAGTTAGCAAGACTTGAGCAGGACCTATTGTTAACAATATGACCCTTGCAGGATCAATTTGTAGAGTTGCCATAAGTCAGAAGTGACTAGATGGCACAAAACAACATAAATTGAATGAAACCAAATGTCTGAATTCACACATTTTAGAAGTACATGCATGCACCCTTTGTCTAAAACCGAAACTGAGCTCACCCTACCTCTGCTTGACTGATGAACATGAGTTTGCAGCATCAAAACAAACAATATCCAAAAGAAATGAATGTGCTTTTAAATGTACTTCTTTTTCCTTCCCTTTAATTATGGAAAAATCCCACCTTTCAATTCTAGAGCTATCATAGGTCCAAACAACAGGATAAAGAAGGTGAAAGAAAATATAGTCAGATATATAGCATTGGGCTATGATATCTGGATTTGGGAATGGAGAAGTATGTTGTCCAGGGGGGGGGAAAGAGGACACCCAGGCCTCCTCTTTCTATAAGACCTGTATAGAAAAGGAAATGTCATCTGATGTACCATGCAGGACAGTGCTACAGCAGCTGAAATATTTTCTTCTCTACATCTATTTAAGGAGTGGGACTCTTGCCCTCTTATGCATCTGGCCATCTCAAATACCCACCCAGAGTAGTCTATATCAGTGGTTCTTAACCTTTGTTACTCAGGTGTTTTTGGACTGCAACTCCCAGAAGCCTTCACCACCAGCTGTGCTGGCTGGGGTTTCTGGGAGTTGCAGTTCAAAAACACCTGAGTAACAAAGGTTAAGAACCACTGGTCTATATGACTAGATGGGCGGGTTATAAATGTAATAAATAAATAAATAAATAAATAAATAAATAAATAAATAAAATAAATAAATAGAGACCTTACAAACTAACTCTGTACTACTCTTCTCCCCAGGATGTTAGCAAGCGCCTCTCTCTACCCATGGATATTCGCCCACCTCCAGAGTTCCTCCAGAAATTAGAAATGGAAAGTCCAGAAATCTCCAAGACTCATAGCAGGATATCTCGAAGAGCATCACTTGTGAGTCTTACTCTTTAGCAGAACTCAAGGAAATATGGCTCCATACAACCCAACATTAACTCACTCTCACACACCTGCTCACTTTAGGAATGAAATTGACCCACCCATGGTGGGGGAAAATCCTTCAGTAATGAAATTATGTTGGAAATTGTTGCTGTAATAATCCCAATTTATTTGTGTAACTGCTGAGTTTAGAAAGTAACTTTATTTTTTCTAACAAGATCTGCGATTAGAATTCTGAATGCTCAGGTGGGGGGGGGGGAGTGAAACATATTTAAGGCATTTCCATTTACTTCTACTGCTTCTTCTGTCTGTCTCCTGAATAAAATATACGCATTTGAAGCAACTGTTCCATAAATATTAATAAGCTCATAAATTAGCAATGTATGTTCCCTTTCAGCTCACAAATGTAACACCATTATATCTGTGGGACATCTGATCACATTCAGGCTCCTTTACTTTGCCTGTAGCTTTGTTCCCATTTTCACAAAAATGGAAGAATTTTCACTTCTAAAAAATGAGAAGCGGTTTTTTTCACTGTCATGCTTCTTCTCATCTTCCATATTCTACACAGGCCAACTTCACTCTTTTCCATGATACTCCATTCCATTATCTCTTCCCTAGTGCAATACGTCACATTCTTGTGGAGTTTGTGTATGGTTAACTTCGTAGTTCTAGTAGGAGTATGCAGTGTTAGAGTTATCATAACACTAAGTACACTAATAAGGTGCATTTCAGCTCAGTGTCTTGTGAGCTGCCTGCTTAAGAGATCAATAAGCCCTGTGTTCTTGAAGAGGCTTAGGTACAGATCCTTCCTGAACTGGAAGCAAGAAGTGGAGCCTGTTTTCCTTCTACGTGGAGAGCATGTAGCTTTGCTGATTAACTAAAACTACATTATACTCCAGTAATATGCTTTACTTAGAAGTCCGATAGCAGCCTTAGCCTTGCTGTGAAAAGAGGTATATCAGAAGTGGATTCTTTTGAAATAGTGAGACTTGCTTCTAAGTGAAAGAGCTTGGAGTTTGGCAAATCACATTGTGTGCTAAGCAGATACCTGTGCTTCCCACTAACCCTGCTGTTCTTTTACCAAAAGCAGGATCTCTCCTCTCTGTAGCCTTCAACTATTGTGTGTTTAGGTTGTAAAGTGGTTCTAAAACATCATGGCTAGAAACTCCTGCTATCCCTAATACCTATAATCTGGAGTTTAGAAAAAAAATACCTGGAATCTTGAGCTTAAAATGTAGTTTGATTAATCCTTCTATAGTGCTTTAGGTAGAAGCATTGCCAGTCTCTTGTCTGCCCCAGAGGTGAAAAGTCCTCTTCAGGAATGTTAATGTAAAGAATCAGAAATCTTCCTTGCTGAGCTGAAAATATTCCTTAAACCTCTTTTCTCCTTGGCTGTGAAGACATTTGTCCTTTTACTACCACCTAGTGTTGAATAATAAATATGCTTAAAACACACCTTGGTAACCTTAATACTAGCCTTGAAAGCTTCTTACCACTGTAAAAAGATTAATCCTGTGACTCACTCATGTTTGCAAATGCTGTGTACTAGGGTAAGACACTGTGTTCACAGAGTAATACAGTCCAAGAAGAGAGCATTTTAAACATGTATGTGTAGCTTCATCATATTAAATGAGCATGGAACCCATGAGAGGCTAAGGATGGTTGCCTACTTGTTTAGGAATCATACAATGTATTAGTGGAAAGAGTGGGGAACTAATCTGGTTACCTCGAGTTCTGGGTCAACTGTAAGCTAGGATCCAAAGATGTTATACAAGCACAGGGAAGAATCACTTCAGACACCAACAGTTGAAACTGGTGCTTCAGTTGAACCATATTACAGCCTGATGGTGAACTGTCTGCAGAAAAAGCCATTGGAAATATAAGAAGTGAAGATACGTTTTTCAGAGAGAGAGAGTCCGGAGGCTGACTGATGACTGTGCTTTTGCAGAAAGGAACTGACACAAAATCTTGAGCTATATGAGTGGTGTGTGTGTGTGAGAGAGAGAGTCTTTGGGTCCAAGTCTGAGTCTTTGGTACCAAATTCTGAGTCCCAAGACCCAAGTCTGAGTCCTTATTAAAAACAAGCTGTTTTCCCCAGAAAAAGAAAGGGTGGGTGAGTTCCGAGTCACGATTCTGAATCATTTGGGGGGGGGGGGGACCCAAGTCAAGTCACCAGTGCAATTTAAGTCCAACTTGACAGAGAGTCCCGTGACTCAAGTCCCCATCCCTGGTGTAAGAGTGAGTGAGAATTGCCCCAGAATTTCAAAACAAGTTTCTTCCATGCTGATAGTGAGCCAAATGTGCTTAGCTCTGATTTCAAAGACTCCTACTTCTTTTATTTCCCACCATGTTTGCTAGAAACAAGAGTCCCTTTACACAATGTGATCACCAGGCAGGCTGCAAGAATCTTTCTCTGGGAGCAGATGCTGTTGAACTCAATAGTGTTTATTTCTGAGCAGATGTGCTTGAGATAACGCTGTGAATTTTGCCGCTTTGTGACTTTTTGTACTGATTCTTCTTTTTTTCTTTATCACAGTCAGACATTGGGTTTGGTAAGATGGAAACCTATGTTAAACTGGAGAAGCTTGGGGAGGTAAGAATAATGTGAATCATTATCATTTTGTATCCCTAATGCATTTGAAGTTTATATTGCATCTTTGTGATAAATTTGGACTGTTGTCATCCACTTTGTGAGCCACCTTTTTTTTGTTGTGTTGTAGGACTTGATAGAAGACATTTAAATACGATCTTCAAATATATCTGCCTAGGCAAGCAGTCTGAGACTGTATGTTGTCCTAGAGCATGGAAACTAGGCATGTGCTTCCCACACTAAATTCATCTTCCATATTAAAATGGACTTCAAAATCATGAATTTGAGATCATTTTATGCAGTTCAGTTAGTATTAGATACACATCCAACAATTTTTAAAAAACCAAGCAGAAAAAATACAATTTTAAAGTGGATCAAGCATTTCTGTAGATTTTCTTTTTTTTAAAGTGTGCAGCAGAGCAAAAGGAGGATGGTTATTCAGGGGTTTAATCTATTTCAACTAACCCAGAATAATGCTGTTCAGAGTAATAATGAGATAGAGAGATGCTGCATTTGTTAGCTGTTGACTTTCTCTTGCTTCTTTCTTTTCAGGGCACCTATGCCACTGTCTTTAAAGGGCGCAGCAAGCTCACCAAGAACCTGGTTGCCCTGAAGGAAATACGGTTGGAGCATGAGGAAGGAGCCCCCTGCACAGCTATACGAGAGGGTAAGGAGCAAGATTTTGTTGCTCCCATACCTTAATTATGGAAACACTAGGAAGCTCTATCCACACATACATTTTTCCTGCCTTGGTCATAAATGCTTATAAGTTAACTCAGCGGTTTCTATCTGAACTTTCCAGTGCATTAGATACCCTCATGATTAATGCTGTTGGCCCTTTGTCTTGGCAGTTTCCTTACTGAAGAACCTGAAGCATGCAAACATTGTGACGCTCCATGATATCATCCACACAAAATCCTCACTTACTCTTGTCTTTGAATATCTGGTGAGTCTGAAGACTTCTTTGTTATGCTGAGACTGGATGGCTCAGCAATTTCAGCCTTGTCTGCACTTCTGATATAGTTTGGGATCAATGCTGTCTATGGGTTTCCTGCCCTACTGGCAGTTGCCAGTATCTATACAAAAAATATCATTCATGTAGAATTCTGCAAAAGTCATATCATCCCACAATAATTCCTTATCCATACGCCACATGACAAGCCACTAATAAAATTTGGTGCATGTTTATCGAGATGATAGGTCCCGTTGTGTTTGATGGTGCTTGCTCCTAAGTAATTGCCCTTAAACGTCAACAGAAATGGTGTGTGTCTGTATTGATTGGAGAGAATCATCTTTTCCTAGCAACAGCAAAATATGGTGTCAGTACTAGGGAAACATGAATTTTCTGGAACTGATGTATTAGTTCAAGGACTGCAATAGATGCATTACTTTGTATGGGAATGGCTTTGGCTCTATTGCAGCAACTTAATCATATCTGTGCATTTCGTAGGCAATAAAACAGATATCTGGAAAATACTGTAATGATTTGTATTTTATTTTCTGATGCCAAAGAAATGATGGATGATTTGTTCTTGAAGACAATGTAGGCCCCTCAGGACATGCTTATTATTGCAGGACAGTGACTTGAAGCAGTACCTGGATAACTGTGGGAACCTGATGAGCATGCATAATGTAAAGGTGAGCAAACAAAGTAGAGGGGTATAGGGAGTAGCCTTTACTGTGGCTTTCTATCTTGTAAGACTATGCAGTAGCTTATCCCTTTGTCTTGCCCCCAAGCAAATTCATGCTGCATACAGAGACTGTATCAGAAGTATATTTGTTACTTATCTAGTTATATATCTCTGAGCAGCACCAGGAATCTCAGTTGAGCCATCATACGTAAATATCTTCCTTCCTTCTAATCTCTTGCAAGTGAAAGAACAAAAGTATCAAGAAAATACGAGCCGAACATTTTGGCAAGATGGTCACAATAACAGGATGGGGAGGAAGAATTATGTTGAAAATACGGTTTTAAATCAGATTGGGGGTTGAGATGAATTCTCATGCCCTGTTTTCTAGAGTAGTCTATGTTTTCAGCACAGTTGTATCTTTAATCCTTCTCTAACTACTGCCCTTACCTTTTTTTCTGACTGCTCCAAGATATTCATGTTCCAGTTGCTCCGAGGGTTATCCTATTGTCACCAGCTCAAGATCCTACACAGAGATCTCAAACCACAAAATCTGCTTATTAATGGAAGAGGGGAACTGAAACTTGCTGATTTTGGTAAGTTAGGGAAATGTAGCAGATATAACCTCAGGAAAGCCTTGGCAACAGTCAAATAGGAAAATGCCATACTAGTGCTTAGGTCCTCCTGTTTTCAAAGTGAGGAAATTGTAAGCCAAATATATTGAAATAATTCCATTACTGCCACTGTTCAGGTGTCCATATTCTACTAAACATCCATGTTGCTAACTGGAATGTCAGTAACATGAAGAAACTGATTTTTAGAAACCATTTCAAAACAAGCCATTTTCCAAATGTTGCACTTTAAAAATTTGCTATCTATTTATGCAGATACCAAGAGCATTTGAAATATTTTTTTCTAAGCATCTTTAAGCTGCAATCTTGCATACCTGAAAATAAGTCCTGCTGGAATGCAGTAGAACTTCCTTTTGAACAGACATGTACAGATCTGCACTGCTTATGACTTATTTTGCTGTCTTATCCTAAGGTTTTGCACCTGTGTATTTGCTAGCATGCAGAGCAAATCCTAGCAAAAAGATATGCTGCATATCTTCATTTAGCCATAGTTTGTAGGGCAGAAAGATTACTTTCGACAGAACATTTCCATTATACTGATCATAATACAATACGCAAGTCATATATGTATTGTACAGTTGGCAGGTCAAGAAATAAGTTCTTCTAAGTTTGTATTTTCAAGTCTAACCTGCTGTTTTTGTCTTCTCTTGATGCTGGATCCCTAGTTACTTTCCAGGGCCAGCATCAGGGCCAGCATTGTTAAATCTCTATCAGATACCTTGCAAGTATCTCCCTGTGAACTACTGTTGTTTCCTGACCCTCCATCCTCTCTGCCTTGCTGTCACTGTGCAATTGCTTACTCTGTTTGAGTACACAGAAAGTAAGGCATGAGAAGACAACGCAGCATTCCCTGCCACTTGTATTATATCTCCTCTACACCGTTTTATAACTCGAGCCCATTAGAAAAGGGACAAAAGAATGTCATCATGGCATTGGTAAGGAGGGGGTGAGTTTGCTCAGGAGACATCACTGAAGCCTCCCCAGTCCAATCTGGAGCCAGTGCTACTGTTTTCTCAGGGCTTTTGTCAGATTTGTATTACCTGACTGTGACAATTTCAGCCTCAGATTGGTCACCGGCACTTGATCGCCCGTATTAAAATCACATTGCCTAGCTTTGCATCATGGTAAGTTTTTTGCTTGCTGTGACCCTTTCCAAGCTCTCTCTTGCCGCCTCTTGAACAACCTTCAGCTTCTGCTGTAACTCACTCACAATTTCAACAACAGGGATGGAACTTACAAGAATCTTTTGCAACCAGAAAGCTGTCTTTCCCCTGGGATTTACAAACACAATCCAAATACCTTGTCATTGATTACTTTATTCATTGGTCATATTTATATCCCATTTTAACTCCAGCAAGCTCAAGGCACTGAGTTCAATTCTCCTCCTCCCCACTCACAATGATCTTGTGGGGTAGGTCCACCTGGAGAGACTGACTGATTCATGGCCACTTAGTAAGTTTTGTGGCTCATTAGAGACTAGATCCCCACTGGATTCCCAGTATGTTGTAGTGGATAAAGTGATGGAATAGGACTCTGGAGAACAGGGTTTGAATTCCCACTTGGCCGTGGAAACTCACTAGGGGAGTAGAACTGGTAAAACCAGTCCTTAAATATCTAAATTTCCTTGAAAGCTCTATTAGGGTCACTGTGAGTTGGTTCCGACTTGATGGCACAGAACATACAGAGAGAGGTTAGATCCTGAACTCTGCAATCCCAGTCTCATGCACCCACCAGCTTTCTCTAGACTTGAAAAGTCAAGTTAATTAGGAACTCCTTGGGAAATGGTAGTGCTTCCCAGAGTGCCTAGATACAGGTAAGAGCCTAATACTGATCATAGTTAGGATGAAACTGGTAGTAGCAAATCCCAGACTTGTATTTCACTGGCATCCCTTCCACCCTTAGGTCTAGCCAGAGCCAAGTCTGTCCCAACAAAAACATATTCCAATGAAGTGGTCACATTGTGGTACCGGCCTCCTGATGTCCTCCTAGGATCCACAGAATACTCCACTCCCATTGACATGTGGTGAGTCGAGGGTCTGTGCTTGGGTGGGTACAATAGTTCACCACACTCTGATACGTTTTTTTTCCTACTAGAAGGCAATTGCATTAAGCCCTAGTCTGATTTGCTTCTGGAACCCATGCTATGAAAATGACACAGATGTTGATGCCATAGAGCATGGGGTGGGGAACCTGCATTCCTCCAGATGTTGTTGCACTACACCTGCTTGGTTCCCTTGATCATTATCAATGCTGACTGGGAATGATGGAACTTAAGAGTCCAGCAGAATCTGGAAGCCAGGTGTTCCCCTGCCCTGGTGTGGAAGACAGAGGAGATTAAAGAGGTTGGCGTGGCTTTGTCCTTCCTGTTCTTGGAAGCTTCCTCTTCTTTTCTCTGCTGATCACTAAGCGGGAGAAGATATGAGAGCAGGAAACAATTCTGGCATCTTGTGTTGTCTTCTGCTGTTGTAGATCAGCAAGCAGAAATCACTGTGGCCATTCTCCTTTCTCTTCAAAGAACAAACCAAGAGAGAGACCATACCTGGACATGATTACTTCATTTGTATCTTGTATTTCTTTTTGGTCTACTGTGCTTCATAAGCAGTCTTCCTTTTAGGGGTGTGGGTTGCATACACTATGAAATGGTCACAGGACGCCCCATGTTCCCAGGATCTACTGTGAAAGAGGAACTGCATTTAATATTCAGGATGCTCGGTGAGTTCCCCATATTCTCTGTCTCTTAATATGGGCTTGGAAGGAGGATGGGGAGAGTGGAAGATACAAAGAGTACAATAAATGTTTAAACAGCTATAGAAAACCAGTGGGTCTCTTTGGCAGAGGATAGAATATAATATATGGAGCACTGCCCAATAAACAGTTCAGTATCAAGGCAATACAGATTCTCCCTTTATATTTTACTTCACAAAAATGTACCTTTGTGTAAATAACTCTGCATGCAATATTTTCCAAAAAACCTAGTGGATTTTGTTTTGCAATGAGAGAAGACACAAACAAGTGAGAGAAAGAGCAGAGGAAAGAACATGGATTTTGGAGTATAAGTAAAAAAAGGACAGCCAGGTGTGTATTGCGTTACAGCAGAAATTGGGAAATTTTGGATCTCCATTTGTTGCTGAATCACCAGCCCCATCACTAGCTAGGCTGGGTAGGGAACTGGGTTTTCAATGATATCTGGAGTGACCCTGATTTCCCAGTTCTCATTAATAGTGATGAAGCAAGTGGGTCATTGAAATCCCAGACCCAGAGTATGATACAGACAATAGTTTAATGGTAGATCATGTCCTTCGTGGCTGCAATGTTTGACATAGACATAGTATCCAGTTTAAAGTATCTGAGGTAACAGGGCTGAGTATGTCTAGAGTCAGTGCCAATCAGCTTGGATGGCATTGGCCTTCATGAGCCACTGGCAGGGCTTCTTTTTGAGTTCTAACAGCTCAGTGAATCTGCACTTGGTTCTTGAGTCTCTTAAATAACCAGGTAGCAAATGCACTTCCAGTTGTTCCTCTACACCATAAGAAAGTTAAGTGATACTGGATAGGGATATATGGGTGAGTTCTTTTTATGTGCTTAGCTAAGACTGAGATTTTCAAGAGCCAGACACTGGATTCCATCTTGTTATTCCTTAGGTGAATAAAGTAAATGTACCCATCCCTGATTGATGGATCAAAATCTTCCTTCCTTCTCACAGGAACTGCTACAGAAGAATCGTGGCCTGGCATCACATCCAATGAGGAATTCAAGGCATATAATTTCACACAGTATCGAGCCCAGCCCTTGATAAATCATGTACCAAGGTAACAGAGAAGTCCTGCAATATTTTTGCAGGATAGGCTGCTCTTTATAATGGGCTGCAGTTGGAGAAGACTGGAAGGGGAAACAAGCCTCAATCGTGGTAGAGAAAAAGGGGAGAGGGAGTAAATGAAGTGATATAAAGAATAATGTCAACCATTTGCTTGTGATTAAGTTTTTCTTCTGTCCTAATATGCACCATCCCCTTTGTTTCAGAAAATAATCCATATATGTCTTTCCATTCTCTATGTGCAGAACCTTTCTGGAGGTGCCACTAGGTGGCATCAGTGTAACACCATCTCATATAAAGGCTGCCTCTGTGCCAAGAAGTAACTTAAATAGCCAGTTGTAAACCATTTCTTTTCTAAACAGTAATAATTAGGGGACACCCTGGGACTGTGCAGCTTGTCCAAGGCCACCCAGGCTGGCTCTTCTGGGATGCATAGGGAAGTGAACTTTTAAAGAATTCAGATCTCCAAGTGTGCTGCTCCTAAAAATAATCAAATGCCTTCAGAGTATCTCAGACAATGTAGGATGCTTTCTTCTCTTTCAGGCTGGACACAGAAGGAATCGACCTGTTAATGAGTCTCCTTCTGGTAAGTGATCTTAGTCACTAGGCTAGATAGAAAAGATGTCACAGTTCATCTCCAACACCCTTCACTACTGCTGTGTGCATTTAAAACATTACTGCCAATTGAGTCATTGGGATGTACTTTGTGGGATTTACTTTAGTATTAGCATTCGGTTGTTGATTCAGTGGGTCTACTCTAGCTGGAAATAACAACTGGTTTTGGTGCCAGAGGTGCTTGGACTTCCAACCCAGTGGTCAGGAATTATGGTTCCTCATCCCTGCAGGATGCAAATGATTTTCCAAGCAAGTTGTAATTTCAGCCCCCTTGCTTTCCCGTTACTCCCATAGTGCACCATAAAAAGATGAGTGAAATGGTACATCAAAGCATGGATCTCTTAGATTTGCCACTGTAAACAATAGTTTTGCCAATTTGTCAACTTGCCCCTTTTGAAAAATTAAAATAGTTCTGTGCCATTTTTCTGGGAAGCTAGGGTTGGTTTACAACAGCAAAAATAACATCAAAAGCACAACTATAAATAACAAGACATACTGTATGAAATGAACAGCAGCCATAAAAAGCATTATAGATGTCAGTGCCAAAGCTAGAAGTAAACACAAACCATCTCATCTTATTCCATCTTCATTAGCGGTTGGCCCAGTTCCTTTGATATCTTTGATGTCACAGTATCTTGAAAGTCAAAAATTCCTGAAATCTCATATCACCTTACCAATGATTGTCCATACAGTAAGGAAGCCCAAAGTAATGGAGGGATAGAATGCATATTAGAAGGTGGACAACTTTCAGTTGAAGAAGAGTGAAACTGATTCCCAGGTAGGGTCCAGTGAGAAATAAAGCCTGATAAAAACTCTGGGGAGTGGGTGGAAACCTGAAAGTGGCTGGTGCATGGAAGAAGCATTCTTGTAATTCTGCATGGATTAAATGGATTTGGAAAGAGGGGATACAGGTGAGTTAATGGAAAGACTGCAACCCATGCCAAGACAACTTGGAGGAGGGAGCACCAAAACATGAAAACATGTTTTGGTGCTATTTCCTCCATGATGTCATCAGCTGAAAGAAAAAAAATGTAGAAATAGACAATGCATATTGTCTCAGCCTGTTTAATGTACCCCAAGATACAAACTTCAATTCAAGTAAACCCTGAAGAACTAAGGTAACTCTTGCACAAGTTACTATGAATCACTTCATCTTAATCATAGCCCTGTGCTGTCTTATGGAGTAGTACTGTGGCTCTTATTTAGTTATTAGGTGTAACTGAGGTTCCCACTAGGTACTGCTCAAATTTGGCTTCCATGCATGTATCAAGGGCAAGGCCAGCATAATTAAGATAACCAGGTTGGCATGTTCATACATGCAGTCCAGAGTTCAGATGAACTCTACTACTGAGCTATTTGCTAGCAAGCAAATTGCTTGCATGTGGCATGGGGTGAGGGTGCAGCAGTAGGCTTGATTTGAGTTCCAGGACCACAACCCTGACACCACAGTCTTAATTATATCAGCTCAGTCACGTACACATTGGAGGTAGAAGCAACATAATTAAGACATAGGAACTAGTAAAGAGGAGTGCATGGCCTGGAGCTCAAGTCAGCACTATCACAGGCCATGTAGGAGCCATCCTGCCTTTCCACAAATCAGCCCAATGAGCCACCAGCCTGTATGGGGCTCCCCAAAACTAACCTTTCAGCTTCAGTCAGGAGGTCATGGATCTAACCTTTTGCAGCTGCCATGATGTGTAGGGTGAAATGCAGCTTTGGAAGCACAGGAATGCCCAAAGTCTAAATTAATATGTAAACTAGTTCTCAGGAAAAGATATGAGCAAGGAAGACTGTCTCATCATAATGGGAACCATACAACGGGTTTTCCCATTTTAAATCTAGTCATTAATCTTACCAAGTCTCCTAAATCTAAATCAATTGAACTCAAGAGCATTTTTTATTCTTCTGGTGGTTGCCCTAACTTCTCTGCCAAGATTCTTTTGCTCCAGTTCTGACTTTACTAGGAGACGCTGTTCTGCTCTGTAGCAGCTGCTTGACCTCGTCTAGCTGAGCCAAAACCTATAAAGTACAAAATGTAGCTTTTCTCAGGTATTGTTGTTTTTCTCTTGGTGAATAGGAGGGTGGGAAGGGAACACTTTACTCAGGTTCTTTTTGGGAGGAAGCCAAGAAATGCTTCTCCCATACCACCTTCTATTACTGGCATTGCTTCCTATAAATAATATATATTTTCAAATGTACTTCATAACTTATTTGTTTCCTAATCACAGAGATCATAAAAGTGTGTTTGTTGTATACCCATTTGTGTGTACCCATGATGACAGTCCAAACTATATGATGATGGTTGTATTTATTTCCATCCCATTAAGGAGCATCCAGTTGCAATCTAATTTATCCTAGGCATAATTCCTGCTGAACGAAGTGGAGCTTGTTTCTAAGTAACCTGCATAGGATTATACATTTGAACAAAAAGCACAAGGCCACATGGTACCTATGCTGAACTGAGATTCTGAGAGCTATAGTATCATAGCTGGTGGCAGAATCCAGGTAGAAACCAGAAAACTGCATAATATCCTCTGGTTTTGTCTGAATATTCCTTCCTGCACCTCCTATTTTGGGGAGCATATGCACATAATGAAGAGTTTGCCGAGCTTATGCACACATCTACATATATGAAGATTGTTGTTGTTGTTGTTGTTTAGTCGTAAAGTCGCATCCGACTCTTCGTGACCCCATGGACCAGAGCACGCCAGGCCCTCCTGTCTTCCACTGCCTCCCGGAGTTGGGTCAAATTCATGTTGGTAGCTTCGATGACAATATATGAAGATACTGAGGCGTAAATGGTTTAGGACCTTAATATTTGGAAGAACGCCTCCTTCCAATCAGATCTGCCTGTCCTGTAAGATCTCCCCAGGCTGGGCGATTGAGAGCTCTGACCCCAAGAGAGGCCCAAAAAATGACAACCAGAACCCGGGCCTTCTCGGCAGTTGGGAGACTATGGAACAGTCTCCCGCCTGAAATTCTCCTGGCCCCTTCATTGGAAACCTTTTTTTAAAAAAAAAAATTAAAAACATGGTTATTTAGACAGGCCTTACCAGATTTTAAAACACCCTGATACAGTAGTGTTTTTAATAACGAACATTCAACCCTCCACCATGCTTTTATTTCACTTTAATATGCTTTTATTATGTGATTTCTTAGTGTAGTTTGTTTTAGTAGCTCTTATATTTTGCTTGGTCATTGCTGATTATTTTGTTTTTTATGTTATTGTTTTATTCTGTTTTTGTAAACCAGCCAGAGTGGCCTTGGCAGCCAGATGGGTGGTATAAAAATAAATAAACAAACAAACTGAAATTAGCATATAAGTAAATCCCCATATACATCTCTATATGTAACCAATATTTACTCTCTCCACTCTCTCACTCTCTCTCTCTTTTAGTATGAAGCCAAAAAACGCATTTCTGCTGAGTCAGCCATGCGACACCCTTACTTTATGGCCCTAGGTGAACGAGTGCATCTTCTTCCTGAGAGTAAGTGGCCAGTTGGAGTACTTGTACATAGGACACCATAATTGCTTTTTTCTCTCCTCAGCTTTGTTAAAGGAGCATAGTCAGATGTTCCAGTTGTCAGCTAGTAAAAAGGGGAAGGCTGTGAACACTCAAAAGAATCCTGTCTTCATCAAGGGAATAGAAGTGGAAATCCTGATATATTGCAGGATTTTAGTGTATCCGGATTTTCACTTCATCTACACAATTGAGATACTGCATTTTAGGAAATGTCTGGCAAGATTGGTTGTGAATTTATGGGTGCCTTGAGACAGGCACGTCCTAGCACTGCCAGTCACAAGACATTGTATTTTTATCCCACCTTTCTCTCTTAAACATATTTTGCTGTTAGGAAAAGAAAGCAGTAGTGGTAAGGAAACACAGAAGGTTAGGAATAGGCCTCTCATAACATTCCATGTTTGAAGCTGGGAAATTCCACAATAAAAGCTGTATTTGGAAGCTTCCTGTCTCATGCAGGTGGCAGGTTGTTTGTGGGGCTGGAGAGGGTATAGAAGAAGTGTAATCAATCCAAAGTTTAATGTCACTGCTCACTGATTATGTGAAGCTACTTCTCTTCAGATTTTTGCAAGTGCTGGTCACAGTAACTGCTGGAAAAGCAAGTGCTTTGCTTGGTGGGGGGAGAGCTCACTGCACTTCGTTGTTCTTAAGGGATTTTTTTTCCCTTTGAGGAGAGATGTGCATTTTATTTTTAGAGATACAAAGCACACAGCTTTCAAAAATGAAGAAATGGGGCAGGGAAAAACAGAACCCAGATAGCTGAAATGGCACAGCATGCTTGACTTTTCAAAACAGCACAGGAAGAAGGAGAAGGCATTGTGGTCATCACACTAAAAATGTAGGCAGCATCCAACAGATACCTGTGAAACTAGTAAAATTACACCTATGTGCTCCTATGTGGGAATTTGTCCCTGATGTCCATAGGATCAGAATGGAGGGTTATCTGTGAGAAATGCATTCCAGGTAAATGCAGTCCTTCAGTCTGAACTATGGAATCTCTTCATTTGCGTCCACTTCTGTCTTAATTCTCTGTAGAAATTGTAATTTTCACTGTCAATCCTGCTCTCCTCTTTGTTTCACCATCTGCAGCTGCCTCCATCTTTTCTCTGAAGGAAATACAGCTCCAAAAGGATCCTGGCTATCGAGGCTCAAGCTATCAGCACTCAAGTAGGTGCCTGTTTCCTTTGTGGAAAAGTGGGCTTAAAGCCCTTGAAGAAATGTATTGTTTTCTCAGGACATAGCTGGAAACCACAGCAAAATTTGATCTCATGGAATACTGCTGTTCAGGAATGTTGTTACTACTGTTATTCTGCACCACTGTGGTATCGCAGTTAGCATGTCAGACTGGGACATGAGAATTCTGGTTTGTGAAACCCTCTGGCTTATCTTGGACTAATCTCTCTTTCTCATCCTGACCTACACGGAGTTTTAGTGAAGATGCGCACATGCAGCTTTAAGTTTGTTGGAGAAAGAAAGCTGGGAGATAAATAGAAAGAAAAAAAATGCAATTCAAAACCTGTTATGAGGTCATCAGGGCAATTTAGCCATTTACTGGGGGGATTGGCAGCAAAAGAAGAACAAGCTCATCTAATCCATAGCAGAAACCATAAAATGACTCCAATAAGCCACCCCTCCTCTGTCCCAATGACATGTTGGAAATACATCAAAAAGAAAAAAATGGGATTTCTTTATCTTGTCCATTTCCACACACTTGTAGTCTTCTGCTTCCACTCTTAAGCATATCTTGCTGGAGTGTTCCTGATTCTTTCATGGATGGTAGGACTTACCCACATTGCCTAGATTCTGGTTGACCTACAAATTTTGACCTCCAGATCCTGGGCAATGTTGGTTTACCTAATTTTAAGAGCATTTGAGTTACTGGGAACAACATGTCAATGAAAGAATGTTCTTATACGTTTAATTAGGCTGTAGTGTGTGGTGCCGTGTGTGACCTAGCTGCCTTTGGCTAATAAACGTCAAGATACTTCCCTGCCTTGTAATGTTTAGTGAACACTTTCTAGCAACTGTTGTTATTGTCTCTCCTTTTAAAAAAGCACTGTAGAACTTTCAGAGGATGAGGATGAGACTACGTAGCTCTTTTTTTTTTGTTATCCAAGCATCTATCAGCACCCTTCTTTATATGTGAGGCCCAGGGTCACAGTTCTTTGAGAACAAAAGAAGTAGGTAATTTAGCCAGTACAGCCAGAAATTTCATATTTTGCATACAAAAGATGTTGCACAAATTAGCAATTGTTCATGTTTGTTTGTTTTCTGCAACCTGGCCTTCAGATTTTGCCTGATCTTGTCACAGAAATTTTTGTTTTTCTCTCCTGTTCTTGGAAACAGAGGCATGTTACTATGTGGCAGGGTAGATACTGGGAGCCACAAAAAAGGGTGATGCACAAAAGACAGTTGCAGGGCAGAGATGATTAAAGCCATTGTTTGGGATTCCTATATTTTCAAGGCTGAAAAGCCCTTTTGTTAGGGGCAATTGTTTCTCCTAGGTAGCTGCAAGAAACACTGTTACCTAGGGCATCAGTGCTTAAAACCGAATTCTTCATGAATAGTAAATCTTCTGGGCACTTATAAAAGAATTTTGCACAAATAACGAGAATTAAGCTGTGTCTTAGCTATTTGTGTCTTCCCCATCTTAGTGCTTAACTGGCTACCTACTCTTGCATGATACCTTAACCTAGTACTTAGCCTGTTTGCAAAGGCAGTCCAAAATAATTATACTAATAAACATCCAAGGATTTTAATAGTCAGTTTGAAGTGCCCTTTTGGCCCTATAAGATACTTTGCTCTGAGTCATTAAGGCAGCTGTACAAGACAAGAAACTCTGGAATCTGGACAGCACCCCTTAATGATGCTCAAGGTATCATCATCTAAATCTGGAGTAACGTGTTTGGCAAGATGGTATGTGGGAGTCTCTGTCTCACATCGCTGTGATGAGGCATCATTTGTACTCCTGAACAAAGATGTCTTGGCTGCCCAAGTGTCAAGAAGTAGCAAATATTAGACCACATCCACAGACAGAAGCTCAGGTGACATGTTTCCTCAATTGTTGATGTCTGTGCCTGAGCTGGTGATTCTGGTAAATGAGGTGGATGAAGCGCTTGGATTTCAGCTGCATTAGGCTATCATCACAGCTCAAAATTTCAGTGAATTAGTGACATAAAACTTGTCAGGGAGGGTGGTTCAGTCACTGGCAAAGTTATATCCCTGCACAGTGAGGCCTTATTTTTCTGTGCCTCCAGAACCTATAGGAGTGTGAAAAAGTTATTTTTTGGACTACATCTTCCAGATTCCCTAGCAAGCCTAAGCAGCTGGGCTGGTTGGGGATTCTGGGAGTTGTAATGGAACTTCTGTGGAACCTCCTTTTTTCTATATATTCTTCCAAGCAATATGGATTTAGGTCCATGTTCTCAGGACATTTAAAAGACCCTTAAAGTTTCTTCTTTTCCCCCCGCAGGTCGAGGCAAGAACAGGAGGCAAAGCATATTTTAAATCCAGTTTACTCATTCAGTGTATCACTGGGAAGATCAAAGCACTGAGAGGGGAAAGGACCCCACAGATCCAATGGAGCCCACCCCACAAATGATGATAAAGGCTGGTATCCATAGTACAGGAGCTGCCTCACACTCCCAGGCCACTTCGCAGAATTCCACACAAATCCAAATACAAAAGCCGACCTGATGCTTGTTCCAGCCCCCATATTTCATACAGCAATCAGTGTAATCTGCCTGGGCAAGGATCTTCATCAAGCTATTAACTGCCAGAAGTGCAATCCCGAATGTGGACATGTGCTGGCCTCTGTTTTGAGAGAAGCAAAACGAAGGCGACAAGCAAGGATCATGCTGCAGAATCAACACCTGCTTTGCCTCTTAGATGTCATGGCAAATGTGCTGAATCCCATTGTTTGTTTTTCCCCATCATGCAATGATTCGTAGGACAACATGCAGACACGATGAGTATTATATTAACAGCAGGAAAGCCCTTTGATCCATTCTTGCACAGAACCCTCTTCCTTTGAACTGAAAAGGAAATCTTAAGTTATAACCCTGCGCCAAAAAAGGCATATTTACTTTGAGCTTCCTCTACTGTTTATCAAGAATGAATCTCAGCTTTGAAAAATATAAACATCTAGGAGTGGGGAGGCCTTTCGCTGGATTTTCTTGGCCCTCTGATTCCAGAGCTTGTTTTATGAGTACAAGCTGCTACACAAGGAACACCAAATTTAGGCTTTTTTCACTTGTGGGTTTCAGATTGCAGAGCATGATCTACATAACTCATTATTCAAATTATGCCCAATATTTTTGAGAATATCTCTTTTAACTCAGCCCAAGAACCATTTATCAAAAAGCCTCCCACTAAACAAATACATACACTTTCCCTGCAGAAGAAAACCAACACCAAGTAACTTGAGAATTGCAGAAACTATCTGAGCCTCTGTCAGAGCTTCCTATAAAATGTGAAAGAACTCAGGCCTTGGTTTCATTTGCAGTTCCATAGCCCTAGAGTAAATTCTTCTTTTGTGGCTAATGTGCAAAAGTGCACCTGTTCTTTCATTTCTTCCCCTAAACACTAGAGAAAGCCAATTAATAATAATCAAAAACCCTGGACATACAAGCATTCACAAACACACTGTGATTGAATGTACATCTATTCAAAAGTAAAGCCCATTATATTAGTAGAGTGTACTTCCACCTAAATGTGCGTGAGATATAAACCCACTGAAATCTGTGGAAGGTATGTAGGCCGTTACAGAGCAGGTACAAGTACATACATTCGTACATTTTTAAAAAATGTACTAATTTGGCAATGAGTTGTTTTGGCTTGGTCGTTTTAGGAACATGTTCTCAACAGGCAAGCCAGTTCTCAAAATGCATTGCTGTAAAGAAATTTGAATTTTGCCACTTTAATTTGCATATTGTTGGTCTCTTTTTATTCTGACCATCAACTACTCATTGAACTGCTGGGTAGCTCAGTGGTTTAGGTACAGAAGTTGGGAGTTTGATTCCCCACTGTGCATCTTTGATATGGGCTGGACTCAGTGATCCATAGGATCCTTTCCAGCTCTGAAGTTCTAAGATTATTATTATCAGAGAGGTGTGAAATAGACATAAGTGTTAGGTACTTCCAGGTAGGCACCTCTTAGCACTACTTCTTTTTTCACCTCAAGAAACTTTCCACAATAATCAAAAGGGAGAGAGAAATCGTGAGAAAACATGGGGGCACTGCAAGTGGAAGGCCACATAAAATTCTGTGAATAAGGCAGAGCAACTAACAATAAAATTATCCTCTGGATGCAAAGGAGAATGAGTATCAGATTCTTATTGGTTGGCTGGATATGCTTTCTGTTTGCCTGCCCTGATGTCTCTTCCTGAGTACTCATTCTTTTCTCTAGAAAAACATGGTTTCTCTGTGTCTCAGTTTTGACAGCTGCTAAATGGAGAAATTTAATGGAATCATACTTCTACTACCACAGCAATCTATACAAGACCTGTTGCAGACAACTGGCCAGATCCAGGGCAATTCAAGCAGCAAAACATAGAAAGAACACCTAGTTATTGACTCTAGTTACTCTGTTTCGCTTTTCTTCAAAGTTCCAGGCCAGCCATGGGTTGAAGCAAGCACATTTGGACAATACTGACTTTAAGTTTCAAAATGTATTGCTTAGATATATAAGATGGGACAAGGAGCTTGGGACTAGGAGAGGTTTAACCCCACATTTTGCACAGATTTTCTATCTTGGGTGCACCAATTCAACAGAAACATATGGACCATATCAGCCATGAATGAGCAGACTTTAAAAATAGTCTAAAAGTGGTCAGCTAATCCAAAAGGATTTGTAAAATGCAGTGCCTGCCTTCTTGCTGTATTTCAGTCCTTTCTTTGACATTCTAGGTCACAGTGCTGCTGAGGTGATATAGAAGCTTCGGCTGACAGTTTTCCTTTTTTCTATGGGATTGAACTGCTGGTGCAGCAGATTTCTTGGGGGCTAAATTCTTAGATCCAGATAACTTGGGACCTCTTAGATGTGAAGCCTGACACCCTTCAGTCTTCCCCCAACTGTCCACTTCCTTCACAGTCCCTCCTCTGTATTTTACCCTAGTTCTTTTCTCATGCTTACTTTTTCCTATATTTTATGCCAAGTCCGTAGCACCTATTGTTTCTTTAGGTGGCTGCTTTTCAATCTACTTCCTACTTTCTCCCATTTCTTTTGCTTATACTGGCCAGCCTCACAAGAATACTACACAACCTGTCTGATAGCAGGCATTCTGCAATGTCTTCTTCTTGTAGGAATTGCTTTGGATTCTGGTCTCCACTGACTTTTTGCTCAGACCTTCATATCTCCATTATTTGGGTTCCGCTTTCTAAATTTCACTGGCTGCTTTGCGATCTTCCTTTAGCCACTTTGGCACATAGCTTTCCTACCTCCTTGGGCCAATCAGCGTTCTCCACAAAACAATTCCTGTTCCTATGGGTTGTGTAAAGTCTTAATCCCTGTCAAACTGCCCTTTTACTTGTCCTTCACAGAAACTGGACTCAAAATATTCTGATAGCTTTGTTCTTTGAGCAGACTGATAAACATTTCATTTCACCACTTCAGCTTAACCACTCTAAGAAGTTTCACTGCCTTCAGTACAATACAGGACCATCTTTCTCTCATTCCAGCTTTGGGTGTTCCCATGCCGGTATGCAGAAATATATTATGTGCTGTCAGATCACATTTGACTTATCGTGACCCTAATAGGGTTTTCAAGGTATGTGAGTTATTTAAGTAGATGTTTTATTGTTGCTGCACTCACCACCACCAGTGAGTTTCCATGGCTGAACAGGGGTTTGACTCCAGATCACCTGAGTCCTAGCCCAATGCAGAAATACACCTATCTGTAAATTGAAATTAAAAGACATTCTGAATAAGCAAAGCCAAGCATGGGCCTAGCTGTGTGACTTCTAGGGCTTATGTACTAAAGACGGCAGTGGTTGGCCAGTCTAATGCTGAAGATGTCAGCCACAAGGAGAAGAAATTGGTTAGGAGTATGGGTCTGTTTGAGTCTCTCAAAGTGAATAATGCTGTGGATGAGGTTTAGGGGTAGAATAATTAATACCAGGAAGTCAAAGAAAACTCCCCATGTTTGAAATTTCAAGAGGAGGAGGTGGAAAAGCAAAATGAGGTACCCTTTCATTTTCTCATTCTCCAGAAACCACACACGTTATAGTAGTAAGGCACTAAGGCTCATGACTAGAACCCAGCATCAAACCTGCATCCTTTAGCACAGATATGGGTACAGCATGTCTGTGACTATCTACCTCTCCATGTTGCTAGGGAAGCCTCACACCTCTCGCAGCCCTGCTGATTGGGCATCAGCTAGGCAGTGGAGTTAGCCGCCCTGAGTAGACATAGTCTAGAAGGGCGGGATAAAAATCTAATAAATAAATAAACACTGTTGTTGAAATCATGTTAATAGCCACAGCAAACCTAATAGTGAGAATCACTAGTATGTGTATGTGGAAGAAATCAAACCCTCTCCCTGTGATCTTGGCAGTGCCAGGACCCTTTCCCTACATTTCATTGGGCAACGAATGGAGATTTGAAGTTGATGTGGAGAAATGACCACATGCATGCTTATACAGTACCTGCATAGATCCTCCTCCACCTGAAATAATAAATAGTCTTAGGAGCCAAACTGGTTGCCCACTCCTGCTATAGTTCTGCAGGGCATTTGGATGAGTCTTCCAGAGTGTAGGGAAGAAATGGATGTGTGCTTTTCCCCTTCTGCCTGCATGAAGCCTTCTTTGCTCCTCTGTGAGCCCCGGGCAGTATCACTCCTCTTAAACCACAAGATTTATTGCAGGTCCCTCCCTGTCGTCTTCTCGAAACTACATATGTACATTGATTGTGGTCAGCACTGAAACTGAGCTGGATCTTGGAGATACAGATACACATTTGCCAGCAGCACTATTGTTTTTACAAAGTAATTTGGTAACTTTAAAAAAGGTATTTCCCTGTGTGTAGAATAACTAATGCTGTTTGTAATTTGAAGAGTAGCACATTCCATTTTAGTTCAATTTCTGTTGTTTTAAAAATACACTTTAAACAGGCAAAATTAGCTAGAACCCCTCTCACAAGCAACAGTTTAAGCATAATGGATAAAGTTTCTTGTTTCACTTTTTCAAATCCTTCTATTACTAGTTGTAACATTGTTTTAGCAAAATAACTTTGTTATGCCATCATGAACTGCACAAGGCAATGTCTTGCAGGGAACTTCATCTCTTGTAACATGTTGTTTCCAAGCCTTGTTTACAAGTCTAGTCTCACAGTGACAGAGTGTCTGCCAGTACTATAGGGAGGCACAAAGTACTGTAAGATCCACTCATTTTGATGAGGTTCCTTCATGGACATTTTAAAGGTCAAATTATCAAGCCTTGCCTATACAGATTTTTACACTATTTGGGATCCTTCTAATCCCGAGTCTTTAATAGGCAGTGGGGCAGGAGAACTGCACTCACTTTTCTAATTAATTGGAAATAAATAACCAAGATTAGGTCTCCCAGCGTTTCGCTCCACAAGACATGGATGAAGCAGAGTGGAACAGTTTTTCTGAGTTAGACTGTTGTAGTAATATACCACAATACATTATAGAAGTTTATTCTATAATGCGTTGTTTACCTCCATGTAGTAATCAAATTGGGTGCTTCAAATAATTTGTTGCAAGAAGATGCTAAATAGTTACTGATATTGACTGAAGACAACGTTTACTATATTTCAGTTGTGCTTTTTAATACTGGACTTTGCTAGCTACAGTGGCTCTATTGAGAGCACTGGTTGTGATTTAATAACTCAGCTGTCTATTTGATCCTCAGTCAAAACCTCTCCCACAAGACAGTGCTTGAGCAAAGCATTTAAACCCACCATAGGCTCCTAGGCTGCCTTACGGAAATCAACACAGTAAGAATTAGTGCTGCCGTCTAGATGCCTTGGTGTAGTAGTAGTAGTATTTCTTCTTAGGATGAAATGTGGTGATAATCCTAATTTGTGGACTTTAAAAAAAATTACCTCTTTTGCTTTGAGAACGCTTCCCGAGGAGGGATATCTTAATGGCTGGTGGTCCAGTTTGCAGTCTACAAGGCATGACACAATAGGAAATAGGAATGGGGAGGGGATCTCAGGATCAGTTCTTAACGGGTGTCACCAATTACAGCTGGAGTAGAAACAGTTCAGTGAGAGGAGGAGCACCACAGAGCTGAGGTCTCCGCTGAGCCAATGGAAAGAGGCCCCGCTTCCCACTGAGCCTCCTGCCACAGCCTGACAGATCAGTAGCCATCTTTTAAAAACAGGAAGTGATGAGTCCAGCATTATATGATCAGGAGTTCAAACTAAGAAAGTGTGCCCAAATAAGATAATAATAATGGTGTGCCATCAGGTCAGTTATGACTTAGACAACCCTTTACGGGGTTTTCTAGGTAGAGAGTACTCCGAAGTGGTTTACCATTCCCTTCTTGTGGGGGCATCCTGAGATTGTGCAGTTTGCCCAAAGCCACACAGGCTGGCTCTTCTCCTGAGACACACCGTGGGGAACTAAACTCATATACATTTATGAAAGAAATAATGCTTCTGTGAAGACACCTTTTAGAGCAGGTGTGAGTAATGTGTGACCCTCATGAAATAGCTAGATGATAACTTCCACCTGCTCCAGCAACTACAGCCAATGGTCACAGATGCTGGGACATATAATCCCAACAAGTTCTAGAAGGCAAGCAATCCTCATCTCTTTTCTATAGGGACATAATTGCAAAGGGTGTTGCATCTACCCTACTGAGGCCAGTTAGGCTTTAAAGAAAGCATTTAGGATCACATGTAATTATCATGTATACTTTTAAATCACAAAGCAAATTGGGATAATTTGTACTGATCTTGGCATATTGAGTGGCATTTGGTATCACATTCATGAAGTCAATACATTTCTGTTCAGTTATTTTAATTTTGTGCGGAATCAAGTCACTGAGACATCCTTTGTTGTCTTGGAATGAAAGCTAGAATCTTGCTTAATTGAGATTATAAAGGCAAACCTAACCTAAATCAGCAGAAGACATCAAGAACAGGTGGCAAGAATACACAGAGGAATTATACCTGAAAGATCTGGATGTCCCAGACAACCCAGATAGTGTGGCTGCTCACCTTGAGCCAGACATCCTGGAGAGTGAAGTCAAGTGGGCCTTAGAAAGCATGGCAAACAACAAGGCCAGTGGAGGTGATGGCATTCCAGTTGAACTATTTAAAATCTTAAAAGATGATGCTGTTAAGGTGCTACACTCAATATTCCAGCAAATTTGGAAAACTCAGCAGTGGCCAGAGGATTGGAAAAGATCAGTCTACATCCCAATCCCAAAGAAGGGCAGTGCCAAAGAATGCTCCAACTACCGTACAATTGCACTCATTTCACACGCTAGCAAGGTTATGCTCAAAATCCTACAAGGTAGGCTTCAGCAGTATGCGGACCGAGAACTCCCAGATGTACAAGCTGGATTTCGAAGGGGCAGAGGAACTAGAGACCAAATTGCTAACATGCGCTGGATTATGGAGAAAGCCAGAGAGTTCCAGAAAAACATCTACTTCTGCTTCATTGACTACGCAAAAGCCTTTGATTGTGTGGACCACAGCAAATTATGGCAAGTTCTTAAATAAATGGGAGTGCCTGACCACCTTATCTATCTCCTGAGAAATCTATATGTGGGACAGGAAGCAACAGTTAGAACTGGATATGGAACAACTGATTGGTTCAAAATTGGGAAAGGAGTACGACAAGGCTGTATATTGTCTCCCTGCTTATTTAACTTATATGCAGAATACATCATGCGAAAGGCTGGACTGGATGAATCCCAAACCGGAATTAAGATTGCCGGAAGAAATATCAACAACCTCAGATATGCAGATGATACCACTCTGATGGCAGAAAGTGAGGAGGAATTAAAGAACCTCTTAATGAGGGTGAAAGAGGAGAGCGCAAAACATGGTCTGAAGCTCAACATCAAAAAAACTAAGATCACGGCCACTGGTCCCATCACCTCCTGGCAAATAGAAGGGGAAGATATGGAGGCAGTGACAAATTTTTCTTTCTTGGGCTCCATGATCACTGCAGATGGTGACAGCAGCCATGAAATTAAAAGACGCCTGCTTCTTGAGAGGAAAGCGATGACAAACCTAGACAGCATCTTAAAAAGCAGAGACACCACCTTGCCGACAAAGGTCCGCATAGTCAAAGCTATGGTTTTCCCAGTAGCGATGTATGGAAGTGAGAGCTGGACCATAAAGAAGGCTGACCGCCGAAGAATTGATGCTTTTGAATTGTGGTGCTGGAGGAGACTCTTGAGAGTCCCCTGGACTGCAAGGAGAACAAACCTATCCATTCTGAAGGAAATCAACCCTGAGTGCTCACTGGAAGGACAGATCCTGAAGCTGAGGCTCCAATACTTTGGCCATCTCATGAGAAGAGAAGACTCCCTGGAAAAGACCCTGATGTTGGGAAAGTGTGAAGGCAAGAGGAGAAGGGGACGACAGAGGACGAGATGGTTGGTCAGTGTCACTGAAGCTACCAACATGAATTTGACCAAACTCCGGGAGGCAGTGGAAGACAGGAGGGCCTGGCGTGCTTTGGTCCATGGGGTCATGAAGAGTCGGACATGACTTAACAACTAAACAACAACAACAACAACAAACCTAAATCAAGTAAATTGTTTGCATTTGTGTATCAGCAACACAGTGGCCTTTTTCTGTAATTATCATTCACTTTTCTGGAATTATTCCCAAGAATAATTCCCTGAGTACTGTGCCCAATTTAAATATCTATAGTATGTCTGAACATTAAACGTGCTCTGCAAAAGGAATGCACAGAATTTATCACAACCTTGTTGCAAATGAATTATAAAGTCCATCTTTTTAACAGACTTTTTGCTTACAGAATACTTAAGCTGTGCTTTGCAATGTCCTTCCAAAGACAGTGAATGTTGTCTTGGACTTAGATGCAACAATAGGAAATGTTTCTCCTTCTGAATTGTCATTCAGCCATTAAAAGCATAAGAGTCTCGCCTCAAAAAAGGAGAGGAAACACTAAACATGCATCAGCATCAGAAAAAAACACGAACAAGGCTGGTTCGTGGTTTGGTTCATGGATTCCATTTCGACTAAACTATACAAAGGCCAAACTTTTTTCCCCTTGGTGCTTCATTTTACTTTGGCAAAATGGGATGCCTGCCCCTCCCTCTGCCCCTGTTGCCTCCCTGCCTTGTCGTGAAGCTGCCACTGTCACTGCCGCCACCATCCTGAGAGGCAACTGGGCTTGCTGCATGTGTGCATGTGCCCCATGCAGAGCTGACAGGTGGGTGCCTGCACAGAAGCAACAGGCCCAGTTCCTTGAAGCCAGGACTGCTGCCTGTGCACATGCGTCCAGCTGGCCTGTTGCTTCTGCAGAAGCAGCAGGCCCAGTGAGCACATGCACATAGGCAGCAAGCCCAGCTTCAAGGATCCCGGCTGCCTCTCAGGATGGTGGTGGTGAAGACGGGAGCTTCAAGACAAAGTAGGGAGGTGGTGGTGGCAGTGGCACAACTGGAGCAGGTAAACAACACACAGACCCCAGGCATGAACTGAAAACTGAACCACATACCAGTTCAGTTTTACTCTTGGTTCCTCATGGTTTGTGTCCACCATTTTTCAGGTTTATGCCCATCTGTAATCAAAATCCATCAGAGGGAGTGTTGTGCATGCAACATGAAACTTTTTCTTCTTAGAGAAAGAAAGAGAGAGAGAGAAAAAATATAAAAGTCAAAGTCATGGATTTAAGGCTTCCATTTTCAAGCTCACTTATGACATGATCTACTGGTGAACTTCTACTGGTGGAGCAGTGAAACCCGAATACCTGGAAGCAGTCTTCTGCACTGCAGCTCTAGTTGCACCCCAGAAACAGCATTGCAAGGCTGGGGAACCATCTGGAGTCAGATTTAGGGTGGCATGAAGAGCTGCCAGTAGACATGAGGGGAGGAATATTCTGTAGTGGTTATTGCCACTGTACCACCCTGAACAAGCAATGGCATATGGAGTTTGCCAGTCTTGTTACCCCCAGTGACTATTGCCATATCACCTGAACATGCGTAACCTCACTGAATTTTGAAATTTAAGCAAAGCCAGGCCTGATTAGTACTTGGATAGGAGACCACCAGGACTTTGAGGCACTTCATTGAGGATGGGGCTGTACATTGATGGTAGAGTATATGCCTTGCATGCAGAAAACCTCAGTTTCAGTCTCCAGCATCTCCAGTAGGCTTAGGAAGGAATCCTACTTGAAGCACCAGAGGGCCACTTCCAGTCAGAGCTGGTAATACTGGGCTAGCCAGACTAATATGATGTAGTGCAAGGCAGCTTTCTATGTTGCTGTGATTGCCAGTGTAACAATGGATTTAGCCCCTGGAGATCCATTTAAATAGCATTAGTTGTTTTTTAGTCATTAAGTCGTGTCCAACTCTTCGTGACCCCATGGACCAGAGCACGCCAGGCCCTCCTGTCTTCCACTGCCTCCCGGAGTTGGGTCAAATTCATGTTGGTAGCTTCGATGACACTGTCCAACCATCTCGTCCTCTGTCGTCCCCTTCTCCTCTTGCCCTCACACTTTCCCACCATCAGGGTCTTTTCCAGGGAGTCTTCAATAGCATTAGTATCTGTTATTAAAGACTCATCCAGATCTTGGAATTAGAAACAATAGAAAAATGTCCTTATACATTCCAATTGTTTTGGAAATTCAACTCTGCAATGTTTCTATTCTACTGTAGCTGTTAATAGACCAGAACGCCACAGTGAATTCAGTGACTGAGAACAAGTGATTTGGCATTTGTTCAGGGTGTGTTGAGCAAGTTCTGGACATAAGAATCAGGACTACTAGGTCAAGGTAGGTTTACCACCGGCTGCAGTGTGTTGTAGACTCAATGCACACAAAGGACACTGGTCTGGCTTGATATAACACCAACGTAGCCTAAATATCAGTCTCCCCATTAATGTAAATCCTTCAGTTCTCAGTGGGTACCAGAATGACAAAGGAAATCCAGGCTCTGAAGTACAAGGAAGCGTGTGAGTAATAGAATCAGAAGTTCAGTGCTGAACAGTGTTTTCTTAAGTGTACTAGAGAGATTGAGGCATTACCAAGAAACATTCTCTGAAGCTGAAAGCCTGTTCCTGCCTCATGTCCTTCTGCTTTGTTAGGATTAAGTAATCCTGCCAGGTTTTCCCCCACAGGTCTTTCCTGACTTGTTGTCAGAACGCTGTTATTTACTAGACGGTGCCTAGCTATCAGTGTGAATTTGAGATAGCCCCTTTTGTTCCAATGCATTTCAATAGATGTTTATTTCCATTCAGCCAAATGATATTATGTGCAAATATTTGGCTCGCTGCTGTGCAAGGCTTGATGTACAATTCCTGTATGCCAGCTCACTCACGTGGTTTAGCAGATAGCATCCCAGTTGGTGGCATTTGCCATGTATGTACATGCAGACCTGCTGCCATGCTGGCCTTCCCATTCACCTTGTGTCTGAGGAAGGACTTGCAAGGCAGTTAGTTTTGGGGAGAGGGGTGGGGAAGATGTTGATGCAGCAGATGTGTGTGTACCTGTCATTTTAACAGAGGTGGCCACAACACTGGGAAACCATTTTATGAAACCACACAGTCTCAAGTTCCACGTTTTTGTATCGACTGTCTCTAGACCCTGTTTGTATACCTACTGCCATTCTCTTCCTAATTGTTTTTGTACATGAAGTGAACCTTTGGGAGGGGTGAAAATTTCACTGCATATGAAATTACCCAAAATAGCAAATTGATTTCTATTTAGGATGCAAAGAACTTAAAATTTTAATGTTTCAAATATGACAGAAAATAAAACTGGCAGATTTGTCAATCTAGGCCCAAGACTTCTGAGTGCTTAACTCTCCAGTCATTAAACCAAAGCAGATGAAACAGGCAGCTTCACAGTTAGTTAGAGATAACATGTTCCTCTCCCTCTTGCTAAATCAATCAGTAAACAGAGCCTGTTGTAATTACCAGAAAACACAGATTAATTTGCAGTTTGAGAAGTTGTGAAAGGCACACTTACAGTATAGCTGAAGTCAGCTCTAATTCTGATTGCAAAGCTCCCTGTCTTTTGTTTTGGCCCTGACTTTGAACTATGGTGTATTCAATCATGTTCATACTCAATTAGAATTGCTGCTTTGAATCCTAAGGGGCTTCCCATTTTTAACACTGAGATGTCAATGAGGTACAGCGTAGTCCTCTCTCCATTCTGGGAATAGCTGAGAATTGAACTTGGTTAGCTTTGAGAGGGAGAATTACTTTTCTGATTTGTTTCTAAGAATTTACCAAACTTTTAAGAATGTCATCTTCACTTTTGAAAAAGGGAATGTAGGAGAATACAAAATGGACATAATCTTCCATCACTACTAACCTGTGTACCCTGCACTGACCCATTCCAAATCAATCCCATTAAATGACTGGAAGCAGCAGGACATAAATTATCCAGGATTATATTGTACAACTATAGTGCCTCATTCACAGAATTTTACAGGGGCTCCAGATATCTTTCTCTGCCATTTGTAGCCCTTTTGTATTTCTTGAATCCTTCCTCCTCTTTACCAAAGAAAGGATACTTCCAGATCAGATCAGGGAATCTATTCCCTTTTGAACTGCAACTCCCAGTACAAGTAATAGCTGGGCTCAAGATACATAGCAGCTGGCAATAATAACAAAAAGCAACAACAATAATATGGAGCTTTTTCCTTCTTTCCCCCTTAAAAGATTTTCTTTGTTGAGAAATTAAGCTGTAATCATGCACCCATCACTCATCTGGGCATAAATCCCCCCCCCCCCAAAAAAATGGATTTCTTCCAGAGTGAATGTGAAGAGCATTTAGCATTTTGCTGCTGCATGTCATAGCTTACTTTAATGGACATGAGTGCTCTTATTTAATACAATATCCTAAACCTTTTGCAAATGTATACCCATAATCTCTAATATCTGTGTATCTTTGCTTTACTAAAAGCAACAGAAACCTGTTCTGCAATGCCTCATTTCCGCTTCATTTACTTAAATCTCATTTTAGTTATTCATTGAGTAGAAAAATTGAATGACTGAAGAGATTTCTGATTTATTAACCTTTCACTGACTGAAAAGTAGTTATAGTTCCCACCCCCATCCCACCAGACAGCTTAGCATTTCATCACAAACAGTAGCTTTAGTATTCCCTTAATGCCTTATATGCTCAAAGACTGTTTCAGCACAAGTGTGTTTTTCTGTCACTTATCTGGAAAATTGAATAATTTGCTGTTGCTGCTCTGTAATGTCATGCTGATCAAAATTTACCCTTTCAGAAATAATTGATCTACTTATTTTAATTGTGTGTCTTCTTTTCAACAGCTTGGCTAAATATGAGCTGACAGTGTGATGCGGCTACAAAATAGGCAAATGCTACTTTTGGCTGCATTGACAGAAGTATAATCTCTAAATCTCATGAAGTACTAGTTCCCCTGTATTTGACACTGGTTAGGCCTCATCTTGAATACTGTGTCCAGTTCTGGACACCACACTTTAAGAAGGATGCAAACAGACTGACTAGGAGACTAGAAACCAAGCATCAGGAAGAAGGACTGAACTCAGTTCTTTAACTGAGCATGTTTGGCCTTCAGAAAAGACTGAGGGGAGATAGGATAAAAATATTGCCATATGGAGGAGGGGCAACATCTATTCCTAGTCATTCCAGAGGAAAGGACACCTAATAATCAGCCCAAGGAAGCCAGATTTCAGCTAAGTATTAGGAATAATTTCCTAACTGTTCAAACTGTACAACAATGGAACCAGTTATCCCGGGAGGTGGTGAGTTCTGCAACACTGGATGAATTCAGTTAGATAACCATCTGTTAGATATACTTTGATTTGGATTCCTTCATTGAGCAGGAGGTTGTACTGGATGGCCTTATAGACCCCTTCCAAGTTATACTATGATTCTATGAAGAATTTGAATTACAACTGATTTTTTAAAAGTACAAATTCTGTGTCCACTTTTATATTGTGTTTTTAATTTACATCCTTCAACAACAGCAGCAGTAACAAAAGATACATGGATCAGGGTGGAACCAGTTAAGGGTTTTGTACCTTCATACTCTTAACAAAAATGTGGGGAGTGGGAGATCTGGAATAGAGATGGGCAAAAACTACCAGTTTGGTGGTTTGTGCCAGTTGATTTATTGCTGAAACAGGTGTTTGGCGCTTCAAAGCCCCACCTCCTCCAGCGAGTGCCCACTCAGAGGCAGCTCCCTGGCTTCCTTGCCCCGCCTCCTCCAGGCGCTGCCTCTGAGCTGGGCACCCAGTGGAGGAGGCAGGACTTTGAAGTGCCCAACACCTGTTCAAGTGATAAACAAACTGACAGAAACTGCCAAACTGGCAGTTCATGTCCATCTCTAGGCCAGAGCAAATGCAGAGTGTAAGAATGTTGTTTTTAGACTGCAGCTCCTAGAATCCACTGGCCCTGTCTAAGAGTTATAGTTGGGGGAAATGTAACTTCTGCAAGTTCTGCACTTCAATGAGTCTCATACGAATGTATATACCTGTGCCAGTTAGAACGGGTGGGCAACATGTGGGCTTCCAGAGATCATTGGTGCCAGTGGTGAAGGACCATGTGAGTACAGTTCAACAACATCTAGAGTGGTATAAGTTGCCCACCCCTTGTATAGAAACATTTGCCCCATAAAGCCCAGTCATTGCCCCATGCCTCTCTGGTAAAAGGTAGGAATATGGAGGGAGAGACTTGGACATTCATGATGTGCTGGTTGAAGTCCACATGCTAAGTGCTTTTATAGCATTATGAGTCCCCCTAGAATCAGTCCTGATAAGAGGCCTTCCCTGTAAAAAGCAAAAAGCAAAGTGTGATGCTTATATACCGCCCCATAGCGCTTCAAGCACTCTCTGGGTGGTTTACAAGTTAATTATGCAGGCTACACATTGCCCCCCCCCCCCCCGAGAGCTGGGTACTCATTTTACCGACCTCGGAAGGATAGAAGGCTGAGTCAACCTTGAGCCGACTACCTGGGATTGAACCCCGGGTCGTGAGCACAGTTTTGGCTGCAGTACAGCAGTTTAACCACTGCGCCACAAGGCTCTTCTGTAACCAACACACATGCCTTTCTTTCCCAAAGCCAGGGAAGGGATTCCATGTGGCCCAATGCCTTATAGTGCCCATTCCTGTAGTACTGGCATTGTGAAATCTATATTGATAGAAAAGAGCTTTCTTGCAGTCCCTTAACATGACAATAATACCCACTGAACTTTAAAGTAGCTACTCACTTCTCAATAGACATACCTTGCATAGCTCCAGAAATTACGAATCATCACCAGCACCACCAGTACCTCGAGAGCTTTTACATACATGCCAGGGCATGGAAAAGTTATATTGTAGACCAGTGGTTCCCAACTTTGGGTAACCCAGGTATTCTTGGACTAAAACTCCCAGAAGCCTTCAACAGCAGCTGTACAGGATGGGGTTTCTGGGAATTGCAATCCAAGCACAACTGGGTTATCCAAGTTTGAGAGCCACTGTTATAGACTATAATTCCTAGAATTCTTTAACCTGAGGGATTCTAGGAACAGAAGTCCAAAAAAGGTAACTTCTATTCTCTGTCTTTCTCATATGCACCCCTATATGTTTCAATAACTTCAGGTGAGATTATCTTTTTCCAAAACAAGTTCCTCCCTACAGAGGATGCCTGCACTCATGATTAGACTCACATGCATTTAGTGGCATATATGAATGCTGTTTAATATACAAAAGAATCTAGGAAAAAAATTATTGTGCAATCCCAACTGCATCTACTCAAAAATAATGCTCTAGTTATAAGATTGCAGCCCAAATCTTCATCCTACTCAGTATAATACATACTAGATTCGCAACAAAACTGATGTGAATATCCTGTATAAAACGTAATTGTGTCTGAGAAAATAATACTCTTCTCCATTGCCCAGAAGCAAGAAGGGGATCATCTTTTGAATTCCAAGAAATCAGGTTTGCTTGTAACATTCATAGAAGCCAGTGGCACATTGGTTAGGATGTTGGACTGAAATCCACATCATGTCCACACAGACAGAGCCTTTGAAATTCATTGAGTGCTCTTGGGTTGGACACTCTTTCTCAGACTGAACTATCTCACTGAATTATTGTGGGAAGGAGGAGACGTACTTATCATTTTGAGCTCTTTGAAACACAGACAAGATATAAATGCAAGTTAATTTTGATTTGGGATGTGCTTTTCTACTGGATCCAGCCATTATGATGTACATGCACCTCAGAGACACTTCAAGAGTGTCAGATGAACACTGTTCATTCCATTCTCTCCTATGGATCCAAAACTGCCCAGCAGTCCAGAATATTTATGGCTAACTCTATGCCTCTCTGAAAAATTCATGCTTGCAGGCAATCCAGTCTATATATTTGTGTTTGGGAGAATATTCCAGTGATTTCAGTTAATCCTATGAGTATGCTTTATACTGCAACTTTAATTTTCCAGTGGAGCCCAAATGCTGCTTTTAGAATTGAGTTTTTTCCAAATTCAATCTCATGCTTAATTCGCTTTCCCCTCATTTTCTCTCTTCCCCAAAATGTCAGCACACTTCCAAAGGATACCACCATAGTTGCACTAACACAGCAACAGCTGAATTCTAAGCCTCCATATAAGAACATCATTATTTCATTAAGGTGTCTACCACATATTAGTGTGGATGCTCAACAGCAGAACGTGAGCCACAATGGCAAAGTACAGTGCAACAATCTTTCTGAATAGAAACCTTTGCTTTTTCCACCTTCTGCTGGCTTCCCTGACCTCCAATGGCATTGACAGGGCAGGATTTTGGGGCAGAGATCAAGGGCTCCAGCTGCCTATGTTTCTACATTTAAAAATAAATGAAGTGACCTACATTACCATCTAAAGAGCCCACTGCATAACACCATTCAGTCCGGACTCTAAAATTACCTAACTGCATAGATGCTGACTGCAGGTATGCCTATATTTTTAGAAAGATTTTCATGAAAGCAAAACACATGGCTAATGTTTACTTAGAAAGCATTTTAGATTCCCTCTTCTTTCTGTGCTTTTGTTCTGGCTTATTGTAGAAAATCAATGCTCATTTTCACGTTCCTCTCTCCTCTTACTTGTTTCCTTAATCATCTATTTTTATGAGTTGCCCTGACTTTAAAAAAAACTAAACTAAACTAAATGGTGTTAGATTATGACCTTGAGGTGTGCTCTTTTAAGGAATTTGCTTACTTGTTTAACAGTGGCACAGAGGCAGTACTAGCATGTAGGACTATATCATGTGTTTTCAGTAGGTTAATTCAGGTCACCTGATGCCAGGTTAAGAGCAAAATATCCTGCAATTTCCTGCTCAGTATTGTGTCTTCAAGGCCCACCCTAAAATGGCCTCATTGTCCAGGTCAGGGTCACTGGCACCTCAGTGGTGATTTTTCAGAGTGACTGGCCAGCCTATGGAGCTGCTGTCATCCTAATTGCTGAGACCTTGAAGGGGTTAATTTCTGATCCCTCTCCGGGGATGTTTATTTATCCCTGTGAATAAACTGAAGTCCTTGCTGTCACTGAGGACAAAATCAGTGCATTGTACTTCCTATGTGAACCTATCTGGATGAGACCAAGATATGATACTGAAAGGGATTAGTGAATCAAAAGGTACAAATCAATATTTGACTGTAATGCTCTGGCTTTATCTGTGCCTCCTGCCTTAGTTCCTGTGCTGTAAGTAATGTGTGGCATGTGTCCAGAAGTCCTTCTCTTGTCCTGTAACCAAAGGTCCACATGTGACTTTTGGAAAAAGAAATAACTTGCTTGGTTTCTTTGTCACCTCCACCTGCAGTGATGGTTAGTGGCAGGAAATTGTGTATTCCTGTTGTCACAATATATCCAACTGTGAAACATTATTTTGTGCGATTCATGTTGAAAATACAGATAATATATTGAAACATTAATATTGTACAAACAAAAGATATGTTTGAAAGAGAGATGATTGTATCAGATTTATTGGAAATGAAGCACTGACATTTTAAATGAAAAGTATTGAAATACATAAAAAAGCTTCCCAATATAAAGAATGTACTCATTTACCAATGCAGTGTCTGAATGTTTTATAAGCCAGAGCTGGGTGGGCAACTTGATAGTCCTTCTAATGTTGTTGGGCTCTAGGACCTCATCCTCATTGGCTGGGCTGACAAAGGCTGATGTGTGTTGCAGTGCAACAACACTTGAAGGATTACAAGCTGCCCACCCCTGCTATAAAGAATGGTGTGGGATTTTGGATCTGGTATTGCAGACATGACATGGACTGCTGTGAATGTTGACTGTTTAATCACTGAGGCTTGTACTTCAAATGGGTCACCAATGCTCCAAACACCGAAAATAAACTTTGCTGAGTACCAGGTTGTTCTGATCATAGATGTCACTTTCAGCAACAGAAAGATAAAATACGAGTGCCCGTGGTGTGTGTGTTTTGTTTTGTTTTTTAACTGGAAAGTCTGGCTCACTATTGAAGTCTTCCAAGCTGAAGTGGAAAGAAGGTCATGCACAATTCTAATGGAAACACTTTTAAAGCAAAGCTGAACAAAAACAATTAGGGAGGTAATTTTTCATTTATAAAAATGACACTGCTCCTAATATATGTTTTCATTTACTTGAACTGATTTATGTGCCATGTTTTCAGAGTAAAGCCTCCCAAGGGAATGTAGAACAGACCTTAATGGTCACACAATCTAAGAAATCAAAGATAAAACCAGAAGATAACATTTAATAGTTAAAACCAAATAGCTACATATTTATGATCTGTAGCTCAGTTCCAGGCTCAGGTAAACAGGTGTCCAGTTGAAGGACTATAACCATGGTAGTCATCAACTGGAATAGAGTTCAACAAATGTGGGGCAGCTGCCTAGAAAGTCCTCTTCTCTTGTGCCCACCAACTTGCCACCAGAGTTCAGAAAAGTTACTTTCTGGACTATTGCTCTCCAGATTCCCTCAGCCAGCATGGCCGTTGGTCAGTTTTCCTCTACCAGTACTCATGCAGTAGCATTTTGTTATCAGCTGAAATCTCCAAAGCATTTGTAAAGGCAACCCCATCTACAGTAATTCTATTTAAATTGTTCTGCTTTGCTTTGTTTCTTAATCTCATCAAACCAAAACAGCGAGACAAAATTTTGACATTTTGGAACTTGTCTATCCCATTCTTTTAAAGTAATTCTACTTTAGGGTTTCTTGCTAATGCTCAAAGCAGTTTGAAGTATTAAATAATATTAATTCTTGCAATGACATTTGCAACTGGGTGCCAGCTGAGTAACCTAGATGAAAGCCTGTCCAGGCTGTTGCCTTATCACCATTAGTCAGAAACAATGCAACCTCTTATAGTTTCTTCCTGTTCCTCCACGTCCATTGGCCACTCATTCCCCCAAAGGATTCCAGTATATTCCGTCTCTCCTCCTTAACAGATTTTCTTTGAAAAGAAAAGAGAGAAGATGGTAAGAGTTGTGGTAATGCTCAGGAAATCTGCAGATGAAAGGATGCCTGCCTCTGATAAAATTCCAGGACAGATGCAGGGCAATTTCACAATAAAATCCTAATTTGGAAGTACCAATTGATGGGCCAACCATCAGTGCAGATGAACTAATTATGTGTTTTCTAGGACTTGTCATGCAACTGAAATCTAGATTCTTCCTGCACATAAAATTAATGCCAAGTACTCTTTGTTCATAAGTTTTCAGCTACTTGCTTTCAGCCACACTTTCCATTTATTCAGCTGCAGGAAGGTTCTCAACTGGCTTTAAGAAAAAAGCAAAGAAAAATCTCCTCAACCTTTGTCTTTTATGTTGTTGTTTTTTGCAGCATGCATGAGCTGCCCTAATGCACTTTAAAAAATGTTTTTCACTTCCTTGGCCCCTCCACAGAGCCGAGGAATTGTTTAATTGGCCAATATCCTGGAAGGACTCTCAAGCCAATTCACAATATTGGCAAATTGATAGCAGGTTGCTATGAACCAAATAGGGTCACTTGAGGTCCGTATGCCATTTGGTTGTGAGGATTGCACCAAATGGCATACCAGACCTTCAAGCCACCCTATTGAGCCCATCCAGCCTACTCCTTTGAGATCATACAGACAATCTCCGACACTCTCCTCTCCTCTCGTGTTAAAGTATCTCACACTCTGAAAATGAAACTAGCATTAAAAGACTGTGTGTTATATATACATAAAGATGAATTGTGTTAAGGCATGAAGCAGACCACAAAGATCAGCAGGATTCTGGCACCAGACAGCAGGCTTAGCACGCAACACAAGCTTCCATTTGAAATGAGAGGAACAGGTGTCTTATCAGCTATGCCTCTGTTTAGACAAGCCTGGATAGGTGTGGGTCATGTATAGCTGTGAAGTATGAATGACGTTTGTTTATAGAGGAGATTTCCTGAATCAGGCTCCCATTCTTCTTGTTTGGCTTAAGACCTGATCTCATGATAGGCCACTTGCATCACTCCAGGAGAGAGAACAAAGGGGCACACAGACGTTATCAGCTCCCAAAACAGGAGTGAGAACCGGACCAAAAGATGTCAAGAGGAAACTTTCAAAATGTCCCCATGTTACTTGAAAGGTGGACAAGCCATATATAGGGAGGTCAGAGTATGTCTTGATGAGAGAACACTCTTAGCCTTGCAGGAAATTATTAGAAACCAAAATAACCCCCTGTCTCTCCAAACTGCGAAATAACAAGGCCTGTGTGAGAACAATTTTGTAAAGAAACAGAGAAAGCCCTCGACCCTCCAATATCAGATTTCAGAAGTGAAGCAAGATTGACCCTTGTCTTAGACTTGGATGGGAAACAACCAGGTAGGGCTAACTCTTCCTGAAGATCTGGGCAGCAGCTGACAGTTGGATTCAACAGTATAGGGCTGGATGGGCCGATGAGCTGACTCTTTATAAGGCCGCTTCCTATGTTCCAAATGCTCAGCTCGCTCATGCAAGGATGATGGGGAGATGGGTGGAAAGAGGATCATCTTCTGAGCACAGGGCAACAAAGTTGACGGCAAGCTGGGTTTTTTCTAAACAACGAAGCAAAAGCAAAAGTCTTGTGCCACCTTTTAATTCACTAGGAGCTTTCATCAACTTCTTCAGATGCTGTGTCTGTCTGTTTTTCTTTTGCTGCTGCTGCTGCTTATTGTACCAACATTTACATAGTTTTCAGATTCCACTGAAGTGCTGAGATGCTGTAATCTATTTTTTAAAGCAAAAAATCAAAAGGAGCGAGAGAAACTGATTCGTCATTTTGGTCACACCGCTTTCCACCTCAGCTATGCATCCTTGGGAGTGGAGCCCGCAAGGTGCCAGCCAATCTGAAACCAGCCCTTGGCCCTGCTGCTGTTGCCCTCCCTTGGCTTAGAGGATGATGCGCAGGGATGGTCTGGAGTGAAGACAAGCCTTCTTTTGGCAGCCCGTTCACAGCTGAAGCAACCTACTTTCTCCCTGCACCAGTCACGTCCCCCAGCTTTCTCTCTCTTTTGCTATCTGATGTGCTGAAAAATATACCTGCCTTTTTATCACTGTCTCACTGTCTTTTTTATCATTGCCTCACTCTCTTACCAAAGTGTTCTCTCTTTTTGCTTCATCCACATATGCCTGCACACACAATGACTGTGACCTAGAAAATGCCTATTAATTATCCACAGTGTAGAGATTCAAGGAAGTGAGGTGGAGAGTTGTTTATGTGAAGCAGTTATCTAATCTCTCTCTCTCTCTCTCTCTCTCTCTCTCTCTGTCCTCTATAGACCTCCCACAGATTGTCTGCAAAGCTCACCACCACTAGAGAAGGAACTCTAGAAGAACTGGTTCAGTATTGCAAAAGGTTGTAATCAAGAAGATGTTAATGTTTGAAGCCAGCATGTGCGAACATGCGTACAGCTCTGCCCAAATGACTGCACAAATAACATACGAAGCCCACCTCCTGCCTCAGTTTTACTTGCACTACGTCAGGGGAGGAAGGAGGAGGGAGAGGAAGAGAGACTCTGTATGCAAACTTACCTATGGCTAAGCCTTAATACCAAACTCAGTGGAATGTTCCTCTAATTGTAAAAGTAAATGATACTGAGCCACATGGCAAGGAAGGGACCGTTTGTGTTTTGATAATGGTGGCAATGATGCTGTGATACAAACAATTTTATGTCAGTTTGGTTTGGTCTGGTCTGGTCAACCAGCTGGGCCTTCTGACTGAGCTTCAAGCTCTAGCATGTCTTGAATTAATTGTCTTAGAGTTCTTGGCATGTATGACAGTTCAGAACAGAATTTAAAAAATATCTTGTGCAGGGAGTTTGCCTTTGTTTAGCCATAGATGCTGGGAAATGTTACACTTGAAGTTCACACCCTGTAGCAGGAAAGGCAGAAGCTTAGACATCTTTCCGTCCCACTGTGTAAGTGTTTCTAGCGGCTGGCTTGAGCAGGAAAACTCTGACTTGTGTTTGTAGTCATACTGGACCAGACCGAACAAGGAATCTTCCTTTTACTAATACCTTCCCCACCCAATTTAGATGCCTGACTGTTCAAAGGCAATGCCACACAAATCCTCACTAGAGTAAGGGAAATCTAAGATTTTTGCCCCAATATCTTGGACATAAGAACATAAGAAGAGCCCTGCTGGATCAGGCCAAGGGCCCATCTAGTCCAGCTTCCTGTATCTCACAGTGGCCCCACCAGATGCCTCTGGGAGCACACGAGACAACTAGATACCTGTCTCCTGATACCACTCCCCTGCATCTGGCATTTGGAGGTACCTTCCTTTTAAGCCTGGAAATTATAGATCCCCATCATGGCTTGTAACCTGTGATGGACTTTTCCTCCAGGAATCTGTCCAATCCCCTTTTAAAGGCATCTAGGCCAGATGCCATCACCACATCCTGTGGCAAGAAGTTCCAAAGACTAACAACACACTGGGTAAAGAAATGTTTTATTTTGTCTGTTCTCTGTCTCCCAACCCTCAATTTGCGTGGATGTCCCCTGGTTCTGGTATTGCATGAGAGGGGAAAGAGCTTCCCTCTATCCACTTTATCCATCCCCTGCATAATTTTATACATCTCAGTCATGTCCCCCCAAGGCGCCTTTTCTCTGGACTAAAGAGCCCCAAACGCTGTAGCCTTTCATCATAAGGGAGGTGCCCCAGCCCAGTAATCCCAGCCCAGACATCTGAGGCATCAACATCCCATAATTAATAATAACCAATTGCCACCACCCCAAATAGAGCTACTAGTTTTCTCTTTGCTGCTCTTAAGGCCAACTTTTGCTAATCCAGTCCCAGATGCGGTGGAACTGAAATCTCATCATCTCTGATGTTCAGGCTGTGGCTAATGGGAGTTAGTTCATTTTATTTATAAAAAATATTTGCTGATCATATAATCCTTACAAATAGATTAAAACCAGGTTTGAAGACCAGGTTTAAATATCAAAGGCCATACATTTTTGGACACACTTCTTAAGATCCAAGGTTAGGAAACAGAGCTCTAAACACTTGAGGATGACTTCACTTCTTCTATTAAATAAAACTATTTTATTTATCAGTCAGATACAGTTGAACCTTAAGAACCAGTTTGTTGCAATAGAGACAGTGGCAATCTGGGACTCAAGAGATCTAGGTTGAAATGACTGTTCAGCCATGGCAACTCACTGAGGGGAGACAATGTTAAAACCTTGCTTAAACATTTTACGTACCTTGAAAACCCGATTAGCGTCACCACCATACATTGGAGCAACTTTTTTAAAAATTCATTTCCCATTAGGTAAGGGAAGATTATAGGGAAGGAACAACTTGATAGCACACAATAACAGTGGAACAGAGTACTGAGTGTGTTAAGAACCAGTGGTGAAAGCTTGAGACCAGAGACAAGTTAACTCAGAAACTTAAAATAAATTTAGTATTTTGGAAATCTGATTACTTGAAATTAAAAAGGTAGAAGATATTTCTAAGATGCTCACTCTCTTTGAGAGTATGGTTCATACTTGCATTTATTATAGGGCTCAGTAAGTTAAATCCCTGTTCCTAGCTATACTCCAGGATTTAGGCATAGGGTTTAGAAATTCTATTCCAAAGTTAGACACAGGGTTATTTTTTGAACTACAGCTCCAAGAATCTACAAGTCAGCCCAATTAGCATCCATATTGACTCAGGGATTCTGGGAACTGTTGTCTAAAACAGTGATTTTTCAACCTCTGCTAGGGCTTGCCATTCGAGAACAGAAGCTCAATGTGTAGTAGTGGAGAATCTCCGAAAGATCTCGACGCAAAACTCATTTGGGTCCTGAAAAAAACTTTGAGCCTTGCTCTTTAACAGAGAGAAAGTATCAAGCAAAAGAACAGGTTACAGGAAAATATCTAATTTTTACCTCTCTGAGCCAGTCTGTTCAGGAACTGGGATATATTCTTAGAACATTTCATGATAATTAGTAGTGTTTTTATCCATTAACTATGCAGGATGGAAAAAAGCAGCAGCACACAAACTATTATTGGCTAGGTGACAGACAAAAATAATGTCCACAGAACCAACGGCTTTGCTGTGTAAGTATGTGTCTCACCAAGAGAGTTTTGCTTTCCCAAAATGGAAGCAAAGAATGTTAAATGTGCCAAACCTGGTGAATCACTATCAATATAGGCTGTCTTCACAAAAATGTTCACCATGGAGCCTCTCTTGCACTGTTTGCCAAGCCCCATTTTGTTAAAAAAATGAATTGCAGACTAACTTTTGAAGGCATAAATTACAGACCTCGAAAAGTTACCTTTTTGGACTATAATTCTCAGAATTGCCTAGAAATGGGCATTATGGGGATTGTATTTGTTTGTTTTTTAAAGGGAATATTTCCAAGTTCTCATTATTTTTAAATTCCAAGCACGGAGTCTGAAAAAAAGAGTTGTTAGCATCACATTTGTGGATTCTCCTGTATTAGTCTTTAATTTTTTTAAAAAAAATTGCACTCATGTTGTGCATTGCAACAAATCTCAACATGTCACATATGACTTAAACTGGGGATTAAATTAGATGTTACATTAAATACACAAAACGCCAACACTTTTCCCGTTCCTTCTTTACAAGCATGCAGGGGTCCAGTCTCATCTGAAACCACTGCCTATAGATGGGGAGATTTAATTCTTGCCCCTTGGTCATCATTTTCTTTTAAATCTCTTTCCCTCATTCAAACACACACACACACACACACGAGCCAAAAAAAGAAAAAAATGTGTGTGAATAAAAAAAGAATATGCTGCAGCACAAACAAAAACATAAATAATGTGACACATTTAAGACCAATAAATTTAATACAGTGCAAACTTTGATGGGTTACAGCCCACATCTATAGACATAGAAGAAATAGATTGTAATCAATAAAAGCTTATTTTGAAATAAATCAGTCTTAAAAGTTAGCCACATACTTTTGTTCTTACTGAAACAAGTTGACATGGCTACCTGTCTGAAAACTGCTACAGCATAGTGACCCATCTGCATGTTCCACACATACTTGTTTTCATCTTTCATGTGTTTGAAGGGAGTGCCACACATAAAACTTCTCTCCATTTCAGCAAACTCTCACAGTTCCGTTTCCAGTGAGGATGGTCATTTTTAATACAATGGGATGGACCAAGGGTTCAGAATGAGACCAGATGCATCTCTTAGATTTCATTAATCTTAATCCAAAACTCGAAGCCATACCTTTGAGTTTGGAAGTGCTAAGCAGAGATAGGATGTGTTGGAGGTCACTCATTTATACTGCTGCCTTCCAACAGAGGTGACTTGATAACGTATAACAACACAAACTCTTCTTATACCTTCCAAGGTGTGTTTCTCTTTTCCTAACTTTCTTCTTCTTCTTCTTCTTCTTGCGTTTAATGCCAGAGCAGAGCCAAAAGCCCTATTACCACCACTTTTCTATCTTTCCTTTTTTCCCCTCTTCTTTCTTTAAGCTACATTATTGCTCCCTCCTTAGAACATGGCTTGGTGAAAGAGGTAATAATAGAAGCAAGTCATAATTACGTTACTCTGAACTAGGACATCTGGCTTCCTGCTGAAAGCTCTATTAAAATGCAGCAGTAATTCATATCCTGTTACATTAAACAGACCGTTGCTCACACCAGTTGCGAAAAAGGGCAACCATCTTGCAATAAGAAAAGATGTTGTCCAGTAGGGGCCGGTGGTCAGATCAAGAGGAGTGCCCATCCCAGACTGGCAGGATCCTCCCACTCAGACCATAGACCACCTGTGGAAGACAGCCTGCATCTACTTTTTGCTCCTGCAAGAAACAGAAACAGAGGTGGTGGCACTTCAGTAACCATTTGAATGGTTCTTACAGTCAAACAATATGTTATAGATTGCCAGTTGCTACAAGAAAAGATTTATTAGCATGCCATGGGTTCAGATGACTGAATAATACATTTGCAAACAAAACCTGTGCTCACATCTTAGTGGGCAATCCCAAAACAAAAGAAGCTAGTCTGCGAACTAAAGGAGATGTAAGAAGTGACAATCAGATTTTCTCAGTACTTAAGGAATTCACTCTTCCAACAAGGGGCTATTTGTAACATATAATGTGGCCCACAGGACACAGCTTGATAGGATAATAATAGGATCTGAACCAGGTCCTGATGACCTCCCATGAAAGATCGGCTTGGGAGGACAGAAGGACAACTTCTTTAGCTTTATTTGTTTCCAGCTTGTGTTTACATGTAGTAACAAAAGCTCACTAATGAAAAAAATTGGATTTTGGAAAGAGAGGGGTAGGTGTATCACTCTGTCCTCCTGCTCATTCATTCTGTGTTCTAAGTCACATAGAATCCCCTTCCCAGTCCATGGCTTTATGGAAATTCTCTGACAGAGTCTGTTCTACATAGAGTCAATAACCATTACATGTAGTTTGGTCCTTTGAGCTCTTCTCATGATGGTTTGATCACTGGCTCAAACTGTAACGTGTGGTACTACATTCAAATGTTTAGAAAAGTAAGTGTTTCATTACTTTTAAGATATAAGTGAGCTGAAAAGTTAATTTTTAAAATTGTTGTAAAAATTTACTATTTTTAGCTGGCTGGGAACTATAACTGTATCTAATTACTGTTTAAAAGTAACATTACAAATGTCATGACATCCAAAATCTGCTGCCTGAAGTGATTGTCTCACACTGCCTAAGGGAAGCACCGGTCCTGTGTTCAGTAGCTTTCGGGGGCATTATCATTCTAGTGCAGCTCCATGGATTTGCTCTCAGTAGCTGCATCTTTAAGCTTCCATTTAACTCTCCCTCATTGCCCTGGGGTGACAATGTGTTGAATTCCTCATGGAATTGTGGGATGTTAAAATGCTGACTCTCAGCTACCCTTGTAATGCTGCTCCTCCCACTGCAAAGTAACTCTAAGAGGGGGCATATCCATAAGAAGGGAGCCTCAAGTGGCTTCAGGTCTAATGGCCAACAACGATTTAGTTATCCCAATCTCTGTGACCCCCCCCCCCCCATTCTGTTGATCTTTGTTTATTGGCAGTTTACTAATCCTGATGCACGGCAAATACAGAATTAGAAGAAATAGTCCTTTCATTAACTTGGGGGTAAGTAGATGAGCCCCTTCATGGATTTCAGCCTTGTCCTGGCAAAGGGGCTTGAGTAATTCAGAGAAGCTATGGGCTATGCCGTGCAGGGACACCCAAGATGGACAGGTCATAGTGGAGAGTTCTGACTAAATGCGATCCACCTGGAGCAGGAACTGGCAAGCCACTCCAGTATCTTTGCCGAGAAAACTCCATGGACAGAAACAAAAGGCTAAAAGATATGACGCTGGAAGATGAGCCCCTCAGGTCGGAAGGTGTCCAACATGCTACTGAGGAAGAGCGAAGGACAAGGACAAGTAGCTCCAGAGCTAATGAAGTGGTTGGGCCAAAGCCGAAAGGACGCTCAGCTGCAGACACTCCTGGAAGTGAAAGGAAAGTCCGATGCTGCAAAGAAAAATACTGCATAGGAACCTGGAACGTAAGATCTATGAACCTTGGTAAGCTGAATGTGGTCAAACAGGAGATGGCAAGAATAAACATTGACATTCTGGGCGTCAGTGAACTAAAATGGATGGGAATGGGCGAATTCAATTCAGACGATTATCATATCTACTATTGTGGGCAAGAATCCCATAGAACAAATGGAGTATCCTTCATAGTCAACAAAAGAGTGGGGAAAGCTGTACTGGGATACAATCTCAAAAATGATAGAATGATTTCAATATGAATCCAAGGCAGACCTTTCAACATCACAGTAATCCAAGTTTATGCACCAACCACCCATGCTGAAGAGGCTGAAATTGACCAATTCTATGAAGACCTACAAGACCTTCTAGAACTGACACCAAAGAAAGATGTTCTTCTCATTATAGGGGACTGGAATGCTAAAGTAGGGAGTCAAGAGATAAATGGAACAACAGGTAAGTTTGGCCTTGGAGTTCAAAACAAAGCAGGGCAAAGGCTAACAGAGTTTTGTCAAGAGAACAAGCTGGTCATCACAAACACTCTTTTCCAACAACACAAGAGGCAACTCTACACATGGACATCACCAGATGGGCAATACCAAAATCAGATTGATTATGTTCTATGCAGCCAAAGATGGAGAAGCTCTATACAGTCAGCAAAAACAAGACCTGGAGCTGATTGTGGCTCTGATCATCAGCTTCTTATAGCAAAATTCAAGCTTAAACTGAAGAAAGTAGGAAAAACCACTGGGCTAGTCAGGTATAATCTAAACCAAATCCCTTATGAATACACAGTGGAAGTGAAGAACAGATTTAAGGAACTCGATTTGGTGGACAGAGTGCCTGAAGAACTATGGATGGAGGCTCGTAACATTGTACAGGAGGCAGCAACAAAAACCATCCCAAAGAAAAGGAAATGCAAGAAAGCAAAGTGGCTGTCCAACGAGGCCTTACAAATAGCAGAGAAGAGAAGGGAAACAAAATGCAAGGGAGATAGGGAAAGTTACAGAAAATTGAATGCAGACTTCCAAAGAATAGCAAGGAGAGACAAGAGGGCCTTCTTAAATGAACAGTGCAAAGAAATAGAGGAAAATAATAGAAAGGGAAAAACCAGAGATCTGTTCAAGAAAATTGGAGATATTAAAGGAACATTTTGTGCAAAGATGGACATGATAAAGGCCAAAAATGGTAGGGACCTTACAGAAGCAGAAGACATCAAGAAGAGGTGGCAAGAATACACAGAGGAATTATACCTGAAAGATCTGGATGTCCCGGACAACCCAGATAGTGTGGTTGCTGACCTTGAGCCAGACATCCTGGAGAGTGAAGTCAAGCATGGCTTAGAAAGCATGGCTAACAACAAGGCCAGTGGAGGTGATGGCATTCCAGTTGAACTATTTAAAATCTTAAAAGATGATGTTGTTAAGGTGCTACATTCAATATGCCAGCAAGTTTGGAAAACTCAGCAGTGGCCAGAGGATTGGAAAAGGTCAGTCTACATCCCAATCCCAAAGAAGGGCAGTGCCAAAGAATGCTCCAACTACCGTACAATTGCACTTATTTCACACGCTAGCAAGGTTATGCTCAAAATCCTACAAGGCAGGCTTCAGCAGTATGTGGACCGAGAACTCCCAGAAGTACAAGCTGGATTTCGAAGGGGCAGAGGAACTAGAGACCAAATTGCTAACATGCGCTGAATTATGGAGAAAGTCAGAGAGTTCCAGAAAAACATCTACTTCTGCTTCATTGACTACGCAAAAGCCTTTGACTGTGTGGACCACAGCAAACTATGGCAAGTTCTTAAAGAAATGGGAGTGCCTGACCACCTTATCTATCTCCTGAGAAATCTATATGTGGGACAGGAAGCAACAGTTAGAACTGGATATAGAACAACTGATTGGTTCAAAATTGGGAAAGGAGTATGACAAGGCTGTATATTGTCTCCCTGCTTATTTAATTTATATGCAGAATACATCATGCGAAAGGCTGGACTGGATGAATCCCAAGCCAGAATTAAGATTGCCGGAAGAAATATCAACAACCTCAGATATGCAGATGATACCACTCTGATGGCAGAAAGTGAGGAGGAATTAAAGAACCTCTTAATGAGGATGAAAGAGGAGAGCGCAAAACATGGTCTGAAGCTCAACATCAAAAAACTAAGATCATGGCCACTGGTCCCATCACCTCCTGGCAAATAGAACGGGAAGATATGGAGGCAGTGACAGATTTTACTTTCTTGGGCTCCATGATCACTGCAGATGGGGACAGCAGCCACAAAATTAAAAGAAGCCTGCTTCTTGAGAGGAAAGCGATGACAAACCTAGACAGCATCTTAAAAAGCAGAGACATCACCTTGCCGACAAAGGTCCGCATAGTCGAAGCTATGGTTTTTCCAGTAGCGATGTATGGAAGTGAGAGCTGGACCATAAAGAAGGCTGACCACCGAAGAATAGATGCTTTTGAATTGTGGTGCTGGAGGAGACTCTTGAGAGTCCCCTGGACTGCAAGGAGAACAAACCTATCCATTCTGAAGGAAATCAACCCTGAGTGTTCACTGGAAGGACAGATCCTGAAGCTGAGGCTCCAATACTTTGGCCATCTCATGAGAAGAGAAGACTCCCTGGAAAAGACCCTGATGTTGGGAAAGTGTGAAGGCAAGAGGAGAAGGGGACGACAGAGCACGAGATGGTTGGACAGTGTCACCGAAGCTACCAACATGAATTTGACCAAACTCCGGGAGGCAGTGAAAAACAGGAGGGCCTGGCGTGCTCTGGTCCATGTGGTCATGAAGAGTCGGACACGACTTAACAACTAAACAACAACAAGTAGATGAGATCTGCATTTTTATTCACCCAGAATCAAATCTTTGAAGAGTCTTTAGTGACATGGCAATTTATCATTTTCTAAAGTGAAACACAATTATCATCCTGCCCCACTTACAACATACATGCAGTTTAATCCCCTGGGATCACCATGCCAATTAAAATAATAAGAGTGTGCGACATTATGGTTTGCAGATGTAGCCTTAAGCACTGTTAAGTTTCATTGCCGTATGTTCAGCCACAAACACTTTTAAAACAAAAAGTTGCATTCAGGGAGAGTGAAATCTTCCCCTGATTCCTTTCCTTTGCAAAAGTTCATCTTGTCCATTCCTGTTTTCTTCTTAATCTGCTGTAGTTTTGGCACCACTTGATCCCCTCTTGATTAGGACTTCTTTCTCATTTAACATAAATCTCTTCCAGTGAATCAGGATGATGTAAGCAATATGATCGTATCACAGTGATAAAGAGCCAATCAGGTTTGATTACATAACAGTGTCAACAGATGGCAAATGAAGCCACACAAGAATGAGCCCAGAGCTTCTTTAAATTGGTCACAATCACAGTAAGCATCCCCCAGTAGTCAGATTGTTGATTTACTAATTTAATTATACTAAAGTGATTGAAAAGATAAATACCTCTCATTCAACCCCCCAAATTGCTGGATGGGTTGTACCTTCTTGAACTGCTCACCAACCTAGGAAAGCACATTTAAAATGTGGTAGGATGTTCTTCACATCAACCAGTAGCATTTCCTCCTTCCTATATCACTCTTAAAACAGTGACAAGCACTAGAACAACCTTGCCTCAAAAACAAGCAAAGAAGAAATGATACACAATATAAGATGTCCAATAATGGGAATATAGTGTAAAATTCTTAGAACAGAAGTTCTCCAATTGGCTGGGGTGTGTGCGAGAGAGACTGGTCACCTACCCTTTGGTGATGGGTGGAGAGAAAGCTGTATAAAAATTCTCTGCCATTTCATGGCAACCTTTCACCTTGACTTCTGCAGGGACTACAGTCTGTCTTCTGTTTCTGTCTTGGTCAATTACTAATATGTTTTTGCTTGGTCAAACCTCTGTAAAGAATTTTAAAAAATTGGAACTTGCCATCATCCACTGTGTGAAAACCACCCAGCGATATTTTTTGTTACCTGCGAAGGAGAAGGTGCTTGAAAGACAGAAGGTTGTGGATGCGTACTCGGTGGACAGCTTGTTTTTTTAATTAGACCAGATGGTGTGTGACAAAGCAGATTTTCACGCTTGTACTCGTTCTCATGCAGTGAACTGTCCTAGGCAGGAAAGCACTGCCTTTGGGAAATAATGTCAAATGAGTTGGAGGAATACAGACCACAACAAATGATTGTACTTAAACCTACCATAGGATATGATTGCAATACAGGATTTAGGGTGGGGTAGGCATCTTTCCAAGGTTGGGGTGTTACACTGGAGCCCCCAGGATGCACTACAGACTTCATTGCTGTCACTTTTCCTGTTGTTCCTGTGAACAGTGCAGCTGACTTTAGTGCACTTTTACTATCAATCGCAGTGAAATCAATGTGCAAAGTCTCTACTTCCCTTCCTGAAGTGTGAAACAATGAGCAAGCAAAAAAAATGCTGTGATTTCAGGGGCATAGACGGCAACATCCAATGATCTTGTGGCAGTGAGGGACGCAAAAAAGTGAAGGACATTTCCTGCTATGGGTAACCAACCATATGGCTCCAACTGCAAGGGCCACACACAGCAGACGGAGTTTATTTTTATTGGGGGTAGTGGTAAAAAGAGTTTCATATTAAGAATTTGGGGTTTTTGTTTGTTTGTTTTTGTTTGTTTGTTTGTTAGCAGAGCACAAGGCAGAGAAATACAGAAAGCATAGAGAGGTTTAGCCGAGTCTCATCAGCCCTGCCTCGGGACACAGAGTCTAGTCCTTTTGTAGTAAAAAGCAATCACTCTGGATGCATCTTAAGGAGAGGGAAGTGATGACTACTCACAGTTATCAGCTGAAGAAAAAGAATAAAAATGGTATTTCTGGCATGGAGAAAGGCAGTGCCAAAATTCTGTTGCTTAGCATAGTAAATTGCACTAGAATACACCCACTTGACTCAATGGAATTTACAGAGGGGTTGATTCACGAAATCCCCATTGATTCAATGGGCCTATTCAAGTGTAATTTACTAAACAATAGAGTTTTAGCCAGTGTTAGGTCATACAAGGTAGCAATTTTCCCAACCATTTTGCCTACCCTGTTATAGATGGTGCTGCCAGATTTCACTAAAAGCCCATCTAATTTGGCATCCTGGTTCCCACAGTGGCCAAGCAAGTACCTCTGAGAAGCAGAGCACAACAAGACAACAGGCCTTTGACAGAGTTGCCCTCCATGTTGCTTCTCTACATGGAGACTTTGGCTGTTGTGGCTAAGAGCACTCACCTGCCATACTCTTGGCTTTGCCTATCTTCTTTGAAAGCTCCCTAAGATAATGGCCATCACAACCTCAAATGGCAGAGAATTCTGAAAGTTAATTGTTTAAATATGTTACAAAGTGGATTGTTGCTAATCGATTTGCCATTGTTCTTGGAGTAGGAGAAAATGTTCCCTCTATCAACATTTTCCACAATAGGCATACGTTTTCTCTGTCATTTACATGCTCTCATGCCTTTCTTGGACAAATCTTCATTGAAGAATGACCTGCAGCTTTCTGAGCTGAATGTCCCAGGGAAAAACTATTGTAAGAAATCCTGCATGTGATGATCAAGGGGATCCTATGACCTCAGGAGTCACGTTAATAAGTCAATTCTTTTTGGATGTGGACAGATCCTCTTTGATTCAGACATGGAACTGCATAGTCCTAGGGAAAGCAAGCTTCTGAGGGCTGAAATAGAAAAGACACCAACTTTGCAACTAGAAGCTGATAAAACCGTTTCCCTCCCAAAAGAGGTGGGAAGAGCTGCCATGTCTGCACAAGCAGGTTGCAAATCCAACCTGTGCTTATTTTGTGATGACAAATCACCAAACTATAAGCAAGTTAATTTGCCGTTTGAAGGCAACATACTCACTTTATCATTTGTTTTGACCCTGTGGGTGCCGGCTCAGCCAATTCAGGCCCAAGTGACTGCCCATCCAAGAATGTGAAAGCCTTGTGAGTAAAGGGTAAAAATCTGTTCATAAGGCAAGGTATCTCCCTGCCATGCAGCTGAGCTCTAAGAGCTCCAGCTTAAAGCCCTCAATTGTGGGCCTACTAAAACAAATGTTTATTTTTTGCAGCCCACACATCTTGTCTAGCATTCCTTGACTATCCAGTGTCCTTTGGAACCCTATGTGTGTTGACCCTTGCAATGTCTTCATGACTCCCCTTTAAGAAAGTCCCAAGGTAGAATTGCCCCCTTTGCTGACTTGTAGCTCTACACCTTTCATGAACTATACCGTGTACATTAGTCAGGATCAAGAACTGGGTTAGGGTGACCCCATTAATAAAAAGAAGAAGAAGAAAAAGAACAGGAATTCTTTACTTTTAATACTTATATAGAGGAGGCAATTTCAGCAAGTGTTGTACATTCCTCCTGTCATTTAGATACAATAATATCCAATAAGGCATTTGAAAGTCAACATCAAGGATAAATGATGAAGGAAGTTCTGATTCTTACCTTACTGTGATAAAAGAATAGTCTAATCTTGGCTACATCTTTCTGCCTTGCCATTCCCATTATTTCTCTAGATCCCTTTGACCTATGTCCTAATGCTTTTGAGATATTTCTTCAGCTATTTTGTGTTTGCCAGCCTCTGCTTGCTAGGTTCAAAGGCATTTATTACCTTGGCCTTCATACTTTCATCACTGATTGTACTAATTATCATTAAGAAAATTTTCACAACTCACACCCAAGTAGGGTACTCCAGCTTATGTTTTCAGAAAGCAGAGAGCTTTCATAACTTCTAATATGTCTTGTTAATTGCAAAGTCTATCATATTTATTTATTATTTATTTAAAATATTTATATCCCGCCTTTCTCCTAAAAAGCATCCAAAGCAATTTAAAGTATTAAAAGAAACAATATTAGAAGCTAAAACAATACATTATTACAAGATTTTAAAAAAGAATTAAACAAACATAATATTAAAACTAGTAGACAAAACAGTAGTAAAAACTCATTTGAAATAACAACAATAGTAACACACATAACACTAGTATGTGGCATCAAAACTAATTCAAGTGAGTTGCCCAAAACTAGCCACATGCTCTTCATACTTCTAGCATATTGACCTAGATCTATAAAATGAGCCTTCTTCTAGCAATGGTTTCAGCTGAAGTTGCAGTTTTGTGCTGGGAACAAACATTTGACATTCCTCTTAATAAACACCAATGTATATGAAACGAACCTAGCTTTTATTTATTGTCATACTACCTTTATACAGGCTTTCTACTAAAGCACTCAGAGTAATTAGATATTTAATGTAACAACTTCCAGTCTAGACAAGATAAACCCACAGTGAAAAGAGAAAATGAATAAATGAAAAATGCTAGCTATTTAAGATAGTTAAATAATTGTTTAGAAGTAATTATAAGTGGCTTTTCTATCCCCTACATTTTCCCAAAGTGATGTATGATATAAAAACAGAACAGAAACAGAGCATTATTTAAAATCAGACTAAAAACCGTTTTAGAAGTAAAAGGCAAATAAAACCCAATTCTGAGTGCCTCAGGTAGATCATTTAAAGGCAGAGCCAGCTTGTTATTGTTTGTAGGGGAATTCCACAACTGGGGCAATGCTACAGAAAAGCCCTATGCCGTGAATGCATCCAGGTCGTGGACAAGCAACACAGCCTCTGTTGAAGATCTCATATTCTGGACTGGGACATATGGAAGGAGTACATCTTGCAGAAATCCTCCCAGCCCCAAGCTATCCAGCTATAACTTGTGGGGTCTCCAAAGTCACACCTTCTTCTGTCTATTGGAGAGCAGGAAAGAGAAAATCTTTGCTGTCCCAAGACAGTGGGATTTTATTTCCTGTTCCCAGACTTTGCTGCTATGCCAGGAGCCAGCTCAGCCCTATGAGAACTCATCAGCTGGTACTTCCAGAAGTTAGCTATAAATGTTCTGCTCCCCCCCCCCAACTCTTTCTAGCCTCCTCCCTCCTCTCCCCGTTCAGGGTATTGTGAGTGCAAGACAGTCTTTGTGGTACACACAGGGCCAGTTTCCAGAGATGCAATTAGGGTAGGGAAACTAGAGCTTTGGCCCATGGTGCTGAAGTTTGAGGGGTGCAAAAATTTACCGCTAGAAGGGCACGAACCCATCCGTTAATATTTGCTTCTAGAGAGGCACATACATGCTTGCCCAATCATCTATTCAGCCTTCCACTGCTCTTGTCTTGGCAGAGACAAACACAAAACAGGTGAGTTGAGCCTAGAACCAATGTGGCCATCATGCACAGGGACCCAGGTGTCCCTTCCTTCCTGTTCCTAAGTCCTACAACTTCCAGTCTCATGTGATCAAAGCTAAAGCAATAGGACAGTGACAATCCAGGTGTCAAAACTGCTAGTTATGTCTTTGGTGGCTTCTAATGGGGAAATAGTGGCAGGCTGAGATGGGTGTTTCATTCTGCCTAACAGTAGGACCAGCCATGCTGGTGGTTTAGATCTTTTTTGCCTCATTCCTGGCACTTTTTGGCAAAGTAGCTTGACCTCTCCTCTGTTCTGAGTGTCTCTGGTCAGTTAACACTGGGGTGCCACACCCAACAACCTGTCTTGTTTAAGCCACGCACAAAAATTCCATCTCTCCTCTTCTACAAATGATGGCATGTAACAGGTGGGTCTGGAGAAGACATTATTATTATAAAAAGTAAAGTGCCCAAGGACACTTCCACAGTAGTTCCTCACACTACTCATAAGAAGGCACTGCACAGCGAATCCCTCTTTTCCTCTTTAATGTCTTTTTTACAGAAAGAAAGAAAAAATACAGAAGAATTAATTATGGGAAAACAAGGGAGAGCTCACCCAGGTTAAAAAAAAAGACATAGCAAATACCTAATAAAAGCTTTGTCTGGGAGCATCCTAAGACATGCTGGAAAGCCCAGATTTTTCTTTAAACTTCAATGCTTTCCTCATTTTCTTTGTTTATCCAAACTTCTTGATGAAGGGTGCCTGGCCCCCACTCCATCCCAATGTTTAATATGCCTTTTCTCCTGAAGAGTTCATCTCAATTATGTTGTGCCATATTGGCTCAGTGTTGATTTAAACTAGTAATTTTCCATCTGCATCAAACCTAACACAGCCCTTGCAGGAAGTATTGTCCTGAAAGAGCGGGTTAATGAGATTTGAGCAAATACATGGCTGACCAGATTAAGTAGTTCCTTTCTCCTCCATTCATTCCATCTGGAATCACACAGCTCTGTCACCACCAAGTGATGTGCTATGGGTAGCTTTGCTGCTGGCAAGCACGTTTGTCAGTTATGACGGTATATTATCTTGCTGGCTTTATCTTTTCTTCCCTCATAATTTACTGTGCACTTAAGCAGGGCCAGTCCTCTCATGAAATGAAGTTTTAGAAGAGGCAGCCGTGTTAGTCTGCGCTAGCATGTGAGACAAATAAATAAATAAATAAATAAATAAGACAAAAACGTGGTGGTACCTTAATGATGAACTGCTATATTTTAACTTCTTCAGACTGAAGAAGATGACTTATCCATGAAAGCTCACATTAAAATATAGTAGTCAGTTTCTAAGGTGCCACAACATTTATGTCTTCTTAATTTTTTTATTTTATTTTTTATTAGATGAGGTAAGACCATGACCTCAGGCAGCAGATATGCCAGGGGTGGTAGCACTATCCATCTGGTGCTTATTCAGTGACTCTCCAGCTGTTCCTTTCTGTTGGGCAATGCACTTGTGAATATGAGACTCCCAGACTGTGAAATGTACTCCCTTCTGAGTTGTGATATCTTTCCACTCTGACTGATTTTAGGAATGGAAATAAAGCACATCTTTTCAGACTGGCGTATGATGTTTAACATGCCCTGCTGTGCTTTTTAAATGTATCCCTTGTTGACTGTAATGGTTTTAACATATTCACTTAATTTTAATGCTTTTACAGTGGGTTTGGCTTACTTGATTTTAGGGTTGGTTAGTTAAATTTGGCTTAATCTGTTTTTATTCTTTTAAGAAGTTTGTATGCAGCCTTGAATGTTATCTTTTAGTAGAAAGGCAGGGTTGTTGTTAAACATCAAATGTCCTATCTGTAGTTTCTTAAACTAGCCTTCTTCTAAGGATGTTAACCCATCACTAAGGATACTAGCCCATGGCTACTTTTGAAACACAAGTCAGCAAGCTTCCATACGTGGAACGAGGAGACATCTCCATCTTGTCCTTTGCCTCAGGCAGCCAATGGTTGTGGAAAGGCCCTGCACTCAAGCACTAGTGAGACTGAACACAGTGATTCACCACAAAGAACTGGACAAATAAAATGACAAAAATCTTTGTGCCTTTGTAAAGAATTATACTGTAAAGAATTTTACAGCTTTCAACTATATTCCATTATTAGTAATAGCATATGTGCCATGTGGTTAATAATAAATGTATAACAGATTTAGGGAGCGGTCTGTTCGTTTGTAATGTTATAAAGAATACTGTACCCATAATTCAAAATGCTGCAGCCAGACTGCTATCTGAAACTGGTTACAGGAGCATATAACTTCCCTGTTACAACAGCTTCACTGGCTGCCAGTCTGTTTCCAGGCCCAATTCATAATAACCGTTATTACTTATAAAACCCTATATGGCTTGGGTCCAGGCTATTTGAAGGATCGTGTCACCCCATATGAGCCGTCTCAGATTTTCAGATTTTCCTGGAAGGCCCTTCTCTCAGTTCCACCACCTTCCCAGGTGAGGTGGAAGATCTTCTGATGCAGAACTACTCAGTGGCTGCTCCCAGGCTTTGGAATGTGCTCCTCTATGCAGCTAGGTTGGCCCTTCCGACATACCGTCCTTTTCAGACAGGCTTTCAAGCAATGTGAGGGTTTAAGCAATGCTGTATTTATTGAATTTAGAGATTTTTAAATATTAAAAATGTTTTTAATGGTGGTTTTTGTATTGACAAAGGCTTGTGGTTTTTAGTATAGTTTTAATGCTGTTTTCAGCCGTGGTGACTGTGTAGCTTTAATTGTCTGTGAACCACTTTGGGTCCCCTATGGTGAGAAAGGCAGCATAAGCAATAACATAAATAAATAAAACAAATAAATTGAATCCAGTGAGACTTTCATTTGTACAGGCATGCCTAGGAGAAAGTGGAAAACATGCCTTTTCTGAAACAGAATAATTAATTATAGCAAAAATATGGGTTTTTGCCATTCTCCTGAAAAAAACTGTAATTGGTGGTATTGAGAACATTTCAAAATGACTCATAGGAAAGCAAAGCCTAGCAAATAACATAGAGTCATTATAATACTTGACAGCACAGAACAGATCATTGTGACATATGATTAGCCTGGCATTAAGATGGGCCTAATCCTAGAACCAATGGTTCTCCAAATGTTGTTATGCCCGTGTTCCCATCAACTTTAGCCTGCCTCATTAAGGGTGATGGATTATGGAAGCAATAATTTATCAGCATCTGGAGAGCCACAGGTTCCACAATTGTCTTATAAACTTGTGGAATTCAAGCCAAGCCCCTTACAGAGTACAGCCCTGTCCACATTGCCCTAGAGAGAAACCCCATTAAATGCAATGGGATCTCTTCCCAGGAAATTATGTATAAGACCTACAGCCATAACAGCAATACCATTCATTCTGTTGGTGTGAAAAGATGGTTAACCCATAAAAGGTGAGTTGACCTGCTATGGAATCTTGACAGTGTATTCCCACAATGTGGAAAGGTGATTCTTCACAGGGTTGTTGCAAGGATAATACACGGAAGAGGAAAGCTACATGTACCACCACAAGATCATTGCATGAAAAGTGGGCTATAAATGTAGTCAATGAATAAATAATAGAATGAACTGAACTAGGATCAGAAATCAGGGTCTGTTTAAATGCTCCTGGCTTAAAATAGCAATCCTGTTGGTCAAATTGGCCCTCTGGCCATTCCCAGCAAACATTTGAGATGAAGCAATAAACATGCACGTGTCCCATGAGCACCCAAGAGAGAAAAAGAAAACACATAACACTACAGCATTTCCTTGCATCAGCTCTGGGTGGCTGTGTATTGCTTTGCTCAGGAAAAGGGAGAGAGAGGGAGAGGAAGCCAGCAAGAGCATTCTAAAAATTGCCAGTTAGCGTCTCAAATGCAGCAGGTGAAATATTTATAAACTCAGCCTCCTCCAGAGGGAGTTTTTTGCGTAAGCAAAGCATCAGCCACTCCAACTCTGCCACAGATTTGACAGGCACAGTATATATGTGTGTGTGTGTGTTCTTCTTTATTTTAAAAAAATTAAAGCCATCAACAATCTAGAAAAGCAGAAAATTCTATTCTATTTTTTTTTCTGCCTATATTTCCAGTGCACTCACGACTGGGGTTCTGATGTTTCCCACTTCCTCAGCATATCTGGTTCACTTTGCAGTACACTTTGAAAGGCAGCAGATTTCTTATTACCATTTCAAGGGAGTCAAGCAGAGCTGAATGTCTAGAGAGATGCTGGAGCCCTGAAAGGAAACCACATGGTCCGACCTCTTCAGTAATTCCCTCCAACCAGATGTTTTGTAGCTGATCACAGTTGGCTGCCGAAAAGCCTGCTCTGCCACTAGGCACAGGGAAGTGGTCGCCTCAGGTAGCAAGTTGAGAACCACTGCATCAGCCATTGATTTTTGTCCTTGCCTATCCCATTGCTATGTTGGTGTCCCACCAAAATGTTTGGACCAGCCCCCACTATCGGCAGCAAATTGTGTCAAAAGTAGCACAAGCCATTCAGGCATCCTCTTTTGCTGGCTTCCATATGTATGAAAGAGTTGTTGTTTTTAGGTGCTATCAAATTCCTTTGGACTTCTAGCAACCCTATGAATGAGCAATCTCCAGAATGTTCTGTCTTCAACTGCCCCCCTCAGTTCTTGTAAACTCAAGCCTTTAGTTTCCTTTAAACAATCCATCTCATATTTGGTCTTCCTCTTTTCCTGCTGCCTTCCACCTTTTCCAGCATTATTGCCTTAATGAGAGGATCCTGGCCTCTCATTATGTGTCCAAAGTAGGACTGCCTCAGTTTCAACATTTTTGCCACCAGAGATAGTTCAGGCTTGATTTGATATAGGACCCACTTTTTTGTCTTTCTGGCAGTGCAGGGTATCCCCAGAGCTTTCTTCCACCACCATATTTCAAACAATTTTCTTTTTCCTTTCAGCTTTCTTAACTGCCCAGCGTTCACACCCTTACATAGTGATCGGGAATACAAGAGTGTGGATGATCTTCATCTTGGTATTTGATGACACATTCTAGCACTTGATGATTTTTTCCTAATTCCTTCATTGCTGCCCTTCATAGTCTCAGTCTTCTAACTTTGTGGCTGCAGTCTCTATTTGGATTGATGATTGAACCAAGGTATACAAAATCTCTACCTATTTCAATTTCTTCATTGTCAATGCTAAAGTTGTGTAGTTCTTCTGTAGTCATGATTTTTGTTGTCTTAATGTTTAACTGCAGTCCTGCTTTGGCACTTTGTTCTTTCCCCTTCCCTAACAGTCATTTCAGGTCATTGCTGCTTTCTGCCAGTAAAATGGTGTCATCTGCATATCTTAAATTATTGATGTTTCTTCCACCAATGTTCATTCCTCCTTTATTTGAATCTAGTCTGGCTTTCCATATGACATGTTCTGAGTGCTGATTGAACAGATAAGGGGATAAAATGCACCCTTGTCTAACACCTTTGCCTATAGGAAACCTTTATCCTTCTCCATATTCTGTTCTAACAGTAGCTTCTTGTCCACAGTACAAGTTATGCATCAGGACTATCAAGTGCTGAGGCACACCCATTTGTTTCAGAACAACCCATAGAATCATAAAATAGTGAACTTGGAAGGGACCTATAAGGCCATCAAGTCCAACCCCCTGCTTGATGCAGGAATACAAATCAAAAGATATCTGCCAGGTGGTTGTCTAAGTTTCTCTGGAATGCCTCCAGTGTTGGAGCACTCACCACCTCTCAAGGTAATTGGTTGCACTGTCTTACTCCTCTAACAGTTAGGAAGTTTTTCCTCATAATTTTGATATTCAGTCGAAATCTGGCTTCCTGTAACATGAGCCCATTGTTGCGTGTCCTGCACTCTGGGATGATCAAGAACAGATTCTGCCCCTCCTCTGTATGACAGCCTTTCAAGTATTTGGAAAGTGTTATATATCACCCCTCCGTCTTCTTTTCTCAAAGCTAAACATGCCCAGTTCTTTCAGTCTTTCCTCATGTCCGAGCGTTCTGAGCCGAGAGGCTGAATAAAGTTAAAGTGTGATGCATAATATGACAGTACTGGTATGTAAATGTTACCTAATTACTAAATAAAAATGTGTTCAGTTTTCTGTTTAAAATATTGATTTCTTAATTTGGGGTTAGAAAAGTGGGGCGGTGTCTTATACATGGGGGCATCTTATACACGGACAATTTTTGTTTCTGTCTTCCAGGGTGTTAGCTATTCCGCCCAATTTTGTGTCATCTGCAAATTTGAAAAGCATTCCCTGCACTCCCTCATCCAAGTCATTAATAAAAAATGTTGAAGAGCACCAGACCCAGGACTGAGCCCTGGGGTACCCCACTTGTTACTTCCTCATAGTTGGAGAAGGAACCATTATCACCCTCTGAGTACGATTCTGTAGTCAATTGTGTATCCACCTGACACTTGATCTATCCAGCCCACACTAATCAGGATATCATCGGGCACTTTGTTTCTCATGACCTACACAGTCAAAGGCTTTGCTGTAGTCTATAAAGTATAGACTGCTCTTCTTCTGGAATTTTTTGGTGCTCTCCAGTAGCCAGTAAAAAGATATTTGCAAAATGATCTCACATGCCTCTTTCTTTTCAGACTCCACTTGAACATCCAACATTTCTCACTCCCCATAAAGTAAAAGCCTTTGTTGCAACACCTGTGTGGTGTTTTTCTGTGGAAGATCTAATACAGGGAGGAAGTGAAATAGGGGAAGACTGGCTCAGGGAAGAGGTGTATTTTCTTACTGTTGAACTACAAGTCCTATCATTCTTGATCACTGACCATACTGCCTGGGCCTGATGGGAGTTGGAATCCAACAACGCATGGAAGCCTGCAGGTTCCTCACTCTGGGTTAAGTTTTGGGATAGGGCACAGATCTATAACATAACTGGACTCCAGGCATAGCCAGATTCATTATCAGTTATGATCTATGGAAAAATCTAGCACAATTGTGCTCTCAAGCATGTGCAGACTGCTTTTAGTTTGTTTCAGATCATGGTTGAGAACAATGCTAAAGAATAGCAAGAGATTGCATGAATTAGTCCTTTCTTTCCTTCTGAGAACTGTGGAAAGAGGTAGTTCATACATCATGTTTTGTGTGAAGTATATGGAAAATAAAACAATGGCTCACAGACTGAAACTTCCAGTCCCTAAGAAAGGAGATTCCAAAGAGTTCAGTAATTAGAAGACCATTGTTTTAATTTCCCATGCAAACAAAGTGACACTTAAGTGCTTGGTGAGACTGTAACCAAAGCATCTACTGTATGTACTAAATGTCCATTGGCAAATGGCTAAAAGACAGGTTGTCATAACTCACTGTGCAAAGAGTCACCATTACATGAAGACAGAATCCCAAATTATGGCTATTAAAGAGTAAATGCTTTAGTTCAACTATAAGGCTAGTCTTTGGTTATCACTGCATCTGCAGAGATATAAGGCCATGCTAGCTCTTCCATCTCATGAATTCAATGGCTGAAAGCCATTAGTAAGTCACAACTAAAGTAGGCCCATTCAATCAATCCAATCTTGGGAGAAGTTCTCATTAAATCCGCACAGATTCAATGGGCCTACTCTAGAGACAAATTACCACTAGATTTCAGCCAATGAGTGCACGCTTCCGTTAAAGTCAATCTCTCACTCTGGGTCTATGTGGAGAAGGGAAATGGTATTTCACTCTGAAGCTTCTGTTTTCCAAAAAAAAAAAAAGTGTCCACAGCCCTTTCCTACAAGCTGAACGTGGTGGAATCGGGCCCCTCTACACTCTTTTTGTGCTCCATGTCAATGGGCTACTGGTAGCTTTGACTTCCAGGAGGGGCCTGCCCAGGCCCATACCTTACCAAATGGAACTGACTATGCTTCCTACGTTCAGCTGGAGGAGCGGGAGTGAAGAACCCAGTCCAGTCCCTAAAGAGGTGTTTTAGGATAAGGAAACTATAGGATTTCAATTTATGGCCACTAACGACATCGGATGTTCTGTGAACTAGGGAGGAAGGCAGGAAGGAAGGCAACAGCGCCTGGCCACCAACCTCCAGCAGGTGGCCACATGCAGCCAGTTAAAATAAGGCGTGTGATGTTTGTTCCACCTGAGGAAGAGACGGCTAGCAAGCACGCGAGGTGTGCCCTGTTCGTAGGAACACCCTCAGATCCCGAAACAGCCTGAGTCATTGGATGTTCCTCCCTAGCCGTCCCATCGGAAGATGCTCTGCAGCGGGAAAACCTCGCCTCAGCCACACAGATATGCCCCCGACCCACTCGAGCTGGGCTTTCGGAACCCGGTTTCCGAGCTGGACCTGCAGGTGGCGGCGTCAAGATGTAGCGCGCGCACACACACACACACACACCCCGCGCCGGGGAGCGAGGACGGTGAGGCTTCCCGCCTCCGCCGTCGCTCCCGGGCTTCTCTTTGCCGCTGAGTCCGCCCGGGAAGACAAGCAGCAAGCCTCGAGCCTCCGCTGCGGCCCCGGCGGGAGCTGAGGAAAGGAGGCGGCCCTTGGCGGCCCTTGGGCTCGCCCAGCTCCCCTGCCGGGCTGAAGGGGCGGAGCCACCCGCCCTGCCCAGTTCGGTGGTGCGCGATCCACCCGCGGGGCTGCTGGTGGGCGGAGGGGGGCGCGCGCGCGCAGGAGCCCAAAGAAGAGCCAGGGCGGCAGGGGCGCGTGGGCTCGGCAGCTTGGGCGCCCTGCGAGTGGGAGCCGGAGGGAGAGAGCAGGGACGCCGAGGAGGAGGGGTAGAGGCGGGGCGGGGGCGGGGGCTCCCATGTGATCGTGGGCGGGAGGGGAGAAGCGGGCTAGTCCTGGGCGGAGAGGCGGGGGGGGGGGGGAGAGCGAGCGAGCAAGCGAGCAAGCAAGCCAGCCGGGGTGCAGGTGTTTTCGAGCGGGAACTCGGCAAACACTCTTCTCGCTCCGGTGAGGAGCAGAGAGGCAGCCGCGGAGGGGAGCTGCCGCCGCCGCCACACGCAGCAGCGACGGTCCGGCTTGCCCGTCCTCTGCTGAGACGCCGCAGCGCGAGCTGGCCGGCGCGCACTCGGGCGCGGAAGAGGCGCGGGTGCGGAGCGCACGGGACTAGGGGGCGCTCCTCGCCCTTCGGCGCGCCTTCCGCCCCCGCCCCTGGTGGGACTTGCTGGTGGGGACGGGGTGGGGTGGGTGGGGGGGAGGAGCAGGAGCAGGAGGAGGACGGTGCGGTGGGAAGAAGAGGCGCTTCTTCTTCCGAGCGGGAGCCGAGGATGTGGCGGTGGGATGCGCGGGTGACGACGCTCTTCAAGAGGAACCTCCAGCCCACCCTGACCTACTGGAGCGTCTTCTTCAGCTTCGGCCTGTGCATCGCCTTCCTGGGGCCCACCCTCCTGGACCTGCGCTGCCAGACCCAGAGCTCCCTCTCGCAGATCACCTGGGTCTTCTTCTCGCAACAGTTCTGCCTGCTGGTCGGCAGTTGCCTGGGAGGCATCTTCAAGAGGACGTAAGCCAAGCCAGACCGACCCCCCCCCCTTCCTCGCCCTTCTGCTTCCCCAAAGAGCCCCCCCCTCCACACCCTTTGGTGCGTTTTTCGCTCTCCCTTCTGAAGCATCGCCTGCGAACTCCCTCCTCCCTCCTCCCCCCCCCTTTCCTCCTGGAGCTAGGGTGCTGCTGGGAAGCCCGTTCGCTCTCGCTGTGTTTTTATTTTGCCACCTCCTTGTCGTCTTTTTCGTATCCAGGGAGGCTGCTCTGCAGTACGTGCCAGGCTTATGAGTCCTCGAAATCAGCGCCTAGCTTTTCCCCACCTCCCCATTTATTGCCCCTTATCTGTTATCTTTCCTGCTACTGCCTCTGGGGCTTCATCTTATGAATCCAGCACAGAGGTGTGCAGTGCAGTTTCTACCCTCTTGACTAACTTGGGGGCCCTCTACAAAGTTAGGCTCCCAAAGACCCATTGAAATCTATGTCTGGATCTTCCTAAAATCTGGTTGCATAGCTGCAGACCTACACATGCTGGAGAGGGTAGATTTCTGAGTCCCTATACAGAGTAGAGAGTCAGTATGATGTAGTAGTGGACAAAGTGTCAGGGTAGGACTCAGGAGACCTGGGTTCAAATCCTTAAACAGCCATGGAAACTCACTGGGCTTTGTCAGTTGTAAGCCACTCCTTGAATATCTCACATACCTTGTAAACTGTACTAGGGCCACCATAATTTGGAAGAAACTTGATGACATATAGCAGCAGCAACAATACATAGGAGTAATCTGTCACCTGAGCAAGGTGAGATATCAAAGAAAAATATGTTCTGTTAAAATGACCATCTGAATAACTCTGGCACCCAGCATGTCGAAGACTAATGTGGCAAGAAATTTTGGCTTTTACTTCAATTGATATATTGATTAATTATTCTATCTTTCTACCTTTCTGTCAAATCTTTCTTCCTTTGAGTTCATGGCTCTTCCCTTGCCCCTTTTATTCCCCAACAACCCTGGGAAGTAATCAGGCTGATTGAGAGAGAGAGAGAGAGAGAGGAGACTGGCCCAAGGTTACCCCACAAATGTTCATGGGTCAGAAAATGGCTCATGGGGGAACCTGGATCTCCCTGAACATTATTGACCTCTTGTTGAGAATGCCACCCTCCTTGTGCATTGTTGTTTTTGAAACTTGGTGCATGGATGATAAAATCAAATGAGTACTTTGGGTTGATGTCAGGGGAGGGGGGAGACTGTGGTGGTAAATGACAGATAAACTGGTGATATGTAGGTTCCAAGCCATATCAAATGTTACAACTCACAATATCTGTTCACTGATATTTGTTTATTATCTTCACACCTCCAGCTTCCTTTGCTGGCAAAATGGGGCCCCTTCCCCCCATAGACAATTCTGGTCTTGGGTTCAAATCCTCAAACAGTCATGGAAACTCACTGAGCTGTGGTGCAGTAGCCTGAGGGGTTGAAGTATAACAAGCTAAATGGAAATGTATTTATTTGTTTAAACTTTAAGCCACAAGTTACTGTATAGCAAAGTTAAGAATGAAACAGACTTGCAATGCTGTCAGAGTGGGAGAGGTCATTTATCTGAAAAAATAGTTAGCTGTATAAACTACTTTAGAAAAACTTTCTTGGACTTGCAGCCAATTATTTCTGATTCAAAATGTCCAGGGGACAGCCATGTAAGCTGGCTACAGCAAAAATGATGATGAGACTAGTGGCACCTGAAAGGCTTACAAATTTTGTTTGGCACCTGACAAAGCAAGTGGCTGTCCATGAAAGCTGTGCTAAATGAAACTTGTTGGCATGTAATATGTTACCAGACTCTTTGTTCTCTTCCCATGGTCCTGCGTAGTGAAGATCAGATTTTTTTCAGATTTGGCCAATGGTTCTTTTCAAGGGACAAGTTGTGGAAGCTATTTGGCTCTTAGTGCTCCACACTGTGGGCATACATATACTGTATAGCTTCAAGATCTCATAGTGCATAATGGTAGACATTTGTATGCTTTGTATACAGTAAAATGTGAGTTAGGTAATTGGCTACAGAGCCAGATGTTGGGAGTTCGGTTCCCCATTGTGCATCCCAGAAGAGCCTGCCTGTATGGCCTTGGGCAAGGTGCACAATCCCAGGGTCCCCCCCCCCCAAAAGGGGATGGGAAGCCACTTCTGAATATTCTCTACCTTGAAGAATCCTGGAAAAGGGTCACCATAAGTCAGAATTGACTTGGTGACACACACTTTCATAAAACGAATTAGAGTAATTTGGCAGCTAAGATTTAAAGGGCCAGTGATACAAACCGCTAATTCCCAATAAACAGCTGCTCACATGCTTCCTTGTATAGTAGCACCATGTATCAGGCTACTAAAGACACATGAGCAAGAACAGAAAAAGAGAGGGGGGAAAGTTGGCTACTGTTGGCATGAATGCCTTAATTAAAAAGAATTGGTTTCACTCTTGCCTCCTTCGCAAACTTACTATATTTGTCATTCCCATGGTATATTTTTAGTTCACATCTACTTTGGCAATTTTCTCACATTTCTGGCCACCTCCCCTGCTTCCCTCCCCCCACTCCCAGTTGGCCTTAGCTCATCATTCCATGTTTCTATTCCACTTACATTGGAAAGGTTGTCACCTCTCTCCCACCATCCCCATGGCTTTATTCCTTTCAGGTTTTTTCGTGGCCTTCATTTATCTCTCCTCTTGAATTATTTAGGGACATATCTTCAAAAGCATCCAGTGGGCTCATCTGAATAAGATCAAAGTAATCTTAGTGGTTCTTGATCGACCCAAAAATTATTTAGAAGGTTTGAGGAAGAAGTCATGCAAAATGAGCCTTACAAAACTTATATAGCACTTCGTCATTTGAGTGGCTCCACAGAAATAGTCAAGGCTGCAAGTTTCTCTGTCTCTCTGTGTGTGACCCTGACTCTGTTGTGGAGATCATGTAGACTGATTCTTAGATCTGCCCATATGATGTCAGCATGGTTATCAAAGATTTCTTCTCCTGTGGAGTTGGGTGCAAAATCTGGGAAACTGCAGCGTAAGGCACAATCCTGCAAAGATGTACAGTGGGGTCCAAACAGAACACAGCAGTCCCTGATGGAGATCAACAGCGAACCCTTGGGCTGCAGAAATTCCACTGAGGTTTTCTCAATATGTTTTTGTAACCAAGGGGGTCTGTTATTTTTTAAAAAACTGTTTTAATAACCTTGATGTCAAAACTCAAGCTGTCCTCTAATCCTGTGGAAAGTTGGCAAACAGCATACAGTGTCAAACGAGCTCTTAAAATTTGACGTAGGGTAAGACAGAGCACAGCAAATATCCTACTTTCATACAGAGTCCCTGGAAGGGACAGTGTTATCCTTTAGAAATTGTCAGTGATCCCATCACTGGGGAGTAAGCTCTTTTCATTTAGAGATCACATTAAAACAAACACTTTTTGTGGTAAGGTCTTGCCCCCACAATATGTCTTTAGTTGCTGTTGAGCATGCTTTGTTTTAGGCATTTGGGAACATTTAACTATTGCCACCGACAGACTGACATTTAATTGACCTGCAGATACAGAGAGGTTGATTGGACTTAGACCAGTGTTTTTTAAGGGGTAAATATATAACAGTGATTTGGCCTGGCAGCTGATAAATGCTTCTAACTTGTGTAATCACCTTCCTTTGAATATAAATTATTTTAATTCATGGGCTATATAAATAATATTTAATGGTCAAGTTATGTTTAGGTATGTTGCATGCATTAAGGCAAGTACATTAAGTAGGCACAATGGGGCTGTAAGCAGAGAGCATGCTTATACAATGAGCGCATTCGATTAACATTAATTACACTAATTATTCTTTTCAGCTCAGCAATTATGAACTGGATTTAGAAGCCAGCTATCATTGGTTGCCTTTAATTTACTGTTTTTCACACTGAATAGTAAATTAGAAGTACAACCTCTTCGTGTGCACTTGAACTTGCTGTGTTCTGTATCATAACTGGCATAAACCAGTTAAGCCACGGCTTGCTTAAGAGTGGGTTCTAGCATACCTTTGGAGAGCTGTTTTTGAAAAATGCATGAGGCCCCTAGAAAAGATCCTGGATTGATTGTGCTGTAAAAATGAGTTTTATCCTCAGCTGAGCTCAGAGTAGGCAAAGAAATTATATGTCAAATTATATTGCTGTAGTTACAAGTAAGCATCATATAGAAAGGGAGATTGAGTTTGCATTTTGATTTCTTGCTTGTACCCTGGGTAGAAACAACATATGCATCGCAAACTCCAGCAGAAGGAGAACCTCGCTGTGTTGGTGCCTGGTCCCATTCTTCCTAGTAGAGCAGTGAATCTGATCCAAGAGTAGATAGAAGAGAAATAAAGACAGACCAAGGGATTGCAGAGTCTGGAATACCAGGGCAACCCCATCTATTCTTGTTGGTGGACTGTATGTCCTGTTTCTGTCTGCAGTTGCAGAGTTTCTGGGAATATGTAGGGTTGAAGTAGTTGCTTGGTCACAGCTCAGCTCTCTGGTGGGCAGTGGATGGAAAAGAGTGAATTGCATCTCCTCCTCAGAAATCGTGGAGGCTGATGACCATTGTTGATGCCATGAACTAATCTGTGCCTCATTTACTGACTCTTAGGAGTTTACTGGACAGAAAGCAAATAACTATTTGCATTCCTGGAAGAGAGTTCTACGTGGTGTTTCGCTACCCAGAGAACTGTGTTTAGTGGGTAGTTTGAAAATGCATGTAATAAAGGAATTGCTCTCTGGGTTTATATAATATTGCCATCTGCCAACACAGATGCAATATTGCCTAAACCAGTGTTTATTTATTTAATTTATGTTCCACTGATTTCATATTTGTTTAAAGCCGCTTTACAATATTCTTCAAATATATAAATGAAACATCAAATTGGTAGAAGGCATCCTACTCTAATGAAACATATTAACAATAATTAGTCGTTAGACTTTCCCTGAAATTATGCAGGAAGTGCCAGTATATTCTGTCCCCTTTACCATATTCCATTGCAGGGATACATTACATTCCCCCATTTTTTAAAATTGATTTCCTTGCCCACTAGAGGGCACAATGGAAGCCTTTTGTTTAAAACAATATACTGTATGAAAATTTTCAAGAATGGGGTTGATGGAGTAGTGTGGTCTTCCAAGTCCAGGAATGGGCAGGTGCAACTCCTGGACCTCTGGAGGTTACCCAAACCTTATCTAAGTATTTGGTACCATTGTTGAGTGATTCCTGTTTGTCAAGATGCTTCTCTTGACCTTCAGCCAAAACCTCTCATCCTTCATGTAAGCACATTAGATTTTGCCCTGTCCTTTGGGCAGCATAGAACAAGTCTGTGCTTTTTCTGTGTTTCATAGAACACTGTATTTGAAGCAGGTTGTATCCTCAGTCTTCTTCAACTTAAAAATATTTAATTCCCTGAACCTTTTTTCACCATTGACTGTTTGAATGTCATATTTTAGGTGTGGAGATAAAATACTTGTTTTCGGCTGTAAAACAGAATGACACCTGGTTACTAGAACCCGTTCATCTGTAATGTAAATGCAATACAGGTGGTGGCTGCTATGTATCTCACAGTCTTCCTAGCATGTGGATTAAAGTCTGATTCCTTGTTACCGGTGAACTTATTTTGCCCAGCTGCACTTCAGAAATGATCAGTCCCCTATCTAAATTACTATGAATGAGAGAGTGCTTTCATATTCTTGGCTGGAAACAAACTGTTCTTTTTACTACCTTTGGAGAGAGAATTGCAATTATTCCTTGCTGTGAATGTAGCATGAGAAGGCATGTCCTTAAACGAACAGCTGCAGACCCCAAGTGCTCACAAAGTATGAACACAGAATCATGGAAAATCTGGCTTATGGTGTTTCATGTGATGTTTAGATTGTCTTAAAAGATTCCATTATTTTTATTGGCTTCTTTCTTTTTCACGCATCAGGAATTTAGTATTCAAACTTTTCTTGGAAGATTGCAATCTCAGAATAATATGTGAGGATCTTATGTAAATCCCATGACTCTGTAAAAGAGTCATGGGATATAAAATCCTCGCATTGTGAGGCAGAGAACTGAGTCTCCTGGATGCTGTTAATATTAACATTTTTCTTTCTTTCTTGTTCTTACTTGTTTTTTGTATTTTTTTTTTAAATTGCCATATTGTCTTAGGTGATGTTATGTGGGGTCTGTGTGATTTTTAAGTTTGAATTTGTAAGCCACCTGGAGTAGTGCGTGCACTAATGAGGCAGGAAATAAATAAATAAATAAATAAATGTGGGGGAAATAACCACTTACAGTGAGATGCCAGATTGCTATCACAAGTCTTGGCAACATGCCCCTGTCTGCCTCTCTCAGTTTGTGACCCTCTTGTTCTCCAGTCTAACATGTAATTAAAAACTATGGCCAGGATCATATCTCTAATTACAGCTGAAGTAGACAAATGGACTCAATGGACCTTACAGAAGTGTTGACTTGCCATTTGGCAACTGATTCAGTGGGTGGACTTTGAGCTGGAACGAAACAATAGGATATTGGCCAATGCATCTCTCCTGCTGTAAGCATCAGTCTCTAGCTGGAGCCCACCCCAGTTGCGAGGTTCACTATGCCACATTTTATGATTGAGCATATTCATAGATTCAAGTTGTGTGCAGGGGCTTCCACACAGGCAGGTGTGCAATACAGATAGTACATTTTCCTCCCAGATATTAATAAATGTTACCGATGTTGCTCTTTATCTTGTCTGTCCTTAATGTCCTGTTCAGTTCATTAAGGAAGTGTGCGATGATTTGATTTTTATTGTTTTCTTTGTGTGGGAAAGGATGGATTAGTGATCTCCATCTTCCCAATGGTCGCTGCTTTGTAAATGCCATTCTGAGAGTTGGACAAAAAGAACTCTGTTTTGCATTTTTTCCCTTTCCATGTTTCCAGAATTGCTTAACAGATTGAGAAGGATGTCTTCAAATGTGCCTTGAGTTGAAATGCTGGGGAGGCTGAAATCTCGCTTTATGAGCTGAATTTGCATTGCCTCCTGAATTTCTCTTTTCTTTTGCTTTCCAAATAGGAAGGACCCTACTGTTGCTCCGACTGTGCTTTTCCTCCATTATACCGAACTGCAAGTTGTCTGTCTGTTACATTACATACTACAAACCAGCCATACTTCACCTTTTTTTTTGTTTTTTGGCCACAGCCATAAACATAATATGAAAAAAATATAGGATTATATAAGTCATATAACAAACCTTATAAGGCAGTATGTGAAGAATGGTTTCTAGTCTGTGTCCCCCTTCAAATGTGCCAGGAGCCCTCAGGAGGCCAGATGCCCCTCATTGAGAATGGCTGCTCTAAACACATACAGTCACAGTGTTTGTGTTGCCTCTCCTCCACGCCTGCTTCCATCCTACCTGTGTTTTCTGGTGGGGTTTTTTTTTTTTTTTGCTGGTTTTTCTTTCCCCCATTTCACATATTGAGTTCTCATTTAAAATGTGGCTTACTCTTCTTCCCACTGATGTCGCCTTTGTTAACACTTCCTAAGAGACCAGGAGAGAGAAGGAAGGAAGTGTTGACTATGCTTAAGGTGTCTCAAGCTACTGCACTTGTTTAAGGTAGTTTCTGTCTCTGGTATCTGGTTTTGAACATAGAGAGCAAATATGATGTGCTTAGTGTTGGAAGTGCCTTTTGGGAATGTTTTACCTACCTCATGGGTTCCCAAAATGGGGTTCAGGACCCCCAAGGGGGCCACAAAGTGGAGGGTTGCCACAGTTATTTTTAGTTGGAATTATTTTTAATAAGAATAATATCTTCAAACTGCAGAGCTGTAAGGGACCCTATGGGTCATCAAGTTTGTGAAGGAGGCACAGTGGGGAATTGAACTCCCAGCCTCTGGCTGCACAGCCAGATACCTAAACCGCTGTCTCACAAATTGTGTATATAGTATACACAATGCTGTTTTATTTTAATTCTCTTGGCCCACAGAGAGATAATTTTAATCTGAACTGAAATGGCAGACAACCTAGAGTTCTTGGGTATTCCTCTAGGCTTTTGGATGGATTTTCCTTCTCTGCATGCCCATCACTCCTACACCCTCTGAAAGAGCCGTTCTTGCTCATTTCTCTCTGCTCCTCTGGAGCCCTTTGGACTGGAGTACTAGCCCAGTTCAAAGAGGCCTGATTGATTATAGCATGTGGTGCACACTGGGAACACTGACACGCAAGATGGTAGCCGTTTGCTCCACCTGAGTCTCCAGCTCTTCCAGGTGTGGCGATGGCAACGCAGTGAAGGAAGAGGGGATCTAGGAAGGAGCATGCCCCTGTGCCTCGTCGGAGTCATGGAGGAGGAAAGCAAAAGGGGCAAGAAGGTGAGGGAGGAGAACCAGGGAATGGATGGGGCATAAGGCAGGGCCCATGGGGGAGATGTTTATTTGGGCTTGAGGGCGGGGGAGGAGCTCTTCCCTGAGGGGACTTTTTGGGAGAGAGGAGACATGAAGGGAGGGTAATTTCCACACACAAAAAGGTAAATTAAACTCAATGTCTATTGACATTCTTTCCTTCTCAAATTTTATCTGGTAAAGATAGATCTACAGTCCCCCCCTTATTTATGTACTTGTACATTAATATTAATATATTAGGGTACAGTTACATTCTGAAAAAAATCTATTTTAATGTGTTTTCTTTACCCCATTAAAATGCCTTATAATGTGAGTATGCCAGGGTGTCGCAGGTCACTTGGCTATTATAAAAGGGGGTTGCAACTCCAAAAAGGTTGGGAAACACTGGCCTACCTGAATCATAACTTCTTAGGAAAATTCTGTACTACAGCTTTGTATGCACAATGCTAAAAAGGCCTTTGAACACTTATACAGTTGCTTCTTAGGCTTGACTCCACCTGGTAGAGTGCCTCTTTAGCCTGGGCTTTGGGTTTTGCAGCATGGCTGTTACTCTCAACCACTGAGCATCTCCCAAGAAGGGCAAGAAGCACTTGTCCATATCTGTGCCATCACATTAATAATGTTCTCTGAACTTTGATAAACTGATGCTCCACAATAGTGCCTCCTTCCCTCCATTACAGCCTCCTTTAACTTCAGCCATCAATATGTGAGTTGCGTCCTTGTCTTGTTTTGCTAGTGCTCAGCAGAAGTAGCCAGCTGGTGAGCTTTAGTACCACTGACTTCGTGATTGCAGTGTACAGAATGCTAACCATTGGTCCATCTAGTCCAGTGCTATCTACACCAACAGCAGGCAAGTTACAGTCCTCCAGACATCATTGGACTTCAACTCCCACCAGCCTAGCCAGTGGTAATATGTGATGGGAGTTGCAATTCAGCACTGTCTGAAGGACCTCAGCTTGCCTACCATTGGGCTACACTGACTGGTAGAAGTCTTCCAAGGTTTCAAGCTGGAGTCATTTTTTTTCCTTCCTAACTGGAGATGCCAGGAACTGAAGCTGAGATGTTCTGCATATGAACTACCGCTAATATATGTCCCACCACCCTCCATTCTTGCAGCAAGGCAAGTATGCGTTCTGCAGTCCAGACTAGGCTTCTTTGTGATCCTAGCAGCTCCAGTTAGCACTCCTGTATGACAAGCATCTAACCAGAGCATACAGTATTTAAAATCACCAACAATTCTTAGTCTTAGATGGTATCTAGTAAAGCACCTTTAGACAGATGGACAATTTGTTTCTGGACTGGAAACAAACAGTTCTTCTGTCTTTGTCATGGCTAGGCTCAGGGCATCAGCGCAATGGCATATGGAGAAAGTTACTGCAATGATTTCTGGCAGTGTACAAATTATTTCCATAGTCTTTGATAAGATTAAATAACAAAGCTTGCTCTTTATTCCTCTGCTGCCTTGTGATCTGTTCTAAGTACCACAGACCTTTACATTGCCCTTGCCGTCTCACAAATAACAATTAATAGTTAACTCCTTGACGTGCTCTTATGGAAGGCAAGGGTAGAAGGTAGTCAATCAAGCACACAGAGAGTTCAAGCCTTAGTGCAGTTCCCGTCTCTAGTGTTTTTTGCTAGCATCTGCATCTTTATCCCCTAATGTGTTCTTTTTGTTTCCCTGGAGTATTATTCTGTAGCTCTGAGCTTGTTGCTGACACGTTGCTGGTATTTGACTGTTGTTGTTTTATTCGGTGCCCCTTGAAAAAATTGTGGCCTGTATTTCTCCATTAAGCATAGGTTGGGCTGGGTTGCATACAAATAGCACGCAACTTGTTGTCACACTGCAAATACTGGATGTGCTTTGTAGGAAATAGCTGTCATTCCATAATGCTTTAAGCAAGCTTGCAGCTTGATGAGGCTAGACTGGTCTTTTGCTGGGCTCCTTTTGCCTCAGAGTATTGATCACAACTGCTGATGCACATTCAGTTGCATTTCATTCATCATGAGCATTAGTCAAAGTTGGGCAAGTTTCCACTGACTTCCAGTACCATGATCACAGCAAGTGGAAAAAACAAAGTCTGTCAACTGTTCTATTTTGTCTATTTTTCAAGCATTTTTCTGCGTAATCCCAGGAACATTTCATAGCAGAGTTAAGGGGCCACTGCCGTTTGTGTGAACCATCCTGAAGTATCATTGTAGGAGTAATATGCTGTTGAGCTATAACTCTGAAAATCCAAGTCTGTGCACCTCCTGTGCCTAGAATCCACCACTCTTTAGCCCAGGTAACTCTGGGCAGATAGTGGACCATTTGCAAGTTGTTGTGAAAAGAATAGGGCATTCTGTGGATTTCAGATTTCTTCATGCAAACTAAAAGTTTCTGCTCCTTAAGGCAGGATAGAAAACCTGTGGTCCTTCCAATCTTGCTGAGCTGCAACTTCCATCATGCCTGACTATTCACTGTGTTGGCTTGGACTGATAGAAGTTGAAGTTCAGTGATCTTTTGAGGGCTATAGGTTGCCCAGCTCTGCCTCAAGGCTGCAAAGATAGTCTTAAAAATAGGTAAGCAATGTCTTGGTTAAATGAAGCTCAGAACACCTCCAGAATACTGTCTCGCTGCCTTTTGTTCTTAGCATGACAAGCAGCAGTAAAGCACGGAGCTGCCTGATTCTTGTCCCCATAACAAGGAGATAACATACCCAGAAGCCTTGGAGGTATCAGTCTTGACAATATGTATGTTGTTGCTCCTGCATTTTCTGTGGCTGGTGTGAATGACCCACAGGTTACATGTGGTCTCTGTAATCCAAGCCACCTTCTCCAGTGATCCTCTGGGCAGTAGGGAAGGGGGATGGGGTTCTGTTCTAATGGTACTGAAAACAGCACCAGGACCATAACCTGTGTCAGGATTGTAGATTGGTGGGACAAGTGAAAACCTCTTTCAGTTTCCAGACACCCCCTGCCAAGACAGCTATTTTTCTGCCACTAGTAATGGCAGAGGAACACTGTGGGATTGGAGAGGAGTTTGCCCCTGCTGCTTCTTACCCTGTGGTCCTTAGTCCTCAGCAAGCAGTGCAGATAGGTTGGAATCTCTGAAGCCCTGCATGCTGATCCATGGCAAGCAGAGATGTCCATGTGGGCCTGCATGTGTAGGCCAGGCCCCTAAGTCAATAGTGGAATATCCCCTCAGGGTTGGGACCCTTTGGGGACCATCAACATGTTGGGTCACATCATTAAGATCTGGCAGCCTGTTCCTGGTGCAGGTGACAGGTGTGTCCTTGATAGTCCTTTGAATGACTGAACAGTGAATGAGCATGCAGATAATGTTGCTTCTGACTTTCAACATGCATAGTCATGTTTTGGTTTGGGATTCAGATAGTTTTAACTATTACAGTTGCTCTTCTATTGCGAAGTATAGATACACCTTTCTGGGAGTTGGAGCTGAGGGATTATGAATTTGGCCTCAGCTTTCAGATTCTGTCTCTCTGTTACGGTAACTCTTCAGGCCTTTGGCTTCTAAGAGAGAAAATAAAAACCTGCCAAAATCCCTCCAGATGAGACTTGAAGGCACTAGCCTCTTCCAAACCCTGCATACACTTTACAATGTTGCTCTATAATTGGAGGCACATATTGATTATTTTCAAAGTGACCATTCTCAAGTTGGATAGTTAAAAAGTTCCCTTATGATGGTAAACATTAAACACATGTTTAATTTCCATTGAAAACGTCAGTGGCGCAACAAGTTACAGTTCTTTTCCTTTCTTGACATGTACAAGCTTCCAAAGGATATCTTAACCTTGTTCTCCCTGTGAAAATAGGTTTGATGCTTAATAGTATTTGCATTAGTTCTGGTGAGAAGAAGGAAGTGTTTCAGTACATCGTTGACCTATTTTAAGATTACACCAAAAGCATATTCTGCATTCTTATTTAATATAGTATCATTTAAACTGGTAGAAGAATTTAGCTGTTCTTTGCACAGCATTCAAAGAACTTTGTCATTGAACATGGGGATCCCCCACCCCTCTCATTTTTCCAGTGTGGAACCTGAAAGGGGAAAATCCTGTTATCTCTGATCTGAGATCAGAGGGAACAGCGAACAGGATACCAAGATTTTCCATGCAACAGGGGTTATGGTGTTCTGTGCCACTCTCCACACAGGGAAAGCAGACTTCTGGGTGGGGTGGATCAAGATGACATCAGAGGATGAGACAGAGCCCCTCTCCGTGTGACATTATCTGCCATATTGGTTTGGTTATGAGGGCGTTTGGTCCGTGGAATCAACACCTTCCCCACCTCTGATAGACATCTTTGTACACACTGGGGCACCTGGATTAATAGAAATAATCATACTGATAATCTCGAAAGCTTGGTGATTTATTCTTACTATTTAGCCCACAAAGTAGTATTGTCCAAACCATTTGGGGTATTATTGATCTAAACATCCAGGAAACACAGGAGTCTGCCAGGCTGCAGAATCATGAAGATAATGTGCAACTGCAGTGACTGTTCAGTTATTTGTGGCTCTTTGCAAAAAGCCTTTATGTAGCCGCACCCTTTTGGTATCATCTCCTAGACCATAGCAGGAAGATTTCTTGCCAATTAGAATGTGCTCTGCAGGTGGTGCATGTGATCACATTTAAGGCTTTTTTTATATACCGTGGCCACTAGTGCATGCAGAGATGTAACAATAGGCAGGCATTTGAAGAGGTGGTAACTGTGAGGCCTTCATCAGATAAAATCAGTCATACCTGGGTGGCTCACATGCTACAGTCCTTAGACGTGTGATATGTCCCAGGGACCAGTGTCATTTCCAGGGCTTGGACTGACAGTGGCTGTCAATATGCAACTCACCTCCCTGTATGCTTGACCCTTGCCAGTTACCTCTGGCTACAGAAAATTGGCTGTATCTCACATTTGGTGCTCCATCAAGTCAAGAAACTGTGTCTCAGTCACCTCAAAAGAGAGAGGTATGTAATCCTGCTGGTTCTCCTAGAACTCTTTAACTGTTTTTCAGTTCATTAACTATGACAGTGATTCCCAGTCTTGGGCCTTAAGACAGTGTTTGCCTGTTGTTGTTATTATGTGCCATCAAGTCACTCTTCACTTATGAGAGTCCTATGAGTGAATGACCTCTAAAGTCTTATCGTTAACAGCTCTACTCTGGTCTTGCAAACTAAAGGCCATGGCTTTCTTGATTGAGTCAATTCACCTTGTGTTAGGCCTTCCTTTCTTCCTTCTGCTTTCCACTTTTGATAGCCTTTTAATCTTTTCCACTCAGTCTTGTCTTCTCATGTACCGTATTTTTCCGTTTATAAGATGACCCAGTGTATAAGACGATCCCCCCCTTTTCTAACCCCAAATTAGAAAATTTGATCCCTGCTTTTCCCTTCCTTTTGCTAAGCCATGGAGCTTAGCAAAAGGAAGGGAAAAGCAGGGATCAAAGGGCTCCCTTTGACCGCTGCTTTTCCTTGACTTTTGCGAAGCCCCGGGCTTAGCAAAAAGGAAGGGAAGGCTCCCTTCGCAGCCCTTTGATCCTGAAGCCCTTTCATGGCTGCTTCAGGATCAAAGGGCTGCAATCGTGCAGCCCTTTCACGACTGCTTTACCCGAAGGGAGCCATCCCTTCCTTTTTGCTAAGCCCCGTGGCTTCGCAAAAGGCAGGGAAAGCAGCTGCCTTCCGTGTATAAAACGACCCTCAATTTTTTGTCTAATTATTTAAGGAAAAAGTGTCATTTTATACACGGAAAAATATATATCCAAATTACAGTAGCCTCAGGCAGGCTATGACAGGTAAACTGGCTGCAACTCCTCAGATCTTAAACCATTAGCCAAGCTGGCTGAGCCTTCTGGATACTGAAGTCCAGCACCATATGGAGAGCTAGAGAACCACTGGACTGTGATATCCTCATGGACTCACTCCTGGAGATAAGAACTGAAGGCAGCACATCTTGGCAGTTCCATTCCTAGACGAAAGACCAGTTCCTGTAGGTGGTGCTGGGAGAGTGCTGTCCTGCCAAAGTCATGCATGTTAATATTCTACAAGATTTCTTCTTGGTACCTCAGTTGACCTCTTTGAAACCTCTGAGGAGGTTATTTGGGGACTTGGAAAGAAAAGTTATCAATATTTTTCCATAGGAAGTAGCAGATATATTGAGTAGGTACCTGGAAACAGTAATGGGTTCAATAGGGTGCCAGTAAACAGAAGCTTATTTCAGAAAAGACAGAGGTTCTGTCAGGTTCACTGAAGACTTGAGATACAACCTATACATCCAATACTTAGGAAGTGGCTTATACATTGCAGCAGTTCTGGAAGGATCAGATCAGGGTCTCAATGAAATGGGCAGTATTGTATATCCAGATCCGCAGTTGTCATTCATAGCACACAGCACCACTCACCAGTGCTGTTTGTTATTCCTATTGTGATTCTTGTGTAAATTTCATGACTCTTCACCTTCTAATATTCAGGTTGAGTTACTATAAAACACTGTATCTGTGTAGACTGTTTAAAAAGTCAGTGTGTCCCAAATCACAGATGCTAGAATATTCATTGGTAGAAACAGGAGGCAGCACACCTTAAAAGAATTTCACTGGCCTCTTCTCTCTTTTCAAACACAACAAAGTAATAGTTTTGTCCTTCCGCAACAAAACAAACTCTCATAACCATAAGGGATTGTGGTACTAATCTTCCTGGTCCATGTTTACTTGGCTTGTGAGGAAGTTGCACTCAAAGGACAGGGCCTTTTCTGTAATTGTGCCTCATGTCAGAGTCCCTCCATTTATCCCAAGAGAGAGGCACATGTGGTCCTTCAGATCTATCTACTGCAATTTCCAGCATTCCCCAATATCAGAAAGTCTGTATTGGTAGAGCTGATTGAAGTTGCAATCCAGTAATGTTAGGGTGCATGTTCCCTTCTCCTGATTCTTCTGGTATCATGTCAATACCTTGCCATTGATCATGTTCTTAAAGGTGTTAAACTGATTAACCAACTGTGATGAGCTCCTCCCATTGCTGTAAGTTGCCTAAGTGACAGGGGAGTAAGTATTTTAAATAACAATGGCTGAACTCAACCTCCACCCTCTTCTCTTGGTCCAGGTTGGCTCATTCTCTACTCGCCCTCTTTGCATCATCACTTGCAATCTCAGTGGTTTTTGCCATCATTCCTCTCTGCCATAATGTGGTGGTGCTTGCAGTGGTCATGGCCGTGGCTGGCTTGGCCATGGGGTGCATTGACACACTCTCCAATATGCAGCTGGTGAAGATCTATCAGAAGGATTCAGCTGTCTTTCTACAGGTGAGAAAAGTAGTGGGGAAGGTTGACCCCTTTTTTGGGGGGATCTCTTTGTTACGTTGTTTTGTTTGTTTTTGTTTTTGGTAAGTTGAGTCTTTGCCAGGGATTCATAAATGTTGGCTGACCTTGGTTGGCAACCCGATTATGTACTCACCAAGGCACTGTGCGCCCATTGAGAGAAGAGTTATAGTTTCCTGTGATATCACACTGAATTTGAAGCCCAGTATGATTTGCTAGCCTCCCCACCATTGAGTTAGGGACAAGATCGTAAAACACGTTTTAACATTTTAATATGGTTTTATTATTTCATATGTTTTATGTTGTTCTCTTTGATATGCTGTATACCACCTTGGAGGTTCTTTTAGAAAGATGATATAGAGATATTAAAAATAATTAACGTGTTATCAAGTTGATTCTGGCCTATGGCAACCCTGTCTAGAGTTTTCTAAGTACAGACTACTCAGAAGTGGTTCACCCTTCCCTGCTTCTCAGGTTACTCTGAGACTGTGTGGTTTGCCTCCACGATAGAAGGCACAGCGGAATATTGAATTCCAACCTCTGGCTCTGCCGCCTGATGCCCAAATTACAGCCCAGATCTTGCAGAAGGGATCTCCCATGTTACTAAAAGCTGGATGCTAAAAGAACACGCACAGAGCAGCCATTCTGGGAGAGGGCTTGATACAGGTGACATGCTAGAACACAATTCAGCTCTTCTGTGTTCATTGTCAGTTATCATGTTCCTTTGGCCAGGTTTCTCATTGGAATTGCTTGGTTCCCATGGTGATGAAAGTAATAAGACTGATTGGCTTCATTCTTTTGTGTAGGCCCTTCACTTCTTTGTGGGCTTTGGTGCCCTGCTGAGTCCTCTGATAGCTGACCCTTTCCTGTCAGACACCAACTGTATCCTGACAAATAGCACAGCCAACGGCAGCAGCAACCTCCCCCACCTCCGGAAATCGCTGGTCCCCCACCATCCTGGGAACCTTTCCCATTATGACCTGCCCACTAAAGGACTCGTGGTGACCCGAGTGTCCTACGCTTTCTGGATTATGGCTTTGATCAACGTAAGTAGTGGACAATCATTCCAGGCAAATGCTCAGATCGCTTGCCTTGCATGTCTGGAGGAATCCCATATAAACCAGCATGCACGGGCAAATAATTTTACCTATGAACAAAGTTTTTGAACTTTTGGAAGGTTTTGATGTTGCACCAAATCAGCCTTTCCCCTTCGTTCTGACACCACTTGTGAAATTGTGGCTCAAGTGGTCTCATAAACTAAGGGGCACAAGGTCGATGAATCTTGTCTTTGAAAGATTTATATCACATCTTTTGATCAAATAATCCCGGAAATGGTTTACAATGGATTGCAGAGGTCTTCCTTTTCTTCTAGGGTTAAGTGCAAACAAAGAAAAGATTATGTGAACTGTGTTTGTCATTCACCAAACCGCAGATTATTTACCATGTAAACCTCCCCAAGGCAGGAGAACATTTCATGCTCCTTGCATCTGAAGCAGATGTTGTCTCTTCCTTTTCTTAACAGACTTAACACCTTGCAAACTGACCTGTGACAATAGTTATTTTATTGGCTGTAAAAGTAGCCCTACTGAGTGCTTTTTTCATTATATATTACCTGAATAAATATCAACCAAATGAGTTTTGCCTCCGGCTTTAACAAGCCAAATATCATCCTGGATGGAACTCCTTTCTTCAAAAGGTTGCTTGAGATGAGTGGTAGTTTAACACGTCTCAAGTCACCGGGTTCCCATGAAGGAATATGACACTTTCTTGGGGAACCTGTAATGTTCTGATCTCTGGGCAATATTTTGTGCCTGGGAAAGTCAGGTGATTATGATGTGTTAAAGAGGGAAATTTTGGTGTTGGCTTGTCTTTTGAATGGCTTAGGATCAGTGCATACCACCTTTCCACGATCTGGCATTTTCCAGATGTGTTGAACTATGATTGCAACCATGGCCAAGCCTTGCAGATGTTGGTCATGCTGGCTGGTGATGATGGGAGTCATAATCCAAGACATCTGGATAGCATCAGGTTGGGGAAGGCTTGGTACAAATCAGCAGAAATCCGTGAATGAAGCCTCCTCTATATCCATTTTAAGAATCAGGCTTTGTTTAGATCTCTGTACCCTTTCTCTTATGCTGTTTCTAGTGCAGGGATGGGCAAAATAAAACACTCCAGATGTTGTTGGGCTGTTACTCCCATCAACCCTAGCTAGTATAGCCAGTAGTGAAGAATGCTAGGCATAGAAGTCCAACAACATCTGGTGGGTCATACTTTGCCTAGACTTCTATTAGAGACAGTATAGGAGAAAAGGACTGCAGATTCAAACGGACACTTGCCCACCTAAGCTAAGCTTATATATTCCTGCATGGCTCCTTGTCATTAAGTTACATTTCTTCTTTGGCATTAGCAGTCTTAGTAGACCTTTCAGACATAATTTCAGCCCCCTATAGAATCTGTTTCTGTGCATCTTCACATCACGGTGATAAATACTGTTCATCTCAGTGGGACTTACTCCCAAGGTACACATAGGGCTGACCCCAGTAGCATCTTGACTATGGAGGAAAATAGCAACCTTTTTCATTGATATGGAGCCTCCCCATGACATGGGCCCAATTCTGATTGCCACCCCTTTCTGGTTGCTTTTTTGAAAAAAAATCCAATCAAGTAGTTCACACATTATCACATGCATTTATTTGTTACGTATGACTGATTGATTAAAGTATTTCTAACCTGCCTTATATTGACAGCTTTCAAGAGTGTAGTGCAATTGATAAAAGATTAATACAGTTTTAAACTAAGTATTGCGTTAACATTTTAAAACAATTAAAATATTTAAACTACAGTTTAAAGCAGTTTAATAATTAAGTCAAAAGAATAGCAAACTGAAGGATTGAAGACCAAGCCCTGGTCTCTATAATTACCAAATGCTCTAGAAAATTAAGACTGTGTTAGTGCCAATCAAGCCTCCAAAAGGAAGGCATTGCACAGCTAGGATGCTGAGCTTGAGAAAGCCCTCTCCTCTGTCTCTATGCAATATATTGCTCTCAATCATGGGCCGGGTGGGGGGGACCAACCAGAATCAAACGAAAATATTGCTCAGGAAAAGAAGAATATAAACTCACACATACCAAAAAGAATCATACTGTTTTTTCTCTGTACAGATTTTTAGACCATTCTTGGACAACAAGATCAACTCTGTGTTTTGGCTTTTAAACTGAGTACAACGTACTGTTGACAGCACTTGTTAAGTTAAATTGTAGTGTGTCAGACAAGGACCTGATGGCTTCGAGTCAGAGAAGCAAAGCAGAGTGTGTTGCTTATATACCACTCAATAGTGCCTAAAGATCTCTCTGGGGAGTTTACAATTTAATTATGCAGGCTACACATTGGCCCCTCCTCAGCAAGCTGGGTACTCAATTTAGTGACCTTGGAAGGACAGAAGGTTGAGTCAACCCTGAGCAGGCTTCCTGAGGCCAAGCCAAACTCAGGTTGTGAGCAGAATCTTCACTGCAGTACTTCAGCTTTACTACAGCGCCACGAGGCTCCTCCACCATGAGAGAAGTTCACATCTTACAGAAAGGATCTCTTTGAAGTAGAATGGTGTTAACAGAATGATTTCCAGAATCCTTTTAAAGTACCAATAATGAAATGAAGCTTTGAACATATAGTGCATGTATTGAAAAGCCAGGAAAAGAAAGTGCTTGTTTGAGAATCGTCTTGCATGTTCGGTCACCTGCAGTTCTAGAAATGCTTACCTTGAACTCAACAGGATGGGTTGAATCGGTCATGGTTATATTGTCTGTTCAAGGAAATATGGTCTGAGCAAGGAAAATATGTTAAGAAGACAAAAGAGTAAACTTACCATAAATACATCATAATACCCAATCATGGGAACCATAGGTAACTTTAAAGTTGAAAATATCAAATTTACAGTATAACAGTTTAGTGCTGTCTCTGTTTTCTATACAGAATTTGATGGTCAGGTTTCTTTACACTTTACCCCATGCTTAACCCCACCCCCCAAGGGAACTGAATCCCCGTCAGAATACTTCTAAAGCGAATGAGTTTTAAGCAGTCTTTAATGAGCAATCCAGGAGCATCTCTTCAGGTTGCAATCCTGTTCACCAAACTTGCCAATACATAGTTTGGAAAAGTTGTGAGTTTGGGCTACGTCTCTCAGAAACCCTCAGCCAGCAGGACCTCTGGCTTTGCTGACTGGGGAATTTTGGAAGTGACTGTCCAAAAAGAGATTCCCCCCCCCCCCCCAAGCTGTGTGCAAGTGTTATTCATGTTGTTTTGTTGAAGAGACTGCGCATGTTTATTGGCTTTCTTTGTCAAGGATTATGTCCGCTTTAAGCATAGACGCTTTCTGAAAACAGAACTTCTACCTTTTTGTTGTCTTGTGGGTTATTATTCAATGAGCAGAATAATGGTCTTGGGAGATGGTGCAGAGCAACCACACCCAGAGGATACTAGTTCACCGTGACCAGTATTTCTTACCCATCTGTTTTTTTTCCTGTCTTCCCCACTTCACTGACTGCAATGGGTGGAAATGAACTATGCCAGTTCCACAGACTGGTGTAGTTTGGGGTCTGTTTGGGAGAAATATCAAAGAACAAGGGTATTAGCATCCTTCAGATATACCCTCATAAACCCCTATTTTGGCTCTGTCTGTGGGCAGAATGTCAATGGCAGGAGACATTTCTCAGTCGCTGCACTGGGAAGACCTCTTCCTGGATATGCTGTTTTACCAAAGGAAATCCTATAGGTGCTGGAGCACCTCTTCTACCAAGGTTTGTAGTCACCTCACCTGCTGGCTCTGGAAGAGCAGGATTATTCCTTAAAACACAGAAAGAATTTTTAATATGGGAAAACAGCACTGTACAGAGATGTCTACATTTGCAATCTATCAGAGGCCAACATCTAACTTTAAAGAAATATAAAAAGGTACCTCAAGCTCATTTAGACAGAACATTTTTTCCCTTGCTACCTGCTGCTGAATGAGCATAGATTTTACTGAAGTTTCCGCCTGTGCTTATTCCTAACACCCCACTTCTCTTATTTTTAAGAAATCTACAGCTTTAGAGAAAGGATTCAGAAATACTTCAAAAATGTAAAGAAATGTTTTGAAAATTATTTTCCCTTCTGGGTTTTTGAAAGTAGGTTACTTTTAACATTGAAAGCATCGACTGTGAGCCCTTTACAGCAGAGGTCCATTGCTAATCCACTTTGGAAATCGGCTGTCTTCCAAAACAATATAAAACATGTTTAGGGAAACCCTTTAAAATTGATCTTCTTGACTGGAAATTCCTTTTGTTGTGGTTGTTTTAGTAGATTAGCATTACATTGAAAGCTTCAGACCAGAGAAGCTGTTGCCAATTGAATTTTAGCCCAGTACAAAGTGAAAGAAAAAGAAAATCACTAACTAGAGGTGGTTTGAAAAAGCACCTCAGAAAGCCAGTTTCTTTGTTATTTTCTGTCACTTTTGGTGACTTGCATCATCCAGAAGGTGGAAAAAAATACCAGTATCAAGCATGTCCCATCAGCTACCTATAAGGAAACAAATTCTTCATCTGGATGAACTCTTGATAGACTTGGAGTTGTCCAGGCCACGGAAGAAATGATGCAGATCACAACACTTCCTGCTTGCTTCTGCCCGAAATGGGAAGTATTCGTTCTTTTTCCTCCCTTGGGGCTTGGTCATCTATAAGTCTACTGAGCTTGCTTCTTTGAAGAGGTGGTGTACAGTAGGGGGAAGAAAGCTTTAAACTGAACTAGGTACCAAGTTGTATTTTCATTATATGTAACACTATCTCCATAATGGTCATTTGTTTAGCTGCAGATGTCTTCATTACTTTGACTGAAAGCAATGGTTCCCAACTGTGGATCCCCAGATGTTCTTGGACCACAATTCCCAGAAGCCTTCACCACTAGCTGCACTGGCCAGGATTTCTGATCACTAACTTAAAGCAACTAAGTGATGATAACATCAATACAAAATATAATAGCTGGAAAAGTTGAAAGAGACAACCCACCATGCTTCTAATAGGATGAAATGAAAGAGGCTTACTATAGTCCCCACTAGGATGTAAACTCCATTGAGTACAGTGGGACTTACTTCCTGAGTAAACATATCTTGGTTTTTCACTGTGTAAATGTTTAAAAAATGCTTACCCAGGTAAGCACTGTAGCAGTTAAGACAGTCCAACAAAGAAAAGGGCAAAATGCAAACCAAATAGTTGTTGGATTATAGGACCACAAAAGAAAAAGAAAGAAAGAAAAAAGAACCTAAATGATGTTTGAGCAGCATTAAAACACTCCCACCTTTATGAATGAAATAAGTAGGAACAAACTGGATTTCCTAGGCCAGAGAATTCCGTAATCTTGGAACTCTTAATAGAGCAACTGCCTTTGTTACCGTTATTTATTCATTAGTCTAAGTCAATTAATTTATTTTATTTTATTTATTTATTGCACTTATACCCCGCCTATCTAGTCGAACGACCACTCTAGGCGGCTAGAGTGCAAATTAATTGTAAATTTGCATTTAAGCTTGCTATGAGTTTGATAGAATTTGATAGCATTCCATTGCAGGACTAAATCCGTGGGAAGTTGCCTTAAGGCTGCTTAGAGAAGGATTGGATCTTTAAGATCTTTCTCTTAAAGGTTAGTGTCCGCAGTTCCATTTCTTTGTATGCATAGCTTCAAATAAGCCATTGATTTGTATGAATTAATTGTGCCAGAATTGCTGTGCACATATGGCTGTGTTTGCAGTTTGTCTGGGAAAAAAGCAGTTGATTCAGATGACTTTGGCAGCTGAGGGTGATGAATGTTACAGCCCATTGATTTTCAAAGATGAAGACTGCTTAAGAGAAAGAGTCAACCAAAAAGGTTTGCTTACCAGACTTCTGCTTTGGGAACAGGAAATATATGTTTGGGAATAAAGGTAATGATCGGGAACCTGATGCAGTTACAAGTCACACTATTAATGTAAACATATAGTTCTCCCCTTAGTATCCAATGTAAAACTTGATGGGCTGTCTCTCCCTTCACTGAAAGGATTTTAAAATGAGACAGCAGTGACTTCTGGAATTGATGGGAGTTTAAGGGAAACTGCTACAGATAATATGGCATTCAACTTGGAATCACACCAGTATCAGCAGATCTGAAAAATCAAACTTGCAAACAACGCCTCTCCAATTACCAAACAAAACAAGCTAATGTACCAAGCACAAGAGGTATAAAAAGTTTCTGCTGTACAGAACTTTAAAAAATGCTCTCTTCCGCTTTCTGTTTGTCCCTATGTTTCTAACTAGTTTTGAATGTTATATTGGAGTAGGGATTGTTCTCTCCTCCTGCTCAGTTACCTCTGCTTTGCAGTTAATGATGGTCTAAACCAGTGCTCTCAGCTTGGTGAGGAGTTGTATAAAGTCTGGCAGTATTGCTGCCACGTTACTGAGAAAATATGGGTGTAAACTAAACAAACAGGAAATGGTAGCTGCAGTCAAGAAAGGCAGAATAAGAATCCATACAGGCTGTCAGTTTTGTCTTCTGCATCCTTAAGGCTCTCTCACCTGGTCAGTTTCACTGTCACTTTTTGTGAAGGGTCCTGAGAAGGATGCATAAAACCTCTGGTCCTGTAAGTATCCTCAGGAGCAGACACTGCAGAGATTGAAAACCAAAACCATGCTGGATAAAGAGCTGGAGATGTGAATGGTTTGTTTTATATACTAGTTTAGGTGTTTTTTTTAAGGGCACTCAAGGTGTTTAACAATAACTGATTTAAAACTTTTGGCTCAATCTAGTTGTTACTCCCTACTAGAGTCGCTTAACAGGTTTGTACAGATTTGTATGAAGCACTGCACAAGCAGTTGAACTTCTTAGAGATTGTGCAAGGAGATGCCTGTGAAACTGTTAAAATGTAAATCCCCGTTCATTTCAATGTGTGTGTGGGGGGGGGGGGAGGGGAGGTACCCTCATCATGTTCTATAATGGCAAACTAGAAAGTGCAAACTAGAGAGACAATGCACTCTGCTGTCTGAGACAGGAACTGGTCATTGAACAAATGGGACTTGTTAAGTCAATATTGGGACTCACAATCTGAGTTAACCCATAACATAAGGACACATAATTTAAGAACAGAATTGGGGGAAAAATCATAATGAAAGACAGAGCATTTCCATGTGGAGAACTCATAACATTAGCCACTAGAAGGCACAGTATATGGGAGGATTAGAAGCAGAGGACAGGAATGACATCTGAAACCCTCCACACACCCCTTTCCACCTCAAATTTAAGTCCACAAGGCAGGATAACAGCACGATAAACGACTCATCTGAAAGTCACAGCCAGCGCTCAACCAATGGGCACCCCTCAAAACAAACCAGCTCACATTTCAAAGGCTTGGCTAAATAAAAATATCTTTGCTTATTGGCAAAAAAACAGCAGAAAGGAAGCAAATGTAGTCTCCTTTAGCAGGGAGTTCCAGAGTCTAGGAGCAGCTACAGTGATGTCTCTCTGTCTTGTGTTGCCATTGGATGTGACTCCAGTGGCAGCCGGACTGAGAGAAATGTTGTGTGTTTCCCTGATCCCTGAGAAGTTTCAGAGAAAGATTGTCTCAGTTTCATTTTCTTTGGGTTATAGGGCAATGCAGATCTGTGCAGAGCATATATATAATTGCATGCTCCCAAGTCAACTCTGACTTACAGCAACCCTTTACAGGGTTTTCTAGGTAGAGAATACACCAATGTAATTTACCATTCCCTTCTTCTGGGGGCATGATTGGCCTGTGCAGTTTGTCCAAAGCCAGACAGGCTGGCTCTTCCCCGAAGAAGCACAGTGGAGAATCACTGCCAACTCTGGCTCTGCAGCCAGTTTCCTAAACCACTAAGCATGGGGCAAGTTACAGGCTGCTTCTCCAAGGCAGCAGATCTTCTCAGCAAGGGCGGGCAACTTCCAGAGGTCTAGGGGCCCCACATGCTTACCCCACACTGCTCCCACAACTTCAATCCTCTCAGTTTTATCTGTTTTGCTGAACCCCTCTTTTCACTCTCTAGTGGCCACTTAAAAAAATAAAATAATTTTAAAAACAAATATTAAAAATTGGAGTAGAGGGGCCCAGAGGTACTAGGGGCTCTGCAAAAAAATAGTAAAAGGGCCCCCACTTGTCCTGGAGGACACACAAGAGCTATTTGAGCCAAAAAAATGTATGTGTGTGTCTTCCGAAAAAAGATTAAGTTTGGGGTGGGCTCTTGGGGGAATTGGAGGTGCCAAATGAGCCACTCATTTGGCCCCCTCTGGATCAGTATGTGGCCCCAAGGTGACATGTTACCTACCCTTATTCTCTAGTCCACTGGATCTCAGACTTTTGTGTGATAGATCCCACCTGCCACTGTGTTGTCAAAGAACCTTGGCCTCACCACGATGGAGTCAAAGTGGCTGTTGTTTTTCAGAGAAGGAGATTTATATTTAAAATTAAGGCATAAAAAATACAGCAGTATTGTTGGAAGTAAACATAAACAAATGTGTTGGTCATTAAAATTGGAATGAAACTACAGAGTGTACCTTTTATAGCTAGGAGAATTGCCAGGAGGATCTGGGGATTGAGATGGTGGGAATTCTTAAGCCTAAAGCCAGTTAATAGTTCTAACTCAAGTAGACTCAGTGCATCGAATCAACAGTTATTAAAGGCACCTTGGGAAGCATGGTCTCTTTAGAGCTGATAGATTTTATTTATCTATCAGCTCTAAAGAGACCATGCTTCCCAAGGTGCCTTTAACCAACTCCCCATTCACTCACTTTCTTACAGATTGTGGTTTCTTTGCACACATGTCCACCTGTCACACGCTATCTTTTCTCCAGGTCACCCTTCTCAAACTCTGGTGAGTGTCTCATTCAGACAAAGAGATACTGCATTCAAATATATCTCTTAAACTATTTACTTCCGTCAGTTGGCCGCTCTGAGTTATCAACCAGCAGTCAGGACAGTAAGATAGATTATAGCAACCGTTTCCTTTTTTGTGTATATGGAATATTTTTTTCTACATATGCAGTAGCTGAATACTGCTGACTTTCAGCTACCAAACTATGGTTATGTTTTTCAAAGTAATGTCTGGTGGAAGTGTTCGTTATGATCGCTTCCTCCGATCATCCTGGAGGCAGGGTTCATTCTAATGATCTCATCTGATAATGCTAGCTTCATCTTTCTGAAGCCCTCCCTTGCCATATGCTTGCACAGTTTTTAACACTCCACAGCCTCTGCAAGGCGTTTTTGCTGTAGGAGCTTCTATTTTCTGCCTCACATAGGAAATATTAGAATAGCCCACTTGACGTGCCTAGTCTGATGTTGTCAAGCGAAACATATGGGTAGGTGGAACAGGCGAAATGAATGCTGTTTATTTAAAGGGAAAAGAACATCTCTTCCCCCCCCCCTTTTGTTCCAGTTAAACAACTTGGAGGGGAAAGGGTAAAAAACCTTCTGTAAAATAATAATACCAATTATATTTTGCGTTTCCTCCAATGAACTTGAGGTGATGCACATAGCTGTTCTCCTCTCTGATTTATTCTCATGTGAGGCAGGTCACACTAACAGAATGTGACTGTCCCAAGGTCATCCAGTGAATTTAATGGAGATTCAAACCCAGGTCCCCTTAGTCCTAATCTGTGAATCTTGCCACCACTATACCAGCCTTGCTTTCTTGTTTGAATATGTTTATAAATCAGTATAATTCGGCTTGGTGGAAGAGGAGCTGCCCTGGATACAGCTTAAGCAATAGTGCAAAGTAGCCATTAGAGATCAGATAAATTGTTAAAGTAATTGAGATAATGTGAATTATGTAATGTTTACAACAGGGAATTAGTAGATGGCGAATGACAGTCTAAATACTAGTTTTCACAGTGGCTTAGTGAGGGCAACAGGTCAGGTGGAGTGCAATTTCTCACCTTGCTCTTGCTTACAGGTGATGGGAATTGCATATGATACGAGGGGGTTCTGATAAGTATTGAGCCTTTCCCAGAAAAAAATTGAGCTAGGAAGCTATAAATTGCAGGGTGTATTGGCCAATTTGTCTGTATTCAATGGTGCAAAAATCAACTACCTATGATTTTAACTTATCTTTCATTTTCAGCTCCAAAGTGAACATGGCAGCACCTCCAGAAAAGTTCAATGTGGAAGAGCATAGGACCATAATCAAGTTCCTGTTTCTCCAAGGGAAAGGTGCAAAGCAGATCCATGATGAAATGTCACAAACTATGGGTGACAGTGGCCCTTCATATGCAACAGTTAAACGCTGGGTTGTCAATTTTAAAACTGGCCATTTCGGTGTTGATAGTGAGAAACCCAGTGGAAGGCCTGTTTCTGTCTCTGTGCCTGCAAATGTGAAAGCCATCCATGACATGATCATGGAGGACCGCCGAATATCAGCCAAAAGTATTGCTATATATCTGAGAATATCACGTGAGAGAGTTGGTGCCATTATCCACAACGACTTGGAAATGAGAAAGCTGGCAGCAAAGTGGATCCCCAAACTTTTGACAACCGAACAAAAGAGGAAACGTGTGGAGTCATCGGTGGCTGTTTTGGAACATTTTGCAAGAAATGAGTCAGATTTCCTGGGCAAACTGGTGATGAGACATGGATCTGCTGTTATGATCCTGAGACAAAGGAACAGTCTAAGGAATGGAGGCACAGTGGTTCCCCCAGGCCAAAGAAGTTCCGAGTGCAAAGGTCGGTGCAGAAGCAAATGGCAACAGTTTTTTGGGATAAGAAGGGAGTTCTGCTGGTGGACTACCTCCAACAGGGTTCAACCATCAGTGCACAATATTACTGTGCTTTATTGACGAAGTTGAGGCAAAACATCAAGGAAAAACGTCGAGGAAAGCTCTCCAAAGGTGTCATCCTGTTGCATGACAACACCTCGTCACACACTGCAGGTGAAACAATGGCAAAACTGACGTCCTTAGGCTTTCAAGTGATGTCCCATCCACCCTATTCTCCCGACCTGGCTCCTTCTGACTATTATCTGTTCCCCAAACTCAAAAAACACCTAAAGGGACAATGATTTGGGAGTGTTCTGGAGGCAACTAATGCTGCAAATGAGTGGTTACACCAGCAGTCGGAAGAATTTAATTTGCAGGGACTTAAGAAGCTGCAGGACAGATGTCGCAAGTGCATTGACTTCCTGGGGGAATATGTAGAATAGTGTGGCAGTTACAGCTTCTTAGCTCAATTTTTTCTGGGAAAGGCTCAGTACTTATCAGCACCCCTTGTAGCTGTCCCATGTAGCAGCAGAGCAGCCCATGGGCCAGATGGGTCTCCAAGGGCTCACGTCCACAACCACAGGTTTTCTTGGCTCAGTAAGGACCCTCATGTCCTCTAGGGCAGGGGTTCCCCAACCCGCGGACCAGTCCCGGTCCATGGCCTTGCCAGGACCGGGCCGCGGAGACAAATCTCCTGCCCCCCGCATGCACACACGCACACACGGCCCCTCCCACGCACGCACGGACAACCCCCGCCTGCATGCTAAACCGGTCCATGGAGGCAAAAAAGTTGGGGACCACTGCTCTAGGGGCCAGGATGTAATTCAGCCACTTTTTAAAGAAACCTCTCTACTCACTAGAAGTCACAAGGCTTTGACTTCTTCTTCTTCTTCTTCTTTTATTTTATTTTTTATTTTTTTGTATGAATACTGGTTTTTGTAAGAAAAAAATCCAGGAAAGGATCCATGGGCTTAAATGTAGACTTTGCCTTCCAAGGTCCCAGGATGGTCATGTTTGTCCCTGGATCTTTAGAGACTGACCATCCTCCAGCCTAGCAGATTCTTTACACAATTGCTTTTGACAATCAGCAGCAATTTTTGGAATTTCAGGAACAGTCATCTTTTAAAAAGAAGCCTCTCACAACCATTCTTAAGATGCCCTGGTTCTAGTTCTGAGAAGCAATGAAGGATGTAGAACTGTGAAACACCTGACCTGAGCTTACAAAAGACCAGTTATGGCCTTTTAAAAGCAGCTCAGGAGAACGCAATCCCAACCAATTAAATTAAAGACTTTGCCATCATCAGAGACTGATGAGGGAAGGAATCCAGAGTTATTGACATGTTTGACTTCCTGATTCACCAGCATGTTGAGTAAGAGAGCCCAGAGGTGAACAGAGTGGGAGGCTGCAACAGCAACAACTTGGGCTACTTATAAAGAATTGTATGTATGTTTGTGTAAACAAGCAAGGCACAGCTTTTTGCAATGCAAGGCAAGCCTCTCTGGGCCTTTCAAAGAAAAAAAAAGGCAATTAAAAGCATGAATGCTCCTTTCAAGGGCTTTTGTTTGTGTGGCTTGTGTGACGTATTTGAAGGAAACTAGTGTTTTTAATAAATGGAGTTAGTAGTCTCTGGAAATGAGCCTGATTTGTCCAAATGATCTCCGAGAGAGAGAGAGAAAGGTCTTGAGGAACACTGGAGCTGTGCTCCTAAGGGACAACCTTTGTGTAAGGTGGGAGTTCATGACTAGTCTCCCAGGCTGTTCCTTCATAGGTGGGAAAGCATCTTGGGAACAGGAAAGGTTTTCAGTTGCATGGATAGCTTATGAGAAAGGGTTGAGCACCTTTCTCATACCCCATGTTGCTCACATGATTGAATGTGCAGATAGCTGCCTTTGACCTCCTGTCTTGATTGATTGATTGATTGATTTCTTACTTTGTGGATAAGACACTTCCTAGGGTAATTCCAATGTGAAAATGAGTTTATTGAAGAATAATGCATTGCACAGATGCAGATAACACAACGCGAGGCTCAAACATGTCTTGCAAACACGGTGGGTTGGATGCAGAGTGGTCCCTGGAGGCTGCCCATGGGAGGGCGGGGCAGGATAGATGCTCTTTGCTAAGATCCATCTTCCACAAAGGGACTGGGGCTACATTGGGAAGGAGGCATTTTGAAAATGTCCTCCCTCCCTAGCCCCTTTCTCCAGCAAGAGTGGAACTCTGTTATATGCTACCCTGGGTCCAATTCGCAATGTATGTTGCCTGATCCATTAGGTCCTATTTCTATCCAACCAAATTCTGTGCACTCCTCTCTGTGGGCCTGTATGCCTCTTTTATTTTTAGGGCTCTTGCAGCCCAGGGGGCTACTGGCATGAAAATGCTGCTTCTTGTACTCAGGAAAGAGATAGTAAAAGGTAAAGGTTCCCCTTGACATTTAGTCCAGTTGTGTCCAACTCTAGGGCGCGGTGCTCATCCCCGTCTCCAAGCCGTAGAGCCAGCGTTTCCATAGACAGTTTCTGTGGTCACGTGGCCAGCGCGACTAGACACGGAACGCCGTTACCTTCCCACCATGGTGGTACCTATTTATCTACTTGCATTTACATGCTTTCGAACTGCTAGGTTGGCAGGAGCTGGGACAAGCGACGGGAGCTCACTCCGTTGCGTGGATTCAATCTTACAACGGCTGGTCTTCTGACCTTGCAGCACAGAGGCTTCTGCCATTTAACCCGCAGCGCCACCACGTCCCCTGTACTCAGGCAAGAGATATTCAGGTACAATTCTGAGGCTGCATCAGTGCTCCACTATCAAGGCTATACATATGCTGATTTCTCCTTTAATATACATCCTAGTCAAGGCCTATTATTTTGTTAGCAGCAGCTTATTCTACTGCTTTCTTGTTAAAGGGAAAGCACTTTTTCAGACCATTATTTGCCTTTGGATGCTGGATGTAGGTATCTTTTCCTTGAGAACAAAATATAGGACAAGGAGACCCTTTGGGGGAAGGAGCAGGGCTTAGGGCTGAAACAGGCTTCTTACGTAGGAAGTTCCAGCCTCTATCGCTAAGTAGAGAAGGAACCTCGGTGGAAACTCTGGAGAATGGAAGCTCTAGTACAGTGGTTTCCCTTGGGCTCCCAGTTGTTCTTGGATTGCAGCTCCCAGAAATCCTGGCCAGCCCAGTTAGTGGTGAAGGCTTCTGGGAATTACAGTCTAAAAACATCTGGGGACCCAAGGTTGGGAACCACTGCTCTAGCAATCATCTGACTTGGTATAAAGTAGGTTCCTGTGTTCCTAATTCTGCTGTAGAATTTTAGAAAAGTTGTTCATGAGCTACAGCGCTGAGAATTCTGGGAGTTGTGATTCAAAAAAGGTAGCCCTGGGCAACCAGGTTCTGTTCCTGATTATTCCTTTGGCTCTGTGTAGACCAGCTTTTCCCAACCCGGTGCCCTCCAAATGTGTTTGACTGCATTCATGGCTAGTACGGCCAGTGGTGTTAAAGTTACAAGCGGGAGGCCAGGGGAAAAAGTTGGCAATCTACAATGCACCACTTTTGGTGATCCTTTAAAAATTGTGACCAGGCTGGACTGCACTCTTTAGCTTCTTTGATCCATCCTTTGATCTCATCCAATGAGCACAGCTGGACACCAGTACTGTTTTAGAGCTTTGCCTTCTGCATGGCTTCCAGTGGTGGATGTGTGTGTGTGTGTGTGTGTGTGTGTGTGTATCAGTCCTTCCTTTAATGCAGCAATAGCACCTGAATGTGAAGCAGGTGGTTTGTTGGAACAGCAAAGGCTCAACCTGCCTGCTTGCAATTAACTTCTCAAATTAAATGAGTTCCAACCATGGGTCAGTCTTTCCCAACCTGGCACTATTTAAGAAATTTTGGATTGCAATGGCCATTGTTCCTTCCTGTTGATGTTTCTGGTGGTGATGGGTATTGTTGGGGAAGAAAGCTGTAAGTCATAACAAAAAACATAATTGAATAACTCAATGTTAGAGTGAACCAATGAATGCACATGATAGGAGTGGGGGAAGCAAGCCCTGTTTTGAGGTAATCTCTCTACTATGGAGGCATATCACTGTATTCTGCAAATAGGCGCCATCCAGATACATATGTGAGATTGCAATCTCCAGCCTACAGCGCCCCTAGTTGGCTGGGGAGGAGGGTGATCCAAGACATCTGGAAGGCACCAAGTTGAGGACTCACATGAGTCATCAATCTACCTTTTGCAATATATGTTGTGTCAGTGCAAAAACTGGCCCTGCCTTGCATTTAGTCATGTGTGAAACAATTCTGATTTTGTTGTTTGTTTAGCCTGGTGTTAGGCTGGCAAGCTCTGTGCCAAGGCCTCTCATCAAACAGTCTACCAGGAGGTTCAGTATGTCACACTAAAGCAAGCATGCGGAGTTCTGAGATCCTGTAATAAAATGCCTTGGCCCTGCCCGTGTGTATCTTGGCAGAGGAACCCGGCTTTGGAAGCCAAATAAGCTCATCAGCATCATTCAGCTTGCAAAAGGGGGCTGCGGGGGATGGAAAGGAAAGGTAAAACAAGCAAAAATAAATCAGAAGTGGGGGAGATTTGCACAGTTGCACCTATAAAGCACTTGACTGGGCTTGGAAGAGTGGTTGCACTGAAGCATGGGAAGGGCTAACTCAGCAGGCTGTGCCAGTTGGTGCCTCGATCAATCTGTTAGTCTTTAGGGCCAGGATGGCCCCAGTCTGTGGCCCTTTCTCTCCAGATGGCACTCAGCATGATCTCATGCAACAATGCATGGCTATCTTGCCAGTCCCCTCTGCAAGTGACGTTCTGGTCATCTGTGTTTAACCCAGCACCCCACTAGGTGGGGAAGTAGGGAGAGAAGTCAGCAGCAGAGAGCAGGGTGGCAGAGAAGAAAGAAGGATACAGGGGGCAGCCTTTGACAGATCACTCGGGGGGGGGGGAGGGTACAACTCTCCACAGGGGGGGACTCCCCCCCCCAGGTTTAATTTGACCCAAAGCCCTTCTTTTGCTTGCCACTGTGGTGGTCACTGGCAGTGGTGGTCTACATTTGGGCAACTGAAACATTACACTACCTCAGGCTTAGACACTCACCACCAGCAGCCCACCCACTCCTGCCTGCCTCCATACCAGATGCAGAGGAACAGCGACCTACCTGCTGGACTCTCAAACACACACTCTCCCTCCCTCCCTCCCTCCCTCCCTCTCTCTCTCTCTCTCTGTGTGTGTGTGTGTGTGTGTGTGTGTGTGGCAGGGGAGGGGAGAGAAGGGGGAATGAGGTGAGGGAAGGTGAAGGAAACAAGAAAATGTATACCAGTGAATAAGTCACCTGCTCAACTTTGAAACCAGGCACAGAGGGAAGCAGCAGTAGGAGCATCCCTGATTTAGGGACAAGATGTGTTTTTCTGCTCTCCAAGCCAAGTTGGGTGGTGAAGACGATGAGGGAGAAACAGTGAATGTCAACCTGCTTCTCTCTCTGTGTGTGCGTGTGCACGCATGCGTGTGCGCATACTACCTTCTCCCCTTGGTTCTCCCTGTCAGCTCTGATTCCATTCACCATTGGCTGTTGTGTCTCCTGTCCTGCCAGCCACCACTGGCAGTTGTTTTTCTAGAAAAAGATGCTTTCAAAGCTGTTTTGCCTCCTCCAAATGGAACTTCTGCTCTATTACTGCCTCCACCAGATGGTTGTGTTTGTGGACTCTGTTAATTTAGTGTTGAGGAGAACTACTGTACACATTCAAATAGAGACCTCTTTTTGTCTGTTGTAGCTTTGGGATGCTACGTACCAAATCTCAGACTTGCTATGAGTACCCTGTTTCTGCGAAAAGAAGACCTAACCTGAAGCCCTAGTATTATTTTTCAGGATGCTCGTAATATAAGCCCTACCCCAAAAATAAGCCCCGGTTAAGTGAAACTCCGCCCTCCACCATTGTGCAGCAACCAGAAGATGACATACTGTGTTTGAATAAATGTAGATTGTTCTACATGAAAAAAATAAAACATCCCCTGAAAATAAGCCCTAATGCATTTTTTGGAGCAAAAATTAATATAAGACCCTGTCTTATTTTCAGGGAAACACAATATTGATTGTACTGTGCCTTCCTTTATTGTACCCTGCCAGAGTTGTCAACCCACATTTTTGCACTCAAAACCTTCCTCGGTAATGCTGATCCAGCCATCCTTCTGTGTGTTCAGTTCTCCTGGTTTGTTAATTGTTTCCTTTCATCAGCAAGATGCCCCGTGCAGGTTGGGAGCAACAGGCAGTCCCGCACCATGAGCTATGCCATTTCTGCATTTTCCCCTCAAGTTCAGCTTGAAAATTAACTGAGAGCCTGCACTCCTCCGTACCCCTCCTATCTCGGGATGTCAGATTAAGAATATTAAACTAGAGCCGGGGAAACCCAGCTTCGAAACCCTGCTTAGTCATGAAAGCCCTTGGGTGAGCTTGACTCAGACACTACCTTCTTCTGCCCACTTTAACTCATCGGATTGTTGTGATGATAAACTGGGAGGTAGAACTAAGGTAGGATAGAAGTGCAATAAACAAACCACCTTTGCATTTGTGTGTGTTCTGCAAAGTTTTGAACATGGCTTCATGGAAAAGCACTGTCTGGAAAAAGAGACAATTAGGAAACTGGTTGTCCTAATCAGCAGGCGGATTATGTTCTTCATTCTCATGGCTCTACTAGCTTTGTTCCCAAATGCCAACATTAAAGGGGTATTGTTAATACTTAAATCCTACCTCCTGAATGTATGTTTGTTTAAGCTGGTACATTGCCAGAGTGCTTTGGCACCAATGCTCTGTTGTGTTTTCCAGTAGAAATCAATACCGGGAACTTTAGAGGCAGATATACATTCCAATGGTTTCCTCACCATTGTGAGTTCAGGGTTCTGATGAAAGTCATATCTCAGAATTCACCCACCCAGATCTGGGAGTTGTAGGCCCAAAGTAACTTTTCCGAGCTCTGTGTTTGAGTGACTTTTCCAAGATGTTGTAGCACATATAGCCATCCAGATGTTCAAGCGTTCCCCTCATGCTTCTTATTATGTCAGCAGAAGAGGACTTTTGGGTGGAATGGTTTGCAAGTCTTGGAGGTGCATCTGAAGCTTGCACATATTTCCCAACCAGTTCTCCCTTTGATTTTACAGCAGCTGCATTTTGACCCAAAGTGAGGGGCAATCATGTATGGGGCTATGTGATTCTAGCTTCAGAAGCCAGCAGTGCATGCTTGTGCTTGTTCATGGTCTTTCCTCTCTCCAGTCCCATTTATATTTAGTTGAATTGGTTGAAGAGAAACCATAGCAAAGACTTTACCTAATTCTGCCAGCTCAGTGTTTCTTGTGCTTTAACGGAATGTATATTCTGACCCAGTTAAGCAAAACTATTGCAGTTTTTCTCCTGGATGATCTCCAAGCCTTTGCCACAAAACATTAATGTGTTGCTGTCATAGCTAAAATGCCATTTCTCTGAAATTCTCAGTAAGCATTTAAAATCAAAGCCTTGTATTGCTTGAGGAGCTCATTACAGCCATGGTTGTTCTTGAATGATGAGATTTTTTTAAAAAATCCATTTTGGATAATAATGAGTTCCTCTGTGGGGTGGAAGATCCCAGCTTTCTTACTTTCATATGGCTCTTGCAAATAGATAAAGCAATTTTTTGTGCCATTTGAATGTTTGGCCATGTTTTCCTAATTCTTTGCAACATTCAGCAAGGTGGACCACTGTTCCCATTTTACAGAAGAGAAGGATGGGCTGAGACAAACAGGGCAAACCCTGAGCATTTGCTTTTTGTCTGTCTAACCCAATGTTGTCGGACTGGGCTTTTGAGATCTCTTTCTGTTTATACTGCTGTGCTCTTCACTTGCGTTGCAAACTTGCCATTAACGCAAACCGGTCCTGACCTCCGGAAGGATTCTAACTATTAGGGGGAAAGGGTTTTCTTCCATAGGGACTGAACTGGCTGTTCTTGTTCTATTGTTCTGTGAACAATGAAGACCTCTTAAATGAATACCACCGGCCGAGGAGAGGGGGACAGGGAGGGAGGGAGTTGAAATAATACCTTGAGCCAACAAAAACCAGGAAATGTGGAGCTACCATTCTTCTAATGAATTCACAGGCAGAGTGAAAACAAACTCTTGAGTGACCAGCTGTTAATTATGGGGGTCCTGGCTTTTACTATGGAAGGAAGGCAATTTCAAATAACACTTAATTTCTTTTGTATACTATTCCCCCATCTGTCTCACACAGATGTGCATGTGAAGGGTTATGAAAAGCAGCAATGTATTTCGTGACTGAGTTTTAAGCTCAGGTATTTTAATTGGTGCCATAGGGGACCAACAGAGGGCACTCCTGCAATATAGCTGAACGCACTGCTGGGTAAGGAAACAGGGATACTCATGAGTCTTCTGGAGCTATTATAGCTGGTCTTTAGGCAGTACTCCTCCAAACTGGAGTCCCTGATTTAGCTGCAGCCTTTTCAATACATACCTCCAAGTCTTAACTTGAAAAAGGTCTACGTCACTGACATGTTGCTGGGATCTGCAGGGCTAGCCTGCCACCTGCTGGCCAAATAGGAAACAGCATTACAAACCAACACCGGCATTCCAATCAACTGGTATTTTTGTAGGCATTTGTGGGGCAATTTTAGAATGCGTCATTTGGCAGCCAGGTGTGTGTGAAGTCTTTCTGGAAACTAGCTTAAAGGTTACATTCCAGCCCAGGCTGAGTTTTATAGCTTGCCTTGCTACACGTATAACATGCTCATGCAAATGGTTATGGTGCCCTTCCTCTTAAGGTAACACAGCTCCATATGTCAACTACAGGCTGAATGTATTTTTTGCACATCTCCTCCTACACCCAGGCTATGCAGCTGTATTGATGTCAGCATCTTCCGAGTGTGGTGTGGGCTTGTTCTCCCATATACCCCATTGCCATTTCTTTTCTAGATGCAAAAAGACCAACATTCAAACTTCATATAGTGGCCTCATTACATATCCTTGCACAGCAAACTGTAGCTACTAAAATCATATCTTCCACAAAGTTATGAAGACCGGGGAAGCTTGTTTCCCCATACCCTGAGTTTTGAAACTCAGTTTTTCTGGTTTGCAGTTCCCAGAATCCTCCAGCCACTGTGGTCAAGGAGATGCTAGAAGTGTAATTGAAAAAGTAACTTTCTCGAGACCATCTCCTGTCCCGTATATGATCACCATACCTTTCTCCTATGAATGGGGAATGATGAAGTCCCAATAACCAATGCCTACACATGTAAAATAACAATGGTGACAACAGTAACAGCAGCAATTGATCTGTGTTAACAGACCAGTGAGGGACGTGGTGGTGCTGAGGGTTAAACCGCAGAAGCCTCTGTGCTGCAAGGTCAGAAGACCAGCAGTCGTAAGATCGAATCCACGCAACGGAGTGAGCTCCCGTCACTTGTCCCAGCTCCTGCCAACCTAGCAGTTCGAAAGCATGTAAATGCGAGTAGATAAATAGGTACCACCACGGTGGGAAGGTAACAGCGTTCCGTGTCTAGTCGCGCTGGCCACGTGACCACGGAAACGGTCTACGGACAAACGTTGGCTCTACAGCTTGGAGACGGGGATGGGCACCGCCCCCTAGAGTCGAACACGACTGGACTAAATGTCAAGAGGAACCTTTACCTAACAGACCAGTGCCATCTAGTGGGCATACAAGTTATCAGTCTGTATTTGGAATGGCTGTGTCCGGCTAACCTGGCTCTTTGTGTTGTTCTCCAGCTGCCTGTGCCCATTGCAGTGTTCCTTCTGCTCTACAAGGAAAGGCTGGTGCCTTGCTGTCACAAGGACAGCCCCCCCTTGCTGCCTGCAGATGAGCTGGCATTGGAAACGCGAATAGCTGACAGAGATGACTCGTCTACTTCCTCACCAAAACTTCAGTCAGAAATAGGTGAGATTTGCTGTACCAAGTTTGACACAGATGGAGTCTCCCATGTCTCTTCTCCTTACATGAGCTGTGCTGAAACAGGAAAGAGTACTGTGTTGCTGCTTGAACGGCTGAGACAAATGATGGCAGAAGGTATCGTTTGTGAATTATTTCTGTAGAAAAAGTCTAGTGCTGGTAGTTGGTGTTAATCTCAAATCCCAGCCCATTCCCCACCCCCCCAAAATCATCTTCTAAAATGACTGCCGGGGTGAGAACTGTTGACAATCGAGATATTGTGGACAAAGCCCCTCTAATTCTTCATCTGTATTGGGTGGGCTGATGAGGGAGATGGTGTAGGCTAAAACACCTGGAGGCCAAAGGTTCTGTATCCCGAATGTATGCAGGGAAAATGAGCTATTCAGTTATATGTTCACACTGTTTAGGAAACCCAACCAACATCATCTTGAGTATGACAGCAACATCTTAATCTAGCTTGGTAGTTCTAACATGATCCCTAGAACCTTCGTGGATGTGTGAAGTAAAACCCATCCCATCCCCAGAACGGTTTATCCTTGACTTCCCTTCCCATCATCCATGGCAGATTCTTCTGCTGTTGTTTACCCAGTCAGTACGATAGTAACACCTTGGCTGTCACTGCAGTAGGATCTCTCTTGAACTACCATTTAGAGATAGTAAAAGAGGAACTCTTTGTCAGTTGGGGGCAATGTATTTTGCCCACATTGCATCCACATAAGGGTGATGTTTTGCCCTCTGGGTAAAGGCATCAGTTTCCCTAAGTGGCAGTGACTTTCACTAATAAAAGAAGAGCAATTATCATCTCACACAGGACTGCTTCAAGATGAAGAGCAGATGGTGGGTTCCAAGAAGGGTATTACAGAAGCCTTGCGATAAGGCATCCCTGTGTGCCTACTAATAGTATCTGTATTTGCTTGGTGGTTTTGCTGCACTGTGTAGCAACTTACATGCGTATCTGGACATATGTTTTGAGGATGAGAGGCAGTTTTCATATTCAGGCCAGTTGCTCTGTTTGCACCAACATACGTATGTTTGCACGCTGCAATTTCGTGTCAATTCTAACTCAGGGCCCCCAACCCATGTGGCAACTACGTGCAACAAAAAAAAATCTTGTGGCATCTTCCAAGACGTAACAAATACATTCCTGTGTGAGCTTTCATGGGTTACAGTCCACTTCTTCAGACACATGAAGTACAATATCTGGGCCACAGGCGTATATTCAGCATACATGGTGTGGGGATCAACCTCTACCATTCAGCCCAAGGCTTCTGGGAAGCTTCTCCATCAGACATGAAGTCAACTATACTCAACTGCTGCCCAAAATTCACTTATTTCTGAGTGAAATTGCTGTGTGTGAAAGTCTTTTGCATCCTATTTAGACATCATTCTCATTCTTTATTCATTTATTTAATTCCCCCTCCCAGCCTTTCTCTTTAAAAAGGACCCAAAGCAGCTTACATCATTAAAAGCTAAAAATGGTAAATTATTCAAATATTTAAAAGAGAATTAAATAAACATTACATTACAATGTTAGGTAAAAGCATTACTAAAACAGATTTAGAAGTGACAAAAATAAAAACCATCCTATTTTAAAAACTGTCTTAGACAGCCAGTCATTCAAGGAAAGCTTGCCTGAAGAGGAAGTTCTTCGTCTGCTTGCGGAAGGACAGCAAAGATGGGGTCAGCCTGGCCTCCTATGGAAGGGAGGTCCACAGTCTGGGAGCAGCAACAGAGAAGATCATCTCCTGTGTCTCCACCAAGCAGACTTTGAATTCTGTCCAGGAATGGATTGACAGCCAGTGGAACTGCTGTAACAGGGGGGCATGTGATCCTTGTAACCAGCTCCAGTTAACAGTCTGGCTACAGTGTTTTGGACCTGCTGGAGTTTCTGAACCTTCCCAGAGGCAGCCCCACATAGACCATGTTAGAGTAATCCAGCAGTGATGTAACTAAGGCATGTGTCACTGTGACCGGATAGAGAACTCTCCAGGAATGAGTGCAGCTGGCACACTAATTTTAATTGTGCAAAGGCATGCCTGGCCATTGTGGACACCTGGGCATCCAGGCTGAGAGACGGATCCAGGCGCACCCGAAGCTGTGCACCTCTGTTTTCAGAGGGAGGGTAACCTCGTCTAGCACAGGCTGAATCCCTATTCCTTGCACTGCCTTTTAACTCACCAGGAGCACCTCTGTCTTGTCTGGAGTTTCAATTTATTCGCCCTTATCTTGTGCATGTGTGCATCTTGTCTCATATTTGAAGGACTTAAGAACTAAACCAAGGTGAGATTCTAGTGACTCTGGGGATCTTCCCAGCTGCCCATCTCCAGAAGTTAGCCTTGGACAAAGAACAACCCCATCAGTTCCAATGGGAGGCTTTTTAAAGTCTTGATGGAAGTACATTAAACCCCTCTGTGAGGGTTAAAGGTTAATTGTTCCCACCTCATTTTCTGCATGTGCTCCTTCCCCAGAAAAATCACTCCCTTCATACAAAACTCAGACTTGAAAACAGGCCCTTGTAGGTTCCAATGGGGGGAGAGACTGTTTATAGCCTAATTACTGTATGTGCGTATTGATCAGATGTGTGTAAATCAGGGGTGTAAACATTCCTTGTCTTGCTAAGGCAAACAACAGCAAACGTTCTCTCCTCTTGAGTGTCTTTGTATCCCAAGTAGCCTTGTGTCATGAGAGTCTCTGTACAGCAAGAGTGCTTTTATCAGCAGGTACTGTAGTCATGCACAAAATAGCTGATTTTGCACAAAAACCAGTGCAAAAACAGACTTGCAGCTGTCTGTGTGTCATTCTCACTGTGATTGTGAGGAATTCTACAAATGCAAGTTTTTGCAAGTATTCTCCACCTCCTTAGTGTAATGTGGCTTTGTCCCATTTCCTTGCTGGCATATGGCCATGAGAAGTTTTATCTATGAAGGAATGCAGTCCTTTGGGTGCGAACAGCACCCCACCCTTGTAGTAAGCAAGGAAGTGCTTGTTTTCTTTCTGCAGATGGGGAGTTAAGGTGCCAGAGGTACATTCTTCATCGCATCTTTTAAGGCTAACAGGTACTTTGATTTTGCCTCAGTGCTAGAAATATGCCCCATCCCTGCCACTTTCAGGTTCCGAGGCTCCTAGAGCTTCCTTTTGTCTTGAGGAAGCCTTTGGGAGCCTCGAGATGTGGGGAAGGGAAGTCTTTAATAGTAAAAAAAAAAAAAAAAAATCACCATTGGAGGGCCACTGCTGGGATCAGGACCACCAGCAAGTGACCTGGTGGTGATCTTTGTCTATTACAGGCTCCAACTCCATCCCAAGTCTCCCAAAAGCTTCTCTGGGGCAAAAGGGAGCCTTGGAACCTGAGAGCAGGGCAGGTGGACAGGAAGCTAGTTTAAATTATGGTGCTAAATCTGGTTTACATGGCATAACTTTATGCTAACAGCATTTTGCCCATTAAGTAAGATACTCGGCTGCAGAGCCAGAAGTTGAGAGTTCGACTCCCCACTGTGTTTGCTGGAAGAAAAGCCAGCCTTGGACAAGTTGCACGGTCCTAGGTTGCCCCCAGAGGAAGGGGATGGTAAACCACTTCTGAGTACCCTTTACCCAGAAAACCCTGAAAAGAGCTGCCATAAGTCAAAATCAACTTGGCAACATGTAATTTATTATGAATGTCCAAAAAAGTGTCCAACTGGAAATGACATGTATGAAACAGATGTTAGAGATAGCCCATAACTGGAAGCCTTAGCAGGGCAGGAGCATCCGCAAACAATAAAGATTTTTCTAAGTCAAAATTAATACAAATTGTAACTTCTGTTGAAAAGGAAACACCTACAAGGCTTGACAGCATCATGGACCTCCGAGAGGAACTGGGCACACTACAGGACCCACATCTGATAGGCAGCCTCTTCCTCTAAAGCTGCTGTGTATCTCACAAATCCAGAACATCAGTGTGCTAATCTGATATGAAATCTAAGCTAAACTAAAGCAGAATTCTGTGGATTTTTACAATGTATGAGACAATCAAGTTTCATTTGAATCTAAACTCCTGAATGTCACATTAAGTACATTCCAACACACACATCAGTGTTTACTCATTTATGTTGGAGATGGGGAAATCTGTGGCCCACTATACATTGCTAGATTGCAGCTCCTGTTATCCCTCTGTACCAGCTATGCTGGCAAAGGCTGATGAACACAGCAATTCAACAATATTCTCCCTTCCTGACTCCTGTGTTCCTGTAATAAAGGTCAAGTCTCTCTCTTGCCTGTGGGCATTATAAACTAGTAGCAGAACCAGAAATATCCAGCAAAAATTGGTGATGGATATTTTCCAGCCTTCAGAATGAGTCAAAGGTCCTAACATTGACTGGCGGCTGTGCTGCAAATCAAAAGAGCTCTTGGCTAACTGCAAATCGGCACCCAGGCTCACAGGGTATTGTCTTCTCTCCCAGGGCACAATGACCTCTTTGGTTGCTGCCAGAGCAAGAACTTCAGAGGAGCTCCTTACTCCTACTTTGCCGTCCATGTGACTGGAGCCCTTCTCCTCTTCATGACTGATGGGATCCTGGTAAGGATTGTGTTGAACTTGCATCTACACAATAGTTTCCTAGAGTGGGTTGAATGGGTTCTTTCTAGAATGTCTCATTTTCCTTCATGTTGCAGAGTTTGAAAAGTTCTTCTTTGGACTGTAGCACCCAGAATTCCTCAGTGGCAACGTAAGGGAATTCTGGGAGTTCTCATCCAAAAAGTAGCTTATTCTGTTTTTAGCAGTTCTGTATCTGTCCTGCCCTCCAACACACTGTTTACTTGCTGCTAGGTCATTATTAGTAACATTCCTTCAGTCCAAAGTTTGTGAAACCTATATTCAAACGAACACTCTGTAATACCTTCTCGAAGGCTTTCACGGCCGGGATCCAATGGTTGTTGTAGGTTTTTCGGGCTGTTTGGCCGTGTTCTGGAGGTTTTTCTTCCTAACGTTTCGCCAGTCTCTCTGGCCAGCATCTTCAGAGGACAGGAGTGGGAACACAGACAAGAGTTCTAACTCCTGTCCTCTGAAGATGCCAGCCACAGAGACTGGCGAAACGTTAGGAAGAAAAACCTCCAGAACACGGCCAGAGATTAGGCATCCTTCAGTCTCGAGAGACTATGGTAACGTGCTCTGTATGGAGGACTTGGAACAGCGTCTAGTGTGGCTGAGAAGGCCAATTCGAGAGTGACAATCCCTTCCACACTGAAGAAAAATACAATCTGTACCCCATCCAGCTCCCTGATTTTGCTACTTTCGTGACTGCCTCTTTGCCTCGGCCTACTGGACAAGGGTCTCTTCAAATTCGGAGAGGCCGTGATACACCACCTGCCTCCAGGCTGAACGCTAAGATGTCAGGAGGTCCATTCCCAAGGCCTTCAGATCCCACTTGCAGATATCCTTGTATCACAGCTGTGGTCTCCCTCTGGGGCGATTTCCCTGCACTAATTCTCCATACAGGAGATCTTTTGGAATCCGACCATCAGCCATTCTCACAACATGCCCAAGCCAACGTTTGCCCACGGCCAAACAGCCCGAAAAACCTACAACAACCACTCTGTAATACAATTTGTCATTTATATTTGATTTTGCATTCTCTCATTTGATTTAATTTTAGCTACTTCTAATATAGAAAATCTGCCCTTTATTTAATTGCCCAAGACTGGCAGTGCAATTGTTACTGCAGCTGCAAGTTTCAATAATTCCTCACAACGTGGAGTTCTAGCTTAGTTAAATATCACCATAACTTCTATTAAAGCGCTGTCCTGTCATCCTTCCATGCACTATGCTGAGGACGTTAGGAGTGTGTGCTTTTATATTTTTGTAGTTATTTCCTTACTGCCCATCAGGCTCTGCTTAACTACATGTAGAAAGAAAGGTACATGCAACGTTGTAGGAGAGGCCTGTGCAAGCAATTCTGACATAAGGTGTTTCTATATTTCCTTCAGGGCGAGTATTCTGGTTTTGTATACAGCTATGCTGTGGAGGAGCCGCTCTCAGTGGGGCACAAGATGGCCGGCTATCTGCCCAGTCTCTTCTGGGGATTCATTACACTGGGCAGACTCATTTCCATCCCTGTGTCCTACAGAATGAAACCAGCAACCATGGTTTTCATCAATGTGGTATGGCCAGATCTTACTCCTCTTTCTTGTTAATGCTGCAGAGAAGGAATAACTTTTGTCAAGAAGGCAAATTCTTGTGGCTGCACTATCTGGTCTAATCAGGAACTAGCATCTCATTTGGAAATGGCAGTGTTTGCTGTCTATCTACCTGTCTACAAATGTTTTGTCTCTCTATTACATGGTGGTGTTAGTCTGTTACAGTGTTTTGCCAAAATGTGTTCACTGTTCTTAAAAAAGGAATAAAATGTTTAAAAATTTTCATGCTCTGATTCAAATAGCAGAGCTAACCATGAGCTGCTTAGATATAGGACAGATTTTCTGTGAAATTCAACCAGTGCAGTAAAAAAATAGACTAATCATTTTAATATTTTAATTTGTTTGAACTTTACTTATATTTTTATATGTCCATAATTTTAAAATGTGCAATGCTCTAATATGAATAAAAAAAGACAATGATGATGATGGTAGCAACATTAGGTTGGATCCATATTGGTCATTTTGTTAAAAAAAATTCCTTCTTTTTAGAACTTCAATTGATCTCCCTGTCTTTCCATTTTATATCATTGCAGGTTGGAGTGGTTGTAACATTCTTCCTGCTGCTGATCTTTTCCTCCAGCGTTGTGTTTTTATTTGTGGGGACAGCTTCCCTTGGCCTGTTTCTCAGCAGCACTTTCCCTAGTGTGTTGGCTTACACAGAAGACATTCTTCAGTATAAAGGTAAATAAATCAAGGCTCCCGTTTCTCTCTACCAAGGGAAAAAAAGCTGCAGCAAAGAGAAAGTAAAAGCTCTTGCAAAGGAAGATTTATTTTAATTCCTAAACCAATTTTACTCCTTGCATTCACGAGTGACATGTGAATGACCACTTACCTTCAGTGTTGATGCTGGTTTCCCTGAGAGAAACGTGCTCAACATGGAAGAAGCTCTATATGTGTGTTTAAAGATGGGACATAAGCATTCTGCTATATTGGTGCAGTCTTCATTACATCATTTTGTGGTTTTTTTTTTAAATCTGCACTTGTTTTTAATTGGTGTAAGCTTGAGTCTCCCCTTGAGGAGAAAAGCTCAATCCAATAAATATGAACTTGTTTAAACCAAGAATGCAACTTGTGCCTTTTCTGTTTCCAGGTTGTGCCACTACTGTGTTGGTAACAGGAGCAGGAATTGGAGAGATGGTTCTACAGTTGCTGGTTGGGTCGGTAAGTGCATTAGATAAAATGCCAACACTAATAGATGTGAGCTATCTTAAATGACACAGTGACCATCTGTCACCACTTCTGATGGATTCTCATGAACTCTTGCCAGAGAACATCCTAAGAAGGAAAGCAGCTAGCTGCTTTAAACTGAGCCCAGTCAGTAGTCTGTGTAGCTCAGTATTGTCTGGACAGAGTTGACAGCACCTCTTTTGGGTTTCAGATGGGAGTATTCCTTAGCCTAATTTTGAGATGCTAGGGATTTGAACCAGGGCCATCTAAATGCCTACCACTGGGCCATATCCAAGTCTGAACATACTCTGTAGTGCAGTTGGCTTGTCTCTTGGTTATACAGAAATGGAGAAGCCCAGCCCTCCAAATGTTTTTTGACTAGTACTTCCCACTCTCCTGACTCTTGGTCATGCCAGCTGGTGCTGATGGGTACTATAGTCAACTTCTGAAGAATCACCTCCTCCACAATCCTAAGTCGCAGGCAGCTGGTGGGGAATAGCAAAGAGCTCTTGCAGGAGGGGTTTCTTTATTTATGCAAGCACTGCTCGTGTTTTCTAAGTGTTTTGGAAAACCAGGCTTGTTGACAACTGACAGTCAAACAGCAACATAACCTGTCTAGCTTCTCCAGCTTACTTCCCATTGAGCTCAAATAGCTCTCGTTCGTTCGTTCGTTCGTTCGTTCGTTCGTTCGTTCGTTCATTCGTTCATTCATTCATTCATTCATTCATTCATTCATTCATATATCTCCCATCTAGCTACCCAGGTCACTCAGGTAGCTTAATGTGATTAATAATTATGATCATGTGCCATTAAGTCAATTCTGATTCATGGTGACCCTTTCCAGGGTTTTCTAAGCATACTGTACTCAGAAGTGGTTTACTATTCTCTTCTGGAGGCATCCTGGGACTATGCATCTCACCCAAGGCTCTACAGGCTGGCTGTTCTCCTGAGACATATGGTGAGGCATTGAACTCCCAACCTCTGGCTCTGCAGCCAGATACCTTTGAGCTATCCAGCCAGCTGTTTGTGAGACTAGACTAATAGAATAGAGAGAACAAGGCTCAAATCCCTACTTAGCAATGAAGCTTGTGGGTGAACTGGATGAGTCAAGTCTCAGTCCCTCTCTCAGCCCAACCTGTTTCTCAGGATTGCTGTGAGAGTAAAACTGAGGTCTGTGTGGAGAGCGCAACATATATTGTCCCAAATTCCTGTAAAGAAAGACAGGATATAAATGTAGTTAATATATATATATATTGGCACATAACCAATGCAAATTTTCTTGAGGGAACAGGAGGCCTCATTCCATGTTCTGGGTTGGAAACAGGAGGAAATATTCTTCTGTTTATAACCACATTGGGTTTTAAAAGGAATAGGCTTATGGCATTCTTACAGAAGCTAGCTGGTACACTTCTTAAGCTTTCTCCCATTAGTCCCCTGGCAGGTAGAAACCCTGGGGAAACAGATGGCCCTTGCCACCTTCCACTGAAGGTCAGACAGTCTGGCTGAGACAACCCACTCAGGGGAAATGGTTCCCATATAACCTCAGTCAGCACTGCTGGTGCAGTTTGACATTGCTGTTGCTGTAATCTGGCTGCTTGCTTACCGTGGCACTGTGTTGCTCTCATTAGTTTTTAAGGCTGTACTCCTGGGCTTCAACAGGGCTTTGTTTTTTCTTCGTTGACAGATCATTCACGATCTGGGCAGCTACAGCTTCCTGGTCTGTGGCACCATCTTTGGAACCTTGGCCTTTATTTTCTACATCTTCCTTCTGTTTTGCCACAGGATGCACCCTCATCCCCAATCAGGTAAGAACTGCCAGCCCCTTGCATTTCTGAAAAGAAAGGAAAAAGGGTGTGTGTCTATGCTAGCATGTAGCTGTCTGAATTAAAAAATGCAAGGAAGGGCTTATTTTACAGCTGCTTCCTGTTCATTCTTCCTGCTTGGAGTGGGCCACAATGCTCCAGCCTCCAAACAGCCGTTTTACTTTTGGATCAGTAGTCCAGGAAAATGAAGCCTATTTTATAGGTGGGAAGTTAGTTTGGATTAAAAATCCACATCTGGGGTGGATATGGGTAGAAAGCATGTAGTATTCTCTTTCTTGATGGATGGCTTTGGTGCTTTCTTCCCCTCCCCCCCCCCCGCCAAACAGGAACTGAAAGGAATCTCTCTCTTTCTTTTTTGCAGATATGGATCTATCACCTGACAAACCACCACCAGTAGGGGAACATGGACTTTATCAGAGCTAAGTTTGTATTTGGATCTAGCACACAAGCCACTCTCCAACTGAAAGATTTGTTCTCACCACCAGGGTTTAAAACTACCTGAATTTTCTACAGCCAGACTTGCTGGCTACAACTCTTCCCATCAACTAGTCATCCATCATTACCAGAGAAAATTGACTGCAGCAAGAACCAAAAGTCAAACTGCAGAATACCAGAAGGGCTGGGGAAAAATTATATATGGAAGTTTTAACTCCTCTGGTAAACTCCTACATCCATTCAGGAGTGCAGGTGGGGGGGGGAGTATCATTTTATAGGCCTTGGGTGGGTTGGGGGTCTCCTAGTGTTTTATGAGCAGTATAACCAGGAGGCAAGTGTATACAGGGGATACCCCTTCATAATGTGATAAGCTGCAGACTGTTCCCTCCAGGACAATAAAGAAACTCTGTCCCTGGGCTTGTATACAGCCAGCTAGAATTTTTTTAAAAATCGATCAAATCTTGACCCAGGGTTTCTGTATTCAAAACTTGCATCCCCAGATGAGATTTTACTATGTCCATGTGGTGGAACGGTCCAGGTGATGGTATAGTACAGCTGATGCTGGCTAAAGCTCTGTTGAGCTAGAGTATGCTGATTTTTCAAAATTAGCACAGTAGAAGGAATAAGAGGTCCTAGCTTTTTTATTAGACAGAATGGCCTAACTCCTATGAAGTATGAAAGTTCTGAAGTACATGAAGCCAAATGTCAAGTTTTTCCCCCATTTGTGCAATATAATAATAGGTGCCTTCCAGGAGTAGAGCTTGAGAGGTACTAAATATCCAGACAGTAGCAGTCATTTTCATGGCTGCTATAAATGAAGGTATTGGGACAATTTCAAGACATAGTTCTGCTAAAGCTAAGTTCATTTTTGTTGCAAATGCTGTCCCATGGATATACATGTGTATGTAGATAAAGGAATGTTTTGATATTGATTGTCATTGTCGCATGAACTCGTGGAGTGACTTATGATGGGACCCAGCAACTTCACTCAGAGTTTGTTTTTCCCCCTCAGGAGGCTTGTTGCACTGCTCATTTCAAAATTGTACATTTATATGAATTTGTGTTCTCAGTCAGCTTACAGATTGCTATGTTGCATGGGTATGCACTTTCATCTTTGATTTCCATGTTGTTTAAACCTTAATATACACCTTCTTTGATTACAGAGCTTGTGTGTTCTTCAGACTTTTATATAGCATGGACACTGAACCTTTCTGGAGGACCATTTGTGCCTACTGGCCAGTGGGATTCTTGGGCTAGAATACAAAATTGACCATAATCTGATTCAGCAAAGCATGATCTTCAACAAGACGAAGCAGGAAAGCTTCCTTTAACAGGGGTTATTGAACCTTTTGCACTTGAGAGCTAGACGTTACTAGAACAAGTACACCCAAGGCTTGGGTGTTCATGTTCCCTCCTTCCCAGACCTGCAAGGAGAGTATAAGCATCTCCTGATTTGCAACAAACCACAGTTTGCCAGGTGTGAACCAAACCATTGTTTGATATAAACTTAACACTGGAAGCCTTTTATCTTATCCTACAATACACAGTGAGAAAGGCATGCAGAAGCCTATGTTTATACCTGCTTGTTCTTATATTTAAAAAACCACTATTTGGTGTTACATTTGAAGGTGTTTAGAGTGCGACTTTCTATGTAAAACAAAAATCAGAAATAAATATGTATTTTGAGATCATAACTTACGACAAGACATGAATTATAGTTTAAACTGTATATAGCAACAACAGCAGATAGTCTCATTTCATGGCATGGGAAAATACTGTTTTTCTGAGTAACCAGGAGTTTCTCTCAGAAGTAAAGTGTCTTTTTCTCCTTTGTCCAGTCCATCTACAATCACAGATCAAATAGGCCAATTCAGGTTAGCACACGTGACAGGGCATGCTGCATTTACTGTGGTCTATACAGAAAGAATAAACTGGATGTTTAATATGGAGGCTGCAGTATTTCACTTCTGATGATCTATGAAGAAAGGAAACAATCAGTATAGCACAAAACCAGAAAAACTCTACATAGATTATGTGTTGGGAAAGGATCCAGAGCAAAGCTGGATTCAGTTGCCTCAAACAGATGATGGCCAGTATCGTGTACACATTCTTGATCCTGCAGGCAAAGTCTCGAGTGGCAGGCTCCTGCTTGCATGGCACCTTTTTTTGTTTTCAGATCCCAGTCCAGAAAAGGGGTACTATCCAGGGAGGGCTGTATCTTTTGATAGCTTGCCTTTACCTGTTCGTGCTAGATCGTCAGGGCTAAAGCTCTCCTACCTTGTCTGGTGTATTATGGGGAGGGGTGAATAAAAGGTTGTGCCTCAGGCATCACAATGTCTTTGGGTGCCATTCTGTCTGTAATATTTGACTCCCCAACCTGATTTCCCTTGCTAGTTCATGCTTTTACCTCCATAGATGAGTTCAACAGTTGCAGGTATGTCAGACAGCTGGAAGCAGAACAGCAAAAGGAAAAGGCTTAACGAGTCAAATCTTTTCCAATGTAGAATTCTTAAATCAAACCCTAATATCATGATTGTTTTTCTTAAAGGCCACAGCTGTGTCTTTGAAAGACTCACAGTTGTTTCTAGTGATGAAAATGCATCATTCAAATTCATTTACACAAAAGAATTCACTCACACAAAAAGCAGAAGACAGACTGAATATTGCATGTGTGAGCAGGGTTTTGACAATCCTTGGTGATTACATAAATGCTGCCATTTGAAGTATTCACAGTCAAATGCTTATAAAAATTGTACTGCAATGTTGTTTTCTTCCCACTGTAGAAAAGGATGACTTTCAAGATTAACAAATTTTGTTAAAAATATTTATTTAAAAAAATACACCTGTATGCAAGTCAGGTTGCACATACTTATTAACATGATTTGCTACAATATTCAAAGCCAATTTGCATTATTATACAAAGCAAAACCCTCTGTCAGTTCTTAAAATAAAATACTTCCCCAAACCCTTTTTTAAAAAGAAGATTGCCACAACTTTTTTTTTTTGCACAAAAGTCTAAGCAATAGAAAAAAAGTCACCTGATTTCTCAGGAAAGACCTTCATTATGTTTGGATGAGTAACAGGCACTACACCAGCCAAGTCAAGCCACAAAATGGTATCACTATGCAGTCCCTGAACACCTGAATAACAACTTGATACAATTTTTGGTCAAATCCAAGGCAAGTTCCCTTAATAAAATCATTTCCATTTTTTTTCCTTAGCTTTCTAATCAACATCTTGACATTATGAAGGTCTCCCTTAAGTCTTGCCCAGAGGTGCTTATAGTCAAAAGAATAACACTGAAAAGTTACTTAAAGCTTTGGCTATTTATGCAACTGCATTTCAGACCACAATTATTTTTACACAATGGTGTTAACATAATGGATATATAAAAGGTACAAAGCTTCCTCTCTTTTTTTTTAAAGAAACATGATTCCAAGAAGCTACTTTTCCCCAACAAATGCCATACAACTATTATAGCAAGAAGCTTCATGTTTGCCAATTATAAAAAAGTCCTGATTAGTCAGATAGCCAAATCCCTTTTTTAAAAAAAGCAAATGCTTTTTTTCTTCTCAGAGAGAGAGAGAGAGAGTCTGTAATCTCTCTTAGTTGCACTAACATGGATATCTGCAGCTGCAAAGACATTGCAGAACACCCATGGCAAACACAAGGCCTGTTCTACCCTCTGCACTGGCATAGGTCCTTGCCTAGATGGGAGGGTGGGGAGGAGTTACAGCTGATTTTCTTTTGTCTTTGAAAAACAGGGTGAAGACAAAGAGGAGACTAGAACAAGAAATTCCTTTCTCTTTTGCAAACCCAGTGTGCTACTTACTCTTTGCAATAAATGCAGCCTGACAACCCAAGCATAACTCTTTGTATGAACTGCCCTATATCAGCTACCCTGGAGCAGGATCATAGCCCCAGTGAAGAACCACCTTAAAAACAAAGCAGAGACTCTTCTAGGAACAGGAACCAGCCATTTAGAAAAGGAAAGAAAACTTTCCAATTTGAATCTCTGTAAAGCCACTTGAGGTCCATTGTAAGGGCTCTACCTATTGGTATCTATCTATTCGCTACTCAAAATATTAATTCTGTGGTATTTCAAAACAATAGACTTAACTGTACTTGATTCTGCTCCTTAATTCTGGCAGTTTCTGAGAACTGCTACACTAATTCTTTTAAGATTTTTAGTATACATCATGAGATAAAATCGGTGTTCTAGCTTCCCTCACTCCACTGCCATTCACAACCTCTAGCTTTCTCTTACATATTTTTACCCAATGCATGAACATGTAACTACATAATACAGAGAACAAAAGGACTGAGTATGCTACTGTACCTATCACAAGCACTGTGATGTACATAAGGCCATCTGGTAACACTGCAATAAAAATACAAATGACATTTTAAAAAATTACTTAGGACAATTTTATATATATATATATATATATATACAGTTTACAAAATATTCGTTTAAAAAATCTAGCATATATTTTAAAATGGTGCAATTGAACAGCAAGACTGATGCTCAACAACTTTTAAGCACAGTTCTGAAATAGTCTGCCAAAGGGGGAAAAAACCTCACAGCTCAAAACATCTAGTATAAACCTGTATATTTACCTCAGGATCCCTTCCTCTACTAATTATACAAGCACACTAAAGAGAGACTTTCTAAAGAGCTCCAGATATGAAGACAGCTCAAAAGAAAAAGCTTCCAGTTAATAAACTAGTGCTCAATATATCTTAATGAAATTCACTGCCCCAATATGTTCTGATCGACATTGGCTGAAATGCCTTCAAAAGAGAACAAATCAATTTGTGGAGGAGGTCTAATTCTGAGGTAACATTTTCAGATATTTATTTCTTTTCTGATCCTGTGAAAGAAAGGTGGATCAAATTTAAATTTGGTTGACTATTCAACTAAAAGCAAGTTTCCTCGTTTACTTTAAGTGCTAGATACTGTGTGATCTACAACAGCAAATTTTAAAAAGCTTACTTTTCAAGCTTGACTATGAGTCAAGCAAAGACCTATTGCAGGGTAAAGAACCTTTGACCTTACAGATGTTTAGAACTAAACGTCCCACAATTCCTTATTACTGTCCATGCTAAGTGAGGCTGAAGGCAATTACAGGTCAAATCATCTGGAATACCAAAGGTTCTCTTCGGACCCACTGGGATCGTGAACAACAAATGGACAACCCTTTCAGTGACAGAGATGCTAAAATTATAGGTGCAATCATATCAATAACGTTAAACATGAACTTAGATTCAGATTATTAGTTTAAGATACTTTGCGAGAAAGTGACATCATATCAAATAGTTTTAAATTTGGTCTTGATACAATATAATGTGGTATAAAAGACAAGAGCCCTATAAATTCTGAAAGTGCAAGGAGTTTTAAAAGCTCAGATTACAAAGTAGGCTTTGTTTACTATACATAATACACATAATAAACACACATTCTAGATATGCATCTGGATCCTTTATCAATTGGACAAAACAATGCCTCTTGTGCTAAATTATTCGAAAACTGAATTAGATTTATCAATTTGATTAACATTTTTCTATAGTCCTGAAAAAAGAGTGCCTGGGGATGGCCAAGAGACAATGCATTATGGAATTAGTTCTATAATCTGAAGGAACTAGGTTGAGTTTGACAAAACTTTAGAGTCTGGATTTTGGCCAGGCTGAATGGAAGATCCTAGAAAATTCACTTTTCCAAGTTCTGTCTTCAGAACTTTTAGAATGCACAGGCAAACCTTTATGCTTTGATAGTATAAGAAAATTTCTTTCAAGACATTATTATTTACTTATTACATTTATTACATTTCTATCCATTCTTTCCACTAAAAGAGAGCACTAAAGTCAGCTTACAAACTTTTTGAAGAATAAAAATAGGTAAAATCACATTTAGCTAAAAAATAATAAAATGATAAACTAGGAGGGAAGAGGTATTCAAAGAAAAAAAAGGTCATTTCCACAGGCTGACATAAGAATCAATACCTAAATAACTGTTTAAATTCTAGTCAAATAGATGTAAATAATGACAGACTGATTTACATTTTGACTATTTCTCTAGCCAATGAAGGATTATATCCTTGACTCGAAGCAGCTTCTGAAGCAATGGTTCTTAGGTAAAAATTTGAATAGTGAGACACATCATGGGACTGCTTGGCTAACAGGAAAAACTCATTCTGTATAGAAAGGATGGCATTCCTGACTATTCATGGAAATTCTCTCCCATGCCCCCCTTTCTGCAGCTCTCAGAGGTCTCCCCTGCATGAAAGAGATCCCCAGGGATCCCTGAAACCTGGGAGTGGAACAGAAAACTTTTAATTCTCCTCAAACAGCCGCAGCTGATGATGTCATCAAGTGTACGCAGCATAAAGCTGTGCAACAAGATTCCGCCTACAGGCTATCAGCTAACAGAGCCCATACCCACTGCATATGAAAAGGGATAGACAAAATATATAGGAGATTGGAGGCAACAGAAATGTCCTCTGAATGGGCGAACATCCTCCCATTTCAGTCTTTCAAGACTATAACATTACGCACACTTACTTAGACCTAATAAAATCAGCGAGACTTCTGAGTAAACTCACCACACACGCTTCCAAAAAAATGTTATTTTCTCCACTGCCTTCCTTCTCTGGTACAAGATTTACTTAAGCACAAAGACCAAGCAACATGGGAAGTTTATTTACGTAGGAAACTTTGAATGCAGAGTTTGTGTTTTGTTGTACAATTTGCCCAGCCCAGAACTAAAGAAAAGATGACATTAATAAAACACAGTAGATATTGAGCTAGTTCAAATGCTCAACCTTCGCATTAGTTATGCCGTAGTTCAGGAGCTGAGATTAATCAATGCAATCCCCAAATCCCCCAGTCTGCATGGCAACCATCTGCTACCACCACTTCTGCTCCACCACTGCAAGCATGGCAGACCTTGGGATTGTCAGTTTCTCTGCCCTGGGTTCTTCTTTCAGCACCACCAGTGGACTGCTCTGCTACTGCTGGTGTATACTAATCAGGATTTTAAACCAACTTCACACTGTGCTTTTGCATCCTGGTTTGCAAACTGACATTAAGCCAACATTTCTTCTTTCATGCAAAAATGCTAAGTGATTTAAATAAATCAGTGCATAAGCACTGAAGTAGTTTAAGAGGCTAGGAGAAAGGTAAAGAAGAAACACATGATTTTGTCATTCGCAGCTAACTAACCAGAATTATGGTTCAGAAAGCCAGGAACTGAGCATTCCAGTCAGGCAACTGACTGTTGTTGATATTTTACTTCAGGTTTCATTTTTGCAAGTTCTGTCCTGAATCCTCATGTCCTTCTTCAGTCCTGAAGGACCACATTGTACTCGCATTGTGAGGACCCTGAATGTCAACAGAAGTTCAGAAGAACTGGTGAAAGAGAGAGCAGAAAGTCTCACAACCCTCTTCAAAGAGAAAATTTAGCCAAACAGGCATCTGTTAATATTCACTTTTAAAAAGCAGAACTTAAACCAAGACACTTCTCTTGTACAAGGTTGAAAAGTGTTACATGGACATGTTTTCATGTGATTACATATGAAAATGCAATAAAATAGCAACTCAATGTAATTCAGCAAGACTAATGAATGATTTAGAATACCCCAAAGACTGTCAGTTCTCTCAACAACGAGGTAACAAATGGCTGGACACCAAGGACCTAGGTGTAGAAATCTCAACAAAGCACTTGGTTATTTAAGCAGGAAAATTTACAGACAAAGAAAGCATCGGACATTTACACAAGGTCAGAATCTATCTTTGCCTGCTTAAAAACTGGAGAGCGTACAAATGTTGGGATATGGCAAGATCCAACATTTTAGCCATTGTGGGTTAATGTGCTTAAAGACCTCACCCGTCCCTTTTATTCAGTGAGGCTCCATAACGCTTTGCCTCTCACTCTCTCTCAAACCCACACTTCACTGGTGCTGACTGACTGAGCGAGGCAGAGACCGTATGTGCTTGCCTACGTTTGTGGGCGGCAGCTTGAGCTGCCGCCACCCTACTTGCTTTTACTGTTTGGTATGTTTTGTTATGTAGCTTTAGTAGTTTTACTGTTTTCTTAGGATGTCCTGTTTACCTTTTCCTAAGAGAATGAGATAAAGATTATTACTTAAATTTTGTCTCAGTGTCTCAAATTTTTCAACAACAAAAACAATTACCATGTAAAGCTGATGTTTCCAACTTTTAGTATGTTGCAAATAAGAAAATATAGAGGAAAGTTAATAAAGTATGCCCACATTTGGAGCTGTCTGAAACACAAAGTAGCAGTTAACCTGTTTTGAAACTTTGCAGCACTTACAACTGAAATCTAATACTGCTCTCCTTGGTGAGAGTATAGCTACATTCATTTTCTGCTCATGGGGCTAGCACTTCAATAAAATGGGCTACTGGCTAGTAAATATTTTTAAAAGTCTAAACAAATGGATTCAATGACACATTCACTATTTTTAAAAAAATCTTAGAAGTATAGTATGACCCCCTCCCCTCCCCAATTCATGGGAGCAGTATCCACAGTTTCACTTATCTATGGTCTGAAAATATTAAAAATATTAAACCACACACCCCCGCCCCCAGAGAAATGTATTTCCATGATGTAATTACCAGAACCGGCGACTAGAGGGAATCAGAGACAATGCTATATAGAGAGTTCACTATTTCTACGGACTTCAGCATCTACGGGGATCAGGAACTTGGAACCGATTCCCCGTGGATATTGCAGTCCTACTGTACAAAGTTCCCATAGAAGCTCTTTAGGCAACACTTGCACAATGTAACAAGATCTTCTGAAAACCACACAAAATTCTTTAGTTGTAGAGGCACAGTGCAACTCTGCCAAAACAATACCATACAATATCCTTAGGGTCAAGTGAGCTCCCAGCAATTCTAGCTCCTAGCAGTTCTTGATTCTAAAGGGATAGCATCCACCAAGTAAAATGTTCACTATGATTGACAAGGGATGAAGCAGAAGGACACAGAGAAAGCGTATGTGTCAAATCCACACAAAATTATAAAGCCCCCATAGAATGAAGCCAAGCAGCTCCGTAAACTTGCTGGAAAAGAAAGCAATACTAATACTTTAACCCATAGTGATCAACTAACATACCATGGTGCATTTTCTTTGAAAAAGGTGGTGCTGCATTATGAAACCAGGTTAAACCAAACTGATACCAAGATGATCTATGTTTCAGTTCACTTGTTCACCTAAATATATGTACTGCACAGGTGCATCACAAGTCACATACAGAAGTACAATATTTCAATAAAGAATGCCTGTCCTTTTCCAGCAAGGGAAAAGCAGTTTAATTACCACTTTTTTTAGTACTTAAGAACAAATTTAAAGCAAAAAGCAGAAGCGTCCTTAAAAACTGCTATTAATTTGGCCCTGGAGGCAGCAGACAACCACTAGGTAAACATGAGAATATACAAGGACTACCTCACCTACCACCTACAGCTGTTTTTCTGCATGTTTACACTAGAAATAATCTATGAAATATTGCACATTCAATATAGGCACAACAGGCCTGAGCTTTCTAACTTTTGGGGGGGGCACTGTTCTCAAGAGAAGTTGTAGAGGTGTATCGCACATGCTAGAAAGGACCTAGTTTATAGATTTCAAGGCAGACAAAATTCCTATCCAGGACATCTTCCCTTGTCAGATACTCAGCCTTGCAGAGGTGTCACAAGTATACACTTGGAAATGAACCTAGACATGAGGAATTCCCATATGACAGCATATGAGAGTCCACTTGTCTTAAATATGGGATACACCTGGCGCACAGGGCTGAAAGTGCTCTTAAATCTACTATTCATCATTTCAAAAAGTTGCTTCTTTTTCAGTGTCTCTGCTGCTGAAAATTCTACCAGCCAACACCAGTACAACTGTCAGGGGAGATGTGAATCACATTCTCACTGCAGAAGGTTAATGCTCCCCCACCACCAATAGCCACACGGCATTATCTGGCAAAACTCCTGTGATTCATCTTAACTTTAGGGAGGGGGAAGGCTACAAATGTAAGGGGTGGGCCAAGTGCAGGAGTGAGCAAAGCCCTCCAGATGTTGTTGCAATGCAATCCTCAGCATTCCTCAACACTGACAATGGCTGGGTAAAGTGGAGGAGCGCGCTCTACATCTGGATGGCCACACTTAAATCACTCTTTCTACAAGTTCTAAGGTGCTTTCAAAGACATGACAGACGGACGCAGCACCTGCCAACTGAGAAAGTAACTGTTATATCTCTACAGAAATACTCTAGCTTTTGCATACATCTCTTTCTACTGAGGGGGAACTTCTAGTGGTACACACAGTTATCCAAATTTAACATTCTACTTTCCACTTCTTATCACAAATGGCTTGCTACGCTGGCTCGCTGATGCACTTCTGCATCGGCAAGCCAGCATAGCAAAGCCAACGACTTCCAAAGACTGACAGAATTGCTATATTATGTTGAAGAGATCATTCAGTGCTACTACAAAGTGAAATGCAGCCTGAAATATGCTTTTAGCTCTTTCAGACTTCAAGTAGCTCAAGCCAACCTGCCTTTCCCACTCATGCATTCTTCATCAATGGCAATACTTCCTAGCCATTACACGATATGTCTAGTTTCAGGAGCATCTACACATTCAAACAGTTAGTCCAGTTCTCACTTAGACTAAAAGAAATGGATAATCAAAGACGCCCTGGGCCCTGAGAGGCGTCTTCTTTGGATATCTAACTTGTTGGGGGAGGGGGGAAGACTAAAATATAAACACTTACTTCCCACAAAACATAATCAAGCAGCACGACAATGTCACACCCAGTACATCCAATGTCATAACACAGCCACTGCAAGGTTCCTCAGTTACCATTGTTTGCTCATTAAAGTTCTTCTCTATTAGATTTCAGGGGAAGTTTTTTTCTAACTAATAATCTCTCACTTAAAGCTTTTAAATATTTATACAAGATCAAAGCAATTCAGTTCTACAACCAGTTCATCTCTGTATTGTCCAATCTTACAGAACAGCACAGGGTTCTTGGGAAATGAAATGACATTTTTGCTGAATGATATATAGCTAAAATATCTATATTGATAATCAATTACCTCAAAAGACTGCCTCATTCTTTTATTTTATCTGACAGCAACTCACATCTGACTTGTGGCAATCCCAACAGGGTATTCACAGGGTATGTGAGATGTTTAAGGAGTGGTTTTACTATTGACATCCATCCCCCAGTGACTTTCCATAGCCGAGCCAAGACTCAAACCCAGGTTTCTTGAATCCTATTCTGACATTCAACCCACTACACCATGCTGGCTCTCAATTCTCTTCTATGCTACCATAAAATGCACATATAGTTTCTCCTTACAGAGACATACAGTTTTCTTGCTGTATTCCTGTATTAGCCATACAGACACTGCCAATCCTAAAAGAAAACTTAAAGAAAAACATTTTCCAAGTATTTCTTGGAATGGCAGCTTCTAGTAATGATTAAGAATATTATATAAAAAACAAAAGGTGGAGGCATGGACAGTAATCCATTGAAAGGGATGTTGTGTCAGTCATATCCATTACTGCAGATTCAATCATAGCATTCCCACAAAATTAGATTCCCTTTACCAACAAAAGGCTTCTTATGCCAAAAGCAGCAAGGGAGAGGAGAGACTATGGAGAGCAGTCTCTGATTAAGGCATTTCTGAACAAATTCCCTTATGCCTTGAAGGGATTTTTTGCAAAGGCATCTGAGCTAGGAATGGCAAAAATCAAGTCAGATTATATTGCCTCTGTGGAATTACAAACCACTCCTTAAAAACTGGGTCACATCACTTCTTTTTAATGACTCTTCTTCTTATTTCTTAATCCGTCCTCTTCTCAGAAAGCTATGTCTTCTGCAAGTCTGGGGAGAAAGGCCCAGGAGTAGAGGGCCCATCCATTCCTGACACAGTAAATGGTCCATGAGTATTCAGCACCGATGGAAACTGTAAAACAGAAACAGGTGTTAAGGCTGCAGTTATGTAAAAGCAATGCATGTATTCTTGTTTACTTTTTGAAACAATTTCTGCTGGATATTCACTAAAAGTCACCAAGCAATTCTAAAGATCTTGAGGGTACTTTGTCTGAGCTTCTGGAGAGCAAAATATTGACGAAAAAATCACATGACAAATTATAAGAAGGAAACCGTTTTGTCTTGCAGCTTAGTATTTATATTGTTAAGTGGCCTATCGCAGCAAAGATGGAAGTTACCAAACCTTAACAATACTTCATTTTTCCCCAATTTTTTTCATTTAAAAGATGTTTTCTAAAGACCACTTTAAAATAATGAGATAAAAACATTAAACAAAAAAGAAACTAAAAATCTATACATAGATTTCAATAAAACACAACCAAAGGTCCAAAAAGATATACACTGAACTTGATGTCTATGTTGCATGGTATTGTGATCATATGAGCCGCCCGCCCCCCCCCCCCCCAATGCTGAAAGACCTGCACTGGTTACCAATTACTTACTGGGCCCCATTCAGTGTGTTGGTTTTAACCTTTTATGTCCTAAATGGCTTTGTGGCCTGTCTAATTAAGGTTCTGCCTGTCATTTATATAAGCCTGTCCAGACATTAAGATCTTCAGGAGAGACCGTCTTAAAAATACCAACAATTTCAGAGGCCCATCTAACAAGCACACAGAAGAGGGGTTCCTTCTGTGTAACTCCTAAACGGTGGAATTCACTCCCTTTGCAGCTGTGATCAGTTTCCTCTGTGAATCATTTTAAGAAGAGAGTAAAAACACATCTTTTTTAGACTGACATGTTCAACCTGCCCTGCTGTGCTGTTTTTAATGGTACCCTTTGTTGATTTTAATGGTTTTAATGCATTTACTTGATTTCAATGTTTTTTATAGTGAGCTTGATTTTAAGATTTTATACTTAAATTTGGTCTTACTTATTTTTATTCTTTTATAAAGTTTGTAAGCTGCAAGCACTGCCTCGTTAATGATCAGCAATTTGCCACTAAGACTTATGCAAGTTCCCTTATCCAACTGTAAATTAGCAAAAGGATTCTGGCCAATGGGTCTACTCTAGTTGGCACTAGCAAGTTGATTTAACCTGTGGCAAATGCTGATATAGGGTTCCAAAATGCAGATTACATGAGCATTTAGCATAACCCTGCATTTGGGAAGTCTGCACAGAACTCTACTGTATTCTTAACCCATTGTTAAAATACCTCCTTCACCTGGAATACATTGTGAGGCTATTATGTCAAAGTGCACAATTACTGCTTATCTGACAAGCCCAACACACTTGGGCTTCATCTACTGACAAAATTATGTGTGATAGTCTGGATCACAAAGAAACTACTGTGCTAATGTTCATGTTTTATTAAATAATTTTCATTACAACAAAGACAGATGTCACTTTCAAGTCCATTATGAGTTGGAAAGCTTTCAGGAAATCCTGAGAGACCCAGGGAACCTTCAAATCTTAATTATGAAGATTATTGTTAGCCTTCCTACCCAAACCTGGATATATACCACAAACAATGATTTGCAGTTATGGTTTACTGTACAGGAAGTATTCGCATTTTCTGATTCAGATGTCAGAATATCTATGCTCTACATTATGTGTAGAGCTGAAAGCAAAAGATCATGTTCAAGAAGTGGGAAAGGAGTCTGTGCTGTATTTCTGGTTCTCCAAACAGTTTGAACAGTCATCCAAATCACTGGGAATTTTTCAATGAATACAACAGTTGATGCTTCAAAGGAACCAATAAGGAATAACTAGAGTTGAGTGTATTTGTGTGGAATTCTCTGAGTTGTAATCCAAAAACACAAATCTACAAGCATATTCTATCATATTTTCAAAAAGTCCTGTAGGCTCTTTACCATAACCCTCTGCCATTATTTTCCGGCACTTACCTGGAACAGGGTATTAGCACCTTGCAGTCTTGCTGGGCTGAGAGGAGCAACTGGACTGAGAGTGCTCCAGAAATGGATACTGGACAGCAAGGGGCTTGGAGTCAGCCAAATAGGTGTCTGCAAGACATACAGAACAATGTCCAAAAAAGCCCCTGTTTCTGAGATCATTCAGTATGTAAAGCTTCCACTAACCTCAACATACCTAAGAAGTATTTGTTTCAGCACAACTCAAATGGGCTCAGACACCCAAATGGAGCTTGTCAAGAATGAAAAGTAATAACCTAAAATTACGTAGCTTTCAACTAATGTCAGTAATACAGTAGAACTTGAGAGAATAGATTTCCAGCAAATATTTGCATTTCTAAAATTGACATTTTGTTCATGCTGCAAACAAAAAGAATAATCTCCTACTCTAGACACAGTCCACAAAGACATATAGATCCTGAAATGTCCTAGACCCCTTTATTCTACATACTATAGAAACAGACTTTGGAGAATTATCAGAAGTCACCAAATGCAACAAGGGGAAATACAGAATTCAGCCTGTCTTCCATCTAAGAATCTTATGGCACCTGAAAGCTTATTATGGCAACAGTTGTGTGGATACTGTCCACAGTTTTTACCATAATACATCTGTTAGATTTTAAGTGCCACAGGACTTTACTGTTTTTATTGCAACTAACTGTCATGCCTACTCCTTTAGGAACTGCTACCTCGATTCCAGGGTAAGAGCCCTAGAACAATGAGATGAAACACTAAAAGCTATCTACTCTCATACACTGGGCTCAAGCAATGTGAAGGAAGCAAAATTATGCAAGTGAACTGTACACAGTGGCCTAGAAAGGCTCTCTTTAATTAAGAAGGGCAACGCCTCAAAAAGCTGGTCTTAAAATAAAACTGGACAAATTTGACATTATGTTGGAAAAATATAGCTCAAAACTGGAAGTGGCTCAGCATGGCTGTTATTTGCTCTTAAATTATTAGATTTCAAGGCCTACATCAGGAAAGGAAACAGTGCTTGTGCAGCATATTCTCACATTATATTTTACACAACCTCCTCAAAGCTGCTATTAATACTCCTAGGAACAACGTTCCCTTAATGTGTCCAACTACTTACTTGGGAACAGGTTGGGAAACTGCATGTATCCCATCTCCATTCTCTCTTCTGTGCAGTGGGGACTGAACCATAATGTTTGCAGCAACAATATGTAGTTTCTGCTTTAATCTTTGATATGAACCTAAGCTTTAAACTGATCTTTCAGAGCCTGCGATAAGCAGAGATTCAGACTATGCCTTAATGTTGTTGCATACCTAACAATTAACTTTGGTCAGATAAGACAAGATGAATTGCCATTCCACATGGGTAAGGTCCTGACATCCTAAGTAATCGTAACCACTTAATTACAGTTAAGGAACCATGAGCAATGGATTGGACCAAAGGATCGGTCTTCTATGAATGGAAGGGCTCCAATTTACTGAAGCTACCTCAGTCCAATTTTCAGGGACTGCTCCTCTCCCCTGCCACTATAGCACAGCTGTGGTCCCCCAACTCTCTATGTAGAATTTTCAGAGCACTGTAATGACTGCTGTGGGAGAGAGGATAGAGAAACCTGTGTCCACCAGCCAATTTGCACACACTTACATGAGGATGCAACCCAATAAGGCCAGGAGTTTAATGGGGCATTGGGTTGACAGAAGAAGTCCATCTGCAGATCTCAGAAAGACTTATTTCCTCCACTTAACAGCTGGACTCTCTCCTTCCTTCCCTCTCCCTTTCAGCCTTCTGCACCAGGGAAAGCTCTACTCTGGAGGCTTTTCTACCCCTCTGGAGCAGATACTGATGGTGTGCAGGATGTGAGGGTGTGGGCAGATCCACCACCTTGGAGACTGTCTGTCTTCTTCCATTAACATAAAGACCAACTAAGATTCTGACCTGTGGCCTTTACTGGGAATAAATATGAAAAATCAGCCTAAGGAGCTTGGATTTCTCAAAGGACTTTCATCCTGCCTCCCCCTAAAGTTAAAGCAAATTTAGGCATTAGGTATCAAGTCCACATTCTACCATTACCATACAGTAAGTATAATGTTCTAAACACACTTTGGCATGGATAACCTAGATTAGATTTCAATTCATCTTCTATTTTGCTCTCAATTTTCAAAAATACTCATCAGTCTTCTTCAAGAGGGCACCAATCAGCAGATTTTTCACCATGTTCTGTACACATACAGGTTTTCATTAAAACAGTTAATAGGAGACAGAATTACCTGTGAGAAAAGTGCTGGTGTAAGAGAAGCAGTAGGGAGAGAAGGGCTTATTATTCCCAATGGACTTGGGTCACTGCCAGTAATTACCAGAGTGGGAGCAATCTCCAGCCCTTTGGGCTTTCTAGTTCGGCTATGACGGAGCTCCTTTTCTAGCATGGCAGAACCCTGCTCCTTCACCTCCAGGACTGGATTCTCAGACTGCTGTGACTGCTGGCAAGAATCAATGTCTGTATCTGTATCTATAACCTGATCAGGGTTAGAATTCAAAGGTGGCAAAGGAGACTTAGAAGGAACCTGAAGAGTAGGAGAGACCGAGGTTGAAGGAGGCGTAGGGGTGAAACTGGTGGTCAAATTTGGCAAAGATGCTGTTGTTTCAGTGGGAGCCACTTTTGGTGCTACTAAAGACTCCAAGGCTTGAAGACCTTCATCTGAACCAGAAGGAAGGGTAGAGGCAGCTGAAACAGCAGATGTTGCTTGAGTGGTAGAGAGCAGGGGAGATACTGCAGGCTTTTTGGAGGACACAGTCACAAATTTTATAACTGATGGTGTTGGATCCTGAGGGGTTTTTTTCTCTGCCAACTTCTCAATGGGGTTCTCCATCTTGATTGGTTTAAAGAGTTTTATACAAGAGGAGGAATTCAGAGAATTCAAAGTGAATGAAGAATAGAGGCCTGAGTGGATATAATCATTGCGACTAGAGGACTTTGCACAAGACTGATGCTTCTCCTTCCCACCACTCTCTGTGTCCTTGGCACTGTTGGTAGCATCTGCAAAGTGTGCCTGGGTTTCATCATCACCTTCAGTCCTGCCGACTGATAGTGGATCCATATTTAGAATCTCTGGATAAGATACAAACTTGTAAACAAACTTTTGACCATTTACTTTTTTGATGATATTCTGTGAAAACATAAAATAAAACAGAGTGAAAAGACATCAAACATCCCTCCCATTTGAATCCTTGGCATATTATGATCAAGTCGGTCAAGCTAAAGTAGCCCAACTTCAGCAACCAAATTATTTACGTTTGAGAGGGAAGACTATGTGAAGCCTTGCAGTAAGTTAGGTCTTATTGAAATCAATGTAAAAGTTAATCTCAGCTGATTAACTCCCGCTGAATTTCAACAGGAGACTAACTTAATCTGGAACCAAACTAACATTTATCTCCCACTCGTCCTTTTGGAAGCTCAGGGATCACCCATCTATGATTAAATGATGTTACAGTTTCCCAATTAGGACACCCTCTCTATAGCCACTTAGCCACACTACTCTTGCTCATCCTGCTCCCTTTCTTACAGTCAAAATCTGCAAAACTCTCAAGGAGGGAAGAGGACTGGTTTCTTTCAAATCAAGAGTCACAGTTAAAGAATTAGATTCCTTTTGGAGCTGCTCTGATGTGACCTTTGATAAAAGATAAGCACAGAAGCATCAGTTCCTCTCTCAATCCTTTTCTCTGAAGTATTCAGTAATAGGAGGTAAGCTGAAGATGTGAATTGTCCTTTTATTTGGGGGCACACACTGACCTTTGTTTATTTGGTCAGCTTCCCAGACATTCACAACAGAAGCATTGAAGCATCCAGCAACTGAATTCCATATTTCCCCCGTTTCTCAGTTTTATCTAGCCTGCAGCATTTGGCAATTCCGAAACATTCTCAGTTTAAGGAAGCCATCAGCATTTCCCCTAGTCTAGCCTATCCACGATCAAATAATGTAATGATGATTCCAGCAATACACCAACTTGAACATAAGGGGCACAGATTCAGTCAGTTACCTACATGTTTTATGACCTTGATTCGTAAGGCATAAAGTTTAAGTTCAGATTTTGAAAACAGGCACAAGACTTTCATCAGTGTGTGCACGATGTTATCACACCAAGGTTAAATATTCCAAACAGGGAACAGGTAGATAACATTTTGATATAGCTGAAGGGAAATGAGCTGCAGAAACATTCAGCAGAACAGCACAAACAGTCACGTCAATGCCTCTAAGCAATATTATGTAGCACTCATTTTCTTCTGTAGTTATTAAAATGGCAAACATTTCAATCTGTGTAGTATAAAGTTACAGGTGGTGCTTAATAACCAAGCCAATGTTATCCCAGGTTAAGTTCTAAGTAGCATGTAAGTAGAGTTGACACTAGTTCCGGATTTTTCTTTCTTATCCTATGAAAATAGCACAAGGACAAGTGTAAAATAAGCCATTTATCAGGTGCACATGAAATATCGTCTGCTATTCTTGGGCAGCACTGAAAGAAAAATTCTGGTGTGGCTTTCGTTTCCAAAACAATGCAGGGAAAAAAGTAATGGGCATGCAGAGGAAGGATAGCTTTGCATGCCATTCACTCTTCTGAAAAAGTAATATGAATATACTTGAAATAATTGTGGTGAGGGAACGGTGAAAGGTAGTGACCTACTCAGCTTCAAACCTAGATTAGACTTTTATAGCAGAGGTCGTCAACCCCCGGTCCGCGGCCTAGTGCTGGTCCGTGGCCTGAGCTGGACCGGGCCGCGAAGACAGACCTCCCACCCCCCCGCACGCACTCCCCTCCCCACAGCTGCTTTGCGCGCACACGCATGCCAGCACCGGCGTGAGCGCTCCCCCACCCCTTCACGCATGCGCTCGAGCGCCCGCATGAAGGGTTGGGCGGGTGTGCAGGCGCTCCTGTGCATGAAGGGGTGGGGGAGCGCTCATGCCGGCGCTGGTGGGCATGCGCGTGCTCCCCCACCGCTTCGCGCATGCGCCCAAGAGAGCACGCGCACCTGTGCAAGCGCGGGGGGTGCCCCGCCTCCTTCAGAGGCTCAGCCGGTCTGCAGTCCCAAAAAGGTTGGAGACCGCTGTTTTATAGGAAGAAGTGAAATACAGAATACAATTTAGTGCTTTCCCATACAGCTGTATATTTTGTATTACTAGAACATCCATCTCTGTCAAATGTGTACTTCTTCTTGGTGATGACAGCTGGTTTTCACAGAAACCCTTCCTGAAGTGCCATAGACAGATTTTCCATTTTTTAAAAATAAAGTTAGGCATTTAAATCTTTAAGAAGACCAGGACACACATTTCTAAAGCAAAACCACAAGCTAAAGAATACTTAAATACCTGCATTTATTTGTTTGTTTGTTTAAAATAGGCTGGTAGGTTCTCCCTCAACAATTCAGGACTGTGTTACTTGGGTGGCAAGTCAAAGCAGTGATATGTCATTTACTAAAAAAGGAAACGAATACAGCTTTCTCCTGCTGCCCCCTCTCCTTTTTAAACAAACCTGCATAATTTCACTTTGGTGGCAAATCAATGCAGTGATATGTCATTTACCAATAAAGAAAAAGAACAGCTTTTCCCTGCTCCCCATAGAGGACAGGAGAAGATGCAGGGGGGTACAGAGGGTAAGAGGGAGGAACCATCTAAATATGGATGCTATAAGGTATGGTATGCTTTCCTGTCCCAAAACCACTTGATCCCTGTCTGTAGATGCAAGATCATTCTAAAGTTCTGACTTCACTTTCAAACATCCCTGTTTAGCTTGATCCAGTCTGGGATACTTTCACTGTCTAGAAGCACCCCGAGTTGCTTGACTACTTTATTCTATGTCATGAGATAACTGTACTCATACACAAGGCTGGTCCTACATTAGGCCAATTGAAGCAGTGACCTAAGACGGTAGCAAGCTACTGCAGGAGAGAGCACCATCTTATTATTTGCATCAGACAGCAAAATGTCTTGGGCCAACCAATGGTGTGGCCAGGGGTCACAGACTTGTGGCTTGTGAATTCTGAGCAGCAAGGATCATGCCATTATTTGCTACCCCCCGCCCCTTAGGTGTCCTTCTCTCTGAGCTTTGCTGCCATCCTCTTACTAGCTGGGAGACTAATGGATCTTCCCAGGAATAGTAAGCTATCCCTGTTGTAACACAAGGTATCTGAGGGTGGCCTGGTATCAAATGGACAATTTAGAGTCATCAACCTTACAAAAATCTGCTCTTCTGCTGCTGCTATGCTCTAGTTCAGTGGCCTGCATGTTTCGACTCTTGTTATGGGGTAGGATTGCTTTGGGGACTGTAACAACGAGCACCTGCACTTTCAAATGTTCCTACAGTACTAGGGCCAAGCCCTCTCATTCAATACATTGCAACAAAGGCACACAAGCAACATTTTTCTTAACTTCATCCCATTCCACTCAATAAACTCTCCTGGCAAGATGATGAACATATTTGCCCCTGAAGTTAATGTGAATAGCAAAGATGTTTATTCAACAGAGGCTAGACACAAAAAAGGTTACAAGTAAGAGGCAAACAAAAGGCCAAGTTACCTTCACATAGTAATATCGGAGAGCACGACTGAGCTTATCATAGTTCATACTGGGCTTATTCTTACGGATCCCCCAGAGGCGGGCCACCTCTTCTGCCTGCAGAAGCTTGAACTCTCCATCATTGGAGGTCCAAGAAATGATTCCCTTGTTCCGAGGCTCCTGGAGGAGTTGCAAAAGGAACTGCCACAAGGTGATTGCACTGTCCATAGCACTGAGCTGAAATTCAGAAGAAAGGAAGACGGATAGTCAAAGGTCATTCATGCCACTTTGGGGGACACAGACCCATTTAACCTGGCTGGAGGTGAGCAGCAGAAAAAGTACATTCACGGTCATTGTCACTAGACAGGAAAGATAAGTAGCCAACACAAACAAAACACAAACACTTAGGAGGACCACACATTTTCTATATTCTGTTTCTCCTCAAGGGGCTATATATAGCCTCATTTAGCTAAATCAGGTCAGTTTGGGGAGTCACAGTGACTCATTACCTTTCTCTGCAAAAAGCCCCTACAAGCATCACTTCTATCATGAAAGAAACTGTGCCACTGTAGCAGCCAAATAAAACTTCTTCCTCTATTCAAGGGAATCACAGCATGCACAAAAACACAACTGCAATGCAGCCACAGTTACAATTTGCCTTTTTTCTTTTCAGAGAAAAAGAACATCACTCTTGATACTGGGAGGGAAAAGTTTTTCTGTTTGAGGATTGGCTTCCATGTTGCTTCTCACACTGAAATCCCACTTTTGGATGGAATGTGAATGACAAAATACTGGTGCCTTACAGATGAGAGAATGAAAGGAGCTCAGACTAAAGACTACTTCACATATTATGGACTGTCAGAAAGCCTTTGTTTGCAACTGAGTATATATTTCACAACCCAAGAGAAGTCCTGAACCACTGGATGCAATGAGACCAGATGCATGTGAAGCAACTGAGGCTCTCTACAGACAAAACAGGGCTCCTGGTGATCAGCAGGTGACCCACCCTGAATTTGGGAGTCCAGCCTGTTGTGGCAGCAGTCTCTCTGAATAATTTGAATTTTGGATGCAGTGCTGCTGTTGGGAGATCATGTGGCATCTGTAGCCAGGAATCTGAGTGCCCAGCAGCCATGCTATTTGCTGTAGAAGGAGGTTCTCTCTCTAAAGGGATAGCTCCTTTAATTACTTCTCCCTTGTACAGATTACTGTAAGACACTCTCTATTGCGCTGTCCTTGAATTATGTTCTGGAAACTGCAACTAGTACAAAGCACACCTTACTGTATTAAATCAATGATAGAATGATATATATGATCTAAATAGTATGGCACCAAGATAAGTTTCTTTGTACAAACAGCAGCTCCAAAACCTGCAAGACAAGCTGCATTGCCCTGGGGCGGGGGCGCATTCACACACACACTGAGAACAAATACAATTCATGAAATGGTCTCTAAATAAACAAACTACAGACCCAAAAAGATTTGAAACATTTGGTTTCCCATTAGCTAAAGCTGAAACCTCTTACATTCCAAGAGCTGCTACCTCAGACACTGGGCAGTTACATGGAAGAGAACGGACGGTACTTCTGGAGGTGTCTTTTAATGTTTCTACTGCAGCTGCACACATGGTTGAATAGTCTTGTTCTTCTTATTGAAATAAGTTTGAATGTCCGCCTGGCAGTTGCAGAACAAATGTCAAACACCTCCAGCTACATACACGGAACAAGGAGAAGTGTTCTTTCTCACTCGCTCAAATATTCACAATATTCATGGTCTATGGCTAAGATTTTCCATACACACTGAAGTCTGAAGTTAAATGTGCCGTAATTCATCAATTCAACCAAAAATTTTATCCACCCGACTGACAAATGCCCATGCGGTACAATCCAGTGCATTAGAACCAGCATCCATGAACCACTTTACACATGCCAATGGGTTTTCTTAGTTTTTACTTTCTTTTTCATCAGACACTAGACAACATGAAAATACTTAACAATATCAGCACAAGCCCTAAGGCAGGAAGAGAAGCACTGCCTCCCACCCCCAACTGCCATAATGCCATCCCCACACTCACCATGACAACCACAATGGGCAGCACCTCCTTTCCCTTTACTACCCCCCACCAACACCTCAGCATGCCCATTGTTGGGGTGGGCCTCTGTATAATGCCTGGCCCCAAGCTTGTATAGCATAACTGTGCTCTCTATCTCAGGGCTGGCCTTGACTGTGGGGCCAGGCATTATGCAGACAGCTGGCAGAGAAGTTGACACACTACCAGGATAGGGAGTCAACAGGAAGATGCTGAAGGTGGGAGCAGCAGGCTCAAGCAGTGGGGAGTGGGAAACGGGCTGGACTGTTGTTTCGTTGTTGATACATGCCATTCATTAAGCTGTTTCTAACTCAAGGTGACTCAATGAATTCATAACCTACAAAAGGTGCTACCATTAAAAGCCCTGTTCAGTTCCTGAAATGAAAGGCATTGGCTTCCTTTACTGAGTTAATCCATCTCATGTTCTGCCTCCTTTTCCTATTACACTTCACCCTTGAATCGCACAGGTCTGAACAACATGGTTTTGTTTATACATTTTAATGGATAAATAAATAAATAAATATTCAATAAACAAATATTAAATAAATACTGTTCCTCCTGGCCACCCAGAAAAACAGTTCAACATTGAAGGTATCAAAGTGGTCTACTTGTCCAAAACATAACATCTCTAATTCAGCCTCTAAATTAGGAAGTGATAAGGACTTTTAAGGTTCATTACAAATGGTACAGTATGGCAAGGATCGTCAACACTATTGAACAGAACTCTGATAGATAGAACTGCTCTCTCTCTCTCGCTCTCTCTCTCTCTCTCTCTCTCTCTCTGTGTGCATGCGTGCACATGCGTGTGTGTGCATCAACTGTTTTTGCTTGGCAGTTATGTTTTTCAGGACGTAAGAGTTATACATAGAATTTGAACTACACGGAAGTCCGGCACCCCCAACTCCGGTGTTGCTGAAGGGAGAAGCATACATTCAACTTTCCCTCCTCTTGGATGCACAACTTAAAGAGGTTTGTGTGTGCAAGCAACATCCTCCATTACAAGTCTAGACTCCTACCAGGTACATCCAAGGTGAACTGATCACAGCTGAGACACCATAATAAGATGTATCCATCGCCTTCAAAAATTCTTGGTTGCATCAGCAAAAGAGCATTGACCATTTTTGTAGTGGCGAGAGCAGAGAAACTCTTAAAGGGCAATTACTGGCAGTAACGACAGTGGAAGGTAATACTGTTGGAGGATCTGCTATAGACAATAGCAGTAATGATTCAATGGACCCTTGTCAGTATTACGCCAAAGAAAGCAATGATCAACCATTTCTGAATATTCTGTATGTCAAACACCTCATGATGATGCAATCCAAAATAAAACAATAGTAACATCTTGAAGCTGGTTTAGTAGCTAATCCACAGCCAGTGAAGTACTTTCAAGAATATGGTTATATGTTGCATGGTGGAACACACACACCCCAAAGCAGCTTAGCTACTACATCTTACACTACCTACACTCTCTGAATCTGGTTCTAGGGTAGCCCCACATGAAGCACATTGCAACAGCCCAATCATAATATTCTATTTATAGTGTACTCAACATCCTCCAACATATAACAGAAAAACGGAAATCAAGAAGCTACAAATCAGGGGGTGGTGGTTTGAAACCACAACATACTGCTATCCTTCCACAGTGCTATGGTTCAGAACTGAGGCAAGTACACTCAACCTTCCAATATAATATATTACATCTCCCAGAGCTTTATGTAAGAAAGGGAGGTAACTAGGTATATAGAATGAAGATATGGCTGCAAGTATCTAACAATTCTGATTCCCCTTACACATTAATTTATGACAGCAATGGGGAATCTCTTTGAGCCAGTGGGTTGAATTCAATTTCAGAGAAATTCTCAGGCAATGTTCCAGTTACCCTGGCCAGGGTAAAACAGTGAGAACAAAACTACCAGCATATGTTAGATTAAAGCTGCTATTGCTAATAACTATGTCCCCAGAGAGGCATTTCCATGTGAAGTGGTGGATACAAAAGCTGAGGAACTGCCAAAAATGGTATCTTCAGGAAACCCAAGCACCAGGGTAGGAACCCAGAATATCTAATTTCACCTTTGGACCTGTGGTTCACAATCTTGGCTTAATGGATGTAATGAATATTTACAAATGATGCTGGTGTCTCAATGAATGAATTGAGACATTCTATTAAAAAGAGAGGGCATTGCAAGATTTCTTCCATTTCTACATGAGAATCAAAAGATGGCACCTTTTTCATAAGCAACTGCATTTGTCAAAAAACCAACCAACAAAAGCATATTTTGCATTAAAATCCTCGTATACAAGGTCTTTTGAACTAAACACATGATCTCATGTGCAAAAGTTAATTGTACCAAAAAAACTCTTCATAAATTTCTTGCAAAAAATGCTGAAATCCAAAAACAGTAGAGAAATTCTTGTAATTTCACCAGGAGAAAGCTTTTGAAGTTTTTCACTACTGTCTGTGAGAATCAGATTAAGAAAAGATTTACACCTCTACTCGTGAGTTTAAATGGTGGGTTGCAGCATCATGCATCCTCTAATCCCATTTCCTCTCCCTGCAAACAATAAGCATCACAGCTATCCAGCACACTGAAGGCTGAAGACCCAGAGTATTTTCCCTTAGTACCAGAAGCATTTTCATCCTCTCTGAGTGGCTCCTTTTCACTTCCTTTTCAGTCCCATATTAGTCAGCCTAGGGCCATTCACTCTTCTACTATAGGGAAAAATGTTTATACTGTACATGTCCCTATACATCAGTTCAGAAAGCTTTGTTTTAAACACGTGGTGCGATTCACAGGATAAAATGTTTATATATGCTTTTATACAAACAAGTGCTGCGATCTTATAAGCATTTCCAATGAAAAAATAAAGAGAAAGAGTACATACAGAGTTGATTACAAATGGCAACCTCATCCTTTCCAGAGATCAAAGTCCTGAACAGAACTGCAGATTTCAGAGCTTTAGGAATTGCTTTTATCAAAGTTCTTGGCATGCATGTGGATGTGTGCAGGCACACAAACACCTACACACACCCCACACATATAAACAGATTTTCCCATCTATTTTGTGCCAAAAAATGAAATTCAAACTGTTTTCATATACATAATTCATACACTGAAAGAGTGTACCACTTTCCTTACTGCTTTAGAACAAATCTCTCAGATGCATGTCTGTGGAGATCTTTAACACATACATACATACAAGAATTTCTTCTTTCTAGTAATTTGAATCTTTCAACAATTTTTTTCCAAAAGGTGTGGGCCAGGGATATTCTATTTGAGAAAAAAAAGTCTCTATAATAAGAAACCCAAGTGCTGGCAGCTGGCAAACATGAACTCCTCTGCCAGTTTTGGAGCTTTTAAAAATATACATTTGTTTATTTTTCCAGTTAGCTCCAACCAGCCACAAAAACATCCTGCTATGTGTCTCTTTGCTCCAGTTGCCACCCACTACTGGTGTTTCATCTCTTGGCCATGACAGCAGCAAATACAACATAGCACAAAAGCTGAAGAGAAATGTATATAGCAAGCAAAAAAGAGGGCAGGATATTTTAATGTAGTGACAACAGTGAGAAAGAGGGCTACAGCAGATAAAATGCAGCACCAATGAAACAAGCAGAACAGAAGGGAATCAGGGAAGAGAAACTTCTCTTAGATACATTAAATAAAAGCTGGAACAGATCATATATCAAAAGCAAGTCTGGGGGTGATGGTAAAAGGAGCACAGACATATGAAAATACTAGCAGTTCTTGAAAAATTTTAGTGAAGCAGAAAAGAGTACACACTCTGTGGGGCAGAAAGCTTAGAAGTTTAAAAAAAATTAAGCATGGGCTCTTCGTTTAAAGAATTGTTTGTTTGTGCAACCATTACAAAAGATCTGCCTACTTTTTCTTTCCAATTTGTGTGTTGATCATTAAAATGTGGCTGCTCCAGGCAATACAACAAACTGGGTTAGCCCCCATGACCTCTTGCCCTTACAAAACATACAGGCAACACAGAGGTTTTGTCCTTCCCAACGGAATCTACAGAAATACACAGCTTGCTGTCACTGACGTAAATGCAACTTTAGGTGCTTAGGAAGAAACTATTCCAAAGGGGACAAACAGAGAGAGGGAGAACAACGTAGTGACATGAACCCCAAGGGAGCCCTGATAGAAAGTCCTGAAGGGGAGGCAGCTAATTTTTTTTTTTTAAAAATCATTCCTTAAAGAGTTACATTTGAAAATGTCAAAGCAAAAAGGAAGGGAGCAGTGAAGTTAAATTCCACAGGTTGCAAGTTCAAGAGGTTAGGAAAATAGGAGAGGAGGAAGAACTAGTGCGAGTCCTGCCAGGAACAAACTTAGGGATTCTGACCAAGGCATTTCGAAACACTTTCCCAGCCACTCTCACACACTTTCTCTCCCTACATCGCTGTTCTTTATAGGTAAAGTGACTAGAGTAGCCTTGATAACAATCCACCCTGCAGCAAAACGACGTGTGTCTCTGTAGCAGTCTATGAAGTAATAATAGAACAATGATTAACCAAGTGAAGCAGATGGGTCAAAGCATATGCATCTGTCAAGACAAGGAGGAAAGCAAAAGGAGAAATACATAGAGCAGCAGACGAGGGGCGAAACTGCCAGTGCTCACATCGAACCAGGAAGCACTGGCGGGTGGGGTGGGGTGGGGTGGGGTGGGGTGGGGTGGGGTGGGGGGCGAGAGAAGGAAAGGCCTAACACCTTTGAGGACAGCGCCCTCCTGTCTTAAAATACGCATGGCATAAAGGCAGTCTCCTGAGCACGTGCAGAGTGCGCTTCTGCAACCCTCACGCGCAAAGCATCACTGGTCCCGGCTCAGCGTCCAAGGAATACACGTCGTCCTGGACGGTCCTGGCCAGATTCGGGGGTGTGGCAAGCGGGTGGGGAAGGCAAGGAGGAGAAAGTCCCGCGGCCGCTCTCACACCCACCTAGGCGGAGCGCTCCCGCACCAAGCGACGGCAGGTGCTGGACTCCCTGCCGAGTCTCGGCCTTTCATGGCCGACCGCCCCCGCGGACACTCGAAGTGCGCGTCCCCATCTCCTTCGCGGCCAAACCCGAAACGAGGCGCCGCGTTGCAAGAGGCTTCTTGGAAGACCAGCCACTTACTCCGTAAGAGGCAGAGGACCCGGTCCCATTACGGCCACCGTACGCTACACTTCCGCCACCCCTCCGGGAAAGAGATGATAGAAACTTGAGGAACGAACCAATCGTAGCCAACGTAGTGAAAAAGTAGACCAATGGATAGCTTCATCCCGCCTCCCGCCCGCAGGGGACTCTGGAGACTGGAGTTTTTAACTAAACGGGAAGGGGGCTGTCGCGGCAGACCAATAAGAAACGGAGCATGTGGTTATGTAGCAAGCAGGGCTTCTAAAGTCATTTGTAATATTGGTTATATTGACTCAAAGGGAGTCGTCAGCGCTAGTTGAGCACGCCCGTGATTGTGGCGCATGGCTGAAGGCCTCATTTATTTTCAAACTGTTTTCTTAGCTTGTACTTACCGACGCCGCGATCTGCAGCCCTGAAAGCGAGGCATTAATGGAACGAAACCTGTACAAAGCCAGCAGTTTTTTAAGTTCAGGAAAACTCCTTTTAGGAGAGATATAATGATTAGGCTTCTTCACTGTTTAATCTTTTATGGTGTCTTTAACGTTCTGTGAAAAGCGTCTTTCTGTACAATATGGCATGTATATATTTGACTGTCAAAACGAAAGCTTGAAAGACAAAGAAACATTGCTGGATTTTTTATTTTATTTTTTGTAAAGTAAGATGTGGGCTGTCAATAAACAGCTGGCTGGTTCATCTATTCTACACTGTGCCTCCTGGGAGACAAGCCAACCTGTCTAACCTTGGGCAAGCTGTACAGTCCCAGAACGTCCCCAGAAGAAGGGAGTGGTAAAAACTACTTCTGAGTACCTAGAAAATGCATGAAAATCCACAACAGGAACTGGATAGGGGATCTGTGTCCCTGTAGGTTTTGCTGGACCTCTCAGCAGCTTTCAGAACTATCAACCACAGTATTCCCCTGTCCCATCTCTCTGGAATGGGACTTGGGGGCATTATTTTACAGTGGCTCCAGCCTTTCCTGGAGGAGAGACCTCAGAAGGTGGTGCTGGAGGACTCCTGTTCGGAAACCTTGGCCGCTGACCTGTGGAGTCCCTCAGGGTTCTGTTTTGTCTCCTATGTTATTTAACATCTACATGAAACCACTGGGAGAGATTATCCGGAGTTTTGGGGTTCAGTGTCACCAGTAAGCAGATGACACCCAACCTTGCCACCTAAACCCGAGGAAGCTACTTCAGCTTTAGATCAGTGTTTGGTATCAGTAATAGACTGGATGAGGTTGAATTAATTGAAACTCAATCCAGACAAGACAGAGGCATTCCTGGGCAGTCGAAAGGCAGATCAAGGAATAGGGATGCAGCCAGTACTGGATGGGATTACACTCCCATTGAAAAAATAGATGAACAGCTTGGGAGTGCTCCTGGATTCACCCCTGAACCTGGACACCCAGGTCTCGGTGGTGGCCAGGAGTGCATTTGCACAATTAATACTAGTGCACCAGCTATGTCCATTTCTCAAGTTATCTGATCTGGCCACTGTGATGCACACCTTAGTTACTTCCCAGCTGGATTATTGTAATGTGCTCTATGTGGCGCTATCAATGGAAAGTGTCAGGAAATTTCAACGGGTCCAAAATGCAGCACCCAGATTGACTGGAGCTAGTCACAGGAATCTCATAACCCCGTTACAGCAGCTCCACTGGCTGCTGATCAGTTACTGGGCACAATTTAAAGTGCTGGTTTTAACCTACAACGCCCTGAATGACCTGGCTCCAAGCGATCTCAAAGACCATATCTCCCATTGTGAGCTGGCTTGGGTGTTAAGATAATCAGGAGAGGCCTTTCTCAGTCCCACCACCTTCACAGGTGCATCTGATGGGGACACAGGAGAGACCCTTCTCTGTTGCTGCTCCCAGACTCTGGAACTCCCTCCCACAGGAGGCCAGACAGGCCCCATCTGTCACAGTCCAGGATATCCCAGGCAGTCCTGCACCAGGGGCAAGGGCACCAGGACCCAGTCCACCACGCAGAGTATCAAGTCCTACGCCACTCACTGTGCAGTTGGCCGTGACTAAGCAGAGGCAGGAACACAAGGCTGACAAGATCCCTGTAGAATTGCTGAGGCCAGTACCAACAGCAATTATCAGAGTCTTGTGCCAGAAAATTTGGGAAACCAACACATGGCCAGAAAACTGGAAACAGTGTTTATTCCGTTATCAAAAAAGGGGGATTCAAAGGATTGTTCTAACTACCGCACAATTGCTCTCATCTCTCATGCTAGTAAGATCTTAGTGAAAACTATACAACAACACAGGGCACCAGTCATCGAATTGCCAAATGTCCAAGCTGGTTTCCATCTGGGTCATGGCACCCGTGATCACATTGCAAATATTCGATGGATAATGGGAAAATGTTATGATTATCACAAGAACATCTACATGCGTTTCATCGATTATAGGAAAGCTTTTGACTGTATTGACCATGACAAACTATGGAGAGCCCTAGAAGACCTGGGGGTGCCACTACATTTGATGAAGATGGTGAAATCACTTTATGAAAATCAGGACACCACTGTACGAACTCAATATGGAGACACTGACTGGTTTAAAAGCAAGAAAGGTGTGTGACAAGGTAGCATCCTGTCACCTTTCTTATTCAACTTGTACACTGAAGTGATAATCAGAAAGCTGGACTTAGAAGAATCAAAAACTGGAATAAAAATTGGTGGAAGAAACATCAATAACCTGCGATATGCGGATGATACAACTCTCCTCTCAGAAACCCAGGAAGATCTAAAGTACCTGATCATGAAACTTTCATGAAGAAAGCGAGAAGTTTGGCCTCTTTTTGAATATTAAAAAAACCAACTCATGACAACTGCAAAGAATGGAAACATCAAAATAGTAATTGGTGGAGAGGAGGCTGAGTGTGTGAAATAATTCAGTCTTTAGGTTCACTGGTCAATCAAAACAGCGATTGCAGCCAAGAAATAAAATATCAAATCATTCTAGGTTGCACAGCAATGCTGAGTATGAATCAAATATGGAAAAGTAAGGATGTCAGCTTGATAACCAAGTGCAGATTAGTTTGTGCCATCATGTTCCCCATAACTACATATGTCTGTGAAAGCTGAACAATGAAGAAGATGGACAGAAGGAATATTGATCCTTTTGAGCTATGATGTTGGAGGAGGCTCTTGCACATTCCATGGACTGCAAAGATAATGAATAAAGAAGTGCTGAAGCACATAAAACTGGACATGTCACTGGACAGCAAAATAACGAAACTTTAACTTAGTTATTTTGGTCATGTCATGGGATCAACATCATTGGAGAAAGATGTTATGCTTGGAATGGTCAGTGGTAAAAGACGACAAGGACACTAAAGAAGGTGTTGGTTGGATGTAATCAAAGCAGACACCGGCCAAAATATAAAGCAGCTGAAAGGAGCTGTGCAAGATCAGAAATCATGGAGAGAGCAGTAAATAGAATCGCCAAGGGTCGGATACGACTGAATGGATAATTCAATTCGATTTGACCATCCAGATACCAGCCGTATGAAGTTGGAGCACATTCACAAAGGAACAAGCCAAAATACATGCTGCCCCTGACAGCACATTTGCCATGTTTGTACCAGTTTTTACACTCTTATCCTGTAGACCTGAAGGAGAAACACACCTGAGATTGGAAAAGGGTTTTCTTTGAAGTACAACTCTTAGAATCTCCCAGTCAGAGCTATAGTCTGAAAAAGGAACTTTTCCATTTACTGCCACATATGGTATTGGCAGACATGCAGTGCATGTCACTGCTTGTGATTTTCCCCTCATATATGCTCACTATGCAGGCAACAAGCCCAGAGAGTGTCGATTATATATTATTACATTTGTACTGTAGCTTTCTTCCAAGGAATTCAGAGTGACAGGGGTGATAATTTTGCCAATGAGGCAGGTTCACATTAAGTCTGAGTGACTATAAGGTGACTCAATGAGGTTCATATAAGAGCATAGATTTAAATAAGGACTGCTCTTCCACATTCAGGTCACCAGTCACCTAAGAAGTGTTATGTTCTTGGGTGGTTTCTTCCATTAAAACACCTTCCCTTTTCAAGCCTCGAAGTAATAGAGCTTAGATAAGTTGCTTTTGGGGATAACTTGCAGAATTGCCCAGCCGGCATGCCAGCTGAGCAAATCTGGGGGTTGCCATCCAAAAAAGTGGCTTTCCCAAGTTCTGGGAAGCACCAGTCCATTCCTACACAACAAAACAGGTTGGCATGCCAGTGTCATTCAACTTCCTCCCTTCCTTCAGTTTGGTGGCGTCTGGAGACACTTGGTTTGGCTCATCTATAGCGTAGTCCCTGCATTCAGGCCTCAGGGAAGATTATCTCAGGGTTGTGTACTATGAACTGATATTCCAGAGTGACCTACTCAGATTGAAGGCCAAGTGGGCTTTTCAGCCACATCTCATTCTTGATTAATTGTAGAAAAACACAGTGGCATGCGCCTGACTCATGGAATTATGGCCTATATTCACCAGAGCTAACAGTGCTGATAGTATTTACCACTTATGCTGGGGAAAGCATCTGGTTTTACCATGGCTTGTCAATGCTCTCCATTTTCATCAATCCCTGACTTCTTGAGCAGCATAACATGCTTACCCTGTTTCCCCGAAAATAAGACAGGGTCTTATATTAACTTTTGCTCCAAAAAACGCATTAGGGCTTATTTTCAGGGGATGTTTTATTTTTTTCATGTACAACAATCTATGTTTATTCAAATACAGTCATGTCATCTTATTCTGGTTGCTGCACAGTGGTGGAGGGCGGGGTTTCACTTAACTGGGGCTTATTTTGGGGGTAGGGCTTATATTACGAGCATCCCGAAAAATCATACTAGGGTTTATTTTCAGGTTAGCTCTTATTTTAGGGGAAACAGGGTACATGGTGAAGAAGTTAAATGAGGAACTATTGTGAGATAAGGAGCTGTTATCCCAGGATGATGATGTCATAAGCTAGTAATCAGAGAGCAACCACCAAAACAATCATCCATGTTTTTCTCCAGGAAAGCTAGGTATAAAGGGGGGGGGGAAGTCGCCTGGATTTCCAGAAGATTTTCTTTTTCAGAAGGAATGCTGCCGTTGGCAAGCAGTTCTGCCAGCTTTGATGGCTGATGCAGTATGTTCTTCTTTAGTGTGACATATGCAAATATCTTGCTCTGCATGGCTGGGCATGAATCCTGACTTTCTGCACCTGTGAACACCAAGTTCTTTCTTGAGCTTTAAATAGCTAAAATTGCCATTATATAGTTTTCTGTGGGAGGTAGTTTCTAATCCGTCAGTATAGGCACATTCTGTGGGACGGGAAATGAGGACAGCAGTTCCTCATACATTCATTGACAGGCCCAGTTGGAGACCCATCAGATTAGACAATGCAGGATCATGAAGCTAGAGCATAAATAGAATTCCTATGTATAATATGGAGACAGCATGAATCACTCCAGCTGGCACGTACTGAAAAAAGAAGGTGCCCACAGGGGAAGGCGGCTTGAATATCCAAGGCAAGCAACAACAAGAAGTATGCTCCAGAACACATCTCTGAATCACAATCTTACTAGTAAACATGTGTACATACAGCCTGCTAGTCTTACACTTGGTAAACTTTTGTTCTCGTCTTCTGGCACAAACTTGGCTGGCACATCAGGACAGGCTGGAGGCAGAGAAGAAACGAACAAACACGCAAGAGCTTGCCTCCGGGCACATCTTGCCTCACCACTGCACAGCATGTTTTTGCTGTGCAAGTGCAGCTACACAAAGACAACATCTACTTTGCCCAGGTAAAGACTCCTCCTTGTCATACAACAGTGTGTGTACCAGAGGTTAGATAGCTACTTGTAAAATACAGTTGGTGGCAATTATGGAACCAAGCGTTGTTCCCTTAAGTTGTAATTGTTAAAAAGTAACTCATTTCCCATTTCTCCGCATTATCTAATATATACACTTCTTAAGTTACTTTTGGGGAGTCAAAGCATCCGAATGCCACAAGCTACTTGCCTGTGGTGCAAAACATTCTCTCCTCCATTCCACCTCACTGTTGCCTCAATACCCACAACAGGAGAGGAGGAAGCAGCAACTGCACCACGTGATGCTCCTCTATCACCCCATCTATGAAGTCCCACTCTCATAGTTTTAAAAAAAAGTATCTCAGAAGTTACAACTGCACTGCAAAATGAGTGATGTTTCCCCCCACTGAGCTACAATAAATATAAATGTAGTTATATCTTTGTTACCAGCAAAATGAACTAATCACAAGTAAACAGCTACTTCCAAACTCAGGCTTAAATCTTCAAGTGCATATGTACAGCAATCATTTCCATTAAAAATAGCAAAAATAAAGTATAGCCTATGTTAGGGGTAGGAAAAACAATAACATATATACAGTAATGAATTTCTTGACTTTGAAGGTGTTATATGATCATTGTTTTATCTTAATTAAGTTCATGTGGAATGTGGCATAAGGCAATATAGTGCAACAGCTGCAACATTGGAATTGGGAAGCCTTAGTTCAGGCCCCCACTGAGCCATGAAACTCACCTTGTGGTCTTCTTATGACTCATCATATGTTTCCTGAATTTCATGGATACAAGGAAATAAATAAATAATAAATAAACCAAGCCCACACCCCTGAACATTGGGACCATTTTTTAATCCCTTATAAGGCTCAGATGGGCTGACGACTATGAAGTAAACTCCAATGAAAAGCACATGAGCCACTTGGCAAGGTGCAGAATGCTAGAGGATGTACCCAGACCTTTGGCTCTTCCATGTGTGTGCAACTGTGCATTGTCCACGCAGTTGGGTTTCTTCTGACTTGCTGCCTATCTGCTTCCATAGCTTGGCTGCTTCCCTGCCTATCAAAACACCTTGGCCCTGAGGACCCCTAAAACAAGGCATTAACTCTATAGCTGGCCAGGAAGCAGCCATGTTATCAATGTGGACATGTGACAAAGAACAAATAGTGACACCCCCTTCTTCCCCACCCCCAAGCATTGCTATGTAGCATTGAGGATGGCTTCAGGCAGCATGAGGGTTAAGCACTGCACTCTGCCATTGTGAATATGACAATGGTCAGTATATTTTTGCCATGTAACTTTTTTAAAAAAGTAATACGAGGGCAGGTTGTAATTAGATGTAATTCTGGAATTCTATCAGCCAGAGCTCATAATTTAGTCATAATTTAGTGATAGGCACAAACCGCTGGTTTGGTTTCCAGCCACTCAGTGGCAGCACCCAGAGAAGGTGGGGCAGGGAAGACAGGGTGCTGTTTCTGAGTGGGCACCCGCCAAAGGAGGCGGAGCTTTGAAGTGTCAAACACATTATCACCTGCTAAATGAATCAGCATAATCCACTGAAATGATGATTCATGCCCATCTCTAACAAGAGCCTAAACTCTCAGTTCAGAAAACAAGCATTTAAATTGGGGCAACAGTCAACACAACAATTCACAGTGATTGAAAATGAAACTGATTTCCCCAAAGACAACAACTGATAACAATGTAAATTATACTCAACGCTACGAACTTCATGTTTAGTAATCAATGCCGTGGAAGGTTTAGGAAAATGAAGATTGTATTTTAAAAGAGAGAGCATGAAATAAACACAGAAATATGTTTTCCTGAGTTTAGAATCTCCGTTTCAGATCTTAAGACTTGCTTTCACAATTTTAATGAATGTTTATCTGGTGGTATTAGCTGAACAGGCTCATTTCAATTTTATAATCAGTGACTGAGTGATCACTAGACAGCATGCTGAAAAAGTAGCCCCCCTATTTCAGTTTTACCTCATACATGCACTATAGCAGAAACATTAAAAATACCTAAAGTCCATTCTTATCCCAAAATGTGGTTATAAAACTTAGAATCTCACCCTGCCCATCCCAACATATTTAAGCTGTCACCCCCAAATGTAATTACAACTTCTATAATAGTTCAAGAGCAGTAAAGACCTCATGTTGGGGCCAAGCCCTGATTGGAAGGCATCTTCAAGTAATGGTCTTTACAATGATTTTAAACAACTCTATTCTTTATTTCGTCCTCTTCCAAAGGAGGACCATTTTTTATCATTCCATTTGTCTTCTGATGTGACTGGAATTCTCTGAGCAAGGCATCAAAGGGCAAGTTAACTGTCACTTGTCCGACGACGTCCCAAGCTGAATGACCCTTTGTGGATCTTCATATGTTTGGATAAGTGGTCACTGCGGGCAAATTTCTTTTCACACACTTGACACTGGTAAGGCTTGAGTCCAGAATGGGAGCGCTTGTGGCGAGAAAGCTCATCCGAACGGGAGAACCTGCCAGACAGAAGACAAGACGTTTACTGCCCATTTGAACTAATCAAGAGAGACTGCTTTTTCAGTCAGTGTTACCACAGCAAAACTGTAGCTGAGAGAGAACATTCTTGAACATAGAAGAAATGAGCTAGCTCATGATGCTCCAGTCTGAATCTCAAGAATGCAATGTGTCTGTATTCACTTCTGAAACTACATTTCCCATCCATATTTTGAGATCACATATAGAGAAGACCATACAACAGCTGTAGGCATGAGTCTTAGTAATGTGGGAGTGGACAGCTGCAATTCTAAGGGGCTTTTCACACAGTCCTCCAGTGTGCAGTTTTATAGGTGGTGGAGTAGGTGAGCCAGTCTTCAGTTCAAACATGTGCACACCTGCCCCATGTATGTGAATAGTACCAAGGAGAAAAGGAAAGACAGCACTTCAGAGGTTCAAAAAGATGCATTTGTTCTTGTATACCTCTGACATTCTATTGCCCTCTGGATTATTGTCCACGGCTACCTTTTTCCCCTTTTATATATGAACCTGGCCATGTACACAAGAAAACAGAAGCAACTGCTCTTCGCAGTGAGCTCCCACAGTGCCTTCTGACAAAGGAAACTCCAATACTATGAGAAATATTAACAAAGTCATTGGGTTTTTATAAAATCCTGTTTTTCTTTTTAGAATGAGGAAAACAGAGATGCAGAAGGAAGCATCACTTGTCCAATGTTACATAAAATTTCAAGAACAGAACAGACATGACCTCACAGTCAATCTACTCAGTGCCACAGCCAAAAAAAGGAGAGATCTCAACCAGATACTTAACTTCTTAATTCTAAAGGAGCCCTTGTTCAACCCAAACAGATTTGTGAGAGGAAAGACACAGAACAGGGGTGGCCTGATTTCAAAAGCCCTCAGCAAGCAAACAGTTGAGGCCTCTGGCCCACTGTTTCCCTCGCACTGTAGCTATCTCAGGAGGGAGTAGAAAGGAGATAAAGGGGCACAGGAGAGAGAGAGAGAGATGAAAGTGGAGAAGAGAATGGGAAAAACAAAGGAAAGAAGGAGGGGAGGAAGAGTGGGAGAGAGAGAGACAGGCAAACTGTGAAGGAAAGGAAAGAGGGTGGCAGAAAGAGTCGGAAGTACAAAAAATAACAGGAGAATGGGTGAGAGTGTGTTGGAGAGAGAGAAAGAGAGAAGAAGACGGAAGGAGGATTGACAGCAAGAGGGAAAAGAAGAAAGGGGTCCAAGGGGGAGAGTGAAGAGGGGGGCATAAAGAAAGAGAGGAAAAGAAAGTGTGTCAGAAAGAGAAAGAAAAAAACATCACAGGAGGAAGACAGAGAGAAAAGGGTGGCAAGAGAAATGAAAGAGGATGCAGACAGAGAGAGTGAAGGAAAAGAGGATGGAGGAAAGAGGGTGACTGAAAAGGAAAAAGGGAAGGACCCTTCCTCTACTGTCTCTGCCCACTGCTGCCCTGAGATCTGACTGGGAGACTGGAACGACATATTGCAGATCGCCCACAGTAAACTTTGTGGGCTGTCTGTAAACTGAAGCAAAACCACTCCAATCACACACCTGTTTTAATGTGCCAAAAAAGGAGCCACTGGCTTCCTCCCCCCCCCCCCCCCGACAAGAAAAATGCTTTCCCAGTGCCAAAGTAGCTGGGAAACCTCCCAGCACTGGCCACTCAGCAACGTTGCTTTTGCCAAGGGGGGGCAGGAATCAGCTTCAGCAGCTCCATTTTCGCTGCACACGGAGCAGATGAAGACTCTGCTGCCGTTCATCCTTCACAAAATGGGATCGTTCAGTGGACAGCTGGACCGTGGCAGCCAGAGAGTGCGTGTTGGTGGCGGCGGCATCAGCGGGGGTCTCCCTCGCTGTCAAAGACACCTCCCCTGCTCCTGCTGCCACTGCGCTCTCAGTCACCACTGTCCCGCTGCCCACAGAACAAGCAAGCCCGCTGGAAGAAGAAGAGGCCTCTCACTCAGCTAAAGCCCTGCTTCGCTTTAAAATGGTGCTCAAGGTGCAATGTTTTAAAGTGCAGTAAGACAGATGTCAAGGGAAGAGACAGAAGCAGTTTCATATTGAAACCAATTTTGCACAAGCGTGTAGCTCCAGCTGGACTCTTACTGACTGGACCTTTTGGAGGTCATTAATTTATAGAGGTACCATAACTTAGAAGAGATTTGATGACATATAACTGCAATGGCCTTTAATAAGAAATAACTCAATTAAAAAAAACATAAAACATTAGTCAATATTGAATTGCTCTTAATTGCTATAATTTTTAATTAGCAATTCATGTCATACTTTCATCCCTAGTCAGAGAACCAGACCTTGCCGCTCCAGTCCTACAGACACTCTTCCAGAGGGCTTGCTTGTCCTAAGCAGAATCCCTTCTTTCCCTCTTCTGCCTCTTCAGTGGGTTTTTGCAAAAAGACCCAGTTTAGTCTATGGCAGCAAAAGGAGTTACAAATCTGTTGTTTCATCCTATGCTTCTTTTTGTGGTACAAAAATTAAATATGTAACACGCATAACAATTTTCAAGCTTCAAAATTGATCGCAGTGTAATATCTTCATTAGGCCAACTGAAAGGTTTTCAAAAAAAGGGCAAGCTTTCAAAATCTCCAGGTTTCTTCAACAAGCAAGATGTTATTTTCTTTAAAAGGCTGGAAGGGGGATGTTATTGATGGAAGTAATCATAGTAAATGCCAGCAGATTGGGGAGTGAGCCCTGGCAGCCTGCGGTTTGTTCAGGAGGCACCTCGTCCCATCACCACACAAGGCGAAAGGTTCTTTGCACATCTTCAAGCCTCAAAACATGCCTGAGGTTGGACTCTCCGGAGCCAACACCTAAGCTGGCACACTTGGACAAAACCAGCAAATGTAAAATCACAGCCACAAACTTTGCCACATTCTAGTTTCCCTTCTCCGTTTTGGCAGAAAACATAAAAGAGTCTTGATGAATTATTCCAAACAGCTATTTAGACGAGCTTCCCATAGTGGCCAACCAGAAGCATTCTGGAACCAAGAAGCAAGATATGAAAGCAACATCCCTATTATGCCTAATAACCACAGACATAGCCACCCTTCAGGATTTTGTCTAGCCCATCTAAGACAGTGCCATGATCACAACCGGTAACACTCAATTCCATACATTAACTATATATCATTGTGTTAAGCAGCATCTTTCCCCCCTTCTTCTTCAAGTTGGAACTGATTTATAGTGACCCTAATAGGGCTGTCAAAGTGAGTGAGATATCTAAGGAGTGCTTTTACCAATTCCATTCCCACAGTGAGTTTTGATGTATAAGGATGGATTCGAATTCAAGCCTCCTGAGTCCTAGTCTGTCACTCTATCCACTACACCCACATCTATTTTTCAGATTACAACTCCCAAAATCCCCCAGCCCCTAAGGCCAGTGGCTACCTGGGGCATTCGAGAAACCAAGGTGGTTGTTTTTTTATAAATATTTCTGTCTCATTGTGTCCTTTCCGTGATCTTAATACATGGAGAATCCATTCTCTCTCTCTACATTCATCTTAATAATAATAACAGCAGCAGCAGCAACAAGCTGTCAAGTCGATTCCAAATTATGGTGACTTTCCAAGGTTTTCTAGGGATTAAGTACTCAGAAGTACCACCTTGCTCAAGTTCACACAGGCTGGCTCTTCTCTTGGAAAGTACGGTGAGGATTTGAACTCCTAAACTCTGGCTCCTCAGTCAGACACCTAACTCATGGTGCGACTACACAGCGACGGAAATGAGAATTCACTTGCATTCACTTGCTGTGGAGTCACACTAGGGAATTCCTGCCTGTGCGATTTAAGAGGCCACACAGAAAACAGGAGAGAGCTGGGGCGGGGGCTGTTGTTTTCGTTTTGTTTGTTTTGTTTTTTGCTGTTTGCTTGCAGTTCTGTGTATTGCCCTGCAGGTGGCACCATTACAATGAACTGCCTCACAAACAACAAAAAGGCTTCCTACTTCAGTTTCCTCCTATAGTTATATCCTTAACTTTTTTTAAAAAAATCTCACCCTGGGAGACAAGCTCTGCTTCTTGACCTATCAAACAAAAACAGACCGCAGGAGTGTTGCCCTCAGAGGATAACTGTAAAAAAGAAAGAAGAAGAAGTGTCTTGGAAAATAAGCTTTTCTCCCTATAACTCTCTCTCTCTCTCTCTCTCTCTCTCTCTCTCTCTCTGTGTGTGTGTGTGTGTGTGCGTGCGTGTGTGCGTGTGTGCATGCGTGCGTGCGTGCGTGCAGCTTATGAGGCAGGAGGTGAGGGGGAAGGTGCTCTGTGTATGTGTGCTCCTGTACTCCATCGGGCTTTCCTTTCTGCATCAGTTCAAAGCGATCACACACTTTGAATTAAAGGGAAAAAATTGACTTTTAAAAAGTAGAAGGGTCTCTGTTAGGGAGGGAAAACTATGGATTATAGATGCAGAACTGTAGGCTGATTCACATTTCGCATTTCGTCATGTGATTAAAGGGAAAAAATATGAATCCGCCTATCCCAACCCATAGTATTTCTCGTTTTTCCCCAATTAGTCAAGCTATCCAGCCAGCTGCTCATCCTTCTTATACATGTATAAACCTCAATCATCTCCCGCCCCCGTGAATTCTATTTTATGAAGCTAAAAAGCATCAGACACTTCAACCTTTCCTCAAAGGAAAGACAGATCCTCGAACCTGTTGATCATTTTAGTAGCTTTTTTCTGTGCATACTTTCCATTTACACATTATCATTTCCAAGATGGGGTAGCCCAAACTATCCATCACATTTCAAATGCAACCATGCCGTAAGGTAAAGGTTCCCCTTGACATTTAGTCCAGTTGTGTCCGACTCTAGGGCGCGGTGCTCATCCCCGTCTCCAAGCCATAGAGCCAGCGTTTGTCTGAAGACAGTTTCCGTGGTCACGTGGCCAGCGCGACTAGACACGGAACGCCGTTACCTTGCCGCCGTGGTGGTACCTATTTATCTACTCACATGCTTTCGAACTGCTAGGTTGGCAGGAGCTGGGACAAGCGACGGGAGCTCACTCCGTCACGTGGATTCGATCTTACGACTGCTGGTCTTCTGACCTTGCAGCACAGAGGCTTCTGCGGTTTAACCCGCAGCACCACCATGCCGTACATTTATGTAAAGACTGTACATGTTATTTTCAAATCCCTTTCCTAAAGATCACTAGGAAGGAGTTTGCTTTTATTTCTCCACACTAGTGAACTATCTCCAGCACTTCTTAAGATTAGGCCTAAACTGCATATCTAGTCAGGAAATTTTCCCCCTACAGAGTGCATCACTTCAGTACCATAAAGCACACCCTTTGCTAATGAGCTACAGCTGCTCTCAAAGGATCACACACACACACACTGCCCCCCCCCCCCGGGTCTGTTCTCACAGGAAAAAGCTACAGTCTGGACATTACTCCTTGTGGATCCAGGATTCCAGACAGCTTGAGAGCAGCACGCTCACAAGAGTCTTCTCCAGAGTCTTGAGGCAGATAAGGTCCAAGGCCTACCCATCTCCTATTTTTCATACTCTTGAAGCATGAATGCACACATCCTACTGTCTAAACCAGACAGAGATTTCACTAGGCTCTTTCCTCTTATCATAAGCAGACACTGAGACTAACAGAGCACAGCTCTGAGAAACGGTTGCAAAGCTCCCTGGAAACCTGGGCGAATGTGCACTCATCAGCTGCAATCTCTCCACATTTCAAAAGTCTCCACTGATACAATGACCAGCTGGCAGCTTTTAAATTTTAAATAAAACCATCTGCTTGAGAAAGAGATAACATGCACAGTGCATTATCTTGTGAATGCAATTCCTTATGGTTTTGCAACTTCATCCCATAAAATATATCCTGTAGTTTTGGGGAGAGGGGGAAGGAGTGCATAAAAATAATAGTTACATGAAATCATGCCCTAGCCTATTCTAAAATTAGTGGCCAAGCAGGCTTTTATTATAGCCAGCTAAACATATGCAACGTTGTACAGGGCAAGGTTTCAAGATACCCCGAATTCTTCATCAGGCAAAATGTAACAAAGTCCCCATTAGGGGTGGTGGAGGAAAGAAAGGCTGACCTAATGCTGAAATCATGGTTTGCTACATACAGAGGCCAAATGTGGAAAATCGATTATATCCCAGGGCACAGAAGCTTGTACCATAGCAGCCAAACTACTAAAAGAAAGAATTCTTGGAAAAGCAGAAGCACTGTGGTAAAATTATTCAAGAAGCTATTGAAAAATATATATTGGATACAACTGCATGGAGTGGGGAAGACCAGAGTATCTTTATTTGTCTAGCAAGGTAATGCAGAGCTCATACATCTTTAAAGTCATGGTGGGCAGCATGTACCCTTCGAATGAAATACAGTCCCACAGAACTCCTGAAGCCCATCTGGATGCCGATGCACAAACCCAAAATAGGTGGCCACTAGAGGGCACAACAGGATTTTTTCAATTAAAAAAAATTATCTGAAGAAATAAAAATGGGAGGGGAGGATTACAGGAGAAAAATGTGCCCCTACTCCAAGGCCCATGCCTGTTTTCATCCTACCATTATATGATCTGTTTAGGTTAATCAGGCTACAGTCCTAAGCACACTTGTTATGTGTTGTCAAGTCAGAACTGACTTATAGTGACCTTAAAGGAGGTTTTAAGGTAAGTGAGATATTTAAGGAGTGGTTCTACCAGTTCTACACCCCCAGTGAGTTTCCACGGCTGAGCAAGGATTGGAACCCAGGCCTCCTGAGTCCCAGTCCATTACTCTATACACTGCATCACACTGGGTATCCCCCAAGCACACTTACTTGGCAATAAACTTCATTGAATGCAGAAGGATTGACATGTGAAAAACTACAGGTTGCATTGTTGGTTGGGAGACATTGTTGGTTGGGAGAAAAGCTAAAGTGATTCAGGAAAGCTGAACTAATTTCAGAAGCTTCATTTAAGCACAGAATTGTGTTAAAAGTAAGATCGCCCCAGGTCTGAGCTATTAATCATACTGGATGGAGGATTCTGGGAATTGGAGTCTAAAAATGTAATTCAGGAATACAAGAAACTGCCTCTCCAGAAGTTCAAGTAGGAGTTTTGAAGATGCTAGCGATTGAACCTGGGACCTTAGCAACAGGTATTCAGCTACTCAGCTTCATCCTTTTCCAAGCTTCCGATAACTAACCAATCACAGAGAATCAAATGACCACAAAAAACTTATTTTTAAAAGGCACCTTTCATTGTTGCACACTTACCTCCACCCACAGTCAGGCCAATTGCAGGTGTAAGGTTTTTCTCCAGTGTGGCGTCGGAAGTGTGCTTTCAGGTGAGAACTCTTGGTGTACATCTTGGTGCAACCGGGATGTGTGCACTTGTGGACTCGGATGACAGATGCAGGGGCTTTGGAGATTTTGGCTTCCACAGTTTTTGCGATTCCAAGACCTCCAGGCCTCAGCGCTAAGGGCAGAGGGGCAATTCGGACATACTTTTGGTCTGTACTTTTCACAGGACTTTGAACAACCTGTGGAAGAACAGTCAAGTTCTGGCCCTCCATTTTGATGATCACGTGGGCCACCCTGACTCCACCAATAAGGCTTTGAGCAGATGAGGGACTTTCACTCACTTGAATGGGCTGGATCTGAAGTATTACAGGGACAGTCCCCATGCTTTCTACTATGCTTATTCCATCAGCAACCACTCCAGCCTGAGCAGAGCTTGAAAGGTCTTCCTCTGGAGGAGTTCCAGGAACACATTGTTCTCCAGGGTTGCTCAAGTTGATTTCAGATTTTATCTTCAGCTGACTTCCTACCTGCTGTTTCTCATCCTTGAGAGTTGTCTTCTCGTTTAGAAATTCCTCAATCTCCTCCAGTGTAGGGATGAAGTCCCTAGAGAGTTCTGTACAAGAATAAGGTAGCTTGAGGTAAGCTTCATAAACCATAGTCTGTGGTTTCTCCCTTTCCTTCTTCACCTTAGATGACGAGATATCTGTCTCTGGTGCACTAATTAGGTTGGATATAACTGCTGGGTTAGACACTTGCTCCTCATTGTAGTCCTGCAGCAGATTTAATGGTGGCATCTCTGGCTCAAGAACATCTGAAGAACTGTCTAGCTGAATAGAAGCTGAGGCAGTCAGTGGTCCTGAAGGAGACACCAGTTTGCTATGATTTACTGAGACCATTGGTTGGTCTCCCCCCTCATAAAAAGGTGTACTGATGGGTGTATATAAAGCTATTAAGCAGTTGAGCTGAAAATGATGTTGCTTGGAAAGCTATAGAGCCACCTGCAAAAAGATAATCACAAGCAGGTACCTCAGTTAAAAATAACAACTCAGGGAACACAGAAGACTTGGGTAGGTCTATATTCAGCGGAAGCAAAGGACAGCAGTTTATACAAACAAATTTAGTAGAAATAATTTATAAATAAATAAAGTAAATAAATAAATTATAAATAACTAAATATAGTATAAATAGTGTATAAATAAATTTAATATAAACAATTTCAACATTCAACAACACTTTACAATCAAGTCTTTCTCTTAAAAGATAACATCCTGTGCAAACAGTTGCAATCTATATTGGTGGAAGGATTGCCTGCACCAATAGAATAACAAATCTTCAAAGTGTCAAGGCATTGGTTAACCCCAAATAGAACAGTCCAAGGTTATAAAACTACAGAATCCAAAAGAACCTTGCCTGAGAAACATAGCATTTGTCCATTTAATAGTTTCCCTATCTCTCATGGTTAAGAAATTTCAAGTGCCAAGACATGGTTGTCTCTCCAAAAAGTGTATTCTATATTATATTCTAAATAAAGTTTGCCATGCATTATTCAAAATGTGTACATTGCAAACGTATATCAGTGTAAATTTATTTGTTTTAGATTTCTGTCCATATTTGTTTTAATAATACATTTAAAAGGGCAAGAAAGCAGGCCACATAGAACTACAGGAGGTCCACAGCCTTTTATGAGTGTGTTAGATACATGGAATTCTTTCAAATCTTCCATAACCCTCCTCTCTGTTACTACCTCCCCAAAATGTTGGAAGCCCAACTAGAAATTCAAGGAAGCATTCCTCCATAAACGCGCCCAGCCTTTAAGGGCAGCATTTAAAGTATTTCATGGCCTGCCCACAGCAACATGCAGGTCAAAGATCTAGCATTGCTCAGTACATTTCACAACACCATTCACAACAGTTGGAGAGCATCTCTTTTTGTTCTCATATTAAACCAACACCCACTCAAGTGTTTGTAGGGTAAATGGAAAGCATGGGAGAAACCAGCCTCATTCTTGTTTTTGTCCCCCTCTGGGTATAACGAGCATCTAATGAAATTAAGCATTGGGCTTGTTAAACCTGAAGAATCTCACATTCCTTGCACGTTTTCCCTGACAAGTCTACAGCTTACATTAGAGATGACATGGAACTAGAAACCATGATTAGTCTCATTGCATTTCTTATATTTTACAAATTTCAACTGACACTATTTATTTTCCCTTGCAAAAAACTTTGTTTTAAATTATGTGCTGTCTACCTTTTTTTCCTTCAAAAGGCAATTGTTAAAAAATGCACATTATTATGTTTTCAGGGGAGAGTACAGTCATATTAGTCAGCAGGAACAACAGAGTGTTGTGGCACTTTGCTTACATAACAACATCTAACTGTGTGGCAGACATTTATGTGCATGTTTGGATGGGAGGGGAAAGTGGGGATAGAAATACTAAAAAGATACAAACATTGAGAGTTTCCTTAACAGTGAAGATTTAACAAACATCATCTTTATGAGATGAGAAGTGACAATAGTCATTGAGAAGTAACAATTGCAATTTAACAGCCTTTGGGAGGTAATTTCCCAACATGAATGAGCAATTCACATATATGTTAAGAAAATAAAAATATTTATACATCTTCCCCCCCCCCCCCCCCGGAAGTCTTGTGTTCTGCTTGTGGTTTCTATGAGTGTCCATAACATACCATTTATCTCTAATAACAATACCAGTAGTGCTATGCTGGATCAGGCCAGAGACCTATATGGTGCAGCCTTCTATTCCCACAATGACCAATCCAATGTGGTTGGCCATGTGCATTCTGAATCGTGACTGCTGAAATCTGCCAGAGCTAGGTTGAGACTGTGGGCCTCAGATGTAATCACTGTCTCTCAAAGTGAAAGAGAATGTTTCTTTTGTCTGTAAGGAGGTAGTTTTGAGACCTCTTTTAGGAACATTCCCTCTCCCAAACAAATGTTGATCGAGCAAGGTTAGTTATTGTCCAATGTGGAATCTTTCATTTTAGAACAAAGTGTTGGAGCCAGTGGTAGCATCTCAAAGTCAGGTGGTTTTTTGAGTGGTTATTTTTATTTCAATCATTTCCAGTCTAGTTTGATGCAGAAGCAGCCCTGATCAGCCTAGTGGAGGACTTATGCCAAGGAATGGCATGTGGGTGGGTGGAGTTCTATTTGTTTTGGGCTGCTTGATGACTTTTGATACCATTGGCAGGGTATCCTGTTGGATTGCCTGGTTGAATTGGGAGGCTTCAAGCCTACCTGAAGGTGTATCATGAGAAAGTGATGACATAGCATTTGTGTTCTATATGCGGTTATTGGCATATGGGCTTGATATTTCCCCTGATGCTATTTAATATCTGCATGTAATTGCTGATAAGTCATCTGGAGGCTTGGCCCACAATGTGAGTGTAGCGTTCACCCTGCTCATTAATATTTATGTGGAGATTTGCATGCACCAGTGGGAGTTGGTGAGGGGCGGACTTAGGTGGAAGAGAAAAGGAGGGAGAGAGAGTTAGAGTAGGCGGTTGAGAGTGAAGACAGAAGGTTGTTTAGTTGAGAGTTAATGATATTAACTGGACTGTTATCACCTGTAACAATAAACAATTTCTACTTGGTTCTTAAATGATACATTGCCTGGACCTCTATCATTAATAGTGAATAATGTTGATGTAATCAACTGGTGGCAACTGAATGACACGTTGCTTATGCCTTTGCTTGGTGAAAAAACCAAGGGACAGGCGAGAACATTACAAACTGGAGCATAAACAATACAATTTCTTATTAACTTGGACTGGTTGGTTCTTTTTCCTCACAAGAGCCAAAAGGACCTCTTCTTGGGATTCCCCAGACCTGGGTTCAGAAGCCCCGAAACTAAGTCTTCCACAAGACTCTAACGGGTAACCACTTCTTACGCCACAGATCCTAACCCCTTTTCCCTCCAGACTCAAGAAAATTCAATTTCACACTGGAGTATCTGACCGCTATGCCACCAATTTGTCATGTTCTCGCCTGTCCCTTGGTTTTTTCACCAAGCAAAGGCACAAGCAACGTGTTCAGCTGCCACCAGTTGATTACATCAATGTTATTCACTATTAATGATAGAGGTCCAGGCAACGTATCATTTAAGAACCAAGTAGAAATTGTTTATTGTTACAGGTGATAACAGTCCAGTCAATATCATTAACTCTCAACTAAACAACCTTCTCTCTTCACTCTCAACCTCCTACTCTAACTCTCACTCCCTCCTTTTCTTCTCTTCCACCTAACTCCGCCCCTCACCAACTCCCACTGGTGCATGCAAATCTCCACATAAATATTAATGAGCAGGGTGACCGCTACAGTCAGCAATCTGCTGATGACATACAGCCTATATGTTGTTTATCTACAAGTCAGTTTGTTGATGCTGTTGTTAAAACTACTGATCAAGTACAAATCGCCAAAGGATTTAGTAGTACCAGTTGGGGTGGCAACACTAAGAAGAGGCACTTGTCTATGAAGGTTTTCCCATCAGCACTGGGCGTGCTGTTCTTAGGTGATGGAGCATGACCACCACCACGACACCCGCAATCACACCAGAAATCGGGGAAGCACAGACAGGCACAATGCTTCTAAGGGGGAAAGTTGCCTTTGGAAAGCACCTGGAAGCTTCAGAGGAGGCCTTTCTCTTGGACCCACTGCCTTCACAGGTGCATTTAGTGGCACCACGGGAGACAGCCTTCTCTGCCACTGCTCCCAGATCCTGAAACTCCCTCCCACAGGAGACCAAGCTGGGCCCATCTTTGCTGTCCTTCTGCCAGCAGTCTTCGGAGAGGCTTTCCCTTAAGCGACTGGCTGTCTGAGGAGTTTTAAATGGAGCCTTATGCCTTGTTCCTTTGAATCTCTCTTTCATTTTTACTGTAATTATCATTTTTAGTGTGGTGTTTGATTCCTTTTACTATTTGTATACTTACCATTGTTAGCTTTTAAATATTGTCTTTTACGGATGTAAGCCGCCGTGGGTCCTTTTAAAGGGAAAAAAAGGAGGGGTAAAAATATTTTAAATAAATAAAGCATGTGAAGGATGTCTTTTCTTTCAAAGGGCCACGGGGGGGGGGGGGGTCCAGCAGCTCTTCTCTCGTGGGCGCCTCCTTCCCCTCCCCCTCCCCCGCCCATCCCGGGGAGCGAGCATGACACCGGCCGAAGAAGCGGCTCAGCCACTTATTTTGATCAGGGGTCGAAAGGTTTGAAATAAGAATCGGGTTGGAGAAAAAGGTCACGCGCCTTTTCAGGATCAGCGTGATCTTCAACTCTTCCACGCTCTCAGCTCTCATGCGGAAAGAATGAGCTTCGGTTCCCGGTCAAAGAGAGCCGCCTAAGCCGAGCGCCAGCGCCCGCCTCGTAGACCCGCCAACCCGACGACGCCCTCCTTTCCCTTTGGCACCATTCACGGCACCCTGGGGATCCCGCCCTTCTCCCCCCCCCCCCATCCGAGCACCATGGGCCAGCTCTCCTATCAATCAACCAAGCTCCGCGCTCCCCATAGGGCCGAGCCGGGCCGTCTTGCTCTGTCCCTCGCACAAAGGCGGGGCACCCCGCTTGTGGAAGGGGGCGGGCGCTTTGCTGCTGCTGCTCCTCCGCGCGATTGCGAAACATCTGCTCTGGAAGCCAAGCCCGCTTGGCTGGATTCCGGCGTGTTCAAGCCCCGATCACGTTGGTCAGCGTGACGGGAGAGATCGGGGCTGCATTTCTGGGTTAACACTTTCGTCGTGGAAAGAAAAGAAGGGGGGGTTTAATCCTTTCGTCATTGCTCCGAAAGCCAAGAGACCGGACCTGAGGTTTGAAGTTAACCGTGCATCAGGGGGTGGTGTGTAGTTGTTGTTGTTTTAATGTTCCAGAATAACTTGGCTGAAATTAGTGAATAGATAAACGAAGGACGCAGCTGCCTCGAAGGCTCTTAGGATTGCACGGAGACGAGTTCGCCACGCGTATACACAATCACGCCCGTCAGCAGAAAGATCACGAGGTGGGCAACTTGCCTCCCGCCAGATGTTGCTGGATCGCAACTGCCCACCGTTCCTCCTCGCCACTGGCTACGGGGGCTAGGGTGATGGGAGCTCCGATCCGCGAACGTCTGGAGCACCCCTTGGCGTCTCGGCGTCAGTAGATTACGGGAGTCTCAATGACTGATCCCCGACTCCGCCAGCTGGGAAGGGCACAGGTCAGATCCGCCCCGCTGGGGGCAAAGGAGGGCTTGTGAAAAAGGATTGGGGGGGGTGTGACCTGCTGGTTACTCCCAGCTCCATCGAAGCACCATCCCGTCCCCTCATCGCGGGGAGGGGGTGCCCCCTCCTCACTAGGCTCCCTTTCCAACTCCGACCCCAAAAGACGCCCCCATGCTCCGTGCCTTCACGCGCACGCCCCGCGCCCTCCGCCAGGCCGTCCAGATCTCGCGCCCGCGCGCCCTCCGCGGCCAGGTCGGCCCCTTACCGGCGCTGTCCAGCGGCTGCCCCGACGCGCTCGCTGCCTTCCCCGTTGGCGAGCCGACTGCCACTCCGGCGCTCTCCGGGGCTGCTCACATGATTCGGGGGAAGGCGCCTGCCGGAGCTGCGCAGACCGCCCCCTCGAAGGCTTGCCTCTTGCCGAGCGGCCCCATTGGCCAGCCGGTGGCAGGGGCTCGTCCAGCCCTGCCTGCGTGGGACCGCGTGGCGGGCGCTCCCTCGCTCGCTCGCTCGCTGGCTCGGAGAGAAACCGGAGCGTAAACAGCCCCGTCGGAAATGCTCTCTTCTTAAATGAAATTCCCATTGAGACTCGCTTCTGGCTTGAGCGTCCTTAGGACCTCAGCTTCATATGCTCCGACACGAGCGGGACGCCGAGGAGGAACTCTAGGTATAAATACAACGTAAATGGCAGCATAAAGTTCCTTGGACAGCTGTTGAGCGATATCGGTCATGATTAATTACTCTAGAAATAAGAATGGATCTGTAAGGAATCGCGCATTGCACATCATGCCGTCGGCACGGAAGAAAGCCCCCTTAAGTTGAGCGGGGCATGCTTCAGGGAAATGACCTCAAGAGCGCAGGGGAGCAGTTCAGCGTGTTCAGGGCTGGCCCCAGATACTTTGCTGCCTGAAGCAAAGGACATGGTAGAACTTCCTTCTCGAAATTATATGACGGAGCTGAAATTCTATAATGATTTATTCCCAGGCAACTAGGTGTAGGATTGCTTTGTTAATGCCTTCCGCCTACTTGAAAGACGATCCAGATTCGAAGTAGAGGTCTCTCTGGTGTGCCCCCTCTGCAAAGTTCAGCTCGGCCGTTTTCTCATGGGGGAGAGGTGACTCTGTCCGTTCATAGGCTGTGCCAACGGCAGGTGTAGATTAAGCTAGCAAGGCTTTGACTGTGGCCCCCAGGACAGGAATACATACCTGCCCTTGGAGGACCAGCCCAGTGAAGTACGGAGAGGCTTCTCTTCAGGTGTTGGTTGGCCACCAGGTGACACACTGGCCACAGAAACGATGGTCACAGTGACGATGTAAACTACTTGTGATGTGCATTGGTGGAAGGACCACATGTACCAATGAAATCATGGCTCTTTAATATATTTGCTCCATCATAGTTCTCTTGAAATATAAATATGAACATAAACTAGTTTTTCATTAGTTTGACTGCCCCTGGACATGCTGGTGCTAATTTTGAAACTTGTGTTAGAGAAGATTTTTGGGAGTCTTAACAAAAGCAATTCTCAAAGTTCCTTGAGAAGAGAAAAGTAAGTCATTCTGTCACAATTTGGAAAAGGTTATCCTAGAGTTAATTCTGGAGTTGTGTAATGGAACATATCATCGGAACAGGTGCCCTTAAACATGTACAGTGATTTTCTCCTCTGCTTTATTGTCTAATATTCTCTGAGATGGTGGGAAAGCAGGGATTATATTAGGACATGAAAGACATGAAGGGCATTAATGTGTTGGAATATGTAATTGTACAACATAGTATGTATGTGTATATGTGTTTAGTATCGGAAGGAGCAGAACATGATATTTGCACAATGGAGCATTCTGGCCAATCAGAATGTGTCAGCCAGATAGATATATAAGATTATAGATATACAGCATCTGCCAGTTAGAAGTCTCTTAGATAGGGACAAATATGTGACAGATGGTAGTTGACAGAGCTGATAAGGATGACAGGATGCGATAGGGCGAATATGTAGTAGGATAGAGTCTGTCCGATATGTGTTAGATATAGGATGTTATAGTTAGTTGTTTATTAGACAAACTATGTCAACTTTGCAGAATGATATACAAACATAACTAAGTACAAGTTTATATAACAAATACCAATATGTCTGAACACTGTGAGTTTTTTTCTATTCTACATATGTTTTAAACAGTAAAAGTTATTTAAAGTTTTTAACAAAGACCAAGTGATCATTTTATTTACTTTAAACTGCTGGCACAAATTCACACAAGGGAGAATACAACTTTTACTCTGCAAGTGTTATTTTTTAATCATAATGCTTGAAACTGCCCTCTCTCAGTTGCATTTTACATATTATTTTTATAGCCCAAAAATACTGTGTCATCTGAGATGGTAGGAAAGCAGGGATTGAATTATGACATGAAAGATATGAAGGGCATTGATTAAATCCACAAAAGCCACCCTCTGATCTCTCTTCCTTGGCCAAATTATTATTCCTTTCCCCCACCCTGTGGCCTTTGAAAACAACAGATGTGGGACTATTATAAAATAAAATAAAATAAGGGGGTAAGACCTTTCCCTGGCAGAGTCAGCTCTAGATCTGAGCAGGCAGTGCCCACTGATGGGCCACTCCTACAATTACACCACAAACCTCATCCCTAATGGGTGATAGCATTGCTACAAGTCACCAACTTAAATTCCTCCCAATGTAGCCTTGCTCTAGAGAACTCTCAAGAAATTGTCTCTTTAAATGGTGTCTCAGCTACCCAGCAGGACATCTGGAAAAGGGGCAAGTGATGAACCTGGGGTCCTCTCAGCAACAACTTAGAACATCACTTCTATGAAGCAAGTGAATGGGCAACATGATGAATCTCACAGCATCATCTCTCATTGCAAGCATGTCATTATGTTCAATCCCCATAAAGCCTTCCAAGCTCTCCTATCAGCTGCCCAAGAGTGGCAGGTGCTGATGCCAGGCCTGCCTTCTGTAACCTGGGAGCTTCTAACGAAAGTGCTAGTTTGTGTTTTTGTTATAACTTCTAGGCACAGCTGAGCCATAATAGCTCATATTCTGAATGTGAAAGCACTCTTACTTTATATCTCTATTCTCACATGGTCCTTGATTGATTGATTGATTGATTGATTTTGCTTTGTAGGTTGTTCCTGAGTATGCCACATTGACAATGGTTTAAGGTGAGAGCTCTGATTTGGAAGTCCTGAAACAGAATGCCCACCCCCCTATGAATTCATAAATAATGCAATCCTGATTCTGTACAGGTCTACTTGGAATCAAGTCCTATTGAGCCCTGAGAACATTGCTCTTGAGCAAATGTGTGTGGGATTATAGCTGAAGTCATATTATAACATCCTTGTCATAGTTCCCACTATCCTATAGCATTATGGAGACCACACATGAATATATTTGATGCTTTCAACACTAAAAATCTATGGAGCAATTATTATTGTAGCTGTTGATTTTGTTTTGATAGGCACTCGATCTATGTAGCAATCACACTGTATGGATATATTATTCACTGTGAACTGTCATAGTTCACAGCAGGATCAAGTTTGTATTTTCAAGCACTAAGGAAGTTCTATTAGAAGTTTTGCTTGGGTTCTTAAAGCTCATATAGTATGTTTACTTCCAGTGCTTTCTCCCCAGAAGGCTCTAAATCTTGCATTAACTTGTAGCCAAGTTAATTATCTTACTAGGAATGGTAATGAGAAAATACCAGCATTAAGTTGTCTTCTGCAGGCTGCCAGCACTCTTGATCTTCCTTTGATTGATTGAGGGAACTGCCCAGATTTCTGCCACAGCTAAACAGCATGTTTTAACAGGTAGTACCTCCAAGAGAGAAAACAGCCAGTAGTTTAGATAGCCAGCATCTTTTGAGCTATTTTCCCAAGTGGCAGGGTTGTAATTTGCAACTATGTCAAGAAGTTACTCCGTTGGCATCAGTGCAGCTAAAACAGATGTACATAGTTTTTATTGTTGATATTGTTGTGATCAAGTTCTAAACCTTAGTGACATGCTGAAAACAAACAAATCACTGGGTCTAGGAAGCATCAGTTCAATAATTCTTTGAGAGCTGCAGTGTGATATTGCTTATCTTCTAGCAAAAAAATAGGTAACATGCTCCTAATACAGGCATCTACTGCTGAGTACCTGAGGATAGCCAATGTGGCACCAATTTATAAAAAGAGATCTGGTATGATTCAGGAAATTGCAGGTTGTTTAGGTTCATGTGTATTCTGGGTAAATTGGTGGAAACTATTCAATATCAAGCATATACAACAGGATGAGCAACACAAGGATGAGCAGGCTGCAGATGTCCACACTGTTGCAGCTTCTGCCGCAGGAGTTTTCAGTGCACCACACTCTTGGAAAAAAATCCTCTTACTTTTACTTGAAAGCAAGGCATGGAGGGAACACATACCTTGCAGTTATGCTAAAACAGAGTGGCCATTTTGACTTCATAGTAGCATATTTGGTGGTGCGGTAGGAGGGTGCACTGGAAGGATTCTGCTCTGAATTGAAGTGGGTGGAACATCACCACTGGAAGTTGCTCACCCACGATTTGCAGGATCAGCCTTCAACTCAGCATTTTGTGCCTCACATGTTAATAAGTCTTCAGTCCAGATAAAAGTCTCAAATCACAGTGGCAGAGGTGTGGAACTGTGTAAAAGACAAATACCTCCTTTTTACTCAACTTCTTCCCCTTCCATAAATAGTTTCTGTTGATTCTTTCTCTCTGGGCCAAAATCCTGTTGCTTTAGTGTAGAATATCACACTAGGGCTAGGCTCACTGAATCAGTGGGGATTTGGTGAATTAGCTCCTCCATAAGTTCCATTGATTCAAATGGGCCTACTTTAATGTGATTTACTTTAACACAGTAAGTCACAATTAGAGTAGGCCCATTTGAATCAATTGAACTTAGAGAATGATTTGCCTCACCAAATCCCCATTGATTCAACCTAGTGTGATCTACTATGCTAAGCAGCAGGATCTTGGCCAGTCTTATGTTAACCAATAAATAAATACATTCCATCTTATACTGAGTTTCCCCACCTTTCCCATGTTTTGTGTTTATTTTGGTATCATGTAGAAATATGAACTTTTTAAAAAAACCATAAAATGAAGATCCCCTGGTCCTCTTATCTAAAGTATGGCAAGCCCAAATGACAAAAATGAATGGAACAATTATAATAATTATTGTAATTTCAAATAAACAAATAGAGTTGTAATAATAAAAACAAACAGAAATACTTGGACACAACAGGCATCCAAACCAAACTTTTCTTGCCTAGTCCTCCCTTCTGACACAGGGCAATAGCTGTGTACAAGGATGAGGTTAAAGCTTGGGGAAGACTCAGATAAAGGGACAGGTGTCTACAGACCCTATCTTTTCAGCTCTGTAGCCTCCTTCACCAGCTCAGCTTCAGACTGCTTTAGTTTAAGTTTTCTACTTTTTATAGGACACTGCCCCAAAAGGATAACAACTTTATTATACCCCTGTATAAGCTATGCACACCTTGACTTACTTTTAACCTACTACCTCAAATTCATCTAGTTAATATTAAATGTGTCACATTGAGAAATAGCATTGCTCAAGCTGGATCCTTCCAGATGTTTTGATCTACATCTACCATTGTCCCAGGTCATGCTGTCTGAACACTGGAGGGAAAAACATCTATGAAAGTCTAATGTGGAGAAATCTTGTGAGATTTTCTTTCTTCTAAAAGGCACACTTATTTTTCAGGGGCTTGTCTACTTATGACTGAACATAAAGTTGCCAGCTGCTACAACTCTAATAGCAACTTGACCTGCAGACTAACAGCTGAGAATATGTCTACATGCCATGAAAATGTTGCTATGTTGTTAAAGGCACAGGAGCATTCAAGGCTGGGAGGTGGTGGGAAAATCTCTCTTTATGGTCACTTGGCAACCCTAGATAAAACTGAATGAGTCCTCGGGTTTCAGAAGAGCCAGAGAGGGCCAGCTCCTTCATCTTATGTTTTCAAAAAGCCAAGTAGGGTGAGGGGCACAATTTGAGTAAAACGGAGGGAAGTCAACGGCAGAGCTTGAAAATTTTGCTTTATGGTGGCTATTATTACCTGTAACATGCCACTTTGTGGGGTAATAAGACCATATCATTAGTTCTGGAAAATAAAACCATGACTGGTAATTGTTACATTCTAAGTATAAATAGCATATATTCACTACTTTGAAAATGAGGGGTCTTGAGAAAGGGGCTTTTATAGGAATTTTGATCATTGTTTTTAAAAAGTACATTAAAAGGGACATGCTAAGAACAACTCACTGTCAACACATCCTCTTTATATAAAAATAATATGCAATGGCAATGAGCTGATTGTCCTCTTTAAGGTTAATCAGTTACCTTTTAAAAATTATATTCCAAACTCTGGGGCGTGCGGCTGCCTTTGGAAAATGTTTGGGATTTTCAGGGGGGTTAAAATGCAGTGTCCAAGCTATTGCCTGGATCCAGTTGTAATGTAGGAGAGGATTTCTTTTCTCCACAGCTTCCCTGGCTACGTATTAGTCCATTTTTGAGCACAATCTGTATGAACTATACAGCTTAGGTCCAGGCTATCTCAAGGACCATTTCACCCTCTATGAACCTGCTCAGGTCTTAAGATCTTCATAAAAGTTCTTTCCTTCTGTTCCACCATCCTCACAGCAACATTCAGTGAGGAAACAAGAGGGGGCTTTTTCAGTGGCAGCTCCTAAGCTCCCTGCTCTTGAGGGAGACTAGTCTGCCCCCCTCATTGTTGTCATCCTCTCAGAAGATTAAAAACATTTTTATATAAACTGGCCTTTGGCCATTGATCAGGACCATTTAATGGCAGCTGTGTTGTCATTGTTGTTAACAGTTTTAAATGGAATTCACTTAGTATTTATTTTAATCTGATAATCTATTTATCAGTGTTTTAATATGATAATTAACTGTGATTTTTGACTGGATTTTTTTTGGTTAAATTTATATTGTTAGGATAAAAATAAAAGAAACAGGTAAATATTATGCATTGAGCTAATTTTTAGAGGATGTGCATGAGGTGCCCTCACAAACTCAGAAAAGGCAAGTGACAACCTCGAAGCCTTCTCAAGAATGGTTTCCCATTTCTGGGGCTTTCTCTCCAGACAGGGGCTTCTGGTACCAACATTGTTAGCCTCTGATGCCCCACAAAGACATTTTTAACTGCTTTGATGTATTTGAATATATTTTGCTTTTAAAATAACATGTTCTTTATTATATTACACTTATATTGTTTTTAGTAAACTAACTTAGAAACTGCTGAAGGGCTGTATTTAAATCTTTTAAATAAGTACATTAATAACCATCCAGAATTGCCAAAAGGAAGTGTAGCTTGCCTGGACTGATGGAAGCCAGGTTTGTTCCTGTACATCAGATAAACATTCCAAGGGATCAACTGAGTGAATAAAACACAGGTTACATGATCAGTGAGCCTGGTAAACATTTTTTCCAAGATGGGTAGGAACTTGACTACCATGTAGGGATTCATGCTCCCAAAGTTTAGGGCTACAGAAGAGCTCATATTCAGAGATCAATAGTAAAGTATGACCTGGCTAAAATTTTCAAATGGAGCGTCTGCTGCTACAGTGGTGTAAAATCCCACCTCACTTCAGTGCTGATGAAATCAGGATGATTCCTGTACCTAGAACATCTTATAGCACCATCTACTGGAAGAAGTGAGTAGAATATTGTAAAGATGGCGCCTTGGCTTCCCTAGCTTTAGTTCTTTTAAAACAGCATGGCAGCAATATTGAACAATGGACTAATCACTGTTCCTTCCTGAATAGCTACAGTTTCCACAGTCATTCTAGTGGTGTAAGGATGGAGAACTGTAACAGTCAGCTTTTGTAACCTAAAAGTTACTGGTTGACAAAAGAATTTGATTCAAGCAGTTTGATACTTGGCTAATTTGCTGACCCCTTCTCTCCCACCAGATTTATTTTTACAACTGTAACCTCGAACTACAGCTGTTTTGTTCAGTCAACAGCATAATATTCCACATTTTAAGGTATTCATCAATGAGCAATTTCTCAGTATCTTTTCACTGATTTATCTGAATGGCTTTTGCCACAATAATGTTGTGTATCCCCAGCATGAAGAGGCGTATTTGTATTTCCCTGAAGAGAATATGTTTCCTTTATTTTTCTTGGCACACAATCTGAGGTAAACCCTTAATTTAAAGACCCTGTAGTATTGCTTGATCAATTGGGGTGTTTCACACATATTTCCCTACTGTTTCTTATTTATCTCAGATAAAGGCATCAGTTCCTCACACTGTGTGACTATAAGTGAAGTTGGCTTTAAAAATTATGCTGCTTCATCTTGATCTTGTATCAGACACCCTGGAACAGGAGTGGACCATGTTCCCTCAGAGAGAATTTGCTAGAGACCATCTTCACCACCCCCCAACAAAAACTGGGCCATCACCACTCCACACTGTTTCTCCCACCTTAGAATCTTAAAGAGAAGCATGAGGTGATCATATATTTCTGACACACACCTTCCATTCATCCAAGGTGGGTCCTACCACGAGGCAGACTGGTAGATTGAGAGGCCCACTTCAGATAATTGGTCTTGGACAGGTGAAATAACATTAGGTAGGTTAGGTAGGTAGGTATGGCCAGAGAGGGAGAAATATTTGTGAGCGTTTCAGTCTCAGATACCATATAACCAGATCAGCCTTGGGAAATGTTATCAACTGCATAATATGCAGCAAGCAGCAGGTGAAGCTTTTCATGCATGGACATTCAGTGACAGAGTAAAATTCATCTCCCAACCTCTGCCATTTATAGATTTTAAGGCACAAGCCTCCTGCCTGAGGAGGTAACAATGCTTGCTGATGAGATTCTAGCAGTTTTGCCGCAGAGAAATACTAAGCAAGAAGAGAGCTCTTCACTTTTTATGTATGTCTTTCAGTCTCTGTCTGAAGAATTTATCTGCACTTCCCAGAAAGTACAAAATTCAAGAGAAAAGAGACACACAAATGCACTGATTGTAATTTGATCATTGTATAGCATGCTGTTTCTTCTTGTCTCTGATGTCATTAACACCCCTGAAGACTTAAATTTGCACTCAAATCTTGTATTATTTAATACCTTGCAATAACCTGCCATCAGCCTACTGGAATACCACAGAATCCCTGTCCTAAACTGGCAGCTTTCTTGGATTTCTGGAACATTCTAGTCTTTGGCTCCACAGATGAACTTGTTAATCCTTGTTTGTTCCGCGATGTCTTGTTTTTAACACATTCAGCAAAGAGCCTGTTTCACAAAACGGGTTTCGAAGAGTGACCTATAATATAACTTAGTATTGAAAAAATATCTCCATTAATGTGGATGCCTTCTGCTGGCTTTGTAAGTTCAGGTTTATTCATTTTGACAGAAAATGGATTAATTTGGCACCCAAGTCCAAATGCCAAAGAAGTACACATCATGTTCTTAACTTAAAAACATATTTTAAAAGTTTCCATTCCTTAATAGACTTTAATATCCCTTGCACATAAACTGTACAAAATATTTACTCCTGTAAATAAATAAACATACAATTTACAGACAGTGTTTTGCAAGATACAATATGGGAGGTATATTTCCCCCTAGAGCAAATATGATTCAAAGGAATCACTTGTTGAGAAATATAGGCACCAACCAATCACTGGCCCAAATAGCATTCAGTAAATTCCCTTTAAATAGGAAAATGGAGGATTTATATCAATAGTGCAGGAGTACAAATAACTGTTTAACAGAACAAAAGTGAAGAAAATTCAATGCCATCAAAATTTAATATTGGACATTGCAACAGCATTAGAAGAGTTTTGATCCATTACCCAATGGCTGAACACATGGCTGCCATTCTTCACTGGCTCATCTTAAAAAGATAAAACACAATGGCTGAAATCCAGCAGTAAGTCAACTAGAGCAGGACCATTGAATCAGTAGGGGTTTTCTGAGTCAACTTCTCTATAAATGTCACTGATTCAAAGAGCCAATGCTTCTGCATTACCACTGGATTTCATCCGATATTTCTAGTACCCACATTACATGTTGCAAGGAGATGGTGCTTGTGGATTGATATTGAAAATTACAGTATATTGTGGGGTAGAGTTATAAACAGCAGGTGGAATGGTTCACATGTTTGTCTCTATATATCTCAAATTTAACAGAAATAACTACAAGAAGCACCTTAGTTATGGAAATGTTATTTTCTCAATGTTGTTTTCATAGTTCACAAAAAATTGAAAAGGCTCATAACTAGCGTAAGTATCATGGTCACACAGTACTGGGATTCCAAATGATAATTTCCCCCTCTTGTGGTTCCAAACAGTGTTATTGGGATCCCTTGAAGGGCTTGCTGAACATCTACATCAGTTATTGTGTTGGGTTGGTACAGTTTGCAATGGCTGAGAGTCCCTCCTCTTTGCCCAACACCCTAAGCATGACTACAAAGTAGCAGCTGGAGGAGAAGTTTAGTTACTTCTAATCTGTCAGTTGGCTCCTATAGCAGTGTTCCCAACCTGATGGTCTCCAGATGTTTTGGATTACAGGTTCCGATGGTCATGGCTAACATGACCAAAGTTGAAGGATTATAGGAGCTGGCATCAGGAACATGAGGAGGGCAACAGATCAGAAAAGGATGACCTAGAGCTACTTGATTGCTCCCTATGCCAGACTGAAAGTGGAGGGTGTTGGCTTCTTACAAATATTTTAAAACATGCCTTTTACACATTCCTATGTACAGGCTGGGGGCAGGGGGTCCTAACAGCACTACACATACACCAGAAACAAATAGTTACCCTGGGCTTTTCTTGTGGGGAGACTAGGCTTTGTAAATCACCCACCTCAGTTCCAAAAGCCTGAGAAACACTGACCTAAAACAGCCCTTCCCTTTTAAATATAAGTATTTTCATGAAGCAAGGTCAGCTCATTCTTTTGCAGAAGGTTCCAGATGAGCCATGTCAAACCCTCACATCTACATGTATTTTGAGGGAAAGAAAAGTTAGTCTGGAAAACTTCCACTTTATTGCAAGCCACACCTGTGTTAGCACCCCACCCACTGGCAAGCATTCTGTGCTTCTAAGTGAGGGTAGAGGGTTCTCAGAGCTATGTAAGAAAATGAATGGAAAGGAATCTGTGATTTCCAAAGTTTAACAGCTCCACACCCAAGCCAATGTTGAGATAATATCTAGAGTTAGATGCCTGAGAGAAGCAATAAAAATGAGGAGATGGAAGTTGGCTTATCGTGTGTGGTGTGTGAAGACTGCCACCTTCCCAACCTTCATCCTGATTAGCTGTAAACTGGCTTGCCACATATTTCATTGCATTCCAGATGACTAAAGCAATGACACAGTAATAACGTTGGGTTCTGAGAGTGGAAGTGCCTTAGGCTTCTTGGAAGATTTACACTCAACGGATACATAATGTGGGAAATGAGAAAAGCCAGTGTGGTGCGGCTGGTTCCATGTCTCAGTTGATGTCTGCACCTGTTAAGGAAAGCAGACAGAAACTGGCAACAGGGCTCAAGGGATTGTAAAATCCCATGTATCTGATTTCACAGTGGGGGGGGGGGGGGAAGAATTGGGGCTTTAGCACCAATCAGCCCCAGCCAGCATGCATGGTCAGGGATTATGAGAATTATAGTCTAGCAATAATTGGATGGTGTTAAATTCAGAGGGGCTGGTTTACAGCAGTCAACTTTCCATTTTGGTTCTTTCTCCTCTGACTGAAATCTGCAGCTTCTGTTCTAGAACTTGATTTAAACAAAAGAGCCTGTCCCATACAACTGACCAATATTTTTGGAATTTTTATGTTTCTTCTTCATCATGCCCAATTCTGGGGTGCTGTGCCTTATGAAGAACCATGCCAGGTTGAAAGTTAGCTTATGTTTATGATATTTAAGTGGTGCAATAAAGGTGTCAGACACCCATACTTTCATTTTGGGAGATTTAATCAATTTCTAGCAGTTTTCGCAGCTCCCTCCCTGCTCCTCCCAGATCAATTTGCTCCTATTTCTAGCCTACAATGTTACTCTTTCCAGCTACCAGAGTGATCCCAGTCAGCCATACAACTGGAGAGACCATTGCACTAAGACTTTTTAGCTTCAGTTTACTGGAATTAAACCAGCCTGCTCCTCTACTACACCTGCTACTGGGTCTCCCTTCCTTCTGGATAGATATACAGTGGCTACAGCCACTGTATATCTATCCAGCTATTGTGAACACATGGCAAAAACCTAATCTTTAATCAGATGGGAACACTTACTGAACAAAATGGCCTTTAAAAGGCTTTTATTGATCTTCCTACTCAGCCTCCCAAAAGTGTTCAAATCTAGGCTCAACCCTACCATTTGGCAGAGTAAGGCATCTACCTTAGGCAGCAAATGCTGATGGCAGCACTCTTAGCTGTTACTCCTGAGCATCCTAGTCTTTCTCCTCTCTTGGAGGATAGCTCCATGTGTCACACAACCTACTGGCACTTGCAAAAAAAACAGGCTGCTGCCCTCACAAGTGTTGGGGGATGCTGCTACCCAGCTTCCCACTTTGAACTAGAATTCAGCTTCCAGTCCCATCAGCTTGTGTGTGTAGAAGGAGAGTGTCATTGTTGCTTTGCCTTAGGCAGCAAAATATATCTTCTTGGATCTCCCAGTGGCTTTTAATACTATCTATCAACTGCAGTGGCCTTCTGGGCCATCTCTCTTGGATGAGGTTTGGAGTCACTGTTTTGCAGCAGCTTTGGTCCTTCCTGGGAACAAATTGATAATGAAATTAAAGATTTGGGGGGCTTTGCTAAAGCAGGATGTCTCTCTAGAAATTAAATTATTTTTCCTGCAGGCACCTCGGCTACAGTCCATCTGGCCATGAATAAACCAGAGCAACCTCAGAACAGTGGGGGCGGAGAGAGAAAGTGTTCACTTTTTCACTCCCTTGCACATTCCCCACATAAAGGGCCTCAAAGCAGCTATCTGCATTTCAAAGTAATCCTCTGCTCCAGTGGGTAGGGAACCTTCTGCCTCTCAATTGCTTTGGACTTCATTTCCCAGAAGCCTCTCGGAGCTATAGTCCAAGACACCATAAAGCATTATCCACCTTTGCTCTATTGGCAACAATGCAAAAAGTATTGGGAAAAAACTTTAAAATACAAATAGCAGCTTCTTGGACAACCTTTGTTGGTTGTATGGTGGAATGGGATGGAGGAAAGACAACATTTCTCGCAACTCCACCAGTCCTGAAACTGCTTAAGTTTCTTCATGGCTGCTATTTATGTATCATTAAGAACATTTCTAAATTGGCCCTAAGCTAGCTACTTCCAAAGAATAATCTTTCCAGTTCTAACTTGTGGAACAGAAAAAAATACATAGGAGCTTACGTTTGGTAAACAGAGTTGGGCTTGGCCTTCCAGTGCCCTTTCAGACAGTCTATTCTATGCCTCTTGTACTCTTTCTGTTTTGCATGTTCACAGTGCTATGCTCCTAGAAACAGCTGCATTGCACAGCACTGAGTGAATAGCTGCAAGCTATATAGCACACAGAAAACTGCTTTGTAGGAGAAAAGGAAGGAAAAATTACACATAGGTTTAGAAGAGAGCCATTTGCTCTGCAAAGCTTTCTTGGCAAAGTGAGTGCTTCTGCTCAGCCTGGGTGGCAGAATGGCTGGATCACTCACTGGAAAAATTCAACTCCATGCCTGCTTTGTGGCTGGTTTTTCTATGGCGCCCTTTAGCACAGGCAGGCTGGCCGCATCACCTCCTTAGCAGGAAAGGTGGCAAAGACACAAGCATATTTTTTAAAAACCCCGCTGACATACTAAGCTTTCTTTTTAGGACTGCACACAGTAGAAGGCACTGTGATTTATTTCTGCTAGTCCATCACTGAAACTGAAATCTCCAGAGGGGTATGTTCTTTGGCCAATGTTTACATGAACCTTTCTGTTTCCATTCAGTGCAAGCTCTGTTTTAGCACATAGGTGGTGGTGTGGAAGTATCAGATGATGACCAAGATTTTCATTTCCGTCAAGCTACTGCAGAGCCTCTGCCAGTCCAACCACAGCATCCTCTGCTAAACAAGTCCCCACCCCACTCCTACAAAGTTTAGCTCAGATAACACCACCTTGATCTTGAGCACATCTGGAATAGATGAAGGAAATGGTTTATTCCGGCATTCCTTTAAGAAACATAAATGTGCTTTACAATCTTCTTCCCACATATTTCTTGGTTCACGCCAAGGCAGGTAAATTTATATGACATGAGGATGATAACCTACATCAGCAGCGGTGTTTTAAACTATACAAGAACCGAGGCTAATGGCAACTTTGAGCCATCTTTGGTCCCTCTGCACTGTGGCTTCCACTCAGTGTGGCTCCCACCCAGTCTGATAAAGTTGATGAAATGGTCTCAATCCTGTTACACTAAAGGATGGCCCTTTACTTTCCAGATCTGTAAGCTGCTTTTATAGGCTTCTCTCTGCAGAGGCACTTTGAGGAAGGCATTATGGAGAAAGAGACAGCATTATACCACACTCCCTTTCATTAGATACCCTGAGATCAGACCAGCATTCACTTTTCCTTCAACCAGAGTTTTTTTGTATCTCTGATTACAACTTGGGAGGGAGAAAGAGGCAGTGCATGCACAATCCGTTCTTCTCCATTACCTGTTTCAATACATGCAGATTTTGCTCCCAAGCCTTTCCCCTCCTACAATGAATACTTGGCCATATCACTTTTGTCAAAGGTAACTTTGGTTGCAAAGTAAATGGCCACCAACCCAAACCCAGTAGCAGATGCCATATAAGCAGTAACAGACTGTGTGAACTGAACAAGCGAACCCATGAGGAGGGATGGGATGACCTGTGAAAGAAGAAATGCACTATCCAGAATGGCCAGGTCTGAACAGATGCCGCGGCTTGCAGATGTGGTATCTGAGTCTCCCACCATCATCATGAGAGGAACCTCACAGGCTGAACCAACACAGAGGGAAGAGCCAGCCCCAGGAGGAGAGAAGAGGCTTCCACTGTGTCCATTTTGGTAGGTTAGTTTCTGTCCAGAAATATGGCTTTTGAGGAAGCCATGCTTCTTGTCTAGTTGAGCTGCACTTTCTTCTTTGCTTTTATACTTTGGCAAATATATCTGAAAAGACAGAACAGGATCAAAACACACTGTACCGGAACACAACAAACACAGAACCAGAAGTGAAATATGTGACTAGCTAGAACCAGGAAGAAGTTGGGATAATGCAGCTAATTAACAGAAACAGAATTGGTTTCATTTCCAAACAAAGTAAAGTACAACCTGATTAGGGCCAGAGCATGGATTTACATTTTTTGAATATAGTTCTTAGCATCTTCCATTCAATCCATGATCGCTGTGGAATACTGGGAGTTATAGTCCAAACATAGAATGTTTTCAAGCTTTGATTAGAGCTAGGCAGACAAGACTTAGCTCTGGCAAAGATAACACTCATACAGTGGTTCCCAACCTTGAATCCCCAGATGTTCTTGGACTACAACTCCCCGGCCAACACAGCTAGCAGTGAAGGCTTCTAAGAGTTTTAGTCCAAGAACATCTGAGGACTCAAGGTTGGGAACCACTGGTCTGATGCCTCTCAGACAAAAGGAGATTATTGGTTGAGCTGGAGAGTAGCACCAGCGTGTAGCAACCTAGAGTCTGTTGTTGGGAGTTTGACTATGGGATAATATTTCCACAAGTAAAATGCAACACCTCAAAAGATCTAGGATCATATGTAAAATGGGAGGTATGATTTATTTTTCAGGGTGTCATCAAATGAGACAAAGAAGTCAGTACCTAAGTCAGCTTAATTTCATTCATTCACTTTAAGGAACAGTTCTGGTTTCAGCCTAGTCAGTACTTCAGTGCATTGAGTGCACATCTGCACAATAAAAAAGACTGCCATTTCTTTTTAAGTATTTCACACACACACACATGCATCCTTGCATGCATATACAGACAAGTGCACACACACAAACTCACAGAGAGAGCCCCAGAACCGTTATGTGCCACTCACATGACACACTGCCTACCTCAGGAACTGATCACTCAGACTCTGTGGATTGAGCAAGCTGTCTTAAGTAAGCTTCTGTAGTTTCTTTTCTCCAAATACATTCCATTGTACACAATGCCAAGCCAAGGTCAGTAACAGAGAACTATAATGTGGAAGCTGAAAATCTGCCTAACATTCCTGCTTACACGGGTATCAATGTAGCTGTTGTATGACTTCATAATTTCAGTGGATGGATATAGTTTTGCTGACTATGGATGATGCTGTGTAAAGGAAAGCACTGGGAAGGAAACACTGGTGCAGGAAGGACCAAATGTCTAACTGTAGCCAAAGATTACCTCTCTGCTCAGTGCCTTACATTTTAGGTCTTATTTAGAAAGACCCAGAATCTGGCTAGTAGTTCAGAAACTACTTAAATTCCTCCAAAGAATGCATTTTGCAGATAAGCATTGGTAGCCTGATCCAAACAGTTTAATCCTTTTCTCTCTACTATGGTCTCAGATAGATCTGACTTCCCTTGCTTACTGACTGCATTGAGAGTAGGGTGCTCCGATTTGCACAAACTGAACCTCACTCTCACCCATGCAAATAGCAGCAGACAAGGGGGCCCCAATCAGTATCAAGATCCCCAAATGGACCAGCTCTTTTCTTTTTTTAAAAAAATTGCTAACAGTTTGAATTGAACTATCATTTTGTTTGGCGCCCATTGTGGCATGGACAAACAGCTAAATATTAACTCTAAGGGAAAAAATGCAGCAAAAACAAGACCAGAAAAAATGCAGCATGAATGGCCAAGCACACAATTCTTCAGTAATTCATCTCTCCCCATCTTACCACCAGCAGTTTCAATAGGGAGGAAATTACCGGTGCCAACTGCAGGCTATTGTACTCGACTGACCTCAGCCTGCATGTTTCCAGGGAATGAATGAGTTTTGAATCCAGGTCTAACTCTCAAGGCCCTGGAACACCCTGTTTCAGCATGTAGCACTGACAGAAACACCACCAGCAACCATTCAATGCCTGTGGAATTTTCTATTGATGCACAACACTGAAAATTTGAAAGAGAGCTGTGCAGGTTTGGGGCAGGAACAAGAACTGAATGCACTGTACCATGAATATCCACAGAAATTCCTAGCTGCTACTGGAATTAAAATGTAGCATTTAAAATATAGTTCAGTAGAAGAAACTATGTTAGCAGCCTGCTGTGATCAAGAAAATTCAAGGATTTATGAAACAGTGTGTGCTCAAGAAGTCCTGGTACTATTATTTGGATACCTACATACAGAACCTAGAAAAGGTATAGATGTAATGTATTGGCCTGGGGATTCTGGGAGATACAGTGCAAAAAAAAAGGGGGGGAGACTTTTTGAAGCCCTATTAATACCTTTACATCAAAAAAACCCCTAGCCATTTTCTCAGGCTCTTTACTCAGCACAAGATAGGCAGGGAAGCCATTTCATAACAGCAAAATCCCTCAATGGGAAGGCCTTGGCAGAACAGAACAGTTCACGGGCATGCGAGAAATGCAACCGACTTACGCGGCTTGCGAGCGTGAAGCTTCAGACAGGGTTAGTCTCGCAGGCTTTCACAGCACTGGAATGGCAGCTGTTATGGAGAAACTCACTTCAGAAGAGAGAAGCAAAGAAGCTTAGGAAGCAGATAGAAAGGGCTGACAAAAGGCAAAGAAAACAGAAATGGCTTTTAATAGTAACACCCCAAGAAGGACTTTGACAGCTAGGAAGGAAGTACGTAGACTAAGTATTAGTGCAATGAAGGCGGGATGAGGCCAGCATCTAACTGTGACACAACGTAAGCAAGATGCAAAACTATCCTATAGTAAACATTATTAAAATACTGGATTATGTAAGTGTTTTTTCCTCATTTTGAATAATGAGACATGTGAGACATGATAGATAAGCCAGATATGATGTTTAATAGTTTAAGAGAGGGCAACTGTACTCTGAAAGATCTATATCAATGGACTGCCTCAGATTTTCACTATTTTCCAAAAAGGGCTCAGTTAAAATATCCCCCCCAACTTTTAAAAAACTTTAACCTATTACATATAATGGCCTTAAGAAATAATTTTAACTTATTGGCCAAAATTATGATTGCATAGTTATGATGGCAGAAGGGAAATGACATTTTCCCTGCTATGAGTAATCAATGTTTGGATTTCTCATTGCATATCTGTCAGGGGACTTGGTGAGTGATAGGGACTCATTAATTAGCAGCAATATTTGCCACTATTGCAACTACATAGCAGAGAAAATACACTTTGTTCTGCAGTTTTTAAAATAGAGTCCCTGCTGGTGAAATCGTTGTAGCCATCCATCCAAATGACAAACAATTACTGTGTTGCAGGAGTCATCACGGGCAGAGGCAGAGAAAGCTGTCAAATATGTTTGCATGGCGCTCCAACAGTGGAAGCTGCTTGTCATCTGATGGGGTGCATACTGGCAATTTCCACTGGGAGCACCCCTTCCCTTTGCTTCTCCCCACTCAAGCTGACATAGTGCTTATCTTTAAGCTCTATGGGGTGGTATATAAGTAGCACACTTTGCTTTATCTGAATTAGCAATACATTGACAGATTTTCTTTTAAAAAATACTATTTGGAGGCAACAGGCACTCAGCTGAGGTGATCACTCTGCTTCTCTCACAAGCAGAGAAAAGGGGCATTAGCCCAATCAGAGCAAAACAAAACCACCTCTGCTGGCTGAAGAAATAGAGACAGTTCTTCACTGAAAAGAAATGATTCCTCAGTGGGCTTCCCCACACTGAGCTTTATATTGTGCAGTCATTAGTTTTTAATTCAATTTTATCTGTGGCTAATCCAATGCAAATTGTGGGGTAAACAGCCAATGTGGTCACCCCCTGAGTTAAGCCATTTCCCTTCGGCCAATGAAACTATGCAATAAGATTTTGGCCACTTTATGCCACCAGATCAGAGGTGGAACTAGCATGAAAGATACAGGCCTGGAAACCTGCCTGCCATCATGCTTATTTGTTACAGCATATGACATATCCTCTCAGACCTACTTCACTGGCCTGATTTGTTGTACTCAATGTTTCATTAGACTCCTGTACCACATCCTTCTAAAAAATCAGGGAATCCATAATATTGTGCCTTAATATTCTGTAAATCTCCCTGACTTAGCAAGTAGGAATGTAGGTCTGAACAGTTTATTAAAGGCATAGGTGATATTAAAATTCTTTTTTAATTGTTCCCTTGAAAAATAATGGTTATATTGAAAATACATTGAGAGTACACGCACACACTGGAGAATACAATGACACAGCTGTTCTTAGAAGCACCTACAAAGAACATAAAGTCAAAATACCATAGCACTTTTTAAAGACTATGGTTTTATGTATTATGCAAGCTTTTAAAAAGCAATAGATAAAATAGAGAATCAGGGAAGTAACAGATCCCTTCTATAAGCTTATACTGTAATAAGCCAGTTTAGTCTTAGATAATCTTGAATGTTGTATCTTGTGTACAAAGGAAGCATATCATTTCCTATACCATTGTTCTTTGGTTGTGTGCAAAAACCGATAGGAAATTACTAAAGATGTATATCTGTCAAACATATTTTAAACCTACATCTAATTATTCCAAGAGTTTTAACCCTCACTATTTCAGTTTATTTCCACACTTGTCTTAACAAGCAAAAGAAACAGAAAGCAGCCCCTACCTCTGTATCACAAAACAAGATTCATATGGCTTACATCAGCAGTTTTAATTAGTTGTAAGTAGCTTCTCTGAAGTCTTCTAAGGAGCCTCGAAGCACAGTGGTTAAACTGCAATACTGCAATCAAGGACTCGGCTCGCTACCTGAGTACCTGAGTACCTGAGTCTGATCTTAGCAAGCTCAAATTCCTGGGTTGGTAAATGGAGTACCCAGCTCGCTGAGGGGCAGGGGGACAATGTGTAGCCTGCATAATTTAAAAATTGTAAACCACCCAGAGGATGCTTTAAGTGCTACGGGGCAGTAAATAAGCAGCACACTTTGCTTTCTCCGGCTGAAAATACCAAAGTGACATACAACTTTCTTCTTCATTATATACCTCCTCTGTCTGGTGGGGCTCATTAGCTGTAAAAGCTTATAATGCCTTTGTAGTCTACACAGCTGTTCTTCTAGAAAAACACCTTATTCAGATATTTGCTCTTATCTCTGTCCCTCTCTTTAAGACAAGAGTGAGGAAGATCTGGCCCTTCAATTGTGACCAACCTGCAACTCCCATCACTCCCAGCCAGCATAGCCAATGACACAGGATGGTGGGAGATATAAACAAATAGCAATCTGAAGGTCCCCAGATCTATCCTTTAGATTATGCTGGGAGTGAGGAAGCTTGGAGTCACCTGTGCCAATAAGAAAACATGGCCTTGGTGGAACGATGATGGGAAGAACCCAGAAATAGCAATTGGGGGGAAAGGCAGTAGTCTAAGGGACTGGAAAGGAAGAGAAAAGCAGCAAAGTGCTGCTCAGAAATCACAGAGACAGAAGTATAGAGATGGCTTCCTGAAATATTAAAGTTTAAATAATCGGCTTTGAGAAATGTTGCATCCTGTGCTAATGGGCAGGAACAGCAAGTGCATTCCTTTGGCAGTTTATCTGCTGCAATACTCTTTTATGACTTAAAATTTCAAAAAAAAAGGTTAAAATTGGATAATGGATGGAGGAGGGGACAGAGATGCATTAATGCAAGAGTTCCTCTGCAACTAAATATAAGGCCGTATTTTAAAAGGTATAAAAAAGGACACTTTCCTTAAATCATTGGGCAATTCTAGCTTCACCATAGCAACTCATAATCACCTTAGCTCTGCTGGGTTTTAAGGAGGACTGATATACCCTCAATTATCTTCTTTCCAGTTCTGAGGCTCCTTGAACCAACTTTGGGCTAGACACCGTGGACTCTGATAAATGTTCCTTTTGCTTTCCCCATGTAACTTTGAAATGCTTGCCAAGTATCTTCCCTCACCCTCTGCAAAGACACACACCTGTTTTTCATGATGATAAAGAGATGCCAGTGTATATGGCAGGATCTGCAGCACTGAGAAAGGGAACCCTGTCAGGGCAGCAGAAACAGTGACAATGACAATGCTCTGAGAGAAGCACATGATGAAGGCAGTCAGTGGAAATAAAATCACGCTGGCTAGGTAGACCATGCGTGTCCCAAACTGTTTCACCATCCGGTCCATGATTGTCGAGAAGAAGATGGAGATGATGCACTGAAGAAAAAGGCCCAAACTTCCCATACGAATTCCTGGAAGGAAAAAAAAAGGGGACAAGGGATTGGATGAAATAGGGAATAATCAGTGAGCAGACTAGCAAGAAGACAGTCAAGTTTTGTAAAGCTAATTGGTCTTAGTTTGGGTGACTATTGTGGTTTTAGTAGTTCAAACCTCTATGTACCTGAGCAGAAGTAGGCCCCACTGATTTCAATGAAGTTATTCCCAGGCAAGTGGGTATAGGATTGCAAACTTTAAATTCTTAATTCTCCCAATTAATGGTTAAGAAGAATTGTTGACTGTTCCATTACAGCAGTTCCACATTTCATAATAAACAGATGGGCAAGATGGAAGAATAATGCATTTAATATTGACGATGCCTAAGTGGCCTGAAAGGATAAACACAGAGTCCAGAAGACTTATTATTTCACTCCTTTCTGTGGAACGACAGATAACGTATGTACAATGGAGCATCATTCTATATACTTCACTGTTAAGACATTTAAAAGACCTAACAGATACTCATTTAATTCAGAACTTGGAAAGGTTACTTTCTCAGACTACAACATCCAGAATTCACCAGGCAGCATGGCCACACAGTTTGATCAGAAATGGAGATTATACTCATGCCAAGCATTCAAGTATCTTAGCCATAAAATCTTCTGAGGTCTCTGCAGAGGCATGGACATTTCTTCATGTGTTTGTGGGCCATGGTTCCTGATTGCTGTGATTGTTCATTATCCTTGTGGGTGGGTACACAAATCAAACCTCTGGTTCTGGCAGGTCTAATAGGCACCAGCATGGTATAGATGTTAAATATTAATGGGATTCAAGCTGGGTCACCTGGACCTTGAGGTCAACTATTATACTGGGAACAATAGCTAAGAAGCTGTAATACTCAAGTTACCGCTTTTTCTTTTCAGGAAAGAAAGGAGACAACTGCTTAAATTGGAGTGGATGTGTGGCCCTTCAGAAATTATTAGACCACAATGCCCAGCATCCCCTCTACTGGCTATGCTGGCTAGGGCTGCTGGGAGTTACAGTCCAACAACATCTGGAAGGGCATGTTTTGCTGAAGCCCAGCCAAGACTGACATCAGTCATAAAAGCTCAATGTTACAAGAGGGGAATCCATACATGTGAAGTGGTACATGCCCACCCAGGACAGATAAGGAGGGTCTTACAATGACTGGGTGCCACAGTCAGTGCAAAAATGGTGTGGGGCAGCAGGCTATTAAGGTTTCTGACCAAGATTTTATATAATGGCTAACAGCTATATCCTAGAGGAGTATGCACAGAAATTCTGTGATCCTACTCTGTAAAAGCAGATCCTTATTCCTTATATGAATGGTAAACTATATTCCCCTAGTCATATAAAAAAATTAATACATGAAAACGGGGATTTTCACAATCCTAACAAGGAAGAGTAGATTTCAGGAAGGCACTCTTAGACCACATGAGACTGGGTGGCTGCCTGTTTCTACAGCTGCTATTCTTCACACAATTTCTATTAATTTTTAAGAACTGCCCAGGATGTATAGAAATCATCACAAAACACTGAGGTAGGAAAACCAGTATTTTCCAGATGTTTTTGACTACAGCTCTCACAAGGCCTAGCCAGCACCGGCACTGGCTAAAGGCTGGGGGAACTGACATACGAAACATCTGGTGAACACCTACCTACTCCTTGCTATACATGTTGTAGCCTATGGGTCTCCTTGACCTTTAGAAAGTTTTTTAAAAGGGAGAAAATTTAACCTTAAAGATTATAATAAAGCCAAAGTAATTCCATGGAGCTATTGCTGAAATGAGTTTTAGAAATCAGTTTCCAGATCCAAGACCAGCACTGTCCTAGGATCACATCGACAACTAACGGGCTTCATTCTTCCCTCCCTCAATTTCCTCCTCCCAAAATTCCAAGCTTAGCCAGAACTATGCTTTTGCAAGAAAAAGCAGCAAAGGTAATTTCATGCAAGTCTAAGCTATAAGAATAAGCTTTCATATCATATAATTTGATGGGCTTTGCTGCTTTTTTAAAAAATTCTATGTTTTAAGGGCACCAGATGCAACCTTTCTTCTCATCCCACCCCTCCTCACCCCATAAAAAGAATCAAATTACCTTCATCATAATGCCGTCTGGCTTCTGTGCCAGGTTCAGCTCTGGGAACTCCCTGATACAGACCTTCCCCAACAAAGTCTGTGTAGAACAGCATGAACGTCATGAGGCCCATCCAGCTGCATAGTTCAGCCACAAAAAGTCGTCGGATTACTTTAGGGATGCGGCAACAGACTCCATGAAGGCGTGGGGCCAAGGCACAAAGGTTCCTAAAAGCCTGGACCAGATGCCTAGTCCTCAAAAAGCTCTGTGGAAGCCAGAACGAGCAGCAGCTAAGGGGTGGGGACTTGGAGGAATCCTTCATTGCAGAGCCGGCCAGCACTTCTACCTGAGCAGCCACCTCCTCTGTCACAAAGGCAGTGGCCAAGACGCAGCCAAGAAAGATGATGGTAAGGAGGCTGAAGAGGCATTCCTCCTGTCCTCCCAGGTAAGGAGCCAAGAAGCTGCTGTCCCAGTCAATTGCTGGGAGGAGGTACCCAATGCAGCCTCCCAGGCTAACCATGAAGGAGTAGACTGAGAAAGCCTGCCGACAGTTGTCAGGCTCCTGAAAAAGGTCTGAGAGAAGGGCCTCCAGTGGGGTGAAGCAGACCTGGCCACAGAAGTCAAGAAGGCCAATGCCCATAATGAGGAAGGTTAACTCCAGGGAGCGGGTATCCAAGGCAATCAGGCTGGCCAGACGATGAGCATGAGGGATGATAAGAAGGCTCAGGAGAACTCCCAGACACAGGACCCAGATGAAAGGCCGCCGTCGACCATAACTGCTATTCCAGTGATCGCTGGCAGAGCCAATGAGGGGCACAAACACCAGGCCTAGAACTGGCCCAATCCCTAGAATTGAGAAAGGGAGGGAAATATTAGCTGAGGGGAAGGGATTGGCAAGTGGGTGGTTGTCATTTGAGAGACGACAAAGCTACAATGTCTGACTAGCTCATTTCCCACACATCCAGAACCAAAGATATCACAAGGACAAAAACAACCTCACCCAGGCCACCTACCCAAAAGGAAAGGAACGCTACCTACCCAAAACCATTGTCATGAACTTTTCTTCCACGCCCACTTCCAGCAACAGAGGTGGCACATAGGTGATGCCCGCAGCCAGACAGACTTCCAAACCAAATGTTAGGGAGTTGACTAACAAGAGTTGCATCCTGCGGTTCTGGAACAGCGTGCTGACCAATGGCCTCTGAGCCATGCCGCCCTTGTACTTCAGCATCAGACAATTGTTCCACGTCCACGACATTCTCCTCAAGATGATCCACAGCAAGTAATCAGAGTCCTATGTCCTTGTTCGCGGCTCAGCAGCAAAAAGTGGGTAGCCATCTTGTATCCAGCACTGAACACTTCTGCTATGTTGGCTACTGGTCAAAATCAACAGAGAGTCTGGACTGGGGACAGGAAGATTAATAGTCTGGATTTCCCCCCCTTCATATTCTGCATGAGAAGAGAGAGAGAAAATTAAGCATTTCAATGGCAAAGGTGCTCACGCAGGCACACTGATTTCAGGGAGACCATATTACACATTTCTCTGCTAGGTAACCTCCCTCAATCCAACCTTTTCCAACCTATTAAGCAGGTTGATACCTTCTTCGCTCACAACTGGGAAGAATCTTACTCTGCACAGCTAAATTACTTATCTTTTCCTTTCTCTAGCTTCCACCTCTAGTATCCTTTGCTGTGTACATTAGGGACACATTTATCCATCTGTTTACACAATTTCAAAACTGTCACACCTTCTCCAACCAACTTGGGGGAGCTGTAGAGAGTGTGCTCAGAATTCTGCCAGAGACACCTGGCTTGTAACAGAAAGGTGGTGGACCTTTTTGGCCCGAGGGTTAAATTTTAATTTGGAAAGGGTCTTAGCAATAGACGAGGCTAAAGGCATAGGACAAGGCTGGAGTAAAGCTGATGAAGCCAGATGAAATATTTGCCAGTCCGGACATCTGCCACCAATAATACAGCTCACTTCTACCCATGCCTACTCAAGCATAAGCAGAGCTTGGAAAAGTGACAGCTTTCTGAATCTCAAACCAGGCAGTGATATCATACTGACACAGAGATTCTGGGAGCTTTAGTCCAAAAGTATTTTTTTTTTCCAAATGCTAGGCATAAGTCCCAATGCAAACCAGAGTTTTGCTCCATGAAAAAGTTTACCAGGCTTCCAATAGATTCTCATCTCCAATCACTGATGAAGGTTAACAGAAGCAGCAGCCTACAGGTAGAATGAGAAAAACCCTTGGGTTGTTTGTCTAGGGGTCAGAAATTCCCACCACAGCTCTAACAGCTTCATAGTAATAAGACTTTCTCTGTTTGAGAGTGATCATGTTTACAGAGCAATCCTATACTTGTCTACTCTTAGACAAGCCCCACCGAGTTCAACAAAACTTACTTCCAGGAAAGCATGCATTGTTTTGGAGCCTTAAACTGGCTTAATTTTATAATATACATGAGTCTTAAAGTGTCAAAGGGGCATACTATCAAAGGAACAACTAGCACACTAATGATGTGTTCTGCAAGCTGTTAGCTGACATTTCTGTCTTAACGAGGCTGTTCGTAATAAACGGACTCTGTTAGCCGCCTGTTCAGAGATTATATGGTACATTAAAATAGCAATTTGCTGGATAAATGGGCAACAAATGCTAAAAGTAGGAAATGTAAATTATTGTAAAATGATGCACATGGTGGGAAAAACAAACAAATAATACCTAAACATTTATCTTGGACCTGACCTAGTGATAATTAATATGGAAAGAGATTTAAGGATCATTGCAGAGAGCTCAATGAAAATGCCAGCCATGAAAAGGTAAGATAGCTATGAAATAAGCAATTATGTACTACACAAAGGGATTTTTTTTTTAAAAAAAATAGAACTATTAATTTTGTAATGTATGGTCATACACAGAAAACTACATATAGCTCTGATCATCTCAAAAAGGATATGAATATCTTGGGGGCGGATTTAAAAGTCACTGTTTGATCAGTAGACTGAAGCATCCCCGTGAATGAGGAAGGGTTACAACATGAAAGACTTTACTTTAGAAGATAAGGAACCAATAATAGGACATGACTGAGGTTTATAAAATGTATATTATGGAGAAAGGATAGGGATAAGTATTCCTCCTTCTTTTGTCATACCATAACTGGGTGTGGGAAGCTTTTGGGGTTAAATTGAATGAATGAGAATCAAATTGAATGAACGAGATTCAAGATGGACAACAATTTTTCTTTACACAGCTCTTAATCAAACTACAGCATCAGAACAGCTGGGTAGCTCAGTGGTTTAGGTATCTGGTTGTGGAACCAGAGGTTGGGAGTTTGATTCCACACTGTGCTTCCTTGACTGAGGCTGGACTCGATGATCCATAGGGTCCCTTCCAGCATTGCAGTTCTAACATGATGGTGATGATGATTTGCTGCCTTAAGATGCATGATACTCGCAGGCTCTGACCTTTTCCTTCCAGCTCTGTCCTCTTAAAATAAGGTCACTGGTGAGGGTGTCTTGTGTCATTCAAACACAAGACCTCCTCACAAGTCTTTCCATGGAAACCCATCACTGTTTTGCACCCATCATCTCAAATGGGACACACAGCTGGACTGAACAGATGGTATTTCAGTTCTTCTCCCCAATGAAACTGATCAATTTCTACTTTTGCTAGGCAACCACTAACGTAATGATTAACTAGATGCCCAAGTTACTGCCACTGAGTTAACAGTGTTATTTGTCCTTCAAACAACCCTAGTGCTCAGTCACAAATATTAGCCACAAAAAGTAAGTAAGCACACAAACAACTGATACTGTTTTTTTTAAAAAAAAAATATAAAGCTTTAACTATATGTTACTTTAACACCCTGAACCTGGTAACATAATACACCTCTGGCAAACCACAGGTTAATGGCATACCAAAATAGACCAGTAGGTGGAGCTATTGTTTCCAAGACTAGAGTTTTCTTGTCCTTAACAGAAGTTTATTCCGCTACAGTTCATCCATAAGCCACTGTGCTATTCCTTGCTGCTGTTCAGAGATTAAAACCAACAGTATGCAGGCCCCAAAGGAGTTCATCTTAATGTGGAGTCTAACAAGGTCATGTTTTCCATGATAAGCAAATTCAATTCCAGGCTAAAATCCCCTCTTAACATTATTTAACCAGCATGTGAAGATGGTGGATCCTTACAGCTTTTGTACTCCTACTTCAAAACCCACTGGAGTCAGAGAAACAAAAGCAGATTACAAATGAAAACTGCCCTGCACGTGATTGCTCAGATACAATATATATTGCAGAGGTCTAAGTATTTGGTTAGGAAAAGGGAAAAACAAGGTGACTTTACTGTATTACCTAAATAGATAAGATGCCAACTGCAATCACAGTATCTGCTTCAGAAACATTTGGTACCCAGAAATGGTTCCTCTTATTTTAGCTGAACAGACAATTCTCTAAACAGAAAGGTTCCATGTTTAAAGGGTTCTTCTTTTTTGAACTTTGAATAATAAGACAGAAATGTCCAGGTGGAAATACTCTAAATATAGGCAGAAAACAGCAAGAGCCAGAGCTTGCTCACAGTAGCCTTACTTCCAAATAAGCAACATGTTTTGGGACAGACGCAGAGGCTAACAGGCAAAGGTGGGTTGTTGTTTTTCTGAGTAGCAGATTTTCCCTTTCTTTTCACTTCAACTTAGCTGTGTTCTTGAGAAGCCCAAAATAACTGGAACAGACCTTCTCCCAACATCTCTCTCTGCCGAATAAAATCTCTCTCTCTCTCTCTCTCTCTCATAACCACAAAACTTGTCCAGATCTCATCTATTGTATAGTGGGGAAGGGGTGTTCAGCTGAGGGCCAAATAGTGAGTTTCTTAAGAAGGGGAAATGTTGAAAGATGCAGCACCACAAACATTCAGGAGGAGATGCCTGTAGTTCTGAGAGTTTAAAACATTTACACACAGAGAAATCTCCCTTAACAGTGTTGCCATTTCCCTTTATGAAGGACTTATCCCTGTCATATCAAAATTCTTACTCATAATTGATTATAAATCACCTTTTCCAGGCAGAAAGCAATGCTAGATCTATCCCACTAAAATTTATAGTCTGTAGCCACCAAGGCAGAACAGTCACAGAATGACTCCAAGTGATTTACAAGGTCCATGTTTCTCTGTGATCTGGGATCATAGTAAATAAGGAGGAATAATAACTTGAGACAGGTCAGCTCCCTTGAACTGACTGATATTTATGCAGCTTTAGAGAAGGCCTACGGGCTGTTTCCCAGGAACATCAAACTCTCCCCAGAGAAGCAATTATGGCCCTTGAGGGAGGAGCTTCTTGGCTTAAAGTTGAGAAGTTCATGGGGCCATCATCTTCATTCTACACATAACTAGTACAGACAGCTTCATGCCTCACATCCTTCCCCCTCCTCTCCCCTAATTCATTCACTCCTCACTCATCTTTGTGGTTTTAATTAATCTGCAGAAGTCTGTGTTCGTTTAGCATACACCAACGTGGAAGGGGAACTACTGTATACAGAAATCAGGCCTGGCTCAAGACATCTTGATGCCTGATCACAACAGCAAATTGTACCCCATACACACCCAAGTTGAGGCGCCTGTACTCAAAGCCAGCCACATTATTTTAGCAGTTAAAGCAAAAACGAAACAAAACAATTTTTTTAAAAATTCAGAAACACTTCTCCCCATCCTTGGCAATGAAAATGCAAGAACAAATTAAATAGCTAACCATTTGTTGCCCTTTCACAACCATAAAAATACATTGCTTAAGGCAGCTCCTTCACTCTGCCTGATGGTAGGGCCAGCTTTGTTACAAACTGCCTATCGGGAAGAAAGAAAATGAGTGCATGCTATTTTGAGGATGAAGATTACATGTTGTAGAGGCCCACTGAGTCATTTCCCCTCCATAGGTGTGGAAACCCAACTGGAAGAAACAAAAGGGGCAGAAATGTGAGTAGGTAACTGAAACAGCTTTTAACAAGGCAAATATTTTCCAGTTTTAAAAACAATTGAAGAAAATATTTTCAGTCTGGTATGTGCTTCTCATATTCTAATAATCCAGCGCAGAAGTAGAACCTCATTTGACAAATTTAGCCCTTAAAACACAGAAGCCGAGAGTGAATTACATCGAAGGGTTTTTCACATCTTCAGTTTCCAGAGGGGTTGATGTGTCAGTCAATCAAAGAACGAACAAAATGCCTATGGCAATTTATGCCTTTGGCTTAATGTTGTTTCCACACTTCTCAGCATTCACATATGAATGGCAAAAGAGTCTCTCTCACCTTCCACTCCATGGATATTTATAAAAGGCATAACATTTTCAGCCATGTGCTCCAACTTGGTGCTTTTCAGATGTGTTGGGTTACAACTCCTATAATTCCACAGCTAGCTATGGCTTCTTAGTAGACTGTGAAATTATGTGAACTGTAGTCTTAACACATCTGGAGGGCACCATATTGAAGAAGGCTGATCCACAGCATAACCTGGTTAGGTTACATACTTCTATGAGAGTACTAGCCTCACAAAATGCACAGAGAGCTACAAGTATTTTAGATTAACCAGCTCTGTATGATCCACTTAGAGATGAAAGCATGTGTCTTAAAGGGTGTGCACTGTGAACAAAAGCCATAGGCTCAACACATTTCAATGTTGTCTTCCTCCTTCCCACTTTTCTTCCTTTAATGCAGTACCCCAGACAACAGGATGCCTGGTTTGGATTTATAGTTCCCAATCTCAGCACATGAGAGGGAGAGGTGACCATCAATTCTCTGCACATACTTGTTGAATTAAATTCCTCTAGCTTTAAACAGTTCCTTTTGACTGCTGGAAAATAAGCTACTCACCCATGAGAATTCTACAAAAATAAAATCTAATCAGATCATTTAAAAACATGTCAGGATGAAACCTTTCTTGGGATGTACCATTACCCTAAAGCCATGAAACTCACACAAAAGCACTTTAAGTCTTTCTGAAGTATGATCTCAGATGAACTCGCATGCATTTTAGACACAAAGGTAACAACATGGGCTATTAAGTACTATCACTCATGTTGATAGTACCTGCTGGTACATCTAGGCAGAACCTGCCGCAGTGTGGGAGGCTGAACAAGAGGGTAATCTAGAACTCTGGAAAAAGCAGTTGAAGATATTTTATAAAATCAATCCTACTACTGTATATTGCTTTAGTTCTAGACAGTAAGCAGGTCAAATCTGAGACTCCAGGGTTCACTCACACGCAAACCAAAATTCACACTATTGTAGTCAACATCTACTGACATGCACCAGACGCTGGGACCTGTTAAGAAACCAGACCAAATCTTGGCTGCCACACAATTTATTTCCTTTACTAGTTTACTACACATTATTTCAAAAAATGTATCCCCTCCCGCCCCAGATTCCTAGTTGCAATATTTCCACAATGAGGCCAAACAACACTGTAACCACAAGTTTCTATTGAAAATACACTTTTATATATATATATAAAAGCAACTCTTTTCCAGGTGAAGCCTTCAGCAGGAGTGGGGGCTGCCCAAAGAACTATACATCTGAATAATTATTCTGGGATGGAAATAGGAGAACACTGCATACATCTGCTGTGAGATCCTGCTATTCCTGCCCCTGGAAATTTTTGAAAAGTCACCACTTTCCCAAAACACTGAGAACTCACCTTCTTCTCTGCTAAGATTCTGGGCTAACAGGTGAACTCCAAGCACACTGGTTTCATCCCAAACACCCAGACAAAGATTCCACAACCAAGGGAGCCTGAGCCTGACGAAGGGAGTGCGCCACTCATTGTGAGAGGTAGCACTTTTGTTTGCAGGAAGGAGGAGGAGGGGCAAGGTTAACCTATATACTTAGCACACCTATTCTGTTCGGTTTGGGAGCCCTCCCTGCTGCCGATTTGCAAAAGTACTATATCGGGAGCTATGATGTACCACATGCTCCCTGATCTGGTGAATCACTGAACCACAAAGCTGTATGTCCTGTTTAAAAAGACTTGCAGCACTAAAACAGCAAACTTTTTTTGTTGGCAAGTCTCATAAAGTTTTAGTATTAGCATATCAGATGTCAGGGCTTTTTAAAACAGAAAATTTAGCAGTCCGGTGGTATGTGATTATAATTTATGTGTAAAGTACGCACTGGTATAACACACCTGTGTATTTTCCTCGTGTATGCATACTTAACTTTCTGGCTTAGAGTCATTTTCCATGACATTTAGAATTTAGAATCATGCATGAAGTGGAAGAGAATCCTTAGAACTGGGAAATTTGATAGCATTAATGCAGAAGAGTGTTACAGTCAAGCGTCACAAAAGAGGTATTATATACTTCAGCAAAGCTTCATTTTGAGCAAGGGATATTAAATGGCAATTGTAAAAAAGGAAAGAGCAAAAGAAAATCACAGAAAAACAAAACAATACACCTTCAGGTCTCAACTCACACTTTTTTTAGTACACATGGGCAGGACGCATCAGATCCTGGAGCAACCAGGAAGTCAACTCGTAAAGAAATATTGATTTTTCTATCATACATTCCATGAAACCATACAGTATTTCTCATGTTGCTCATTTAACTTGTCTTTTCCTGTTTGTGACAGGGTTGTTCACCAGCAACTGGACTAGAGCAGTCAACTGGAAGAAGCAGCTAAACCTATGGCAGGGAAATTGGCAGGTCTTGAGACACACAAAACAGCCTTCTATAAAGGGGGACAGTTTTTGGTGGTGGACTGCACTGTTGACTCGATGGCAAGAATGAGTGAGATGGAAAAGTACATACACTTGGGAATTAAAGGGAAAATGGACTCTTTATTATTATAAAGGGACCAATGGTTTGACTTACAAATGGAAACATGCAAGTATATTTCAAAGGAGTCTTCCCAGAACTGTATTTCAATACAAGTGCAACCAAGAAACAAAGGCCAAAATCCTGTTGCTTAGCATAGTAAACTGCAATAGAGTAGGCCCTCTGAATCAATGGGGATTTAGTGAGTCTGCTCCTTTATATGTTCCATTGATGGATCTACTGTAATTGTGACTCACTTTAGCATAGTAAGTTGCAGTTAGAGTAAGAACATTTGAATCAATGAAAATATGGAGGAGCAGACTCACCAAATTCCAGTGATTCAGTATGCCTATTCTAGGGCAATTTTACTATGCTAAGGAACAAAATTTTAGCCAATGTGTCAGCAAAGAAATGTCACATCAAAACTTCCAGGTTTACAAATTCAGTTCCTTGCAAAGCTCTCAAATGGATGGGAAAAGTTTTGAAATGTGAATTCTGGGAATTGTAATACAAAAATATAACTCTTGCAAGCTGTTTGGATGGGCTGTAGCTGATTTACATTATTTCTCTGTCCGCTGGAGGAGGAGTCAGAACCTTTGGTCCTCCAAATCTTTTGGACTAAAAATCCCATCTCTTACCATTGGCTGTGTTGACTAGGTTTCTGGGATTTAAAGTTCAAAACACCTGAAGCACCACAGATTCCCAGCCCCTAATCAAGAGGAATCACAGATCAAGGTGGGAGCAAAGGTGTGTGTGTGTGGGTGGGAACTGTTCCTTTCATGTACTGCTCTTTATTTTGCAGGTGCCAGTTTGACTACAAACAAAGGTCCCCACAGAGTACGTATATATTAAAAACCACATATCGCCACCACAAAACATTTGCTGGCAGCATGGTTCTGCCAGACACAGTATCAAACCAGATGCTATAGCAGAAGCATCCGGGCCCAAAAAGGTGCATTTAGATCCCACTATGCTTAAAATAAAGCTGCGGTCATGATGACACTCTAGTGAATCTCTCCTGCTGTACCATGCAATCTACACACCCTCCTTTAAATTTCTAAACACCACATCAAAGAAAATGGAAATTCTGCACTCAAAAAAATCCAGCTATCGGTATGCAAAGTCTGCACATTTTTACTCTGAGTTGCTTAGTTGGAATAATTTGGACATTTTGGCAGTGAAGAGTATGATGCTACAGAAGTTACATATGCACGCCTGAAAAAGGGTTGGCAGCTATTCCTGAAGGCCTCTAGGAGCAGCCCTTGCCCATTTCCCCCAAACCTGAACTTCATGTCCAGACAGTTTCAATATACAGTGGTGCCTCGACTTACGAACTTAATTGGTTCCGGAACTCCGGTCGTAACTCGAAATGGTCGTAAATCGAAGCACCATTTCCCATAGGAATGCATTGAAATGCAATTAGTCCGTTCCGTCCGAAGAAAAAAATCACACACACACAAAAAAAAAAACCACTGCAAGACCCATCGGAAACGTGATTAATCTGTTCCGGCCGAAGGGGGGGGGGGGAGAAAAGCAAACAAACTGTGCAAGACCCTTCGGAAATGCAAAAAAAGCAAAGCAGAAAGCAAACAAACCCCGCAAGACCCATCGGAAATGGGGAAAAAAAAAACCCAAAAAGCAAAGAAACCCCGCAAGACCCATCGGAAATGGGGGGGGGGACCAAAAAGCAAAGAAACCCCGCAAGACCCATAGGAAATGGGGGGGGAAACCCAAAAAAGCAAACAAACCCCGCAAGACCCATCGGAAATGGGGGGGGAACCCAAAAAGCAAACAAACCCCGCAAGACCCATCGGAAATGGGGCGGCGGAAACCCAAAAAGCAAACAAACCCCGCAAGACCCATCGGAAATGGGGGGGGGGGGGGGACCCAAAACACAAACAAACCCTGCAAGACCCATCACAGCATAGAAACATAATCCCACCACCCAGCCCAAAACCACACTGCAAAACCCACCCAGAACAGTTTTTAAAAAGTAGAAAGCAGCACCTTACCTTACCAGGCAGTCCGAAGCCTCCTCCGATCGCACACTCTCTAACTGCTGGGGCGAAAGAGCTACAAAGAAGCAGCCTCTTCGCCACCAACGGTTAGCAATTTGAATTCCCCGCCTTTTCCCCCCTGCCTTTTTCCGGTTGTAACTTGAAGCTCCGGCCGCAAGTCGAAGCAAAATTTTGTGGCCGGAGCTGGACGTAACTCGAAATGGTCATATGTCGGGACGTTCGTAGGTTGAGGCACCACTGTATATGTACAGTATATTCTTTTCTTTTCTTTTTCTGCATCCACCCACCCACATTTTTCAGCATTTCCAAACACCATGTGGCACATGATAGGAGCAGTGGGTGGCAACTGCAAAAATTTAGGCCAGCTAAAGATGTTCACCCCACCCTATCTAATGTGAAACATTTGTGGGAAGGCCACAGATCAGTGGCTAAGCACAAGTTTTGGATGTGGAACACAGATGCGCTCCTGCCTGACGTCTCTGGGAAGCCACAGCCTGCCACTTGGAACTGAATGGCCCTCAAGCTGAACTACTATTCTCATCACCACTCACCATTCTTAGGCTGGCTGTGACTGAATGGAATTGAAAGCAATGCAACTGGAAGGCGACAGGTTCCTTAGCTCTTCCCTAGCCAATATCAACCTAAATTTAGGGGCCAGAGGTCTGATACCCACACCTTAGAGGTCTTTTGGACTACAACTCTCAGTCCAGAAAAGTCCGTTTTCCAGGCTCTGGGCAGTTTCCTCCACTCTGTCTCTGCCTAATGCTGACTGACTACAGATGACCACTTATGAAGAGGGGATGTACTACAGGTAACCACTTGGTAAGAATTATCAAGCCACGCAACTGCTCTTTGGTCTGTAGCACCCTGGCAAGGAGAATTTTACTTCACTCTGGTTGCAAATCCAAAATCTTGGAAAGAAAAGGAAAAGATACAGTTCTCTTGGCAGGATATTGCATACCACCCAACTGATCAAATAGTTATTCGCCCCTTTCAAAATGAAAGGACACACACACATCTTTCTGGGAGGAAGTGCACGGGGGGGGGGCACCCATCAGCCCCGCTCTCCTTAAGCAATCTACATTCTTTAGGCTCGTTTTGCTTTTCTGAGACCCAAGACCTGCACCGTTTCTTGCACATACAGAGAAGAGTTCCCATAAATGTGCATGGGCCAATATTTATCATCATTTTTGTTTAAGTCTATATTCCACCTCCCCAAACAATCACACCCAGGGTGATGAACCAAAAGAAACAAACAAACACAAGGTAAAATAAAATACGAAACAGTCATGTAAAAGACAAATTGGTCATGTAAGTTAAGCAGGGGAAAAAACACATACACACAATGTACATACAAATAAGCACTGTGCAGTCTAGTAAACACAAAGCAGCAGTGGGAAAACATGACCCTCCATATGTTGATGGACTGTTCCTCCTTAGCTTAGTGATACTGGTGAGACAGCCACTTCAAGTGGTAGCATGCAAAATCATTGCTCTCCACACTCCACTGCACATCAAGAGGGCCTATGCTGCTTGGGAAAGCAGCCACTAGCGGCAGCTCTCCAGAGCCCTCTGTTTCTTGAATGTCTGGCTCCAAGGGGGTCATTGGAGACACTAGGGGAGGGGTGACTTGAAAGGTCACTTTGTATTGTGGCACATCGTGACTTGGCTCCAAGGAGCCAGACATTCAAGAAACATCTGGTTTTATGCAGGGCTGGCCTCTAGAAGGCAGCAGGCAGCTGCTTCCGCTTCGGGCTGTGTGCAGGCGGTGGGGGTGTGTGCTTCCTACCCCACACAAGAGCACTTCATCCAGACCTGGCAACTCCCAACAATCCTAGCTAGCACTGCCAATACTGTGCCATGACAGAAGATGCAATCTCACAACATCTGGAAAGCCACATATTCTCCATCCCCATCATAAAGTATTTTGGGAAAAGTTGGTGTCAGTATATTCTATACAGCACCTACCAGAATATTTGTTGGCAAAATAAATGCTACTTATAACAGAACCTCCACACTCAAATCCTCTGCTAGGCAAAGAGTTAAGGAACACCTAAGTGAATTTATTTTGCCAACAACTTGCCCCACTGTTTCCAGTCCCCTCCATAGATTTCCATTTTTAAAAATCTGTCAGATGCTATCTTCCTACTTCTGTTAAGCAGTGAATTATGAATTATGACTAAGTTGCAAGCCATCTGCCTTTTTCCACTTCTTCTTATGAAACATATATGCTTAATAAATAAAATGAGCAGTGCCTACCAGGAATATAGTACAGTTGCTAGAGTCTAAACTGATCTGGCACAGAATCAAGATGGTTATGTTTTATCCCTCCCAAGAGACTGAAGACTTCTGTTAAACACTATATATATGAGCCCTACCTGATGGACTGAGAACAGCAGTCTTTTTCTAAGAAACAAGAAAGCAACTCATCAAAACTTCCTTACCTGGAAACCAGGTAAGTAGGCTGGGCCTCAACATGATTTAAAAAGGAAAAGCCAGACAAAGGGAAGGTTGGTTTAGAGCCCTGTTTTGGAAGCTGCAGCTCTGACAGTGGCTCACCTCAAACAAGTTTGAATGCTTGACATTCCTGCCACTTCAGCACAACTTTCCTCCTATTCCACCTTGAAAGACCCTGGAAAAGAGCTCCTTTTCTTTTGGTATGTCCATTCTTGAAGATGGTAACAAAGCAAAAAAAGATAGTAAGGACTCTCCGATAAATCTCAAGACTACAAAGACATCCACTTACATTTATTTTCCTCTCCATTTGTAAATGTCAACTTCCCCTTATGGGATTTTTAAAAACATTTCCCACAAAGAATAAGAAAGTACTGAAAAATCAAAAATCCTTCCAAAAGGAGTTACCTACTCCTGCCAAGGCAGATTGGGCAATATAATGTCTCACTGTATAGTAACTTGTACCAGTTTAATACTATCTTAGCTTCAACACTGAGTGAGGACTAGAATACAGTACATAGGTATTTGTTCTTTTTTCATTTTACAGTCTGCAGAATGGCTTGCAACAAACAACTCAGTCATTCCTTCTGTTTCTAAATTTCAAGATGACTGGGGGTTCATATATTGCCCAATCAGCATAATTCATAACACAGACTGGAAAAGTTACTTTTTTGGACCATATGGGCTGGGGAACTCAGGGTGTTAAGATTCCAGAAAGTTGCTTTTTCTAGCCCTTAACCATGCACAAAAGGGAGACAAGAAACAAGAGAAAGCTTGGAGGAATCCTAAACTTTGCAGAAGTCAAAGAAAAAAAACTTGTAAGAAAATGATAGTGGAAGAACTTTCAAAAGAAATCTAATAAGGAGAGAACAGATGCAAAAGCCTATAAAATGTTGACCAAAGGCTTTGCAGAAATGATGAGAATCAATGTCCTGGAACGTATCATGGCTGGCTGGCTGGCTAGCTAGCTGTCTGGCAGCTCAATTCTATGAATATCTATCCAAAAGTAATTTCTACTACCTGTTTCCCTGAAAATAAGACCTAACCTGAAAATAAGCCCTAGTATGATTTTTCAGGATGCTCGTAATATAAGCCCTACCCCAAAAATAAGCCCTAGTTAAGTGAAACCCCGGCCTCCACCATTGTGCAGCAACCAGAAGAAGATGACCTGACTGTATTTGAGTAAATGTAGATTGTTGTACATAAAAAAATTAAAACATCCCCTGAAAATAAGCCCTAATGCGGTTTTTGGAGCAAAAATTAATATAAGACCCTGTCTTATTTTCGGAGAAACACGGTAAGTTTAGCAAGCTGACTATAAAACCTGAATCACTGAGCAACAGCACTTCATGTTACAACATTCTGTTGCAAGCCCCACTTGTTTCTTTAGTTGCTTCTATCTTACTTTTCTACACCCTCTCTACTCAAGGCAGTTTATTTAAAATATCAGTACCATTATTATTTTTTGGCAAGCTGCTTTCTCAAATACTGTCAGTGTTAAAAGGCAAGACATAAATCAATAAACAAACATGTATATGTATATCAATGAAAAGAGAAAGGGGAGGTACACAGAGGAACAATGACAAAGGCAGTTGCTTTTTCATGCATCAAACTGAAAACAATACAACAGATTATAAAACTCAAAATCATTCCCTCTTCCCAGAAAAAAAAAATGGCAAGACGGTGAAAAGCACTTCAGAATAAGACTTAGTAGCCTTGAACTCATAGGGCTGATCACCTCCTGAAACAATGACAGTGGCATAGTCAGTGGTGAGAGTCAGCATGGAGAGGCTAGATTCAAGTCCTCACTCAATTATGAAGCTCCTTACAAGGTAAATGTGAGCCAGTCACTATTTCTCAACCTAACTCTTATCTCACAAGGCTGTTGGGAGAGTAAAAGGGGGGAGAAGGACCATGTATGCCACCTTGAGTTTGCAAGAGGAATATACCCAACTAGTTAAATAACAATTCAGTATCTTGCATAAGTACTGAAAGTTACTTCGGCTATAAAAAGATGCCCATGATAGGCACAAGGGATGTTCATGATAAGATACAATACATGGTATCAAGGGCTATGTTCAGACACAGTGTTATTGTTATTCATCTCATCATGAACTTCTGGATTCGTCTCAGAGCCAGGATGCCCAGGTTTCAGCTGTGGCCAGGAGTGCATTTGCACAATTAGAACAAGTGCGCCAGCTGCACCCATTCCTGGGGAGGTCTGATCTGGCCACGATGACACATGCCTTAGTTACCTCCCACTTGGATTACTGTAACACACTCCACATGGGGCTGCCTATGAAAAGTCAAGAAACTTCAGTGGGTCCAAAACACAGCAGCCAGCTTGCTGACTGGGGCTTGTTTCAGTGAACATGCAACTCCCATTACAGCAGCTCTACTGGCTTCCAATCTGCTTCTGGGCACAATTGAAAGTGCTGGGTCTAACCCATAAAGCTGTAAACAGATTGGGGCCAAGCTATCTCAAATACTATTATGAGCCTACTCAGGTGTTAGGATCATCAGGACAGGCTTTTCTCTCCAGTGCATTTGGTGGGGACTCTGTTACTGGTCCCAGATTTTGGAACTCCCTCCCACAGGAAGCCAGACTGGCCCCATCCTTGCTGGTCTTCCACAAGCAGGCAAAGACCTTTCTCTTCAGGCAAGCTTCCTCTCAGTGACTGGCAGCTTGAGTGGGATTTTTAAATGGATTGTTACGCCTTTCTGCTTTGAATATGTTTTTAGTATTGCTTTTGCTTACCATTTCTCAGAGTGGCATTTGTTTGTTCCTTTTTAATATTTGTATACTTATTGTTTTTAGCTTTACATATTGTTTTTAATGATGTAAGCTGCCATTGTAAACTCATTGTTTTTATCTTTAAATATTGTATTTTAATGATGTAAGGCGTCCTTTGTAAGGAGAAAGTTGGGGTAAAAATATTTTAAATAAAATAGTAAATAAATAAATTGAAGTTGCTTCTTCCACCACCTCCACCACCCTCCTCTGGTACAAATATAAGGATGAGATCAGAAGTCCCTGCTTCCAGTTTCAATTAAACACAGTCTACATTGTCTAAACAATATTAATCCTAATAAGACATCTTCATAAACTATGTATTGACATTGGCATCTTTCAACTAACCATCATTTATGAAATCAACTGTGGATACTCTGGAATGGTTGCAAAAGCTTCCAAACTCCTTCTACCTGTGTTGCTCACTTATGAGGAGGAGAGAGCCTTTATTCTCAACATGCATACACACACACATCACAATCCCAATACAATGAAGCAGGACATGAGGAGATGACTCTCTCTGAAAGTAAAACCAGGCCCCTGTCACTGGTGACCAACCAAATAGCTGAAAACTGGGAAGCAGAATTTTAGACTACAACAGGCCTAGGGAATACAGTATGTGCCTTCCAGATAGTGTTGATCTGCAATATCCTTCAGCCCTAAGCTAAGCTAACCAACAGTGAAGGCTGATGGTAGCTGCATTTTAAACATATCTGGTGGGAGCAAATTGCCTAAGGTTGTCCAGTACACAACACAAGGAAGAAAGGATCTCAGTCCCTAAATAGCAAGCCATTCTTGAATTCCACCCCCTCAGTTTAACATAGCCATTTTAGACAAAGGAAGCTAATTAACATCCCACACATATCCCTTCCATTCAAATCCACTTCTGCAATTGATTTACTCCCTATGCCACTAATTCACCTTCCTGATCTTCCCAACAAAGTATATCAAGACAAACATAAAAGCAAAAAAATCCATTTTTTTCAAATATATACTGTATGAATCTGAACATGTCTGAAAAAGTGGAGGTATCCCTGAAAGCTATTGAAATATAACAGTCTTTAAGATGCAGATTTGTTTTGTTTTATTTTATTTTATTGTTCGGATATGCTTGCACAGATTACTTCTTTGAAATCCCAAAATTGTAGTATATTTATCACTTAATTCATTTAGAATCTCCCCAGTCAAATGCCTCCTCCCAGTAGTGTACCTGCTGAGAAACTCAGAGGTACCTTTCTACTTGCTTATCTTTCAATCCCAGCCCTAGCAGATGATAGAGGGGAGAAGAAAGGATCAAACACCCCCTACCATTCTGAACATACAAATCTAATCTGAACCTTAAGCAGAGTTGGGCCTGATTAATTCTAAGATGGAAGAACACCAGGGAATACCAGGGATCTTTACGTAAGGCTAGGAAAGAATCTTCCCTGGAAGTGTGGAGAGATGCTGCCAGTCAGAGCTGGCAATACTGGGTTAGATGGACCAATTCTTATTTAGTGTAAGACAGGGTCGTATGTTCCTACACTTACCTGCAAGAGTCCTTTGTGAACCCACCACAAAGAGTGACTTTGTAAACACACATAAGTAAGTCTTTGGGGTTTGTTTGTTTGTTACTTACTTACTTACTTACTTACTTACTTACTTACTTACTTACTTACTTACTTACTTACACATCTAATATCTACATGTTGGACCTAAGTCAGACAGGGAGAAGGGAATTTGTTGTGTTGACCAAACTTTTTCATTTCCAGCTTCTAGTCCCACTTCTTCCCACCCTTCCTTCTTTCCAGCCTTCTGCTTCTCCATATCCCTCTGCTTGGGGCAGGGGAAGAGGTGGAATCAGGATCATGCGTAGATCATTTTTTTCCCCTTTTAAGCTGATTTGCAGAATACCTTGAACCAGCTGGTTAACTATTAAGAACATCATGGAGAACCACTGCTGCTATTTTGTGTGGGATAGAATGCAAAGCTCACCTGACCTCCTTCAACTGCCCCCTCCCATTTCCCTGAGGTAAATGTCTGTACCAGGGAGGATGGAAGCACAGTTATAATTTATTTAATTTCATCTTCCTGAATTAGCTTCAGGATTCTGGTCAACTGAAGGTTCTATTATATTATTGGCCTTTCACCAAAGAACACTGCTAATAACATGCTGCTGGAAGCCTCTTATTATCCAGACTGGAAGTCAGAAATGTTGTTGTGATACAACAGTTTCCCTAGGTACAAAGACAAGAAAACCCACAATCTGGAATTTTAGACTCTGAGACTTATGAATCGGCATTCAACTGCCCAACTGAATTATTCAATAACAATATAATGGTGACTGCAATCCTATGCACATTTATCAAAGTAGGGTAAGCCTGCCGAAGAACTTACTCAGACTTACCTATGAATGAACAGACAAAATGTGCTTTGAATATAACATATTCATTGTTTAGTAGGAACAAAAAGTAAGACATTATCTTAACCTCCCAAAACAAATGTTAAAATGCCAGTTACGACATTATTATGGGAAGTGACAGCAACAGTCATTGGACATGGAGAACTATTTCTGTTCCAGAAAAACACTTATAAATAAAATGACAAGATTAAAATAGAAGTAAAGAACAAGTATTCCATGGAATATCTGAAGCTGCCCAGGCTAGAGAGAGGGGAGACTTTTTATGGGTTCAGGGTTTTTTTTAAAGACCAGTCTTCCAGTTTTTCCACTACTCCCTCCTCCATCACAGTCAGTTGCTGCAGGTGAAGATCCAGGCCATACATCTGATATCAAGTTGAGCAGATAATAGGCAAGGCCTTACAGGTAACAGGAGGCAAACATTTCACATCATCTTAATTCTAAGGTAAGAATAGTTAGTTCAGCACGACACCCTGTCTGAAACACATTTTTTCACAGCTATCCTAAAAGTAGGATGGAAAGAGGGAAGGGGTTGTACCACAGTTTCCAAAACCCCTGAGCCAGCATGCCATTTCAATTTAACTTTTCAAAGTTAACTTCCAAGTTCTGCCTAAAAATGCTAGTAGCCACACAACATATTAAGGTTATGTCAGCAAGAGACGCACAGAATCAGGAGATTCTATGGACGCAGACTGTGTTTGACATGGGGGGAGATGTGGTTCTGATCCTTGTGCCCAAATAGTTCAAGCAAATTCCCATCTCTCAATTTACCCTGCAGGTATTGCATAAAAGGAACCCCCAGACATACTGACCTGTGCTTCATGGAGAAAAGGCAGGATACAAGTGTGATAACTTCAACCAGTCTTCCCCAGACTAGAGCTTTCCAGATGTTCTGGATTATAGTTTTCACTATTCTGATCCAGCAGGGCCATGCTGACTGGGGTGATGACAATTGTAATCTCACACATCTGGAAGATGCCTGGTTCAGGAAAGTTGATTTGGAGCTTTATTTGGGAAGCCCACCCACTACTCTGTGTGTGATCTATCTCATGTGAATAGGGTCTACAGTGGCAGCAACCTTCATACCACCCAGAGCTTAAATGTTTCAAGTTTGTTTGTGAGCAGAACAAAACCTTCATCTCTTCGGAGTATATATCCTCTACTGTGAATACACACAGAGCTGGGAATGTGTTCCAGTCTGGCTATTTCTGAATGACAGCACCTTTGCCAGCTTCCAAGCACAACAGCATTATGTGCCAATGGAAGCCAGGCCAGATTAAGAAATACTGAGGCCCTACAGTATACCTAGTTTAAGAAGCCCAACAAATTACTCGGGACTGTGTATTATTCCAGCCATTAAGTGAAACTTGAAATTTGGAGGAAAATGTATTTAGAATCCCTAATTGTAGCTTACTTACCATGTTCCTAAATCTATCAAAGAAAGGAAGATTTGCTTGCAAATCACATTGGCTGCTATCTGTGCATCCATGCTTTGCATCTAATGTCACAATTAGAATAGTTACTTCTAATATGGTAGTATACACTTTTAAAAAGAGAACAAAAGAAGTTAGCAATTTGTATACAAGTGTATCTGTTTTTTTAAATTATATGAAATATTTTTTTCTAATTCAGAGTTACCATATATCTCATAGTGTGGCCAGGTGACCTGTCTGTTGAACCTGCTGCCCTTTTGGAAACTCTGGATGGGCAATTTCAAGATCCTTAATCTCCTTCCATATTTTTTAAAAATTAAATAATACTTGGGCTGCACAGCCTTTTAAACTGAGAACATCCCTTTGTTAAAGGAGGACATACAGCTGCCTTCACCACAACGCCGGACATTCTAACTGCATCAACTCATGTTATAGTGATGAGGGGAATGTGAGACTACAATCAGGAATACTCCATTCAAATGACTGCCTATCCATGAAGTTTAATGTGTGACCTTTGACTCCTCACCATGTCCTGACCTAAGTAACAGCCCTGCAAGGTAGTTTATGTATTAACTCTATTTCTATCCTGCCTTGCTTTCAAAAAGAGGGAACTGAACAACAAAGAGGAGAAGAAAAGTGAACCATGTACACTGCCTTGTGCTCTTTGGAAGAAGAAAAGTGGAATAGAACTGTAAAAACAAACAAACAACAAATTATGTTTCCTCAGTTGAGCAGGCAATGTTTCTAGACACATCAGAGTTAAGACAGGGTTGAATTCCACCTTCAACCTATTCTCTGTAACTTCAGCATCTTGTCTCCAACATTTTTGCCCCCTGCCAGAACCTCCTCCCTTCCATGTTTGCAAGTTATTATGAAGAGAAGAATAAAAATGTAAATCAAGCCAAGAGGGAAAAGCATAAAGTAGCCCCAAACAGGTGCCCTCCTTAACCTCTAGGCCATGGTAGTGGGCAGGGATTAAACCCTGCACCACATGACCACAGCCCTTGTATTTATATGTCAGTGTGTAAAACCCACCCTGCTGAGCAGCCTTTTCTCTGCCTGAGGCTGGGGGCTTTTGCTGAGCTCTCGCCCAACAGATACACAAAGAGGATTAGCTAAGAGCCTCTCGGCCCTGCAGAGTAATCCGTCAAATTATCCCCTTGTTGGTGTTACTGTCCTCTTCAGAGAAGGAGCGGGGAGGGGAGAGCCTTCCAAAGGCTTTTGAAGAAGCTGAAATTACACTTGAGCCTGAAACAGTCCACCCAGCTGCTTCCAGCTTGAGAACCACAATAGGATGGTTGTAAACAGAACACTGAGTGTTGCAGGGCAAGTAGACAGACCCACACTGTTAAAAAGGGCAGCAGCCTCCCCCATGTGTCAAAATCCAACAGGTGGCCCACCAGCTCCCCTCCCTCAGTTCCTTTCTGTCTCCAGTAACAGAACAGCAGCACCAGAAAGGGGGATGGCAATATATACTGACCTTCTCCTTCACACCCCTTGCCTCATTTAGGGAAGGAAGGGGGTGTATATGTGTGGAAGTTGAATTTATATTAAATAGCCATGCCTCCAGCATTTCTTCTTAGCTATGACACGTTCAGGGCCTTTGCATCTCTCCTGTTTCTTGCTATACAGAGAAGGGATACAATCACCAGCCCAGGTCAGGTGCTTCCCTAGTCATCCTAACCTATTTTTGACTATTAGAATGTGCTCCTGAACACATCTGAAATCACACACGTCTCAAGAGGGAAAAGCCACTATGCCAAGAAATGCCATCTCAAGGATGTAATTTTGCAAACTATTCTCACACAAATTCCTCATATGGTCTGGAAAATTCCTGGAAAGATCCAACTCTTTTGTTTTATTTTTGTTTTATTGTTTACAACACTGGTAAATTAGCCCTTTTCTAACGTTATACCACAGTTCCCAAGTTGCAAAATAGGGAGAAGACAGTTCATTAAAGAGTGATGATTACCTGGGCACAAGCTCTATTCATTTCTATGAAAAGAAGACACGTTGTCCTTTTACTGAGCTTATCATCTAAAAATTCACTTTCAGACTGAGATTGTGTAAAGTCTCTTTACAAAATCTGGAGCTATTTGCAAGATCAAGAGATTTTATTATATTAAGTAGTATACAAGTATTGTAAATAAGAATAGATTAATTAACTAAATTATCAAATCCTAGTAAATTATACTGTCATAGTTTTTATCTGAGCAGTTACTTTAAGAAGCAGACAGGGAGGCTGGTATCATCTCCTTTATTTCAGCTTCCTGGTAAAGGAACAGTCAGCTGCACATCACATGCATGGCAGTGGACAACCAACATGTATGTGGTTTGCAATAAAACAGGTGCAGGCAACTCTGGCCTTCCAGAGGCTTTTTAGCATATGGCTCCCATCAACCTCAGCCACCAAAGCAAATGGTGAAGGATAAATGGGAGCTGCAAATCTTTGAAGGGCCAGTTGCCCAACCTTGCTATAGAAACTGCAAAAGATTTAGTATAAACATGAATTTTGGATCTACTACTATTTCTTTCATGGATCTCCCACCTTTGCTCCAAGGAGCTAAAAGCAGTGTACATGTTTCTCTCCCACCCTTATTTTATCCCTACAACAAACCTGAGGGGTAAGATAGGCCAAGCTACAGATCCACATCTTATTACATTTTTACCTCCTTCTCCCTCAATTTCCCCCCACTCTCAATGGCTGTGTGTAGGGATTCAAACATGGACATCTCAAGTCCCAGTCTGATATTAACCATTACATCACCCTGCAGACTCAGTGTGTCGCTACAAGGTGCTTCTTTTCTTGTATTACCTTCCTGTTCCAAATAATAACTGAGTGAAAACTTCCATTCAGGGTGCTTCCTATCAAGGTTTTTTATCATGTAGTCACCCTGTCTCGTTCACAGAATTTTACAATGACACCTTCCATTGGTAATCGCCCTGTATGTCAATGTCTTCTTAATCTTTTTCCTCCTCCATTAAATCTACTAAGAAGGGAAAGACACAGTAATTAAGTTGCACAATGTCCTTTGATTAGTAGTCCTAGAAACCATCCATCCAGAAGCACCTCAAACAGTCTTTTTCCAGACATTACAATTACATTCCTAACATTACTGAGGTACAAAATCCATCTTATTGTCTTAATGAGAATCAATGACATGATACATTTATCATTTTGTTTGCAGACGTGCTCCCACAAATGGTGAAAGATGTTTGTCATACCAGAAGGATCTTTCTCACCCGTATACCCCAAATTTAGCATGCTTGGTTTTGCGATTTGTCATTGGAAGGTAAACAAAGGCTTAATTTGTAGATCTAACTGCTGAGAAATGTATCTCTGAGAAAATCCTGTTGTGGGAGGGGAAACAGGTTAATCAGAAGGAACAGATATTCTGCTTAACATCTACTACAACCCACTTGTTCTTTGGGGAAGCAGATCTGATGATCTCAACAAAACTTGTAATTCAGAAACAGCAGGAGACAGGGCTGTTTTTAGAATGCATCTCTCAAAATACCATGCTAGAATGCCATGCTTACATGTAGGGAGATGTAGTCTAAAAGTATAAGATTTCTAAGCTGTGACTGGAGGCAAGAAAAAAACATACGGGGGTGGGAAAAAATATCAGCCCTTTGTCCTACACACTTAAAAAGCTCAGGTTTCCCCTCACATTCATTCTACCTCTTTTAATTCAGGTACAAAACAAAAAGCACTTTGAGCTGCAGTACCCCTGATAAACTTCAATTGGATCCTCTAACTCTGAAACAAACATGGGGCAAGGAACTGTGGAGAAAGGTGAACCAGGATTTGGAAGACTTGTATTCATTATTGGTTATCAGAGACCAAAATGTCCAGGAGAAAAGACAGAAAGCTTGGGTCCTCCTCCAGCTTCCATTATCCTTGAACACTGACCACATTGTTAGAGAATGATGGGACTTAGAATTCAGCATTCAAGTGACACAGCCACAAGGTTCCCATAAAGCAGAATCTGGAAAATTAAGACTCTCTGGGGTTTTAGCAAGCAGCAAGCCTCAGAATTCAGCTGTAATCACTCATTACATCCATAACATGGGGACCAGGGTTAGAGGACTCTGGCCTTCCAGATGTTGCTGAATTCTAAGTCCCATCAGCCTCTGACAGTATGACCAATGTTCAGGGACAATGGAAGCTAGAGTTGAAAACATCTGGAGGACCCAGGCTTTCTGTCTTTTGTCCTGGACATTTTGGTTTCTGATATCCAATAATAAAAATAAGTCTTCCGAATTCCAGTTCACCTTCTTTCTCCACAGTTCCTTGCCCCATGTTTGTTTCAGAGTTAGAGGATCCAGTTCAAAGTGATGAAGGCCACAGATTTAAAAAGGCAAAAGGGTGCGGGGTGGAGGGGGGAGAGAATCAGTTTCTCTGCCACATTTTCATAACTGGAAACTCTGACACTAAGTTAGCAATGGAGGCTCTGAAGAGTTTCAGGCTCCGTCTACACTCCCAGACAGATACTTTGTCAGCTTAACATCACTCCATGGTGTCAAGAATCTGAAAAATGCAGTAGGCTTTAGGAAGGTCAGATTGAAGAGAGCTGCTTCAAACACTTTCTCTCTTCTTACGAACCATGGTCATGCCATGAAAGACAATTTACATTTTTGATTTCACCTCCTGATCTCAACCAGCACTACACAGAAGCCTTTAGCAAGATGTATAGCCAAAACCTGAAAAACCCAAAACTGAGAATAGCTAATTGATGTAAGCAGTATCTCAGCCTTCCTTAAATCCAGAAGGTTCTAGTGGAAAAGTCAACAAATGATTCTTGAGAACAACCTGTGTCAACTGCAATGTCTCCTCTGCAATGTGCCAGCTGGCCAGCCATGGAGTGGGTCTCTCTGGGTGCTCTATTCCATTTCTCCTATACCATACCCCAATTTAGACAGCATTCCTTAGCCCCTGATCATGCTCAGTCCCTACTTAATATGCTGTTTCAAGCGAGTGACAGTTGCCACGTAATATGTTTTATTCCCCATAATGTTTGTTCTATCTCTGCAAACTTTGAGAGTCCTTCAAGCAAAGTGTGCTGCTTATATACTGCCCAATAGCACTTAAAACATTATCTGGGCAGTTTTATAATTTAATTAGACAGGCTACATATAACCCCGCCACAGCAAGCTGGGTACTCAGTTTACCGACCTCTGAAGGATGGAAGGCTGAGTCAACCTTGAGCTGCCTACCTGAGCTGGTTGGGATCAACCTCAAGTCGTGAGCAGAGTCTTGACTGCAGGACTGCAGTGTAACCACTGCACCACAAGGCTTTTGTCAAGCATACTGGTACCTCCCTCTTCAGTAGTCCTATTTGGGCAGCATAACCATCAGCTCTCACCGCCTGGTCAGAAATACACAACACGTGATTTGCATGTGCCTCCCTGTATGTTTTTTTCAGATCCCATTCCCCCTCCCTTTGCAATTTTTAGTTGCACAGCAATGCAGGAGAAAGCAGCATTTTCACTTTTTGACAAGTTGCACAGGGAGTGCATGCCTGTTTTTTAAGCCAATTTATGCCTTCTGAAGGACAACTCAGCATGGAAAGAAAATGAGTGCTACTCACAGAACATCTTTCAAAAGGGAAATACAAAAATGAAACCTGTTGTCCAAGCACTTGGCAACAGACTTTGTTTTTGTATCTTTTTTGGGGGGGTGGGGGGGTTTGGGGGCTGAGTTGGCAATACATTACAGATCACATGAGTCTGCTTTAACCAAGAGAAATCTTTCCAAAAATTCATAGCATATGGAAAGATTACAGGAAATTAGCTCATTTTAGTGCCTATTGAACTTAGGTGACCTTTACAGTAACTCACATCTGAATTTATGTAGCATTACATGCAAATAAGCAGGGGGAAAACAGAGAAAAGAGATGAAAGGAAGGAGAAAAGTCTCAATGGCCAGTCATTACAAAAAGGAACTGAAATATGAACTTATCTAATACAGAAATCTAATACTGCACAGTTTAGCGAAATTTATGTTCCTTAGGACTATAAAATGCTAATCCAGCAGTAGAATATTCAAGTCACACTGATTCAGGAAGTGCTCAACAAATTCAATTTGCTTACAGCCTCTTCACACAAGGTTTAAATTTCCTGCATGAATATGATTGCAGTGGAAGAAAGTGTATATGCAGGCACACCATAAAAGAACAGCATGTCTCACCACAGACAGACATCACAGGAACACACAGCAACTTCAGGATCTCCCAAATCTCACTGTATGTGTACACGTTCATGGAAGTCAAGCAATGGTACACACAATAATATATGAACAGAGCTTGGAGAAATATGTTTTTTTAATTACTAGACAAGTGATTGATTAATTGTAGTATTAAAAATCTTTCTGGCCATTGCCATTTCAGCACTGGCCAGAAATTGGTTTTTTAATTTAACTTTGTGAGGGATGCTGTAGATGGAGGTCCACATCTGGAATGCTGCAGCATGACAAGTTTTAATCAGGAACCAGATAGCACAAAGTTGAGAGCATGTTTTCAAATTCTCCTGGATGTTTATTCAGGCTGGACACTGAACAAAACAAGATGGGAAGAGAAAAGGTGAGGCAGAATGTTATTTTTTCCCAAATCTGACATTTGTCATTGCCTTAACAGGGAATAGAGGAAGAGTTATATAGACGTGACTGGACTACCCTCAGTAGGTGCAAAACAACTATAGTAGATTATAGAAGATGCAACCAGAGGCATAGGAATAAACAGCAATATTTCCTTATTTCTGAAAATAAAATCTAGGAGGGACTTGGTTTCCCCAAATGGGCAAAAGTGCTGTACCAAATGAGCATGGTAGGCATAGCTCATCCTGAAGGAGACCAGGACTTCTCAATTTTGGTGTCTATAATTCACTGAAAAAAACACTTCTCTAGCCTTTCTAGGAAAAAAGCTACAAATTCCTTCCTTGCTGCAGCTTTTCCTTTATAAGTCCCCCCCCCACCTCCAATTTTTAAAGTCAATTAAAGAGTTAATTAAAGGCTTCCAAACTGGGAGCCTTTAACCAAAATGAACTTTGCATAGGAAGTACTATAGCAAGCCTGATTCTAAGTAACGCAAACCTCTCAGGGAGATTTTTAAAAGAAAGACAGGAGGAAAGGCATGGATCTCAACAAAAATTTCAGGCTTGTGTTGTCTGGTCAGTAGGAAACAAAAATAACTAAAATGAACAATACCTAACCAGGCATTTCTGCCTCCATGTGGACAAGTCTTTTATCCTGTTTTGAGCCCTAATCTGAACATACAGATTTCTATAACAGAAAACAGAAGAGAAATATGGTGGACTTTAAATTAGCAACACTGGAGACTGCTTTGATCAAGAAATGGGAAACAAAAATTTCAGATTGTTTTAGCTGATCATAAAAGGTTAAATGAATGAGGAAAGACGTTGAAGAGAGGAATACAATCTGAAATCAGAACAGCTTATGATGGCATCCAAACATCAGCAGGAGGGGAACAAAGAAAAGGAGGAAGTGGTGGTTGATGTAGATGGTGAGCTAGATAAGAGTCAACAGAACCCAAACTGGTTGGCAGTATCCAGCATCAGTAGAGTATATAACCTTGTCTTCCAAAACAAAGTCCTCCATCCAATTGTTACTGAATGATCATTTCCTTCAGTTTAAAGATATTTCCTTTGGTAAGACAAGCATAGCTGTCTCCACAGAACACACACATTGCAGGCAGTTATATAGTGTTGCTGTATCGCAATATTCCTCTCTCATGGATCAACAGTGCTACTTATAATTTTAGCATAAGGAATGGGGTTCTGCACATCACTCTAAACATTGCTTCTAACTGCATAATTGTCTTCCAGATTTGCGTGCATGTGCGTACAAAGGGAGCCCTGCACCCACCTACAACTGTTGGGTTGGAGATGTTTACGACTGTAACTGCAACCAGCAGGGTCCAGTACGAGGGCTGACTGATGGATCTTGTAGTCCATACATTTGACGTGCTGCAGGCTGGGGAAGGCAGGTGTAGAATATGAAATATTCCCCAGAACAGTAAATTATAATCTTCTCCAGCCAAATAGAGGTGCACCACTGGCTTGACAAGTAGGGCCTAATCTGGGAACAGATCTTCAGCAGTCAATCTAAACCCTGTGTCCAAAGTGTACAATATTACAGTCTGGTTCTATGAATCCATAAGATTTGGAATAATACAGATACTGTGTATCTGGATATTATAAAGAATGATACTTAAAGGGTATAGCTTCTTTCAAACAGGCTTCTAGCAGCCCTCTCTCTAGGTATTTCAGTACTAGCATTAACTAGGCAAAATGAAGAACCTGTATTAAAAATGGTGTTCGATACACAGATTAGAACATCAGCAGAAAAGACTTAACTCATTTAACACTCAATTGTTCATACGTTTTTGTTAACTAATAGTTAATGTTGGATATGGAAAAACTTTAATTGTGAATACATTGAGTTTCACTTGTGTTAATTGTTAACATTAATGTTAGAAACTGTAGGACTGATATAAGATATATATTTTGGTTGACTCCACTACCTGCAAGGACTTCATTCTATTGTTAGCTCAGAAGTGATCCTTTAGGAGTTTAAGCTGCCTTCCTTAACCTGGTACATGTTCTAATCGCCCCACCACCACAGGGGGAATCCCACTACTACAGATTTCGTGGACAAGAAGTGGTCTTGTTCACAGAAGCTCACATTAAAATATAGCAGTTAGTTTTTAAGGTATCGTATTTTTTACTATCACAGATGAATATAAAATGTGAAAAAAATAATGTTGATATGCCTCTAAAAATAACTAGACTAAGATACTTGTTATATTCACCTGTTATCAGTTCTTACATTTTGATCCTTTTTACCAAAAAAAAAAAAAAAGTAACTTTTTTACAGGTTATTACTTTAGCCCTTTACCTTCAGCCTCAGGTTTGATGCCAAGAGGGAAGCCTTGTCTAGCAGGCACCGCCAAGGGAGCTTTGCTTTGGGGAACCACACTACTCAACATCTCAGCCATAAGAAGCTTTGAAGAGATTAAGACACAATGTTCCAAGTTTTATTACTCTTCCCTGATTGAAGTTAAGAGCATGACCTTGGGCTTTTCACTGAAGAAGAATACACTTTGAATCCCAGACACACAACACTAATGGACCCTTTTGTAATCACATGGTAGCTAATGCCTTTTTTCCCCATGGCATTTTTCTGGTCTGCAATTCCATCTATTTATATCTCTGTCACAGCATTTTAATGCTATCATCCCTCTATTCAATCTCTGACCCTCCCGAATCAGCTCCCTCTTTGTAATTTCCAGAATAAGAAGTGAATGTGGCTTGAAAACCTGAGAATCTTCATGGACTCATGAATGCAATACTTGGGAAAAAATGTTATCTTTTTTTTTTTTTTTTTGAGAGGGGGGCTATCAGATTCCCCCCCATACATTTTTCCAACTATTGTATTTCAGCTGTTAATTATGTGCTGTGAAGTTGCTTCTGACTTATGGTGACCCTATGAATTAATGACTTCCAAAAGGTCCTCTCATTAATAGCCTTTCTTGTATCTTGCAAACTAAAGTCTGTGGCTTCCTTTATTGATCCAATTCACCTCATATTTGATCTATCTCTATTCCTACTGCCTTCCACTTTTCCTAGCATTATTGCCTCTTCCAATGAGTCTTGTTTTCTCATGTTCTGCCGAAGTACAACAGGTTCAGGCTAGTCATGCTTATCAACCACTGGTGGATGAAAGTGCCATTGCACATGGGACTTCTTGTTTATTGGCATGATAAACAAATATTCAGATCTGAAAAATCAATGACTATACATAAAAATGAAAGATTAGGAACCCTTTATGGCAAAGATTGAGATCTCCCCAAAACCAGCCACAAAGGTCAGAATGCCCAGGTATTGCCTCAACAATTCCCAGAGCCTAGGACTAGTTCCTTTTTACCCAATAACAACATTACTGTACATTAGAATTGTAACTAAAGGGATTGTGTCATTTCTTTTGCAGTGTGACTTTCTTATATCGTTCTTATTTTTAGAATTACTGCACTGTGGCCTCACTAAATGATGGGGGAGGAACATCATATGGTTCAAATATCAAAGCAATGACAATATGGAAGAAAATAAAGTGTTTTGCACCACTAAGGCCTGTAGCTTGTAACATTCAGATGGTTTTCAAAGTAACTGAAAGTGACAATTTAGTTACTTTTGAGAAATAGGAGAATATATTATTATCTTCCCCTCCAAAAGGGGAATTAGCTAACTAAATGTTTTCAAATGGGCCTTTTTTCTTTTTTTTTAATTGTCAATTCTTTTATTTGTTAAAACCTAACAAAGGAACACAACAACTGAGAAGGAAATACAATGGAACAACAACATTCCCGCTATAGCAGGCTTCCAAATAACTACATATCCATATGTAGTTGTTGTCTACATGCCATGCATTCATATGCCAATAGCCCTGTAAGATCCTCTTATCATTGAATTACAGGAGGTGGCCATGTATCTTTTCAGTGTTGTAATACAGTCAACCCTCGACTTACGAACGGCCCTAGTTACGAACATTTTGACTTACGAACCGCTCTGATAGAAAAATATAGCCTCAACTTGCGAACTTTGCTTCGAGTTACGAACCGGAAAAAAACCGCGCGGGAGGCGGGGAAAGCGCGAAATTTGAACTTTCAAGGTGTTCTGTTGAAAAGGTGTCTGTTCCCTCCTTCCCTCCCTCTTTTCTTTCCTTTTTTTTAAACCTAAGTCATCTTAGGTTAAAAGGAAAAAAAGAAAAAAATTCTGCCCCTAGTGGTAGGAACGGATTAACCGGCTTTGCATTAGTTCCTATGGGAACTAATGCTTTGACTTACAAACCGCCCCTCGACCTAAGAACCAAAAACAGCCGGAACGGATTAATTGGTTTTCAATGCATTCCTATGGGAAATGCTGATTCGACTTACGAACTTTTCGACTTAAGAACGTCCTTCCAGAACAGATTAAGTTCGTAAATCGAGGGTTGACTGTACAAGTCTTTTGGTGACAGTAGGGGAACAAAGTCCATTTCTGCTGACCAGTAGTTAAGCTCCAGGAAGCAAGCAGATAATGTAGGAACACATAAGCATTAAAAAAAAAAATCAAAGTATGGTCTGATACACAATTAATACACACAATTATGTCCCCCCACCCCCACCACCAAAAAACAAGCCTATGACTGGGCATGACCATAGCATATGTTTGAGAGGGATGCATCAGGCAAACTGCAGTTCCAGAACTTAAACTATTTACTTAGGCATTTCTTAGAAAGCTGTTGAGGCATCCACCATATCCTGAACATAATTTTTTGCTGGATAAGCCGAAGTCCATAGATACATCAGGTATACTGGCTAACACAGCATTCGTTTGGTTAGGCAAGATTGAGCAATCCATTTTCCTGTCCTATTAATCCCTAAGAGCTTGTATATCATATTTATTAACTGACAACAGATATTTAGAAAAAAATAATATGGGTGCATCTTCCTGAACTGACTCAGGAAGAGACACTTATTCATTTCCAAGTGTGCAGAAGACTCTGAGGCACTCAGTGTGGCTGGGTCATATTCAGAAGGGGGCCTTGGTGATATACCTGTAGCTAACTAGATTTAAAAGACACATTCCAAGTTCTGACCATGCTTGTCACCTGCCACATTCTTTCAGTACAACTTTGGCCTTGTAAGCTCTCAGTCATCTCCTTTTGTAGAAAGCTTAGTCTCATAGTAGAACTGGGATGAGAACTGATTTATAATCAGATTCTGTTATCAGGAGAATCTGCAAGGATCTCAGAAAAAAGTTAAGAGTTTAGTTTGCCAGTAGAGAACTGGTTCAGAGGTCTCTGTGTGGGCATATCTTTCCTGCTGTACTTAATACAAACGCTCCAGTGTTAATACACAGCATTACTAGGAAGAATAAACAAAACTGCTTATAAACATGAATGTTGTTACTTACTTGTGCATCACATGGACAGGGTGAAAATTGAGACAAGTCTTTCAGACAGTCTCTGGAAATTGCAGAGTACACTTTCTCCTCCCAACAGCCCTTTATGTTTAACGTCTTCAGATGTTTGCCCACCTCTGGCTGTGTTTACCTGATCAAAGTTCATGAGGAACACATATGAAATGGAAATGTAACTGGGAAACACAGTAGGCTCCTCTGCCCACCATGCACACACAGACTACAAGGCTCATCTGTCAACTTTTAAGATAGGTCTACTTTAAAAATGATTTTAGAAAGCTGGGCTCCTACTATTTATAAATTGCATGGCGTTTCAGCACTGAAGTTCATTTTGCAGATGACAATACATTTCACCAGCCTGAATCCTATTGGTATTCATGTAAAGTTTCCATAACTCACTATCGCTAATTATGACTAACGATGAAGTGTTGGGATCTATTTTAGTCATATATGCAGTCACACACCTGCTTGCACAACCAAGATGTGGCCTGGCACCTTGTCAATTAGTCAAAAACGCAAGGTTGGGTGGTTGTGAGATTCTGAGAAATGGAGTCCAGAAAAATGTTGTTCCTAACTCCGGCAGAAATATAAATGTATTGGGCTCACAAAATCCTTAGACTGGCCATCATTTCAACACACAATATATTTCAATTTTGATATGTGCCAGCTTTGCAAGTCATCCATTTTCTAGGGAGAATCAAGCTCCATCTGACAGATCATTTATGAGCAGATCTCAGATGTAAAAAGGCAACTACCAGATCAACTGGCAGATATAAGGCTTTGGAATGAAATGCTAGCCCATTCTTTTGACTAGTCTACTGTCAGTAGAGGAGAATGATGAATAGCTATTGAGGCGAGGGACAGAGACATTGTTCACAGAAATCAAAAAGAGATGAAAAGAGCCCTGTTGCTGCATCATCTTCCCCCTCCGGGAACATAGCTAGCCCATGCTGCTCTGTCCAATTCTGTTGGCCACAGTGCAGCTTGAATGCCTGCTGTTCACATTTCAGATATGCTTTCATGAAGTAATGCTCATAATTTTATCCTGGTGGGGGGAAAACTCCTCATGCCTTCAATACCTCTCTAAAATGGCCTGGCCTTGAGTGTCCTTCTCCTACAAGGGGTAGATCTTTGTCCTCCACCAGGCAGTAATCAGTCCAGCTGATTATCTAATTCTGCCACAGATATCTTAAAAGTCTTGACTTAATGTTATGCAACACACAAGCCTTATTTTGTATGATGTTACAATAAAAGTGACACCTTAAAAACTGACAACTTTGCCCCAGTCTGAGTATTTGAAGACTGTAGCCCACTTCATCAGATGCATAAAATGTTGTCCAGAATTTCAGATATATATGCAGGGGTGAAACTGAAGACTGTGATGTCAGAGTGAAATTGTAGTTGATTATAAAGTTTCAGTCTTATCATTCAATATTTGAATCAGGATAATGGTTTCTTACCTATATCCATTACTTGGCTCACCTAGTGCCAGGATGTCAGGTGCTATCAGTAATAATTTTGTGAAAAGTAAGTGCTAATAATGTAATGGCCATTGCCAGTACTTTCCATATTGAAGTTCTCTCTTACTTTTCCATCTACAATACCCCTAACTATCTATACTGAAATTCTGGATAATACTACATGCATCTGACAGAACAGGCTACTAACAGAAGCTAATGTTGTAATGAATGTTAGGAGTTTAAGGTACTGTCAAAGAACGCGGCCAAACAGCCCGAAAAACCTACAACAACCATCAGATCCCGGCCGTGAAAGCCTTCAAGAATACATACTGTCAAAGACTCTGCTATTTCTACTTTACTTTGTTCACCTCAAAATGTGTAAAGCCAGGCCTGCAGCATCTGGCAGGATACCCTCTTACCACAAAACCCTCTGCTTTTCTGCCCTGCAATTCTATCTGGACTGTACCTTTTGCTAAGAAGGACACCAAGACTCCCACTGGCAAGCAACAGTCTAAATTAGCAATCCTGTGAAGCTCTAATGCATGGGGAGCTTTCTTGTCTCAAAAAGATGACTGCAAGATATCTCTGCCTACCAAAGCAGCAAATATGGTCTTTCCACCAAACAGAATTACAAACCTTTGTCTCTAGTAGTTCTCAAAAATGGCACATTGACAGAATTAGGACACAGTGATATAGCAATATTTACCAACTGCAAAAACGGCAGCAACCGAGATAGTTTAAAGCTATCTTAGTATAACAACAGCAAGAGTTGATGTTGATTTTAAGTCAGACATTCAAGTCTGAAATTAAATCTGCAGGCTTTTGGGGAAGAGAAACATTAAAATCCAAGCTATCAGTTATACACACTAACTTGATAACTGCTATCAGATGGCAGCAGCAACACAGAAGAGCTGCTTTCTCTCTTGCTTTCTCTCTCAGAGAGGGAGGGAGAAAGAAGTAAAAAATAATCCACATTCAGGTTCCTATGCATTCCCATATTTTGATAAATTTCTAACTATTTAAATTATAAATTTTATTTTTGAACATTAACATTACATCTTTAGAAACCGCCATGCAGAATTCCAGATTCTGCTGCAGACAGTCTGCACCAGAACTCTGTCAAGATATCATGGCAGCCTTCTAGGTTACTAGATCACACCATAAATCATCAAAGCTCTGCACTGCAAAAACTCTCCTTTCGTTCACTGAAGACTGCATGATTAACCTCATGGCTTGTTCAAGTCAGGCCCAGAGCAGGTGATTATGACTGTAAACAGTTGGAAGAGAGATTGTTTCCAGACCAAGGAAGGTCACTGCTATATCTCATGAAAGATGCAGCTTCTCCTCCATGCTCTTCATTTTGAGAAAGAGATTTTTATGACCAGAATGTAACCACATCACAGGGATTAAGAAATGTTTTTATGGAGTGCTGCAGACCCTGGCACCTGCTTGCTGAGAACATATTCCAGTCCCCGTTCTGTCTTCCAACTGAAGCAAAAATAACAACTGAAAGTTATTTGAGCTGTGTTCCTTCTGCTCCAGGTCTGATTTTCTCGAGGCTGCTTTCCCTTATACTCAGACTGGCAATATGTTAAAATAAATATTTTCAAACTGAGCAGAGGAGCTCCTTTCTGTTTGAAAAGAGGAAAAACAAAAACAGAAGTTCCACAAGTTCAAAAATCATCCTAGGAACTAGCAGAGAAGAGATGAACAAGTTCAACAATACAGCAATGACAATAATTTATTCAGTATTTCCACAGAACCAGGAATTTAGATCATCATCAAGAGGTCCAAGGTTTCACAACCTTATAACTTCATTTTTTTGTTCCAGCCCCAAACTATGTTCCATATAAAGAAAGCCACTTGGCACTGTGCTGGAGTTCCTAATTACAATATCACAACCATCTTGCTGACATGTTCTCCCACTAAGCTATGGGTGGACAACGTTTGACCTTCCAGATGTTGCAGGACTGCAACTCTCATGATTCCTCAGCATTAACTATGCTGGCCAGGGCTGATGAGGGTTGCAGTCCAACCACATCTGGAAGGCCACAAGTTTCCCACCCCTATACTAAGCAATATCTATATATGTAGTTATTGTGTGTTCCAGTTTAAATAAAAGCAGGTGTAAAGCAACTCTCCATTTCTCATGTCATTCTCACCCACAATGTTTTTCCCCACAATATTGGGGGCACTCATTTTACAGCCTCATTGTTGAACACATCCATCTAATCTACCTCTGACTAGTGCAAGATCTAATCCTAAAAGATACTAAGATCCATTTTACTTTTATTCCATTGCAGCTAATGCAAACCTATATCTACCTTGCCTTAGGAGTGAGGAAGAACATGAATACAATACAAGTATCAGTTCAGGAAGAGGTACTGTGTATCTTGTACAAAAAGCTCTTTCAGGTGAGAAAAATGATACAGAGAAGAAGCCATAGTAAATAACAGCTCCTGTGTGTTAACTATTTTAAGGCAGAAACAGAGCCAAGCAGTACCTTAAAGACTCAAACAAATGTATTATGACACAAGCTTTTGGAGACTAGAGTCTGCTTTGAAATGTTATACGGAGGATGCAGTGCGTATATGTGAGAGTGGGGTGTGAAACACTGGGATGAAATGGCCATTAAATACAAGTATCATGATCTGTAACATTTTAGTGAAATATGTAATGCAGTCTTAATCCTAGTTAATCTGAAGCAATTGAGCTAAATGAAGACTATTCCATTGTATCATTACAGTTTAAATAGATGCATAGTAAGCACATCCAGAAAAACCCAAGAAATAAAAATATGAAACATTGTGGCACCTTAAAGACTGTCTTTATAAAATTTAACTTCATATAATTTAAAAATAAACTGTTACATATTATACGTAGAGAGGCTATTGACAGCAGCAATTGATGGCTGCTAATGCTGTGAATGGGCATCACTCTTGTCTGGTTTAATTCAGCCCCCCCTCAAGCTGATATTCTCCAAATGTGCTGTGTTATGACTCCCACCACCCTCAACCAGCATGCTTTCTTGTAGTCCAAAGGAGCTTTATTTAGATTGCGCCAAGAAGTATGTTTGCAGTTCACTGCCATGTGACCTCACAGTTTACAATTTTCCCTCTGCACTCTTGTAGACACACATTTCCACTTGCCAACTGAGGTTAACATTTCACATACCTGAGGAAGCAAATTCCAGTCCATAAACATCCAGGCCATTGCTAATTTGCTAGCTCTGAAGATGTCACAGGACTCTAATCCCCGCTGCAACAAACTAATACAATCACACACACATACGTACATACATACACAAAAATACGTGATTGTTTTTTATCAAGCCCAGAAGAGAAAATCATGGGGACTTGAACTAAAAGGATCCATCAAGGGATTAGATTCCCAGGGAGAATTCAAGGAGTAATATCAGCCCCTGCCCATCTCTAGGGTAGTGAATCAATATGGGAAGGAAATTGAAATTTCTAGTGGTTTGGTAATCTTTTCATCTTCCGAATGAAGACTTTATCTTAGGAAGTCTTAACAGCATTATTTGCATAACACCAGCAGAACTAAGCAACATATGCAACTGTATCATTAACTCAGGCATTAGTAAGCAAACAAATAATTTTTATTTTGTGCTGTTGATTCTGACTTTGTAGGGTTTTCTAGGGACAGACTACTGTACACAGAAGTGGTTTACCATTCCCTTTAGCTGGGGGCTCTCTGGGACCACATAGCTTGCCCAAAACCACTCAGGCTGGCTCTTCTCCTACAAGACACGGGGTAATCCAGCACCCAGCTCTGGCATCAGGTTCTTCAAATCAGTAAGTTATCCAAGACTTGATCTGTATATAAAGAATTCTAAGGAGTGATACATGGAGGCAGGGACCACTGTTCCTTCAGGATCATTCTCACACATGACTCAGAAGAAGAGGTCTTCTTGTCTGATTTATGCCATGAGAGTGTAATTTCAAGCCAAAGGTTTAAGTGTACATTATAGAATAAATGTACGAGGGTGGTGCAATGTTCCCTATAATTTTCCAGAGCGCTGCATGGAGGCTCTACCCCCTGCAGGCAGGACTTTGGCCGTGACCAAAAGCAAATGGCTGAAAGCACCAGCTCGGCTATGCGTGCCTGTTGCAGAGCTTCATGCCCACATGGCTTAGAGGGAACACTGGGATGGTGGAATCCAGTTTAAATGCTTTTGACAGCAGGTTGGTCATCAGCTAGAGCAGCGATGGTGAACCTATGGCATGTGTGCCACAGCTGGCACGCAGAGCTCTCTCTGCAGGCACGTGAGCCATAAGAAGCCAGATCGCTACCCCCCGGCAGCCAAACCTGAGGAGGCGGTTGCAGCAACGGTGCTAGCGTTCCGAAAGGTGGCAGGCCAGGATCCGGAACAGCTGGTGCTGGCGGGGGTTGGGTATGATTGGAGGCGGATCTGGAGTGGGGTCTGGAGGCACCTCTGTGCCCGGGATTCCCCCTTCCACCACCACTTCTGCTTCTGCTGCCGCCACCCACCGCCCAATGGGTTTTTTTTTCTTTCAGTTTGGGCACTTGGGATCAAAAAGGTTCACCATCACTGAGCTAGAGTGACACAGTCAGCTCAGGTGGTGGTCCCTTTGGGGCAGCAGCAGAGCTGCCACTGCTCTCCCCCCGCCACTGCCTCCCAGCTGAGCCCACCATTGCCAGTGACCATTTCCTCTTGCCTTCACCAGGAACTTCTTCCTCTTGCCACTGCCTTTTCACCTGCACGGAATGGCCTCTTCTCAGCACCCATGTGCACAATGCCTTGTTCCTGAAGATCCTCAGAGCCAGGCATTGAGCATACAACCAGCTGTAAAGCAGCCACGCTGCAGAACTAGGGAGGTGACTAGGATAAAGAAGGCTGTAGTGGAGCCACCTCTCCTTCTTATCATGGTGAGTGGAAGGATGGTGTTATGGCAGTGAGCTGGGGAAATAGTAGTTGGACAGCAGCCACCCCTCTCTTCCTGCCTCATGCAGTGGCAGGGCTTGTGCCAGCACTGATGGCAAACGTTTTAGAAACACCTGCAGTTAAGGCCTTTGTCATTCCAATATCATAAGACAAATGCAGACGATCAGAAATCTCAAATTATGTAACAGAGGTCAATTGTTCATAGGTTTATGAATATGCTTATGCAGCATATATTCTCCAAAGTGCAAGATGTAAAATGAGACCATTGGTACAGAAAAGTACTGACTCCGTGAGAAAATGAGGAAGGGCTGCCTGAACAGCAAAGGAGAAAAGGACTCCGTAAGGCAGAGAGGGAACGGAGAGATCTAGATCATGAAATGGAAATAGCATTGGCCACTACTTTTCTGTTTATCGTTAATGGAAATTACCACAAGCATGACACCAGGAATCTTGCCCTTTACATTTTAAGGTGAATACAAGGTTTTCCCAAGGAATGATGAACATGCAGCTTTACACATTACATGGCTATTTCCTGATACTTTCTAACCTAGAAAGGCTATGTATGCTGCCTTGAGCTTCTTGAGGGAATGGTGGGATATACCTATAACAAATAAATAAAAATATATAGATTTTCTGGCCCTTGCTTCTCATTTATTTTAAATATTCTATGTATCCATATCAGTAGCTGAACTGCTGGATAGCTCAGTGGTTTAGGCATCTGGCTGGGAGTTCAGTTGGCCCCTTCCAACTCTACAGGTCCAAGATTATTAAATTTCAAAAATTTAAATTATACATAATCACCAACACCATTATTTTTTTTAAAAGCCAATTTTGGACAGAGTAACTGCACAGCAAATAAAACAATCCAAATAGAGGGAGGAAGTTTTAGGACAGAAGGTAAGAACAAAAAGAAAACCAAGCATCAGCCCTCAAATCTGCTGATATAAAAAGGTCTCCCGATCACCATCAGTGTAGGAGCTAAGCTTCTCCTAGGGCAGGGAGTTCCATGACCTAGGATGAGGAACAGGTGGTCCTGCAGATGCTGCCAGACAGCAATTCCCATGATCTCTCCTCATTAGCTATACTGCTGAGGCTGAGGGAAGCTGCAGTCCAAATAACATCTGGAAGACCAAATACGCTGCCTTTAGGACCCAGGTGCTTCAAGGGAGAAGGTTTTCTTTCACATCACCACAAGCTGAGCCTTTGATGGTGACCGGACACAGAGAAGGCATACTCTCAACGATCTGGGTACTCAGGTAGCTTATGCATGAAGCACTAGCCCTTTCAAATGCAGTTGGCCTGGCCACCTACAAAATTTTTAGTAAGGATTGGGTGGAACAGGCTCAGTCAACATGATCTTCCGTGTACAGTCTTCTTGTCTTTTCCCACCATTCCTTCCATGTGTGTGTGTTTTTAATTACCATAAAAAATCTGTTAAGCAGGAAAAGATGCTACACAATGGTTTTTGAGTGGTTGTACAAAGGGCTACCTATCTGGAAGCACCTTAGGTCCCATATATGTACAGAAATGATAGCCATCACCTTAAAGAAGGCTGGGAAACAGATTACAGGCAGTCTGGTTGGTACAGAGCACATCCTTGGACAACCTCAACTAAAAAAATATCTCACTGCTGAATTTTGTGTCAGCTTAGTTTTATACACTTTTTAAAGACAGAAGCACCATCTAGATAAAACTAGAGTAGCTAAAGATGTTTATTATGCAGTCTGGAATCAAAATGTTTTTTGACTACAACTCCGAGCATCTCCCAACTTCCAGCTGGAGGCCATTCCAACTGGGCCTTAAGTAAGACTTCTAAACAATGAGAATGTTGTCCAGAACTATTTTATCTATCTGTATTCCGTAAATGCCATACTGGAATGATGCCAATAACAACAACTAAAAACAACTGATATTCCAGAGCAACAATATGTCCAAACTCTTCCACTTTTACACACCAACTTTTACAGAACTTCAGACTTTGCTCAACAGAAAAGACTCATGAACATGTCATAAACCTGCCTACCATTACAATAGTTAATGCGCAAGAACAGTAGGGCCCTTTTTTTATTGGAAGCAAGATAGGATCTACAGCATGTTAACTGAAATCCTGTTGTGCAGTTATGCAAATACCTTTGGAAGCAAATTGCCCTACACTGAGAAACCTCCACAGACATTAACTGGTGCATACTGAGTTGCATGATATGGAATGCAACCCATGTCTGCAGAGATAAGTTATGGCAATTTGTCTCTAAAAGGTACATTGTTTGTGTAACTGCGCAACAGAATTTCAGTAAGTGCAAGACATCACACTGCTGAGAGGCAGGTGCTCTTTCAAAGTCACCCCACCCTGTTTTTTTTTCCTGTTTCTGAAAACTGGTGGCACAGAAGGCAATCTTGTCTATCAGTACTTCATTCTGTGTGAAAACACAGTTAAGCTATATAAGACCTTTTACATTTCCCATAACTTGCACATTCGCTTGTTGTGTTCTACAAACTGAAACTTAATCCAGACAAGACAGAGGAGCTCCTGGTCAGTTGAAAAGCAGAGGAATAGGATTGCAACCTATGCTGGATGGGTTACACTCCCTTTGAACAGCTAGGGGGTATTCCTGGATTAATCTCTGAGCCTGGATACCCAGATTTTGGCAGTGGCCAAGAGTACCTTTGCTCAGTTAAAACTACTGTGCCAGCTGTGCCCATTTCTGGAGAGGTCTGATTTGGCTATGGTGACACATGCCCTAGATACATCTTGGCTGTCTTATTGTAACATGCTCTATGTGGGGCTGCCTTTGGAAAGTGTTTGGACACTTCAGTGGGTCCAAAATGCTGCAGCCAGATTGCTAACTAGGACTGTTTATAGTGAACATATAACTCCCCTGTTACAACAGCTCCACTGGCTGCCGATCCATTTCTGGGCACAATTCAGAATGTTGGTTTTAACCTATAAAGCCCTAAACAGCTTGGCTCCAAGCTATCGAAAAGACTGCATGACCTCTATGAGCCTGGCTGGGAATTAAGATCATCAGGGGAGACCTTTCTTTCAGTCCCACCACCTTCACAGGCATGCTTAGTGGGGACACAGGAGAGAGGCTTCTCTGGTGCTGTTCCCCAACTCTGGAACTCCCTCCAATGGGAAGCTGGGCTGGCCCCATCTCTGCTGTCCTTCCACAAGCAGGCAAAAACCTTTCTCTTCAGGAAGCCTTTTCCTTAGTGACTGGCAGTCTGTGGTGTTTTTTTTTTAATTGATGGTTGTGCTCTATTGTTTTAAAATGTGTTTAGTATTGATTTTACTGACCATTTTAAATATAGGAATCCTAAACACCACATAACACAGTGGTTCTGAGCTGAACGTACTTGAGAGCATTTAAGCCTACTCATTACTCAAATATTTGCACTTTCCATTATCATTGCACTAATTTACTTCTGCATGCTTGTGTTAGCAGGTGCTCCGTATCTCGGATAATCCCAACTAAAACAGTGGGGTTATATCCTACCCTGTCATAATGGCTTACTGCTACTTAGAAGCCATTATTCAGGCTCTCAAAAGATAGAAAAAGGAGAATACCAAAGCAATAGCTTTTATTGGATTAACTTCTGCCAATACAGGAGTGTGCAAACTTGATTTAACACAGGCCCATTCAGTGAACAGAGTTGACAGAATATGTGAAACAAACCCTTATACAATACTTGCACACTATTCGTTAATGCATTCTTACAAAGCCTAACTAAATTATTACTTGTTCTCTGTAGCCCAAAATTAGCCTATCAGCAAAATGTTAGGGAAGATTTTTTTTTATTGCCTGTGTGTGGAGGAGGAGTTTCAAAATGATAACTCTGGATTAGTTATAAAGAAAAGAATCTTCACAGCAGGACAAGTTGAGCAATCTGAGTTACATTTTGGCTTTGGTGTGTATATTATGAAATTCTCATACAAGTTCTATATTTGAAAAAGAAATATTGGTAAACACCAGAGAGAAAGGCAAAAGTCAATGCCATGTTCCCAACCCATAGCAAGATTTCCGCTCTTGGAAAAGTTACTCTTTTGGACTACAACTCAAAGAACTACACAGCAGCATCACCATCACCCATGCTAGCTGGACATACTGGGAATTGTAGTCCAAAAAAGGATATTTTTCATGATCTTTGAGATTTCACTTCTTCTATGTGACAGAATGTTCACAGAACTTATATTTCTGAAATGGTGATGGGAGGTCTTGAGGGGAAAAATTATTAAACATATCTACTTTCTTCTTCAAGAATAAAAAGAGAGGGGCCATTCTAAAGCTGCCACAAAGCAGGTTCCAAGAAACACAACATGAAAATCAGCCTGAAATAGACAGTGATGTTACTTCATTTATACAGGAGGTTGGCATTAGCAACTGACATCTTCAGGCAGCTGTCAAGGTCCCAGAATCCTGACCTGGCCAACCACTCACATCTACCCTCAGCCCTTGTTAATAAACAAGGGCCAGCACAACACTTCAATGAATATCAGGTGGCTGGATCTAGCGGCTGTTTCAGTTTCTCATACATTTGTTTATTTCTGTATTTATATAGATGTATAAAGAAAGCCACAGCCTTGAGTTTACAAGAGCTGAGTAGGGCTGTTGAGGAAAGGACATTTTGGAGATCACTCATTCATAGGATTGCCTATGGAGGCAACTTGACAGCATGTAACAACAAATAAATGCATCACAAGTGCACATAACTCAATAGGCTAGGAAGATATATTAAAATCCGTATTGGCTCTTTGTCAGCCCAAAATCTAGGGGTAAGTGCCCCTCTGTTGCAGTCACAAAGCATCTATGATTAAAACGTAACATCAAAACAATAAGATCACAAACCACATTTTTAAACAACAAATGGTAAACAGCTCTTGCTGACATAAAAGAACTTGGTAATCAAAACAGTCTTTACTGGGTGCTGAAAAGACCATGAAAGGCAACCACAGGACACCTTCTCATGCGATGCTATTATGTAACCAGAATGCCACTACCAAAAGTTCTCTTCCCCCTCATGGTTACCCACCTCATGCCATCTGACAGAAGCCTCATGGCACAGCAGCCTCTGATGGAGACTTTAAGGTTTGGGAGAAGGCCAGTGTTTCAGGCAATATGCTTGCATTGCAAATTGGTCTCAGAAATAGCACAGGAGCCAATACAATGGACAAAGCATGAGCTCTTAAAATAAATACATAAAGACTGTGTACAACACTCAAGAGCCCTTCTACTGTTTAGTAGATGGCCAGTTATCTTCTATGTTTAAGAGCAACACTATGCAGTACAGTAGGGTGAAAAGGATAATCTTGCCAAGAAATAAGAAAACACCAGGAACGATCTGTAGTCTTTACCATGGTGACACATAAAAGCATCTTAAAAGCATTTTGTTTGTACCTTCCAAGACAGCCAGCAACTGGCTTGCATCAAAATCTGAGCCGACCTTCTGGATATATAGCAGTGGATAATCTTCAGCAGCCTTATCGTTACTAGGGATAATTAACTGAGAACCCAGAGTTTTGTTTGGATTAGTACAGCGGAAAGCAGCGCATGGATCCAAGAAAGACAGGAAAAATTAGAAGAGGCGTGGAAGGGAAAGAGATGGGTAGAAGTTAACTTGATGTCTTGCTTTTCCAAGAAAGGTTCAAATTATGTCACCGATCACTGCTGCTTTCTAAAGCACTCAGGAGAAGAGTTTAGAAAAATTACTTTTTTGGACTACAGCTCCCAAAATCCCCCAAGTAGCGGGGCCACTAGGATTTTGCGAGTTGTCAAAAAAGAGAGAGGTGACTTTCCTCCGTTAGGACAACACGAAGTGTATTATTTGTTCACTTAGTTCTAGTAAGTGCAGATTTTCCGAAGCGCCCTCGGGCCGCCCCACCTGGCCCAGGTTAAAAAGGCAACCCGGAAATTGGAGCAGCCAAGCGGGGACTCTTGCCCAGGTCGGTCAGGAGTGAAGAGGCGAGCGCCGTAAGTTCAACCAAAATAAACACCAGCCATTAAATCTGTGACTCATCCCTCACCCCACCCCACCACCTCCACCCCCCGCTTTCCGGAGACGAAAAGCCCTCAAGAAGCAAGCCTAAGATTTTCCACCCGAGAGAGCCGCGGGATGGCGAGGATGAGGGAACCCAGGCGTATTCCTGGCTGGGGCTGGGGAGGTGGTGGGGCGGGCGCTCGGGGTCTGCAACGGAGGCGGCGGCTGAGGTGCTCCAGCCCGCTTCGCCCGCGCCTCCTCTGACCGAGCAGCGACCCCACACACACCGACCCCCCACCCACCCAGCCGAGAGCGGCGGAGCCGAAGCAGAAGGCGCGGAAGGGTCCGCCGCCCCCCCCCCCCACCGTGCACCTCACCCCACCACACCCCAAAGGCGCCAGGCAGTCACCTGGGAGGACCTCCGTCTGAGCCAAGCCTCCAAGGGCGGCCTGTCGGGGGAAGAAAGTTAGGGCTGATCCTTTCTGAAGCCGCCCCGTCGCACCATCGCCACGGGAAGCCTCTTTGCCATTCAAGAGGGGGAACGCAACTCGAGAGAAGGGGAAAGGCTCGCTCATTTCCCAGAAGGCGGCTCGCGAAGGCAGGCCAGGCGCACGTGTTCCGGGAGTACCTGAAGAAGTGGCGCCGCCGCCGCCGGCAGGTCTCTTCCTGACACGAAGCTCCTTTGCCCGGGACGCGCGGAGACTCCGGGACAGAGCGGGCGCTCCCTCTACCGCCTTTTAAATCGCCAGGTCGCACAGCGCATGCGCCGAGGTCGCGTTGGGGAGGCGTGGAGCGGCATAAAGTTGATCTGATCTGATCCCGAAGGAGCGTGTGGGGTTTTTTTTCGCCCGCTCCCTTTTCTCCCCCAGCCTGACCCCGCCAGCCCCGAGGGCGCGCCCAGGAACAGGCGGGATTGGACACGTTACCTTTCCCTCCGGTCTCACCGGCGACGCTTCCAGGCTACGGTTCTCTTTGAACAGAAGCCACGGATGAAAGTAGCCTGGTGGAAGTCAGAGCGGCGGGGGTTGTTGTTGTTTTGCCGGAGGGGGGGGGGGAACTCCACAAATTACCAACAGCAGCAACAATAACAACACTCGCGCAAACGCCGTGTTGTGTCATCTTAAAAAAATTAACTGCCCAATTACTATCCATGAGGAAGTCCCGGTCTTTTACGAGAGGCTTGAATGGGGGTAGTGTCTGGAGAGCTCAGCGATTCGGTAGTCGGAGTGGCAGGATAGCTCAGAGTAGAGTTCGGCATTTGGCTGAAGTTGGGAGTTCAGTCCCCTGTTGCCCATCCTAGAAGAACCAGCCTGGGTGGCCTTGGGCAAGTTGCACAGTCCCAAGATACCTCCCAGAAGATGGAAGTGGTAAAGCACTTCTGAGTACTCTGTACCTAGAAAATCCAGAAAAGGGTCACCCTAACTCGGAATTGATTTGATGGCACAGGATTATTTGGGATACCCAATGTGGAGTAGGATTCAGGAGGCCTGGGTTCAAACCCCCTTTCAGCTATGGAAACTCACTGGGAGTATGGAGCTGGTAAAACCACTCCTTGAATATTTCACTTACCTTGAAAGCTCCCTTAGGCTCACTATAAGTGGGTTCCTACTTGAAAGCGCATAACAACTGACAATGAATTCTTAACACACCTGCTGATTGGCTGTAATGCCAGGATCTCTGTCTTACCAGCAAGACACATTTGTGAATGGCCGGTATTTATAATGTTTGTATCATTGTTAGTAATTTTTGCATTAAATTCTTCTTTGAACTCTTCAGCCTATGGCTACCATTGAATTAGCTGAGTATGCACTTGTAAATGCAATTGATTCAATAGATCTATCCATGGGATTCTGGCCATTGTGTACGACCCTTTTCCCAACCATGTTGGGAAATTCTAGATAACATTTCATCCATCTTGCTGAAACTATTCTCTCCACGAAAGCTTGTGCTTTTTGTTATGTGCTGTCAAGTTGCATCCAACTTGTGGAGGCATTCATAAGGTTTTCAAGATATGTGAGACATTTAAGTCGTCTTACGTTTTTGTGGTGTTGGAGGAGACTCTTGAGAGTCCCCTGGACTGCAAAGAGAACAAACCTATCCATTTTGAAGGAAATCAACCCTGAGTGCTCACTGGAAGGACAGATCCTGAAGCTGAGGCTCCAATACTTTGGCCATCTCATGAGAAGAGAAGACTACCTGGAAAAGACCCTGGTGTTGGGAAAGTGTGAAGGCAAGAGGAGAAGGGGACGACAGAGGACGAGATGGTTTGACAGGGTCACCGAAGCTACCAACATGAATTTGACCCAACTCCGGGAGGCAGTGGAAGACAGGAGGGCCTGACGTGCTCTGGTTCATGGGGTCACGAAGAGTCAGACATGACTTAACGACTAAACAACAAAGTTTTTACCAGTGCCATCACCCTCTCCCTATGAGTTTCTATGACCAAGCAGGAATTTTAACCCAGGTCTTCTGATTTGAAACCAGTTCTGTCACTCTATCCACTACAACTGTCAGAAGACTCTAGTTCTTGCAGCAAAATAAATACATTGTGAAATAAGTTTTCATAGCTCAGAGTCCACTTCATCAAGTATATGAGAAGCTAGAAAACACAATTTATTGTCTTATCTATTTGTTTAAAATGTACCCTGAGTTCTTCCTCAAGAAGACCCAAAGTTGCTCAGAATATTAAAAACAATCTTGAAAACTGGAAAGCGAGGGGGGAAACAAAACAAACAAAACACAGCAGCCCAACTCTTAGGCAGCTAGTCACAGGAGAGGATATATTTAGTGGTAAGTTTGCAAGGAAGTGAAAAGTAAAAAACAATTCATGGTGAGTACATTAAAGCTTAAATATATTTCTGTTGATTTTAGGTGCTTCTAGATGGCCAGCTCCTAGCAATTCCAATATTCAGTTACAAATGAACAATGACTATTGTGCAATTTGTACATCTTTACATCTCTAAAAGAAACAGGAAACACAAGAGGATTACAGGTGGAAGATGACAATGTCTGAATGCCCTGTAGAATTCTCTAAAGGAGGTAGGGCAATTACAGGAAAATTGAAAGAGAGTCATGTAACAAGATCGCACCACAAATATTGTCAGCCCTCCCATGGAATTTGCAGATAGCACATCTCCTGTGTTCTAAAATCTGATCAACAATCTGAACTAACAAATAATGAGCCATAATATTCCTTTGGATACACAGAATTTTAAGACTAGGAAGCAGTATAAAATACTCATAATGACATTAAGCTTTTGAAAACTCCATGATCTTACTTCAAAATAGTTCCTTATGAATGTAGGGTCTCTGTTTTGTTTCAACAATAGTATTAGCTTTATCGAACTTATACAAATAAGTTTATCATGATGCATTATAAGTTGTACCAGATTGCTTTTAACAGTGTCATATAAAAATATCAAACATTTAAAGGCAAGCTTCTAGAAATAGTGTCACAGTAAGACTCATAAATGTACTTTAATAAATATTTATTTATTTATTTATTAATATTCTCCTGGAATGAGCTAGGGGAAAAAACCTCTATTACTGTAGTTTGGGTGTGTGCTCCCAGTAATAATAATAAATGTTATTGGGGCAGTGGGGGAAAGACTTGTTCAAATTATAGACTTGAATACTATTGGTGTTCATGCAAGTTTTGTGTAACTTGCTACAGCTGTGATGAGGTCCCGGGAAGCATCTCAGTGCATATTTGGGCATGTGACCAGGTACGCAACAGAGACATGCCCCAACACCACATCATTTAGCCAATTAAATGTGGCAAGTTATGCAAACCTTACATGAACACTAACAAGATTCTGGCTGTAGAAAATAATGTTGATAAAGAAGTATTGACTGCTGGAGATTTCATTTTATTGATTGGTGGTTTCAGCTCAAATGGACAAGTTAAATTTATTTATTTACTTAAAATATTTTTACTCCACCTTTCTCTTTCAAAAGGACCCAAGGTGGCTTACATCATTAAAATGCACTATTAAAGCTAACAATAGTGAGTATAGAAATACTAAAAAGGATCCAACAAATACTATGCTAAAAAACATAACCAACACCAAAACATATTCAAAGTAGTAAGTTGCAACAATCCATTTTAAAATGTTAATAATCAGACAGGATTTATCCAATGGGAGGTGAAATTATAAGTAGAAAAATGCTAATAGACATTTGTCATAATTATGTTTCAGTGGGTAGAGGCCATAATTCCTTTGCAGTTGAAAAAAACTCAAGTATTTAAAGAAATGCAAGAGTAGGCAATACCTTTATTAGGCCACTAAAAAATTGAAAAAACAGCGAGCTTTCGTGGATGACATCCACTTTTTCAGGCTCAAGCACTGATATTTTATGGACAGTGCAGAGAAATGGTAAATGAGAGTCCCAGAAAAGTCATGGTAGATGTCTGTGCCAGGTCTGTTTGAGGTGAGTTCAAATGCTGGCTGCCTGCAGGGGTCACTGTCTCGAGCCCCACCTCTGGCAGCATGGTTGGAATTTTCCACCCAGGTCTTCAGATGCCAATTACCCTATAATTGCCCCCCCAAACACACATAGAGCCCACTTTTGAAATCTAAAGTTCCTTTTTGGCCGTTGGGCATGGGGTGTAGGCATCCTTCATTCTCGAGAGACTATGGTAACGTGCTTTGTATAGAGGATGTGGAACAGCGTCTAGTGTGGCTGAGAAGGCCAATTCGAGAGTGACAATCCCTTCCACACTGAAGACAAATACAATCTGTCCCCTGTCCAGCTCCCTGATTTTGCTTCAACGCTGTATGCGAAGCTGGAGTGTCCTCTCCAGAGCACGAAGCCTGGGTAATATAATATGGAGGATAGGCTGTTACCCAAGCAGCAAATCCCCCCCTCTCCACATCGCTGAAATAGTCCAATGGAAAGGCAAGAGCCAATACAACTGGTTCCAGCGATGTCGCAGGAGTTGCCAGAACGACACGAACTGCCTCCGGGACTCCGGCTCCGGATTTTGCCTTGAGGTTAACTCCTGAAGCCTTTTCCATCAGTGGATATAGCCACAAGGCAGTGGAGGTTTGAAATCGGAGTTTTCCTTCTCCTAGATGGGCTGCCTTCCAAGGCTGACGAGCCCCACCTACCCGGCAGGGGCATGGGGTAAGATAACACAAAACATAGCAGCCTCCATCAGAAGGTTGGAGATAAAATGTTGTTTACTCACCATAGAAGCAGCCAATTAAAGCCAAGTTAATAGTGTTGCCTGGTGAGCATCAGAAGTCTGAAGGCTTTAAAAAACTGGAAATGCTCCACCTAGTTTACATTTTGGATGTGAAAGCACAAGGAGATTTTGGAAGAATTTTTTTTTAAAATTAAAAATTGAGTGTGGGCGCTGGTGGTTCCAGTTTGAACCCCAAGAGGGGCAATGTCCCCAGGTCTAGAAACAAAAATTAATAATAACATATCCATTGTTGGTCTGCCAGGAGCAGAATTGTCTTTAAACACTTTAACATTGGCTTTGCTGAAGATCTTCCATCTTGGGGAGCCATCTTGAATACAAGAATGCCTTGCACTCAGCAGTTTCCTCTTCTAGCCCATCCCTTAGCAGCCACTTAGTCCTCCAATTCTAGACCACCAACAGGCAGGTAAAATGTAAAACTCAGCTGACAGACTGGACAAGAAGAATAAGGAGTGAAAGGAGCAAGTGAAAAAGGAATGTTTTGGATGAGCCTGTATGAGCAATAATAGTATTTATTACCAGTCCTGCATGGTATTATTTTATGTAGACCTATCAGCATGGATGCCAGTTGTCTTCTGTCTTCATAGCTTACAGAGGGCTCTCTTTAATTTTGGTCTTGCTGCCTGCCAAGCTTGTAGTGGGTCAGGCAACTATGGCAGAAAGACCTCACAGATTTGAGTCCATGTTTCCCACCATCCAGTTGCCAGTTACAAAGGATAAACAAGTTACATGGAAATTAATTTTACACTCTGGTCAATTTAAATCTTCTTGCAGTGTAAGGTTGTGTCAATCCTTTATCTGCACATGAATGTGCACATTCCCTGAACATCTGTGTGACCAAACAGATATTTGCACAAATCCTTATAAACAAAGGCTCAAATGAGGGGGGGGGGCAAGTTGGAAACATCTGTTCTCTAGTTAGAGAGGCATTTACTGATACACAAGTTAATGGAGTTTGGCCAATTTCTGTTAGCTCATGACTGGACCCAGATTTCAGCCAAAAGCACCTACTTCATGAAGTGCAGTTTAAACTTCTGGAATGCCACATGTTATTGGTCTCTTCCCTTCTCTTAGCATTTAATCCCTTGCACATTTCATTTTTCATTGGGGCAGTGGCTCAAGTACTCCCTTTTTTTTCCAGGTTGGACAGCTGCTTTGCTCAAATTGCTGGGCGAATGGAACCCACACTGCATGGGAAAAACATGTGAAACATCTGCACTTGTAGTTGCACGAACTGATGGCAACAAATCATTTGGCAGAGCTCCATGAGCCAGCTGAAGAGTGCAAAAAATAAAAATAAAAAATCAGCTTCTGTTTCCTGTAGAAGCTCCATATGCTTTCCAGTATATTTTGCAAGTGCACCGAGTTCAGTGCTATTTACATTTGTAAAAATAGCAAGAGTTCAAAAAAATTTACAGCAAGAATACTAGCCAGGAAACATAATTTATTTAGCATCTATGGGAGGTAACTGGATAAATGTCAATGTTAGTTGCTTTCATTGGGCCCTGAGTGGCAGATAAAACTTTTCAATGAGCCATATCCAAGGGGTGCCTGCCTGCAGCAAGGACTAACATGACATCATCCTCACAAGATTGAAAAAGTCAGCAATGGAGTAGAAATAAGGCATGAATACAAACTACATATTTAGAAATGGCTGTTGTTGATTGACTTGTTTTTAAATTATTGCTAATTTTAAAAAAAAAGATGCTAAGCAAGGCTATGTTCCAGAGCAGTCAGCAGCTAAATTAACTTGTTCAGCCCTGCAAATTAGAAGGGTTAGCAAGGCCACTGAGGAAAGTCATGTTTGGGAGAGCTTGAGATTTGCATAAGTATTTTTAAAAAAAACAAACCAAAGGACCTCCTCAAAAGTCCAAATTAAATAAGTTTGGCAACAACATATGTTGAGGGTTGGGCAAGATGAACCTTGAACAGAAGCCAGAACCTTGGACAGAAGCCTTGATGTTAGGTATCAAACAGTGCTTGTTACAGGTCCTACTTGTAAGGCAAGGATGGGAAACTTCTGGCCTGCAGGCCAAATGTGGCCCATTCAACTCCCTAGGCCTCATTATAAAACGTCTTCCCAGAGCCTGATTGCCTAAAAAGGGAGAAGGGGTGGAAAACTGGCTTAGGGCCTGATCACACCAGTGAAAGGTATCTCAGTTATACCCCAGTTATATCCCAGTAAATTTGCATAGATTTCCAGTCACATGATGCACGGCCATGATTGAATGATTTTCCCAGCCAGCAGTGTGTCTGTGGTTTATTTTCCCCTCGCTGGGAAAGTTGTGTTATTTGTTTCGATGACATAATGGATAATTCCTTACCAGTATTGCATGTATGAATGTCCCTATCAGTTCTTTTCCAATGACAAGTCCCTAGGGAAGGTGGCCGCCATTATTGCCACGCAGCTGCCCTGCAATTAATTATCTTTTTAAAAAATTGCAGCTGGTATATCGATACATAGGTAAATGTATGTCAATGGTTTTGCAGCTGGGGAAGTCCCCCAACTCCACCAAGTATTCCAGGGCATTGGTAGGTGTTGCATCACTCCATCTACTATCTGGCATGGGAGCATTGTGTGCAATGCATTTCTTCAAGAGCCATTGGTGCCACAGATAAAATGTTCCCAGTGGGGAACCCTTTCCCAACATATCAATGTATCAGTAAAATATGAAGGAGGAGGAGGAGGAGGAAATAAAGTAAAGGGCTGCACTGCCCCAGGAAATGAGAGAAAATAAATCAGTTCCACAGTGTAGCTAGCTGTAACATTTCAAATAGGAAGAAATGAATCAGTAGTATTGAAACAAACAGGAACATTCACCCCAGTATATATACCACATGACTGTAATTCAGTACAACAGAGGTATGAAAAGAATTGTTAGAACTGGGGAACATTTAGCTGGTGTTATGAGGCCCTGTGCTCAGTTACTTTAGCTCTTCTTTGACCTTCCACATGGAGCAGGTAAAGGCAGCTGCACACTCAGTCAATGCTCTGAGGCACCATCTGAGACCTAAAGTCAATATTTCTCTAGCTCCTTGAAGTGTTGGCTCAGTCTGTTTTACTTCTGTTTCATCTTTCTCATGCAGAGAAGGTGAAGGAGAAGAGAAACTGCCTCAAGAGCCACTTTACCTCCACACAGACTTTCCCCAGTTAATGTACCAGTAGAAGAGCTTTAACTAGTGCTCAACAGTGCAAATGGAGTTTCCACCAGGGACATGAGGGGGCCTGACATCAGGATGATGGCCCTGCCTTCTGATGTCATCTAGCCTTTAAAGGAATCTAGGGAATTGGAATCCAGCCTCTGCCCCTCAAAGGTTCCCCATTCTGTTATAATATATGATGTACAGGTATCACAGCAAAGTCACACATTTCACATTACAATGGAATGTAACAGCAGACATTTTAGTCACTTAATTCAGACACATCAACCACAACCCAATATACTGGTATGCAATATTTCATTGCATCACACTGAACAGTAGTAGATCGTGGTTACCGACTTCCTAACTGACTGCCAGATTTAACTAGCATTAAAATTTGTGTTAAAGGATAATACAGTCAGGCCCCTGTACTGACTTTCAGAGTCTTAGCAGAGGCAGAGAAAACATCATGTTTTTTCCAATTCCTGTGTCCGTTTGTGGTTGGAAATAATACAGTTATGTATAAGAAGTGAGGAAAGAAGCAGTTGTAACTGTCTCATCAGCTGTCCCTTCCAGATTAGATGCCATCACAGATGCCTGTAGAGATTTTCGCCATTATCTAAAATTGATAAGGTCAAACAAGCTGTAGTTCAGAAATCATCTGGGTAAGACCCTATCTCTGTGAAAGATATCAGGCACGCTAGTAAAGTTCTACATATCAGACAGTGCAGCTTTGGGGGCAAAAGGCACTGCAGAAAAGCAATAAGGAGAACACCTCTTCTAAGCCAGCGATTCTTCCTGATAGGCAATGGAAAATGCATGTGTACCTGGAAAAAAATAACAGCTTTAGAAGACGTTGTATGTGTTTGTGCATGTGTACTTACTTAGAAGAAACAGCATGATGGAGAGAAAACATCAGTTCCTTCTTCAGCACAGCAGCTCTACGATTGTAAGGGCAGCCCTATTGGGCCAGACAAAATGGCCATCTAGTCCAACACTCTATTCCCATAGTGGCCAACTGTTGAGTATGGCAACCCAGAGGCAAGATGGGAGTGCATTTCCAACCTTGTATCTCATGCTCTTCAAAAACACAGTCATGTTATTTTTACAGAACTGTGAAGAAACAGAATGTTCCATCACAGCTCTCCAATGCTTTTGTCTAACTTGGCCCTAAATATTTTCAGAGTAAGCTCATTGATCTGAACTTATCTGTAGTAGGCTCCATTTTAAATTAGAAATGGCCAGTTTTTTATTCAGTGTGAAAGGCAGACAAGTTAAATCATATGGCTGGCTTCTGCTCTAGTCACCCATGCCACTCTTACAATGACAGAAGAAAGGAGCTGAAAAAGAATAGGAAAGAAGACTGGCCCAAGACAATTTGCAGAAGACAGAAGAGAAAATGGTAAGGGTTCCTTACTAAAGCCAAGGTGCATAATATCCTCGTCTGCTCCAGTTATTTTATAGTCTGAAGCAAGCAAAACAAAACACCTCACTATGCCTCCCTTGCCAATAAAAAATGTAACCGTTAATAAATTGAATAAGCAATTAGTTGCTGTCCTTTTGTGACGCTGCCTAAGAGAGCTGCTTCTCTGGCAGGGCTAACATTATTAAAACCTATTTTTGAAAAATAAGTAACATTAGGGACATAGTGGGCTCTGGGTTCTGGGAAAGTGGCCTAGGTGGGGCTTTTCTGGATTGCTATTTGGGAGCCTGAACTGGTGCAGACCACATCCCCTGCTGCCACTAACACCACCTGTCAGGACAAGGTAATCTGCACCCTTTGTCCATAAGAAAAATGGAAAAGAAAAGAGAGTGACTGTCCTGGCCACAATTTGTTCCCAGCGTATATTAGGAAGCATACTAAAGCTAAAATGTTCTCTTCGCTGTAGGGCCTTAAAAGACAACATGTATTTTATCAGCTTTCCTTTTCCTTTTCCTTTTTAAAGTCCAGAACCTAGACAGCAAGGTCCTTGACAGTAAGAACAGGCATCTGGACTCTTGGGCTTATCTTGCCCTATCATTTGAACAGGAAATGTAGTTCAGCTCAATTATTTTTCTACAGCAAAGAGAAATCGGGGGCCAGGAATTGAAAGGCACCTAATATTAGTCTTCTGTTTCCTCTTGAGAGCAGCAAATCAGAAAGCTATGGATCAAGTTAGTGAAGATTACTGGCTGTTCATTTTTCAGCTTTGAAAACACAGGACACTGATTCTTAATTATCACTGTTTAGACACTTATTTTTACACATCAGCGCCTGTATGGAAGGTTAGAACCAAGATTATTTTGTGGCACCTTAAAGATCAACAAGTTTTATTTAACATAAGCTTTTGTCAGAGCTTGGAGAAATTACTTTTTAGGCTACAAATTCCAGGGACATATTTACTCACAGGTCCTGATGAGTGAAATGGGGCTTACTCTTGGGCAGGTTGACATGGATACTGCCTCAGTTATCAAGGGGACAATAGCTTACACAGTGAAGCTCAAGAGATAATTGTAAGGCCGGAGGTAAGAGCAAAGCCCCTCTCACGGGAGTGCTGTCCCTCCCGCCTACTGCCAACAAAGAAGTTCAAACTCTGCCCATCCCCCCGCCCAGGAAGGTAAGGCCACCGGGAGCAGACTCGAGGAAGATAGAAGAGAGTTTGAAGGAATTGACAGTTAAAGAACCCGGGACAATTTTGGCCGGAAGGGAGCGGAAGCCCAGGGTGGAGGTGGAGGCTGGTCTGGCGGATATAAAAGGGGGTGAGGAGGAGTTACCGCCAGGCTGGGAATGGATTTGGTTAGAGGATCCGTAGACAGGGAAGGTAGAAAAACTGAGGATCCCGAAAGAGGAGGCGGATGCCCGGAGGAGGAGGGAGAATACCCCTAAGCCTTTGTATTGGGGTGAGAGAGAGACCAAAGAGTGGAGGAGGAAGTTAAAGGAGGAGAAAGAAAAGCTCGAGAGAGAGAGGATAGAATGGACGGTGAGGGAGATGCACCGGAGGGGACACCCTGGGGACCCTGGCAAATTCCCACCGCCTCTAGAGAACTGGCCTGGCTGGAAGACCGAGATGAAGACACCGTCCCCTTACTGGAAGGGGAGACAGGACAGATATTAAACCACGGGGATGCTGCTGACTGGCCAGGACCGTGGGACATTCAAGTGGGAAATCCCTTTAAGGTTGAAGAGTGGAAACCCTTATCTGACCTGTTGTTGGAAGGAAGGAAGGTTGGAATATGTTTGCAGACACTGGTTTCTTGTTAAGTAATGCAATCAATGTTACACCGATTTCCAAACCACGCAAGTCTGATGATTTATTTGGAGCCATACAAGAGTTAAAAACTGAACCCTCACAATGATATTCACTGAAAAATCTGCTCATTTTTAGTGTATCACAGAAAGTAGCAGAAAGGTTTACATGCAAATATGGACCAGAGGAAATGAAGTTGTTTGTTCAAGGTCACATTACAAATGAATTGCAGGACTGATATGAAAACATACAAGCACACACAGAACAAGGTCCCCTGACTCTCCTATTGGAGCTTTGCCCACTAGGTGAGGCATCATTTCTAACTGTCAGCATGTCTCTTTAAGCAGTCTGACACAAGACAGGAAGACTGGAGAGAGACTGATGTCGTATTTTAAGAGTGTCTGAGCTGTTCGAATAACATCTTTCGTGCTTTCAAAGCATACATACATTTGGGGCTTTTCCTGGAAAAATGGTTCTGCCATTTTTAAAAGTTTCTTTATTAGTGTGATTTCCAGTTGAAATCAGTGGCTTTTTAATGAGTACCTATATGACATTGCGGAGAGCCAATGCAGTGCAGCAGACAGAAGGTTGCATTAGGACCCAGGAGACCTGGGTTCAAATCTTCACAGGGGGCGGGGGGGGTGAATAAGAGGTAGCCTTTTCAAGATTCCTTGAAAATCACACATACCTTGAATAAGAATTTTATAGGTTGCTGTAAGACAAAAGTGACATGTAACAAGAACAATTTGCTGCCATATCCGAAGCACCAGAGTAATTAGAAATTATTTCATACTGTAAGAGGAAAAATAATTCACCCTGGTTCCCCCCCCCACACACACACACTCCACTCACTGTATTTTAAAGAGTGTTGGACATTGGATTAGGGCTTACAAGATACATGCCACAAACCTTACTGGGTGACTTTGGGCCAGTCACTCCCTCTCAGTTTAAGCTACCTCACAGGATAATGGTGAGGAAAAATTCAGGAGAGTAGAACTATGTACTCTACTTTGAGCTTATCAGAGGAAATGTAAGGTACAGATGTAACAAAATAAAGAAAAGCTTCAGACAGTCACAGATGTATTTGAGGATTTCATATGTTTTGAGGCAAAAGTGATACCATCAGAGCTATAAAAAACAGCAACATTAGGAAGAGCATACATACTGCACCAATATTTAACTGATGATGATGATGTCTAAATATTTCACAAGAGTATGTAACAATAACAGAACATACAACAGAAAACAAAACATAACATTAATACAGTATATGGTATCTACATCTTCTATAAGAATAAAATTCCTAGTGGGCCAAACCAATTGCCAAAATAGGAATGGCTTCAACCAGAGCCTACATTTAAAAAATTATCAGAGTGTTCTGTATAGAAGATGCCACTATATTAAATGCCCTCTTTCAAAAATACTGCAAAGGAGGCACCAGGTGGGCATGGCACTGAGAAGGATAACTTCTCTAGATTCTAAAAAGAAAAACTGTGTTTTTATTTTAGTCAGTTCTTGGTGGAGTTCCTGACACAGAGAAGATCCTCCTTCTCTTCTTGTTGTTCCTCTCCCACTGAAGATGACCAGCTATTCTGATTTTGGATGCAGAAGTTCTAAACAAGCATTAGTTCCTCAGCCGGTAAGTTCTTCTCCTTTCTGCAGTTCTTTTTCTATTTATTTTATGAAAACAGAACAATAGAAGTCTTGTTTCTGTTAGCTTCCCTCCTCTCCTTTAAACCTCACAGTGACAGCAGGTTCCTCCAGGGAACCACAGAAATGCAAATGTTGGCATTTACTATCAAGTGGAAAGCTTGAGCTGGTCTTTCCCTGCAAGGTAAATGAACTGCTCGTGGACCACTGCCAAACTGAGAAATGCCTAATCTTAGATCTTAAGAAAAGAAAAGAAAACCCCTGGAACTTTTTTTTTTTCACATGTTATGGCAAATGATGGTGTTCCATTACCCTGTGTCTTTATTAATCAGTCTTTGGTGGTGGAGCCATTGTACTGAATATTGCCATCCTGATTTTGCAGACACAATAGCCATTTTGAGTTTGATTGGGAAGAACCATTTATTTCTCTGGGGGCTTATTGTTATGGGCATATATAATTATATTCTTACTGGAGGAAAGTGCTTATCCACAGGGTTGGGAGGAAGATATAGCTTACTCCATGGATAGATCCACATGTAACTTACTGTGCAAGGATTTCTGATTTTCAGTTGTTTAACCACAGCTGCCACAAAATAACTCTTTCTCAACCACCTAGATTAAGTCTTCTAAACTGAAAGAAATTTTGGTTGAGCAAGAACATGGAAGGTCCATGAGTTCCATTCAGTTCTTGTACTCAGAATAAAATTCTGGACTTAGACCTCTGTGATTTTGTGTATCTTTTGCACCGAGCTTCAGTTATACATCTCAGGGATCCATGGAGGGGGGGGCGGTGGGAAGGAGACCCTACAAGCCTGAATTTTGTCCACCCCTGCATTAGCAAACAATTGTAATCTGAAAATGGTAGACTTATTCCCTATTTCCTTTAAAGAAGATAGCCACAAAGCCTACTTTACAAAGGAGACCTCTTTATGTAAAAGTATTCTCAATGTTTGAAGTGTTGTCCTGTCTAAGGCCAGTTTAATGTCAACTAGTAGAGGTGGGCACAAATTAAAAAACAAATTGCAAAATTAATCAAAAATCGCTAATTTGTCAATTTGTATTCATCTGAATCAATGCCCCCAATGAATATGAATCAATAAATTTTTAGCCATTTTTGATTCATCGATTCATTGGGCTATAAAATGCCCCCCATGGCACCTAGAGACACCAAAATCATAGGGAAGCTTCCCGTGACTATATTTTACAATCCCTCCAAGTTTGGTGAAGATTGGGTTTCGCCAAGCCAGCTGCTGAAGGGCACTTTCCTGAGGGGAACCACTTTGTGGATGTATAACTTGGACGTCTGAAACTCAAACTTCACCAAACTTGGAGGGATTGTACAGGAGAGTCATGGGAAGCTTCTCTGTGATTTTGGTGTCACAAGGTGCCTGGGGGGGACTCTTCTGGAGGGGCCTGTTTCTGGGGTGTATAACTTGGACATCCGAAACTCAAACTTCACCAAACTTTCAGGGCTTGTAGAGGAGAGCCAGGGGCAAGCTTCTCTGTTATTTTTGTATCTCTAGATCAGGGGTCTCAAACATGTGGCCCGCGGGCCATTTGCAGCCCGCCAGACGATAGTTTGTGGCCCCCGCCTTGCCTGCCCCCCCCTGAAGTGCCCACATGTCCTCTGCTGTCAAGAGTCAAAAAAAGCCTCGCCTCGCTCGCCGGCTCTCCCCCAAGACAATGCCTCTTGCACCCTCCATCCGGAACTGCAGCCTGCCAGTCAGCCCGCCTGTCTGCCGGCTGGCAGGCTGCAGTTCCGGATGGAGGGTGCAAGAGGCGCTGTCTTGGGGGAGAGCCGGTGAGCGAGGCGCGCTGCCGGCCCTTTTCCCCGAGCGCCCGAGCCACCACCGAGCGATGCCTGAGAGCGGAGCTCGCTCCCGGCCCGTCCTCGAAGAAGAGCGCCTCCAAGCCGCCAACAGCCGCCGCCGCCTCTTCCAGGGAAGCAGCTCTCTGGCTCTCTTTCTCTCTTGGCACCCCCAGCACCAGCCCAGCCAGCAGCCGCCTCAGCACCCGGCGGTGCTTCCTCCTCCTCCTCTTCGTCCTGCTTCAGCCGCCTCGGCTCTGGAGGCTGCCTGGGCTCGCCTCGCAAAGTTTGCTCCTCTGTCGTGGTGGGGGTAGCTGCTGCTGCTGAGTGCGCCTTTTTTTGATGGGGGGCCCTCAGAGGAAGGTTGCTGGACCTCCGTGTGTGTGTGTCTGTGTGTGTTTGTGTGCGTGCGCGCGCACACACCTGTGGGGCCCCCCGCCCCGTTCTGTTTAATTTCGCGGGTACTGGTGGGGGCTTTTCTCCTTTGGCAAGGTGAATTCTGTGAGGGTTTTTTTTAAAAAAATTATGTCGTGCCCTCCTCCCCCCCCCCGGCTAGGCGGTCGCCGGCGCTCCCTCCCTTCTCCGCTTCTTCGTCCTGCTGCTGCTGGTGGTGGTGGTAGTGAAGAAGGAGCTGGATGGGGTTGTGGCCGGTGACGAGGGCTTGCGCGCCCCTCCTCCTCCTCCTCCTCCTCCTCCTCCTCCTCGGAGCCCCAGCCGGGCTAAGGAAACTCCTGGGCGGCTTCCTCAGGCTCTTGCTCCGCTTGGCGGAAAATCTGATGTGGCCCAGCCTCACCCAGACTCTGCCTCCAGCGGCCCCCAGGTAAATTGAGTTTGAGACCCATGCTCTAGATGCTTGAAGGGGGGCATTTAATAGGGTTTTAAAGCCAAAAACAAATAGAGAAATCGATTCATTGATTCATCAGAAAAAAATCATAAATTTGTTATTTGCGATTCATTGACTTTGATGAATCACAAATCAAAAAGAATCACCATTTTTCTAATTCATGCCCATCTCTAGTAACCAGCCATTAAAACAGCGATCCCCAACCCCCGGTCCCCGGCCCGGTGCCGGTCCCTGGCCTGGCCCAGACCGGGCCGGCAAGAGAGACCTCCCCACGCGCACTCACCCCCGCGCAGCCCGTTTGCGCCTGTGTGCATGTGCTGGAATGCCCGCACAAGCGCCGCGCCGCCATTTGCGCGTGTGCGCAGGCCCGCACAAGCATGCACTGCCGTTTGCGCATGCGCGCGAGTGGCAGTGCGCATGCGCAAAATGGCGGCGCTCGCGCTCACGCGCTCACGCACTTGTTCGCGCATGTGTGCGCACGCGGGGGGTGCCCCGCCTTCCCCAGCCGGTCCGCAGACCGGAAAACGTTGGGGAACACTGCATTAAAAGGAAGGGCAGGGGCTTTGGTAGTGCTCATGAAGTTAACATCAAGAACAAAGTGTGAGCAGGCACACAGACAGAGATATTATATCTTAGAGAACTGCTATTCTTCTCCAGGTCTCCAAGTAGAGAGAAAAAATCAGGGTAAGCAATAGCAGAGAAGTAGAAATTTTGATTTTTATGTGGCACGTGGCTTTAAAGGTTGGACATTAATTTTACCCATTTCCAGCTGACACTGGGGTTTTGTTGGCTGAGCGTGAAGATGTTTCCTTGAATGTTGTCCTTGGGCAATATTGATATGGCAAATAGCCAGCAGCAAGGGGAAGATACTCAGAAGAGTGGGGCATCAGGATTGAATGTGTGAGGCTCCAGGATTGCAGAAAACCCTGGAGCCAGGAAAAAGACTCTTGTGGGCTAGTAGCGAGCAACAGCATGGGACCTGGAACAGACCTCTGTGACATCACTTCTGTGCCATCAAAAGGGCCCTTCCCTGGTTGAAAATTTTGTCTCTGCCACCTGCCAACCTGGCAACTTTATACATAGATCTCCACAGCAAAGAGTGAGTCAAATTACTTTTTTCCTTGAAATTAAAGCAATTATTCCTTATTATGAATCTGTACATCAGGATTAGCATATGCAAATCTCTATCCCATTTTGTCTCCTTGCTTGGTGATGTGTTACCTTGTTTTTGACAATGGGTGTACACAAAATATAAATGCATTCAAAACTATCTGCTTCTTTCAAGAGATGTCCATTTGATTCCCCAAGTGAACACATTTCTCCATTACTTTCTTGTAAAGCAGTGGTGCAACTTCAATTATTTTAACAAAAGGCATCATATACATGTTGGTTAATAAAAATTCCCAATGAAAGGTGTTATCTAATTAGATCAGCTCTAGTTTCTGAAATATGAAAGGCAAGCATGAAAAGTCAGACCGAGGAAGAGAAAAACCATATCAGGATGGATATTTCTCACCTGATTGCTCAAAGAACAAAGGAGGCCTCTCCTGGCTAGACTCTGTTAATTGGATTACAGCTCAAATTTGGCCTTGCCCAGAGGGAGATAGTTCAGGGCTCAGATTTCAAGCCATTCATTAATAATGCCCGAGGCATTTTATTCGCCTTGCAACACAGACTTAATGATCTACAGTTGATCTCATTAAGAAATTTTCCCTTTATCTTGTCTCTCATACTTAAAATCCTTATAATATTTACTCAGAAGATCTACTATCCCTAGTAGGACTTATTACATAATAAATGTATCCAGGATTGCAAACTGCTTATGCATCCATGTAACACCTACCCTAATTTATATTAGTTACTGCTAAAGAGGCACAGAGGCCCCTAAACCTACTGGTAGTCATATCCTGTAATAATTTGATTAGGAACTTCTCTTTTTGCTTCCCTCAATCCACCTGCCTATTTATTTATTTATTTGTTTATTTGTTTATTTATTTGTTTGTTTATTTGTTTATTTGTTTGCTTGCTTGCTTGCTTGCTTGCTTGCTTGCTTGCTTGCTTGCTTGCTTGCTTGCTTGCTTGCTTGCTTGCTTGCTTGCTTGCTTGCTTGCTTGCTTGCTTGCTTGTGTTAGGTCTTTAAGAAGAAGAATGTAATTAACAATTGGTTAGTGCAGGTGGAGTTATTTAGTCACTGCCTACGTGACAAGAAGGACACAGCCGTGTGGAATTAACTACCATGAGGAGAACCACTAATTTGATTGGTTGGAGGTAGTATAAATTAAGAGGCTGGTTAGTGTGCCCTTCACAGTTCTATTTTGACTGTCATACTTAGGTTCTGTCTGTTTGACTGCTTAATGCCTATGTTTATGTTCCTGTGAGCACTATGTAAATATGTACAGCAAGTAAATATTCTCTGCACTTATTCCTGGTGTCTTCCTGTGTGCCTTACTACGCTGGAGCTTCTGGTCCAAACCTTCTTAAGGAGAAAATCTTCTGCTGTGATTTTAAACTGCTAACATTGGTTATGGGCCCAGCTACTCCCTCTGTGAAGGACCCTTGTTCCAGAGAAGCGTAAGAAGGAATGTGGTTGGTGAACGTCTGAGCTGGTGAGCAATCGCCTAAAGAATTTGAGAGAGGCTTGAGCGCTTGAAGACGACCATCCAGTATGGCAGAGACAGCTGTGATAAGGTACCCTATCCCAATGTTGAAAGAAGGGAATTATTTGTCGTGGGCTTATCGAATGGAACTGTATTTAAAGAAAGCAGCATTGTGGGGAATAGTAAATAACCCCCCTGCTCAGCCCACTGAAGAACAGGAACAGGAGAATGAAAAAGCACTGGCTACAATTGGGTTCAGTTTGGCAGATGAGCAATTATATCATGTTCGAGGGGAAGCCTCAGCTGCCAGATGCTGGAGAAGTTTGCGTGAAGTTCGTATAAGAACTACAGCAAGCTCAAAAGTACATTTATCTAGAAGGCTGTACAGAACTATTTTGAAAGAAGGAGAAGATATGAAGGAACATCTTAAAACTCTGCAGGAGTTGTTCCAGCAGCTCCAGCAGCTTAATTATATATTTACGGAAGAACAAAAGAGCTATTTAATTCTAAGCAGTCTACCTCCTTCATATGATAATTTGGTGACTTCACTTGGGACTATGCTGCAGAGTTAACTCCTCAATACCTGGTGGGTCGGTTGATAGAGGAAGCAAAAAGACGAGCTGAAAGAGAGGAGACAGAGGCAGCTAGAACAAAGAAGACTGCCAGCCAGGAAAGTGGAAACCAAGGAAAAGACAGACTAAATGCCGTAAAACGTTGTTTTGAATGTGGAGCTTTAACGCACCTTCGTCGTGACTGCAAAGCCAAGCACAGAGAGACTAGCAAACGAGACTCCTCCCAGTCCCAGCTGCACAGGGCGGGGAGAGAGAAGCTCTCCGTTGTAAATGTTAGAAACCAGAAGAGGAAAGATCTTTGGATCTTAGACTCTGGTGCTTCTACATATGTATCCTGTAAAAGTCCTGCTAACTTTTCTTCCTTTCACAGGTCTGAGAAAGAGTCAGTGTGTCTTGCTGATGGTAAATCTCTTAAAGTATCTGGGGAAGGAAATTTATAGAAATGTACTATTATTATTATTATTATTATTATTATTATTATTATTATTATTATTATTTATTGTACTTATATCCCGCCCAATTGGTCCGCTGACCACTCTGCATTCCTGCATTCCATACTATGCATTCCTAACCTTTCTTATAATATCTTATCCGTTGCAAATTTAGACAGAGAGAATTATACCATACAATTTGAGAAAGGAACGTGTAAAGTAATAAAGGAAGGAAAGATATGTGCAAAAGGTACTTTAAGAAATGGGCTTTATGAAATGCAGCTGAAGGAAAGGCAGAAAGAGGAGGGGCAATCAGAAAGAAAGCTGGAAAAGGAGGGGGAAACTCAAAAGGCTAATGCAATAAATATGCCTGCACATTTAAATTGTGTTCATGATTGGCATAAGAGAATGGGGCATTTGAATTACAAAACATTACAAAAGTTGCCAATGTATGTTGAAGGTATGAAAATGACTCAGTCTAAGTCCTATATACCTTGTGAAGTATGTCACATTACTAAGACTAAAGCAAAGCCTATTCCAAAAGTTAGTGATAGGATTTCAGAATCGCCAGATAGTGTTTGCTGATGTGGCTGGACCTTTCCAGAGTTCTCATGGTCAGGCAAAATATTTTTTACTGATTGTTGATGATTTCAGTAGATTTTCTTTCTTATTTCCCATGAAGAAAAAGTCAGAAGTTTTTCCTATTTGTCTCCTTAGGTAAAATTTGCAGAGAGAAAATATAAGAGAAATATTTCAGAATTAAGGACAGACAATGGAGGAGAATTTTCTTCATCTCAATTTGAATCTTGGTTGAAAAAGAGAGGAATATTTCATAGGAAGTCTTGTGCATATTCACCATGGCAGTGTGGTCTAGTAGAAAGACATATTCAAACAGTAAATAACATGAAGAATTGTATGTTAAGTGATGCTAATTTACCTCAAACATATTGGGCAGAGGCTGCTCTGACCAGTGTATATATTCTGAACAGAACATTACAAAGTACGACTGGTGAAATACCATTTACATTGTTATATGGGAGGAAACCAAATTTATCTCACTTACATACTTTTGATGCTACAGCATATGTGCTGATTCCTAGGGAGCAGAGGAGAAAAGGCAAACCCAAAGCTAAAAAGTGTAAATTTTTAGGATATGATTCAGGTGCACGAGCATGGAGATTTACAGACCAAGACAAAAGCATTGTAATATCTAGAAATGCCACATTCATAGAAAAACCGAAAGTACAGGAACCTGATGTAGTTTTTCTACCACATACAGAGCAGACTGAAGATAAGAAAGCCATGTCTCCAAGGAGACCAGATAGCACTGATGCTAATTCTTCAGACAGTGACTCTGAATCTGACTCTGGAGATTTAGAACCTGACCCTGAAAATACTATGAAGCAGGAAGAGTCAGACATTGAAGAAGAGGTAGAAGTTCCTCGTAGGTCCCACTGAGAAAGATGGAAACCTGACAGGTATCAGCCTGTAAATATTTATCTTGTACAACAGGAGCCTTCCTGCTATGAAGACATATTGTCTTTACCAGGAAAAGAGAGAGAGGAATGGTTGGAAGCCATAGAGTCAGAGTTAAATTCTATGAAAAGGTTGAAAGTATATAAAGAGACTCAGCTTCCACCAGGGGAGAAAGCAATTGGCTGTAGATGGGTATTTAAAAGGAAGCCACTTGCAGAAGGAAGTTTCAAGTGTAAAGCTAGGTTAGTTGCTAAAGGTTTTTTTTGCAACAAAAATACATCCACTATGATGAAACCTTTTCTCCTACCATTCAAGCAGACAGCATTAGAATATGCCTTGCTGTTGCTGCTCAGAGAAAATATGTAATTTCTCACTGTGACATTCAAACTGCATATCTAAACTCAGAACTTTCTGAGACTATTTACATGGATATTCCACCTGGTGTAAAGGTTAAACTAAGTAATAATGTGTGGAAGTTACAAAAGGCACTTTATGGTCTTCATCATGGACAAAATTGGAATAAATGTCTAGATTCAGCATTCTGAATGCTGGATACATATCGTATTAGGCATCCTTCAGTCTCGAAAGACTATGGTAACGTGCTCTGTATGGAGGACTTGGAACAGCGTCTAGTGTGGCTGAGAAGGCCAATTCAAGAGTGACAATCCCTTCCACACTGAAGACAAATACAATCTGTCCCCTGTCCAGCTCCCTGATTTTGCTGCTTCCGTGACTGCCTCTTTGCCTCGGTCTGCTGGACAAGGGTCTCTTCAAAATGGGAGAGGCCATGATGCAACGCCTGCCTCCAGGCTGAACGCTCAGATGTCAGGGTTTCCCATCTGTTGAGGTCCATTCCTAAGGCCTTCAGATCCCGCTTGCAGATGTCCTTGTATCGCAGCTGTGGTCTCCCTCTGGGGCGATTTCCCTCCACTAATTCTCCATACAGGAGATCTTTTGGAATCCGACCATCAGCCATTCTCACGACATGCCCAAGCCAACGTAGACGTCGCTGTTTCAGTAATGTATACATGCTAAAGATTCCAGCTCGTTCTAGGACTACTCTATTTGGAACTTTGTCCTGCCAGGTGATACCAAAAATGCGTCGGAGGCAACGCATATGGAAGGTGTTCAGCTTCCTCTCCTGCCGTGCACAAAGGGTCCAGGATTCACTGCAGTACAGGAGTGTGCTCAGGACGCAGGCTCTATATACCTGGATCTTGGTATATGTCGTCAGCTTCTTATTGAGCCATACTCTCTTCGTGAGTCTAGAGAACATGGTAGCTGCTTTGCCAATGCGTTTATCCAGCTCGACATCTAGAGAGAGAGTGTCAGAGATCGTTGAGCCAAGGTACACAAAGTCATGAACAACCTCCAATTCTTGTGTGGAGATGGTAATAGAGGGAGGTGAGTCCATGCCCTGGCCCATGACTTGTGTTTTCTTCAGGCTGATTGTTAGTCCAAAGTCTTGGCAGGCCTTGCTAAAACAATTCATGAGTTGTTGGAGGTCTTGAGCAGAGTGGGCAACAATGGCTGCATCATCGGCGAAGAGGAAATCCCGCATGCATTTCAGCTGGACTTTGGTCTTCGCTCTCAATCTAGAGAGATTAAAGAGCTTTCCGTCTGATCTAGTCCGGAGATAGACACCTTCTGTTGCAGTTCCAAAGGCGTGCTTCAGCATGACAGCAAAAAAGATCCCAAAAAGGGTTGGTGCGAGGACACAGCCCTGTTTCACTCCGCTTCGGATGTCAAAGGGATCTGATGTTGAACCATCAAAAACTACAGTGCCTTTCATTCCCTCATGGAAGGACCTGATGATTTTAAGGAGTCGAGGTGGACATCCAATCTTGGGAAGGATTTTAAAAAGGCCATCCCTGCTAATCAAATCAAAGGCCTTTGTGAGATCTATGAAGGCGACAAAGAGTGGCTGTTGTTGTTCCCTGCATTTCTCCTGCAACTGTCTGAGGGAGAATACCATGTCAGTGGTGGATCTATTAGCTCGAAATCCACACTGTGATTCTGGATAGACTCTGTCTGCGAGCACCTGGAGCCTCTTCAGCACAACACGGGCAAGCAGCTTCCCTACAACGCTGAGAAGAGAGATGCCACGGTAGTTATTGCAGTCGCCCCTGTCTCCTTTGTTCTTGTACAATGTGACGATGTTTGCATCCTTCATGTCCTGTGGTACTCCACCTTCCCTCCAGCAAAGACAAAAGATTTCATACAGCTCGGTAGTGATGGTCTCTTTACAGCACTTCAGCACTTCAACAGGGATGTTATCCTTTCCAGGTGCCTTGCCAGAGGCGAGGGAATCCAAGGCCGCTTTTATTTCTGCTAAGGTTGGTTCGCTGTCCAACTCTTCCAAGACAGGCAGGCACTCAATGTTATTTAATGCTTCTTCGGTTACTACATTCTCTCTGGAATACAGCTCAGAGTAGTGTTGCACCCAGCGGTCCATCTGCTGTGCTCGGTCCTGGATGATCACGCCTGTAGCAGACTTCAAGGGAGCAGATTTCTTCTGTATTGGACCTAAAGCCTGCCTGATACCGTCATACATTCCTTTGATGTTACCTGTGTCCGCTGCTATCTGTATCTGAGAGCAGAGCTGAAGCCAATAATCGTTGGAGCATCTCCTGGCAGCCTGTTGGACTTGGCTACGAGCAGCTCGAAGAGCTTGCAAGTTGTACTCGCTAGGACAGGCTTTGTATGCTGCTAGAGCTCTCCTCTTATCCTCGATGGCTGGCATCAACTCCTCCGAATGGGCTTCGAACCAGTCGGCCGTCTTTTTGGTCTTCTTGCCAAATGTGGACAAGGCGGTGTTATACACAGCGTTCTTAAAATGTTCCCATCGTTCAGGTGCATTTGCATCAGCCGGGCCTGGAAGGGTTTCCTCAAGCGCTTGGGCAAATTCCTCCACTTTTCTTTGATCGCAAGTCTTCCTGATGTCAATACGTGGTCTTCCTTCCTTTTTCGTGTGATATAATCTCTTTGTTCGCAGTTTTACTCTACTACACACCAGGGAGTGATCAGTATCGCAATCAGCACTCTGGTAGCTGCGTGTGATCGTAATACTAGGAAGGCTAGAACGTCTAGTGAGGATCAAATCGAGCTGATGCCAATGCTTGGATCTTGGATGTCTCCAGGAAACTCTGTGTTGAGGCTTCGTATTAAAGAATGTGTTGCTGACGCAAAGACCATAATAACAGCAAAACTCCAGCAAGCGTTGGCCATTTTCGTTCATCTTTCCAATGCCAAAACGGCCTAGACAAGTGGGCCAAGAATTGTGATCAGCACCAACTCTAGCGTTAAAGTCTCCAAGAATGAACAGTGCCTCTCTTTCAGGGACTTTTTTGATAGTGGCTGCCAGATCGTCGTAGAATTTATCTTTCACTTCTGTAGTGGATGACAGTGTTGGAGCATATGCACTAATGAGGGTGACCGGTCCCGCTGATGAGTGGAGCTGCAGAGACAGGATTCTTTCACTCCCCACAGTAGGTGGAACAATGGATCTCAGAAGAGTATTTCTGACTGCAAAGCCAACACCATATTCCCTGGTCTCATTCAATGGTTTTCCCTGCCAGAAGAATGAGAAGTTTTTTTCTTTGACAGATCCCGAGTCTGGCAATCTCGTCTCTTGCAGGGCAACAATGTCCATCTGCAGTCTACTCAGTTCCATGTCGATGACAGCTGTCTTGCGCACATCGTCTATTTCCTGCAGGTCGTCAGAAAAGCCGTGGTCAGAAAAGCCAGGGGTCATTGTCCGTACATTCCAGGTGCCCAGCTTTAGGGCAGAAGTTTTCTTATGATTGTTGCATGGTGCAGGGTTATCGATCTGCTTGTCGGCTTTTACCCTAAACCCCACGCACCCCGTGAGGTTAACAGACCGTGGCGAGGTAGCACCTTACTGGCTGGGGGCTGCCCAGCTTAAGGCGGGCGGTATCTACCTAGTGAGGTGCAATGACCTCTCCCACCGTCAGAAGTAGCCCCTGGCGTCATGCTCTACGCCAATTGAGCAAAGACTTATAACCGGTAACTGCTACTTCCCGTGTTGTTTCGACGCTGTATGCGAAGCTGGAGTGTCCTCTCCAGAGCACGAAGCCTGGGTAAAATAATATGGAGGATAGGCTGTTACCCAAGCAGCAAATCCCCCCTCTCCATGTCACTGAGATAGTCCAGTGGAAAGGCAAGAGCCAATACAACTGGTTCCAGCGACGTCGCAGGAGTTGCCAGAACGACACGAACTGCCTCCGGGACTCCGGCTCCGGGTTTTGCCTCGAGGTTAACTCCTGAAGCCTTTTCCATCAGTGGATATAGCCACAAGGCAGTGGAGGTTTGAGATCAGAGTTTTCCTTCTCCTAGATGGGCTGCCTTCCAGGGCTGACGAGCCCCACCTACCCGGTGGATACATAGCTAAATATGCTAATACTGTAATTTCATAGAAGACTAAGAAACAATGTTGTGGGAGTCTCAGCACTTCTGAATCTGAGTTCATAGCCTTATCAGAAGTTTGCAGTAATTTAATTTATTATGTAACATTGTTGAAGGAACTGAATGTGCAGATTGTTGTTGTTTAGTCGTTTAGTCGTGTCCGACTCTTCGTGACCCCATGGACCAGAGCACGCCAGGCCCTCCTGTCTTCCACTGCCTCCCAGAGTTGGGTCAAATTCATGTTGGTAGCTTCGATGACACTGTCCATCCATCTCGTCCTCTGTCGTCCCCTTCTCCTCTTGCCTTCACACTTTCCCAACATCAGGGTCTTTTCCAGGGAGTCTTCTCTTCTCATGAGATGGTCAAAGTATTGGAGCCTCAGCTTCAGGATCTGTCCTTCCAGTGAGCACTCAGGGTTGATTTCCTTCAGAATGGATAGGTTTGTTCTCCTTGCAGTCCAGGGGACTCTCAAGAGTCTCCTCCAGCACCACAATTCAAAAGCATCAATTCTTCGGCGGTCAGCCTTCTTTATGGCCCAGCTCTCACTTCCATGCATCGCTACTGGAAAAACCATAGCTTTGACTGTGCGGACCTTTGTCGGCAAGGTGATGTCTCTGCTTTTTAAGATGCTGTCTAGGTTTGTCATCGCTTTCCTCCCAAGAAGCAGGCGTCTTTTAATTTCGTGGCTGCTGTCACCATCTGCACTGATCATGGAGCCCAAGAAAGTAAAATCTGTCACTGCCTCCATATTTTCCCCTTCTATTTGCCAGGAGGTGATGGGGCCAGTGGCCATGATCTTCGTTTTTTTGATGTTGAGCTTCAGACCATTTTTTGCGCTCTCCTCTTTCACCCTCATTAAGAGGTTCTTTAATTCCTCCTCACTTTCTGCCATCAGAGTGGTATCGTCTGCATATCTGAGTTTATTGATATTTCTTCCGGCAATCTTAATTCCGGCTTGAGATTCCTCCAGTCCAGCCTTTCGCATGATGTATTCTGCATATAAGTTAAATAAGCAGGGAGACAATATACAGCCTTGTCGTACTTCTTTCCCAATTTTGAACCAATCAGTTGTTCTATATCCAGTTCTGACTGTTGCTTCCTGTCCCACATAGAGATTTCTCAGGAGATAGATAAGGTGGTCAGGCACTCCCATTTCTTTAAGAACTTGCCATAGTTTGTTGTGGTCCACACAGTCAAAGGCTTTTGCGTAGTCAATGAAGCAGAAGTAGACATTTTTCTGGAACTCTCTGGCTTTCTCCATAATCCAGTGCATGTTAGCAATTACATTCCAGAAGCATAAAGAAGCAGTGGAGGCACTTGGTGTTAAAGAAATGAATGTAATGAAATAAATGTATGCTAACGCAATTGTTAATTAAGGAGGGGACTGTTAGGTCTTTAAGAAGAAGAATGTAATTAACAATTGGTTAGTGCAGGTGGAGTTATTTAGTCACTGCCTACATGACAAGAAGGACACAACAGTGTGGAATTAACTACCATGAGGTGAACCACTAATTTGATTGGTTGGAGGTAGTATAAATTAAGAGGCTGGTTAGTGTGCCCTTCACAGTTCTATTTTGACTGTGATGCTTAGGTTCTTTCTGTTTGACTGTTGAATGCCTATGTTTATGTTCCTGTGAGCACTATGTAAATATGTACAGCAAGTAAATATTCTCTGCACTTATTCCTGGTGTATTCCTGTGTGCCTTACTATGCTAGAGCTTCTGGTCCAAACCTTCGTAAGGAGAAAATCTTCTGCTGTGATTTTAAACTGCTAACAGTTTGTTTGTTTATTTATTTATTTATTTATCTATCTATCTAAAATGTGATTTATACTGCCTCTTGAAGGAAAAAAAACACCCTTTTGGAGGTGGTTTGCCAAAAAGAAAAAATCAGTATTAAATGCCATTAAGTAATACACCAGTAAGTGGTGTATTAGTTATACCACAATGTGTTGTAGTGGGTAGAGTTATATGCACTGGGGCTCAGGAGACCTGGGTCTGAATTCTTCTTGCTCAGCCATAGAAACTCACTGGAACTAGTAAAAACTCTCCTAAATATTTCACTTACCTTGAAAGCCCTGTTAGGTTCTGACTTGACAGCACATTGTACACACAGCTCACTAATGTCCCTCGTACTTAGCCAGCAGCTCTGCTCATCTGCTTCCCTTTTCTTTGCTGCCTTGTTTTCATTTTCTCCAGCTTTGTTCATCTACAGCTTTACTGTCTAACCAGCTTCTTCTCCCACACATACCTATGCAGTGCACATTTAAGGAACAGCAGCAGCAACAACAACTTCCAGCCAAAACAACAACAACAACATCTTTACTATGACTGTGTGCTGAAACAGGCATGCAAAGCAGTGCTAGATGGACTGGAGCACCAAGGTTCACGTAAGAGCAGGCTGAGGCTCATAAATGGACCCTGGTCTTCCATTTTGATAGCAAAGTAATTTTTCAAGGTCCCACTTACTGGCAGATTGTCTTTTAAACTGGACTTTCTGCATGCAGAACATGAAAATGTCTCCAATGTACAGAAAATGTTACTGTGTTGGAGGCAAGGGCATCCTATGGCAAGTCACTGGCAACCCCTAATTCAAGTTTTATCTAAGGCTTTCCAAACATTTGTGCTCTGGAATAACAGTTCATGCACATCAGTGATGATGTATACGTTAAATCAGTGACTTATAGGTTGAATTGGACATAACACATTCCAACAAGATAATGCTTTTCCTCCTCATTTTTCAATGTGAATAATTCATAGGAAGGATAACTGGGATGAAAGCAATTCACAGTTCTTTTGATCAAAACATAGTGAGTGACTCAAGACAAACAGCAAGGACCGTGTTTGCAGAAATGCCTGTGAATTCCTCATTTATTACACACAGAGATGTTTTCATCTCAGAACACCAAGCCTGGGAACTAGATCAAGTGACCAAACCCTGAGTGGTCCTCTCTCATATAGCATAAGTATGTCTGTAGGCTGCTTGTATTATACCTCCTGCACACCTTTGCCTGAGCAGAAATGACATACAGACAATGTGGGGGATGTATGTGCAATGTGTGATTCCAATCATATCTATGGCTGATCAGACAGAAACAGTATAAAGATCCACTTTCTCTGATTACCTCCAAAGTTGTACTACAATATGAAAAAATATAACAGCTGTTTTATTTGAGAGATAGTGTTGCCTGTCCAGAACTGAGCTGACAGTCAACATGTCTCTGGTCTTGCAGTGTCCTGCAGGTAAACTTATAGTGAAGCCAACATGTCAGTCAAAAATAGAGATAACTCAAGTACACAGCCTTCTGAGATTGTGAAGGAGGGCCTGGCTGGCTGAGACATTTTGTTGCTTGAGGGAGAGCAGTAAGACACATTTGTCCCTCCCCCATTCAAGCCAAATTCCTAGTCCCTAAATTCAGCCAAGTTACATGAGGCAAAAAACCATAAACACCTCTTTTCATTCCTGGCAGGAAAAAAAAAGACAGCAAATCAAGTAAATAGCATTTGCTTCCCATCACTGATACCCTGAATCTACTACCTAAGGCAGCAGCTTCACTCTGCCTAATGGTGGAGCCAGCCCTGGGTGTGGTAGTGAAAGGCCAACCAGAAACCCCTGTATTCTTTGGTCAAGCAATTTCTGTTTCTAGAAATGTACCATGCACCTCAGACATGAAAGAGGCAGAATGTTTGCTTATGAGTAGAGATGAGATTATTACACAACCTTTATGGGATTACCAGACTTTTATCAGCCAACCAAATAAACCTGTTCCCCTGGTTAGGATTTTATTGATTCTGGAAAGGTGTCCACCACCTCTGCAAAGGGTTGTGAAGAATGAAAAGCTGCTTTATAGATTTACATTCGCCTCATGATAAATCAGTCTTCAGCCTTCACTGCTGTGCTCTTTCAGACTGCATTCTTAACCTCTGCCTCCTGCACCTTTTAAAAAACAAAACTGGAAAGCTTTCACATGCCTCACATCATTTTCAGTCACCTTCCTCTCTTTTTAGCAGGACTGCAACGTGTGAACTATGTCTGCCATAATCAAAACTACATAATCCACTGTTCATAGAGCAACACGACAGGTGATGTGATGAATTTTAATGAGAGATGTTTTATTAAGCTTTTAAAATGTTCTCTCCCTTGAGTCAGGTAGGATTCATTAAAACGCAAGCCACCCCTGGCAGAAGCTTATCTGACCTATTTTAAAGATATAAATCATGGTGGCATATGGCATCTTATGAGCTTAGCTCTTCAGCTTTGATATACATAAGAAGGACCATATGGGATCAAGTCAAAGGCATCACTAGTCCCAAATTCTGTACCCAAAGCTGGATAGGAGTTTGACAACCCTGTCCGAGTCTTGTTCCCTACCAACAGGTATTCAGAGACAGACTGTTCCACATAGTGTAGGTAACCTACAGCTATCTTTACCATTAACCACAATAGCTTTATACCTCATGAATTTGTCTTGTCTCTTTTGAAAGCCATTCTTTTTTACGGTCATTGCTATGTCTTGTGGTTGCAAACTCCACAGTATGATCATCATCTTGTGTCAAGAAATCCTTCCTTTGATCTTTCCTCAGTCTCACATCATACACAGCATTAGTGATGACCTACAATGAGAAAGGAAGAAAAAGTGCTCCCTACCTACTTTTTCTTCCATGTCATTTATTATTTACACACTTATTATTTATTTTATTGACTTACACCTCTGTTGCGCACCTTCCTTGCCTTTTTACTTCACTGAAATCTGCAAACATTGTACCCTTCTCTCATAGGGGAGTTGCTCCATCCCCTTCATCATTTCTGCTGCCTTTTGATATTCTTTCTCAGAGTCTACAATATTCTATTTGACATGCCTTGACCAGAACTGTACCTAGTTTCCTTCCTAATAGCTCTGATTGATCTCATTCTAGAGCAAGGGAAAGAAATGTCCTGATCATATACTAAAGAAGACACATTGGATCAGGCTGATGGTCAATCTAGCATCTTATTTTCACAGTGTCCCATCAGATGCCCATAGGACGGTTACATGCAGGTCACCATGTCTTCATTAAGACAGTGACTGACCATGAGAAAGCAGAAAGGATCCTGTCGAAAAGGAGAAAGCACTTCCTCAGACATCGGAATGCCCATGTTAATATGCCATATCATGGAGATATCTTCTCTATTCCCACATCCTTCAAGCTGCCAACAAGTCCTTACTTATACTGCTATTGACCAGACTGCACCTTAATTTCAGTATGCTGCTCTCTTGTAGCTGCAGGGGTACCATTGTTTCTTAATAAGTAGTAGCAGATATAGTTTGTGCAATGCTGGAAAGAAAACAACAATTTCACAGACCTTGACTGGAGACCTGTTCATCTACAATCTAAAATAGGCAATTAAATATGAAAGGAGAGGTCTGGGTTCAGTGATGCAGAAGCAAGGGTGTGAATAAAGGAACAGACATGATGACACTGGCATACATGTAGGATTTTCAGAGGAATGGTTTAAAAGGAACAACTGAGTCGGCTTGCAAGAAAGGGAAATGTTCCTTGCAGAGAATCTTCCTCTGTGAGATCAGAGTGAGAGAAAAGAACAAAAGAGGGGTGAGACTACAAAGGATAGAGAATATCAAATAGCAGGCGCACAGGCCTAATGCCTGAAGAATACCTTGGGGATGGCCATAGGCACCTTTAACAACTGGGTATCCAGAGTAATTTGACCAAACTCTGGGAGGCAGTGGAAGACAGGAGGGCCTGGCGTGCTCTGGTCCATGAGGTCACGAAGAGTCGGACACGACTTAACGACTAAACAACAACAACAAATCCAGAGTAAGAGCCAAATTATACTTTACAGGCAGCCCATCACTATTAGGTGAACCCTGTTAATGTTGTAGAGATGTAATTAAGGTAGACATCACAACTTGAGCAATCATGCTGGCAGAGGAAGCCTGTGCTGATCTCCTCAAGTTCAGTCGCATAATAAAGCAAGCTAGTTACTGTACTGCTATTAATCATCAGGAAGTGGCCTGAAAAAGATAGGTCTCAAACTTACTGAGGTCCCTGTTGTCGACGGTGTGATAAACCCCAGTCTGATGGCATGGCGACTGCACATAGTGGCCAGGGAGGGTGCTGGGGCATGCTGGGAGGCTGATGTTGGGGGATGTCACAGTGGTGCTTTTTTTGGGGGGGGGGTGCAAGTGTTATACACAGATTTTGAACTACACAGGTGGTCTGGTAGGAACCAGGAAGAAAGGAATTTGAAGGAAGAAAATACCGTATTTTTTCATGTATACGACCCCCCCAATGTATAAGACGACCCCCTAATTTTGACCCTTGCCGGAGGCGGAGGAACAGTTAATGGGCAACTGCTCCTCCACCTCCATCTCCTGCTGCTGCTGCCTCCGCCGCCCGATCACCTCCTCCATTGCGACTGCTGGGGCTCACCTCCAGCTCCTGTCGTCACCGCCTTGTCCACTGCCCGAAGGGAGCGCTGGAGGAAGTGATGCGGCGGCGGCAGTCAATGGGCAGCAGCAAGAGGCGCCCGAGCGCGCACGAGTACTCCTTTGCCTCCGCCTCCTGCTGCTGCTGCCTCGGCCACCGGAGGGGACAAGGTGGTGAGTGAGCTCTGGAGGAGGCAATCGGGCGGGGGCGGCAGCAGCAAGAGGCACCCGAGCGCACATGAGTGCTCCATTGCCGCCGCCGCTGCCTCCTGCTCCTGCTGCCTCCATCACCAGAGGGGCGTGAGCTGGAGGTGAGCCCTGGCAGTCGCACTGGAAGAGGCAATGGGTGGCTGTGGCGGCAGCAGCAAGAGGCGCCCGAGCACACGTGCGACTGCTCCTTTGCCTCTGCCTCCTTCCATGTATAAAACGACCCTCAACTTTTCCCCTAATTATTTTAGGGAAAAGTGTCGTTTTATACACGGAAAAATACGGTAATCTGGTTTCTCTTGAAACATTTTGGAAATACATACATAATAATGAGGCTGTTGTGTGAAACCTTCACAAGTATTGCTAAAGCTTCTGTTTACATTTTTAAAGTAATATATGATTGCTGGCATTTTTGCGGTTTTCACAACCAGCAGAAAAATGCAGCTGATGACTATGGATGGCAATCTCACAAGGCATACTGGAAGATTAGATTTCCAGTATGGCACATTTCCAGATTTACATTTCCAGTCATACTCTGTTCCTTTCCTTATCTTATTCTTTATTGTGACAGCATTTTCAGCCCCGAATTTGCTTGACAGATTGGCTTTGATTATTACTTGTTCATGCTTGCTAAGTTCACAATGGCGAATAAAAATAATGGTTACTTAACATCAAAGTCAATATTGGCAACTTCACACACTTTTTATAAACAAACAAACAAACAAACATGGATCTCATTTAGGAGTAAGCATGCCCCCCACATGTATAACCTATAGATGATATATGCACATTTTACTGCTTGTGCCTACACTTTATGTATGCATTCTTCCAGTGATGCTACATGCACTTTTTTTACTCAATAAATATTAATATAGGAGAAGCATTGTTTCTAAAAGCAGTGCTGAAAAACTGTGCCTTTGAAACTTCTATATACACAGAAAACAAATACACAGGTTCACTGTTTGCTTGCACTCCCAGATTCAGCCCTGAGCCTGGATGCCCAGATTTTGGCAGTGGTCAGGCATGCGTTTGCACAGTTCAACCTAGTGTGGTAGCTGTTCCTGTTCCTGTTCTTGTAGATATCTGATCTGGCTATAGTGAGTCATGCCTTATGTTCATCTCACTTGGACTATTGTAATGTGCTCTACACGAAGCAGTCTCTGAAGCAGGTTTGGAAATTTTGGCTGGACCAAAATGCAGCAGCACAATTGCTGATCAGGGCCAGTAATAGAGAACATATAGCTTCCCTGTTACAAAAGTTGCGATGGATGTCAGTCCATGCCCAGAATCCTATTAGTATGCCAGCAGAAGGCAAATTGGAGCAGTGAATTGCTGCTAGTTAAAATGTTGAGGCTTGTCTTGCTCATCATGCACCAGTTACATGACTTGGCACACAATGAGTAATACAAGCATCAACCTCTTATGCTGTGTGCTATCAGGTCACATCTGACTTACAGCAACTCTAATAGTGTTTTCAAGGTATGTGAGATATTAATGGAGTGATTTTACCAAGACCCACCCTCCCAGTGAATTTCCTTGACTGGACAGGGGTTTGAATCCAAGTGTTCTGATCTTTAGGACCTGTCCAGATGGGAAGTTAGAGCTTAAAAGGTTATCTTTAGTGCAATCTATTTTCTCACTTTAGCGCTCCTACTATTTGCACCAATCAGTGTTTCTTCTCCCATGAGAAGGGTCCAGAAATGTCTTTGGGTTGCTCCAGTTTGTCCCCCTTTCAATTAATGACACTCCCTTTCCCCGCCTTTTCCCACGTTTTTCATTGAGCAGACAGTGACAACTTTTCTTTTCTTTTTATTAAATAAAGTGATATAGTGAAACAGTAATGCATCTACCAGGCATACTACACATAATACTGCCAATGTATCTTCTTTATTGTTCTTATTTTAAAGGAGGGAAGGGTGCTTTTTAAAAAAAATGGGGAGGGGAGATAGAGCAGATGCAATTCATGAACAGTCTGAGTTGAGAAGAAAAGAGGCAGGCAAAACTCACCCTTCTCCAGCAGGCTATAACCAGACCAGCTATGCCAGCATAAACTTGAAATGCACTGGTGAATCATCCATAGAGACAGATAGGTCTAAAATCCCTTTCAATTGTGGTCCCTAACCATGATGCAAAAGCAAGGCACTGTGATTTCAATGTGTTGGTCCTCGGTCTAGTGAAACAGTAGTAATCTCCAAACAAGGTTCTTTTGTGGTGAAGAAGAAAAAATAGTGCTGTGAATTGCTTAACTAAAAGATCTAGACCTGGACTTAAGCCAAAAGATTATGATGCCAATAGTTTAAAACCATATGTCATCAGAGATAAAGTGACTCCTACATGCATTACTTGAAAGTAAGGGGAAAGAGTAATGAATAGGAGGTAGAAAATGGTGATCCTGTTATGGAATCATTCTGATGTATGAATTATGATGTATTTTGCAAAATTACTGTTCAAATATTTGGTGTTCTGTACTCATAGACTGCGATCTTTCAGTGTTATTTTTCTATAGAAATATTTTGAGAAATGTAGTAATCTGAAGCTTTAAATGTTAAGTTTAGTCATAATGGATTGCATTGACTTGAATGGGTTTTCATATGCATTAGAGCCATGGTAGCTTTTCCATGTTGATTGAAAATTCCATGAAAATTCCATGAAGAATTGATGCTTTTGAATTGTGGTGCTGGAGGAGACTCTTGAGAGTCCCCTGGACTGCAAGGAGAACAAACATATCCATTTTGAAGGAAATCAACCCTGAGTGCTCACTGGAAGGACAGATCCTGAAGCTGAGGCTCCAATACTCATTAGAAGTATGAGCTGAGGCTCCAATCCTCATTAGGCCATCTCATTAGAAGAGAAGACTCCCTGGAAAAGACCCTGATGTTGGGAAAGTGTGAAGGCAAGAGGAGAAGGGGACGACAGAGGATGAGATGGTTGGACAGTGTCATCGAAGCAACGAACATGAATTTGACCCAACTTCGGGAGGCAGTGGAAGACAGGAGGGCCTGGCGTGCTCTGGTCCATGGGGTCACGAAAAGTCGGACACGACTAAACGACTAAACAACAAAGCTTTTCCATGTAACACAAAAAGGACTGAATCTGGAGTGTGCTCTCTACTTTGACTTAAAATAAAAAATAAAAAAAAGAGGGGAGTTGCTTTTTCTTGCAAGAAACAGACATACATTCTTACTTATTTGTTTACAGATTAATTCCTCTTCCTTCTTTCTCCCACATGATCAACATTGAGTTTGGGGAATAAGGGAATCAACAGAAAAAAGAGGCAAGGTAGGGAAGGAGGGGAAATTATTGTTAGCTAACTGTGTGCCTATGTGCATGTATCTGTGTGGAGAATTGGCTGGACTACTGGACTTCCATCCTGTGGCAGAAAAGGGGGGGGGGACACACTCTTTATAATACTACTAATACATCTCCTTTACCTAGAATAGTGCTGCATCAATAGGAAATTATATTTTAAAAAATTTAAAATGGCAGAGTAGATGAAAATATGGGGGTGGAGTGTTCTCCATCATCCCTTTCAATGCTAGGACCCATCAAATACGTCACAGTGTTGTCACCTCATTAACACTGCCCACAGCTCTATTTTGGTGTGTACTAACCATCTGCACAGGCTACACAATGGGATAATTAAGAGAGTGCTGAATCATGCCAAAAACACAGAAGCCCTAGTGCTGTGCCAGAAAAAAGTGAGGCAGCTCTTTAAAAAGGGATGGGAATGGAGTGCTCTAAGTCAAAACATTGGTGGACACCATAATTTGACTTACAACAGTGTCAGAGGCATGCTGTGAATACCACTTGCTGAGAGAACTATATCTTTTTCACATCTTGCCTGTGGGCTTCCCATTGATATCCTAAATCAGAGTTAGAGACTGCCTTAGGTTGGGCACTGCAGAGATTGGAATGGGGAGAGAAACAAAAAAATCCCCAAATCTCCCTGGCTAAAACTACACAACCTACAGCTAAAGGAAAGTTCCAAGATAGAGACTCCAAAAGTTAAGAAATGATTTTTAGAAAGAGGTATGGTGCCTCAGGGGATATAGCATCAATTGTCTCTCTCCAGCTGTGCAGATGGAGGAATGTCATTTGTTCAGGGAACTCTTTATTTCTTATTCCTAAGCACATATGCTGACTGCAAGTAAAAACACCCCAAACACAACAATTTCCATATTGACAAAGCTGGAGATTAAATTTAGGTGGCATGCTAGGCAGAAACAGCCAACTGAAGCAAACTATGAGTATTACCTAATGATTAGAAGATAATGGAGTCCTCTGTGTAGTGCAGTCTCTCTCAAGTAGTAGTAAATCTTCTCAAGCTGGCGGTAGAGTCTGCCCCAGTAGCAATTCATGGCAAAGAAGAAAAAGTGGCAGCAGCAATAATAAAGCACATGTGATTCATGAGGAAAATCCAAAATCAGAATCAGATACCTTTAATGAATCTCTAGAATACACCCTTCATGAAGTTGTTGTTTCTGTGATTTGGATTCTGCTCATGGCCCACACAGCTTGATTGGTGTCTCTCTCTCTCTCTCTCTCTCTTTCTCTCTCTCTCTCTCTCTGTGTGCGTGTGCGCGTGCTTGTTTGTTTGCACCAATATTACGCTGACTGGAGGATGTTGGATGAGACAGGGTTTTAGTTTGATGTGGCAGAGCTCTTTTTACATTGTTTGATAATGTTATTCGCTCCTTGCCTTATATGCCTGAGAAGAGGATTTCCTCCTCAACAGCTTTGACCCTCTGGAATGCACAAATGCCACATTCTCTTTGATTTTTTGAAAAATCAAACACAGAGATCAGAAGATGACTGAATAAATATTATCACTGCAAAGGGTAGGAAAGTGCAGACAAATTTATACTATGGGAAAACCTCTGAGTATTCTTCAAATTACTAAGGGGAAAGACATTTTTAAAAAATCAAGGGATCAAACAGGAGGCTAAGATGATTCAGGAAAACAAACTTCTCCAGCCAAAGAATATAATAATTTTATGGCAAAATACTTTGCCATAAAAGTGTATTTTCTTAATGAGGAGAAGAGGGCATCTCACTGATGAGAAAGATCTGTAGAATATAGGCCAAATGTTGTCTTTAGTCTTAAGGGACCTTCTTACACTACATTGTCTATGATAATCAAGACATTAATGGCATGTCAGGTTTTAAAATAGAGTAGCATCACTTAGTGGTTACTATGATTGTCTTTGCTTCTTTTCTTTACTAACCTATCTGCCTCTTCCACTGAAACTCTCAGTGAAGCTTACAGGAGAGTAAAACAAAGTAGTACATTAACAACAACAACAGCATGCTATCAATTCAATTTTGACTGATGGGTTTTCTAGGTAGTGAGTGCTCAGAAGTGTTTTACCCTTCCCTTCTTCTGGGAGTGATTGGGACTGTACAGCTTGCCCATGACCACACAGACTGGGTCTTCCCCTAGGAGGCACAGTGGGGAATCAAACTGCCAACCTCTGGCTCAGCAGCCAGATACCTAACTCACTGAGCTATCCAGCTAGCTACATAATGAAACCAGAGGTAAATAAAATACCAGCATAGGACCCAATCCATACAGACAATCCATTTAAAGCTACGAGCCCAGGGAAAATATGAATGTTTTCACTAGTAGTGAAAGGAGAACAGGTACAGCATCAGATAATCCTGCCTGGGGAGTGAATTCGAAAGGCGGGTGTAACAGCTGAAAAAGGCCTGGCTGAAAAGGCCCTGGTCTCCTACTGCCTTACTTCCCAATTCAAACAGACCATTCATAAGGACTGGTGATAGCACCAAAAACCAATCAGGTCCAACAGAACCAATCTAATTGCATCCCTATCCCTTTCTCAACATAGGCCATCCCTATGAGAAACCACAGCTTCTGCCTCAAACCCATATCCCCACCACTACCTGGTTACTATGGTGCATATTTTGTGTTTATTTTTATTTTGAGGCAAACGTTATTGCTCCTAATTGTACCTTCTTCTTAGAGACTGCTGTCAAGCCTTCAATTAGAGTTGCTCCCATCCCCTCCTCACAGAGCTGTGAAGAAATTTATGTTTCTGTGGCTTGTTTTTAACAATGGCTAGAACAAAACAAAAACCAGCAGCAGGAAATGTGTTGCATTCCTTGTCCACATTGGTTGTTAAAAGATCAGCCATGACTGAGTTGTGCTAACTTCAGCATGTGCTCTGTTCTTCCTCCTTGCAGTTCAAACTGCTTGGGGAGCCAGTCACCCACTGGCTCTTGCTGATGCAGTCACTACAGTATGCCATGCCCTGGCAGCAGGGGGTGAGATGATGATGGAGGAGGAGGAGGCGCCTCCAAGTTGACTTAGGATAATCCTTCTCAGGGTTTTCTAGGTATGCAGCCATTCTCAATGGGGGTGGGTGGGCTCTGGCCTCCTGGGACATTTGTAGGGGGGGGCACAGACTGGAAACAGTTCTTCACACACCATCCCATAAAGTTTGTTATGTGACTTATACAATCCTGATTCAGCCTATATTTTTGTCATATTGTGTTTATGGCCATTGTCATGAATGGCTAGTATCAAATATTCAGAAGTGATTCACTAGTCCAGTGGTCCCCAACCTTTTTGATAGCAGCAACCGGTTTAGTTGAAGATCATTCTCCCCAAGGACCAGGGGCAGGGGCTTGTTATTCAGTAGGTTGTTGGAGGATAGCTTTGAATCAAGCTCATTACATGTATTGTGCTGGGACAGATGAGTGCCAAGCAGGAGCAGAGCTTCAATTGAAGCTCTGCCTCCTGTCAGATCAGCAGCGGCATTAGAACCTAATAGGAGTGCCCTGACAGGAGGCGGAGCTTTGCTTGCCGCTCACTTCCTGCTTGCCACTCATCTGTCCCGGCGGCCCAGTTCTTCCAAGGCCAAAGACCGGTACTGGTCCGCGGCCTAGGGGCTTAGTCCCTTCTTTGGGGTGTGTTCTGGGACCATGTTCCTTGCAGAAGTTTGGAAATATAGGATGGAACCTGCCAACATGCTCTTGTCATGCTTAGAGACACTGTGAGGGACTAATTATGCTCCATGACATGTATTTTCACTTTTTCTTTCTTTATACATCCACCACCTAACATAATATACTTTGCCGTCTTGCCTGTGAACAAGCAACAGGTCTGTGACAGAGGTACACTGTGTTTTGAGAGTGGCATGCATTCACATGCTGTTAAGTACTAGTCATGCTTCCCCATCCAAGAGAACATTCCAATGGAGGTGCTTGTCAGGGCAGGACTCTGGGACAGAAGTTGAGGAAGAGAAGCAGAACTCCGAGTCACGGCAGGTCTGGCTGAATGTATTTTGAAGCAAGTGAAGTAATACACATTCACATCGAAAGAGAACCCATAGCCCTGGAAGACAGTTAACTCTATAATGTAAAATTGCACAGCTACATTACTGTTTGACTTCACCCCACTATAAGGAAATAACAAAGTTGCAGACAAGTCTCCCCTTTAGGAAGATTTACTGCTCCACGCCTACCTGCTTGCTTCCTATTTGTTCTCCTCAGAGCCTCTGTGAGGCAACTGAGACTAAGTCAAAGTGGCCTCTAGCTGCTTCTTTGCACCAGCCTGGGCCTTGGGCCAATCTAATTTTACGGAGTTTGTGCTGGAGAGCTCTGCACTCCCTCCAAAGCCTCCTCACACAGCAGCTGCACACAGCCGGAGAGAAAAACAAAAGTCTCTGAAGGGAACACACACACACACACTGCAGAGCCTGTGGTTTACTCTCTACCATGAATCTTGTTTGGTCCCCTTTGAACAGCTAAAAGGGAGACTGAGTAGAGCAGGAAGAGCAGCTACACAGAGGACCACCCCAGAGGGTGACGCTGATAAATTGAGAGAGCCTGCCCTCATCAGCTATGCCAGCTGTTCCAGTTCTCAACTGTAAAAAGAAAGAAAGAAAGAAAAAGCTTGCCTTATGTCCTAACAGCCCGAAACATGGGCAGCCAGGCTGCAGCAGGCATGCCAGAGACAGCAAATTAAGTGGCACACCTGGACAGGCATGGGTAGGGTTGCCAGACGTCCGGCAAAAGGAGGACATGTCCTCCTTTTTAGCCTAATGTCCTCCGTCCGGCAGGCAAAGCTAAAAACCTTTAGAATGTCCGGCTTTTGTAATATTTTATGTTATAATTTTGGATGGGAGGGGGAGAGGTGGAATGTGGAAAGCAGTCTCTGATGGAGTCACAATCTAAGACACCACTTCAGGCTGTAAATCAGCCATGCCCGCGTGGAGCCTTTGCTTCTGGAGGTGACTTCCTGCTTCGTTTTGAGCAAGCTGCGCGTAAAGATTAGCAAGGAAAGGAGAGCAAGATATATACATACATATATATACACACACACCACGAGTGAGAGGGAACGGGCTAAACAAAAGGAGAGAGTCAAGAGAGAGCGGCAGCCGGAGAAGGGCAGGATCTTTTAATTTTTTGGGGGGGGGAGTTTGTGGGTTTCCCCGGAGGTATTCGAGCGAGCAGCAGGAGTCGAGAAAGGAGAGACGGCGGCGGCTAGAAAAGATTGAGGAAGGCTGGCGGAGAAGAAGTGAAGCTGCAGGGAAGGGGAGCCAGAGCAAGAGCGGGGCTCCACGCCAGGCGCCTGCCAGAGAAAGAGGGAGAGGGAGAAGAGGCGGCAGCCGCCGACACAGCAAAAGGAGGCAGGAAAGAAAGGGGAACCTTCTCACAGAGCTCACCTCAGCGCAAGTGAAGGAGCAACAACAGCAGGTGCTGGGATATGTCGTGTAATTAATAAAGATTATAAGGTAATAATTGTACAATTGGCTGTTTAAATAATGTTTTTTGGTATTTTGAAAAAACGCCTCCATTGAATTTATTTTTATTTTTTAACATGACTGTTTCTTGGTCGGTTCACTAAGAGACATTTATTGGCAGCTATTGTAATAAAATTGTATTGATTGAGGGTTTAATCCGGAACGATTCAAATGAAACATTCAATATGTCCTCCTCTGTCCTCTTTTTTGTCTTTCTATGTCCTCCTTTTGGTTCCCATGTATCTGGCAACCCTAGGCATGGGAGAGCCTATGCGACTAACTGCAGCACACTGTTGGGCCCATGGCAGCACATCCAAGAAGGCGAGTGGGCTGCTGTGTGTTTGAATACCCAGTTTTGCCTTTGGCTCTGCCCATTCTGGTTGTTGTGCCTTCCATATCACCTAGCACAATGAACAGCTGCTCCTGTTGTGTCAGGCTCCCATATGAGAAGGACCTGATGGACCAATTTTCTCACATGAATCTGCCTCTGTACTAAAAGAGACATTCACAGACCTGCTTTGGTGCCAATGCCTGCTTTACAAAGGCAATTGTAAAGTTGACCTCAGCACCGACAGAAGGATGACAAATGTCTTTCTTACCCATGAGCAAGGACAGGGGGACTTGTATATGAACGGTTAAATTTTGCCTGAAGAATATGCCAAAAGGAAAGAGTTAATCATGCCTCTACCACCTGCACAATCTTCTGCCTCTATTTCCCCTTTTTAAAATTCTGAAACAATCATGTGAAGTTTGCGACTCACCTCCCTGCACACCAGGGAGTGCATGAGTGGTGAATATGATTGGACTGATGAATATGAGCCACCAGTGCAATGTGGCTGCAAAAAGGGCCATTGCCCTTTTAGACTGCATTAACAGAAATATAGTCTGCAAATCATGTGAAGTACTAGTCCCCCTCTATTCATCACTGGGTAGGCCTCCTCTTGTGTACTGTGTCCAGTTTTGGACATCACACTTTAAGAAGGATGTAGACAAACTAGAACAGGTTCAGAGGAGGCAACAAGGATGATCAGGAAACGAAGTCTGTGAGGAAAGACTGAAAGAACTGGGCATATTTAGCCTTGAGAAAAGAAGGCTGAGGGGAGATATGTTAGCACTTTTCAAATACTTGAAAGACTGTCATACAGAGGAGGAGGACCTGTTCTCAACCATCCCACTGAGAATCTTCACAGATCCCAAAGTGCAGGACACGTAATAATAGACTCAAGTTACAGGAAGCCAGATTTTGGTTGAATATCAGGAAAAACGTCATGTTACAGCAGTATGACAATGGAACCAATTACCTCTGGAAGTGGTGGACCCTCCAACACTAGAGGCATTCAAGAGAAAGTTAAACAGCCATCTATCAGATACAGTTTGATTTGGATTCCTGCATTGAGCAGGGGTTGGACTCGATGACTTTATAGGTCCCTTCCAACTCCATTATTTTGTGATCATAAAACAGCAGTAAGGCTTGTGAGCAGTTCCTGGCTGGGAGGAAAGTGATATGAAAAGATAGGCTGCTTTCAATAGGCTCCCAAAATATACTAAAGCTGGAGTCCAATGTACACCAGACAGGAGAACATTCCATGGGACAGGTACACCTGTGAAGAAGTCACATCTTTGTGTCACTGTCAAATGGAAATCTATAAGCTGTGGTAGAGGCAACCTTGTGACCAAGGAGATTGGTACAGTATTAAGAACCACTGAAGTAATTCCTATGTGTACCTGAAACAGAAAGAGATGACTCGGATCAGGAGAAAGGCAGACTATCCACAAGCTGGAAATTCCTACAACCATCTAAAGAAGACTAGAATGGGAGAAGAGGTCATCTGTCTCTGCAGCTAAATTCTTTTTATTCCTCATATTATCCTCATCAAGAAAAGAAGCCACTGAGTGAGCTTAATTTTCTCCCTTGAATCACTACCGGGTATAAAAGCATGACAGAAGATGACATTTTAAAAAGTATGACTAGAATGACACATCTAAACAACCCAAAGGCAGAAAGTTCACCTTCTGAGCTTGCTTTATGCAAGTCCTCTGAGATTTTATTACTGCCTGCATAAGCATTGACGAGATAGGTAGGCAATTTCCCAAGTCTGAGACCCTCTATGTGGAACACTCATGATAGGACTGCGCTGCTCCCATACTGATGAAATTTCGAGGTTGCCAAGGAATTGCCACCAAAAGACCATGGTAAGTGTGGCAGCTCCCTGTGGGATAAAAAGCATCACAGACTATCCTTCTGAACCACATAATCCTGCAAGAAATACAGGGAAGAATGGCAAGAAAAGACAGACCATATGGTAAAACAGCAAGAACCGAAGGTAGGAGGCCATGTTTGCTAATACAGCTTTGGAAGTGTAGATGGAGTGGGAGTGCCACCAAGCCTGTCAGAAAGAGGCACAAGAGCTACTTGTGATACAGAGGCTCCATGCTGTGCACACATCTGATTGATAAGAAGATCTGCCATAAGACTGTGAAAGCCCCAATACAGTGGGAGCCAAGCCACCAGAGGAAGATACAAATCAACCATACTGCTGCTCAGGGAGTCATCCAAAACTTGCCTACAAATGATTCCCATGGTTGGAAACATGGGGTCATTTCTTTCTTATCCTCTGATAATCCTCCAGTGCCCAAGTATTAGATCATGGATTGAGGGAACAGAAGGCAGGGCTCATGTATCACATCTGTCTATGTATGGAAATGATGGAATCATGTCCTGAGCCACCTCCTCTTTAGAAATCATTAGCGTGCTAGTTGTCCCTTGGAATCATGGAGTTACATCATTACAAGGCCAGGACCTTAGAGAGGCAGTAAACAAGGACATAGTTGCAGAAGCCACCCAGTCTTTGAAAAAGAAAAATTAAAAACATTTTGCAGTCAAACGAAATGTTCTGAACCCATATTTGCAATTCTGGGCCATCTGCTCCATTATCTTGAGTTTTTTTACACATGTATCCCAGACATAGATATGATGTTTGCTTCAGGTAAACACTATGAGCCTGTTTATTGGAGTCAGTACAAATATTTCTCACTATGTTTATTCAGAAACATTTGCACCACATAAGCAGGAAGTGGCTGCAGAAAGCAAGACATTTCAGCAATAATGATCATCAACGTGTTGGCTCAGGCTCACTGTGTGAAATCCTTGGTGGATTACAAATCAATAGATTCCTCTCTGAGACCCTTCAGATTACTGAGGACATTGCAGAATCTTTTCTATTTCACAAGCACCACCATGTCCCATGAAGCCACACTGGCCAATCACAGGCATTGTTCCTAAATGTGAAAAGAATAAACAAAAGGGAGGTTGATTGGTGAATGCTAACTTGGCACTAGGGACGATCAGTAGTATATGCTGCAGAAACAAAGCCCAAGTCCTGTCTCCAGTGAAATGCAGAATCAGATAGCATACGACTGCTTGAGTTTATGTTAATAAGAATGACAAGACTTATTTTCCACCAGCCTCCCATGTCAGTCTTTGGTACAATATTCTAATCTGAGGCAATTACAAGGGTGTGAAGGTACTATATCAGATTATACATTTCTAGTGAAAGACCTGTACCATGTTGTTGTTGTTTCCATGTGTTTTTTTTATAAAGATTAAAAAAAACAAGAACACGTTGGTCTTGAAGGTGCCACTAGACTGTAAGTATCAGCAACTCTGTGGATGGAAGAATGATTGGCGAAAGAGGTTTTTAACCATGCTCCAATGGTTTGAAGCAGCTTCCTTTGACAAACAGTAAGTAAAATATTGACCCAGCCTTGGCTAACCTTCTACTCTGTAACTTCCTGACTGAATTGCTGTCTTAATTTTCATAAGACTCATTAAACTTATTTCCCTTTTCCTCTTCTAGCCTTTCCTTCACATTCATTACCAGTATTTCTATGCTGCCCATAACACATTTTTCTGCATGGCTTACACTGACAATAAAATATAACCAGGAAATAAATTAACAATTAAACCTGAAACCTATTTAAAGGCCCAGGGGAAATGGTTCCAGATAGGATCAAAAAGACTACGAAGTCAGCCAATTTAGTACCTTTTAAACATCTATTGAGACCTTCAGTAGTAATTCTAGTCTATGAATAATTCTGGTCGTAAGACTAAAACTTGGAATACCCTCCCTCCTTCCCTCCCTTCCTTCAGGCCTGCTTATGGGAAAGAGATTGCTTTGGTCACCTTGGTGGATGACCCACACCAGGAACGGGATGGGGGGAGTGTGTCCCTATTGGTTCTGCTGGACCTCTCAGTGCATTTTGGTACCATTGACCATGATATTCTTCTGGGCTGTCTCACTGGGATGGAATTGGGGGGGCACTGTTTTACAGGACTCTGATCCTTCCTGGAGTGGAGATCTCAGAAAGTGGTGCTGGGGTACTTCTGTTTGCCCTGGCTATTGGCCTGTGATGTCTCTCAGGGTTATGTTTTGTTCTCCATAGCTATTTAACATATATATGAAACACTTCCCTAGAAACCACAGGAGCACAGTTGAAGTGTGTTCCTGTATTCATCCCTGAGCCTGAATGGCCAGGAGTGCATTTGCACAGTTAAAACTGGTGCATGAGCTGTACCCATTCCTGGAGAAATCTGATCTGGCCACAGTGATATGTGCCTTATTTACATTTCAGCTCAACGCGCTGTACCTGGAGTGGCCTTTGGAAAGTGTTTGGAAACTTCAACTTTGATCCTTTTTATGAAAAAGGTGAGGTGAAAATATTTTAAATAAATAAAACAAACAAGCTCTCAGGAAGCTGACTGGGCTATTCTGAAAGCTGTAGTCCAAAACCATAACATTTCCAAGCTTTGCATAAGACGTGGCATTCTCAATTAACCACATAATAACAGGACTGGTAAACCATTGACTGTCATTGACTATATTATGTTAAACTACAGGGGAAATATATTTTAAATGGTACCTGTACATAAAAAGCTCTCTGGATATAAGAAAGTAGTGAGCAAAGTTTAGCCTTTCTATCGTTTACTACATGCAAGCAATGTTGCAGTGGCAATTCCAAAACATACAGTACCATTTCTCCACTGCCTCTGAAATGATACAGTCCAAAATTGTTACCACTTAAGTCTATCACCTCATTCCATACAGACTTTTTCATCACTCAAAATTTGTGGCTACGCTGGCACAGGACGGAGCTGAGTCATGGATTCATTCCCATATGACAGAGGCCTTATAGCTGCAGTCTGCAAAGGAGCGGCAGAAGTGGCTCTCATGTTCCAAGAGTAACTTCAAGACAAACCCTTGATTGTAAGCTCTGGAATTGAAAAACAAGGTAATCATTTCAGTCTCAAGCCAGAATACTTGGATTCGGTATGGCAGTTCTAATTCAGGGCAGGATGGATCTAAACCAGGAACTGGATTTGCGGATCACATTTTTAATAAGCTTCAATGCAAATATTTAACCATACAACAGATTCTTCCTCTGCTTCTCTTAGACCACTTTTGTGAATTGTCTTATCTATTCTTCCAGTACTTCACTATCAGGTAAAAGGGTGAAGCAATCAATGCTGTACAGTAGGAAGTTTTCCAGCACAGAGGAAACATTGGGGTCTCATCGAAATCTCTGATTTGCCTGCCAGAAAATGGCAGTTGTGTGTCAGATTGCAAGCAGCTGCACTGTGCAGTATGTGGACCAAATTAAGGCTTTCTCTCCCCCGCAACTTTGTCTATAAATACATTCAAGGAGGGAATCTAAAAATTAGCCATGCTTCCTGATATAATGTAACCATTATCCTAGCTACGTGCAATCTGGCTGGTGTTTTTCATGGAAGATGGAGAGGTATTACTCACTTGTGATGCTATTCTGTATCACTTCTATAAATTCACATGTTCCAGGGTTGAGCCATGGCAGAAAACAACAAAACTTTTCCAACTCTGAACCTTCACTCAAATTTAGGTTTGTCAAAAAAGAAGATGGTAGGGAGAGGGAGGAATAAGGTGCCCTAAATTGTACGGTGTAGCATGGTTATATTTTTAGCTGAAGCTTTGCAATGATCTGTAACAAATATCACATCTTTTTAGATACTGTTTGCTTATCAGAGAATAGGGAACGTGTGTGGGGCAGAACCATGAACATATGCCCATAATCTGCAAACCTCTTGAGGATTCATATCCATTTGGTGGACATTTATGATATAATGATATAATGATATAATGAAGTCACTGTTGGCTTTGGGACACAGCAATAACAAATACGAACCATGCCACAAGCAGAATTATCTCAATGTTGGCTATAATTGTGTTTAAAGATAATGCAAAATATATGTCTTCTTTCTGTAAAGCCACTGCTGGGTTGTTGTTGTTTTCCTTTACTGGAAAAGTTAGTTTGCAGAGCTCTCCCAGTTAAGACAGGAGAACATTTCTATATACTCTCAAGAAAGTGTTCAGGAAAACAATGTCTCAAACACCCAAAAATTCTGCTCGAATTTGCTTGGACTGTCAGAATGGATAGATGTAATCATGAAGCTGGGAGCCCCAGATGCTTGCGAGATGCAGGTCTCATACAGGCACCTTCTAATACCACCAGCTATTTCTTTACATGTTTTAAAAGGCAGTGTAACATCAAAAGCAGCCTCTCCTTTCCACAGTCTGTTTTGGTGCATTTGCCATGCCTTCACACTGGATAAATGTACATAGAAAGGATGCACGTTTTGCCCACAAAGACACTCTACTCTTTCCTGCTCCTGAGCAGCAAGGAGGACAATGACTGTGTGTATGCACATGCATGCATGTGAGCTATGTGTAGAGTATTTCATGCTTCATGGGAGTAGTAAGTGGACAGGAGAAATTGGGTAAAAGACACAACGGCAGAAGACAGGCAAGTAAGGACTGTGAATGATGTGAGGAGTGTGCAAACACTGTGAGTTTTATGGCTTTGACCCACCCCACCACTGGCATGTCAGCTACCCACAAGAGAATGTGTCATCAGGATGAATTATGTTCCCCACCCTTGTCCTGACGTCTTGTTTCTGGGCCTAGCCTTCAATGTTTGCACTGATTCTCAACTGTGTTCCTCTTTCTGTAGAAAGGGGTCACATAATTCTTTCACAAGACTCTTGAGAGAATATTTGTAATTTATTTGTTAAATGTCTATTCCCACCTTTCTTGCAGAAAAGGTGGGGTAGGGAGCACTCTGGAAGCCAAACTGTAATAACATTTATAAAAAGGAATGCCTAAGTGCATGATTAAAAACACATCAATAAGACAGAAACAGGAGCAAAACCCTCAGAACATTGATAAATGACTACTACTCACCTTTCTTCTTTTCATATGCTTACTGTCTCAAAGGATCTCCACATAATTCTCCTTTTCTTTTCACTCTTCCTCTGGTGCCTTGCCTGGTTGCACTGCCATCAGTCTTCATTTGCCAAAGCTGTTTCCTTGTTCAAGGCAGATCTACCAGTTGTAAATCAGCCAAAAATTCTGCCCAGTCCAACTCTCACTCAGAAAAGCAAACTACCTGTTAAACTAATGAAGCTTTTATTCAGATTTATTTGTACACCTTTTATTTGCAACAAAGAGCAGCTAGGGTAGAACATCTACAAGTGAAGGATTAAACCTCACTTCTCCTTGCAGCACAATTCTAATGGGAATGGATCCCTTTTGTGGTGGCTTTCTTTTTTAAAGAAAGGGCATGTTTTCCTAAGCATGTACTATGTAGTTCAGAACACAGGCTAAACTGTTTCCCTATCTTTTTATATGCAGATGCACAGTTTAATAACCACCTCTCAATATATGGAAACAGGCAGCTCTTAAATATCTAGTTGGCCCGACATTGTATAGCAATCCAACAATTTATAAGAAAATTCAAGCAAGGAACTTGAAGTAAATGTCAGTGGACTGCATTGTGTCTGGGAAAGGTAAGGCAAAAGCAATTACTGGAATTTATAGGAAGAATTTGGTTTAGTTACGCTGTTTGTTGTTAAAGTGAATGGGGGATTCACATGCTCATGTCCTAAGTCTTTGTTCCAGACATGTTTAAACTTCTTTTGTAATGTCTGTAATTGTCTATGGCTATAAGCCACCCCTTCATGGATCACTGCCTTGTCGTGGCAAAGGGGCTTGAGTAATTCAGAGAAGCTATGGGCTATGCCATGCAGGGCCACCCAAGACGGACAGGTCATAGTGGAGAGTTCTGACTAAACGCGATCCACCTGGAGCAGGAACTGGCAAGCCACTCCAGTATCCCTGCGAAGAAAACTCCATGGACAGAAACAAAAGGCTAAAAGATATGACGCTGGAAGATGAGCCCCTCAGGCCAGAAGACATCCAACATGCTACTGAGGAAGAACGGAGGACAAGTACAAGTAGCTCCAGAGCTAATGAAGTGGATGGGCCAAAGCCGAAAGGATGCTCAGCTGCGGACGTGCCTGGAAGTGAAAGGAAAGTCTGATGCTGCAAAGAAAAATACTGCATAGGAACCTGGAATGTAAGATCTATGAACCTTGGTAAGGTGGATGTGGTCAAACAGGAGATGGCAAGAATCAACATTGACATCCTGGGCGTCAGTGAACTAAAATGGACGGGAATGGGCGAATTCAATTCAGACGATTATCATATCTACTATTGTGGGCAAGAATCCCATAGAAGGAATGGAGTAGCCCTCATAGTCAACAAAAGAGTGGGAAAAGCTGTACTGGGATACAATCTCAAAAATGATAGAATGATTTCAATAAGAATCCAAGGCAGACCTTTCAACATCACAGTAATCCAAGTTTATGCACCAACCACCGATGCTGAAGAGGCTGAAATTGACCAATTCTATGAAGACTTACAACACCTGCTAGAACTGACACCAAAGAAAGATGTTCTTCTCATTATAGGGGACTGGAATGCTAAAGTAGGGAGTCAAGAGATAAAAGGAACAACAGGTAAGTTTGGCCTTGGAGTTCAAAATGAAGCAGGTTAAAGGCTAATAGAGTTCTGTCAAGAGAATAAGCTGATCATCACAAGAGGTGACTCTACACATGGACATCACCAGATGGGCAATACCGAAATCAGATTGATTATGTTCTCTGCAGCCAAAGATGGAGAAGCTCTATACAGTCAGCAAAAACAAGACCTGGAGATGATTGTGGCTCTGATCATCAGCTTCTTATAGCAAAACTCAAGCTTAAACTGAAGAAAGTAGGAAAAACCACTGGGCTACTCGGGTATAATCTAAACCAAATCCCTTAGGAATACACAGTGGAAGTGAAGAACAGATTTAAGGAACTAGATTTGGTGGACAGAGTGCCTGAAGAACTATGGATGGAGGCTCGTAACATTATACAGGAGGCGGCAACAAAAACCATCTCAAAGAAAAGGAAATGTAAGAAAGCAAAGTGGCTGTCCAACGAGGTCTTACAAATAGCAGAGAAGAGAAAGGAAACAAAATGCAAGGGAGATAGGGAAAGTTACAGGAAATTGAATGCAGACTTCCAAAGAATAGCAAGGAGAGACAAGATGGACAAGGAGACAAGGAGAGACAAGATCAAGATGGCGGACCAGCAGTAGGTTGGGAGCGTTTTCCCCCACCACTCCGGTCTGGTTTTCTTTTCTTTTCTTTTCTTTTTTTTTTCCCTTTCTTTTCTTTGTTTCTTTCGTTTTGTTTTTATTTTTATTTTGTTTCTTATCTCTCGTTTCCTGAGTTCTTCTCCTGGCTTTATGCGGCTTGGTGACTGTCGGAGGCTGCAGGTGCGAGGGAAAAGATCAGGGCTGAGGCAGCCGATGCGGAGGCGGAGCTCGGCATTGCGGGAGGCTTTTCTTGTGCTCCGGGGGCTGGAAGAGCTGAGGGACCTTTGAATCTCGGTGGTTTAGCCTGGCGCTGGGGGTCTCGGAGGGGAGCCCAGCGTGGAGAGGAGCGGAGGAGTGTGTTTGTTTGAGTGGCGGAGTTCGGAGCGATCGCGGACGCTGGCTGGAGGAGGTGTGGTCAGCTTGGAGTCGGAAGACCGAGAGGCTGGCTGGGCATTGTATGAGGCTGTTGCTGGCTTGCGGTGGACTCCTTGGGAACCTTTTGGGAGTTTGCTTGGAACTGGGAGACTGTTTAGAACTGGGCGACGTTGACATCTGTGGCCAGGGGAGGCTCCTTTTGGTTGCGGACCCCGGCGTGTTTTGGGGGAGAGTTTTCAGCTTGCTTCCCCGTCGCCATGTCTCCAGCGGTTCCCCTTTCGCTCCCCCTCCCTCAGTTGTTACATTCAGCTCTGCCTCTGTTTCTGACTGCTCGGCTCTGGGGCCTCTGTCCCAAAAACTTGAACTCATCCCCGACAGCCTCCTTGAGGAAAAGAAGATCGGTGGCCGGTGCATGGTGGGATAAGTCCAACTGTGTGGGGAAGAACTTTGGATTTATTTTGTTTATTATTTTTGTTTTAAATTTTTTACTGTTATACACCTGTTTAGTTATATTAGTAGTTATAATATGCTGTTTTCATTCTGGTTCTATTTTTATTTTTGAAACAAATGCATATTTTATTTAAATTTTATTTAAATTGCTTAATTTAAATTTTAATTAAATTATTTAATTTGAATTGTTTAAGTGAATTTTATGTAAATTGTTTAATTTAATAATTTGATTAATTAGATAGCTGATAATCACTTGAGTTTATATTATTGTTTAATGTTGAATTTATTTTGATAACTTTATTATTGATCATTGTATTAATTTAGTGGATTGTGTTTTTTCTTTTCTTTTCTTTTCTTTTTTCTTCTTTTTTCTGACATGGAGTGGAGGGCTTGCCCCCCCCCAGCGGGGGTTCTAACATCCAAGTGATTATGGGTAGAGGAAGATATAGCGTTGGCACAGTGCCTACTCGTTTCAGAAGAACAGTGAACAGATGTCTGAAGGCTGTTCACCATTCTGACACTCTGTCCAACTGCCAGCTTCGAGGTTGCCAGATCAGCTGGCCTTCCACTCTAAAACTGGTGCTGTTGAACGCCAGGTCTGTGTCCAATAAATCCCAGCTTATATATGATCTTATTCTGGAGGAGGACGCAGACCTGGCGTGCATAACCGAAACTTGGATGGGCGGAGAAGGGGGTGTTCCCCTGACCCTTGCCTGTCCTCCTGGTTATGTGGTCCAGCACCAGGGTAGACTGGAGGGGCGGGGGGGGAGTAGCCATTGTTTATAGAAATACCTTGGAGGTTATTAGGCGCTCTACGGTGGTGAAACCGGGTCTGGAGGCCATCCACGTGTCGATTGGGGCCAGGGATGGTATTGGGATCTTGCTGGGTTACCGCGCTCCCCGCGACCCAGCCACCTCCCTACCGGAGCTGGCGGACTTTGTCTCCGCGGCACTGTTGGAGTCCCCGCGGCTTTTGGTCCTGGGTGACCTCAATATCCATGCAGAGGCAGAGCTTTCCGGTCCAGCTCTTGAGTTCTTGGAAACCATGGCTTCCTTGGACATGTCCCAACATGTTAACGGACCCACCCACGTGGGTGGTCATATGCTAGACCTGGTGTTCTCCACTGAGCGGAGCGAGTGTGGTCTGATGGTGACTGACCTGGTGTCAGTCCCTTTGTCATGGTCAGATCACCACCTAATAAAATGTAACCTCGCAGTGGCTCTCCCACCCCGCAGGGAGCAGGGTCCTATTTTAATGGTCCGCCCTCGAAGGCTACTGGATCCATTGCGATTCCAGGATGTCATGAGAGGGATTCCAGCTGATCTGTCTGGCGCTCCTGTCGAGGCTCTGGTCGACGGTTGGCTTGCTGCCGCCACTAGGGCTGTAGACACGATCGCTCCTAAACGCCCTCTCCAGAGCAGAGCTCGGCCAGGGCCCTGGTTTAATCAGGATCTGCGAGCTATGAAGTGATATAGGAGACGGCTAGAGAGCAAATGGAGAAAGAAACCGATGGATTATAATAAGGAAGCTGTCAGGATCGCGACTAACGGCTACCTTGCTAAGGTGTGGGCTGCTAGACAATCACACATCGCTAACCAGATAAGCGAAGCCTCAAATCAGCAGGCGGAACTTTTCCGTATAGTTCGCGATCTATCCGGAATTGGTCTAGGTGATAGGCCTCCTACTAATATCTCACCTGACCAATTTGCAGCATTTTTTAAATCTAAAGTGGAGACCATCCGCCGGGATGGTTCTCCTTTTTTAGATACAGTGGATCGAGCAGAGATGTCCAGCGCTCCGTCCTGCCCGGAGAGATTTGAATGCTTTCAGCCTGTGACGCCAGACATGGTGGACAAAGCGCTTGATCACTGTCGAGCCACCACCTCCTCCCTTGACCCTTGCCCGGCCTGGCTAATCAAAATAGCCAGGCCGATAACAACGGAATGGGCCACAGAAATAATTAATGGGTCTCTCCAGGAGGGCAAGGTTCCCCTTGCTCTCAAGGAGACACTCATTAGGCCCATTAAGAAGAAACCAAATTTGGCGGCGGACGATATTGGCAATTATAGGCCCGTCGCCAATGTTTCTTTCCTTAGCAAAGTGGTGGAGAGGGTGGTGGCTGATCAGCTTCAAGCTCTTTTGGATGAAACTAATGCCCTGGATCCATTCCAGTCGGGCTTCAGGCCACGTCATGGCACAGAAACGGCACTGGTCGCACTGTTGGATGACCTGTTGGGGGAGGCTGACCGGGGCAAAATGTCCTTGTTGGTCCTCCTTGATATCTCAGCCGCCTTTGATACCATCGACCACGGTATCCTCCTGGGGAGGCTCTCCGAGTTAGGAATCGGGGGCCTGGCGCTCGCCTGGCTCCGATCCTTCTTGGGGGACCGTCCCCAGAGAGTACAGCTTGGGGAGAGTGTTTCGGCCCCGTGGAGTCTCAATTGTGGGGTTCCGCAGGGGTCGATCCTATCCCCAATGCTGTTTAACATCTATATGAGGCCGCTGGGAGGGGTCATCCGGGGATGTGGGGCTTCGTGCCATCAGTATGCTGATGACACCCAGCTCTACATCTCCTTTTCATCTACCTCAGTGGATGCCGTTTCGTCCCTTGAACGCTGTCTGGAGGCCGTGCTGCAATGGATGCAGCTGAATGGGTTGAGGTTGAACCCGGACAAGACGGAGGTCTTGAGGGTGGGCGGCCCCTCCGTCGGCGGTTTGGGAAACTCCCTCTCTTTTGGGGGGGTGACTCTCACCGCAAAGAGTGAGGTGCGCAGCTTGGGGATACATCTGGACCCGGCGCTTACCATGGAAACCCAGGTGGCGTCCGTGGCCCGCTCCGCCTATTTCCACCTGTGGCGGATTGCCCAGCTGCGACCCTATCTCGATGGTGAGGCCCGCACCACTCTCGTCCATGCGCTTGTAATCTCAAGATTAGATCACTGCAATGCTCTCTACGTGGGGCTACCTTTGAGATTGTTGTGGAAGCTTCAAATGGTGCAGAATGCGGTGGCCAGACTCCTTAGTGGGGTGAGAAAATACCAACATATCTCTCCCACTCTGGCTGCCTTGCATTGGCTGCCCATCCGCTTCCACATTGATTTCAAAGTGTTGATGATGACGTATAAAGCCCTAAACGGTTTAGGACCTCGATACCTGGCAGATCGCCTTCTTCCACCAAGATCTACCCGAATCACTCGTCATAGCCAGGAGGGACGGCTGAGGGGCCTAACGCCGAGAGAGGCCCGGAAAGAAAGAACAAGAAACCGGGCCTTCTCGGCAGTGGCCCCTCGGCTTTGGAATAATCTTCCATCAGAGATCCGCCTGGCTCCCTCGCTGGGTGTTTTTAAGAGCCAATTAAAAACTTGGCTCTTCAGACAAGCCTTCCCTCCTGTCAATATTTGATTTTATTTTATTATAAGTTTTTTTTTCTCTTCTACCCATCTTGAGTACTATTTTGAATTGTCTTATCTTTAAATTGTTTAAATGATTTGTATTTAATTTTATGGAACCCGCCCCGAGTAGACTGTGCCTAGGGGGGCGGGATAAAAAGTCTAATAAATAAATAAATAAATAAACAAGAGGGCCTTCTTAAATGAACAGTGCAAAGAAATAGAGGAAAATAATATAAAGGAAAAAACCAGAGATCTGTTCAGGAAAATTGGAGATATCAAAGGAACATTTTGTGCAAAGATGGACATGATAAAGGACAAAAATGGTAGGGACCTTACAGAAGCAGAAGACATCAAGAAGAGGTGGCAAGAATACACAGAGGAATTATACCAGAAAGATCTGGATGTCCCAAACAACCCAGATAGTGTGGTTGCTGACCTTGAGGCAGACATCCTGGAAAGTGAAGTCAAGTGAGCCTTAGAAAGTATGGCTAACAACAAGGCCAGTGGAGGTGATGGCATACCAGTGGAACTATTTAAAATCTTAAAAGATGATGCTGTTAAGGTGCTACACTCAATATGCCAGCAAGTTTGGAAAACTCAGCAGTGGCCAGAGGATTGGAAAAGATCAGTCTACATCCCAATCCCAAAGAAGGGCAGTACCAAAGATTGCTCCAACTACCGTACAATTGCACTCATTTCACACGCTAGCAAGGTTATGCTCAAAATCCTACAAGGTAGGCTTCAGCAGTATGTGGACCGAGAACTCCCAGAAGTACAAGCTGGATTTCGAAGGGGCAGAGGAACTAGAGACCAAATTGCTAACATGCGCTGGATTATGGAGAAAGCCAGAGAGTTTCAGAAAAACGTCTACTTCTACTTCATTGACTACGCAAAAGCCTTTGACTGTGTGGACCACAGCAAACTATGGCAAGTTCTTAAAGAAATGGGAGTGCCTGACCACCTTATCTATCTCCTGAGAAATCTCTATGTGGGACAGGAAGCAACAGTCAGAACTGGATATAGAACAACTGATTGGTTCAAAATTGGGAAAGAAGTACGACAAGGCTGTATATTGTCTCCCTGCTTATTTAACTTATATGCAGAATACATCATGCGAAAGGCTGGACTGGAGGAATCTCAAGCCGGAATTAAGATTGCCGGAAGAAATATCAATAAACTCAGATATGCAGACGATACCACTCTGATGGCAGAAAGTGAGGAGGAATTAAAGAACCTCTTAATGAGGGTGAAAGAGGAGAGCGCAAAAAATGGTCTGAAGCTCAACATCAAAAAAACGAAGATCATGGCCACTGGCCCCATCACCTCCTGGCAAATAGAAGGGGAAGATATGGAGGCAGTGACAGATTTTACTTTCTTGGGCGCCATGATCACTGCAGATGGTGACAGCAGCCACGAAATTAAAAGACACCTGCTTCTTGGGAGGAAAGCGATGACAAACCTAGACAGCCTCTTAAAAAGCAGAGACATCACCTTGCCGACAAAGGTCCGCATAGTCAAAGCTATGGTTTTTCCAGTAGTGATGCATGGAAGTGAGAGCTGGACCATAAAGAAGGCTGACCGCCGAAGAATAGATGCTTTTGAATTGTGGTGCTGGAGGAGACTCTTGAGAGTCCCCTAGATTGCAAGGAGATCAAACCTATCCATTCTGAAGGAAATCAACCCTGAGTGCTCACTGGAAGGACAGATCCGGAAACTGAGGCTCCAATACTTTGGCCATCTCATGAGAAGAGAAGACTCCCTGGAAAAGACCCTGATGTTGGGAAAGAGTGAAGGCAAGAGGAGAAGGGGACGACAGAGGACGAGATGGTTGGACAGTGTCATCGAAGCTACCAACATGAATTTGACCAAATTCCGGGAGGCAGTGGAAGACAGGAGGGCCTGGCGTGCTCTGGTCCATGGGGTCACAAAGAGTCGGACACGACTTAACGACTAAACAACAACAAATAAGCCACCTTTCCATTATTTGGTACCCTCCAGATGTGTTCACCTCCCATCATTATCCAGCATGCAGTCCCACTGACCATACCAACTGGAATATGGTGGGAAATATAGCTGAACACATCTGGATGGCATCATATTGAGAAAGATTATGATGCCACTTCCATTTCAGGTGGAGCTATGCAGCAGGATACTAGCTACTGTATTTTATTTTTGTTTATTCAGGAAGAATGGGAATCCACTGAATGTTAACTTGAGAATCAGTGCTTTAGGTCATTCGAACAAGACAAGCCATTGGTGAAGATCCTCTAGAGACAAGACAGGAAAATGTTGGCTGTCAACATGACTTCTTTTGTTCAGAGAGGATACAAGTCGGAGCTGCTTTACATGTTCCAGGAAGATGACTTCTATACACATTTGTTTGATGCAACAGTATATATTCAAAATACTACTTGCTACTTACTTGGTGTTGGTCCCAGGATAGTTTCTCAACCAGACATAGCCTCTGCTTCTAGTTTCAGCCTAAAAAAACATTTTGAGTTGTTCCTTGGCTGGCCAATCCCTTCTCCAGTCACATCTATTTCCTTTGCTTATGGCACAAACCACATGGAAAGGAAGAATTGTGAGGAAATTGCGCCTTAGAATTTGCAGGGCTTTCCTTAGAAGGTTGGGGGTGGAATAGCCATGCTATTGTATTGTAGCAAAACCAAGAGTCTCAAGGCCAATTAAAAACAAATCGGTTTTTGGCATAAGCTTTTCTGGACCTGATACAGAGCAACTACAGTTTGCTAGTAACTTAGTACTCAATAGGGAATACGGGCTGATTACCCCAGATAAGCAGCAGATTATAAGGTTTACATAATAAGCATTCTCCTCTGCCCATTCTTCATATAACCATAGTGATCACAGTAAGGGATTGTCTGAGGTTTTACTTTTCATGTAGAGGTATCATGTACATGCATAGATGATCAAGAATGCATTTTAAGTACAGTATGCACCTCAGGGCATGATCATGTGCCAAACCATTTAGTTAAGTCATGGTTAGTGCAAAGCCTATCAATTAAGAAAGAATATACTTTAAACCTTGAATAGAAACCTCATTGCTTGCCAGATGGAAAATCAAGCATGTGGCTGAGTCAGATATCTTTCAGAAAACCAGGTAGTGAGAGCAAAGATAGCATCAAGATGTGGGTGCTTTCACAACCTCCCCTCATATGTGGAGATTTAAAGAGGCACCATTGTTACAATACTTTGTAGCAAAAATATTTTTGCTTACATAAACCAACCCACATATATCTGACCATGTCCAGACTGGTCCTTCTGGTGATGACTGGTGTGGTCTAAATAGGGTCAGCTGAGGTTGGGGCAGGTGGGGAGGAGTGATATGCCATTTGGTGTGATCCTCATGTCCAAAAAGCATATTGACCTCAAGTGACTCTATTTCTGGTATCCTGAATTGGCAAGTTTGTGCAAATCTGGATTCTGGGAGAAAGGAAAATGTGGTGGGTTTGTGTATGGCTGGGAATGGCACACAGCCAAGATGGAGAATGAGAGAGGGGCAAGCTACGTGTGGTGGTGCAAGGGGAGAAAAGCAGCCAGTCGCCGGCCAAGAGCAGACACCTGTCTTCCTTTTGCTCTCCTGAGGTTTTGGAGAGGGAGAGGCAGGCAGTGGAGGTGGAGAAAAAGAAGCAGGACACCCAGAGGAGAGGTGTGTGCCATCTCCCACTGCCACCCAGATCTCACCAGTGGAGACAAAAGAAAGGGATCCCACCCCTTGAACTTTGTATATTAAAACACACACACAGGCACCCAAAGAAGAGACAGGAATTGCTTGAAGGGCGCAAAGCAGTTTTTTTTAAAAAGGGTGTGTGTATCCAAACAAGACACCTCCCCAACAGGATCTCTGTGTCCATGTAAATAAAAAGAGACTCTTAACACCCTGCTGTGGATCCACTTGCCCCTCTCCATTCTCACTTTGCCTTCCAGTCACACTCACCTTTTCCACCTCTCCTTTGCAAACCTCCCCTGAAAAAAAGAGGAGGGGAAAAAACAAACATGCCTTTCTTTGCCTTCTTAAGTTTTCAATCTGCCAATATCCTAAAGCAGCCCGTTTATTAAGCCACTTCACCATACTGGAAATTCAAACAGGAAGGAGCTTTGGCAGCATTAAAAGCTGCAAGAATTGATTTTAGTCCAATCCCAGTGACTGTGTGTGCTGGGAATGGACAAAACTAGAGCACAACAACCCACACCAAAAATGTAGGAGCTCAAAAAGATGTGGATTGAGGTGCCCTGGGGGTAAAATGAGGCAAATTGGTCCACTCATTGTGTGGTCGCTGGATAAAAAGCAGACCAATCCACCCAGCAATGCACCAAATGGGACACAAACGCCTCTCTGGACATGCTCTAAGTCATTAAAATGTTCTCTTTCAAAGATAATGACTGCAAGACCCTGGATTCTGATAAAAAGAGGAACACCTACAAACAGACTGTTCATGTGACACTAACCAGAGAGGTAGCCATATTTGTTTGTGGCAGCCTAAAACACTGAAGAGTCTTGGGGTACTTTGAAGCCTAACACATTTATTATGTCATTAAGGTTTCAAGGACAAAAATGTCTATTTCATTTGAGGCATGAAGTGGCCCAAATTGGTAAGTTCCCATGCACACAGAAGAGGGTGGAAGACAATGAGATCAGAGGGAAATGAAACACAGATGGTACAAACAGTAAGCACTACATTATCAGCACAGGCCATTCACAATGCAGTTGCTGGTGGGAACACAAACATACCGGCACTGGCAAGCCAAATAGCCATACAGGGTGTTTTTAAACAACAAATAAAAAGTGGAGTCAAACTTGATTTGATAGAATTAAGCCTCTCTGTAACATCGCAATAACTTAATACAATGGTCACTGCCAGACATGTATTTCATTTCCCTTTTGCGCCTCCGTTTACAATCCCATACTCCTCCAACACAGGATAGTATTCCATGTGTCCAATGAAACAGACTGCAACCCAAACATTTTTCTTACTTTTGTATCCCATCTTTCCTCCAATGAGTTAAAGACAACATACATAGTCACTCCCCACTTTATTCATATAACCTAACAAGGTAGTGGAGGTGAGAGAGTAACCCAAAGTGACCCAGTGAATTTTATGTCTCTGGAGGTGTATTTCCTAAGTCCTGATCCAAACGCTTACTTACCAGACCAAAACATCATCCAAACTGCTATATTTTAAGACACACAAGATTGTCTCTTGTGGGGCTTTTATTATTATTATTATTATTATTATTATTATTATTATTATTATTATTATTATTATTATTATTATTATTATTATTATTATTATTATTATTATTATGGTAGTACAGAGTCCTCTGGCACATTGAGAACTACATTTATTATAGCAAGAGGCAAGGTTAGCCACAAGAAAAATTCCAAAATCTGTATTGTGATAATGCCTTTATTAGGTTAACCAGAAGAATACAAAATGTGCGCAAAACTTGTCCTCCAGGAGGACAAGGGCCGGAATTGAAAATCTAGAGGTTCCTTTCCAGCTCCGCAGTTCTAAGATTATAAGATCTAAAATGTCCTCTTAAAAGTGAACACTCTGCAGGGCCTGGCATCTGAGACTAGGCTTTCTGGCCCATCACTAGCAAACATCTACATGACAAGCAGTAGAGCGGGATGTATGTATGCATTCATTCATTTATGGTGGCAACAACACATTTTTAGAGTTCTGCTCTTAGGAAATCAGTCATGCTTAAATAGTTGCTGAAAACTTCTTATTCCACAAGGCATTTTGTAACTGTTTTTAAGTTTTTCTTCTGGTTTTAATGGCACCGTGGTTTCCATTTTAAAAAAAGACAAAATTGGCTTCGTTTCACCTACTTTGCTATATTTTATATTCTTTTTTAAATTAAAACAAAATTCATCTCATTAAGCTGAGATCTTTAAAACAACAACAACCAGAATTGCAGGGATAGACATAAAACTGGTCCTGGACTTTTGCATTCTGGTTTCAGAAGATTATTACCTTCCAAAACTTAAAACTGTATCTTCATGAAGAGAGCACCATATAGGTATGTCCATTTGAAGAAGCATCACATTTCAGATATTGTTTCATCTCTTTCCTTTGACAGTTGAACTTCACATTGATCTTGCACCACTAGAGACAAAGGCAATCTAGTGTTCTGGACCTTTGATAGCAAACCAGGACAGGACAAAGCAACACATTCAAGGCTATCCCACAAAAATTAGGCAGAACAGTTCTCATGACCCACAAGGCTCTCATTCATTAAAGTTGTTTTGTGTGTGTTTGAGGGAGGAGGGCAGAGAAGACAAGTTGCACAGAACAAACCAAGACCAGTAGAATCTCTTAAGTGATCCTGCAGCGCTTCAGCCAAGGCCAAGCATCCAGTACAGGGAGTGGGTGAGAGAGGAGATGCACGCTAGCATGACAAAGGAAATTAATTACTGCTGGGAACTGCATCTTATCTTCTATAAACACAAATGACATTGCTATTCAGCATGAAAGAGCAGGATTATTTGAAACATAAAAGAAGCTCTTTTTTAACAAAATATGCATTGAAGTCAGATTCCCCACCCCCAGTCACCATTAGTGAAGGAATCATTTGCACGTTCTCGCCTGCATCACACTCCGTTTAACTGGGTATCATATGCAGTCAGACACAAACCAGGAGGGAACTACATACACAGACATAGAAACTACACACACACACTTGTAAAGCAGGTTATCTTGAGAAGTGATTGACTGACCCAAAGTCACAGAGTGCATTTCATGGCAAAGGAAGAACTTATACATCCACCAATAGAGAATAACACTCAACACATGTGATACAATGGGCTCTGCTGCACAAAAGTATATGCCACCCTAAAAATTCAAGTCTTTAACTGTTGTGTATTGTATGCACACATGCAGTACAGTGTTCTGGCTGAAGTACCAACTGTGGAGCAGGGAAACAAGCTGAACCAGCCAGGAAGCTCAGTTGTGGTCTTGGGCTGGTCATTTTAATTCTGCCTAGTCTGCCATACAAAGTTATTATCAGGATAACGGTTAGGACAGGTGACAACCCTGTGTTCTGTACTGCACTCCTTGGAGGAAGAGTGTGACAAAAGTATAATAAATAAATAGTGCACGTATGTGTGTGCACATATAAATCAATAGTGTGATTTTTTTTTTCTAGAGTGGGGCATTTCACATGCAGCTCAATGCAGGGGTGGATCTTGTACCCTAATTTCTGAAAATGTAAGTTCCACATTTAGAAAATCTGTATCTTGTTGCCTTATTTCTAAACCAGTTCCCGTTTTTATTACATGCTACTGTTTTCATGACCTCCCGAAGGAGTTCCAAAACAGCCATGCTGTTCTTTGCAGCAGAAATGGCAGACTTATCTCCTTACCTCTATAGTTGCTTCATGGATTGCGTCAGCACTGAATTCAGAAGCCTTGTTATTCTGAGAGTGTTGTATAGCTGGTGGGCTTATAAAGGGGAGAGCTCTGATTGTACTAGTGCAGTTTCTTAACGCTCCTTCTCCTCCTATTGGCAATCACAGTGATCTGCAATTCTGTAGATTACGGGAGTTTTACACAGAAAAGGCAGTGTACGGTTGACTATCTTTGCTTCAGCGAATTAAAACAACAACAACAATTTATTCTCAGAGAGTAGTAGTGATGGCAGTGTATCTTGAAAACCTTATTAGGGTTTCCGTAATTCAGAGGTGACTTGACAGCAATAACAACATCACAAATTTTGGTTAAAAGCATGGAAGAGATACAAAGATGGTATTTCTTACCATTGTCTTTGTGACCTGAAAATATGAACAAGACACAGTGGCTGAAATCAAGTAGCAAGTCATAACTAGACAAAGCCTATCAAATCAGTGGGGATTTGGTTTGTCAACACCTATGTAAATTCTACTGATTCAGTAGGCCTGCCTACTACTGGATTTCAACCAATGCAATACTTTATTACTTCTTCAAGAGAAGACTAATTTCTATTCAAAAGTTTTAAAAGTCAGAATTCTGCACAAGGATCAGCTGGAGAAGGAACCATGTAAAGTTCCAAAGTTCTGTTGCTAAAGTTTTGCCCACGCTTTCAAGCTTGTATTTGCAGCCATAAGGACTACAGCATGAAACTGCTTCCAAAGCTCACATCTTTTTCAGACTTACATATACAAATCATCATGATATACATCATCAAGAAAAGTTATATTTGGTTTTAGATTAAAGAGTAATCTCCTATAAAACCAAGACTTGGCATCATATAAGATATTGCATCACTTACTCATCTGTTTCTTTCCAGGAGCAGGAGACAGCATGCCTTTTTTTTAATAGGAACTCACCCCATGTGTAAATAAGAGTTTCTATTCATGAAAACAATGGAGATGTATTTATAACCTTGTCTGACACACCTTGTGCAAGAACAAGACACGTGGTAAACATGGTCAGCTTGAGAAAAATCCAGACAGGGGAAATGAGAGGATGGATGCAAGTGTGAGAAAAACAGGAGCAGAGGAAATGAACCTGAGTTTGAAGAACAGTTAGGTAGCATCCATCGTGGATGAAACCAGAAGGACAATGAGATAAGGAAAGCATAACATTCAGAACAGGATTCCATCAATTCAAGGCCTTGGCACCATAATCAGGATTCTGTGTATTCTTCACTTGTAACATGCAGACAGGTTAGTAGGTATTAAGCATTCAAATTCAGATGCTGTTTGGAACATGCTTTGATTCTGAAGTTTAGCTGTCAACTTAATGAATGGGAGTTATGCTTGAAAACATGCAAACTATCATGTGCAACTTCAGATCCAGAAAAAGACAGTGCAGTCTTTCTGTGATAATCATTGGTAATAATCTTAGCCATGGATGCAAGTAGATAAACTGGGTAGCACAAACCATCACTCAAATTCTATGTATCTACATTAAACTATTATGCCTCTGTATTTAGTACAAAGCATACACATTCCTGACTATATCGTAGTCACTGGCTCTACTATTTTATGGCACACGGCATTTTGCTCCAGGAAATTATTCATTTAAAAAAAAAAAACCTTTTACATGCTGGCAAAAATGGAAACCATGGATATGGGTTGGGAGCTTGAAACTGATTTGGAGGTGTAGAGAAATGGAGGTGGTTGCAAGGACAGAAGGACAAGGAAGTATTTTGAACTGACATAGAGATGCATTCAATGCAAACCAGCAAGGTGACAATCGGTCTATTCCATTTGTAGTTCTCCAAAATTTTGCTTCGTTTCTTTTTCAACAGTAAGTGGAGTCTGCAACATTCAGGACTTCCGCTGAAGCCAGATTTTAATGTGCTTGAAGACTCAACAAAGACTCCAAGGGCTTTGCATTACAAAGATTCTTTAACACAAGATTATGAAAGATGATAACCCCAGGCAAAGAATCTAGGCCTGTTAGAGTAGACGACTCATTAAGTTTTATTCCATGATGTGCTTCAGTTATTGAGCCAAGGGTTAGTTATACCCAAGCACTGGAAAAGAGATGAAAAGGCCTGCCTCTTTCTGAGATAGGTCCCAATCACTGATGCAATAGCATCAAAATTATTGGTTTCATGGCTTCAAAAATCTTGGCTTGGCTCTTAAAAACTATCTTCAAACACTGCAAGCTACAATGAAAGGGTTTCTTCCCTTGTGGTTTTGAACATGTTGGGGCATATTTCTTAATTTCTTTGCTCCATGAGCCTCCCTGAACATTCCAAATAATCCACATGGAATTTAGCTTCTTTTTGTTTTTATATTCCCATTGCCAAAACATGCTGGACTCACATGATCAAACATGAACCAAAATGCCAGTGCAAAAAAGGCTAGAGTATGAGCATTTCTTTATGGCTGCAGTCACAGTAAGAGCTTTTACAGCTGCCAGTTCAAACTGAACAAGCAGAATGCAAACCTTTCTGTAATACAGAAGCTTTAAACGCAACTGATGATGCCCCTTCCGGCAGGACCAAAACACAATTCTAAAGTAGAGCTACGCCCTCTGCTGCTTCAGAAGAGTATGCACACAGATAAATGTCAGGAAAATCATTTCCATAACTCTGCTTTGGATAGCATTAATCCAAATGGAGAGACTGCAACCAAGAAATCAGAAGAAGACTGAGACTAGGGAGGGCAACAATGAAGGAATTAGAAAAGATGATCAAGTGTAAGCATGTATCACTAGAGACCAAGATCAAGATCATTCACACTCTTCTATTCCCAATCACAATGTATGGACAGTAAAGAAAGCTGAAAGGAAAAAAAAATACATTTGAAATACAGCGCTGGAGAAGAGCTTTGTGGATACCCTGGACTGTCAGAAAGACAAACAAGTGAGTCCAAATCAATCCTGAACTATCTCTAGAGGCCAATGTTGAAGCAGAGACTGTCCTACTTTGGCCACATAATGATAAGGCAGGATTCTCTGGGGAAAGATAATGTTGGGAAAATTGAAGGCAGCAGGAAAAGAAGACCAAATAAGAGATGGACTGGCTCCCTAAAAGAAACCACAGGCTTGAGTTTACAAGAGCTGAGCAGGGCAGTGGAGGACAGGACATGTTGGCGATCACTCATTCATCGGGTTGCATTGACTCAGAGGCAACTTGACAGCAGATAACTTTGGATATAGTATTTGAATAGAATTCTTCCTTATATTACAAAGACAATTGAGAATTTTATTACTTGTTGCCCAGTCCCCAATGTAAATTATTTTACAGAAAGCCAAGGAACAACTTATATTTACATACAGTATTTTGAAAGAAACAGAGTAGAACGTTATGTACATATATGAGATTTTCTCCCATAGGTTTTATCAAGATAGTTTTGTGGGACTCAAACCAAAATGTTGCCGGGTGGATCCTTCCTCGAGAGTATTCTTCACTGCTCTCCTTCAAGATACTCTATTCTAATTTCTACCCTGCCCCTTGAAATGTTTTTGCAGTCCTTTCTGGGTCTTTTAGTGATTTTTTTTTAAAAAAAACTTCTGCGAACTATGGATTTCTGCAGTCTGCCGATACATCCCTCTTGTTCACAGACACTTGTTATAGTACTTCTACCTAACCTGATTAGAGAGGTTTTACTGAACATTTACATTTTCTGGAAAAAAAAAATGCCCATTTGAGTGTTTTAAGGTTTTTCATCTATTGAATCCAAACCCCTTCTGTCCTAAGTAGCACACATTAGCATCAACTCCAAAACTAAGGGCAGCAGCTAGGAAAACTGATGCCAGCTACTTTTGAGTATTAAAGGTGCCATTAGACTCTTTTCATTGCAGTTATCTAAAGTGCATCTTCCTTTCCAGCTTCATGTCTATTTGAGTATTCATCTTTTGAATTTTGTTTTGGACATTTGGAAGATTAGGGATTCTGCTGGTTTATCGCCTACCCCTTTGCTCCTATGTCTCTGTGCCTGAACTAACAGACATGGTCTCGGATTTGGTGTTGCAGATTCCATGAATACCAAGGTCACTGGATCTGAGGCAGCTTGAAATTTTATGGCTACCATGACAACCAGGGAGGTGCCCCAACATGTCATCAATCCAAGATATGTGACAAGATTCGTGTGATTTTTCTTCAGTGAGGTCAGGAGGAGGATCCAAAGATGAGGAGTTCGGCACCTATCCTTTGCCATGGCCATATCATTTCCCATTGACTGGAACAGTGGGTTATCTAATTAAAGTGATCTGCCCTAGAGGCTAATGAATTCTGATGAATTTCAGAGATCTGAGAATTTTCCCCTGGGTTTGATTGTTACTTTTGTTGATGGCCTGGTCACTCTGTGGAACATGGAGATGCTCCCAGTCACTTCCTATGTTGCAAAACCCAGGTAGCAGCTTGGTATGTATCTGTGCTGGAGGCAATGAAGCAAGAAAGATAATGGCTACAAAGTAGGTGGAAAAAAACATATGCTGAATTTGACTGAACACAGCTTAGGATGCATCACTGAGCTTATTGTGGCAGTGAGGGTGGAAAAGAATCTCTTTTCCAACTCTCACTGCATCTTCACAATGTCATCTAGCAGCACTTTTCATAATAGTGAAGGCCTGTTACAATCCAGTCTAGAGAAAGAGCTGATTGTATCCTCCTGGCATAGAATGTCTAATTTCTAACACTTGGAAAATAAGTTGCTCACATCCGTCACAACATGGTATTCAAGAGCTGGTGTAATTCTGGAATTTATCAGAACACTGTTTCGGTTATATTGAATTAACTTCAGTTGTTAAGGTCCAAGGATGCAGCTAAGGTATTTTATTCAGCCTAATACTTGCACACTTTCTTGCACATACTTGCAGCAGTACCGGCCCCTTAAAAGAGGCAGAAATCAGGCTGCTTTTGAAGACACCTAACCAGAAAGTCGAAGGGACGTGGTGGCGCTGCGGGTTAAACCGCTGAAGCCTCTGTGCTGCAAGGTCAGAAGACCTGCAGTTGTAAGATCGAATCCACGCGAAGGAGTGAGCCCCCGTCGCTTGTCCCAGCTCCCGCCAACCTATCGGTTCGAAAGCATGCAAAATGCAAAAATGCGAGTAGATAAATAGGTACCACCTCGGTGGGAAGGTAAACGGTGTTCCGTGTCTAGTCACGCTGGCCACGTGACCACGGAGGATTGTCTGTGGACAAACGCTAGCTCTATGGGTTGGAAACGGAGATGAGCACCGCCGCCTAGTCAGACACGACTGGACAAATTGTCAAGGGGAACCTTTACCTTTACCCAGAAAGTCAAAAACTAGACCTACTCTTCCTAGGCAAAATGCCGAAGCAAATGGGCACCGATTAACTACATTTATGTGCTAGATTCATTTCAACCCAGCTTCAAGTCTGGATTTGAAACTGAAACTGACATGCTCACCCTACAACAATCTGTTCTGGGAGAGGTGCTATATGACTCTGCTGGTTCTTAAACCTCTCAGTGACTTTTGATATTACCATCACATATTATCAATTATGGTTTTTTTAAAAAAAAATTGGTTTGTGCCTTTGTATGTTACTGTTATTTTTATTGCTATAAACCTCCCAGTTTTTGATATTATCATCACATATCATTTTTTTTTTTGTTTTTATTTTTATTATTGGTTTGTGCCTTCATATGCTGCTGTTACTATGGTTATTTTTATTGCTGTAAAATGCCTCCAGCCAGATGGGCAGTATAGAAGTCAAATAAATAAAATAATAATAAATAAATCAACCATGGTATCCTACTGGATAGTGTAACTGAGTTGAGTTGTGGAAGTACTTCTGTCACATTGCTCAGGCCCTATGGTAATTGTAGTATGGGGATCCTCAGGGCTCCAGTGCATTCTCACATGACTTAATTCACTTACCCGAAAGCACTGGGAGAAAAGATAAAGGGTTGTGGGTTAAAAAGACAGGCAACACTCACTTCTGCCTTTTCTTTTTATCTAATGAGGTAGCTAAGCTCTAAACAAGTGGTTGGACAAGATAATGGACTAGATAAAAGACAGTAACTGGAGACTCACCTGAACCAAGACTGACATAATTGTGGCTAACTGTCTGGGTAAGTGGCATCTAGTCTGCTTTGGATAAGGCTGCACAATTCCTAAAAGAACAGATCCATAACTTGGAAGAACTCTCAGATCCTCAACATTCAAGGCACAGGTTACTCAGACTGTTTTATCTACTTAGGCTCAAATACAAACTAGAACCCCAACTTTACTAAACAAAGAAAGCCTCGCAACTGTCTGGCTCCTGTTCACACAGCTGCCTCACACAGTTGAGTTTAGCTACCGCAATGGCCTTGTGAAAAACTAACTGAAGAAGCTCCTCCTCCCACACCTACCTACCCAGACCCCAAAAATCATTATCTGAGATCCTCCTCCAGGTGCTCCTGCCTAGCGAGGTAGGTGGTTAAAAGAGGCACGGCATTTTCAGCAGGAGCAGTGACTGATTTGAAGGGGAGAGAAATGGAGGTGGTTGCAAGGATAGGAGGTATTTTGAACTGACACAGAGATACATTCAATGCAAACCGGCAAGATAACTGGCCTATTCCCTTTTGCCCTCCCAAAAGTTAATCAAATGGCACCCTGGGAAAAGTCCATATATAAATAGATTTGGATCTAAGGCATCTCCATTCTGTCACTTCAGATTTCAAATCTAAGCACAATTAACAAGGACGGAACTCCACTGACCACCACCTCTGAAAAAGTGTGCATCAGGATTGCAATGCCATAGTGTGGAAACTACACACATGAGTCTTAGTAGGTGACCTTCACTGTGAATCCTCAAAACTGAAAGTAAATAGTTTAAACAAAGGAACTGTCAATTTACTTGCACACTACTAGTGATTCCTGAAAGTAAACACAGAACTAATGAGGGAAGATACCATGAGGTGGAAAAAACACAGAAGACATATATATGGGTTATAAAAGCCCTTTTATAAAGCCATTTTTAAACAAAACCAAAAAGTTTACAAAAGAAATTAAGATACAGAAGAATAAGTTGCTTAATATATTCAAAAAAAAAATTAAACGAGAGAGGGGGGGGGGAAATATGAGGGGGACACAATTCCAACATGCTGAACAAGAAAGGGTTCTTTTCCATGTTCTCTTTTAATACAAAATACAAGCCAAGGATACACATACTTAAAACAGAGCTCAGGAGCAGATATGCAGTCCTGGGAACCCTTCAATAAAGCAAAGCAGGGATTGTTAATTTTGTTTTAAAATTGCAAGTACATACAGAGACTGGAATATGTAAAATTAAGTAGCACAAAAGACCATCACACAATTCTACCAATGCATGTTGCATCTATAATTCACGAACATGGTCAACAATGTCATGTTCACTTCAAACCCTCCCCCCTTTAAAAAAATGCATTTTTAAATAAAGCATTAATGTTACATTCAAACTGAAGTCCCAGTACCATGCTGCAAAATTCACTGTCAAGGGACAATGAAAACCCTATTGGTCATAATCATGATTGGTGATTCTGGCACCTAGTTTGAGAATATTCCTTCAGAAAACTGCTTGGTAGAAGTAGAATATTTCCGTCAGCTGTCCTTCACAATCACTCATGAAAAAATGCAGGGGAGACAAAGAATCCAACAGGATAATGAATACCCAAGACAAATATCCACTGCATTCTATTTCACCAACTCCTAACCAACATGAAGGGCACTTGCCCCACTGAGAGCTTTATTACTTCTTATATCTGAGAACAGTCTAGGGTTTTACTGTGACTTGATCCTGGTAAACAAATTACATAATTCTCTTATATACAACTTTTGTAATAATTGTTTCTGCAGGAAAGTAAAATTCACAAATTTCTAACACACATTAATTTGCCAGACAAACATCCACACATGCACACATATGCGTGCCCATTTCCACTCACACAAGATACTTGAAAGGGTTTTTACGTTGCTGTAACTTAAGATTGTGTGCTGTTTCTGCCCCAAACCATTTGTACCCGCCCCCATAAAAAATTCAGCCCGATATACAAAGTATATGCACAACAGTATCTTGCAGTCACATCAAGCATGCTCAAACTGATGGAACTATTACATTTTCTATAGCTGTGTACAGGGGCAGGTGGCAACAGGTGTTTTCCAGTAGCAGTGAACAAATCAGGTCTGCATACAGTGGATGCTTTAACAAATCTGAAAAGAAGTAACATCTGCTTTAGGGGTTAGAAAAGAATTTAACAGAGAATAATGAAGCCTGAGCTATCCAATTAAGGAGAAAGGTTAGAAGAAGAAGGAATGGCTAAGGAAACTGTCAGCTTATGGGCCTTTAAATTATTACAAGTATACCACATTCCCAGCTTCTGCCTTGTGGTGGGCACACAACCAAGAGGGGAATTTACTGTTCAGTTTCCATTTGGGACCTAGATTCTACAAGGAGTTTGTTCCAAGTGCAATGACCAGGAAGGGGGGAGAGGAGAGAAGAGGGACTTTTGTTAGGTTTCAGTAAAAGGTGGATCCCATACAGAGCATTACTGGATGAAGCTATTTAAGGGGGGAGGGGGAGAAAAAAATCTCCCCCACAAAGTACTAATATCATTTCCCAATATTTAAAATCAAGGGAATCATTTTCCTTTTATTTTATAAAATCATGTGCCAACATTATGATTTGTTATAAAAAAATAAACACTCCACAGAAAAATTACATAAAGCAAAAGCACCGATTTGTACAGCTCATACATTTCCAGCATGTTAGACTTGTCACCGTCCCCAGCTCCACTCCTTAGTTTAGCTGTTTGCTGTACTTGGAGTAATGTGTTTAAATCATTTTAGAAGTACTTCCAATTCACATAATTCATATTTCAGTACTTGGCGCACATTACAATTGAGCATACTCAGCATTTCTATCAACTGGCTCTTCTAATGAATCAGGAAAACTTTTACAGACCATTTGAAACTACATAATTTGTCCATTTCTCCCAAAACATTTAAACATTATTTTTACAATAGATCAAATCAATCACTACATCCCTGCCTTTGATCTGTCCTAAAACATTAGTGAAGGGGGGGGGGGGGGAATCACAAAGCATGTATCTGGATACGCACTTTTAAGGTGGACAGGCTGCTTCTCTAGCACTGTGGCAACATCTGCCTGGTTAAACCAAAATGTGTTGCAAGCACAGAAGCTTCTCAAGGCCTTGCTGAAATTTTGTCCATGCCCATGTTGCTCTCATAGTTGCTTGCTGAGCTATAGCTTATGATACACTGAACACATTTGCTTTTGGTTTTCCAACAATTTTGCTAGAAATACTTTAATTAAATTAGGATATTAAATAACTTGCCATTTCCAGGAAGCAAGTGATGTTAAGTGATTAATGTGCACTGGAATATCCTATGTGTTTTCCTGGCAATGCTTGTTCTATGGAATAAAGTAATGAACTGATACTGCTATTGCATCCCTAGAATACTGCACTCCAAAGCAATATACACAGAGAGGCAGACAGGAAATTCCACAAATTTGAGCAAAATGTTTAAAATATTGACATAGTTTTGCTACTTTTAAATCAACTGCAGGAAATACTTTCCTTCGGTCTTTATACTAGATAAAGAATAGAGGGAGGGTCCTTTGCAGTTACTACTTTACTGTTTTCGGGCCTTTTTAAAATGTTTATTTATAGAGTGACTTATGTATACCTCAACAAAAATACAGCATTTTAGGCTTTCATAGGTTCAAAGTTATGAAATTTGTTTGCCATCATACAGGATATCTGAAAGAACTGACACAAAATTCAGTGTGAGAACCAGTTCAAATAGCTGAAGAAAAACTCTTAATGGCTTCCCCGTATCTAATATGCATGACTATATATTTTAAAGAAAAGATATTGAAAGAAAAACACACATTCAATCAGCAGCAGAAATACAACGGACCCTAATATATAGGTGGATGATTGCAGTGATATGAGGTCATCACCTGTATATCTGGAGCATCTTGGAAATGATTAGATTGCCATCTTATTTATACTATGGGATAAGACTATCATTTTAGATTCAACACTCTGAAAGGAGTAACTCAATCTTCATGCCTCCTGTACTGGTATCATTCAACATTTAAACTTTAGCTAATTGGCTAAGTGATCCAATCTGGATTGGCTTCTGTATAAGTATGCATACTCAAATTCTAGGTACTAGATCAAAATTGTAACAACAGGCCAGGATGAACTTGTAATCTTTTGCAATGCCTCACACAGATTTATATAACAAATTATGTACACATGAATAAAGCTGCTCTGAACAGAAGAGCAACACAGCTTGCATAAGCCAAGGCTTAAAAATGCATACCTCTGTGTGGGTGCACTAGAAAGAGAGAAGCACTATGATACTTCACTGCTTATGCATGCTTTACTTTCATTTTCCAACACTAGTCAGGCAGACCTGATCTTTGAAGAGAATACAGGTGAACTAGATCTACGAGGGTTTTATTCATGTACGCATACAGGCATGTTTGTGTGTGAGAGAGAGAATGTGAAAACGTCTTACAGTTTTGGCTTCAAAACTAATACCCAGCCTTGATTGGAGAAAAGGAGATTGTGGTTGAGAATGTGTGCTGCAAATGTACAAGATAAATAATATAAAATAGGTGGCACTCTAGCTTACAATAAATACTGCAGTTCCTTTCCCTAAGACAGGAAGGCAACATACGCCCTCTAAATTGACAATACTGATGCACAGCTTCAAATTTACTAAAATGCTAGCACACAAACCTCTCTCTCAAATATACTGTGTACTAGCAGAATATTGTACTTTTGTGAAACACCTAAGTTGTTGCTATATCCCTCATGTTTCCCTATTCACACCATACTCCTTGATTAGTCTAGGTACAGGACCTCTTCTATCTGGAGAACAAGTAAGACATGGCAGCAAAGCAGTATCCACTGCATGAGGATGAAGAATGAAGTTAAGCAACAAAGGAGCTGTCTAAGGGAAAGTTGTATTTTTTTGTTGGTGGAACCTGACAAATTTTATTTTTGAGGATATCTAAGAAAACAGACATTTAAGCCAATGTACATGGGCTCAAACACAGAGGCTGCACCATTACAAAAACTCTAGTCCTCTTCCTAGATAGATGTTCCAGCTTCCAGGATGTCTCCCTAAAGCAAGCATTATATTTTATACAAATATTTAAAGCAGCATGGAAAGATACAAACTTTGAAACATGATTTGGAAGAAAACTGTTGTGTTTTGGCCAAAAGGAATGCTACCCTAATCAGGAAGAAGCAAGCATATCAATAGGATGAAAAGGGCCTTTGTAAAAAGTGAAATGTAGAAAAGATCAAATGGTCATTAAAATTACCTTGGCTGTTAAAAATAGACTGTGGAACCCCAAACATTCAGAATATTGGAACTTTAAACCCTTGATGGAATTTAAAGTAATTCATATACTACCAATGCACTTATGTCAACAGAAATGCTGTAATACTAATATATTTGTTCTGCATTCTATTAAGCAACTTGGCTTAGATGAAGTTTCCAGTTTTGGAAAACCTATTCTGTTTGCTAATTAGGACCCTCCACGTGTCAGCCTCAATCTTATTGCTTTACAACTGCAGTGAGCCTTCAAAAATATATATTTTGTAAGTTGTTAATTTAAATCTAAATGGCTTTCAGATTTGGTTGGGGAGAACAGAATGGCAAGTAGAGACTGTGACATCAAAACATTATTGTGTAAAGGTTTTCTTTTTTAAAAAATAGAAGAAAGAACTGTACTATTAAAACAGCTAAAGTAAAGGTGGCATTCACAGCCCATGAGTCAAGCCACAACCAAAACCACGTTCTACCCCCTAAGTATATTCTGCTTTCCTTACTCTCTCTCAAAAAGTTTCTCTCCTACACCACCATTTAATCTTCACCAGATGGGACTTCATCTTCAGAGCCTTCATCCCCAGATTTGTCTGGAGGAGGACTAACTGATTTCTTCTTTGCTGGAGGACTTTCAGGCTCTTCATCGTCATCTTTTGGGGATGGGGTCTTTTCTTTCGATGTCTTCGATGCTGCTGGACGGCCTCCCTTTCCTTTACCTTTCACCGGACTAGGTGTAACTAGAGGAAGAAAAAGCACCAACATGCAACAAAGCATCTTGCAATCATGTACTAAATGAGATAAGCCTCTGGGCACATATTACACACTTAAGTAGTTTCCTCTCTTTCTTAACTCTAAGTAGTAAAGAAATGAGACTTCATTAATATTTGTAAGACAACAAAGGAGAACAATTATTCAATGAAGTGTCTGCATTAAATTTGAGCTGAGTTTTTTTGAAACGAAGTGTGCTACCCTATATTTGAGGCTCTCTTCCCACTTTATCTTCAAGGTGTCATTGTGACTGTTAGAAATGATGCTTGCCTTCCAATTTTTCATGAATGAAAGAGATTATGTTGATAAAAACTATTTTGATAGTTAACAACATCTGATACGATATGAGGGAAACACAATATTTTTGAAGAATAAACTGGAGATGTGGCAATTTGGCAGGTCTACATACTCCTAAATAATGCACAACTTTTCAAGAGTAACATCTCATTCCAGGCTTGAAGCATTGCTAGTGGACACACATTTATTCATAAGTTTTCCACGGACATAAAACTAAAGACTAGAAAGAAGTGCCATATCACCAGGAGAAATGTAGCATAGAAATGAAACAAATATATAATCTATTTTTCTCCTAGAAGCATAACATTTTATATTTAACCAACATGTCAAAAAGACCATTATCAACAGAGATATTAGATAATTTAATCCAAGTCGCTCAATAGAAGTTTCCACCCAAGCTGAATTTTCAGCTTTTCTAAATGCAAGACCTAGTTAAATGAATATTTTTATCCCCATGTCTGTAGCTCTGGGTACAGATGGATTTATGTGAATGTTCACCATCTCGTTTTCATTTCTAATGGAATGAAAGGAATTCTTCCTTGGGGATGGCAGACACAAACATCACCTGTTTTAATCAGCACTGGCAAGTGGTCTGAACATAATACTGGCAACCAAGAGAAGTCACAGAATCCCATCCTGAACTTTTCAGAAACCTGGCTCTACCACATTATACAGACTATCATCTATATTAATATGAATTAAATGCTAGTTGGAAATTTTTGATTGATATCCTTTTAGGCACAAGAGCTGAAGTGCTGAGAAAACACAAGTACTTGCAAGCAAAACTCCATTATGTTATTCCTAACAGGTGCAAAGTAAGAACTTTTGAAGCAAGCTGAGCTCACCTGTAGCCTTTAGCCTTGGTTTAGGCATTTTCTTTTCTTTCCTTTCTGGTTTGGATTTCTTAGTCACTTTTTTGTTCTTCTTTTTTGAACTGCCATAATCACTATCATCATCATCTTCCACAAGGAAATCTTCATCGCTGCCAGAATCTTCTGTGCAGAGAGAGAGGAATGAAATGTCTCTAAGAGCTGTCCTTGTTGACTTGGAAGAGAGACAGAATGAGGGAGAGAGTCTGGTAGGTTGATCAGGGGATAGGAGTCAGTTCTTGGCTTCTACATTCTGTAACATACTTGCTAGAACTTGGAGAAATGGCTTCTGTGCCTCAGTACTTCCTCATGTAAATCTGCTTTATGATTGGTGACAAGTAGCAGAGCTATTTAAAAGAGTGGTTGTACAGGCAAATTTCTCCTTCCCTCAAGAGCAATTACATGCTGGCTCAGCCTGACCATTTCCTATACCAGTTGCTGTAGGTTCTATATCAACGCCCTTCCCAGCCTGTCATGACTGTTCTCTTGTTCATTATGTTCTTCCATCTTGTAGCAAGCTGAAGAAGTGCCCTCTGAAGGCAACACCAGTAACTTATTATATATCTGACAGCAGTACTTTACTGCTTCCTATAACAGGCTTCCAGGTTTTGAATCGAGGTTTCCATGATTCTAGTTCCTCAGTTCACTGATTCACTGAGTTTCTGTTTATTTGTACACATTCACTGCAAATTTCGCATGGCTCCCCAACTTTCAACACTGTGAGCAAGCGTCTGTTAATACAACAGACAAGTTAGAAAACATAACTTAAGGTGCAGATATTTTAACACTTTTTGTTTTTAATCTTGCAGTCAAATTTAACCATGAACATAGGGGAATCGGAAATCCTTTACTGTATCATGAAGCCAGATAGGATGGTATTTATAATCAAATGGTTTGTTCAGTTTGTTGCCCAGTGCTGAAGATAAAACAGTGACGAATATGGCAAGTTCTAATTTACTGGAAGATGCCTAAAAGCTCCCCACATATCCTAAAAGATTTTGTGCCCTCAACTTTGAGAGACAGTGTGTTTTCCTTCTCCCCTTTTGTTGCCAACAACCAAGCTGGACATGAGGTACATCAGTGATGTGACTTCTATTCAGTGTTCCTGAATCTCATTTGCTTGTTTGGGCATCTTAAACTGGATACCACATATCAAACATGCCTGTACTTTGTCAAGTCTATTCCTATTTTCCATGGTGTGTATGCCACTCAACAGCACTTACTTTCTTGAAATGATGCCTCCTCCTCTTCCTGATCTTCCTCCTCGCTGCCCACATCATCCATGAGCATTTCCCGTTGCTTGGAAGCAGCTTTTGATGCTGCCTGTCGCTGCTGACGCACATTTTTATGGTCTTCTTTCTCATCCTCACTGTCTTCTGTTACAAAGTCACCAAAAGACATTGAAGCTCTACAGCAAGCATACATTTCCAACAGCATACATGGAACAACAAAGGGGCTAGACACAAATGAAGGCTGTCTAGATTGTTATAGACTACGTTAAATTGTTTTAACTATAGTATCCATCAAAACAATCCTGAGGTCAGCAGATATAAAGTGGATTATAAATATTTTAATTAACAAATAAAATCTAATTATGACATAATTGAGGCAAAATTTATTTTATTTCTAATCTTCAATCATTTTGGAAACATCCAGTGTAAAATGCCGATCAGTATTGTTGATGAAACATCTACTCTGTTTCCCCAAAAATAAGACCTAACCTGAAAATAAGCCCTATTACGATTTTTCAGGATGCTTGTAGTATAAGCCCTACCCCAAAAATAAGCCCTAGTTAAGTGAAACCCCGTCCTCCACCATTGTGCAGCAACCAGAAGAAAATGACATGACTATCCAAATAAATGTAGATTGTTGTACGTGAAAAAAATTAAACAACCCCTGAAAATAAGACCTAATGCATTTTTTGGAGCAAAAATTAATATAAGACCCTCTCTTATTTTCGGGGAAACACGGTATCACAAATTATGTACTGCTTTCCACCTTGTAATGAAATCAAAAGCAGAATACACACTGCTCCGTTTTCCTACAAGTAGAAGTACCACTTGGTATAGAAACCCCCTGGTCTCTCCAGTTCCTCTGCTGTGCTCTAGTCCCTCTCACCCTTTTCTGTTTCACTAATCTTTCCCTCCCTATACTATAGTGCTAGTTCAGCCTTTCTCTTACTCTTCCACTTACTTTCCTTCTTTACCAGGCAGCAGATGCCTGTCTACCTTCCTCTTAATTTTTTTTCTTTCTCTCTTAAGTATCTGAAAAGCCTGGGACTCTACAGAGAAAAGCACTATTGGAGCTGCCTAGAGGCCCTGTGGAGAAATTAATCTTCTCAGGTTTCCCTCTAGCTCTGTTTCTCCTGGTTAAGGAAGGTCTGGCTGAAGATGGTACTTGCTGGCTAAATTTCAATTAAATAAAATTAATTCTTCCATTTGTAAAACAAAGTAGCCAGAGGTGGAGACACCCAGGATCCCCTAAGTAACAATGCCACATTTGAGGCACCTAGTTTTCAGAGTCTTGGAGCTATGATGCAGACAGAAACACATATACTCTCTTTTATAACAAATATGAATCCTCTTGGACATCCTAAACAAACAATACATGAAATTGACCAAGTGAGATTTATCCTTGTTCTTGTCTTGATGGTATGCCACCCTGAAGAAGGGATGCTCAGTCTCCTCTCACACTGTAGACTGCACCATCATAGCCTATCAAATGGCAGGGGTCCCTTTCCTGGAAGGGATCAGTAATCATTCTAGAAGATCCAGTTCTGCATCTGCTGCTGCTCTGCAGGGTGTTCCTCCACAAGATATCTGTGGAGCAGCCTCATGGTCCCAGCCTTGAACATTCATCCATCAATAACAGATAGACGTCCTGGCTTGATCACATGCAACTTTTGGGACAGGAGTTTTTTCTTCAGTTTTGGAATAATACCCCCACTTCTGGTAAGTGATGTTATCAGACTCCCCATTTGTGTGAGTTACAAAGAATGATGGATTGCAATTGTAACCACAGTTCTTTGAGAGGTGATCTGTGAACTCACACAACCCACCCTCCTTCCTTTTCAATGCTTCAGAACAAGCCTCCACAGAGGTGCAAACCTATATTTGTGTGAGTCACAGGGATCAGGAAGAACTCTGGAGTTTAACAAAGTAAGCAACTTAATTTACATAGTTGTTACCTGCAGCTCTTTTCCTGGATTTGGAAGATACTCTTTTGTTCTTGTCAGGTTTGGCTTTTTTTCCTTTTTTGTTCTTTTGAGAACTTTCATAGTCACTATCAGCTTTCCCATCATCTGCTCCTAAGTCATCTTCACTGCCAAAATCTTCATCTGAGAGAAAATAATGGGAAAGGAATGACTCTTAGATACTTATCTATCACAGGAAAGCAAAATGAGAAGGGGGCTAACTGTTCTAGATTTTAATGGTAAAGACCAAGGCCCAAATCCTGTTACAAAATATTGCATGCATAATTTTTATTTATTTTTATTTATTTTTAGATTTCTACCCCGCCCCCCTAGACAATGTCTACAATAAGGGCGATCACTCAAGTAGTTTTAGGAAACTGCTGATTTGTGGTCATATGGACAGTCACACCATCAATTGCGCAACCACAGGAAGAGCAACTGTGCAACAGGAACATGCAACTGCATGTGCAGGCAGCAAAATGTCTTCTATCACTTGTGCAACTACTTTTAAGTGATCACATAAGGCAACAGGATTCTGGCCCAATGCCAAAAGGAAATTACAGTAGTAATGATAGTGCCCCAAAACAGACAGAATCTTGCCTGTGCTGTGCCATAAGAAAGACATAAGCACCTGCTGAATGCGAGTCATCTCGCTTTGTCTTCATGTCCTTTTCTGAGTCCTCGCTGCAAAAATAAAGTCAAAGTTTAACACCTAGATATCATCACAAAGACAATTTAAATACTTCTTTCTCAGATGTGGGGGAGGGAGCAAGAAGGAATAAAGCAGCTAGATTGCAACATCTGAACAAAAACAGGTACATAAATCTGTTTTGAATTCTGTAGGATTTTATTACATCCTCCGGAAAGAAGAAAGCAACTTCTAAAGTACATTTACGCTATGGCTATAAAGATCTGACATCACCAGCTTCCAGATGTTACATCATCACACAGTAGCTGACAAACTCTAATATGTCTCATGCTGCAACACAGAAAAAACACTCTATTGATACTCTCATCACTCATGTACTGTCAGCTTGCAGGTGTTGACAATTTAACCCTTAGGGAATGCAGCCTCACTAGACCGGCATCACCTCCTCTGCTTTACCACACACACACACACACACACATATATATGTATGTATGTATATGTATGTTGGTTCTCCCTTTGTCTAAATTTTGATAATCAATCCTTTTGTGCTGACAAATTGATTTTGACTCATGGTGACTCTCCCAGGATTTTCTAGATCTAAAGAGCTCAGAATTTGTTCACCAGTGCCTCCTTCTGGGACTGTACATCTTGTGCACTGGTATTGAAGTATGTACCTCATCAGCTATATACACTCTGTGTGATCTCAGCTGATGTCTCTGCCAGGGAGCACAGTGGGGACTCAAACTCCCTGCTCCTGGCTCCACAGCCAGGCACACCATCTCATTTAGCTATTTGATGCCATAACTCTGATACACTTTCCTTGCTTCACATCTAAATAAGAGTGGCAAAATATTTTATGCCTGGATTCTTTGCTTAACAGGCTAAGGGAAAATAATATCTGGGTATAAAGATATGGGAAGAAGCTTATATTTCAGATACCAAGAAGCAGCTTATATTTCAGATACTAAGATCCTAAATTGTGTACGGATTGTTTTTCAAAACTAGTTGATCCAGAACCACAATGGGAGTCAGTGAAGACAGAAACACACTTGGCTATAAAACATAATACCTGATCTCAGCTAACATCTTTTCAAAACTTTACTCCGCACCAAGTGAAGTTTATAAGTCTCATCTGTATTTAAAATAATATTTTAAAAGTTTAACCTTACTATAGCCAAAATCCTGGTGCATCTGTGGAAGACACATAACATAACTCACAGCAGCTTCTTGCAGGCAATTAACACATCCCTGCTCATAATTTCAAATGCACATTAAGGCATCAAACTGGCACACACCCAAAATCCAAGCTGGGGTCATGAAGTAACATCAAAAAGCAACTGAGAATTACAATGTTTGCTTTCTCGGGGCATAATTATGTAAAAGGATTTTGGCGTATGTTTCAATGAATATACTGTATGTTCGTTGAAGATCTACAAAACAAGCTAATCCCAGAAGCCTACAAAGAGTGAAACCTGCCTCATAAATGAGAGATTGCATACTTCAGAAAGACAAGTTTTTCTCTTGTCTGCTGTCAATACAAATGATTAATGCAAGCTGTAAAGAGGCAGGCTCGCCAGCCAGTAACATATTTGCAAGGCTGTTCCATGAGTTCCATTGGCTGAGTTCCACAGAACAAGAGAAAAGACAAAACTATGATGTAAAACTTATCATTTGTGTTATTCACCAATTTCATTCAGTGGACAGCAACACAGATGTTATGTTGATTAGGCAATATTGAGTGCCCACAACCTTTAGCTGGCCTTGGCAGCAAAGCCAAAACTTGTGCTCAGCAAGACCATGTCTCTCCACTTGTTCCTGACCTTAGGCCCAGAAAGACTTCAGGGATAAACCTATGCCACCCTCCCAGCTCCTACAAATCCACAAACCAATTCTGGAGATAAGTCAAGCACATCATTTATGGAAAAATCTTGAACAAATTTTTGAGAAAGTTTAAAAATCAATAAATACATTTCCAAAATAAACTGGCTGAAATTCAGTAGCAAATTGCAACTAGAGTAGGCCCACTGAATCAGGTGAACTTGCACACATATTGACTCATCAAATCTCCACTGATTCAGCAGGCCTGCTGTAGTTGTAACTTACTACTGGATTTCTGCCACCTTATCTTTTGTCACTGACTATTTCTGTAAAACTCATATACAGTGGTGCCTCGCAAGACGAAAGTAATTCATTCCGCGAGTACCGTCGTATTGCGAAATTTTCGTCTTGCGAAAAAGCGGCTTCCCATAGGAATGCATTGCAATGCATTCCTATGGGAAACCTCGCAAGACGAACAAATTATTTTCATCTTGCGAGGCATCGCTCTTCCGGGAAAAAAATCGTCTTGCAAAGCACGGCCATAGAAAAAGCCGTCTTGCGAGTCACCAACACGATTGCAAAACGCTTTCGTCTTGCGAGTTTTTCGTCCGGCGAGGCGTTCGTCTTGCGAGGCACCACTGTATTCTAGTGACCCAAATTAAGCTTGGAAAGTATATGGGCTCTAAACACAAAGTGACCTATATAACAAATTCAACATAAGCGCACCTATCCTCCTGAGAATTCTTTCCAGACCGCCTCTTGCTTTTTGCTTCCCTTGGTGATGAACGGATTTTCTTGGCTGGTGGGGCTGAATCTCTGCCATATTCTTCATCTACATAATAAATGGGGGAGGGGTGCAAAGGGAGATTACAGATTTGTCAGTTGATATAATTTATGCGGCACAACTTTGAGAACTTAGCATTGAAGTACAGCAATCTGCTAAAACTACATGAAACATTCAACACAACAGCGTAAGTGCTGAAATGTAAACTCAATGTGCTTTTCAAGATAGATACATGGTTTGTTGCCATACTATGATACCATTTCTGAACAGATTGCATTTTATAACTTAGTTTGTAACTTCTGCATTTTATTACATAGTTTTAACTTCTGCAAGTTGCTCAGAGGGTACTGCCATGACCTGGATTATAAATTTGGGGTGGGGGTTTGACCAGTTGAGGAACATATATACTGAGGAACTATGAAGGATGAGAATGGTTCTCATACTGATGAATACACTCCCACTAGAAGTAAAACCGGTTTCCACCCTCTGCTTTTAAGGATAGAAGTGGATGTATAATGTCTAATATGCTGTGAAGTTTTAAACTTTTGTACAGCTGATTGATTTTAATGGTTTTTTTTGGTATGGTCAGTTTTATTTGATTTTTATGACTGAAATTCTATTGTGCAGCTCTCCCCATATACAATGAGAATAACATCATCATCAGTGGTAAATCACTGCTCATTAAAGATTTCCTCTGGCAATTTCAGGGTGCATATAACTTGTATGGTGTTGTTATGTGTCGTTAAGTTGCCTCCATTTTGTGGCGATCCTATGAATAAGCAATCTCCAAAATATCCTCTTCTCAACAGCCCTGCCCAGCACCTGCAAACTAAACCCTGTGATCTCTTTAGGGCAGGGATCCTCAACCCCTGGTCTGCGGCCCAGTCTGTGGCCTTCCTTGAACTGGGCCGCGGACATGGATCTCTGGGGGGGCCCCCGCACGCACGGTGGGCGTGTCGCGCTTGCAGAGGGGCATGTCACACTTGCGGGTGGGCGTGCCGTGCTCGCAGAGGGGGCGTGCCCTTCCACAAGCGTGACACGCCCACCCGCGAGCACAACACCCCCCACGAGCGTGGGGATGCCCCCTCCCGCACACGAAGCCCGCACCCCCCCAACTGGTCCGCGGTCCCAAAAAGGTTGGGGACCGCTGCTTTAGGGAGTCAGTCCATCTGATATTTGGTCTTCCTCTTTTCCTGCTGCTTTCCACCTTTCCCAGCGTTACTGTGTTTTCCAAGTAATCCTGTCTTTTTATGTGCCCCAAGTAGGACAACCTGTGTCTCAATGTTTTTGCCTCCAGAGATAGTTCAGGCTAGATTTGATCTAGGATCCACTTGTTTGTCTTTCTGGCAATTCAGGGTATCTGCCAAAGCATTCTTCCAGCACCATAGATTTCAAAGAAATCAATATTTTTCCTGTCAGCTTTCTTAACTCTCCAGCTTTCACACTCATATATGGTGATCAGAAATACAAGAGTGTGGATGGTCTTGGTCTCCAAATGACACAATGCAATACATGTACACACTGAAATTGTAAAGGAAATCTTTAATCAGTGGCAATTATTGCAACATGATTTCAGCCAATGATTCTATAGTTAAATTTGTTTTACGTGATTTTTATTGTCTTATGAAGACTGCAAGCCATCTTGACCACTGCTAACAGAAAAGTGGAATGTACATGTAAATGTAACAAGAGCACTATTAATGGGGAGGGGGAGAAGAGAAAATGCTATTATACTTATGTCCTCCTTAAAGGCTTCCTGTAAAGATCTGGTTGGCCAAGACAGAATCCTTCTGCATTTTTATACTGATTTAAGTGATTTATGGTGGCAAATTGCTGGTAATTAACAAGCCACTACATGCATTCCTAGTTGCCTGCTATGCAACTTCCCATGCAAGTAGGAATATGAATGGTAACTCAATAAGTAGTGGCAATTTGCTGCCATGATTCTACTAGTGTAAATCCAAATACGATTCTGTTCGATATACTTTTAAGGTGGCCATAAACTGCAACATACACTTTTTGGAAATATACATTATTCTATAGCACTCCCTCACCACAGGTTTCTGTAATCAAAGATTTTGCTGATTCTTTTTATTGCTTATATAAAACAGATAGATCACTAATTTAAAAGGCCAAACCGCAATAGTTTGAACTCATACAAACAGCAGATTGGTTTTAAATGCTCTAATAAATTCTTGCTGTTTCTATTTTGATACAAATCTTGAACAATTTACACATTAACATTTTATAACCAAGAAGGAAAAAAAATCTAATTTCCAACAGAACACAGGAATACGCCATATTTTGTTTTTACTAATTATCACCATAACAAATTCATTCAGCAGACAGGATCAACATGCCTGCTTTCCAAGAAAAAACAGGAAAAAAATTGTAATGTGCCCAAAATCCTTAATAAAATACAGTTGGGGCTGGATGAGAAGGAAAACAGTTATCAACAGCAAAGAAAGTTAAAAGTTAAAACAAGCTGGGAAAATCAACAATTCCAAAGGTTCCATTCAATAGTACACCAACAGCATCACTTCTTACTACATATGTGGTTTAAAACATACAGAATTCGGAAGCATCCTTAGTCTTTTAAACGTTTGTTGGCCTCCAATTCCAGTTACATTTTTGTTTAAGAACTATAGTTACCTGCATCATCTGATTCCTGAAACTGTGAATAGTCCACCACCTTTCTGTTCCTGAACAGAAGAAAAAAGACACTGGAACAGACTGAAGTTTTATAGCACCCAGAAGCTGCCATGCTTTAGCAGCTTCAGTATACCCACAATGTACAAACAGTACAAGAAGTTGTCCTCATTCTCCTGAGACTAGTTAAAAAGATTTAGTCAATTATTCACAGGTCAAATAATGGCTATGGAGATCAAATCATTAACATTTACAGAACTATGAAACAGGCATACGCTTTCCTCCGTTTAATGTCTTGCTCATTGCGTATGCTGCATATTTTACTTCAATACATTTCATTCTTTCACCTGCTTTTTTGAGAAACCCACTGAAAAGGACACCCAGAAAACTCAGAGGAAATTGTACATTTATTGCCAGTCATCCTGGACAGTGATGTCTTGTCCCTGATTTGAAATTATAGCAGGTGGCTGGCAAAATGCTGCTACGTTTGCCCATGATGTTGCATAGTTAAGGTCAAGCAGCCCTCCTTCTTCACCTATTAAACAGCACTGTAAGGAAATATGAAGGGAAAAAAAACCCACCCAACACTAACTTGTGATGCATAGGAACCACCTGAATTCCAGGCTTTGCAAAGTATTGATCTACGGTAAGTAATATACAATGAACTAATATAATCTGATGTAAGGAACAATACTCTGCATGCTTTAAAAATGTGGACAGAATTTCCTACACCTATAAAATAAGATCCCACAGAATCAGCACCATAGTGAATGACGGTCACATTTATAGCAAGCTAAAGATCCATCTGCTTCCCCTCTAAGCACAAACAGATAAAAATTCAAAGTTTCTTCATGATTTAGAACAAACCACAGTTATTTCACAATATATGTAGTAAAATTTCAGTTTGTTTGAGAGGTGTCTGCATAACAAGCGGTTTAGGTACATCCAACCTGGACAGTACAAAACAGGGAAGGGAAAGGTGTGTAGATATGTATTTAAAACTTCATATTAATGTGTATTACAAAGATCATACTAATTCATTTTATAATAATTAAGGAAATATACTATGATAAGCATTCTGCGTTAGAGGATATTTATGCATATACACTAGTCACCAGTACTTCTAACGCATTCATATATACTGGCCAGAATCCTATTAAGATTTTAATACAACTTATGCAAAATAATGTTAATCACAGCATCAAATTGCAACTAATTTGAAATGCATTGATCATCTGCCCAGCACCTTATTAACTAGTTGCAGTTCACTGCCACAACTTAATATATCTCAGTTACTCTGGAGTAAATTCTCAATAGGACTTTGGCTGCTGTAATCTAGATTTCTAGCAGTTGTATTTCAGCAAGAGATTATTTCCAAATATCCATCAGGAATGGGACTCAGACATTACAGCAGGTAGCATTTCCAACTCATGTTTGTTGCCACTGAGACACCTGAATGGCATAATAAGCATATTCCAGACTATGAGATGGGAGGAAGATTTCACAATCCACATCGGGGGAAAACTAATACACAAAAATCTACCTTTCTTGCTACAGGAAGCCTGAAGATAAACCTTATCATTCAAAATCATGAAATCTGATCACTTATACAACATGTTTATTCCACAACATCGGCCACTTCTTAGTTATGGCCCGCCTTATGGAACAAGTAGACCAAAATCTCTAGTTGTGCAACATGATACTAAGTGCAATTCAGGTACTTTTCACTTTGTTGCCTATTGCTTCTTTTTGCTGATTTCTTAGACGAGATTCCTGAACAAAACCTATCACTGACCCTTACCTTTTTCAGCGCCTTCAATATCTTCTACTAGAGCAGACTGTCTACTGTACAGAAGGCAAGATGTTGTACCATATGTTTTGAGAGAAGCACTGATTAGACCTCCGCTGAAAAAGGTAATCATTAGCTCCCATGCTACATTTAATTAGTGGCCTGTTTCTAAGAGAGGGTTAGATTGGGTTTTGTCTTTGCAGTTAATACACAGGATTTTAAAAAACTTTATTATTTGGGAGGCGAACCATTAACCTAACAGAGAGAGCTGGGACAAGGAAATATAAGCTTTTCCTGCCTGCTGCAGATCAGAAGAAAGCTTTATCTGAAGCTGGTAACTCTTTGGAGAGAAACTCTGAATGCAGAAACCTCTACCTTGTACACAGGTGGACAAATTTCATTAAACAACTGGTCAGTATGGGTGAATCAAGTTTGCTATCAGAGGAAACTACTGCACTGCACTCTGTTCAAAGCTGACTTGAAGACAGCTGAAAAGCTAGCTATTAAAGATGCAGATGTATTATAGTTTGCCACACAAATTGTACAACATCCACTGTTACACGGTACAGGATAGGTAAATAAATAATAAATAAATCCAATAAAAATTGGATTTAAAATAAAAATACCAAATATCCTTTAAAGAAAAAGCACTCAAATCTTAAGTTATCTCTAAATTGAACCAATGTCCATATATGGAGATAAAGATGGCTTTTCTACACTAATTCTGAGCTTTTAATATTTTTCAGTTTTGAGACAAGTTCATTGTTTCCTTATCTGCCATTTTAAGAGAGAACTTTTAAAATTAAAATCAGACAAAATTGAGTTTAACGCTATTTCCCCATTACTTCCGTCCATCACACATACAACTGTAAGAACTAAACAGACAGTCCACACCCTCACATTCATGGTGAATCCTCTCAATCTTTATGTTATAACATTATCACTGAGGATGGGCAGATGTGAATACTATCTTGCTAAACTGAAGCACTGAACTGAAGCACCTTTGAGCAATTCTCTTCTGCAGGTACTTGGAAGTGCATGAAAAAGGCACCCTGTGTTTACCTATCACTACATCCTAGGAATGTGACATATATATAAAGTCATATCACTTTTTATTATATGCTCACAGGCTAAGAAAATTCAATTTCAATTTCAAAAAGATGCCCATTTTCTAGAATTGCTGGTGCACATGCACCTGTATTCTTACTTGGCTAAAGAATTAAAGAAGCATCTGATATCCAATCTCAGGCTAAATAAGTGCTTGCTTTCTTAAAGCCAATTACTGCATAACCAAAACTACAAAACTGCATCCTAGACCACTTTGGAAGCATGTGAAATGCTGAGACATGGCAGATGGCTCTGCAATATAATTATATCCCATACTGGCACTGCTCCTCCTTAGGAGACCATGGTGATATACTGAATAACCATATCACTAGCCTGTATCATGTAACTTTGACTCTTTTTAAAAAAAACCTACCAGAAGCTAAGCAAATACTGGTATAGAATAAACAGAACTGCACTTTAAAATCAGGCTGATTATTAATTTACCACAACACTTAAAATACATACAGTGGTGCCTTGACTTACGAACGCCCCTACTTACGACCATTTCGAGTTATGACCAGCTCTGGTCGCAAAAATTTGCTTCTACTTGCGACCGGAGCTTCCACTTACGAACAGAAAAAGGCAGGGGGAAAAGGCGGGAAATTCAAATTTCTAACTGTAGGTGGCGACGAGGCTGCTTCTTTGTAGCTCTTTCGCCCCAGCAGTTAGAGTGTGCGGAGGCGGCGGCTTTGGACTGCCTCCTTCTGCTTCTGAGAGCATGTGTGTGTGTTTGCAGAGAGGCTTTGGGCTGCCTTGTAAGGTAAGGTACTGTTTTCTGCTTTTTAAAAACTGTTCTGAGTGTTTTTGCAGCGTGGTTTTGAGCTGGGCGGGTTGTTTCTGGGGGGGGGGTGGGGGGTTTCTTTGCTTTTTGGATTTTTCCCCCCCATTTCCGATGGGTCTTGGGGAGTTTGTGTGCTTTTTAGTTCCCCCCCGCCCATTTCCGATCTTGCATGATCTGCTTGATTGCTTTTTGCTTTCTCTTGTTTGCATTTGCAATGGGTCTTGCACGGTTGATTGCTTTTCTCCCCCTCCCTTCGGCTGGAAGGGATTAATCACGTTTCCGACCTGTCTTGCAGTGATTTTTTTTTTTTGGTGATTTTTTTTCTTCCACCGGAACAGATTAATTGCATTTCAATGCATTCCTATGGGAAATGGTGCTTCGATTTACGACCATTTCGAGTTACGACCATCTTCTGGAACGGATTATGGTCGTAAGTCGAGGCACCACTGTATATTAAAATGATAACTACTTTAATCTAATACAAAACCAGAACCATTAACAATTACATTAGCCATGAAACAATTTCAATGCAAACTAAATATTTAAAACCTAACATTTGATTTTTACTGTATATTGTAATCTCAACTATCAACTAAATAGAGCAAAGTCATCAATTCATTCCAATCCAAACTAATTACCCTTACACAAACACATGCATATACATACACACAGAGTGTGTATGTATATGCATATTCACACACACAAATACACAGTAAGTATATGTGTAGTAGGATATTCATTATAACAACACATTTATAATAAATATTTACTTTATTTCTTGTAGGTTCCCTGATGAATGGCCTTTATAATTAAAACAGATTTAAAGTATGTCAGAAAAATAAACACTATTTTTCTATCGCATTTTTGTCATTCTTGGTGATCTACCTGAGATTCCTATTATGGATTATATTTCATTTTTCCATAAACAGTTACCACACATATTCTTCCTGAGTACAGATCTTTATCCTACAAAATTCTCAAGAAGTCAACTAATTTTAGATACTTGGTCAAGGAGCACCTTACTGTTATTTGCCCACTTGCTCCAAAGCTGCGCTATCAAAATTCTAGCAGTGATTAACATGTAAATTCAATATACTGTTCCCACTGTTCATTTCAAACAATTTGCATAAAGAGCCTTTAAATCAGGGCTGGGCAACTGTGGAGGCTCAGAAGGGCCATTTACCCCTCTCCCCTAGACAGGCTGCAGGGCAGACTCTCACCTCTGCCAGAAGTGACTAGAAGCTCACTCAGTTTTCAGGCAGGTGTTTCTGCTGAAAACAAGTTGCAAGGTGGGGTGGGGGGCTTTCAAGAAAATCACATTTCTAGTAGCTTCTTTCCTTTTCTTAGCTTTCAAGATCCCACTTATTTTACAACTCCCACTGTTTTGTTTACAATGGGGGGGCTGCACAAATGGTCAGAGTGGCTGATGATTCTCACACTTTCCTAAAACAAAAATTCAGCATGTCCTTCTCATTTTAAAGCCTGTTATTCATCACAATAGATTCCCCTCCCCCATCGTATCTAAACTATGCACATTATTTAATTTGTTGGGCTTGCTTAAGCATCACATCCGATGATGGAAAAGAGGAAAATGTTTTTCTTGTAAGTCAAGAAACAAATCTGAGAATAACCTGGAGGAATCCTGTGTTTAGTCAGTTTTATGGAGGTATGAAGACACGTCTCCATCACTACAATTTGTGTCAAAGAAAAACAGCACATGAACCATTTCAATGAACCACCATCCATACAGGCCACTTCAGTGAATGACCACCTTCCTCAACATGAATTTCTCCAGCCTCTAGCTCTATTTTGCACAACATACATCCAGTATTCTTGGGACTCTCTTGGTTCTTTTTTTTTTGTACTGTGCGTTAAAAGAAGAGGATTTAACCCGGTGAAATTAAGAGAAGGATGTAAAGAACTTTCTTCTCTCTCAAGCTGGTCTTTACTGGTACAGTAGGACCTCCATATTTGCTGTGGATTGGCTTCAAGCCCCCAGTGGATACTGAAAACCATGGATAATAGCAAACACGAACAAACAACAGACAGCATGATAAAAGGAAAATAAACAGAGAAAATATATTTTCACATGCATTACCAGAACTGTCCACTAGAGGTCACCAGAGACCATGCTATGTATTCTTCACTAACATAGCACAGTCTCTGGTTCCCTCTAGTGGCCAGTTGTGGTAATAAATGTGAAAACAGGTTTTATTTCTGGATTTTTTCTTTTAATATTTTTATAATTTTCAGACTGTGGATAAATGAATCAGTGGATACTGATCCCATGGATCAGGGGGTCCTACTGTAAATCTGAATCTCCAAATAATTCACTCTTTACTACAAAGTTATCCCTGAAGTTCTTTCAAGTCCATGAAGACCAAAGATATAAAAACCCAGGAACTTATGAAAAGTGTATTATGCAAAATAAATAAAATATGCAAATATCTTCAATATAATTAATGCATGCTTCTTTATGCAGAATTATTTATCTTTATGTGCAGCTCTACTTTTATTTAAAGAGATAACTGTCCTCGATACATGCCTCACCTCTAACACTGCCATATCAACTTGGGTCAAACTGGACAAGAGCAATATGCTTTTTCAGATGTGGATAATTTCAATAAGTATATGTGTAGTAGGATATTCATAAGTATATGCGTAGATCTTGCCCTAAAATTTTAGCTGATTTAATTTAGTTACTAGTACTGATGTGGACAGTTCTTGGAATAAAGTGGCATAAAAGAAAGGAATCCACAGACCATGATTCCCTTTTATCACAGATGTCCAGTAAAGCTAAAGATCTCAATAGCATTTTTTAAAGTTACATATTCAGAAAATCAAAATACTGCACATATGAAGCTCTGATAAACTTCCAGGTATATGGAGCAGCAATCAAATCAGTGCCACTACAAGTTTGTCTTCCTCAGAATTTTGTCTTTCAATGACCTCCCACAAAAAGAGTACAAATTTACAATAAAAAACGAATCTGTTAAAGCTTCTCAAGAAGTTAATATGTCGAATACATTGTAGGAATAAACATCCCACAATTAAGGATATAAGGTACAAGATTTGCAGGAATCGTACCATAACTTTATCGGCATTAGCCAAAGCAGTTCAATATCTTGTGCATTCAGGTGTAATACATATAACAGAAGTTAGCGAAACAGAGTCACTGTGTTGAAGTTCAGAAACACAACAGGAAGAATCTTTGAAAATCACTTTAAACCCTTCATAAAAGTCAAAACTAGGCAGTGGATATTGACAATGTGGTCTTCAACTGGAACAGCCTGGATGTAAGCCATTCTTCCGCCATTAACTAGCTGTGCTATGTCATTATCTAAGTCTAATCTACCTCAACAGACGATAATCAAAAGAGAAAACCTCTATACTCTCAGAAAGGGCTGCAAATGTAACAAGCAGGTCCCCAATTATGACATTAATAAGCAAGCATAAAATTGTGGCCAGCAAATTTCTGTATTTCAGTCTGCTGGTTTGACAGACATGGCAGAGCATCTCCGATATTAAAGGAAGGGAGAAAGCATGCTGCCATAGCCTCTGAGGGACCTGAACAGTAGGTATGGAAACCACTTACAGATAGGGAATAGAGTTGCCATATTAGCAACATCACATTCCTATTCTGTAAGATTTCTGGCCCATAATATGTAATAACAAAGGAGCCAGTACCTTCAAAACCCACTGTGAAGTGTGTGTTCATGTGATAGTTAACATGCATTTTGTGTAGTCCTTTGCCTGGCATCAAGTCAAAGCAGCAGCATCACAAGAGCCAACACACTCATCCCAGCACACTGGATGTTAGGGAGGGAGTATTGTTTTATATGCTGCAAAAATTGAAAGAAAGCAACAAGCTGCTCAAGCATCTCTTGGCTCTTTTTCTTTACACAATGCTCCTACTGAGAAAAGTGTACACTTGAAGACATTTACATTTATTTAGATCATTGGTACACCATTCAACAAATAATGTCACTGGGATGTTTAGCAATACATTTTTTCTCAAGCCTTGCAAAAGAAGAATACCTTGTTCTTCCCCCCCCCCCCCCACCGCCGCCATACTTCTTTGCACATGCTTTTAGGATGGGGATAGGAGGGAGAAGAATAGCACAAGGGAGAAAGGAAGTGTGATGCAACCCTTATAAATGAATATCTAATCTACCTCCCCTGTACTGTCTTAACTGTAATATTCCTTATCTGAAAAACAATAGTACAATATCTTTCCTGAAATAGCTTTATTACATTACTTCAGCAAGACTCACAGAATATTTTCATACAAACTTCACAGCTAATGTGATAATTTGTTCTACAGACCCATCTTCCCCCAGATTAACAAAGAGGCAATGGTTCTCTCTGAAGCCCTTCAGACAAGACTGATGTCATATAATGGCCTGAATCTTACTGCTGTCCATATAAGGTTTGCAAAACTTGCCATGGCCATTTGCTGCTAATGGATGAAGTGCCCAAGCATATCAAACACCTGAATGTACATCCAAATTGGGTCCCATCAATTAACTGCAGCAAGTTACATAAACCTTATGTGAACATCAAAAGGATTTCTACTAGAGATGGGGGTATCCGTATTTGTATACGAATACCCCCGCACAGGTGGAAATGAGGGTCCACTCACAATTTTGCTGCTGCTGCCGACTCTGCAGAGGCTTCCTATCGCGCTGTTGTCCGCAATCGATTACCCAGTCCTGGCAGGGGGCGGGATGACAAGCCTCTCTGCTAGGTCGAAGAGTGGCTAATCCATTGTGGAGAACAGAGCGATAGGAAGCCTCTGCGGAGCCGGCGGAAGCGGCGAAATCGTGAGTGGACAGTAATCGTGAGTGGACACCCTCATTATTTCCACCTGTGCAGGGATATTCGTATTCATATACCCCCATCTCTAATTTCTACCAAAACGTAGAATCACTCATCACACGCAATCAATGCATAGCAATAATGTTGATGAATCTCTGCATAGTCTACATGATCATTGGTGAATATTGCAACACCTTCTCTGTGACATCCAGACATCATCTAGAGACTTGTACTAGCTGTACTGACTTGGTTTACAACATGTAATACCAACCTTAATCTCCATCTTCACATGTTGACTTAATTGTCATTACATCAGTTATCCTGCTAGATGACTCTACTTCTACTCCATCTGAACGTCCTCCAAAAAGCTGTCTCTTCAACAGACATAAACCATGCTTGATCTACAGCAGTGCTTCCCAACCTTGGGTCCCCAAATGTTCTTGGGCTACAACTTCCAGAAATCCCGGCCAGCACAGCTAGCAGTGAAGGCTTCTGGAAATTTTAGTCCAAAAACAGCGGGGGACCCAAGGGTGGGAACCACTGATCTACACTGATCCACTATTTTTGACTAGCCCTGGCAACAAAGCCATAAACTGTGGTTGTCAAAGTCCAAATGTTCCCCTACTGGCTCGGCTGATGGTCACTTTCAATAAGCAACACCAGACAACGCCTCCTTTTCTGACAAACTCCATTGTCCTGCTACAGGAAGCCTCAGGATGAACCTTATTATTCAAAGTCATGAAATCTGATCACTTAAATAACACATTTATTCTGCAAGATACGCCACTTAGCAGTTATGTCCTGCTTTATGGAACCAAACCTCCTCACTGTGTAACAGGGCAGAATTCTACTTCACTTTGTTCCCTATTGCTTCCTTCTTGATTCCATAGACAAAATTTTTCAATAACTTACCATTTACCATTATCTTTTTCAGCTTTCATTACCATTCACCAGAACAGCCTGCTTACTGAACAGAAATAAAGCTAGAGAAAGGGAAAACTGCAAGGAACATATGAGCTTTTCTAACTTATTAACCCTGCCTCCCCCACTAATATTCCTTAAACTTCTAACTTTAAGGAGTATTAGTGGGGGAGGCAGGGTTAATAAGTTAGAAAGGATACATGCCAGCTAGTCAATCTATAAGTATCAACCTAAAATATTTATTATAGGATGATGATAATGATATTCATATTATTAAAATGGGGACCCTCAAACTTTTGAAGTTTGCGGGGTCTGAAACTTTGGCCATTCTTTCCATAAAACAACAACAACAATATAGAACTTTGGTGTATCAGAAACAGACATGATATACACAACAGTTCAGTGACTGCAGACTAAATAGGCCCACACTAGAAACTATTTCCTTACTCTGATGAAGGTAGCCATATACCCAAAATACACTGACCTGTCAATCTAATGGTCTAAGAAAAATAAAACTACTAAATCTTTAAAAGGGAGAGGGTGTCTACTTTATGCTCCACAGGAAAGAAAACTTTTGCCCAAACACCACGTAGGAAACCGTGTATATGACATATGTAAACAATAATTGGGGGAACGCACCAGTGTATTCCATCTATTTGTGTTCCAAACCTGTGAAGTTCATGAATACTGTGCAAATACAGAAAGAACAAGAAAAAAGCTGTGTAGTCCACAAGATTACACAAATATAAAAGTGGGTGATACTTTTTTATTGACAGCCTTTTGGTCTTAAGACAGGGGTGCAAAAATTCCAAACCATGCTGCAAGGACGCGGGAGACTACAACCTCAAGAGGTCTGACATCACCTCTCAAAGACATGTACCATCAAATTTTGGACTCTTGTCTTTAATTTTTCAGCACTATCCTTGAAGGGGTTGTGATTAGCCTGATGAAGTGGAATTTTTCTCTATAAAAGCTTGCAGCTTGATTGATTTTTTAGTGATTCAATAAAAGCAGGATGGATTTGTTTTAAAAATATTTTTTGACAATTTAAATTTAAAAAATAATTGATTTAAATCAAATTGATTTTTATCCACCCTGAATAAAAGGTATTACTCACTCTTATAGTTGTGCAACACTGTGCATGCATGCAAGGGAATGCACTGATGTATCAAAAACTAAATGGCTGCAAGAGTCACCCAGTTAATAACATAGTCTCAACATAAAACTAAAGCTTTAATGTTAATTTTTTTTGCTGTTACATGCTGCCAAGTTGCTTCCGATTCATGGTGACCCTATGAATTAATTATCTCTAAATTTTCTATGATTAAAAGCCCTGCTCAGTTTTTTCAAATTAAAAGCTATGACTTTCTTTATTGATCCAATCCATCTCACATTAGGCCTTCCACTGTACCTGATGCCTTCAATTCCCAGCTAACACCATGGCAACTTCCATTTTTAATAGGAAGCTAGGCCAAAGCTAGGTCATAATACCATCAAGCTAGGCCTTTCTCCATGAAAGCAAAATGTAACTGTGTGTCAGTCTATCAGATGGAAATCCCAGAATGGAGAATTCTGGGAGATGGAATCTAAAAATCCTGCTTTGAACACTCCAGTTTTCCCAAACCAGAAAAGGACTTCTATCAAGACCCAGTTTCTTTATTTTTAATTTTTTGTCGTTTTCTGTGGTTTGAAAGCAACCCCCCTCCCCAATGCACCCTGGGGGCAGAAAATTTCTCCCACTAAAACAGTACATCCTTGTACTGTTGCCAGGGGCTAAAATTCTCCACATTTAAACATCCAGGAAAACTCTTACGCAATACTTGGATGCAAGTCTCATTTCACTGACTGCAAATGGTTCCCCCCCCCCTAAATAGTTGCATGTAAAATTACAGTTATAGCTCTGAAGGCTGTGGGTGGCTCCAATCTCATATTCAGTCACTCAGGACTAAACCACATTGCCATCTGTGGGGCTTACTTCAAAGTAAACACACAGGCTTGGACTGGGTGCAAGCTCATAGCCACTGTATGCATTTAAAAACCATATCCTGATCACAAGATCCTTCCAAAGGGAAAACTCACTTGCAGGTATTTTTGGCCATCTCCTAATTTTACTATATCTGACACGGAAATAAAATAATTGCCAAATACATTTGGTACAGGCAGAAATCAGATCACATGAGGCACTAAAGAAACAGTATTTTTTTACTTGATGAAGCTACTCCTGGAACTACTCAACATTTTGTTATGAGATGCAAGAAACAAAACTTCGAATACTTCCATATCTCAACAAAATGTCAATTATTTTCCTGTTTTAGTAAACCAGCTTTATAAACATCACTAAGCACAGAAATTCTGATACTTAAATAGTTACACTTGAGTGGCTTCCTTGGAAAGAAAGGAGAAAAAGAAAAGAAGGTAGATAAAATGCAATGAGGGGAAAAAGGAGATGGGCCACTTACACTGAAACAGGCAGAGCAAGAGTTCAGTGGAATTGTGGTTTAGGAGCTGCAGAGCAACAGATTTTGTTTTACAAATGAGGATACAAAGAGGAGCAACTGTGACTTGTAATGACAGAATTGTCACTACAACTCATAGCTAGGATGAATGTCCAAGAGAGGTAGTTTTGAAATGCAGAGTGGCAAACTTCCCTACAAGTGAAAATAGAAGAAAATTAGTTTAAGATTGAGGGTTTCCCTAAATAATAGTAATGACAACAGTTTGACTCAGCATATGGCATTTTATAAGATGGGAAATTTCTACTTGGACTTCAAAATTCTCATAAGAACTTAAACGGAGAAATCCACACCAGGACAAACTATTCACAATCTGAGAGAAATTACTGAGTGTGTCCCAGACTGAAAAGGTATAGCAATGAGCCAACTTACTACCACACCAAACAGAAAAGAAATAAAACAAATATTCTAGGGCCAAGCATTAATAATTAAAGAATCAATCTAGCAGATACTGATACTGCTCATTCATTCCAAGAGTAGCTTCTATGTTTCTATGGAAATGAACAGACGTTTAGCAGCAGTTTATAGTAGATTTAAATTCTATCTAGTAAGACACCACTAAAATGTCATAATTTCTACAAGGATATTTGGAGGCAACGTTTTTCAAAGTTTAGTCAGAATAAAGGAGACAAATAAAAATTAAATAATGCTGAAGACAAGCAAGCGAAAGCTCCATTTCAGGCCCAGAACCTCTGGGCTGGTACACCTCTTTCACAGGCAGTGAGAACTTGCAGGACACCTACTCCACATCCAAAGTCTGAAACATTCATACCTCCCTAGGCAATGCACATTTTCCTAGTTGCACAGTAGATTGCCACTGGTTACTACCACTCCTCTGGCTCCGCATTAAATTCAGGAGCCCCCTTCCCCTTGAAAAATCTTTCCAGGTGGCCAGACAGGCAGCATGCTCCAATCTTCAATATCAGGGCACACATCCTACACCTACCTTGCCTTACCTAAGCTGCAAAGCACCTACTCATGGCCGCTGCTTTGATTTACTGCCTTTTAACACAATAAAGCTGTGACTACCACCAAACTTACTCTTCCAGTATTGTTTATCTGGAGAATTGTCTTCTCATCCAGAGGCCTGAGAAAGCAGATTTCTAGAAAATCCCAGCAGCCCTGGGAGAGAACATGCTGGTTTGGCCAATGTACCTTGGAATAACAGCTTAAGAATTTTTTTGCCTCAGGAACAGAGGTGGGAAACATTCCAGTTTAGATATATAGTTCAAAGCCTGGAATGGCCTGGCCAGGCTCACACACTCAAGTGATATGCCTCTTTCCTATGGAGGAAGGCAGAGGCTTCCTCGACTGCTGTGTGGCCAAGATGCCCCAAATATCTTAGCTGTACAACACCCAAACTACCAGTGCTGTACAACCACCTTTGGTCATCTAGCAGGATTAAAGAAAAATGATGAACTCTGTACCTACCAGCTCTTGATATAATACTATATCACTTAATGGGAAGTTGGGCCCATCATTTGCCAGGCGTCTACATATACATGTGTCCACTGCATGTGAAAGATGTGTACCATCACTCACAGCCTTAGGATCGTTGCGAGTACAATACTGAGGACATCCTTATCATCTTCTAAAAGAGTGGGATATATGCTCAAGGCCAAACATTTAGTATCCACAAGACAGTGTGGTGTTGTGATTTGAGTGATGATGGATTGGGACATTGGGGATCCAGGAATTAATCCCAACCATGCCATGAAATTCACTGGGTGACTCTGGGGCAGTCACTCCCTGTTGAGGTAACCTATCTTTTAAGCATTGCTGTTGGAATAAAGGAAGAGCCATGTACAACATCATTTGTTCACTGAAGAAATATAGAAAATAATAATAGTAAATAAATGAGAGTGGAACAAGAGCCAACCATTATGTGTGGAAACAAAGTATGTCCCTGCTCAATTCTTAAGCTGTCCACTGCTGCAGGCAGCATCATTTCCCCCCTCCCCGCACACAAAAAAATAGACGTTTCCTCATTAGGATGGACCCTTTGGCTATGGACTCTTTCTATTCTCCAGCAGACAGCCTCTGTACACCGGTGTATTAGCAAGACTATATAAAAAAGGCAAAGCAAATGCACATCGTCCCCTCAAGGATGTAACAGGCAGGCAGAGTAACTATTTGCTTCCGACTCATCCTCACTCATTTCCCCCCTCCGCTCCAATTTCTCCAGAGCAAAACGCGAACGGCGCTTCTAAAAGCGAGGCACGGATCTCGCCTTTACCCTGGCAATGTACACAGAGAGAAGAGCTTCGGATACAACCACCTTCCCGCTACGAAGACACGGAGTTTGCTTGCGCTAACCTTAAGGGGCAGCATTGCATCCTGGAAGCAAGGACCTGCAGGGCGGCGGCAACGGCGTGCGATAGTGCCCCTACTGCCGAGGAAGAGCACGCTGCATGCCTGCACACGCCCCTCCCCTCTCCCGCCATAAACCCCCCCCCACAAAAAAAAAAACTCCTGGCCGTCTCCCCACCCCCGCGTGGGACGAGGCCAGGTCTGCTCGCCTCTGCGCTCAACGGCCACGGGTGGCCCACGACAGGAAGCGCCGGAGCAGTCGTTGTCCCCCCCCCCCCCCCCGCCAGGCCTTTCTCCATTTGCAGTGGACTCACCTGACGGGCCTAGACATCTTGGCTGGTTAAATCGAGGCCCTAAGGCGGGCACTAACGCCTAAGGAGACAAAATAAGAGAGCAGGGTCAGCGCCGTTCTCGGTCGTCCCTCCGGGGTGGGGAGACAGTCCCCGGGTCCAGCGACTCAGGCCGCCACCCCGCGCCCCAGCCCTGGCTCTCTTCGCACCGTCAGTCGCCACCACACTCTGCTCCCCCCTGCAAAATGGTCGCACTTCGTCCAGCAGAGGGGATGCGCCGAGCTGAGAGGGCGGTGCAACCTATTCGGCTGGTGTCTCCGCCCTGTTTTCCTCATTGGCTGGTGCGCAGCACTCCTCATTCCCATTGGTGTGTTCGAACAATCACGGAATCGACGGCCCGCCTCCTCTCCTGCGAGCGGGAGGAGTGAAGGCGAGCTCCCTCGTTAAAGCTAATATGAGAGCTGAAGCCAACAAGTCAAAAGAACCTGGTAGGGTTTAATGGTGGCAGATTCGCCAGGACCCTTGCCAGAGTCTCTCCTTTCCCCTTCCATACACGTCCCAAAGCACATATCCAGGCATGTACGGTGTTGCCACAACTCTATTCTGTGCTTTCATGTTAAATGCCCTTTGAAGGGGTTCGGAGGAACGGAGAGCAGCGCGTTACGGATGGAAAGGCGGGGAATACCTTTCCTCAGGGCAACTGCTTACCAAAGTGAGAAGACTGGAAAGGGGAGGGATTAAATCCCTTTGTGCCAAATATCCCACATTTTAAAAATCCACACGTGAGAAGAGGAGAGAAGTCAGGGCAGTGGTCTCACGCGAGAGGACACAGTCCCCAAAAGTAAAGCTTCTGACTCTCTCGCTTGTTCCGCCTCTGCTTTCTCCGTCAGGCAATTAAAAGGAAGCATGGCATAGCACATAGGGACGAATATTCATACACAGAAGACCAAAAAAAAATCTAGAAAGAACCAGATCCGAAACTGGGACTCACACCACCTTTCTTACAACCTAACACTGTCGGCGCCCCGCTCTCCTTTTGCTTGAGCGAGACGGTTGCAAGTTGACAGAGAATTTAAACGCACTCATGCACACGTGATGAAAAGGGTTCCCGGGTATCAGCACCACCTTCGGTCAGAGACAGCGGCTTCTCTTTCTCTCCAACCCCCAAAGAAGCCTGCCTCTTTATGCCTTCCTTTTTATTTTATTTACTGTCACTTCTGAGTTCTTTCTCCACATCTCCCTTCCGTGCCCTCGACTGCAGATGTCCCAGTGGCTTCTTATCAGCCATTCGTTTTAATGTCACCTCTGCATGTGCCAGATCTGAAAGTATGTGGAACAACAGGAGACGGGACACATCGCCTACACAGAACAGCCCGCTCCCCAAATATAGTCGAGCAGGCGCCATAGATTTTCTGAGCTCTATCCATACGCGGAAACTATGAGCTATAAGCCAAATAGCAGATCTAATAGCGAACAGTGGAGTAGGGTTTTGAAAGGGAAAATAAGCCCTGTCCCACACATCTGTGGCACCTTTAGTGATGCTTGTATAGTTATGCTTGCTAGTGTCTTTAATTGTAGAATTTCCATGTGGGGAGCTGGAATAGTTTGTTTCAGTGGAAAGAACAAGTCCTGTGGCACCTTAAAGGCTAACACATTTATATAACACAAACTATAGCCCATCGATTCACATGCATAAAGTATCCAGAATTCCAGGTACATATACAACACAAGATGGACTAGGAGACAGGTAGGTCAGAAACCAGTCACCAAAGTATTGACAGTGGCTATGAATTAAGGGTGCAAGAGCTATTTGTAAAACTGTTGCTGATAATATAAACTTGTGGCACTAGGTAAGCCTTTACTCAAGACAGTGATAAGAACTGTATACAGTATATGACTCCCTGTTTTTGGCACTTCTTAATGAATTCTAACCCAACAGGCTCTGGCCAAGTCCTCTTTTAAGTTTCTTCGGTCCACAAAAAACTACTTTACAGCCAATGCTGAAGCATCCTGGAAGGTTGTTGTCTCACTGATTATTGAATAGAGGAGACTTATGTCAAATTTATGTCTATTTACTGTTTTAAACAAAGGCTAGCCTGTTTGCCCTATGTAGAATTTAGAAGGTCATTGCTGACATAAGATGGCATATATCACATTGAAAGATAAGAAACTGAAAGGTACCCTCACATTGTGAGTAATATTGTTAGGTCTATTATTCTGTGGTTAAAAGGTTTCCTTCCTGTGTTTGCATTCCTGTTGTCTTAAATAGCTATCTTAAATTAATACTTTTTGGGGTCTTATGGACACTATATACACTCTCCAATTTCAGCATAATTGGTTACAAAAGCATTAGCAAGATACAGAGAGCCCATTCCCTGAGAAAACGTACAATATTTGCTTACTTCAAAGTAAATTCTGCTATGTTTAAATAATGGGATGTACTTCTGGTTAAGGATGTACAGGACTAAACCTGGTTTAATAATGGAGAGAAAACAGAGAATACGGTACAGCCTCATTAGCAGCATATAATTTGATAATGTACATGCTAATGTATGCTAATCTGACTATCATCTTCTCTATTTTCTCTCCATTATTTAAACTACAAATCTGAGCTCTTCTCTGATACTACCTTTAAGGAGGACTTTAGAATGATACTTCACTCCCACATTGTAATTTGTGTAGCTGCTTAGAGGCCTCTCAAATTACTTATCATGTAGCTGGATTAAACATTACTGCCATTAATGAGATTGTACAAAATCGTTTGGTCAGATAATGCTACTTTGCTCACAAATAATTTTCCTAATTGAATGGAAATAGCCTCAAATCAAGTCCATGTTTTAGGTGAGGATTTATTATTTCTATGTTGGATTTATTATATCCACTATGAGTTGTTTTCAAGGTAGCTCACTTCAACACTTGGCATATAGAATAAAATGTAATTAACTAATGTCTCAAAGTTGTGATGTATTTACATATTTACTAAAGAATTACAAATTTTTTCAGGTATAAAATGTTTCAAAAGTGATTAAAGTTTTTTTTTTAAAAAAAAACAAGACCATTAAGATTAATACAATATAACAGAAAAGCAATTATTCAGCCAGGCAAGTCAACCAGTCATGCTAAGCATACTTAAAAGCCTGGACAAACAAAGTTTCCACTCTGCACTAAAGAAAATAAGACAACATCAAGCAAACTCCAAAGGCAAGGTGCCACAATAGAAAAAAGCCCAGTTCTACAGCATATTTTCTTAACCTCAGACAGTGCAAGGAATAGACACTGTGATTTGCCACAGAAATGCCAAACTTAGAGCATGGGACAGGAAATAGATGCAACCTCAAAGTTCTTTATTACTAGATTGCTGGATATGGTAAAGGCCAGAAGTAATCAAAATCAAATGAACTTGGGGTTGGTGATGGGAAGCAATCTTGGAAACTCACAAAAACTAATCTTAGAAATATTACTTTTATACTGGTGGTTTCCAACCTTGGACAACCAAGGTGTTTGGACTGCAGTTCCCAGAAGCTTTAATCACCAGCTGTGCTGGCTAGGGTTTCCAAGAACTGCAGTCCAAGAATACCTGGGTTACTCAAAGTTGGGAACCACTGTTTCATACTAATGACAACAATACTGTGTCATACACTGGCAAAGTCCTCATCCTTGCGCAGCCTTGGTCTGCCCTTCCTGCATCATTACCTCCAGACAGGGAAAGCACTCACCACAGCTCTAGGAGCCAAGGATAACTAAATTCTAATTTAATTTCTGACATCTAAGCTGCTTGCCCATTCCTGTGAAGTCTATTTACATGGTTATAGAACAAAGCAGGACAACAGCAGTTTAGGGATGGTGGAAAAAGTTATCCAAAACCCAAAATGGGCTCAAATACCATAAAATAATGGTTACATTAGGTATTGCTGTATCATGATGTGCTCTTTATATCCTGCTTTTTTGCAAACTAGACTAGAGACAATGAGAACCTAACAGTTCTTACTATTCTTATCTTCCATTAATCTATCTAATCCTTTAGTGAGGCCAAGTGTATTGTTGGTGATAACTGCATCTGAGAGAGCAGAACTCTTCAGAACGGCGTGCTGCTACATTTGACTGTAGGAGAAGAAATATGCTTCAGCAATTGAATGTTCTCCCTCTCTCTCCTAGACTTGTATCCCCTCCTGTTCCCCAGAAATCTACTCTGGAAAGTCCAACAGTCCACTTAAGAATATGCAGGAGAATATGGAGAAAGAGGGAATTGCCAGTCACCTGGTTCTATCAACAGAAGTAGTTCAGTCAGTGGAAGAACTTCCACTGATTTTCACCCTTACCAACTATGGAAAGATGATTTACATTGCAATTGTAAGCATGTTTACTCAAAGGTAAACATGATTGATCTAAACAGGGATTACTCCCAGATAAGCCCATTTAGCAAGATCAACTGAACTCAAAATGACTTTCTTTTAACATACAAGTACTTTGGTTTTTTTTTACGTGCCTTACTATGAATTAATGACCTTAAAAAACTCCCTTGATTAACAGCCCTGCTCAAATCTCCCGAAATAAAGACCATGGCTTCCTTTATGGAGTCAATCAAATATTTATACTTAGTAAATAAAGCACTATATAAATAAATCGTATGCAAAATGTTTCCATACTAACTGTTTTTGATTTTCTCCAAGATGAACCACACATCCATGTATCTATGGTTATCTTCTTTCTAAATGTTTATTGACTTAGAAATTACCTTAAAGTCAGAGCTTGGAAAGCTAAAACTTCCAGATGCCCCCAACCAGTATATCTAATGACTGGGGGATTCTGAAAGTTATAGTTTTAAAAGTAACTTTTCAAGGATCTGCTTAAATGTTAGGTATTAGCTGCAAAACCTTGCAACTTCAGACTTCACATCCTACCAACACATTACAAAAATTATTCCACCATCAGTATCTGCTCTTGTAATTCTAGAGTTTATCTTCTGAAAGCTGATGTCCTACAAATAATGAAAGACCAAAGTTTGCAAACCAGAGCTAAGCAGTAAAGCCCAATTTTGTATGTTTTCAACTTATAGTAAATAATTCCTGTTGAACATATAATTGTCACATCGAAAATGATGTCGCAATCACTGCACAACCATGTGCCCAAAGAGGCCTTTTGATGCACTGTCACTGTGTTCCAGTGAAACATGGCACAGTGCACATGAGCTGTCCACGATAAAAGTGCCTCTGTTCTAAGCTCTTGATCAGATCTGAGGAAAACAAAAAGCAGATATCTACCTGCTATTTTAACCAAGATTATAGAAAAACCTTACTTTGGACAGGATCTAGCATCTGCTCAGAGGATTGCATCTGTTCTGACAGTCTACCACCACAATGCCCCACTCAGTGGACTCCAGAAAGCTGCTGAACTGGGCTGTGACCTTAAAAGGGAACTGGTTTGCAAGCACCACTGAGTGCTTTCTATCTATCTATCAGAGCTTTGCACAATTTAAAATTATGGGTGTATATGAAATAAAGATTACATTAAAAACATATTAAAATTTTTGAGATAATTAGACTATTTTTGACCCAAAGCAGGTTACCTCAATAGCATTATTTCAATATTTGCTAGATAATACATGTACACATGGTAGGCCATAAATTGCATGCATATAAGTGCTGCATTGATTGAATGTCTCCACAGTCACCGGAAATGTATTGAACAATACTGCTAAAATTCCATTTGATATGAAAATACAATTAAGGTATCAAATATTGCTATTAAAGCTTATTCATAGAAGAATCTATGTGTGTAGGAAAAATAAGTGAGATTCTGCTTAGCCAACAATGGTTTTGGATGAGCTTCCAGTTAATACAGGCCAGATAGGTGGAATATGACCATGTACTCTCACTACAAGATGGAAGACACTAAGTGTCATTATTAGTGAGTGCCACCCAGTCATTGCACTTTTTATGAAAGTTAGATGCAGAATTGCAATTGATTATCCATGAGGAGAATATGTAACACTTTTGGGGGACAATACTACTAACTGGGTGGCATGACACAGCTATATGGATGACGAAGGCACATTTCTGAGTATACAATCTCTAATTGTTTATTTGCACTCTTTATTAATACTTGATAAAATTATGCTGAAATTCATACTAACATGCTCTATATGTAGGCACTGTAGCATGATTATGCAGTAATGCCTACATACATACGGACACTTTATCACACATTTTAATAACGTTAAAAAAAAGAGTTTTAAAAGTATTTTAACAGGCAAAAGATTGAGAAGGGAAGCAATGAAGCACTAACATGGTGCTACCAAACCAGACACTGTTTTATTTACGTAGTATTTTAATTTGTGTTCAAATGCCTTCTAAACAGTACACAGTGATTTAAAAAAGACAAAGGGTGTTTTAGTACAAATTAGATGACTGGCTAAACAATGATGCATGGATAACATGGTACCAACTGGATAGGTAAATACTGAGGATGCACAGGTGTTTAAATACCTGAGGATAACTTAACCAATAAAATACATCATTAGTTATGTCAGACACAGAAAAGCCCTACCTTTATTCATAGTCAGACATTATGCTATTCCCAAAAAATAAAAAGTTGTTTTTTTACAAGCTCAAAAGAAACAGAAGAACTATAGGGAAAATACTGATTTGATGACAAGTACATGTAGATATCTTGGGAAATGTGACTGAGCAAAATGTGGAGATTCCAGAGTAAACATATCTAGAATCTCTCTCTTTCTATGTGACTGAAGAGCTGCCCCGTTCAAGGCAATTGGAGTAGGGGAAAGAATCAAATACCTTAATTCAGCAATCCAGTCTCCACAAGCTACCCAGTGCCCATGTGATGCCCAGTCACATGCACAACACATGAGAAGAAGAAATATTCTACCCATGGGCAACAGAGTCTACATGAGGAAATGTGGTTATCATTGCACAATATACTATACCATGTCATATTTCATTGGAAGGGAGCGAGATTTCTGCTTCTTCTTCTTCTTTGAGCCCTACAATACCAACTAATACAGAGGAAACAGCAACACAGAAACATAACCATTTACAAATCTCTTGTGGCTTACAAGCCAATGAACAGCAATCTGATACAGCAATCTGAGTAAATAAGGCACAGTGAATTTATATGTGTAAACCCATTTCCTCATCACTCTACTTAAAGGGGCTTGGTTGCATACTAATGGGAAGTTCAAACAATTTCCCAGAAGAAATGCATAGTTTCCTTCCTTCTTCCTCTAAAAAGAAAACAGCTGCCATTTGAATTCATTTCTATTAAGTAGCTTTCAGTCTATCTGCAACTATCTTAGGAAAATGGTATGAGTTTACACATGAAGCAATCACTGAGCAACATGCCCTGTGACAATATTGTATAGTATCTGAAGAATTATGTATATTTTAAAAATCTAAGCCAAGAAACAAGCCCATTATTAGAAAAAGCATGTTGGCAAAAATTACTTTGAGAGCACTTGGGTCCAGATTAGGTAGGATTTAAAAATGGAGCCATCACTTGTTTTGCAAAGCACTGCCTTAATTTTAGAAGTTTTGTGGTTTTGTGTTTGTGTTTTAATTATACATTTCATATTCCGGTTGGTCCAATCAAGTCAGTCCTATGGGAAGTCAGCTGCCCAGGACTTTCAAATGTTCACAAACTCCAAGTCTGTTTAACGGTTTTTTTTTTAAAGATTGCTTGTGAATTAGCCAAAAGGCACAAATGGGGACCAAACTAATATTACTAATAAGGGTAAAATCATGTTGAGCAACTTTGTACAGGTGTAACCCAGGTAAGCATTTAATTTAAAAGAAAAACTTCCTACCCTCTTCCTTTTAGGTTCAGAGGCTCCCTAGGGTTCCCTTTTGCCTTGGGGCAGCCTTGGGACAAGGAGGGTGGAAGCCTTTAGCAGCAAAATAATAATAATAGTAGTAATAAAAATAATAAATGCTGCTGGGTTGCCACTGCCAGGATTGGAGCTACTGGCAACAATCTGGCAGTGATTTTTTTAAACAACTATTTTATTATTAAAAGGCTACTACTCTGTCCCAAAGGCTCCCAAAGACTTCCTCAGGGTAAAATGGAGTGCTAAGGAGCCTCTGAACCTAAAAGGAGGGGGATAGGAGGGGGTTACACCACACAAAGATACACCAACAAGATTCTGCTCTAAAAATATGCACTGATTCTCAAGTGCCAAATTCTAGATGCTTGAGAACGTTCACAGAGGCAGATACGATAAGTCAGGCATTCTTATAGAGGTCCTTCCAAATGCTCTTACTACAGACAATCAAAGCAGCAAATCTGAGTCTCTGTACAAGCTTATAAATGAAAGGCAATATGCTAAGTATTCATGTTCTGAAATCACCAATAGGGCTATGTCAGATTTTCTCTTTGAAACAATTTGGAAAACATCTCCATTCAAATTACTAATATAATATTTTTTGCCAGACAGACATTCAATTCTACATTAGATATTGCTTTTCAAAAAACTATGAAGGACAAGGAACAGTTCTTTGTAATCAGCTGAAAAGTGTATAACTGTATCTCAGAAAGTCTGACAGTATCAGGTAGAGAGGTAAGGTTTTCCAGACAGTTCTTATGTCTTATGACTTCTTTTTTCTGATCATTTTCGTAATTGATTCAGGCAGAAAATTTGCGCTTTACTCATACAGTGACAACTTGAGGCTGGTTTTGCCATCTCCCACTTAAAAAGTAGCAGGAAATATTTAAATGCACCAAACAACTTCCGGAAACTGCTGATATATATTTCCATAGATTCTGTAGAGTTGCTCCTTTAAAAAGCATTTAGCCTTAATTTCTCAGTGCTTTGCACTTTTGCAGCATTTTTCAGAAATCAACAGCCTTCATAATCTTTTAAAAATATTCACAATAAAAGCAGTCATCCAGAACAGTGGCTACATCTAAAGAGATCCTACTCCCTAACCAGTTCTCACATTGTTACAAAGCAGCAGCTGATTCATATCCTTTATTCAAAAGATTATCACTCAGCAACGCCTATATTGCAAGGGAAAGGCTAATTGGGGAATAATAGGTATATTTTCTAGTAATTCAGAAAACAGTCAGAATGTATAATGGGAAAATATGTGCATTACCCAACTGTTTCAAATTATCAAGGACAAGCTGAAAATAGTGCCAGGTTTTAGCAGACTTTTCAGTTAAGACCTTAACAAGTCACTTTCTTTTAATCTCCTCAATAATTTCAAAGCTATCCAAAATGTGGGCACGTCATTCATATGTGGAATCTTTTATCTGTAAAACACAGCCTTCCTGACATTTTATTTTAAAAAGAAAAGATTAAAAATGCAGACTTGCTAGTCTATGTTACCATTCTGTAGTTGTAACCATCTGTTACAAAGTGGTCCATCTTTAAAAACTTTAAAATGTATAATTTTGTATGTTCCACAAACACAAGAAGTCCAACAGCCATGATCACACACACTAAAAAAACAAAAAAGGGAGAGGGGGAGGAAGCAACTGAGATTAAAAAGGCACAGAGAAGACTTAACTCTTGATTTTTGTCCTGCTGGGCCCCCAATTCTGTTTCCCCCCCTAAGATCACTAAAACCCATAGGTGGGCTATCAGATAGCATTACATGATGGCTATCTATTGCCACACAGTAGGACAGCTGAAGGGAAGTAATTCATCAGAATCTGAAAGAGGAAAATCAGACAATGTGAGGGAAAGGTTATAAAAAAAAAAGAATACTGCTGGTCCTCTAATAAGGTGCATCAGTGTAAAGCATTTTGCAGCTTTTGCCTCAATTCATTCCTGGGGTCTCTAGTACAAGGGCATCAGGAAAAGACCTGACAATTGTATGTTCCACATCACACCAAGGGGGAGAAAAGGTCAGAGTGCAAAATACAGCAGGCTTCTCATGGCAAGAAATGGCACCTCCACATGAGCTGTGGTAAGACAACTGCGCACCTGTATTACACAGAAGGATAGTCACAGCCCAAAGCACAGATGGTATCTTAAAGGCAGATGGTTTCAAAGTGCAACTGAAGGAACACTTTGCAAGCATACTAGTCAAACACAGCTTGATAATGTTAGTTTTGCTGTTGTTTTGTTTTGACAAAACAGGGTCCCAGCAATCTTTTTTCCTAACGTGGAATCTTTGATAAACCGAAGTGGTAACTTTTCTTCAATTGGTCCAGGGCTGGAATGTGTAAAATATTCTTGCTTTCTGAGCTAATCCAAGTGGTGATGCAGAACGGAACAACAACGGTCTACACCAGCAGCAAAAACAGTAGTTTGAGTTATATCTGCTAGGCTGAGGGATTCTCTCTTCCATTGCTGTTCACAGAAATTCAAACATTTCCTATTGCATTAAAAATAACCACTCTACAAATAAGTGAAAAGCACTCTTGACTTCTCATCTGATGAAGAACAACAAACAGTCAGCAGCAGCCCCAGTTGGATGTGGAGGCATCTTTTAGGTTGATGTAATCTCCACGGCCTGAAAGAGAGATATCTTTCTCATCCAAGGATATCATCGACATCATCTTCTCTATAAGGACTCTAAGAGAAAGCAGAATTAAGTCAGATAGAAAAGAACTTATAGCATCTTTTTGCAGCATCCTAATCCTGACCCTAACCCTAAAGACTAAGAACCAAACTACAGCTCAAGCCTCTCCCTTCTTGATACTTCTTCAATTCAAGAGTAGAGAACAGTGTGGTTACAGGATTCTGTTTACACTGCATCCTTTATGTATAGATGTCAAAGGAAGGAATATTTTGATAACGTATGAGGGTTCATAAAATATGTGCCATTTTCTGTTAAAGGTATGGCTAGTTGAAGAAAAACACCACTTTGATGGTATAGTGGTTAAAGTGCTGTACTGGAAACTGGGTGATTAAATTAGGTTTCAGTCCTCACTGAACCATAAAATTCACTAACTTACAGTACCTTGGGCCATTATCTCTCTCTCTCAATGACCCACCTCACAGTGTTGTTGTGAGGACAAGGCAGGGAGGAGTTCCAGGTACACTACCTTGAGTACACTGGAGGATAATAACCCTCACTACACTGCCAAAGGGCACCCAGATTGTGTTCCATATGTTCAAATCAGCAAAGTGATGCATACATTGTTGTGCTTGACATACAGTTTTCTTCCATCTAATGCTCCCTCACCATACGTGAAGCCTCTATGAGGCAGAATTGTTTCATCCCAGTCCCCTGGAATCAAACAAGATGGTGGTCATCTTCTTAAAAACACAAAAATTAAAAAAGTTTCTTACTTACCCATACCCATACACTCCAAAGCACTGCTAGTTAGGCAATTCTGGAAGTTGTACTCCAAAAAATAACTTTTCCAACCTCTATTAAAAACTAATGAAATACTACAAATGCCAAGATCTTGATAACTGTTGCCAGTTTTCAGGGTACGAGTACACTGTAAAAAAAAATGCAGGAAATACTACAGGTTTGGGGTAGGCTGATTTGCATTTTGTTTTACATTGACCACATGATGCAAAAGGAAATGCGAATCAACCTGAAGTTTTCCCTGCCAAATCTTTAGTCCCCCTCCCTCTGCTGCTGGGGCTTCTGCTCTTTTAAAAAATGGATCCATTTGCATTGGTTCAAATGTGTGACCACTTGAACCAATGTAGAAATGCCACCACACAAGCACACACCCAGGGAACAGCAAGCAAAGCCCAATGGCAAGACCTTTCTTTTTTCTTCTTAAAAATCAGCTAAGGGCAAACAAAGCCTCTCTCTTAAAAAAAAAAGCTTACAACAAAGCTAATAAGAGGAGGAAGCCCTTATTTACAGCTTATTAATCCATTTTCTTTTAACTGAACCTCCTACAAGGCCTGAACAGAGCTGCAAACAAGGCTTTCCTCCTCTCTCTCTCTTTCTGTGTCCGCTTCCTGCAGGGAGACCCAAGGATAATAGAATTCCATGAAACTTTACAGTAAATGAATGAGAGTGAATTTTCACTTCCCTTGCAGTGTAGTCGCACCCTCACCTAGCCCCAAAGCCACATTATACCGTTTCCCCGAAAATAAGACCTAACCTGAAAATAAGCCGTAGTATGGTTTTTCAGGATGCTCGTAATATAAGCCCTACCCCAAAAATAAGCCCTAGTTAAGTGAAACCCCACCCTCCACCATTGTGCAGCATTGTGCAGCAACCAGAAGATGACATGACTGTAAAATAAAACATCCCCTGAAAATAAGCCCTAATGTGTTTTTGGAGCAAAAATTAATATAAGACCCTGTCTTATTTTTGGGGAAACACAGTAATAAAAAGCTAGAATTATATTTCAATACATGAATATTATTATCACTTTGTCACATGTTAACAATAACAGAACTCCTAGAAACTATAATGCCATTGAGAAATGTTCAACAACTTCCATGCTGACTTACCTCATAGCCTCATTTACATTCTTGTTCTCCTTGACAGATGTTTCAGTCCAGCCGGTAAAGCCATTCTCTTTGCTGAACCGATCAATTTCTTCTCTAGTCACAGACCAGGGATAAAGGTCACACTGCAAAAAAGAATTTTGGAAAGCTTGGATATGGAGCTCTTAGAGAGTGTTACTGGCCACTTAGAGCTGCCTGGTACAAAAGTTGGATCCATCATATGGCTCCCATCCACTTACTTTATTAGCCAGCAGCAGACAAGGGACAGGGCTCCCATCTGGCAACCTCAGCTTGCTGTCTAAATCCTGTTTCCACTTCTGGCAGCTGGTGAATGTGCTCATGCTGGTGACATCAAACATGATCACACAGGCAGATGCTTCCTTATAATATAGCCGTGTCATAGATGTGAAGCGTTCTTGACCTGGAGGTTGGAGTGAGAAACTGAGTTTAGTCATCAGGTTAAAGCAAGGACTCTCAAATTCTGCCACAATAAGCTTCCCCCACTTCATCTCAAAACTTAAACAAAACAAGATGGTACAAAACAGCCCTGTCACATCAGCAGACTCAATCCTAGAATTTGGAAATACCAAGTATAAAGTAATTTAGTTACCTGTAACTAGTTCCTTTTGGGGTATTACAGAACAGTTACATTTCAAAAGCAGCAGAAGAAGCAGGGACATAGTTACTTTTCATGCAATAAGCAACATTTTTATTTATTATCAAAATGTGTGCTGCTTATATACCACCCTATAGCACTTAAAGCACTCTCTAGGCAGTTTGCAATGTAATTATACAGGTTACACCTTATCAAGTTACCTTTTGAGAACATTTTAAAGGATCTAGAGGGATTTTCTCCCAAGTTTTATGTCACTCTTTTCAACTCTACCATAAGCTTTTAAAAAATAATAGAAAAAGCAACACACGATGTAACAGGCAATGTAACAAGTTACTTTTTCAACATAGCAACAAGTAATGACCTGGAGGTTTCCAAGCACTTCAAATGAGTATCAAGAATGGATAACTTTCCCAAGCTCTGCTGACTCCTATTTCTTGTCTGCTGGCAAAAATAGTGGGTAAAAGAAGGAAACGGCCATCCACAAAATATTTTAAGTTATCCATCCATAGTTTAAACCAGATATGGATGTAAGAAAAGAGGAAGACGGACACAACTAGTTTGCAAGAACCATAGAGGTTACAAAAATCCTCCTGGGGATCACATTCAGCCCACGGGTTGCATTTTGCCCACTTCTGCTCTACCTTAAAGTTAACCTACACCTTGGGCCACACTTTATAGGATATGGGAGGGGGTTGGAAGAATCTACCCATTTCACTAGAACTGAGATATCCACTAACTGAACATACATTTTGAATTAAAATCTCAAAACATGGATGGGTACAAGGTTTGAGTCCCGCAGGACTATTCACCAGAGTGAGAACTACGGAGTTTGTCTGGGGGGCAGGATGAGAAACAGAAATTAAAATTGAAGAATTATGAGTCCAGGAAATTGTGCTAAGTACCAGTACTGAATGGAGGTCACTGTTCCTCCATACAAAAACCCATTTCTTCGTCATTTCAGCAGATGAGAAACAAGACATTTTTTGCCAATCTATTGCTAATCACCCAGAGATCTCAATCTACTTCCTGCCTACCTTGTTATACTTACTATATCTACAGGAAGAAGGTGGCAGCAAAAGTAATTCAGCCTTAAAAGTGCTGCCCAGCCACTGCCTGATCCTCTCTAATAAGGCTATGCTTGCATGTGGAAAACCACATCCCCCTGGCATCCAAAGAAGAGCAGGCGACACATTTGGCTTACTGGTTTTACTGCAAGAGATTCCACTGCTGGCAACCGAAGCCACTATTTCAGCTGAACACCAGATTGTGTTTTTGGCTGTGGGAATGGCAAACAAAGCTCTGCATTTCCAAAGGATTCTGTAACATCTACTCACACATACTCTCTCTTTCACCAACACACACTCACTACTAGATGTTAATTTCAATATGCATCAGTCACCAGCCTTTTAAAAGTGTTCCCTGAAATGGCCACTTCCAGACTAACACAGAATTTTTTTACAAATTGCATCCCAAGAAGAAGTGGCACATTAGAAATATTTTCCTGATAATGTAGGCAATGGGTGGAGTGGGAAATTTTTTATCTCTTTGGTATGGGTTTTAAAGATAATCTTTGGGAGACAGAAGACAAACAGATAGGTGGAAGCAATAAAGCAGAAAAATGTGATCTGAAATAATTTTGAAAATCCATCCGCACGTACACAAAGAGGCTTTCCGAAGAGCTCACCTGCGATGTCCCACAACTGCAGTCTCACTGTCTCAGATTCTGACCACTGCACCACCTTCAGAGCAAAATCCACTGAACAGGCATGGGAAGCAAGATAAAGAAAGAAGCAAAAGCCAGTCAGAGTCTGAGCAAAACTATTATGCAGGAACTGGCCCTCCACCCCTGAACAATTCTGCTTCAAGTTTCATATATGACAATAGGATGCCCAGAAGATATGCTTTAGTTTGATATGCAGTATAGCTACTGCTTCCACATTACAGTCTCCACAGTCTTCCTACTTGTGAGAGACACTATACCTAAACCACAATGTTACTTTAGTATTGTTTACCTCGTAGATTACCTTATATTTATCCTTTAGTAAACCACACTGAGTAACCATGGAAACAGACAAGTGCTAGCACTACACAGGTCTCATGTATTCCTCAAGAACATGGCACTGCGTAGTTCTTACTCCGCTATGATGTTTATCTACAACACAGTCTTATTTGCTTTTAAGACAAGGGCAATGGCCTCTAGCAGGAGCTGAGTATATGTACATTTCCTTTTTCCACTATTAGTGCTGAACTTTATCAGGGAAACCTAGGTAGAGGTTTTAACATTCTGGACGGCCTTGCTGCGTTGCCCTTGAGAAGCATTACACTGTAACAGTTCTGGTTTTCTCTGTAAGGTGAAATTATGTTCACAAGGTGGTACTGGGAGACCACCACCTCTGGCTTACAATGTGCCACAAGGTTCTGTTTCATCTCCAATGTCATTCAGTGTTTATACTAGGGTGGGCACGTTCTGTGGCTTTTTCCATACAGCCAGAAGGAGGAATTGGGAAGCATTCACTACCATTATCTGCAGGGAGCAACCTGATATGACTACAAGAAAGGCCTTTCCCCAGTATTACTCCCAAACTGCAGGATACACCCCTTCCAAAAATAAGGGATGTCCCTACTCTTGCTGCTTTGAAAAATGCATTAAAATGTATGGTTTACATCTGGTCCTTTGAAGGCTTTTAACCACTGTTTGCTGTTTTAATGATTTCTACTTGCATTAATAACTTATTATTGTACACTGTTCTTTTTGCTCTTACAGAAGGCGTATGTAGGTAATAATTAAGTAATTGTAATGGTGAAAAGATTTAGATCAGGAAAGCTCTGATTTGAATCTTGTCTTCACCCTAAACCAAGCAGCCTTAGACAAGCTGCTCCATCAACATTTGTTCTCCATGTGCAATATGAGGCTAATACTCGGCTGTCTTACAGTTGCTGTAACAATTAGAAGATGGATGGACAGACATCATGCTAAATAATGGTGTAAATGCAGGGGTGGGCAAAGTGCAGCCCTTCAGTAGTTGGAGGACTGCAACTCCCAGCATTCCTCATTATTGGCTAGGGCTAATGAGAGTCATAGTCCAACAACATTTGAAGGACTGCACTGCTCTGGTTTAGTGAGACGTGACTTACTCTGCCCACCAGGCCTCTTGCCCTCTCCTCACCTCCCATACAGCCAGAAGGAGGAATTGAGGAGCATTCACTTCCATTTTTTTATTGACCACAAATTCTTACATTATCCAGACTGACAAGCTGTGGCTAACGTTAGCTGTGCTGCTCTTCACAAAGCCAATCTGAAGCCATGATTTCTAAAGCTTCGTTATTTAAAACTAACAAAAGTCAAGATTAAAATGATTAAAAGCCCTTAAAAGACCAAAATTAAGATTAACAGCAGTTCCAGTTCTAGATGATATGGGCATCCTCTGATTCATCTAAAGTCAAAACAAACAATGTATTCTCGAAGGCTTTCACAGCCGGGATCCAATGGTTGTTGTAGGTTTTTCGGGCTGTTTGGCCGTGTTCTAGAGGTTTTTCTTCCTAATGTTTCGCCAGTCTCTGTGGCCAGCATCTTCAGAGGACAGGAGTACTAACTCCTGATATTCTCATCCATTTTAATTGCTCCCAAATAACTAAGGGCACCTTGCAATGCAAGAGGAAAAGGTTATTCCACACACACCTCTGCAGCTTGATCCCTTTCTTAAAAGACAGGCTAGAAAGAAATGCGGCAAACAGCAAAACCTCTCCACTGTCTGCACTGCAAGTGATCAAAGTGGAGTGAAAATGAAAGTGGATCTTTTGTACATCAATTCTCAGTGAAAAGTGAATCCTACTTTAAGGACCTTTGACCTACTTTTCATTCCAGATTCTCCAGTGAAAGGAGAGCTAAGAGAAAACAGCATGAAGTTTGACTTCCGCATGTACTTTAATTCTATTCAGAGCCTGGGAAAATTACCTTGTTGCACTATAACTCCCAGTCAGTATAGCCACTGGGAATTGTAGCCTACGAAAGCAAGATTTCCAAGGTCTGATGCTATTGCACTGAGAGATCATTTAGCCAAAAACTAGGTATTTTCATGAGCTTGCCCACTCTTGATATACAACCACTGAGAAGCTTTTTAAAACAAGTCATTTTCATACTCAGTGGCAAAATCCTGGCATAGTTATGCCAGCGTAAACCAGACCTGCACTGGAAATACCTAATTTAAACAAATCCAAAGTTTCTTATGCTCCCCTGGCTTTTACGTTCTGTGACACCCTCCTAGGGCTTCCTTTTGCCCTGAGGAAGCCTTTGGGAGCCTCAGGACAAGGGGGGGGACCATTTCATAGTCACATATTGCTGCCAGATCACCAGGACTGGGACATATAGTGGTGATATTTTTTTTTCCTATTAAAGGCTTCCTTCCCTATTCCAAGGCTCCCAAAGACTTTCCTAGGGCAAAAGGAAGCCCTAAGGAGCCTCAGAACCTGAAAGGGAGGAACAGGACACTTTCAATTCACTTAAATAAATTATTTCCAGTGCCTGGATCTGGTTTATGCTGGAGTAATTATACCAACAGGATTTTGCCCATTGTCTTCTTGAGCCCATTTGCAGAAAACGTTAACAAGGTTACGAGTTATCTTGTGACTGTACATAAACAAATTCCAGAACAAAGAATATAACTTATGCTGATAGCTGTTCTTTCTACTTTTCCTCATCGTGATTTCTGGTGGAAAACTGGAAAAATTGAAAAATATAAAAGGAATCTACCACTGAATTCCAAACTCTCTTCCTTTCAGCAGTTGTGTGTGTGTGCGTGCGTGCGCGGGGGGGTGGGGGGTGCATGGGGGGCGGCCAGGAGAAATTGTTTTGTTGCTTGTGGTGTTTGAAAACTGGAAGGCCACAAGCCCTATCTAATTTCCTATTCACCCAGAGGTTTTTCAGTATATCTACATGCCTTCTGGTCATTCCTGCATTATTCTACCTCCTTTTGATTCTTTCACAGAGCCATGAGAAATTTAGAAGAACCATAGTCTTTAAAGCTAAAGGGACAGGCTCTCTACTGCCTTTGGTATCATTTTGTTGTTGTTGTTTAGTCGTTAAGTCGCATCCAATTCTTCGTGACCCCATGGACCAGAGCATGCCAGGCCCTCCTGTCTTCCACTGCCTCCCGGAGTTGGGTCAAATTCATTTTGGTAGCTTCGATGACACTGTCCAACCATCTCATCCTCTGTCGTCCCCTTCTCCTCTTGCCTTCACACTTTCCCAACATCAGGGTCTTTTCCAGGGAGTCTTCTCTTCTCATGAGATAGCCAAAGTATTGGAGCCTCAGCTTCAGGATTTGTCCTTCCAGTGAGCACTCAGGGTAGATTTCCTTTAGAACGGATAGGTTTGATCTCCTTGCAGTCCAGGGGACTCTCAAGAGTCTCCTCCAGCACCACAATTCAAAAGCATCAATTCTTCGGCGGTCAGCCTTCTTTATGGTCCAGCTCTCACTTCCATACAGCACTACTGGAAAAACCATAGCTTTGACTATGTTGACCTTTGTCGGCAAGGTGATGTCTCTGCTTTTTAAGATGCTGTCTAGGTTTGACATCGCTTTCCTCCCAGGAAGCAGGTGTCTTTTAATTTCGTGGCTGCTGTCACCATCTGCAGTGATCATGGAGCCCAAGGAAGTAAAATCTGTCACTGCCTCCATATCTTCCCCTTCTATTTGCCAGGAGGTGATGGGACCAGTGGCCATGATCTTCGTTTTTTTGATGTTGAGCTTCAGACCATTTTTTGTGCTCTCCTCTTTCACCCTCATTAAGAGGTTCTTTAATTCCTCCTCACTTTCTGCCATCAGAGTGGTATCATCTGCATATCTGAGGTTGTTGATATTTCTCCCGGCAATCTTAATTCCGGCTTGGGATTCATCCAGTCCAGCCTTTCACATTATTTATTCTGCATATAAGTTAAATAAGCAGGGAGACAATATACAGCCTTGTCGTACTCCTTTCCCAATTTTGAACCAATCAGTTGTTCCATATCCAGTTCTAACTGTTGCTTCCTGTCCCACATATAGATTTCTCAGGAGATAGATAAGGTGGTCAGGCACTCCCATTTCTTTAAGAACTTGCCATAGTTTGCTGTGGTCCACACAGTCAAAGGCTTTTGCATAGTCAATGAAGCAGAAGTAGATGTTTTTCTGGAACTCTCTGGCTTTCTCCATAATCCAGCGCATGTTAGCAATTTGGTCTCTAGTTCCTCTGCCCCTTCGAAAATTCACCCATTTTACAAATTGGAAATAGAGTCACTGGCTTGAATCTAATTGATAGTCCTAACTGGAGTAGACCTAATGAATCAGTGAGATGTACCTAAATGTTGATCCGTCATTCAACAACTGATTCAATAGATATGTCTACTTTAGCTGGTATCCAGTATGGCATATTCGATAATATATAACAGACTAGGACTCGAGATAACTGTTTGAATCCCCACTTGGCCATGGAAACTCACTGGGGCTGAGTTTTACTGGTACTGTACCAGTAAAAGCACTCCTTAAATACCTCACTTATTTTGAAAGCCCTTTTAGGGTCACTGTGAGTTGATTCTTTGACAGCACACAACATCAAAAACTTCAGCTAGAACTAGCAACCATTGTCATCTTAGGAAGGTTACACTTGAAAAACAACAGCAACAGTACTTCCATCAATCCAGCATACTGGCTAGGATCCAAGGGCATAACTTCCACTGGATCTCACAATTTCTGTTAAAATCAACTCTCCAACCCCTCCCCTCTTTAGGCAGCCTTTGGTATGCTCTAAAAACCTGCTTTGGAAAGTAGAAAATCCTCTGTTGGCACCATAGAGAGCTGCAGCAGGGGAGGGGGGGCAGGGGAGCAGAGGAAAGCTCTAATTTTACTGGTGGTTAATACCAAAATATATAATTCAGTCTTAGCCACTAACTGGGAAGGGTTCCATCACTTTAAATAGAACTGAATTCCCTATAAGATGTGTTTATGTCTGAAAAACAAGAAAAGCAAAACAGGCATAAGATTGATGAAGCTACTTTCTATTTAGTGGAATTCATACCAGCATAACTCATTGGACTATCATATTTATTTTTAAGTGTAGCGGAAGCTGATTATCACTGAATTATTTAGAACTCTCTCTCTCTCTCTCTCTCTCTCTGTGTGTGTGTGTGTGTGTGTGTGTGTGTGTGTGTGTGTGTGTGAGAGAGAGAGAGAGAGAACAAACACAATGCCCAGTAACATTGTTACTTTTCCAGTGTAACAAATAATGTGTAGCAAATATGAGCCACTAAAATGTTGCTTCTGAGAGATATAGAAGGATGTTTATTTCTTCATTTTGAAGACACTTTTTTCAAAATCTAAAAAGATACTAAAGTGATGATATTTGCTCTCTGAGCAACAAGCAACAAATTACATTTGAAAAATAATGTTGCAAGTTCTGGGAGTATGTGGCACAATCAGGAGGGCTTTCCTAACCATCCCCAGTTCTACAGGTTATGCTGTTGCCATACATGTTGTACTACAGCTCTAGTTTGATCGTGTTAGAGAGTGCATTTAAAGTGATTTTCTGGTGAAACATTAACTGAAGAAGTCACACAGACATCACTGGGATTTATCACGTAACGAGGATGGTTAGGCTATTTATCTATGTTATCCACAATGGTGCTATGCCTGGCCATAGAAGTACCATCAAATTCTGTTGTCAAAACCAACAGATTATGATTAACAGAGTAGTCACTATCTGGTCCTGAAAGAGATTACACTTAAACACAGGGGAGAGTAGAAAAGGCACATCGAAGTCCCTTCATGTTGCTCCTGATAATTGAGGTCTCGCCCACCAGGGCAAATGAGACATTGCTTCACTTGAGGCTCAGGTTCCCTCCAGCCCTCCTGCTACTGCCTTCTTCTTTGCCAGAGGCAGAAGGTCTTTCTATGTGTGAATACTTGCGTACCTACCTGCCTCTCTGTGTTTGTGAGACTATGTCCTGTCTGTCTGAATAGCTGTTGTTTCCCTTGAGTGTGCCTACCATTGGTTTACAGGCAGTTATCACTTTGCCTAGCTCTAGGATTTTCGCAGAGGAAGGATGGACTAGATTTGGTGGATTATAATATAAAAGCATATAAAAAGTGCTAAGAAAGTACTCCTTACATACTTCAGCAAGAATACACACCTGAAGTTAAATACCTTAATTGTTAAAAGATCCTTGGTATGAGGTCTGCAGCCTTGAATTGCAAATCTAAACACATGTAGTTTGATTAAAGGGGTTCTACTTAAGAAACAACATGAAAGTACATATGCACAAGACCACATTTTGGAAAAGTTTGTTTTTAAATCACAAATCCCAGAATCAGAAGCTGGATTATTATTGGCTGTGATCACCGAAGGATTCTGTTAGTGTAATCCAAAAAATAATCTTCCCAAATTCAGCCAGTCCTAACACAATAATCCAGTGTTTTAACATAAACAACATCTCCTACAGAAGAATATAAACTACATAACCCGAGTCTAGGTAGCAAACTGTAATTACTTAAGAACTGCAAGCATGATTGTAAGTAACTTTCAGTGCATTTAATTAAGACACTTCAGTAACATACTGGACTTCTTGTTAGGTTGAAACGTTTCGCTGCTCATCTAAGTAGCTTCTTCAGTCTGAGGAGATCCCTGATATATCCTCCACACTGGTTTCACTTCCCCCTGGTCTGACCAAGCAGAAGTGAAGCTATTCAGACCAGGGGGAAGTGAGACCAGTGTGGAGGATATATCAAGAGTCTCCTACCAGCTCTCCTCAAACTGAAGAAGCTACTTGGATGAGTAACAAAACGTTTCAGCCTAACAAGAAAGAAGTCCAGTTGCCATGACTCAACTTCCAGATAACCTCACCGGGATGTCTGAGAATCTTCACAAATTCAGTAGCATACTATTTCCCAAACTGACAGAGAAAACTTGGTTGCAACATAAATGAGACACAAAGAGGAACTGAGAAATACAACATCCACCCCCCCAAAAAAAAACCCAGGAATAGAAACAATACCCTATCTTTAATTATTCCTGCTGCCACTGAAGTAGGAGGAAAGCTTTTGAGTTGCACAGAGTTCTTCATCAGACTGAAGACTAACAGATAGCAAAACTTTATAGTCAACAAAACATATGTTTATATACAGGAAAAGCAATGGCTTGGCTTTTTTTTAAAAAAAATCAGGCTTTAGGAGGGCTGATCTTATACCAAACCGCTGTTCTGACACACTAACGGGCCAGAAACCTCACAACACTCACCTCCTACCGTAGATTTATAGTGCTTGTTGAAACTATCATTCGCATATCTCTGGACCAGCGACGTCTTCCCAACAGTGGCATCTCCAATAATGAGCACTTTGAACATATGGTCGTGATGGCCCACCATGATTTGGAAAAGTAAACAACAACAACAAAAAAAAAACAGGGCAGAAGCACACCTTGCTTTTTCTTCACGTTTCCACGCGAAAGAAAAGAAAAACTGGACACTTCGTTCTTCCCTACAGAGAGAAAAAGACGCGCGCACTCAAACGCCAGCCGCTAAAAAAACCAGGAGGGCCCACCCTTAACGTCTCCAGAGTCGGCGTCCGCAAAGCATCTCTTCGTTTACAAAAAAGGGAGCCGTGGAGCGCGTAAGTTTCCACTACTGAGGGAAACGGATACAAACTAATAGGCACTTTTTTCGCATTTAATTTCCCCTTTCCCCTTGCAGGCAGGGCTTTTGCTTCGCAAGTTCAGAGAGACAGTACAGTGCAGGGGTTTCAGCCGCTCGCTCGATCCCAGCAAACGGCTCCGAAGCCTTTCTGATTAGAAGGGCAACGTTTCTCGGAGGGCCCAGAACCAAGACCAGCTCGAGCGGCACGTTCGCCGGCCAGGAAGCCGGCGCAGCGTCTCTCCGTCGGGCAGCGAAGCCGCGCAGCTTGCAGGAAAGGCGTCTCCAAGTTGCTGCTTTCCAAACCTGTTGGGGGGGGGGCGGGAGGAGGAGTTAAGGCGAGGTCCCCACCTCGAGAAACTTCGGCCCGCACTTCTTCAGCTCGCAAACAGGGCCAGGTATCAGCGCTCTTTCCTCGCCACCGGTTCTTTTCCGCATTGCCCTGCCTGTCATGTGAGAGGGCAGGGTGGGGGCGTTGCATCACGCATAAAACTACATTGCCCGGCATGCACAGGGGGAGGGGCGGTTCCTCCGTCCTTTGAACTAGCCCTGTAGGCAACGTGTTCTGGATGGGCCGCCCTTCGAGGGGCTGTTGGTCGGGCGGGACGTTGGGGGGGGGGGGGTCCACCTTTCAGGCGAGGGGCTCGGCGGTGTCACCTTTATGTACCGTCAAGCCGCGTCTGACATGGCAACCCTATAAAAATAATGACCTCCAAAAGCCCCTGTCGTTTACAGCCCTTCTCAGGTCTTGCCAATTAAAAAATGCCCCCCCCCCCCGCACTTCGCTCAACCAGTTCATCCTGGGCATTTCAGTCTTCCTCTTCCCCTGCTGGCCGTCAGCTTCTCTTATTATTGTTTTTTTTCGGTGTGCCTTTGCCGTCTGCCAAAGTACTTCTTCCGTTTTCTCGCTTTTGATTCTAGAGAGAATTCAGGCTTGATTTAATCTAATACCCACTCATTTGTCTTTCTGGTGGTCCATCGGATCTGTAAAGCAATCCTCCCAACAACTCAAGTTTTATTTACTGTCCCAGCTTGTACACTGGTGCATAGCAGAGATGGGCACGAATCAGAAAAATGGTGATTCATTTTCATTCGTGATTCATCAATGTTAATGAATCACAAGTTTGCATTTTTTTTTCTGATGAATCCACACATTGATTTGTCAATTTGTTGTTGTTTAAGTCGTTAAGTCGTGTCCGACTCTTCGTGACCCCATGGACCAGAGCATGCCAGGCCCTCCTGTCTTCCACTGCCTCCCGGAGTTGGGTCAAATTCATGTTGGTCGCTTTGGTGACCCTGTCCAACCATCTCGTCCTCTGTCGTCCCCTTCTCCTCTTGCCTTCACACTTTCCCAACATCAGGGTCTTTTCCAGGGAGTCTTCTCTTCTCATGAGATGGCCAAAGTATTGAAGCCTCAGCTTCAGGATCTGTCCTTCCAGTGAGCACTCAGGGTTCATACTACACCATCACTAATTCCCAGCGTTTTACCTGGGTCCCCCCCCTCAAGAGGATATCATCCATGTGGGCATTGTGTTTATTGCAGCAATACAAGGCACATGTCAGAATTTATAGATCCACAGAACAAAAAGGTTTACACCCTGAAGGATTTCACCAACTGTAATACCAAGGGAATAATCTATGCTATAAGGTGCCCATGTAGTAAACTGTACATAGGAAAAACCTCTAGACCTCTTAAAGTACGAATGGATGAACACCTCAGTAACTTAAGAAATAAACGACTAGGCAGTCCTCTAGCTGGCTATTTTACAGAAAAGAATAGTACAATAAAAGATCTGGTGTTCTGGGCCGTGGACAGAGATCCTGGGAACTGTGAAAGGTCTTTACTAAAAAGGGAAATTGACTGGATCCTGAACTTGAACACCCTAGTACCTCATGGGTTAAACGAAGAAATAGACATTCTCCCTTTATTATGATAACGCTGCTGGGCTGGTTATCTCGTCACCCTGTACAGCTGTGTACAAATGCCTCCTCTCCTAATGCCTGCACTTTCGAACACTTTCAATTAGTTTTGGAGCTGATATAGACCAAAGAAAGATACAGAGAATATAAAGAAGCTCAGTAAGTGTTTGATATTTTATTATGCCTAATGTGCTTAGTATAAATGCATGTATTTATATAAAGTTGAGAGTCACAAGCCAGGTGTATATATATAATTTTTTTAAAAAAAGAAAATGTGAATGATTCAATATCTAATGTGTGGTTTTGTATTATGCTCAGCTCCTGAAGAAGGCTTCGCCGAAACACGTTGAGCCAGAGCTTTTTAACGACTGAAGAAATACAGAATAAAGAGCTTGTTTCTACTTTCTACATCCTGAGACTTTGTCTCTCATTTATAATCTGGACTTTCATGGATGTACCAGTTCCTTTTGTTTTGTTTTGCCCCACACGTCACTAGTCAACACCAGAACTGAACACAACTTCAGTGAAATAAAAATAAAAGACCAAAAGACGTATAAATAAATGCAATTTTAATTTTACCAAATGTAATTTATCAGTTAAATTGGCATCAGTCCATTCAGTTACAGCAACTATAAATTAGGGACTCCCCTCCCCCCCCATTCTGTAATGAAAGTGTAAACCAATAGCTTCATCTTCATTTGAAGCCAGGTTTAAATATACATGCATTTGAGTCCAACCAATTATAATTAAATTAATTATTCAAAGCTTTTAAACAATATTCTGTTTGTACACTCACTCTCCCAACTCATCCCTTTGTAGACAAGAAAATTTTGTGATATACCCAAGTGGCACAAACACCTCAGCTGAGGGCTACATCTTGCAACCAAAGCCAGGAGAGTTAAATTCTTAAATGTGATGTGCAGACAGACATTTATTAAGAAAACAGATGTAATGATGAAGAAAGGATATTGCAATGGAGCTTTATGTATGTGAAACTGTGGAAGTTGTGTGAAGGTGAAAAGTTTGGTGCACCCAACAGAACAAGATGCATACTGATGAGATAGATAAACCTTAAACTGCAAAACAAGTTTTAACAGGTGATAGGACAGAAGTCTCACTCGGGCTGTTTTGAATGTCACTAGACAACAGTTGTTTGGATACAGTCAAACAGTTATTGACTTACAAAACCAAAGCACTGCATGTATTCTTAATTTTAATCTGAAGGATCCTTAAGTCTGAAGGATATAGATTTCAGACTTGCAAGAACTGCCATTCACAGAAGTAAGGCAACCATGATATTCTCATCCATTTTAATTGCTCCCAAATAACTAAGGCCACCTTGCAATGCAAGAGGAAAAGGTTATTCCACACACACCTCTGCAGCTTGATCCCGTAGGTTGTCTCTTCATATTCAAATTTGAAGGCTGCTGTGTTTACATCACAGTCTAAAATTAAGGTACTGAAGCCCAAAGGCCACCCCTAAAACAGCATCAGTTGACAAATTATAGTCTTTAGAATTAATAATAATGTGCCATCATGTCAATTCTGACTGATGGTGACTCCTTTCAGGGTTTTCCAGGTAGAGAATACCCAGAAGTTGCTTACTATTCCCTTCTTCTAGGAGTGCCCTGGGACTGTGCAGCTTGTCCATGGTTACACAGGCTGGCTGTACTCACAGGAGGCACGGTGAGGAATCGAACTCCCAGCCTCTGGCTCTGCAACCAGATACCTAAACCACTGAGCTATCTAGCCAGCACTTTAAGAATTACTCTGGTCCAATGTCCCCACGAGGCACCATTATGGCATTAATATCCCTCCAAAACTTTCATTTAATCACAGTGCAAGCCCCTTATCCCATTATAGCAACACTATGTCTAGGTGTAGTTTCAGCCAGAGCCTCAAATCCAGATTACAAGAGTAACTATTGTTTATTTCCAGATAATAGCTGAAGCCCAGCCAAAGGTAACATCTTTCACATTACGTTTTGTGTAAGAACAGGAAAGCCACATTTCTGAAAGCAAAGGGCATCCAATCTATACTGGAGACTGTGGAAACCAGACAGCCAAATGTAGGGCCTGGTCCATCTTTACAAGACTACTGCTATTCAAGACACACACTACTGACACTTTGCTTTCTTTGCTTTGATTTCAAGTAGCAATTAAAGTGAAAAATGTAAAGAACCAAACACATCGTAAAATGATGCTCTCTTGCGGAGAAGCTGATACAGAAGCAAGTAATAATTTGAAAAAAAGATTTAGTAGAGTTTTGTGATGAGGAAATGCATTTTGAATAGTTTTCCTTACAAAAAGGAGCAAGTGTGACATACGTACTTACCAAAATTCTAGTTCCACTGTCAAATCCAATACCAAAGGAAATCCAGCACTACATTATTCTGTGCTACTCACGGACAGCCTGAGATCTTAATTGACATTCTTGGGATGACTGAATGAATCTCCTTTACACATCTTATTTTATGTAACTAATATGTCTGTTTTCATCTATGTGTTTCAAAGTATTTCCACAAGACTTCAACCTGCCTAAGCAACATGTCAGGAGATGGGGCATATTGACATTTTGAGGACACAGTGCATACCGCAAATGTGGGAAACTACTTTTTTGGGTAACAGCTCCAAGCATTCCTCAGCTGTGACCCAGTTGTTTGGAAGACAGGTAAGAAAAATAGGCCACAATCCTATTCAGGATTTACACCGGTGTAATTGACACTGCGCAAACTGGAATGGTGAATTGCTTCTAATTAATGAGTTGCCGCATGCATTCTTACTTGAAATTAGATGCTTCCAGCACCCAATTCGGGTTACACCATGCAAAGTTGCACCAACAGGATCTTGCCCATAGGCTGGTATAAATCTCCAACAGGTTTTTATCCCTATTACCAAAATATAACTTATCCAAAACTGACTTCAGAACAGAAAATCCTTGCCCACAGAAAGTGATTTGTATCGAAGACCCCTCTCTGCTTACAAAATAGGACCTTTCAATAAACAGCTCAATGTCCAGCAAAAACATCAGATGTGGTTGTGATCTCAGTTTCTTAGCAGCCAGATCTACTACATAACAATGAGACACAAATAAGGATAATAGTTTCCCAGATAGAGATAGGGTAACTGGGCAAATATTGACACAATAATAAACCAAATAGCATGTCTCTACATTTGTAGTTATAAAATAGAACAATTTATTTCAATATAATAGAACATCTGGGCTGTAGACAAGCAAAAACATGGTCTTTGGAAAATGAGATGGCTCTTGTTGTCATGTACTGCTTCGTGCCTGTACGTGTCATTTTTTATGATCTCAAAATGTAGACTGGGCAATGTGAAGGAGCCTAGGCTGGCCTGCTAGGCAAATAAGCATACAAGTGAAGAATCTCAAAAACTAGTTTGTACGGAGGCTTTCCATTACAAAACAACTATTGTGATGAATGGAGGATATGGATGGGACTGTCCATTGAGTTGATACTGAGGAGTATCCAATAGGTATCCAATTTTAGATTGTCCTCAAAATCTTGTGTTGATTTCTCTAGACCTTGAGGGATGCAAAGCAACCACAGTAGACTTCAAATCATGGCAGCATGGCCCACCATCAGAAATTTCATCATCCCAGTTATCCCAGGAATTTAAAATTCAGGAACATTGACAGTATTAACACAATCAGTTAACCTTTTTACAGATCCATTTACAGAACAGCCAAAGCAGCATGGATGAGGCAACAGGTTTTAAAGGCAATAGGTGAGTAAGCATCCATGATAGTTCAATGTAAAGCAGTAGGGAGAAAATCTAATTCTCTGTTAGAGAGAAGGGCAGTTAGAGGTATACTTTACTTTATGTCAGTCTTTGTTTAAAAAATTGCCACTTTTTTTTTTGGTAAGAGATATAGGTGCCGTATAGCAGGAACAAACCTCACAACTGTCAGTCTCTTCAGAATATGGTAAGCTAGGACTGTAGCATAAAACAGTCACTTCACAATGTGCAGCAAAGAACAGCCAACATAAAAGGGCCAGGCACAGGGCCAGCATTTCCTCTCATGCCATGCTTTCCTAGCCTCAATAGCAGAGAATGAATTTGGAATGATAGGTAACGATTATTTCAGATAGACTTCCCTTCTTTCAAGAGCTAGGAAACACTCACATCTGGCAGCATGGGGCAGGATGCAACCCAACACAATTAACTTTGATTTTGTTACCTACTAATTTGCCGTGACTTTTCCAAGGCCAGGAAGGCTTGCCTGTGATAAAGTCAGACCAATTACTAGTACAGACAGGGGGTGGGTGCCCAAAATATTTAATCTATTTCAGAACTGAGTTGTGACAACAAGTGAGGAATTCTTGTGCCTAGCTGAATAATAAAGCAAACCTGAATTGCATCTCAAACATTTGCACACACACATGGCCCTTTATATCTAGTGCTCTGAGTGGGTGCTGAATGAGGAAAGTGAGATTTCATTAAAATCTGTTGATCAACCATTTTCTATTATACCCTACAGTTCAGATTTTAACCATTATGAAATTGCACTTGGTGATTGTCTTTACACATTTTTTTCATCCTTCCTAAAACTATTTTTTCTGTACAAACTTGGCTTGAAATATAAACCACATAAAATTCCCATTGAAAATAATGAGAATCCACTATCAAAGTTAAAGTCCCAAAGAGACAGAGGATGGCAGAAACGTTTTGTGGAAAGATGTAGGGGGAATGTCACTGAAGGAGACAAGCTGGGGAGTGGAGAAGCCAAGGAATGGTGGGTTTAGTCCCCCACATCAGTGTCCCTGTCCCCAATGAGCCAGAGGATATGGAAGCTGAGTGCCAGGAGACCAGTCCCAAGCAAGTCACCTAGTGCTGTTAAATACGGTATGGAAAAGTTGTCAGGATCAAGCCCTCTGCCCCACATCCAGTGGACCATCCAGTCAGCAATGTAAAGAAGGATGAGAACCTAAAAGACAGAAGCAGAATGATGACATTAGCCATCAAGCAAGGTACAAGACATACAAATGCTACTGCTGTTTACTTTTTCGTCTTCAATCGGGGCATCAAAGCCAGCCCTTTTTGTCCACTGCATGCAGTTATATGGGGTCAAGCTGTACATTACAGATAATCTGTCATTAGGAAAGAATTCCAAAGCAATTCCTGTGCAGGAAAACATTTGATTATCACAACAGGATAATCACAACAGCTGTCCCCAGTTCCCTCAGTTTGCAAATTAGCTTGCTTTGCTTTGTGATTGGTTATCAGAGCTAAGTAGAGATTTCATTTGCAAACATGGCTTCTCAAAACTTTGCCTGAATCACATCTCCTGAACACTAACAGATTTCAGCTAACATATATTTTGTTCCAGTGTAACACGCATATTCCTGTAAGAGCATCAGTTCTGATTCAGTACTAAAGGTATACTATTTATTTACTTATTTAGAACATTTATACTCCGCCACATATCTTATGATCTCTAGGTAGAGTACAGCAATAAAAACATTATGAAGCAATGCAATTTTAAAACATTTAAGATATTAAAACTATATACATGCATTAAATCCTCAGTCAGGGATACCCAGTGTGGTATAGTGGATAGATTGATGACTAAGACTCAGGAGGCCTGAGATTGAATCCCTGCTCAGCCATGGAAGCTCACTGGGGGTATGGAACTGGTAAAAACACTCCTTAAATATCTCACTTATTTTGAAAGCCCTACTAAGGTTGCTATAAGTTGTTTTCGACTTGATGGCACATAACAACAAAACCTTCATAACAACAAGGACGCTAAAGGCCTTGGTGAATAACTATGTTTTAACTTGGCACTGAAGTGAATTTAGCGTCGGCACTTGCCAAGCCTCTAAGGGAACAGCATTCCATAACCAAGGTGCTGCAGCTGAGAAAGCCCTCCCCTCTGTCTCCACATAGTGAACCTTTATCCATGGTGGGACATGGAGGAGCCCGTCCCTCCCCACCCCCAGCAGATCTAAATTATCACCAGGTATATATAGGGAGAGGTATTCCCTCAGTTATCCAAGTCCCAAGCCATTTAGGCCTTTGTAGGTTATCACTTTGACCAAAAGAGTATTGGCAACCATTGCAATTTTTTCAGAACCAGTGTCATGTGAACTCTGAAAACTCTTCCAACTAGCAGTCTAACTGCTGCATATTGCACTTGCTGCAGGATATGTGCCATCTTCAAGGGCAGCGCTACATAATGTGCACTACAATAATCTAGTTGGGAGGTTACCAGTGAATGAATTACTGCAGTCAGGTTGTCCCTGTCCAGGAATAGTTACAGTTGGTGGGCAAATCAAATATGGCCCCAGGCACTCTGAACCACTGCACTCACCTGAGCCTTGAGTGATAAATATTACTGAAGAAGTACCTCTAGATTATGTATCTGCTTTCTTCAGGAGTGCAACCCCATCCAGAACAGGTTACCTAACTAATTCCCAGACATAGGAATCATCAAGCCACAGAACTTCTGTCTTGTTGGGATTCAGCTGCACCTGGCCCATTACAGCCTCTAAACAGCACACGCAGCTGACTCTACTGACAAGGAGAATTTGAGCTGGGTGTCATCAGCATACTGATGGCACAAAGCTTCAAATGACTTATCCCAGAATATTAATATTGAACAGGATGGGGGACAAAATGGATCACTGTGGCACCCCAAGGCTTCATTGCCATGGGATGGGCATTTGTGGCCCTGGATCTCTGAAGATTGTGCAACCCCTGTAGTATTGCTACAGAATGCAGTCACCAGAAGGCTTGTAGGAGCCAAGTGTCCAGATGTTAAGGCTCTGTAAGGTTAGGGGCCTGGCTATATAAAGAACTGTCTAGACCTGAATGAGCGTGCCCAAACTTTAAGATTAGCATCTTAGGCTCTGCTCTCTGGTCTACCACTAAGATCTGTGTGAGTGGCAAATACGAAGGATGGACCTTTTTGGTGGTAGCATCATATCCTTGCAATGCCCTCCTCCCAGAAATATGAATAGCCCCCTCTTTGTTGGCTTGCATGAAATTTTGAAATGATTTATTCCTGTTTGCATTTGCTTCCTTTGTAGTGTGCTTTCAAATGTGCTGCTCTGCAGCAGAGGTGTATCTAACATGTTGTTTTAATTATTTCTGTACTGAATCCTGTTTTCAGGGTTTCATTGTGTACTTTATATTTTTAATTAGTTACAGTGTGTTTTGTGAAGGGTTTTACCCTAAAGAACACCTATAAATCTAATAAGTAATAATGGGGGTCATAAAAATAGATTATCTTTAAATAAAATTGTGTATCTTGACATTTCTGATATACATATGTGAACATAAAACACCCACATTCATCAATCTCTGCAAACTATATTTTTTAAAAAAGTTGTGTCAAACAGAAGCACATTGTTCTTAGACAAAACAAATGTTGTATATTTTGGATAATGCTTTCTCATACTATTCCTATTCCACAAACAATTAAGTGGTACTGAGATCTGCATGTCCAAATGCAGATTTTCAGAAATTATTTTAAAATTAAACCAATAACTGTTTAACTACTCAAGGCTTCCATTTTCAATAACACTGAGCACAACAGAAAATGGTTTAAAAATCATTACACTGTGATATGTACCCACATGAAAACTGCACGATTGGTAGAAATCCTAATGATGGATGTGGCTATATTCAGTGAACAAAAATCATGTCTATTATGATCCTGTGAAGAAACAGGCTACTGGTTTTTAGAAAGTGGTGAGAATGCACTGAATGGCAATTAGTTCTAAAACACAGTTAATGCCTAATTCTGTAAACTGTATCTTCTCATTCATGGCAAATGTACATTGTATGTGGCCCTACCTAGATGTAGTTGAGAATTATTCCATAGGACCTTTTGAGCAGGCATATGAGTGTACTAACCTATAACTATAAAGAAAATACAGCATACATAAGGTATAGATAGACAGACAAAAAGAAAGCACTCAAAGAAAACTAGGAATATGGAATGGATTATAACAGTTAAGGAATCATTTAGACCTCAGTTCAGTTAAAACCCCTTCTTTACAGTGCCAAACAATGCTTAAGACTAGGCAATTTATTGCTAATCATATAATGAATATGGCCTCAACCTCTAACTCCAATAATGGATTATTTTTATGTGGCATGGGATGGTTTTTCGTTGATAGTTTTCATACTGAATGTATGGTTATTTGTAGGTTTCTCTGTTTGTTCTATTAACGTGTTACTGTAAAGATTTGTGATTGTCTTCAAAAAGCTTCTAGTCATTTAAGACAAGGGTGGGAATCTCCAGGGTTTGGGGACTGCATACAGCCATCTCTGGATCTTGAAAGGCTGTGTCCACTCTCATTTCCTCAAGCACTATTTTCTTTAAAAAGGTTTGTTTGTTTGTTTTAACTTTCTAACTTTAAAAAAAGTCACCTTATGCCCCCTAGTGGAGATTTTTCCCCATGTTCTTTGTTTGGGGGTGAAGGTATCAATGGTTTTTTAAGCCCCTCAAAAAAAATTGCAAAATTGACCTCGCATGTGGGAGTTCTTCTTCGCCGATAATGCAGCTGTTGTTGCCCACTCTGCTGAAGAGCTCCAACAACTTATGAATCGTTTTAGTAAGGCCTGCCAAGACTTTGGACTAACAATCAGCCTGAAGAAAACACAAGTCATGGGCCAGGGCGTGGACTCACCCCCCTCTATTACCATCTCTACACAAGAATTGGAGGTTGTTCATGATTTCGTGTACCTTGGCTCAACGATCTCTGACACCCTCTCTCTAGATGTCGAGCTGGATAAACGCATTGGCAAAGCAGCTACCATGTTCTCTAGACTCACAAAGAGAGTATGGCTTAATAAGAAGCTGACAGCATATACCAAGATCCAGGTCTATAGAGCTTGTGTCCTGAGTACACTCCTGTACTGCAGTGAGTCCTGGACCCTTTGTGCACGGCAGGAGAGGAAGTTGAACACGTTCCATATGCGTTGTCTCCGACACATTTTTGGTATCACCTGGCAGGACAAAGTTCCAAATAGAGTAGTCCTAGAACGAGCTGGAATTTTTAGCATGTATACATTACTGAAACAGCGACGTCTACGTTGGCTTGGGCATGTCGTGAGAATGGCTGACGGTCAGATTCCAAAAGATTTCCTGTATGGAGAATTAGTGCAGGGAAATCGCCCCACAGGAAGACCACAGCTGTGATACAAGGATATCTGCAAGCGGGATCTGAAGGCCTTAAGAATGGACCTCAACAGATGGGAAACCTTGACATCTGAACGTTCAGCCTGGAGGTAGGTGGTGCAGCATGGCCTCTCCCAATTTGAAGAGACACTTGTCCAGCAGGCCAAGGTAAAGAGGCAGTCCCGAAACCAGCAAAACCAGGGAGCTGGACAGGGGACAGATTGCATTTGTCTTCAGTGTGGAAGGGATTGTCACTCTCAAATTGGCCTTCTCAGCCACACTAGACGCTGTTCCAAGACCTCTATTCAGAGCACGTTACCATAGTCTCTCGAGACTGAAGGATGCCTACACATGCCCTAGAAGGTACAATGGGCTTTCCACCTGCTTTTTTTTTTTTTTTTAATGTTTGGAGGTGTAGGGGTGCTGAGATCCTGCATTTGGACCCAATGGTAATTACATGCAGCTCACACATGTACGTTGCCTATCCTGACTTAACAGTAAATTTCATATACATTACACTATTGATATGTTTAATATCTGCCCTGTACACAATTTTGAATTTCAAACTGGAAAGTGTTTTTGTTGGCTGCTTTAGTGGGAACCCAGAATTTCACATTTTTTGTGCTGGTGTCTGTCTCAGCACTGTCAAAGTTTTGAAGCATTTTCTCACTAGTTAAGAAAATATGGAGGCAGACAGAGAACAAATGTTCTAGATTAGAGATAGGCAATCTGGAATGTTCCAAATCTTTTGGACAACAACTGGAAGAAGCCCTGACAGCTGAGTATGAACAGACCCAGTTTCCGTGGTGCAACTTCACTGTAAGTGAAGGTAAGTGAATTTGCATTTCCCTTGCTGTATAGCTGCACCTCAGTCTCATTACTAACATGAAAAGTCAAGCATCTAAAGCCAATGCATACCTGGAGAAGTGCTGCAGTCATGTAGAAAACTATAAAGATCAAGGTGAGTGTTGTGTGGCCAGCCCTCATGGAGCTGATAGTATAAAGGAAAACTAAATGGCCAGGAACCACCAGGAGAAAGAGCACCCGAGCAGACCGGGAATTCAAATCTGCAAGACAGAAGACAAAAAAAGCAAAGACCTAACTGTTACAACATCTGGCCAAATTTTTATACTTTTGCTTTTTCATGAATGAAACTATCATTTGCATATGTCCTTTTGCTTTTTTCCATCAGGATGGGTGGTATGTTTTGTGTTACTTAGCCTGATGAAGAGTTCAGAGTTCTGAAGCTTACACACCATTTTGCGACATTCTGATTAATCTCAATAAAGGTACTGCCCAACTGTGAATACTGTAGATTCTTCATATGAACAAACATGATGTCCTTTGCTTTTTAAAATTCTTGAGGAACCACTGGGTTATAGCATGTTAGAATGAAGCAGTGCACTATTCATTACCAATATTATTCTGTATACAGGACAGTTATAAATGCAGAGCCAAGATATATAGTACCTATAGAATTCTGTGGGCTGCACCAGAGTCAGCTTCTTAGTACAAAACCATGACAGAAGCTAGAAGGTAATGTCCTAGTAGAAGAACTGAGAATTTTTGGACTTGCTGATGAGTTCTGTAGTACTAACAAGAGATTCAAATAATTCTGTATCTATAGCCTGTAATCTCCTGCATAATTAAAAAGCTTTAATTTAAAATATCAGGCTTAGTTACAGACCATATTCATCATGAAGGGAAAGGACAAGCAAAGATTGACAAATAATGTTGCAGGATCAACATGTAATTTGTCTGTAATGTTTTGAACTGTACCTCCCAGAGTGCTCTACAGCCAACTTAGTCATGAGGGACTCAGAGTTGTAATAAGAAAAATCACTTCTCCAAGCTACTATCACACAAGATTCTCCAAATTATCTAGGATATGACAGCAGACCTCTATACAAATCTAAAGCAGTGGTTCCCAACCTTGGGTCCCCAGATGTTCTTGGACTAAAACTCGCAGAAGCCTTCACCACAAGTTGTGCTGGCTGGGATTTCTGAGAGTTGCAGTCCAAGGACATCTGGGAACCCATGGTTGGGAACCACTGGTCTAGAGGATCTGTGCTTACACTGGTTTGTAAACAGGACTAGAGGTGTGCATATTTAAACCAGATCAGCTTTCTTTTCTATGATGTAGTGCCACCCCCAATTTCAAGTTTTAAGATCCTACAATGTAAAGGGGATGTATTCAAATACGGTGTTGGAGGAGATCTTTATGGTTATCATGGATAACCAGAAAGATAAATAAATAAGAGGGTACTACATCAAATCAAGCCTGTGTTCTCTAGATACAAAAATGACTAAAATGAGGCTATCACACTTTTGACATAAAAAAAAAACCCCTCACTGCTGGGAAAAGCTGAAGGAAAAGAGGAAGACCACATATGAGATGGACTGACTTGGTAAAGGGAACCACAGCCTTGAGTCTGGAACACCTGAACAGGGATACTATTGACAGGACTAATTCATAGGTTTGACCTAAGTCGGAAGTGATGTAATGGCCTGTAACAATAACAGCAAATTCAAAAACAGGGCACATTATGTGCTTTAAGGCTACCTGAGCTGAAGAAAGTGCTGCAAGGACTTGGGCATTTCCGGGAAATTGTTTCTGGACTCTCTCCAGGCACCCCACCCATGTGGAGATAAGTGGAGATGCGACTAGCCTGGACAGCCACCAGATTGCCGCCAACACCTGCAGGGATAAAGAGACAGATCGCCATTCTGATCATTGCACTGAAGCTTCACCAACAGATGTCCAACATCAACACATTCTACAAACAGTTTTCATGCCTGCATACAGCTATCCCGTCTAAAATGTTACTTTCAAGAGACAACCATACATAACCCCTAACAGGACTGTAGCCAAGAGGACATAAGTTTTCCTTGAAAATTAAGATGAATTGGTATGCATTTTCTATTATTTATAATTGTGGGAAATCAGACTGGGGGAACATCACGCTTCTGACTGCATTAATGGCATGGGATATGTCACTTAGAGTTTCCTTACTCATTGGATTCACCTCTCATCGTAACACAATACCCACAAGGAACTGAGATGAAGTTGAGGTGGTGGTAGTCCACACTGCAGTGAAATTGTCAAGAAGTGGCAAGAAAAACTAGTACATTGCCTTATACTCCATTTTTTCATGTCTTGATTTCTGTGCCAGCACATGGTGGGTGTGTTTTGTAATCAAATTATGTGTCTGCAGAAGGTATCCCTCTTCCTGGAAGGATGACTGCTTTCCCATCCTTTCTAAATGGCTTCCCCCTCCCCCCACATCCTTTTCTCACTTCTACTTTCAACCTCCTACTCTCCTACTACCCAATCCTGCTGCAGAGTTTCCAAGCACCTAAGTCTTTCCTTTTTGTGTCCACTTTTATTGGCTTAGGCCGCTGAAGCTATTGTGAGGATGGTATATATATTGCCCCTACATTAGGAATATTCTCTCTTTACCAGTCCTCTCGAACTATGCTCCAGCTCTGGGTTCAGTGCAGGGCTAAAACCATTCTCCTGCAAATAAGGGGTATTGGTGCTGTCACTGGGACATGCCATCACAGTGACCTATGGACTGCCTATCCCAGGTAAAAAATTGATCCAGTGGGCAGCACCGCTGTTTTGGGAAGCATCTATTTGGATGTCAAAAGCAAACAGAATTGGTATGACGTGTGCAAACGGATGTGTCTACAGAGAAGTAGTATCTGTTCACATGTAGGTTTTACACATAACCTGTCTCTTCCAAAGGACTGCTCAAGATAATCCACTGAGAGTAGAAGACAGACCCAAGCTCAAATCCCTAAGCCATAAAACCCACACCATCTCCCTGACCTACCTCACAGGATCATTAAGGGTAAAGTACAGAAGAGAAGAACCATGCAATTGGTCTTTAAATTTACTGAAGGAAATGCTGGATACACATCAAACTAAGAGCCTCTGGAGCTGCTTGCCCATTATGTTCAAGAACCTTGTCTCCAGAAGAACATTTGTGTTTGGGGGCTACTACTCACGTACCACAAGAGCTTTTCAAGAAGCAAATACACCATAAATCTTTTGTTTGCAAAGTGTTGTCCAAACTCATGACAGTACACTTGGCATGCTAGTACATGCTCACAGCACAGTCCCAGCTCAGTTCTGTTTCTGGTGACTGTAGAACCAGTTGGTAGAGTAAGTGGTCTAGAGAAACTGTACTATCCTAATGAAAAAGTCTATCCTGGGTCTCCAGATGAATATCAAGATGCTGGCAGATGAACCATTTCAACGGAAAGCTTCTAGTCCCCATTTAAAACGCAGCAGCTGAGTTATTTCTCTTATTTTGAATTCCCTAAACCTCAACCCATCTGATGTTTGTTTGTCATGAGCAAAGAGAAACTCACCATTTATGACTGGAGTAAAGACTGCCATCCCTGCAAAATTTGGATCTGACACTGTTTTCCCCAATATCAATCCTCCAACACTACAAAGAGAAGCATTGAAGAAATCATTGAAGAAGGCAGAAGAGACATCAGCACAAAATAAATAATTGAATTAAAATAATTAATTAGCCTGAGTATTAGTCAAAATCTTTGTTTTCAATGATGTCCAAAAAGACTGGATGCATACTAAAAGCACTAAATACATTTATAAAAAACCTTTTCTCAATAATTTGTGTGTATTTTTAAAAAACATACCAATTGCTTTTGAGAGATTGAGATATAATTATTTGCAGACTGGCCATTTAGAGTAGGTAAGCAGAGTCATAAGCAAACCTCTTCACAAGGTAGACTTCACTGGCTTCATATATAACTTGGGTTCTTTGATGTGTTAGCAGTTTAGCATGACAACTAGAAGAGACAGTACTTGTCTTGCCCTTTGACTAACACCTGGGTAGGCAAAGCTGTTGCCTGCTAGATGTTGCTGGACTGCATAGCCATTAGTGAGGAATGGTGGAAACTGTAGTATTACAACACCTGGAGGGCTGCACTTTGCCCATTCCTCAATTAAAGGTAAGGGCTTCTGTATGCATTTGGCCAAGATATATTAGTGAAAAGTTGGGTTTGACCAAGCATGTAGATTAAGTAGATCTAAGTTTCAAATGGGACATTTACATGGATGTCTTAACACATTTCAATCTCTGAACTGTCTTCTCAAGAAAAGCTTAGATTAAGTAAAATGAAAAACATTTTCTTCCTCCATCAGTTTTATATTTTTCCTAACCTCTATTAGGATCACTGTAAGTCAGTTATGACATGACAGTACATAAAACACAAGCAGTTGGTTAGGACTGAAGAATCTTTGGCCTTATAGATATTTTGGTATGTAGTCTCCATCAGCCCCATCCAGCACAGCTAACAGTAAAGGACTGTGTATGAGAGAGTGTGTTCTGTGCCATCAAGTTAGAACCAATTTATAGCAACCCTAATAGGGCTTTCAAGGTAACTAAGATATTTAAGGAGTGATTTTACCAGTTCCACTCCTCCAGTCAGTTTCCATGGCTGAGCAGGGATTCAAACCCTGCTCTCAAGAGTCCTAGTCCATCACTCTATCCACTACACCACACTGGGAATCCCAAAGAACTATGAGAAGTGTAGTTCATAATAACTGACCCCAAACTCCAGCAGAAGATAGTCTCAAATGCTAAGATCTTGAGCCCAAGGCATCCTTCCTTGTGAAAAGCTACCTGCAGCTTTCTTACCTGCTAATGGCCATGGCAATAATAACTGGTTCCCAGCCAGAGTAAAGGACCTCCCGGGCTGCTGGATTCCTCCTGGCAATGATGATCCAAAGGGGAAGCAATGCAACAAAGAAAGCACACACCAAAGGATTCACATAAGGCTTGTCCTCTGGAAGGAAAAGATATGCAAGAGGTCAGAGAACAGGCAGTGCTGGGCGAGAAGCCACTGCACTGAGACAGGAAATGATAAGATGGGGGCCACATTTCAGTTTCACTCACTGATGCAGAAAAATACTCCCTTTTGACCATGGCTGGAATTAAACATCTCAATAATAACAGAAAGATCATGTGTGTGCAAAACGCATAAACACTCTCACACCCCTCTCCAATGACTGCTGCAGTCTAAGGTCTCTTCAGCACAGCTCTATCTCAGAGGTTCAAATGTACTGTTCCTATGCAGCTATTCTATGCTGTATACATGTTTGCCATCTTCCAGTCCATATTACGGATTGAGATGTCAGTCGTTTGTGGTACAAACAAGGCTGAGCTCCACAAGTCAGAGCATTAGGTCACCTCTACTCAGACTGCATCTACTGTGCAAACTGCTGACAAGTTCCTCCATTAAACACAGGATGCCTTTGGACTTCTGCCCAGAGTGTCTTTCAAGTTTTAGGTTTATGATCAAATGTTATAAACCTACACTGAAGAAGGTGTGATAGTGTCACTCAGGAGAAAAAGACAGAAGAACCATCCTACATCAGGAAGCTAGATTTCAGGCTCACTCAATTGACTTGCTTTTTAAACTAGAACTCCCAAATCTACTAACTAGAGTCTGTTGCAAAAGATGGGCATTCAGAAGGAACAAGCAGAGTGCTTCTCTCTGAGCATATTCTGAACTCAGAAATTCATGTTGAGCACCAGAAGTAAGCTCATAGCCCTTTGCCACAAAAGCTTTCTTAACTTCAACAACCCAATTAAGGTGGATTTTTAAAAATGATTGTTAAACCACAGGGAGTTGGAAATCTTTGCTGACCAACTTTAAATCACCATCTACTTTCTGCCCACCCTACCTAAGTTTTCTTTCATTAAGAGTGCATCTGCTGTGGTGGTTTTACTAATAGACATTTTTATACATATGCACCTAAATGTTCATGTAAGAGGTTAGTAGTAGGAAATCCAACAGTAATTTACTGTCTAACCTCACAGACTGCTTGAATGGAACCATACATATATTGTTATAGCAGTACAACAGAATCTAAGTAGAAAAGACAAAGACCATTTTTCAGGCAGGCTTTTGGTAAATGACACCCTAATGAGAAATGAGGTGCTGCGTTTTTTGTTTATGTGTTTCTAAATTGGTGCTTTAATATAATTTGTTTAAATGGGTTTTAATGTAATTTTTGTCTAGTTTTACCTGTACTACTTATACCTGTCCCTGTTTTAATTTGGTGTGCCACCTTCGGTCCCAGCTCTGGTTAAAAAATGGGATTTAAGTCAAATGAATGAATGAATTAATTAATTAATTAATTAAGTATTTATAACTTATCCCATATACTCAATATATAATAGCATGGAACAACTACCACTTTTCTTCTGGGCCTAAACCAAGAAGCAGTGTAGCAGTCTAACAGCAATGTAGTTTAATCCTTACTGAAATGATCATCAATACTACAGTATAAGAAACTACTGAAGTATAAGAAACTACTGAAATGTGAAACACAGTCTGGCAGAGATTTATTGCTGAATCCCTACAAGCCATGGTTTAGAAATTGGGAGCCAGCACTTCCTCCCCTTTCTCTTCCATTGCTAGCAGCATTCATGATTGAGAAATTACATGCACACCAATGCCAGTCATGGCTCCCTTCTACTCTAACGTATGTGGTTAGGGAGGGAACCCAGTTAGCATTAATCATGCTTTGTATAGGTACACATGTAACTGTCAAGAATGGATGACACTGACAAAGGTAATGTCAAATGATAGCAGGCTTACCATGGACAACTGGGTGGCTACTGCTTGAACAGAATGCTAGACTAGGAAGGCCTTTGGTTTGCACTTGCATGACTCCTCTCATGTTACTATAATGGGCTCCCGGACAGGAAGGACAGGATAGCACACATTCCAGAGTACCTCCTGATTCAGAAAAGAATGCTTGCAGTGAGTCATCATTATGCCTGCGTCAAGCCAGTACATGTGAAACTATATTTTAAGAACAGACTAATGGGAATGGACTGGCAACTCATAACTAACTGCCATAGGGAATTAACATAATGTTTTATAACTGTTGGATAGCTCAGTATCTAGCTGTTTAGTTATCTAGTTCCAGAGTCAGAGGTTGGGAGTTTGAGTCCCCACTGTGCCTCCTGACAGGGGCTGGACTTGGTGATCCATAGGGTCCCTTTCAGCTCTGCAGACCACACACCCTCCTCAAACTCACCCAGTTCTATGTAGAGACCCCAGCTGATCCCAGAGAGGAGAGCCAAGGTGATGAGGTCGCCAAGACTGGCAGCAATAGGTGTAGCCACATTGTCAGGGTTGATGCCCATCTTTCTGGAGCCAATGATCACACCTATCATGATCATGCCTAGAGGCCAGAAGGGGAAAATGTTCAAGTTGCTGGAAAGACAAGACAACCCCCTACCCTGCCCCCAGTTGTCTCTGCCCCTTACCCAGCACAAGGGAGGCTATGAAGGCTGTGGCCACACTGCTAGCACAAAGAAGAATGGCATGGCCGATGCTGAAGTGTCCATCTGGAATCCAGCCAAATACCACTGCAGCAATTGAGGCCAGAAAACCAACCACTGTTGCTTGAACCTAAATGATGCAATCAGGTGAAGAAAAAGAATTAATGTTAAGTTCCTATTCCCAATGACACAGAACCATTCAGAGGGCTACCGCTGTTGTGTACCAGCAGCCACGAACAATAGAACAGGGATGGGGAGGAAGTGGCCCTCCAGATGTTGTTAGACTGCAGCTTCAATCAGTCCCAGCCAGGATAGCCAATGGAGAGGAGTGATGGAAACAGTAGCATAATGTCTGAAAGACCACCTATTTCCCACCTCTGCAACTGAAGTTACCTAGTGCCCTGGCCATTGCTGCACTGCCATAGCAGTTGGTGCTAAGCTAGTTCTTGACCAATTGCTTGCCAAGGACTCAGGTGGCTTTTTGCCAAGTCAGAGGTAAAAAAAGGTTTATGGCAGGAATGTTCGGCAATAGATCGCTCACCCTCTTTGGGATTATGACTACACAGCTGATGTATTTAGAAAAGATTTCCTTTGCAAGCTCCTTCCACACTAATAGTTATGATGCTCAAACACATAATAAACACTGCCAGAATTCACCTGTATTAGAGCCATGTTCCCTGTTATCATCTTCCAGAGTTCTTTGGGAGTGTCCATTTGTCCAATATTAGCCTGCAAGACAAATAAAATTAAAGAATGAAATAAAAAAAATAAAAAAAGATTTAAAAAACCCAAGCAAGGCAAATGCAGAGTTTGTGTTCTTCTGAGCAGTGCTTGAAGTCTAACTGTGTGGTGCACCTATATAACAACACAGAGTATAAGTGGGGAGCTGGCAAGCAGATAGCCCATTAAGAATCTAGTTACAATATTTTCAGTAAGACATCTTCCTCCTCATCCCCTCCATTCGACACGCCTCAAAGCTCTTCAAATCTAATTCAGAAGAAAAAGGAAAAGGAAAGAATTGTAACGAGAAGATAGCACTGCTTTCTGCAACAACCTCTCTTGCACAGCTCAGTAACGCTCACAAAGACACCTGTATTAAAGTGGACTCAGTTACAGTTATTCAGATGGTAACCCAGTCCTCTTTCTGAAGAGTGGGAGAACTCTGTGGCCTGCTTTAAGGTGGAAAATATGGAATATTGAACAGTGCAGGCATTTACAACTCACAGGAAGATTATATTATGCCACTTAACAAGTGCTGAGAAAAGCTATTGATGCAGTCATCTAGCCTGTCAGGACTATGATGACTCTCATCATTTCTGTCTCATAAGCAGTTGATCATACTGGTTTGGCGGTCACATTGATCCAGTGGCTTGTGAAAGAGACTCAAGGGAGGAGATTAGTGGAAATTAAGAACCACATACAAATCTATTGATTGCAAAATGAAGTGCCACATGAAGACCTACTGATTGCTAGGACACCTGGATCAGTTGAAATAATGTCCTCATTCCCACAGTACTTATGGTGCCTTTGGTTCTACAGCGAAGGATATGCCACTATGCTGCGTGGGCTTAGAAAACAGTTCTAATTCAAGGACAGCAAAATTTATTGTGAAATTCCTCAGCATGTTGATAATCAAAATGCAATTATGCTCAATAACGCATCAGGTACACAGGGGCAAAGTAGTTCCTTCAAGCTTCTTCCAAGTGCAATACTGGTGTTTCTATAATCTCTCTTGGTAGGAATGGGAATACAGAAGAAACAAACAAGGACAAACAGAAGAAATGCAAATTTTCATTTAATTTCTTGTCCTCAGGACTCAACTTTACTAATTATTTACTTTGCTTACTTTTATGCGGTCTTTAAGGATGGGACTCCCCCAAGGTGGGGCACATCATAGAACAATGTAGCAGCAGAATAAAATAGTGCTATGCCTAGCTTGCCACAGAGTGAGCATGTTTCCCTTCTAATCATGTTATTGCTGAAGGGCAGTCTTGCAAATCAAAGCCGCCGCTTTGGGCTTGAGCAAGGCTGTTAGATGTTCACGTCAGCTGAACTCAAAACCTGTTCGGCTGATGAAATATGCAGGTGCCAAACATTCAGAGCAATGTCAGAGAAAGAATAAAACTACAGTGGCTTGAATCTCACTCCCTCTCCAGGAGGAGGCGCTCAATCATCTGCAAAAAGTGCTGAAACACAGATCTCCCCCATTATATGGAAAGGGAACCATCTGACGCAGGCATTCAAAAAGTTAACTTTTGTCAAATGTATGCACAAGGGGTCTCTGTATTGTGTGGAGAGAAAAAAGTTACACGTGAACTGAGAATTCATGAATATAATTAAAATCATGAATGTAATCTGATTCTATGATTAGAACAAAATTATGCACAAAAAACAAACACTGTGACCCCTTAAAATTAAAGAGAATTATTTTACCATGGGATTTTGTAGATTAAAATCCACTGCCTCACAGATAAGCTAGACAAAAACTGTAGTTCCCAACCTTGTCTCCCAAGATGTTCTTGGACTACAACTCCCAGGAATCCTGGCCAGCACAGCTAGTGCTGAAGGCTTCTGGGAGTTTTAGTCCAAGAACATCTCTGAACCCAAGGTTGGGAATCACTGCAATAAAGACAATGCGAGTCTGTCACATGAGAAGTGTTCTGCAACTACCTTGATCACACCAAGCATATGTATACATATTGTGTGAACTGATTCTTTATCTTGTTTTCACTAGCATATTGATCAGCAATGGCTGTTTCAGCAAATGAGATAGGTTTAAGACAGCCCTAAATGTGGAAATTTCCACTGAGAACAATGAGACACAAATAGTTTCAGCACTGTTAGAAATTAGTTCTGTTGAATTTGGCTCACGGGTTCCTTATTCCCTTGCAATTAGGTTACGGATCAACATAACCTGGCTTTCTGCAAAAGCAAACTTTTAATCCCATGAACATGCAGGGAGAAAAACCTTTCGCTTAAATGACAAACAAAACTATTTTGGAAGTTTTAAATGCACAGCTAATGAGAAACTGTACTAAGCTTCCTTCCCACACAGCAAGCAATAATGACCAAGCCTCCAGAAGACTTACTTCAAGACCCACTGCAGGTGGGCAATCTCTTAAATGCCTTTCCTTTAAGGGAAAAACAACCCCAAACCAACAAGTCCATGTGATCCCAATAAATGTGGACTCAAACCCGCTGCCAACAAGGTAGTTAAGGTCAAGCTAAGCTCTGATAAACAACTTCCAAAGTACCAAAGTTAGCCCTCTGGGCACATCTGACTTCTTTCTATCTTGAGCTCTGTTACAGGATCGATTTTGAAAAAGCAACAAGGTGACAGCCTCCCACCCCACTTGATGCAATTTAACGAAGTGAAAGGTTTTGCCAGCACAGCCTATAGCTTTTTTTTTTAAGTACGTGTATTATTACTTTGCCTGCAAGTTTTCCCAGTAGGAAAAAAGCACCATGTCCAAACTTTGTGTTGAGCATGCAGTGACTGCAAATGGTTTCACTTCCTATATCATGATGGGCAGCATGCAATCCATAGGCCCTCCACACACCTCAGGACCTCCCCACTCTCCAAATCTGTTTAATTCAGTTGGACAATATTTTTTGCCACTAGAGGGCATGAAATAAGGTTTCTCAGTTAAAACCCCTTTTTTCAAAGTATTTTTTTTTTTAGGAGGATGGGGATTGCAGACGTGACCCTCCAAAGTCCAGATGTCAGCACACGCACTTTCGAGGTTGTCGAACCCCCATCTACATGTATGGACCTGAGACAAAAGTCACGTTGCCTTAAGGTGAGGCCTTAACACCAACCCTGATAAGATGAAATGATTTGACACCATTAAGGATGGCAGAATAGGAGATGGAGTAATGGGAACAACTCACTGGAAATCCTGCATATCAGCAAGGAAGAGCACTTGAATTTTCTGCTTCACCAATAGAGCTGGCCATACATTTTAAAAAGTTAATGTGATACTACCCTGTTTCCCCAAAAATAAGACCTACCCCAAAAATAAGCCCCAGTTAAGTGAAACCCTACCCTCCACCATTGTGCAGCAACCAGAAGACGACATGACTGTATTTGAATAAATGTAGATTGTTGTACATGAAAATAAAATAAAACATCCCCTGAAAATAAGCCCTAATGCATTTTTGGAGCAAAAAATAATATTTATTTATTTATTTAACTTATATGCTGCCCACACTACCCAAAGGTCTCTGTCTTATTTTTGGGGGAAACACAATACAATAGGACTGTTTCCCATTTGTGGACAGTAAATAGCAACAATCCTTGAATTTTCATGAGCATATCTTTGGATTTGCTTCCTTGTCTGGCTTGCATTACAGAGATTTGGTTGGATGAAGCTGAGGGTGTTAATGTCACTCAGCTTCATCCACCCTTTTCTTCTGCATTGCAGGAGGCAAGGCCTAGGGGACAGGGAGGCGGAGTTACAGTAATCTATTGAGATTCCATCCCCCTCCCCAGGTGTCACATGTTTTCCAAGTTAGAATGTGTGCATCTGAAAGTGGGAGCCTGGGACAGAAAAGGAAATTATGTTGGTCTACTGCCTACCCAGCTGCTCAACGGTCTCCCTCCCTGAGCTAGCCAAGCTGGCTTTTGGGGTGGTGTGGGAGTTTTGTTGTGCTGGGGAACTTCCATGTCCATGCCAAGGCAGCTTTTTCAGGAGTAGCTCAGGACTTCATGTCCTCCCTGACAACCGTAGGTCTGTCCCAAATGGTATCTGCCCCCACTCATGGCGCAGAACACATGTTAGACCTGGTCTTCTGTACTGGAGTAGATGTTACTGATGGGAGAGGGTGAGTAAAGACCATGGAATTTTGGCAAGAATGGTTCCCATTGGCTAAGAGAATCTAGAGGAATTGAGTTTTGGTGAGGTTTTTGGAGGAGTCTGGTGGGGAGAGATCAGGAAGAGGGTCATTTTGGAGTCTGGGGTCTGAGAGGGAAGTTGGAGAGAGTAGCCTGAGAGAAAGAAATTGAAGGAAAGAGGTTATAGAGAGAGTGAAGGATTGTGCTGAAAAAAACTGAAGCCTAAGAATAAACAGCACTCTTTTAACATTCTTATTTTAATAAAATCTTATTCCATTTAAGCTCAGTGGTGCTGAGTTCAATACTTGAGGGCTGGCTCATGTGGAGAGTGTTATAAAAATGAAGGGGCAAATACACACACATAGGGGCAGCCAAAAGTTGACAGCAGCAAAAGAAGAAAAGGGGAAATAAATGAAGATTATAGAAGACATGTTTATTCCTGAGGTGATTTAAAGAGACCATTACCTCTGTAGTCAAGTGACAGAGCAAAGGGAGATTAGACATCAGATCAAAGAGAAGAGGTATGACAGTGGCCCTATCAACTGTGCTGTCACCTAGAGTATCATACAACAGCAACCTCGAAATAGCCCTATCCTCATATAGGCCCTTTCATCTCTCCTACTCAGAAACACTATTATCATCAGGCTTCCAACCACTATATAAAATACCTCTTCACTCAAGCATTCTCTGATCATTACCACCAACACTGGACGCTATGTTTTGGTATATTTTGATATTTTAATACTTATAGCACCCTATTTTCTGATATATTTGTAATGCTTTAATTGCTTGGGTTTTTTTTAAATCAAGTGATATAGAAGTGGTCCTAAATGAAAGAAAGAATGAATGTCAGGAGAATATTGAAGTCACATAACTATCACTATGGGAATGCACATAACTATCACTATGGGCCACCACCTCCTCCCTTGACCCTTGCCCGGTCTGGCTAATCAAAGCAGCCAGGCCTATAACAACGGAATGGGCCAGTGTGATAATTAATGGGTCTCTCCAGGAGGAGACACTCAAGGAGACACTCATTAGGCCCCATCAGGAAGAAACCAAATTTGGCGGCGGACAATATTGGCAATTACAGGCCCGTCGCCAATGTTTCTTTCCTTAGCAAAGTGGTGGAGAGGGTAGTGGCTGATCAGCTTCAGGCTCTTTTGGATGAAACCAATGCCCTGGATCCGTTCCAGTCGGGCTTCAGGCCGCGCCATGGCACGGAAACGGCACTGGTCGCACTGTTGGATGACCTGTTGAGGGAGGCTGACAGGGGCAAAATGTCCTTGTTGGCCCTCCTCGATATCTCAGCCGCCTTCGATACCGTCGACCACGGTATCCTCCTGGGGAGGCTCTCCGAGCTGGGAATCGGTGGCCAGGCGCTTGCCTGGTTCCGATCCTTCTTGGAGGACCGTCCCCAGAGAGTACAGCTTGGGGAGAGCATTTTGGCCCCGTGAAGTCTCAATTGTGGGGTTCCGCAGGGGTCGATCATCTCCCCAATGCTGTTTAACATCTATATGAGGCCGCTGGGTGGGGTCATCAGGGGATGTGGGGCTTCGTGCCATCAGTATGCTGACGACACCCAGCTCTACATCTCCTTTTCACCTACCTCAGTGGATGCCGTTCCGTCCCTTCAGCGCTGTCTGGAGGCCGTGCTGCAATGGATGCAGCTGAATGGGTTGAGGTTGAACCCGGACAAGACGGAGGTCTTGAGGGTGGGTGGCCCCTCCATGGGCGGTTTGGGAAACTCCCTCTCTTTTGGGGGGGGTGACTCTCACCGCTAAAAGTGTGGTGCGCAGCTTGGGGATACATCTGGACCCGGCGCTTACCATGGAAACCCAGGTGGCATCCGTGGCCCGCTCCGCCTATTTCCATCTGCGGCGGATTGCCCAGCTGCAACCCTATCTTGATGGCTGGGCCCTCACCACTCTCGTCCATGCGCTTGTAATCTCGAGATTAGACCACTGTAATGCACTCTACGTGGGGCTACCTTTGAGATTGTTGCGGAAGCTTCAAATGGTGCAGAATGCGGCGGCCAGACTCCTTAGTGGGGTGAGAAAATACCAGCATATCTCTCCCACTCTGGCTGCCTTGCATTGGCTGTCCATTCACTTTCGCATTGACTTCAAAGTGTTGATGATGACTTATAAAGCCCTAAACGGTTTAGGACCTCGATACTTGGCAGATCGCCTTCTCCCACCTAGATCTACCCGAATCACTTGCCAGAGCCAGGAGGGACGGTTGAGGGGCCTAACGCCGAGAGAGGCCCGGAAAGAAAGAACAAGAAACCGGGCCTTCTCGGCAGTGGCCCCTCGGCTCTGGAATAGCCTTCCATCAGTGATCCACCTGGCTCCCTCGCTGGGTGTTTTTAAGAGCCAATTAAAAACTTGGCTATTCAGGCAGGCCTTCCCTCCTGTCAATACTTGACTTTATTTTTATTATAATTTTCTGTTTTTCCATCTTGAGCACTACTAATATTATTGTATTGAACTGTTTTAACTGTTTTAGTTTTATAATGTTTAATGGAACCCTCCCTGAGTAGACTGTCTAAAAAGGCGGGATAGAAATCTAATAAAATAAATAAATAAAAAATGCAATTGGTTACAATTTTTGCTCTGTGCTGATGGACACTAAAGGCAGATATAGACATCATAGAAAGACCATGATTAGAACAGGTAATTCCTTAAATGCTGAAAACATCTGTGTGCATAGCAGAATATTTCCCACTTCAAGTGATCTGCAAATTAGTTTGCTTTGTGACTGATCTTCAGGACTCCACATGAGATTGCTCTTGAGTTACCATGAGAATGACTTCAATTCTGATTTTTCAGACACAGAAGAATCACATCTGTCCAACACTAACATGCTTTCAGCTCTAATCACAGTCATCTGTTTCTGTCTTGATTCAGCAAGATCTCATGCAGAGGTCTTTTCCCTAATATCTGGGAGAGATGCCCTAGCCTAGACTGAATCTGGAGTTTTCCCATGTAGCATGCAAACTACTCGATCTCTTAGCCTCTCCTACAATGCAGTCACAAAGAAGACTGTCAAAAGCTCATTAGGTGGTCTTTGATACTCAAGTAGGGATCCCTCACATTTGAAAATAGGACTGCAATGACCAAATTTGGATGCCAATTGTACTACAACAAGCATTACAAACTTAGTGGTAATAATACATCATCTGCATACGACAGTAAAGAAGCTACATTCAGAATAACAAGGATATGCTTTTCAGACGGCATTTTGCATACACAAAAATCTGCTAATACTGCAACAATATTTGTTTCATTGTTGCATATCCCCATGTATCCTAAAAATATGAGTGAAGAAAGAGAATGAATGCATTCCTCAAGAACATTAGTGATGATGATCTCTCATGCAAAGTGCCTCAAGGCGAAGCTTGACTCAAGGACTGAAGTTGACCTTCTATGGTTCCTTTTACGGCTATGTTCCCCTTCTCTATGACAGCATCATTTCTTGGCTTTCCAGCTTTTGCATGGCTTTCCCCTCACTTAAAGCCTGAAATGTATCTCCTAAAATCTTAATCACAGGTTAAGAGCTTCAAGCTACAATTTGCTGGTATTTTTGGTTCTCTCCTTCTGCTGTTCATTTCACCCGATGCTGCTTTGCAGGCCACCTTTGAAACTAAACTCAGTTCCCAGGCTGAAAAAGTTCTCCACCCTTGTTCTGGATGGCTGGAAAAGCTGGAAAGACATAGATAAACACCTTTATAAGCTAGAGTGCTGCTTGCCAAGTTTTGTTTTAAGAAAGCCAAATGCAGAGCAGAGCAGGACTTTGCAACTAGGACAAGCTATAATTTCTACCAATATTAGTTGAGAGTAGTGCTCGGATGGCCCTACTGGAGCCAGATACTCTATAAACCAGGCTTTGTTGTACTGGCAGGTCCCAGGAGCAGTGGACTACAACTCCAACTGCTCCCCAGATGGTATGACAAATGATGCTGGGAAATGTAGTCCAAGTAGCTTTTCCACTAAATGTTTGATCAACCCTGCTCCCTATGTACAAGGGCCTGCCAGTGTGGCAGGAGGAGGGTGGGAAATAATAAAAGCCTTTCCACCCAGCAAGGGGGTGTCTCATTTCCCTGCCAAGTCTCTCCTGCTGCCAGAGCCGTTAAGCTCTGCTGGAATGCAGTAGAGGCTTAAGTTCTACAACTGTGACTCAAGCCTCATGGGATTCAAGTCTCATGTAGCTGGGAGCATGTTATTATAAGAAAGGAAATAGTGCTTAAGTCAAGGTCATCAGGTGAGAGAGACTGGGGAGACTTGGAAAATGTTGTGGTTAAAAGTTTTTGTGAGAGTGGTGGAAAACTACACGCCAGAGCCCTCATTTGTGCAGGCCTTTGGCTCAAACACCATGAATACACATTGGAATCATCCCTATGAGGGGAATATTTACTGTCTTGTACATATCTTAGGGAGCTTAGGTGCTGTCCACAATCTTATCTGGTCTTGTGACTTGTTCCAGTGCCCATCCAATCACACTGAAAACAGCTCAGAACTCACTGGATACTTTCACAGATAAACGCAGTATCCCTCCAAATCTGAGTAACTATCTCAATAAGATTAAGCCTGAACTTTACCTAGAAACAAAAATGATTAAAATGAGGCCACTGTACTTTGCTTATGTTGCAAAAGGACAAGATTCATCAGAAAAGACAATAATGCTGGGAAAAGTTGAAGGCAGCATGAAGAGAACAAGACCAAAGAAAAGATGGATTGACTCAACAAAGAAAGCCATAGTCTTCAGCATGCAAGAGGCGATTGAGGCTGGTAACAATAGGACCTCTGGGAGTCACTAATTCATACGGTTGCCCTAAGTCAGAAGTGACTAGATTGCAAATAACTACATCCTGTTAATAAAGTATCTAAAAGCATTGGTGGCAATGGATCCACTGATACCTTCAATTGGTGGCAAGGAGGGCAACTCACTGGTATGTCTGCAATTGTCCCAACAATGAGAGTCATGTTCTAAGGAATCCTTGTCTAGCAGTTCAATTAATCTAAAAACCCTTTTTTGCCCTGCTTACATTTTTTGGGACGTGGGGAGAAAAAACATCCCAAACTGGCAGCATGCCCAAGACTGAATTATGGGACCCATTCCCAGTCTCTCGCTTTATACTGCAAACAATAAGATCATCTCCTTTCTTTAGGCAATTGACAGAGAAGTGCCAAAGAAAATGCCAGGAATCCTCCACAGGGAACAGAATGTTAGCATACAGTTAACTGTTCATGATAAGCAGAGAGAGAAAAACAGGGAGAGAAAGGCTAAGCAAATTGTGCCCGAATGACAAGACTGAATGGCCAAAAGAAACAATGGGATCAGACGGTTAGTATAGCATACAGCAGTGATCCCTCCGTTTTCAGGTACTTTTCTCTGTTTTACCTGGGGATGGGATTACCATTTTTATTTTAGTTTTAGGATTCCAATAACACATAGGTTCAGTAATGTGCCACACTGCAGAATACACATGTCAGGCATGGTAGTGTTAGTCAGCTCTTTAACTAGAAAAACTTACAGTCCCACCAACCTGTTTACTGACAATGCAGAAATGAACGATGGAGAAGAACAGAGTAAGTGGGAAGGGGGAAGAGGGAAGCACTGAACTACGACTTTGGTGCTACGAGCCCTCTCCCAAGACTGTTTTCCAATACCAAAACCTCACTTCTGGCTTTGCAGCCCAACTAAATTATCTTTTGCTCCACAAGTATGCCCTTGTAAGTTTTCACATGACAATTCAAAGTTCTATTCATAATAGCCATCTTTGATTACTATGATAAGCCAGGGAGCTGTGGTAGAGTTCTCTGAATAACACGATACACTGGGAGCTATTAGTCAATCTCTTATTTATTAAAAAAACAGGTGTGCTTTTCACTGGTGCAACCTATACTATGAAACATGGACTCCTCCAACTTAAGGAACCAAGGAGAATAAAGAGCACAAGCTCACAAATGGTTCAGCACATTCTGGGAATGTGGATGGAGAGTTGAAAACTGTTTCAGATTAACACATACAATCAGTAAAGCACATGCTCAACAACCAGCCTTTCTTGTAAGAGAAGCTGTGAAGAATTACAACACTAAGAACACAGTATGTCTGGACTGCCCAGTCTTATTTCTCTCTGTAAAAATATAACACTAGTTGATTCTCTGTTGCCTTCCAAGAAACAAGGTAACTACTATCAGATCATGGGTTTATCTGGACAACCTGGTGCATAGATGGAGACAAACAAGTGAACATATGCTTGGATGCTAAATTGCTCTTTTGCTCTCGTGAAGATAAGGGACTTCCACCCAATCCCCCCTCTATCTGCAACACCTTGGGCCATTATCCCACAGCATTCCTATAATTTGTATCATCCATGATTACTGCCCATGCTGGCTGGTGTTGATAGGACATCTGGAGGACACCAGATTGGAGAAAGCTCTTAGGTTAACACCACTTCTACTATGTATTAGTAAAAGAATGAAAATCCAAACAAGGCTTGAAGGCCACTCATTTGCCAATTGCATGACAAACTGCAAGACCAAAATACTCACAGCTGTAGAAAGTCGAGAAGCTAGTGTCATCTCCAAGTTGCCCTTCAGTCCCAGGAGCGCTGGAACCAAGATGAATACTTCGGTCACATATTTGAAGACATCCCAGTGCTGCAAAACCAAGAAAGTCTGTCAGGATCTATTAAGAGATTACTGAGAATGTAGCAGTTGTTTTTGACCTGTGCAACCAAGCACCTGAGTTGTTCAGCATCTTATCAGGGGATGCCAAAAGAGATCAGAGAAAGCATCCAGAAGGTAGCTTGTTTCCTGTTACTGATGTTCCCTCCTTGTGAGAGCTTTGGCTATACTTGGGACAGAGGATATGCAGAGGAAAACTGCTAGGCAAAAACTGCTGTAGAATGGGCCACAGAACCCTGTACTATGCACATACTTCTTGATCAGCGAGCAGGGAAGGTGCCTTGGCACCTCAGAGGAAAAAAATGTGTGCTAGATATAAGGGGGGAAAACATTGCAGATGACAGATCTTGTTCTCTTTAGTGTTGAACAATCATTTATTGGCCTGAAGAGTAATGGTCCAGACCAAAAAAGTCTGAAATCACTACAGTTTCAATCATATGTACTGTACAATGACTTGAAAGTAAAGTCAACCAAACACTGCAGTACCTCTGAGTAAAAATGTAATACAGCCATTTTCAGCCCTTTTTTGGCCACGGACGTAAACACAATATGAAAGAAATCTAGTCCGAATCAGGATTATATGTCACATAACGAACCTTATGGTGGTGTGTGAAGAACTTTTTCCAGTCTGTGGCCCCCTTCAAATGTGCCAGGGGCCCCCAGGGGGCCATATGCCCCCTGTTGAGAATGGCTGATGTAATGGACTCAATATATGTCCTGAGATTTGAGATTCAACCTCTTGCTTTAGATTCCTAGACCACGGATGATAACAAGGCCATCCTCTCTCAAATCCATGCATTACAATCTCTTCTTTTCCAGCTAACACAGATGCAAAAACAGAAACACTATGGAAACAAAAAGGAAGCAACTAACAATAAAAACTCATTCTCTCTGTCCAGCGACCTGTAAACATCCTGTTGCTTCCAGCATAAACCCGATCACTCTGCCTAAAGAGGAAAAATATGGGTTTCTGAGACAGTGCTAATAACATAGCAAAGATTATATCATAGCAGGAGGGGAAGCCACAAGAACCACAGGTAAGAACTGCCTACTGATCACTCTAAAAGTGTTAATCGTGGAGACCAGTGGAGGTTCTTGACTCCTGGCTCTGACTTTGACAAAGAAAAGCGCCCTGAAGCACTATTGTGACTAAATGATTATGTTCAGAAGTCACTGATTAAAAACAGCTTTCCATAGGTACTGTCGTCATCTTAATATTTGCACTCTATCCATGCTTGCTTGGTGAAACCCAACTTTGTTATGTTGAGAGCAGAGTCAGAAGCACTTGATTCTGAGCAGATTGGTCAACTTATTTTAACATGTATTAAGCTAAGGAAGTTGGTGGAAGGAAATTTTCCAATTTCTTGCAACAGCACAACAAAGACCACACTTCTCACATGTCTAATTTATGCAGAAGGGGGGTATGAGAAAAAGATTGTTAAAATAATTTTTTTTGTACTATAAGTCCCATGCTGACTGCCTGATTGTGACAATATTCGTCCAGAAAAGTAACTTTTCCAGGGTCTCTGTTTGGGGAATTAATGTATTGGGGGTTTAAGTGTTTTCTTTTTTCCAGAATGTAGAAACTAAAAAGGCTAAATGCTTTCCTTAACTATGGTTTAAGCCTTGATGTCCTCTTTCTCCAGAAGGTGAAAGATAATCTTTTGTGTGTGTATGTTTTGAAATGTTTAGTTATGCACTATACCATGAAAAGAGGAAGAAAAACCTCAAGAACACGGCCAGACAGCCTGAAAAACCTACAACAACCATCAGATTTTTTGTTTGTTTGTTTGTTACTCTTAAACATATACGTGGAATTAGTCTGGTGAAAAGTTGAGAGTGACAGAAGGAACATTCATCACCCCTGTAACTGAAACATTCTTTATTAAAAGTGAATGGGAATACACCAAATTTTGGAGATCTACTGTATAAAAATTTCCATTATTTTTTTTTTGCTTCATATAGAACTTCATTCTCCAGTATAATGTGTTGTAAAGGGATGGCACAGCTCTGTTCCGCATGTGAAACATGAAAAATGAAAGCACACAGTATTCCCAGTTAAAACTAGATGTAACTAACTGCAAGAGGAATCTACGGTGATGGATAGACACAGCTGCGACTAGGACAGCTGCAAAATGGTAGTGTGGAGACATTTTGCATGCTAATATAATTTCTAGACTAGAAGAAGAAGAAGAAAAAAAACACTGAGTGGAAATCATGACCCAATATTTTACTTCAAGAAACCAGAATACTGCTGCCTTTCAAAAACTGGCAGTATTTTATCATAATGGTTAGAATCAGAATGCAGATCCTAAGCATGGAAGAATAGTTACAGGTATATCACTACTCCTACTATCCTTGAAGAACCATTTCCTCCACACCTTACCTACCTGCTGTGCTAAAAATGGAACAGTAGCAGGGGACCACCTGGGGACGTATATTCTTGTAAACTATTCTGAAACAGAGATCAGTTCTCTTTACCTTTCACAATTCCTCTCTTGTGTTCCATTAAGAGTTTCTTCCCCAATCTGGTGCCCTGCAAATGTATTGGACTATAGCCATTACTTTCGACTAGCAGGACCAGGACTTGCTAGTTGTGGACGATATAAGTTGTTTTCCAACACATCTGGAGGGCACTGGGGTGGAGAAGGCTAGCTTAAATGGATGCCTGAAAGGATTTATCTTCAAGACTGCAAAGACTGCATCAGGACATAGAAAAAAAGTCATTAAGACACCCCATTTAACCTGGCAACAAGAAAATCTTTTTAAAAACTGCTGTCATTTGGATGCCTTTGATAAAAGAAATTTCTGGCGTTTGCAAAGCCACCTGGGACCTGTTCCGCAGCAGCTTCTTTCTTCGTGGGCCCAAACTGGACAGACATAAAATGCATTTAATGTTGGTTTTTTTTGGAAGTGCCGATAGCATGAGTTTGGAGAGGCACTGACAATTACTGGTATCACAACACTGATCCCAACTGCTCGTATTACTGAGGTCATGGAGGGGTCTGTAGCCCTGTCTCCCCTTCCGTCAGTCCTGAGGAATAGAGCATCTCTGAATATGCTATTTAAAATAGGATAAATCCTCCTCCCCAACTGGGTTTTATACACACACTTGTAACGCTGTAAGGTATTACCCAGAAACAGTAAGAAAATCTATTTGATGCAAAAGACCATGCAACAGAGTAAGGTCTCCTCCATTCTACTATATGTTTCGGATTGCTACATAGCAAGCCAAAGCTACATAAATTTGTTATGGGTTGTAACCGAAGCTGGAGCAATAAAATTCACACAGGAATGTTATCGAAGCGGGGGTGTGGGGGGAGGCTCCTTCCAAGGGGAGAAAAATAAGACACTTCACTTAAGTCAGAAGACAGGATTCATGGGTGCCTGCCAAGTCCTTTAATAACATACAGAGGTCAGGATCCGTTGGCATATTTATAACCATAATGGGGACCTTGCTGGCTCTTGTCGAGAATGCCCTTTGCTTAAGTCAAAGTGCCAAAAGGAAGGCCTGCAACATTAAGCCTGCAATTCTAGACATACTAACTGGGAAGTAAGCCCCACTGAACACAATGATAGCACCACATGGCTCTGAAAGAAGAAAGAGAGATTTATTTAGTGTCTTATGAGGGTCACTGTGAAAACAGGCACCCAGAGCAGGGAGAGAGGTGGAAAGTGGACACTAGATTCTGCACTATATGACCCAAAGTGTTTGGTCTGTTCTTTTCATTGCCAAAAAGAACGGTTTACTGGCACCTCTGTGCACCCAGCACGTTCAAGGTCAGTTCCTACCCACAACACATAAAGCCTTCCATGCATTTGACCTGACCTAGAATCACCTTTCCATGCAAATGTGTGAGATGGGTTTCGCACAGCATTTGAAAACATTTTTGAGTTTTGAAGTCAAGTTCCAGAACCCAGCCAGCTTCATCCTATCACATGCTTCAGCCTATCAACACTCTGAAACTCATCCTGAGAGGGGGGCATTTTCCTGCTCCTGGAACACATTATTACACACTGCTACTGTAAAGTTATAGGTCTGAATTTTTATTTTTGTATAGCATTTTAACAGTGCTTTTGTTCAACTATTTTTTTTTTACTATCTTATGAAGATTAGTATTATGACAGCCCATGCTCTCAAGTTTGCAAACTTTAAAAGATCCAAAACAAAAAGAGAATTTGGGGGGCACGCGGGGAGGAGAGATTAGTTCTTAATTACACATTTCTTCTATGGACCTGCTGGAATAGACATAGCTGAATGCAATGAAGAGCGAAACATTGCAGGCCTTTTAGCCAAGGTAATAGAATAGCCCTTCCATCTTCCCTTCTCGTCACTCCTTTAGACTAATGGAATGCCTGCTCCTGACAACGGCCTAATACGTTGCAGACGTCTGAGGTCCTTTCGCCTTCTATAGCTCATGACTCTGTATATTTAAACAAGTCATCAGACTATTGTAAAAACACAACAGGTACAAATTTAGTACACACAGTAGAAAAGGTTATCCTAACTCTAAAGTTTGTGTTATTTATAAGGCATTATCTCAAAGGTGAGGCAAGTGGCAATCAATGCAACAATATATCAGAGCTTCTCCCTGAGGTGAAACATAATGCATCCTTCCTGAACAAAAATACACAATATTATTTTGCTTGAGTTTACTATTCCAATTATCTCCCGCAAATCCAGCTACCTCTACTGCTCTTTCAAAGTACAGGATCCTGAGTATTGAAAGATCCTATATTGTGCCAAATCATACACTACTCTTCCAGACCTATAACACCATTGCTTCCTAATGGATTGTCTACTTTTGCTCACATCTATCAGGGTCAATTTACTCATTAGCTGTATTTGCTCTGAATTAATGTGCTTCTAGAGAGGTTCTCAGACAAAGATCTATAAAATCTGTCAATATTCAGTCAAAGTTGGTTTTAGTAGTTGCAAAGGCCTGCCATAAAATTCATCTGCCTGGGAAAATAAAGCAATCCAGAAATCTAGAGGGCGCATAGTCACATCAAAGCCAGAGTAGCTGTGAATGGAACTGGCTCAACTGCTGTGCTCAAATGTATATTTGTTGAATATCATGTTTCCAATTACACTTGGAGCATATTGACAGGAAAATTCTCAAAGATCTCCATTCTCCTATATCACTCTTCCTATTAAGTAAGTCTATTTTATTTATTTATTTATTTATTTATTTGACTTTTATACTGCCCATCTGGTTGCTAGGGCCACTCTGGGCAGTTCACTACTCAAAAACAAATAAACAATAATATAAAAACAATAAATATAACATCAAAAATCAAAATTAAACATCAAATAAACATAATTTTCAGACTTCTTTTCACCTACCATGGAATGGATGTTAGTTACTCCATAGCTATCTCTTTTTTTTAAAGTACTCAAGCTAATGTAGTACAGACATGTGGAACATCAACCAAGTTAGAGAAAAAATTGTATATTTATCAGGGATTCAAAGCAACTATTTCAAACCTCATTATGATTAAGTCTTTATAAATAGGTTTTGTTATAATGCCAGTGAAATCATGGGCTTCCACCCAGCAATTTGGAAAAAATAAGGCTATGACAGATTAAATAAATACTGTAGCTATCACTTGTACCCTTGGAACAATGCTCAACTACTATACACAGCAGATGCAGCTCTTGTATGCTAAGAGACTTCAAAATACTCTGGCTATTACACTGGTCCTTGACTAGTGTTGTAAAGGAGGTAGACAGTTTGGGCAAAATGGAGTGAAATAGTGGCCATTCTCTCCTCCACCCTTTCAAAGACTGAAGATAATACAAGGGGAATGAATACACATTCATCTTTACTTGTATCTTCATCACACTCCCTCAAGCAGACTAATCCTTTGTTGAGCATTGAGACACGCTTGGAGCTCTTTTAAAAGGCCAAGGGGAAATTTGATCACATGTTAAAACATTATTCCTCAGGAGCTCCAATTACGATCTTCCACTGCAGTAATAATATTTTTCTAGGTACTTTGTCCATTTAACACTGAAAATGTTAAGCCAGGACTGAAACATTAATGTATAAACAGAGTTTAGTGGCTTGTAGAGTCTAACTTCCTTGCCCAAGACACAATATCCTATGTCTGCTTACACTCTTTATAAGCATTGTTCGGTTACACTTTTTTTTTTGTCCTGGTTGGCATGAGGAAGCTCCAGGACTGGACGCAAAAATGTCCCTGAGACTCAAACACATTTTACTGATATTTAACACAGATCTGCCTACATCTTAGAATCTACTGCTTCTCATTATCTTTATTTTCATTTACAGTATTGATTAAAGTCTGCCAACACATCGTGTTTTATGCCTATATGAGTTTGAAAGAGGAGGCTAGACAGCCAGGGTTATCTCTACAGTACATGTTTATAGCAGTTTAATAGGTGCCATGGCTCTATCCTGACTACGCAAAAGCCTTTGACTGTGTGGACCACAGCAAACTATGGCAAGTTCTTAAAGAAATGGGAGTGCCTGACCACCTTATCTATCTCCTGAGAAATCTATATGTGGGACAGGAAGCAACAGTTAGAACTGGATATGGAACAACTGATTGGTTCAAAATTGGGAAAGGAGTACAACAAGGCTGTATATTGTCTCCCTGCCTATTTAACTTATATGCAGAATACATCATGCGAAAGGCAGGACTGGATGAATCCCAAGCCGGAATTAAGATTGCTGGAAGAAATATCAACAACCTCAGATATGCAGATGATACCACTCTGATGGCAGAAAGTGAGGAGGAATTAAAGAACCTCTTAATGAGGGTGAAAGAGGAGAGCGCCAAAAATGGTCTGAAGCTCAACATCAAAAAAACTAAGATCATGGCCACTGGTCCCATCACCTCCTGGCAAATAGAACGGGAAGATATGGAGGCAGTGACAGATTTTACTTTCTTGGGCTCCATGATCACTGCAGATGGTGACAGCAGCCACAAAATTAAAAGACGCCTGCTTCTTGGGAGGAAAGCGATGACAAACCTCGACAGCATCTTAAAAAGCAGAGACATCACCTTGCTGACAAAGGTCCGCATAGTCAAAGCTATGGTTTTTCCAGTAGCGATGTATGGAAGCGAGAGCTGGACCATAAAGAAGGCTGACCGCCGAAGAATTGATGCTTTTGAATTGTGGTGCTGGAGGAGACTCTTGAGAGTCCCCTGGACTGCAAAGAGATCAAACGTATCCATTCTGAAGGAAATCAACCCTGAGTGCTCACTGGAAGGACAGATCCTGAAGCTGAGGCTCCAATACTTTGGCCATCTCATGAGAAGAGAAGACTCCCTGGAAAAGACCCTGATGTTGGGAAAATGTGAAGGCAAGAGAAGAAGGGGACGACAGAGGACGAGATGGTTGGACAGCGTCACCGAAGCGACCAACATGAATCTGACCCAACTCCGGGAGGCAGTGGAAGACAGGAGGGCCTGGCGTGCTCTGGTCCATGGGGTCACGAAGAGTCGGACACGACTTAACGACTAAACAACAACAACAATGGCTCTATCCTGCAGAATCCTGAGATCTGTGGTTTAACAAGGGACAGGGCTTTAGTGCACTCTCCTGGACGATAGCACTAGTCCTTTCATGTGAAGTACATCACCATATAACAAACCCCAGGATTCCACAGGACGGAACCTTGTAGCTAAAAGTGGCATCAAACTACTATCGCTCTGTTGTGTAAATATACACTGCAACTTCTTTCACCTCTAACCCAGAAAAAGGAATTCACCTTTCATCTCACTGGTGAAGGCAGAAGAGAAAGTGGCAGACGGACCTATCACCCAGAGTTCCTTCCACGGACAGAAGATGGGGTAGCTGTAGGATAAACTTTGGGGGGGGGGAGCTGTAGAAGTCAAGCTGCTAAATAATAGGAATCAGGAGTTGTATAATAGAAACCAAGGGCTAAGAAAGAAGGCCATCTTTGTCTAGGGAAAGGAGTGCTCAAACATTTAAAACTAAAAACAAGAAAGTGAATGTTTTGGAAAAAAAATGGCATTAAGGGAAGTGCCAACATTTGAGAGAAATCTCTCAAATGTTGGAAGTGCCAACATCTTTCTAAAGAAATCTGAAGTAGTGCAGATTTCCGACTGAGGTATGAAAAAAGATCTGAAAACGTGCTCCAGATTCCAGTGGGAATGAAGAGTGCATGGAGGTATTAACAAGAGCGTTGACACCAAAGAAAGGTGGCCAATAAAAGCAAATCAGCCAGCTTTTATTTTCTTAAACTATTGGCTGTTAGTTTTCTATTTTGCCTTTGTGTAATTCCATTGTGAGGAGGAAATTTTAAATGATGGCACATGCGTAAGATGCCTAAAAATGGCAAAATGCAGACACATACAGCTTTTGAAGTACGGTAGCCATTTAGGTTTGAGATGCACTGAAATTGTGGGAGGGGTAGTAAACCCCCCCCCAACTAACTTCCCCTCCCCTCTGATTTTGGTAGGTTTTTGTCCTGTAAAAAGGCCAGCCTTATACTTTATATTAGCCTAAACCACAGCAACCATGTTGAACAACACTAAAAATTAGCTTGAAATGATAGAAGAGTTTTTTCTTGAGAATCATTCTAGAAGAGGAGGAGATATATTTTTATAGAACATCTCTTCCATTCCAAAAATAAGTCAACTAGTTTGTTACATATTTCCAACACACACACAAACACCATACAATCAACATCTGTATTCAATCTGAGACATCTGTTCCTGTCCCACCAGGATTTACTCAAGCATGCTATGAAATGTGTCTGGAGGATCACCAAGCTCAGGCTGGTAGAAGACTGGTTCTAACCCATTGGCCCAGCACTCATACATTATTTCTGAGGGGATCCAAGCAGCATGAACACTTGCACAGAGATAGTTAATGTGAAATGTACCATGTACAAAGATATAACGTATGGTTGACAATGTCCTATACTCAAATGCTGGCAGATGTCTGCTGCTGCCACTGCTTCTGAAAGTGTGCTGTGGTTTGGATCAGTATGCTCATTCATACCATGTTTAAGCCTAGTCAAACTATATCTCTAGCCAGCAAAGCCAAGTTCATACACCCAAGACTAAATCAGGACTGCACTGTAGATTTCCTCAATCCAATCTTTTTAGAAAGTTTATTTTCTCTCTTAAGAAGTGAACTATTAAGACTTAAGTCGTGCATTTCAAAAAAACAAACAAACACATGCATAGTTCTCTCATTTGATATAATTGTTTACAAAGTCCTAGCCCATAATACAAAAATAAGATTAAGAACACCACCATCTTTAGGCAGGTACTAGAAATAAAACCCCTGACAAAGCCCTGAAATCATGCAAATAATATTTAACTCAGCATTCAAAAAGGCTTCAAGAAGTTGAAGGTTGAGAGAAGGAACTGTCAAATCCTTTATCTATTTATGGCTAAGCATTTAAAGTTGGCTGCACTGTAGGCACTCTGATGTGCATGGGAGGACAACATGCATCTCACACAGATGCAGCAGCTAAAAGCCAAGTTTAGGCAATTATTTATATCATGTAGCAACTTCCTTCCACAGGCACAATTTAGAATCTGAATGGTTGGGTTCTGCCCAGAGCGTTACCAACTGTGACTAGCATAAATGAGAGAAACAAGTCTAACAAAAGAGCTTTGGCCTTTAACATGACCTGCCAGCTAGCTAGGCTGCAGCCAAAGGAGCTAAGTGATACTGTAACTCAGGAACATCATTTGAGAAGTGGCTGAGAGCAGGAGAGTTTCACATGGCCTGGTTTTCAAGAAAACTCAACTGGAAATCTCCACTGCTCCTGGCATTTCTAGTATTTATCTCACAGAAAATGGAGTTCGAATCTGGGCAAAACTCACATGAGACTACCCATATGCAAGAACTCAAAACACATATTTTCACTCCACTGCTGAACAGGTCTTTTAGCTGCATAGCAGCCAATCTGATTTGTCAGTATTGATATCATTAACAGCCTTGGCCAGCAGCTACACAGTTTTACTGCAGCACTCTGAGTCATTCCTAGACGAGTAAATCTCCAGGCACATTCACCAACTCCAAAAGCACTACACACATTCAGAGTTAAGGTAACCAAAGACAATTTTTTATTTACTTAGAACTCTCCAGAGAATTTGACAAGTCTTTAAAATCCAAACTCTCCAGTTGGAAGGAACAGAAGCTTAGTTTAAATGAGACACTGGACTTTATAGCTTATGTTGCTTAAATGTGAGATTAGATTGATTGTGTGCTATTTAAAGAGCACTGATAAGACAGAGCCACTTTGCTACTTACTGACCATTTAAAATGTGACCACTTATACCATGGAGAAACTTCCCTTATGTCAAACATGTGTAGTTTACTGGCTAAGTAATTTTTTAAAAATCCCTAAAATTAGCCTGATCATACAACCAGTCTTTAGACTAAAATGCTAAGCATTTAAAGTAATTTATTTATTGCATTTCTATGCCACCTTTCTCCCAGCAGTGGAACTTAAGGCAATTCAGTCTGTAAGTAAGAGTGAAAGGAACAGACTGCTACCTTCATAGGATTCAAAGCCACCTACAAACACACTCATGGGAATCTGAGCAGATACCCTGTTTCCCTGAAAATAAGACCTAACCTGAAAATAAGCCCTAGTATGATTTTTCAAGATGCTCGTAATATAAGCCCTATCCCAAAAATAAGCCCCAGTTAAGCGAAACCCCATCCTCCACTATTGTGCAGCAACCAGAAGAAGATGACATGACTGTATTTGAATAAATATAGATTGTTGTACATGAAAAAAATATAAAACATCCCCTGAAAATAAGCCCTAATGCGTTTTTTGGAGCAAAAATTAACATAAGACCCTGTCTTATTTTCGGGGAAACACGGTATTATCTGAAAAAATTGAGTCTTACCTGCACAATGTCCAGCACCATCCCAGCAGCAACTGTCCCGAATCCCGCCAGCAGGAAAGGAAAGAGGACTTGCAAGCCAATGGAGAAGGAGGTCTCTTTGAGAAGAGAGGTTGGTTCTGGGCCCCGGTCTGTGCTGGTATCATCGCTCTCAGTAGTCTGACTGCCATTTTCCAACAGGGCATCCTCCTCACGTACCCCTTTGGCATTGGCTCGTGATTCTACCACCACCACCTCCACTCCTCTTTTGTCTTCAGGTCCTAAGAACTCAGAAGATTCAACAAGATGCTCCCGGTCAGGGCTGGAGAGGCAGTCTATAGGGCCAACAACAATGGGTAGCACTACTCCATTGGGGGGATGAGCCTCCTTTTGTTCCAGCTTGGATGTCATGTTGCAAGATTGTGTGGCCTTTCTCCAGCTCTCAATATACTACAGAGGACAATTGTTAGGAAAAAACCCTTTTGTTCGGAAGTTAAGACAATTTGTCTTTTGGCATATGGATGCCACTCTCCTCAGGTCCAGAATTCTGACCTTAGCTGCAAGGTCTGCTCCCCTAGCAAGACTCCCCATCAAGCACAATTCAGAACTGGAGACGCCAGCCACAGAGCCAGCAGAGAAACCACAACAATTTCAAGAGAGGTCAAAGCCACTCGAGTTCACTTTCCCTCTCCCCAGGCAAGAATCCTTGGGGCACGCTCCTTAAACAAGACAAAATGATCCAGTTCTTAGCTTCTTTGGTTTGTGGCTTTCTAGAGCATCATCTTCTCAAATTTGTGTCCTCCTTATTTTAGCCTCAGCTCTTATGGCAACAGCCAAGAATAGTTCAGCTGGCCTTTACAGCTGACAGGAAAATGATTCTTCAGAAAGGAACTTTGTGAATTAAGAGTCTTTAAAAAACAGTTTGGGATAAATTTGGGCTTTAGCTTTTCAAAAAAATGAAACAAAATAAAAATAGTCTAAACTCTCAATTCATCTTCCCAGCCAGTCTTTATTATCCAGAAAATTTGAAGGATCAGAGAATTGAAAAATAGAATTCCCCGAAGTATTTCTTCTCTACTCCAGAGTGGTATGCTCTTACTCTGTCAGGAAGGCCGTGCTTTCATGAGGTTCCAGATAGTTATGAGGAGCTTGATTAATATCTCGCAATTGGCCCTCTTAATCTCTCCAACTCCCCTTTTATGCTTCTTGCACAAGAGCCTGGTTATTGGTGTGCTGTTAGAAGACCCAGCCTCCTTCTCAGAAAGAAAATCTCTCACCTTACACCACGTGACAATGAAGATTTTTATTTAAAGCAACATGAGGACCCCCAAAAGGCTTATACTGTGAACATGTCCAGGAGTAGCACTGGAAATAAAAACCTTCTATGGCATCTTCAGAGATCACGCTGCTCTCACCCTGAATACAGAAGAGTGGAAAATACATGATATAACTTTTAGCAACTGGAGAATAACTCTTTCATTCATAAAGTCCCACCCTCTCATGTACTAGTATATAACATCAATAGCTTTACTGTTCTTCTCTATGCTGGTTAGAATAAGTACTAAACACACACATACGTCAATAAAAAAACAGCTGTCAAGGAAGAGGCCCTTATATTTCTGTCATCACTACTGTGTTTACTCTTCCCTCCCAACACTGAACGCAGTTCAAGATATTCACACAGAATCATAGAACATAAGGCTCAGATGAAGTCTATGCAACAGACAAGCACCATGGTTCACTACTTTATAAGCCAAGGCAACTGTAGCCAATGAACACTCTTGACACTAAGCCAGACTAGCATGCTACACTTTCAGACCCAAAACTCATCAGGACGGGCATACGTAGCCTTTTTGAGCTTCCAAAATCAAAAGCTGACAGCTTCCGAGTGAGAAAGCAAAACATTATCTGGCTGAGGCATGAATGTGTTAACGCATGTACACTACTGCCCTCTGCTGTGCTGTCCTCTTGATGCTTTTCTCATCCGACATCTAGATGGTGTGAACACAAGCAGCAGAGCCTAGTCTAGCCGGGTGCAACAGATCCAATTCTGACTGGAAGGGCAGGCCCAAATCCCCCACCTTGTTATTGTTTAAAACTGTAATTTAATTTTGAGAGTCAAGAGGGCAAAGCATACTATCACTTAACTAATTTTCCCCACAGAGCTAATCTCTACGTGGGGGAGAGGCAAAGGCTATTTTAATAATTTACTTCTGTCTTTCTACACAGAATCCCACATGGGGCAAGCCACCTCAGCACACCATGCCCCCTTACCATAGCACATTCTTATTAAGTGCTACATGCTAGCAATGTCTTCTTGTGTGTGAGTGTTCTGTGCCATCAAGTCAGAACTGACCTACAGTGACCCTAATAAGGCTTTCAAGTTAAGTGAGATATTTAAGGAATATTTTTACCAGTTCTACTCCCTTAGTGAGTTTCAATGGCCAAGTGGGGATTCAAACCCTGTTTTCCAGAGTCCATCACTCTATCCACTATACTACACTGGGAATCCTGTCAACAATGTCTATAATCATTAGCATGCTCACTGTATATACCATACCACTATATTCTATACACAGGATGACCAGAACAGGCCATGCGCTCTAATCACATCCGATTTTGGAAACTAAACAGGATTAGCCCTGTTTACGGTAATACTTGGACAGGAGACCACCAGAGAATACCTGGGATCTCCACAGAGGGCTCAGAACAAATCTTGCCCCAAACTCTAGAGAACTACTGTCAGTCAAAGTTGACAATATTGGGCTAGATGGACTGACCAGTGCTCTGATTCAATATAAGGCAGTTTCCTATTTCCTGGTTAAGCAAAGAGTCCTGAAAAAACAAGAACCAAGAATTGTGGAGGCCAAGTCATACTGAGTAAAGCTTCCTTCAGGGAACTTCAACCTGATGTAGCACTAAAGCTCTCTAACCTTGCCTGAGCAAAGGAGAGCTATTAATGTTTTCAAGGGAGTGAGGAAAAAGAAAGGATTTCCCCATGACACAGAAAGAAAACACTGGACAGATACTCAGCCTTGAAGAGTTAGGCAACTCAACTTTATTCATATTTGGAGAAATTAAGGAAAGGAAGTGCTGTCAGCAGATGAGTCAGGCAATGCTTTCTTCACCACTATGTCATCAAGATCAGCTCTGATGCATTTCAGGATTCTGAGTATTATCTAGTTTCACAAGCCACAGACAGACTTGCTTCTTGAGAGCAATTTACATTCCTTCTCACTGCCATGTATGAGGTTCGCTATATTTTCTCTGCAGCTGAGTGAGGAGCCACACATTCATCCCACACACCCATAACACCAGTTCCCTCTACTCCTGATCTTGCCTCTTCCATGAAAAAGCCAGAATCAACTCATCTGCAGTGTAGCGAGATGCCTCACTGAAAGATCTTCCCCTTCTCCTCAGCCTGATCCATGTCAGCAGCATCTAACCATCTAGCCCAATATTGTCAAAGTCCCTTATTGAGAAGGGAAACAAATCTATGTCCAACCACATACACACGGGTGCTTTTAAACAATCACAAAGCCTGCTCAACAACACATGCCACTGCCTTTAACATAACCGAGGTATCTCCTCCACCCCTAAAGACAGGCACCCCGACACAGGACAGCTGGGAGATCACACATGAAAGCAACCGCTATAAACCTGTGCTAACAGGACTCCACTTCTCAGGCAACGGCACCATTGCAAAGCCATTATCCTAAACCAGTTATTGTCCCATGTTCAGTCCTCCCACTAAAACACTAGCCTTCGGCCCAAGGAGGGGAAACCCCATTAATCCTTCTCGCCCCATCCCTTTAAAGGCTCCCTTAGAAGCCCCGGCGTTTTCCCCGCCAGTAACTACTAACCTACTTAACTTCCACAGGAGAAGAGAGACAACCCTACCTGTATCGAGTAGCAGCAGCAGCTGCTGCCTTCTTGGCCCCCTACTCTCCGACTTCCTGAATCTTTTCCTGGGTTCCAAACCCTACCGCTTCCCCGGCCACATCGCCCTGCCTCTACTAATATTGCAATTGGACCGACGATTGAGAAACCGCTGCTGCAAGCGGAGCGAAGGAGGGGCGGGATGCATATAACCTCCTCCCTTATTCGCGCAGTTGACATCATTGGTGTCCAATGAGAGAAGGACCTTTCCCTTTCTGCTCCCCGAGGATTGGCTCCAGCGGCTTGACGCAAAGGCCAGACTCAAACGGAGGCGACGGATTGGTAGAAGTTCTGGCCAATCGTAGCAGGGAAGGAGGCGGACTTTGGGAGGGAGGATGGACTGCAGACTTGGCGGGGCGGGAGCCAATCACATGTTCTCTGCAAAAGCCGTAGCGTTCGTTTTTTCCCTGGGTGGCTGTTCGGAAGCGGGTACGTGGAGGGCTCTTTATAAGTAGAGGGTTGGAAGGGAGTCAGGAGGAAGACTGGTGTTGGAGGTGATAGTCGTTCTCCTCGAGTTGAATTAGATTGTGGAAGGTAACACCTTAGGCTGCAGTGGAAGAACAACTCGCTTTGTCATAGCCCGCTAAATAAAACGGACCTCCCTGAAAGCAGAAAATTAGCAGAGCAGCGACAGGGTAATATCGTCTCTCTATGGTGCTAGTTTTCTATTTGTACGGAGGGTTTGTGTTTTGTGCGTGTATCTGTCTTCCACAAATCAGCGCTGAAAACAGTACATTCACCATGCAACGGGAACTTATGTCTGTACAGTGTTAAGGAGTGCTGTGGCCCTAAATTACGGAAGGTTTAAGAGAGTCCACAGCTGTATATAAAAAAAAATTGCTTCTGAACAGTTGCATAAAACTTTAAAATCAAAACAATAATACATGCATTTAGAGGGCCCTCTTAATCTGATGTTGTAAACTTCGGTTTACTTAGCTTCTGTGTAAAACGATCTGCTTGAAATTAATACAGCCCATTCTATCTACAACCCTGCGATGTCACTCCACTGCTTACCTCGGTGAAGCTTCACCCTGTCTACAAAAGAAAGGACCAAATGGCTAAGAATCCACTTCCGAGTTTGATGCCAGTTATGATCTGCAGCGAATGTGCTGCAGGGAGTAACAATAGAATTAGATAGAGACATAGACCTGTTACTTTACGTGTAAATAGGGTTTATAATGTGAGTTGAGAGTCAGAACTCCATGTGTTGTGCATTATATATGATGACTGCATGTTCAAATATTTAAGAAGATATATTTATACAGTATATGCAGTGAAATGCATGTTGGGGGGGTTGCTTTTTCTACTCCATCGCTCATGTCATTTTTACTTTCTATGTAGATTAACTTATTTTGTGTTCCAAAGTGTTAAGTAGTCATCAAAACTGTCTGGACCACTTTCCAAGTATAGCAAATGGGCTTTTTGGATTAAAGGAAGTGGCCTTGGATTTGAGACAAATATTAATCTTGGGTTTCCTAGATTAAATGAATTTCTGTTTATTTGGAAGCCGAATCATATTGATTACAATGATAGTCACTTTCAAGGAAGTATGCACAGAGTTACCAATGCTAGTGTAGCTATTAGACAGAACAAGGCATTTGTCTCAGGCGACAGATGATGTTGTGATAGTGTTCAGATGTGTGTTGGAAAAAGCTATCCCTTCAGCAGTGTTAAGCTAGGAATCTGCTGCCACTCCAGTTGGATTCTACACTTGCAATGTACAGGGGATTCTATGCATGGAATGCATGCAAAATGGGAGGTACCAATATGTTAAGGATATGTCATTTTTTACAACAAATACAGGCTGGGGGATTGGGCTAAATTCTCTGTACTAGGAGTACTTTATTTCCACAATTTACCCCCATTTACACCATCCCTTGAAGGCTTCAATTGTCCAGGATTAGTGGAATACTTATAGGTGCCTTATAGCTGGTGATGCATTCTCTTGTAGAGCAAACAGTCATTTTGGAGGCATCTTATTACGTATTGGGAAAAGATACAGAAGGAAAGGCCAACTTTCTAAACACAATACCCCTTCATTCACCCCTCCCAAATATTTATTTTTTATAAAGTGGGACATCCTGATAATGTTCATAAGACAAGACATTTTGGAGGTTACTCATTCATAGGGTCACCATATGTCAGAGAGGGCTTGATGGCACATAACAACAACGCCATCTCCATGATGGATGTCCTCTTGTACTATGTATAAGTGTCACTCTGTTTAACACAAGCAGTGCTAAAGTCTTACAGTTGCAATCCTAATCCCATTTATTGGATAGTAAATCCCACTGGGAAAGAAGTGGGGCTTCTTTCGAGGTAAATGTATACAGGATTGTACTGTAAATATGGGGTACCAGAGTGTGTTTGTGTGTGACTGGTGAAACATCTCTTGATACCTTGCTTGAAAACCCTGTTAGGGTCACTATAAGTCAGTTCTGACTTGACAGCACATAACAAGAAATGTAATGTATGGTCACAACACTATTGTGTAGCCTTTATCTGCACACCTATTTTCATTCAAAGCAACCCAGATGCTAAAAAAGCAATATTGCTGTATGAGACTACTTTTAATTACATTTCCTTGCTGGAGGAAATTAATGTGAAGGGATGTGCTCAAGGTCCCATATTACGTTTTCAGTGAAGCCAGTTTTCCTGATTCCCATGTTTCTGTCTTAACTACAAAGGCATGTGTCACCTACTCCTATGTGTACTCCTGTGTGTGCTTACTTGGGAGTAAATCCTGTTCAGTTCAAAGAATGTGTGTTTTGCAGCTTTATTTCAAGTTAGGAAGTCTTCATTTAGAAATGCTCAAAATGGACCTAGAAAATCATGTAAGTTATTTATATTTTGGTTTGTCATGTAATGTGTGTAGTTACCAACCCCCAATATTTTGTCTTGAATTTAGTTTTGAAGATTGGTTATCCTTAGTCTGGAACCCATGGAAGAATATTTGAGGAGCGAAACTGAGTGAGGTGAAATAAATAAGAAGCTTCCATAGGAGCTGTAATATTCATGTTAAGAGCATCTTTTATCACTACACATTTCTCTGTTTGCCTGTTTTAAATTAAAGAGCTGACACATTTTCATGGCTCAGAAACTTGCTTTAAAAAATTGAACATCCAAACCCTGAAAACAAAGGAGTATATGTTTTCTTGAGCAAGTGTGAGGAGAAATTGTCAGTGGTAGTTAAGCTTAAATCCAACAAAGATGAGGAGGTAGCTGGGATGGGCAACTTGTAGCCCTCCAGATGTTGAGCAGGACTCCAGTTATTCTGCAACATTGGCTTTGCAGGTAAAGGCTGATGAGAATTGCAGTCCAACATCTAAAAGCCAGACGTTGCCAGCCCCTGCTCTACACAAAGACACAGAACTCATCTACACAGCTTGGTACAGTGATGGTGTGAAGCAGTGGTTCCCAACTGTGAGTCCCCAGATGTTCTTGGACTACGATTCCCAGAGGTCCTGGTTAGCATAGGTAGCGGTGAAGGGTTCTGGAAATTTTAGTCCAAGAACATCTGGGGACTTGAGGTGGAGGACCACTGGTATAGAGGAATGATCATATGGAAACCATTTCTAGTTTCTCTCCTTGGAATAGTAGGGGTCACCTGTAGACTAGTCCTCTGATTCAAGCATGCAGAGGATCGTGTCTTACAGTGTCTCAGAATGCTTGTCCAGGATGGGTGAAGAATAAATTCATCTGAATACCTTACATCTTTTTCCAACTTGTTCTTCGTGCAATGGAAGGACAAAAGTTACTGCAGTTACTAAGTCTTACTTAGCTATAGAAGCTGCTTTTAAATAAACATGCTTTGGTTTAGGTTGCAAATGGAGCATCCTCTGATTTTTCTCTTTTGGCATTGTTTTACAGATCTATGTCCACACCTTCCTAAATGGATCAATTCCATTTCCTTCTGCTTAGCACAATATTAATTTCTCTCTTTCAGCAGAGTCCCTCTGTCTGAATTAAATTAGCATCACTGCCTCAGATTACAGATGTTTCTGTTGTTTTGTATTCACTCCTCCCCTCATTATAAATGGAATTCACACAAAAGACTAGCCAACAACACCCATCAATCACAGTGACAGATCATCGCCCCCCACAACAAAACACCCATAACAAAAAACACCCTGATCACAGGAAACACCCAATCTCCTGAAAAGAACAAAAACAAAACCCACCTTATCCCACAGCTACAAATACTCAACAATCCCACACACTACACCAGAACACAGACAGTATTCTAGCTCCTGTCCTCTGAAGACAACCATCGGATCAGTTTTCATTTGGGGGGGGGGGCACAGATTGTCAGGAGTCTGAGTGATTGCTTTTTTCAGTAACCTGGTGGCAGTGAAATTAGATACTAAGAACTGGATTGTCCATTTCTATTTAAGCAACCTTTCATTCATCATAATTTATGTAATAGTTTCTTTGGGACAAGTGGGGTGAAAATTGGCAAAATCATATGGAAATATGGAAACTTTACAGGGTTAATTGTTTACCATATTTTTCCTTGTATAAGACACTACTTTTTCCTAAAATCATTACACTAAAAATTGAGGGGCGTCTTTTACACAGAAGTAAGCTGAGATAGCTGAAGAGAGAACAAAACGGCACATACCTTGCCTCTGTAAACAGGCTTCCTACAGTCAGGAGGCTTAGCTTCCTCCAATTATGAGCCTTATGGAACTGATGTCAGCTGATGTTGAACAAACCATTTGGAACACACCTCGTTGGAGGTGGAGCCTGTAGGCTCAGATTCAACAGGGACTCGTAATATCCAACGTTCTGAGCCCAGAGGCTGAATACTCAAAGCTAAGTTTTCTTAATTTTGGGGTTAGAAAAGTGTGTGGGGTTTTTCTTATAAATGGGGGCATGTTATAAATGGAAAAATATGGTAACACAGAATGTAGGGGAATGAGAAATACTGCTTTGTCAATGAACTTCATGCTACTTTTCTGGATGTTTGCTTTATCTTGGAAAAAAGATAGTCTTTGCAACATATCTGTTTACTCAACAGCTGTTAGGTCAGATGCAGGGAAATGCATTTTCCCAGCACTGAATCACTATTGTTTGTTATTGAGAAAACACCTTTTTTAACCAAAGGAACTTCTAGATTACAATTATATGTGCTCTATAGCAGTGGTTCTCAAGCAAAGATCCTCATATATTGTTGAATTGTAATTTCCAAACTCCTGGCCATTGGCCATGATGACTGGAGGTTTGGGAAGGTGAAGTCCAACAACATCTGGTGAACTGCTGCTTCATGGACTGGCATGTGTGAATGCCATGACACCTATTGGCTAAAACCATAACTGCTGAGATGCAATACACTGACACCCACACTTAAATTATGGCTATTTTGACATTTTCACTTGGTTTTTCCTTTCATTCCTTAAGGTTGGATAAGGTAGGGCAGTGCTATAGTCTCGTTATGTCAGCTGTGGATCTATAGCAGGAGTTGAGCAATTGTGGCCTTCGAGATGTTGCTGGCCTGCCACTCCCATAAGCCTGGCTCAACATAGCTAATTGTGACAAATCATGGGAGCTGCAGCTGAACAATATCAATGGACTACAGAATCTGGAGAAAGCCTAATTATTTTTCACTGTTGAACATATGTTGCCACCATGATCCATGTTCTTGAGTCATTTAAGAAACTGTACATCGGTATAATATTCTGACAGTGACCTTTTTTTCTTCTTCCAGGGAAGACATGCAAGTGGAACAGTGAAAATGGGGGTAGTCATGGTTGCAGTGAGGATATCACACTTTGTCTTTATCACAGGATTGGAGAATGTGTGATATTCAGAAATTGTTGAACCTTAGTTTCCACTATCCTTCATCATTAGCCATGCTGGCTAGCACTGATGAGAGTTGCACTTCAACAACATCTCAAGGGTCACACATCCCCTACCTTTGACATATACTTTACTCCCAGAGCCTGGAAAAAGTTACCTTTTTTGGCATCACAATCACAGCATTCCTCAGCCAGGATAGCTGACCAAGTTCCCTGAGGGATTCTGTTCCTGATTAGACCACAGCTGTGTTTATTTAGTCCACGGACTTTCCCACATAATAAACAGTTATTGAAAGAAAGCAGTAAAACAAATCGCACTCCAGAGAGACAAGGTAAATAAAACATTATGGCTGCAATCCCATCGCCAAACATTATACCACAGAAGGCTGGTATTATCAGCTATGGCATTTTTTTGGGAAGTGAACATTTTCCAATTCCGGTCATGGGACAGATATTGCCATCAAAGGGATGATTTTACCGGCAGCAGTAATCTGGAAGCAGTAGTTTTTGAAAATTAAAGACTCCCCATTCCAGGGCCCCCAACAGCTTCCTCATGATGCAGGGGAGCCTTGGATCTCGTGTGTGTGTGTGTGTGGGGGGGCAGTTGGACATTTTTAATTCCTTAGAAACCACTGTGGCATGAACTGCTGGATAGCTTAGTGGTTTAAGTATGGGAGTTTGATTCCCCACCGTGCCTCCTTGACAGGGGCTGCACTCAATGATCCCTTCCAGCTCTGCAATTCTAAGATGATGATTATATATACTGGATTTCAAGTAATATGTAGTAGAGCTAAAAATTTCAAACTCAAGGATCGACTTTTCATTATAAATACTGCTTACGTCCCATCCCAATAAAAGGTTATTGTCAGCTTCTGATAAATTCCGATCACGTCCTAACAAAAATGGCAAAATATTTGGGCATTTGTCTTTATTACCAGCTTATTTCTGGCTTCTTGCAAATACTGAGTGTAAAATCCAGTTGTCCCAGCAGAACAAGTAGTGGAGTTACAAAACAAACCTGAATTGCATAAAGGTAAAGGTTCCCCTTGACAATTTGTCCAGTCGTGTCCGACTCTAGGGGGCGGTGCTCATCTCCGTTTCCAACCCATAGAGCTAGCGTTTGTCCGAAGACAATCTTCCGTGGTCACGTGGCTAGCGCGACTAGACACGGAACGCCATTACCTTCCCACCGTGGTGGTACCTATTTATCTACTTGCATTTGCATGCTTTCAAACTGCTAGGTTGGCGGGAGCTGGGACTAGCGACGGGAGCTCACTCCGTCATGTGGATTCGATCTTACGACTGCAGGTCTTCTGACCTTGCAGCACAGAGGCTTCTGCGGTTTAACCTGCAGCGCCACAATAAGACATTTCATACTGTTTCTTCTGTCCTGACTGAACACTCCACAGCTCTGATGGTTGGTTGGTTTTTTCCAAGTCCCTGCACAGATAGCTAATAGTTTGACCATGACTGTACCACACACTTTAATAATGAGCAAACACAATTTGCATAAAATGTACTTCCTGCAAATGAATATACACTAATCTATTTTTCATTTTTTATTTGGCCTCTAGTCTATATAATTATATCTCTAACTGGATTAATGAAAATCAAATCTGATTGGACTTGCCATTTACCTTATTCTGCCAAAGAAAGGCATAAATCAGTATCAGAGTCAAGCAGCTTGCAGGCATTGAGCATGTAGTGAACCCTCCCCCCTCCCTCACATATTGGGTCTGTATATCCAGGTTGAAGTGTCTATAAAGGGGATACCAACCTTATTTACTGACATATTTATATCTTGCTTAGAGATCTCTTAACATATCTGGGCAGACTCAGAATAATCCTCAAGAATTTAGTTTGTATCCCTCCACCTGCTAGTTCACAGCCATAAACCAAAGCTATCATCTAATAATTTGTTATTACAAGTCAGCAATATGTCCCCCTTCCCAAGAAGAGCTGTTAATTACTGAGATTTTTGTTTGTGATGTTTTATGGGTGTATGTAGCATGCAGGATCTCACTGTGGCAGTGAGAAAGAGCCACTCCGGTTAGAAGTGACTGACTAGCATATTTAATATAGGTCAAGGACTCAGACATGTATGGAAACATTGTACAGAAATGTTGACATACTCCGCGAGCTTCTGGATTTGAAAAGAAACTCAGACCTTCAACATGTTTGTAGGGACAAAACTTTCCTAATCATTCAAAGAAGTACTGAAATATTAAGGCATTTCAAACCTTTTTCCGCCTCAGTGCCTCACCTTATTCTGTAAAAAAAATTTACATAGGGAAAGTATAATAAATTTCAAGCCATTGGGTGTATCCTAACCTAAACTTACTTAACCTAATTTTCAAATGGTCTCTGTAAGTTTTAGGATTCTGCTATTACCACTCCTGGAACATTATTGACTTTGTGTAGCCATGTCAAATGAAATACTGTTGAAAGGATCAATATGGTAGGAAGACAGACTGCTAGGCATCTCTTAAGTTTTGTCAGATTTTGATCTTGGTTATTAGGACTCAAAGCCAAATGCCAAGAAGACTTGGCATGCCAGGGTATCAGAGACATCTCCCCAGTTTGAGCTGATACTACCCTGTTTCCCTGAAAATAAGACCTAACCTGAAAATAAGCCCTAGTACGATTTTTCAGGATGCTCGTAATATAAGCCCCACCCCAAAAATAAGCCCTAGTTAAGTGAAACCCCACCCTCCACCATTGTGCAGCAACCAGAAGATGACATGACTGTAAAATAAAACATCCCCTGAAAATAAGCCCTGATGCATTTTTTGGAGCAAAAATTAATATAAGACCCTGTCTTATTTTCGGGGAAACACGGTAACACTGTGTGTTCTACATACAAGGCATTCCTGGTTTCACCTTCCTGACTGAAGTGCCTTACATTTACAGAAAAAGAGTCAGCCAGTGGAAGAGCTTCCATTATTCCAGAGCTGGGGTTTCCATCAATTTTCTCCAAAACAGTATCTCTCAGATGTGTTAGAATCCAGTTCCATCATTCCCAGTCAGTATCTCCATTATGCCTGGGAATGATGGGGACCATCGTCGATCAGTCAATTCTGGGGTTTGTTTGTTTGTAACTATCATATTTGAATCATAGAACATTGAAGCTGGAAGGGGCCTATGAGTCCATCAAGTCCAACCTCCTGCTCAATGCAGGAATACAGATCAAAGGATATATGTCAGGTAGTTGTATAATTTTTTCTTGAATGCCTCCAGTGTTGAAGCACTCACCACCTCTTGAGGTAATTGATTCCATTGCCGTACTGCTCTAACAGTTAGGACGTTTTTCCTGATATTCAGCTGGAATCTGGCTTCCTGTAACCTGAGCCCATTGTTGCGTGTCCTGCACTCTGGGATGATCGAGAACAGATCCCCCCTTCCTCTGTATGACAGCCTTTCAAGTATTTGAAAAGTCCTAGAATATCACCCCTCAGTCTTCTTTTCTCAAGGCTAAACATGCCCAGTTCTTTCAGTGTTTCCTCATAGGGCTTGGTTTCCAGCCCCCTGATCATCATTGTTGCCCTCCTCTGAACTTGTTCCAATTTGTCAGCGTCCTCCTTTAAATGCAGTGTCCAGAACTAGACACAGAACTCAAAATGAGGCAACAGTGCCGAATAGAGGGGAACTAGTATCTTGCGGGATTTGGAGACTATACTTTTGTTAATGCAGCCTAGAATACCATTTGCCTTTTTTGTAGCCACATCATGTTGGCTCATATTCAGCTTGTGATCTATGATGATTCCAAGGTCCTTCTCACTCATAGTACTGCTGAGCCAGGTATCCCCCATCTTGTAACTGTATTTGGTTTCTTTTTCCGAGGTGTGGTACTTTGCACTTATCCCTGTTAAATTTCATTCTGTTGTTTTCAGCCCAGTGCTCAAGCCTATCCAGATCATTTTGAATTTTGTTTCTGTCTTCCAACTATTCCTCCTAATTTTGTGTCATCTGCAAATTTGATTACCATTCCCTGCACCCCCTGATCCAGGTCATTAATAAAAATGTTGAAGAGCACAGGGCCCAGGACTGAGCCCTGGGGTACCCCACTTGTTACTTACACCCAGTTTGAAAAGGAGCCATTAATCATCACCCTCTGAGCAGGATTCTGTAGCCAACTGTGTATCCACCTGACAGTTGTTCTATCCAGCCCATACCTAGTTAGCTTGCTAATCAGAATATCATGGGGCACTTTGTCAAAAGCTTTCCTGAAGTCAAGATATACTATGTCTACAGCATTCCCTCTGTCTATCAGGAAGTTTACCCAGTAAAAAATGTGATCAGGTTAGTCTGGCAGGATTTGTTCTTGACAAATCTGTGTTGGCTTTTAGTTATTACTGCATTGTTTTCTAGGTGCTTGCATAGTGACCGCTTTATAATCTGTTCCAGAATTTTGCCTGGGATTGATGTCAGGCTGACTGGTCTGTAGTTCCCATGATCCCCCCTTTTGCTCTTTTTGAAGATAGAGACAACAGTAGCCGTCCTCCAATCATCAGGCATCACACCCATTTCCCATGATTTCAAGAAAATAACGGATAACGGTTTTGAGAGTTCTTCAGCCAGTTCCTTCAATATTCTTGGATGCAGTTCATCCAGTCCTGGAGATTTGAACTAGTTCAAGGTAGTAAGGTATTCCTTGACTATTTGTTTATCAGCTGCAGTCCTGTCCCCTCCACTTGCAATTCACATTTGTTACATTTGGGTCCATTGCAGCCTTCTAAGGATATTTGGAGTGAAAATCTGGCCCAGGTCTGCCAAACCTCTCTATACCTGGTCTATGGAGTATGGCTATGTCATGCATCCTTTAAATTATGCTACAGGTATCTATTCTGTTTCCTTTTACATTCTTACTTATTCTCATGGGGCTTTTCATTTATTATGGCTATCCTCACACATGTGTAACCTTTTCTAGCTCTGCACCTTTGTGTTGTCTGGGTCAAGAGTACAAACTATTTATTTGGCTTTGCTTCCAAACCTAGACCAAAAATTAGCTCAGAAGCTGTGAGGTAAATATAGGAATTGCCAGTGTGAATGATTTCACCCTGCCATTTCAGAGTGAAACTACACCCTGCTCAGACGATAGCTGCCTCCAATAGCAATTTATTTGAAATATTTCTACACTGTTCCAAAAAACTATCCAGGCAGTGTACAACAGTGCAGAAGAAAACAATTACAAAATAGCATAAAAAGGTTAAAACAGTAACCTCCAACACAAAAATTATAATTAAAAAAACACTAAAATAATTTTGAAATATAGATTTCGAAAAGATCTTAGCATCTTTGCTAAAATCAGAGAGCTCTAAGGATCAAGCAATGATCTGAAGATAGGGTGCACCATGTTACTGGCTTAATATTTGTGCTTTCCTTATCTAAAAGATCATAGTATAATTATGACTACAGTTCTATGTGGCTACAGTTCTTATAATCTACAACGCACAGCTGCCCAGCTGCCATATTCTCACGTGCTAGTCATATGTTTCACAAGATGCAACAGATAATGTACAATGTACCACTACTGAGTCACTTTTTTTCTCTGCTGGGATTTGAGGCTCGACCTAGATAAAAGTAGCCTCATATCCTGTGACATTCCTAAGCCAGCAGCTGTTGATCTGGCAACAAAAGCAGCCACCTGTCATAAAAATCTAGGCCAGCTCACAGTTTTTCTCACCATTCTCTGCAGATGTTCACTGAGAATGTTTTGATTTCATGAAACATGAAGATAGATAAAAGTAAGGAGAAACTTTGACAAACTCATCTGCCTGATCATTGTCCACAAGGTTGGAAAATTAAACTTCATCACATAGTCCATCCTGGCGTGGTCCAGTTAGTGACTGTGTTGGATGAGGGGTTGTAAATATTATTCGCCCCCCCCCCCCAAAAATAACATTTCCAAATTCCAATTTAATCCCATTTACTGGATTCCTTCCTTACTCACTAAGGCTATCATATATACTCAGAGGCAAAGTCAACGCAAAATAGTTTTTTACCCACCCGTCCCCCACCAACACATTCCATATACAGCATCCTGTGCAACTGACAGCTGAATCCTAATTTAACCCTGATGGTGGGAGTTCCACTACACCTTGGAGGAGCAACTACTTTAGAAGGTTGAGGAAAACAGTGAGAATTGCTACCCTGACCCCAATATCTGCTGTCTGCGTCAATAAAGGCAAATCTGGCATCCTCAGGCTACAAGATACTTAACTTGAACAATGTTCTCCTTGAGAGAAACATGATTCAGCTTCTGAGTAAGCAGAGCTATGATGGTTTGTGTAAAGCTGGCAGTAAACCTTCCAATGGCTTCCTTTCATCTGGGAAGCCATCCTTCTTGTGATGTTTGGAAAACAATCCAGGAGGTTTGGATGGCTGCCTCAGGCACCTCACATTTCCTCAACAGAAAATACTTTTAGATTAGACACAAGAAAGTGATTAAAATGTTGTGTTGTATAAGCATCACCTGTGGATATATGCATTTCACTGCATTTACATATGTGTTTTTCGAAGGTATGTCAATACTTTAATATATATATACACATGCTACTGCAACCATCAGCACTTGAAAACAATGTCTTAGTTTTAATTCATTAAAATATAATTTTTTTCTTAAAGAGCTATAATGTCAGTAACCCAATGTTTTAACCTTACTTGACAATTTCATTGTCATATTAATGAAGTTAAGCTGTCTAAGAAGCCATGACATGAGGAGTTGCCCTGGTAAATCAGCAATCCTAATTAATAAGCTAGTGTGTTTTTTTTTTAAAGTTGATGAGCTGAGTTTAAATTCTGCTTAGCTATAATTTGATTTGGACTATACTTGTCACCCATCACACAAGACCTGTATTCATGCTATATTGTACATTTGAGACATTTCTACTGTTGGCTTTTGTTTTATGTTCAGTGCCACATTTAGAAAAAACTACTTTTTGTTTCCTTAATAGTCCCAATGTTTTTAATTAATATTATATATCAAATATATAATATTAATTATTATATATTATTAATATTATATATCAAAGGTGTTAACTCCCCTCCCACACACTAGTTTTCCTCAGAATCAAATGCATCAGGAAACAGGAGGAACTTGTTGATACATAGAACTTAAAACCACTTAGAGGTTCTAGCTTAGGGTATGTTGGCATTGTTGTTGCTAATTTATTACCTAGGCACATGAGGCAGATGGTCTGGAGAGGACAAGAGAGGTGTTCTCCTCACAGTGTAACACAGGCCTCAGTCTAAACTCACTTTAGAAAACAGTAAACCATAGAAAAAGAAATTGTTATTACAATCAATAGATCAGATAAACAGTAGGCCATATGTACATTGTTCCCATCCCAGGGCTAAATGTGCGTAGTGTTCATCTCCAGCAGAATCCATCCTCCACAGAGCAGAGAGTTGGGCTAGAACTTAAATGTTAGTCCTTTATAGGCTGGTCTTCTTCTTTCTCGTTCTTGGAGCCGGGGGCGGGGGCAAAGTGCATTCTTCTGTATTGTTGGATCACAAATCCTATCAACCCTCACTAATGTAGAAAAGGGTGGAGCATGCTGGGAGTTACAGTCCAGCTATGACTGGAGCAATGCTCTTTGCTCACGCCTGCTTTGGTGGTTCCCATGTCTGGGAGTTGGGAAGACAACCTGTTGTGGTTGTGAGCAGGTACATAGTTTGGATGTACTGCTGGATCCAGCTCTACCACTGAAGACCCAGGTTTATTTGGTGGTTTAGGGTGCCTGGGGCCATGTTTGGTTGGCCACCTGGCTATGACCATTCCCGGATGAGGACTATTTGACCACAGTAGTTCACATGATGGTAACTTCCTTTTAGGCATTCCATGTAAGTGCAGAATGTGGCAGTTAGGGTGTGTTCATACAGGGAAATAGATTGAAATTCGGACTGCTTGTGGAGCAGTCCGTTACAATCGATTTCCTGGTGATCACATGACATATGAGGAAATGTGCACCAACCTGGCCTCAGTCTCTACGGATTCTGCTTCTGCTTCTTGGAGCCAGGCTGCAATGATTCCCCAGCAGGTGGAAGGGCTACTTTAAGAGAGTAAAAATGACGCTTTCTGTTGTGATATGGCCTGTGGCTTTGCAGCCGTCTGATGATACCCTTACAATGGTGAAAGAAATATATTTTGGAACCTACTTGGCACTGGTTCTGAAATAATTTCACTGGCTATCAGTATACTTCCAGATTGAGTTCTATTGGGGAATTTTTGGTTATTTTTTTTTAGTTAGAGTGTGAGGTAGAAAAAACAATAACACAAAAAAGTGGAGAGATCACCTCAATCTTATCAGGCCTCCCTTGGGTTTTTTTGCACACAAACTAGCATTTTGTAAAATCACTCTAGAAACATCTAAGATAGAAAAAAGGTATCTTTACTTACAGTTACCATCTCTAGTTACAGTCAGAAGGGAAAAAAGGAGGAAAAACAAGTCTCTAGCACATGGAAGGACCCTCCCTGCTTGTTACTTGGAGGAAGGTCAGAGGAAGAAAAGAACTATCAACAACAAAACAATAGAAGCAAGCAAATAGAAAGAGAGGCTGGGGCTTGCCTCAAATGCCAAAATCGGGGGGGGGGGGGGACTTTTCCAATCAAATTTGTCCTCTGCACTATCACATTAAGCTGTAAAGCCTCCTCCCACTGATATCCAATGTTAGTAAATGCAAGATTGCTATTACCCCAACACGTTCAAGGTGTGGATGATTTAAAACTGTAAATTATTTGGAACCCAGATATTTGAGGGGGGACCTCTCCCCAGGTACAACTACTTATTAAGATCTGCTGGGGAAGCCCTTCTCCATGGCTCACCATTGAGAGTGGCACATTGTGTGGAGATACTGGAAGGGTCTTTCCCACTTGTAGCGCTCCAGTTGTGGAATGCTGTCCCCTCTGAGGCCTGATTGGCACGGACGTTGCCCTTATTTCAGCATGGAATCAAACTCTTGTTCTCCACCTGAAGATTTGCTAATTAGAAAGATTATGGCTTGGTTATCAAGCGTTCATTCTTTTTAATTCTTGTTTTAACTTCTAAAACATTTTGGAGCGTTTCAAAATGTTCTGTTTTAGAGTATTTAAATTGTATTCGTTTCTTTTAATATGATCTTATTGATTGTACCTTTCCACTAAAATCTGTCAACATTGGATGAGCTAGAAATATTTGAATAAACTATGCCAACGACAGCAGCATGACTCCCACTCCTAAATTATATAGCTCCAGTGAAGAAGATTGGATTGAGCAGGAATGGGTTTTCATGTGGAAGGACTGGATGTTCTGGTTAGTTCTTGTGCTCAGAGCAAATCCCTGGGCTCATAATTATTTAATTTTATGTCAGGAATAGGAAACTGGAGGACAGTTTTCTGCCCCCAGGATCTCCCATCTCTGGTTGTGAAAATGTTGGAATGTGTGCATGTCTTAAACATGGCCAGGAGGCTCTGTGGCCTGTTTAAAAGGCAAAATCCTGGAGGCTTTTGGCAATGGCAATCCACCTTTTAAAAATAAAATGGTTTGGAAAACCAGTTTTTGACGGAGGAGTGTGATTGGGTTGGGGGCTGTGTGCCTAGGGTCACACTTTGCTCACTCTGGCTGGAAGTCTATGCATGGTTGTACTAGACTAATGCTGGATTACAGGTTTCCAGTAAAGAAGGACTGAACATCCCACAACTGTGTTGTTCCTGGTGCTATATGATAAGGAGAAAAAAAAATGGACAAGAACTGCAGGGAAGCATCTGAAAGATGCTTAAGATTTTGAGCAAGCCACATAGCTCTGCACTACATGATGCAATTGAAGCAGTGTCAGAATGAACCATTTCACAAGCATCTGTTGAAAACAATCATGAAACATAAAATGAAAGTGTCCATATCTACGTTTCCCTGCTTTGTTGCCCATCATGCTGCTTTGTCCCAGCTTGGCCAGCTGAGCTATCGTTCAATCCATCATTTCCCTCTCCTCAATGTGGTCATTTTCCTTCCTGCATTATACCATTTCCTTTTGTGCTGGTGACTGCTGTTCCTAAATCAGTCACAAAGGGAGGAATGGAGGGGAATGATGAACGACACTCCCTTCCCCATCATGCTGGGCTGATTCTATCAGCAGGCCATGCTGTCCTGGGAAACCAATGGGATCGGAAACAGAGCACAAGTTTCTTTGTGCAGCAGCTCAGAAGAGATGCCATGCCATGCAGTCATTAAGAAATGTCTCTCCAGCCATATTTTTGAGAGGCGCCAAGTGGCAAAACTATGTTTCCCATGAGACCCACTTTGTAGCTCTCTGATGCAAAGAGAATAGCAATTGTTTGGTGAGCATTTATTACTTTCAGCATTGCTACTGAACAATTGCCTGAAAGGGATGAGATAGCAGTGGGTGGCGATACAGCAGAGTTGAGTGGGTGTGGCTGAAGCTTGGAAGGCCAGCAGGTACCAGAGGGGTTGAGATGCTGCTGCAGAACTGAGAGGGTAGACGTTCAGAAGTGTCCCTGAAGGAGAGGTCTGTAAACAGCCACCTATGACTTTTTATTTAGTGAGCTCATTACAGTGACATCTACCACTTACCCTCTGATGTTTGTTTTCAGGGTGATAAGGTCAGATAGACACACAGACAGACACCCTGACTCAGTCTATAGATAAACAAAGACACACGGAGGAATGGCCAGAGGCATGTACCCATAGATTATATTAGCAGTTTTCAAACTTTGGGCCCATGATGTTCTTGGATTATAATTCCTAGAAGCCTGATCATTGGCTGTGCTGTCTTGGGCTTCTGGAAACATCTGGGTTCAAATTTGGGAACCATGGAGGTACTTGCATGGTAGCTTGATGGAGGAGAACAGAGTGACAGAGACCATGGTAATCAGCTACTGGAAACAGCTGATCATTAATTGTCATGCCTGTGCCCATTTTCCTAGCAGGAGTCAGAGGTGAGAGAACACTAATGTGTTCAGCTATCTGTGTGGGACAAGAACAAAGGGAATAACTCTTTCTGGCCCTTGATTCTGAACTACATGAGCCTGAATATATGGGGGGAAATGTGGAAAATACAATCGATCTGGGGCGGGCTTTTTTACATTTTTTCCTGTTAATCACATGATGCAACAGGAAATGGGAATCAGCCTGGAGTCCCACAGCCCCAATCTGTAGCTTTTCTTCCCCATCAGACACTTTTCTACTTTTTAAAAAGTTGAATCCTTTTGCTTCTATTCAAACTGTGTGATCACTTTGAACCAATGCAGAAAGGAAAGCCCAATTGATAGGTGAAGAAATTAAGCTTGTCTCCATGGGTAAGAGTTTTTTTTAAAAAAGCGAATGACATAACTATGAGAAAATTTCAAGGAAGAAGCCTTTTTATTGTTTGTGAGGCAGTTCTTTGTAGTGTTACCACCTGTAGGTCTATATGCAGAATTACTAGCAAAGTGCAAGAAAAGGGGCTCTTTCCTGTTTTCTGTGTGGCCACTTGTATCGCATTCCCTGGTGCAATTTCACAGTAAATTAATTCACATTTCCCTCACTGTGTGGTTGCACCAAGGGATAAAATGGAGATCAAGTTCTGAGGCTTAAAGGAGATGCGGGGTAAGGCACAGTGAATGAAATGAAATGAATGAAAATTTGAATGAAAAATAATGAATGAAAAATTGGGATGTTCTTTTTCTGGGTTAAAATAAGTAATTGCGAAGATCTGTTAGGAGTGAATAGGTAAGGGGACCATCCAAATGCATCTGAAAGCTCAGAAGCAGAACATGGAGATGATGGTTTTTCACAGTTCCTTGTTTTTAATACTTGGTTTCTAGCAGTTCACAAACTGTCTTCCAAGACAGGAGTAGGCACTTTTTGGTTCTCCAGAGGTTCCTGGTCTGCATCTCCAATTGTTCCCCACACTGGCTAGGGCTGAGGGCAAATATTGTCCAACAACATCTGGCAGATCACACATCCCCTATCCTGACTCTAAGAATCTATTGAATCCAGCCTTTTGTAGCCTAGTTCTCTCCAGATGTGTTAAGCTCGAATTTCCATAATCATTAGGCGGTGTTGTAACCCAAAATGTCTAGAAGGATAATATTACCTTTGAAGAGAAGCAATTAGGATTTTAAATCAATGCTTCTTTCTCATTTTGCTAATTGGCAGCCTTGTGGGACTGCTTTAATGCAAGGTCTGTAAACTGGAAAATTATGTTCAGCCCTATCTTCCTATGCTCCCCATCAACTTGAAAAGCAACTCCACCCAACTTTCCCCAACAAAATAAGATTACATCTACAGAGTGGAAAGGGAAAACAGGTGAAAACACTGATCAATTCATTTGTCACCTTCTAATTGAAGAAACATAGGAAACTCACCTTGTATTGAGTCAGACTATTGGTCTGAATATTATTTATATAAGGACTAGTAGCTGCTCTCCACTGTATTTCAGCCTGTGTCCTAGACCTAATTGCAATGCCAGAGGTGGAACTGGAGATGTTTCACATGTAATCCATGTGAGCTACCACTAAGCTAAATGGCCTGCAAACACTTGCAGGAAGTTTACAAGCAGGGTATTATGGCCACAGTGTCCTCTTGTTGTTTGTCTCTAGCATTTGTTATTCAGAGGAATCTGGCCTCTGAACCATGTAGATTAGCTATTGCTGGCTGGTGAATGGCTTTCTTAGCCATTCTGGGGATAGGGGTGGGAGGAGTGTGCCTGGAGGGGTTGCAATTGAACAGAGGTATGCAGGGTGGGACTTGCAACAGCTTCCACTTTGTGAAGCATCAGCTGCCTTGTTAAAACACCTGACATCTTATGGCCTGAGAAACACAAGCTTTCTGTAATCACAGGCTCAGAATACATGTAGGCCTTAAAATAGAAGCTGGCAAACAGAGCTTGCTTTAGAAAACGCAGGTGTGGGCTTTGACCTTGCTTTAGAAGTGATGCAGTGCTCTTTCTTTGCTGTAGTGTTGCACTCTTGCTGAACAAGGATAATGTGAGTCTGGCATACAGCCAGAAGATAGGCAACTTTCTTGTCACTAGCATATCCTAGCTTAATAGATGCAGTAGCAACTGTGTGAAACTCAAGTAAGCAAATAAAATGCAGCAAGAGTAAATATGTCGGTCTAATTCCTAAACTCAAGGCTGCCCTTTAAAGAAAGAAAAAGGGGGTGACTGGAGGGTAAATAAGTAGTATTTTCTGTTACAGAGTTCTGAGCTTTTGGTCAAATCCCTCTAGCTGTGCAGCAGAAGTTCAGGATTTCACAGAGCAGAATAGATTCAAGTTTCCTAGATTAGTCCACCCCTTTTTCTCATTAAAAGGCACTTACTGTTTCAATAATTCACTCTACATTAGTAGAAAGAATAACAACTATTTTGTTTACTTATAATTCTGATCAAACAGCAAACTGACAAACATAACTGCCCTCAACAACAGACTTCAACAGACTAAACAGAGGGAAAAAGCACTCAGCAGAGAAGCAGGGCTCTCTCTGAAATAAAAGGCAGGAAGGAATGATTGGTTAGTGCTGGATAGATTAACAGCCACCTCACCCCAGAAAGATTCTTCCCAGCCAAACCTATTAAAGGCAGCATATGAGGTTCCAAAAACTCCAACATGTTCTTTCTTCAGGTAACCATGTATATATAGTTCCTGTTCTGGGAAAAGCAGAGGTTCTATTAGGGCCACTGAAAAGCCAGACTCACAAGGTTCCAATGATGACAGAGTAAAACTCCAGGAGGAAAGTTAGTAATACTACAGCATCAGTAAGGAACCATATTAAACACTTGCAGGAGGTTTGACAAGGCATGCCTATGACAAAGTTCCAATTGCAGTATCCAAGTCTTCACCACAAGAATATGCTTGTGTGATCATCTGTAGAAAAAGTCCTTTGTATGCTCTCAGGACTTGGAGCTGCCTGGGAACATGGAACTACCCTACCTATGTCCAGTAGGAGTATACAACTTGCACCCCTTGGTCTAATTTAAAAAAAACACTCTGCTACCCATGTTTAGGCCTCTAGCAAGGGCAATCACTTATTCCCTGGAAGCCTGCTGGGCAGGAAAGGGTGGAAAAGACAAAGCTTTGCCAGAAAGAGAGAGAAGGGGTGGGATCCTACCAGAGACAGGAAAAGTCACTTTTTTAGACTACAGTTGTCACAATTCCTCAGCAAATGTGTAAGCTCATTACTACATTGCACCTGCTTTCTGCTTTTGGCATATGGGAACCTGCATTGTATAGATTTGTTTGAGGGGGAGAACTAGCAGCTGGATGGTCCTTCTTCAAAGTCAATGCTTAGAACTAGAGGTATTCCAACTAATACTGCAGTACAGCTTCTCAGATAGGGAGATAAAAGTGGGGTGTGTGTGTATAAAGTATTAGGACAGGGCGGCAAAACCAGAAGCTTCCTCTGTTTTCTGCCACACCACAGTTATGGCTGGGAAGGAAGCAGAACAATACTTTTCTAAGTGTATGCATTCTCTACAGTTTGGGAAAATTAGTTTTTTGGAATACCACACTCATAATTCTGGCTATGCTGTTTTAATATATTTTGAAATTACAGTAGTTCCCAACCTTGGTTAACCCAGGTGTTCTCGGACAGCAATTCCTAGAAACCGCCATCATGCTGGCCAGAGTTTCTGGGAAATGCAGTCCAAGAACACCTGGGTTACCCAAGGTTGGGAACCACTGGTCTAGAAAGTAACTTTTCCATGTTCTATCTCAGTAAACTTTTATGGTGCTTCAAAATTATTATCTCCACAATCTGATTCAAGTGAGGTTGAAGGAAAAAGAAGGTAGGTTTAATTTCATGCGTGAAAGCTAATGGGGGAAGTTTTGGTTTATCGTGGAGATGTTGCAGTTGATGAGTTCACCACCACTCCAGCTTATTATTGGTTACCAACCCAAATTTGAATGATGAAATGTACTATTTCCTGCCTAGGTCATTGGCTCTACCCTTACTTTCTATGTAGAGACTCAAGCCAGTTTCTAGTTTTTCTCCCTCAGCCCTGCCTGAAATACTACAGGGACAGGAGGCAGTATACCGTTTATACTGCAGTCTTTAGCTTTACAGTGCACGGCTCATAGCTTAAACAGCACAGGCCTTGAATCCACTGGTATTTAATTCAAATCAACTGTGAGCATTTACTGGAGTAATTGTAAGAACACAGACTTCACTATGGATTGAAAAAACAGACTATTAACTGCTACAGGAGTTTGCCGGCCAAAATCAAGTACAATCGACCTTCCTTTTTTAACCTTCCTCCAGCAAATGGTCTACACTCAATCTGTTTGGGAAAGCAGATAATATCAGAGTTGCCCCACTTCCAGGCAAGAAAGTGTTGTGTTTTTGTGTACAAACCCTTTCACTCCAAACATTGTTGGTAACTGATGTCTAAATCTTCTTTGGAGTCCAGGAAGTAATGCTCACAGTCAAGGAACACAGTGTAACCAAAAAACCCTGCCACACAAATATTTTCCAAGTCAACAAAACCAAAGGCAGCTTCCAGAGGCAGGACCCTAGCTCTTCCACTGTAAACAAGAAGATATTGCACTAGCCCCCCATGTATGTTCATCCTGATATTTTTTCTGTCCATACCAGTGTGTGTAGCATATCACTGTGGGTGGGAAAGTGGGAACATTAAATTCACTGGAGTGGCATTCTGCCAAATAAAATAAAATCTAAGCAATCTTTTAATTTTTTTAATTCTTGTTTAGTTGCAACCATGTACTTATCTATTTAAATGTGACTGCCTTTTTACTACAAACTCAATTTTTAATTCAATGGGTAATTTAAAAGTATTTAATTAGCTAAAACATGGTGCTAAAATGGTGACTTCCCCCCCTCTTCATTCTATTCAGTAATAAAGTTTTTATAACACTTCATAACAATGTCACAGCACTTTCATTTAAGTTACGTTTTACTAACATTTTGATATTTAAAACAGTGTGGTGTAGTGGACAGAGTGACGGACTAGGACTTAGACCTGGGTTCGAATCCCTGCTCAGCTATGGAAACTCACTAGGGGTGTGGCACTGGAAAAAACACTCCTTAAATTTCACACTCACCTTGCAAGCCCTATTAGGGTCGCTATAAGTCCATTCCAACTTCAAGGCACGTAACAAAAATACCTGGAAGCACATTCTATGATTAATAAAATATTAATAGTCTACTTGCAGAAGGCACAGTGGGCTATCAAACGCTCAACCTCTGGCTCCACAACCAGATACCTAAACCACTGAGCTATCTAGTCAACTGGCATGAAATTTTACCCAAAGAAAAATCTAGCCCTTGGCATTAAAAAAATTCTTCCACCCCCATGAACCTTTTCAGTGATTTTTTTAAATTGTGTGAATTAAATATCTCTAAAATACGTCAACCTTTATTTCTGAAATTATACTTTTATTTTATGCATAATTATAGTCTGAATTACACCAGATTTTAATGCTAGCAATCTAGTTATCAGTGTGAAGAACAGCTAACTAGCACTTCTAGTATTCTACAAAAGTCATGACTAGGAAATTTTGGGCTCAGTCTTGAAATATTATAAAATAGTCCTGAGTTGCAGAAAATAATCTTTCAAATATTTTTTTGAAATGAAGAACACCTTTGTAAAGGAAAAAAAAACTGGCTTAGTTGGAAGGTGGTATCACAAAGTAACTGCCTGACGGACTACCTGAATGTTAGGGGTAGCAGAACTGCTGGGTTATTGCTGAAGGGATGGGATAATAATTAAAGAACAGCAGATGGAAAGATGAGCTGACCTCTACCCCTAATTTTTCTTCCCCAGCTGCTTTATCCCACTTGTTTTTATCTTCTGATTGTGCTTTAAAGTTAGAAGCAAAAGAAATAACTCCTGTTGGGAAAAGCAGTGGAGGATGTGAGGAAGAAAATGATTCCGTTCCCATTTCCTGCCTGCCTGTGCTAAGCTTTAAAATTCTTCTCTCAACATACTGTACATGAAATCAACAAAATCCAAAGGTTCATCCACCACGGAGAGCTATTTGAAGCATCTTAGTGTACAATCCCACACCACCTCTTTGAATTTCAAAACTACTGTTTGTTTTGTATATCCACTCCTGCCCTGCTATCTACACATCCAAAGTTTTTATTTGCAGGACATTCTGTTTTTCCCATCCATACAGAGGAAGAAAAGAACATCTTCTCATAATGCTCCATTTCCTTCTTCTGTCCTCTTCCACTGGCAATTTCTCCACCCTGTTGTCTTTTTCACTCCCTTTCCCTCCATCTTTACCATTCCTCTCTGCACACCCCCTTCCTGCCCTGGTACCAAAATTGCTCCAAATGGCAGTCGTTCTTTTTGTTGTAGGTATCTGTTCACCTGGAGTAGGAATTGGCAAGCCACTCCAGTATCTTTGCCAAGAATACCCCATGAACAGAAACAAAAGGCTAAAAGATATGACGCTGGAAGATGGGCCCCTCAGGTCGGAAGGCGTCCAACATGTTACTGAGGAAGAGCGGAGGACAAGTACAAGTAGCTCCAGAGCTAATGAAGTGGTTGGGCCAAAGCCGAAAGGACGCTCAGCTGTGGACGTGCCTGGAAGTGAAAGGAAAGTCCGATGCTGAAAAGAAAAATACTGCATAGGAACCTGGAATGTAAGATCTATGAACCTTGGTAAGCTGGATGTGGTCAAACAGGAGATGACAAGAATAAACATTGACATCCTGGGCGTCAGTGAACTAAAATGGACAGGAATGGGCAAATTCAATTCAGATGATTATCATATCTACTATTGTGGGCAAGAATCCCATAGAAGGAATGGAGTAGCCCTCATAGTCAACAAAAGAGTGGGAAAAGCTGTAATGGGATATAATCTCAAAAATGATAGAATGATTTCAATACGAATTCAAGGCAGACCTTTCAACATCACAGTAATCCAAGTTTATGCACCAACCACCAATGCTGAGGAGACTGAAAATGGCCAGTTTTATGAAGACTTACAACACCTTCTAGAACTGACACCAAAGAAAGATGTTCTTCTCATTATAGGGGATTGGAACGCTAAAGTAGGGAGTCAAGAGATAAAAGGAACAACAGGGAAGTTTGGCCTTGGAGTTCAAAACGAAGCAGGGCAAAGGCTAATAGAGTTTTGTCAAGAGAACAAGCTGGTAATCACAAACACTCTTTTCCAACAACACAAGAGGCGACTCTACACATGGAAATCACCAGATGGGCAATACCGAAATCAGGGAGTGAGCTCCCGTCGCTTGTCCCAGCTCCTGCCAACCTAGCAGTTCGAAAGCATGTAAATGCAAGTAGATAAATAGGTACCACCTCAGTGGGAAGGTAACGGCGTTCCGTGTCTAGTCGCGCTGGCCACGTGACCACGGAAACTGTCTTCGGACAAAACGCTGGCTCTATGGTTTAGAAACGGGGATGAGCACCGCCCCCTAGAGTCGGACACGACTGGACTAAATGTCAAGGGGAACCTTTACCTATCTTTAGAAACATACAAAGGAAGCAGCTTCCTTATACTTCCATGCAGATAAGTGCCTTTCTCTCTGTTTATGATGAGGTGGAAGCTGCAATCTCCTATTAAAAGAGGCATACTTCACTGCATCTTGTTTTGGGAGAAAGACCCTTTCTCTCCCTGCCCCCATCCACAAAGTGTAAGTGGTTTTAGTAACTGGAAATGACCTTGAATCATGTCTGGTATATGGGAAGGCTTTTATGGCCCTGGGATACCCAAAACACACAGAGCTTGCCCACTTCCAATTTAAGAGAACAGTTTAATGATTTGTATTATGCAAACTTTATAGCACTGTCTTATGTGGTCAATCCTAAAAGTTTAGAGATCAAATGTTTATGAGCTACAAATTACAGCATAATACCTTTGTCACACCACAAATTAATTAGCCAGTTTGCTTTAGCTTTTAGTACATTTCACAACCATTTGAGGCTATAAATGTGACTGCCTGTCACTTCAACTCAGTTCAGGAGCAGAGGGTCAGATGAAGCACAGCTGCTCTGTATAATTCTGATGCTAACAACATCCTCAAACCTTTCAGCTTTCTTGTTTCATAACTCATGAAGCTTGATATGTGGTTCTATTGGTTGGTGGAAATCACTATTTTGAATGAGTTCAAAGTGAAATTTCACTTGTCTTTCATAACCTTCAATGGAGATTCTTTCATTCAGCCCATGGAACCTAATTTTAAAAAGGGGGAGGGAGAAGGAAAAAAGCAACAATTTTCATGCCAATCTCCATCAGTTATCCATTGCTAAAATGTACATAGTGCAGTGACAACCTGTTAGGTCCTGTAGGTTTAACTTAGTAATGAGACTGATATAAGTCCCACTGATTTTGGTGTGTCTATGAAGCCTGGACTGAATCCCACGCTTCTGTATTTGAATTAGTGATTTATTGGTTGCTGTGTTACCATTCTGCTAAAATAAATACTGTTAGCTTTCTTTGGTACCTTTGATGTAATGGTTAGATTATGAACAATGTAATGTTATAGCCATCCTTGTTGAGTCACCTATCTCTATATCCCATCTCTACAGAGGAACCAATAAATTACTAATTCAAAATACAGAAACATAAGGCATCGATAAGTGTCCTGAAACATACATCCCACTCCTCTTTCAAAGGCATGCTTGAACAAAATTGTTTCCTGCCATCTAGAAAGAAAGAGGCAAAGGAATGTTTTTCATCAGAATATGCTTTGGCACCAAGTCCAGGTGCCAATACCAACAATGATATTTCCCTCACTGTCACCCACACCAATTAAACTTGTTTTACAAAGTAGTTATGAAGGGTTTGCAATAATTCATCCCCAAGATTGTACAAAGAGTGGTGCACACTCTAGCCTATGCTTGGACTTCTGGCTATTTGCATAGCAAAACAAAAGCTAACAAGTGGGAAAGATCTATTTGGATTTATACATCTGGGGTAACTACACAGGCTTGGTCCAAGACATTTTGTTGCCTTGGACAAAGCAGCAAATACATCCCACCACAGACCAAGGCCTATGGTACCATAAGGCAATGAAGTTAATTTGGCACCCAAGTAAGAAAATCTTCCCAACAGCATAATCACAATAAATTCAGTTATGAATATTTTGCTGCCAATCAGGCCTCAAAAGGAAAAGCATTCCACAACTGGAGCACTATAAGGGAAAAGTCCCTACCCATGTCTCCACATTATGAGTTTTTGCATTGGTGTAACATAACTGACAACAATTAGAAAATATCATCAAGTTTAAGGATGTGTCACTGGAGACCAAGACCAAGTTCATCCACACTCTTGTATTTCTGATCACCATGTATGGGGGTGAATGAAAATGAAAAAATGAGGACAGTAAAGAAAGCTGATAGGGGGGAAAATGATTTGTTTGAAATGTGGAGCTGGAAGAGAGCTTTGCAGATACCTTGGACTACCACAAAGACAAACAAGTGGTCTAGATCAAATCAAGCCCGAATTATTTTTGCAGGTAAAAAGGCTGAAGCTGAGGCTGTCCTACTTAGGGCGCATAATGAAAAGGCAGGATTCTCTAGAAAAGACAATAATGCTAGGAAAGGTGGAAGGCAGCAGGAAAATAAACCCTAACAGCCTGAAGCATTTATTTCAGAAATAAAGACAAAAAAATGTTACCTTTCCTCTGGGACTGAATTTCCAACAGTGAAATTACGGAGCATTCAGACTTGTAGTCCAGGCAATGCAAAAGCAGTAAGAATCTAAGTCTAGTTCAGGTCTACAAGAGATGTTTTAGGGTGCAACTAGATGGCCAAACTGTCCCAGGCTGGATTGGGTTGGAGCAGGCTAAACAGGATCACTTTGAGGTGCTATAAATCATTGGGGACAATCCTTGCTTGTGAAATCAGGTCGTTCTGGAGTAGGAAACCATTGTGCATCTCAAGCAATCCTATTTAGCATATTCCACACTAAAGGGAAAGGTAAAAAATGAAAAAAGCCCACAAAAGATCCTCATCTGTGGAGAAATAGGGAAAAGCTGCCATGTTTAAACCTTTACTTCTAAGTGGCAAAGTCCCGAATTGGCTTGCCAATCAACCAATTCCACACTGGATTATAAATGATTTTAAAAGTCCCAAAACTTTTGCATACTCTTCTGGGGGGAGTGAGAGGAAGCTTTTAATTTATTAATAAGTGGTTAGATCCTGAGTGGCTAAGCACAGTGACAGCTAAGTCATCTGCTTTGGTTCAATACTGGCAATTGCAAATGCCAGAACTGAACTAAAGAATGAGCCTGCTTACATTAAAAAAAAAAAAAAAACAGTAGCCCCTGCCAGGGACCCAAAAAGGTGTGGGTGTGCATGAATAAGTGTCAGGCTGTTTCACTGCCATACATCATGCAGTTGCTGGAAAAAAGGAGTGAACCAGCCCATTCTCAAAGAGGACCATAGTGTGGGGAAAAATGCTATCTGACTGCATCCTTAGATCCAAATTTACTAGTAAAACAGTCAAGTGCCTGATCTTGTGTTTTTATTAAGAAATGTTCAGCAAGAATACTTTACCTTGGTAAATCATTGGCACCAAAAATCACTGGATTAAATCGGTAAATGGCATCTGTGAGACTGCCATAGTGTCTGCTATCAGTGTTTCCAACACAAATACCTAGAGAGAGAAAACTCAGTATAACAAATGAAATTGATAGTATTTAAGTCAGGGGTCTCAAACATGCGGCCCGGGAGCCATTTGCGGCCCACCGGACGATAGTTTGTGGCCCCCGCCTTGCCTCCCCCCCCCGAAGCACCCACGCGTCCTCTGCTGTCAAGTCGCTCCCGGCCTGTCCTCGAAGAGCACCTCCAAGCCGCCAACAGCAGCTGCCGCTGCCGCCACCGCTTCTTCCAGGGAAGCGGCTCTCTTTCTCTCTCGCACCCCCAGCACCAGCCCGGCCAGCAGCCGCCTCAGCACCCGGCGGTGCTTCCTCCTCCTCCTCCTCGTCCTGCTTCAGCCGCCTCGGCTCTGGAGGCTGCCTGGGCTTGCCTCGCAAAGTTTGCTCCTCTGTCGTGGTGGGGGTAGCTGCTGCTGCTGAGTGCGCCTTTTTTTTAGGGGGGCCCTCAGAGGAAGGTTGCCGGACCTCCGTGTGTGTTTGTTTGTTTGCATGCGCGTGCATGTTTCCTCAAGAGCACAGACTAGAGGAAATTAGTTCTCTAGCTAACTTTGTGTTGCATTGGGAATAATATGCCCAACCTTCCTTAAAAGCTTTGAAAACTCTCCACTATATATATACAGGAGAGGCTGGACAAAAATAAACATTTTAAGACTCAGAACTATGTCCATTAAATATTAAATAATATTAAACATTAACACTTTATTCAGTAGATTATTTTGAATAAGATGGAAAGGCTCATAGTTTTATACTTGAAGGAATTCTGAAGTACAACATACTAAATCTAGCAGAAAAGATACATTAAACGAAGGAAACAAAAAGCAGCCACCTCTCCTGATTTGCATATGTGAAGTTAGATATTAAAGCCATGGTTGCCAGTACTGGTTGCCACTTTCTGATTGCTGTTGTTTTAATGCAACTGTTTAAAACTGCCACATACCTTAGGTCAGAAAGAGGCAACAGGAGAAAACAAACTGTTCTCAGTCATTAACAGTGTGTGAGCTGGGTGTATGTGTTGCAGGTGTAGTTGGGAAGAAAGAAAACATTTAAAAAATGGAAACAACATAGCAGCTGGTGAATGGAAATGGAAGAGGAAGTCAAAAATAAGCATGCATTTCCCAATACCTGGAGCTGTGCTGCCAACATCTGGAAAAACATCCAGGATGGCCTGGCGGAAAACCTGCACACCAAAGGTCTGGTCATCCCAGGGGCTAACTGGTAGTGGATCAAAGGCATCCCCTGTTTCTATCTCCACTCTCTTATCGTCAATTGTTTCATCTATTATTTCCAGGACCTAAGAACACACCCAAAGGAACAAATAAGCCAAAGCACCACAGTAGTTAAAATTACAGAATTAAAGCGTTCCCGGCTCTGTGTCAACTCTGCAAACTAGCTAGAGCTCTCCAAATAAAGATACACAATCAAGACAAAAGTCCTTGAAGGGCCTCATGGTGACAGCGTGCTTTCCTCTTACGCAATGGGATCAGTAGTGCTGTAAGTGAAAGTTCTTTCCAGGCAATTAGTTTTCGGTCATTTCCTCAAAAAGACCTTTCATTTAGGTAAACCTCTTCAACACAGATACATCCACCATGTACAAAACACTTAGAGGTATTAAATAAGTGGGGATGGGGGGAATGACAGGACAAATCATCCAGTTGCTAGGTTATTAACTTTAGAATGGGAAATCAACTTTTGTCACCTTGATTTCCTGACTATCAATTCAAGTTTTATAGTGGTGCCTCGACTTACGAACGCCCCTAACTACAAACATTTCGACGTACGAGCAGCTCTGCTCGCAAAATTTTGCTTCGACTTGCGAGCAGAGCTTCGACCTAAGAACAGAAAAAGGCAGGGGAAAAAGGCAGGAAATTCAAACCGTTGGTGGTGAAGAGGCTGCTTCTTTGTAGCTCTTTCGCCCCAACGGTTAGAGCAGGGGGTCAGGGAAGTTTTTTACTCCTGCGGTGCAGGAGGAGGAAGGAGAGGCGGGGGGCGGCTCCGGATCACCGTGGGGCGCAGGAAGCCGGTGTGCTCCCTGCCCATCCCTGGCGCGGGTCTACTCATGAGTAAGGCCCACCGAAGGCGCGGGTCTACTCATGAGTAAGTGCGGCCGAAGGCGCTGGGCTGAGGCGCGCGGGGTCGGAGGGGCTCCTCCGTGGATGGGGCGGGCAGCGGCAGCGCAGGAGGAGGCTCCCCGCTGGGGAGTGAGTGCCATCGGAGGAGGCTTCGGTCTGCCTGGTAAGGTGCTGCTTTTTCCTTTTTAGAAACTTCTGGGTGGGTTTTGCAGGGTGGGTTTCGGCTGAGGGGGGTTATGTTTCTGTGCTGTGTTGTTTTTTGTAGTCCCAGCGTGGGGATTGCTTGATGTTTATTTTTGGGTTTTGGTGTTGTTGTTTTTTTGCAGCCTTCGGGGCTTGCTCTGTTTATTTTTGGTTGTTTTTTTTAAAGCCCCAGCGCCTTCCGATGGGGCTTTCTGTGTGCTTTACATTTTTTTTGGTATTTTTTTAAAATGCTGGAACGGATTAATCCCGTTCCCATGCATTTCAATGGGAAATGGTGCTTCGACTTACGAGCATTTCGACTTAAGAACACCATTCCGATACGGATTAAGTTTGTAAGTCGAGGCACCACTGTATCTTCAGAAAGAAGAAAGTATTCCATAACAGCAATTCCCTACTGTAAAAAGGGAAGAGACACAGCATACCAGACTTGCCCAGGATACTCATTCCATATCATACATTTGACATGATTTGGAGTGTTCCCTTGGTGGAACCATGATGCTGGGCCATGATTCTCAATGGGCAGACCACAGGTGGTATAGAATCCATCTTATACCACTAGACAGATATTAAGAGTTTAGTTTGCCCCCACAAGACCAACCACCACCAATCAAATGGATGGAATGTTGTCCCTTCTACTCTTAGCCGCCCCCTGGGCAAACTGGCACTTCTATACCTAAACTAGAAAGATGCAAGAGAGCAATCCAACTGTAAGAGCAGGAAGTCATATGCAAAAAGAGGAGTCTCACTGAATTGCTGTCTGTGCCTTTTTTGAGTTTTAAATTAACTTCTGCCCACCCAATCTTAGTACAATGTGGAGAAACTGAGAACCAGCACCATATCAGAATTTACTCCTGGTGGCCTATACTGGTCTTTCATAGGATATTTCTTTCCTCTCCTGGCTTTTGCCACACTGGAAACTTGAGTGAAAAAAGGTTGTTGTTTTTTCCTTTTCATCTTGCTGAATCATCTTTTTGGGCACAGAAATTTGCTCTTTACCTTCCTCTCTGGCATCACACAGCTATTCAGCATGGATGCACAATTTTTTATGGTCTCAACAGCTCCCTCAGGTATTGGTAGAGCTTACACATGCATGCACATACATATAGACACATTATTTGCTCCTCAGCCCATAGCACATAAGAACAGTGAGGTTTAAACGTAAGCCCGAGATCAAGGGATATCTGGTGTAGGATGGTGGCTGGGCGGGGTGCAGATAAAAGTCCCCAGTGATCACCATTGAGAGGTCTCTTTCTCTGTTGCTGCTAACCATGGGGAAACAGTGACATCAGGGTTTCTTCTCATCTCAGGGGTAATGAGCTGGCCTGCAGGGAAAAGTGAGTAGGATCCTGCCAGCTTTGTTGGGAGAGGAGAGTGAACTAGGGGTTCTTCCAGAGGAGACATTTGTACTACCTTGTTCTGTTTTCCTTTTCACTGCTTGATTATGAGAAAGTGTGGGATTTACTTAGAGATGCTGGGATTTGTGGCCAAAATGGGTTTCCACAAAAAATGAGTAGGGAACTGTGCAGCTCCAAAAGGCACTTAAATATCAGTCCCTCTGGTCAAAATCAACAGGCTTTGCCATTCCAGCTCTGTGCACTCCTGCACATTGAGTAAGAGGCACAGCTATAGGTCTCCCGAATCATTCTTGGCAACCATAGCTATGGGCTGTGAACTCTGCCCCAGCTCCAGCTTCTTGATGCTGCTACTACAGCACCACTTCTTCCTTTGCCAATCAGCACTTCATTTCCTCCCTCCCAATTCCCTGTTTGTTTTGTTGTTGGTAGACTAGGGAAGCACCATAGTGCTAAATCACAACCATCATCGGCCTGTTTTTGAATGCAGGGCACAAAGGTCTTTCAAGAAGGAAAAAGGGAAAAGAGGGCAAGCTTTGGACTGGGAAGGGAAACATCATAAAATAAACCAGGTTTGGAAGAGATAAAAAGGTGCAGAAACACAAAGGGAGAAAAAAAACATATGTCTACACCTGCATATACTGATGTAAGAGGAACATTGTCTTGATGACAGAGGGTGGCTCCACCTTAAAATCAGGGCTCATCAGAAAATTTAAAGGGGTACAAATGTGCCAACTAGAAGAATTTCCAATTCAGTTTTACAGCATTTTCCAGTCAGACTCATTGCCAGACCCAGGAGGCCACTTCAGAGCCCCAGACTAGCCTATGACAAACTCAAAGATTAAGCATGAAGGCTGAATGAAACCATAACACACATATTCAGAGTACCTGGTCAACTGTTTGAGCTGAATGAATGCGGAAATTCACAGTTGCATTTGCTGATGGTGGAATAACATTTGACTAGAAAGAAGCAAAGGGAGAAAAAAAGGATATATTATTCAGAATAGTATCTTCAAGCAGTGACAAACCTTAGGCCTAAAGCTTAGGTCTGCTGCCAGTAATTTCTGAAGCCATTACACAATCCTTACTTGGTCTGTGGCATCCTATCAATTTTAAATCAGCCTTGCAAATTACAGGTTCAGGGAGAACAACTAATCCCCTACCCTTCTTGCCTGAAGCGCTGCTGTTCCCCTCTATCTCTGCATTGCCACGGAAACAAGCAGCCCCATTCTTCCTTTTAGCAAGGAAGGAACCTGTCAGATACACATGCACTGGTTGCAGTGCTGATCTATGCTGGATGGGACTAATAAGCTTACTTCCTCTACAAAAGAGTTGGCAGAGTTGTGCTCAGCTTCTCTTCTGCCTCAGTAAACCTGGGTTTACTGAGCTGCTGCTGAACAAGCAGCTTCTTCTGTCATATAGGAAGGGCTGAAGTTTGTGTTCTAAAAAAAGAGTTTTCAGCTGCTCATGAACTGAATTCCCTATACCTAGAAAATCCTGGAAAGGGTTGCCATTGAGTCAAATTTGACTTGACAACATGCAACTATTATTATATGTTCAGATATATTATATATCATATGTATTATATATGGTCTGCTCCAATCATGGAGTGTAGGGAGGATGGGGCAGCAAAGAGAATATAATCAGGGGTTGCTAAAGCTTCTTTTGGTCTACATGTCTCTCTCCTGCAGTTCAACCCGTCCACCAAATTATCATGTTTCCTTATCCAGCTTCTGTAAGTGAGCTGGAATGGAAGAAGCTGGAAGGACAGCTTACAAGGTCAATGTCTAGTCATATAATTCTTTAAACGAAATACCTACTTCACAGGTGATGGGGCATTTAACAGATGAAAGTCTGCCACAACATGCTCTTGTTCCACCACTAGGTGTCACCATTTAACTAGCACAGCAAGTGACAGAGGCTTAACCAAGCAGGATTTTCTGAAGGACATACTTAGAATACTGAATAACGATATCTATTTTCAGTGTCTGTTCATTTATTAGACTAACAAACCATTTCCATGGTTTGAACAATTTCAGGGCCTCTTCATGTATTATTCCTTCACTGATAATCAGACTGAATTGACTAAAATTTTGGTTAAACAAATTTGGATCCCAACTCTTTGATGGAGGCCTTCCATGCGGCTGCGTTGCCTCCCCCCAACAAACACAAACCTTAGATTTCAAAAAAAGCAATGAGGGGAAAGGGGGAAGTAGATTGCTTGGCAGTTCTTTGTTTGAAGAAATGGGAGATGAATTCCAAAATGCTGCTTGGAGAGGAGTCTCCAACCAACCACCCCCACAATCCATTCGCATACTGCCTCTCAACTCACCTTAAGAAAACTTGTCTGGCATGAACAGCAGCTATGCCATGAAACTTTGAGACTCTAATACATAATTTTTCTGAACTATACACAAGTTTTTTGTGCCTGATAAAGATGAATTATCATTGAAAGCTAGCTAGCTACTTGATTTTTTAAGTGGTCCAATAAAGGTTCTGCTTACTCCTGCATTTGTATTGTTTTCTTTGTGGTGAGGGGGGCACATGGCCTGTCATCTGATCTTCAGCTTTCTATGGAACTTTTTTAATGGTAGTATAGGTTGCCAATTATGCAAATATCTCTTGAAGCAAGACTTTTGTTTAACAACAACTCTGTCAACTTGCTGTTTTCAACTCTATGGTCAATAAAGCGCACATACATATCCCCGTTCCTGTACCAGCATCTCTTCCCAAGTACATTTATGCAGAATACTGCTTTCTTTTCTTACAAATGAAGGGAATGACTGAGGCTAGCTCTTACGTAAAGCTTTCTGCCCCACCAGTGATTCTGATAACCATGAACAATAACCGATATCATGCTATATACAAGACTGAGGGCCTATTCACATGGACTATTTGAATTGTTTCTTTTTCCTTCTTTTTTTAGTATCAATATACTTGTATGTATAGTCACGTGGTATATATACCACTGGGCCTGTTCACATTGCTGTCAGTTCAACTGGTACATTTCTTGCTATTTGTACTGGTTCTGTAGGCTACAAGTGCAATCTCATATGAACTGATTCATTTGTTTCTGCATCCCCACTACCCTATATTTTTAAAGTACATATCGCTAAAGCAGCATGCCATTGTCCTGTTGCTTCCAACTGTTAGTCGATGTGCCACCTGATGGGATGTCACTAGATAAATGTAGTCAGCAGATAAATGTAGGGCAGCACTAAAGGACTTGAATCATAGTTGAAAAGCTGGGGGGGGGGGGGATTGACTATAAGCCATACACAAGTGGGGCGATGGGCACAATAGGGAAGACATTTGCTAAGTGATATATTGGTAAACTGCTATAGAAGAAAAATATAAAAGAAAAAAAGTATTTTATCGCTAAGCATTAAATATATATATTTAAAGGGTACAAACACGGTGGCATGCTAGTGAAGTAGCCACGCGTCATGTAAACGGAAATATATAAAATGATTTAAATAGCGGCAGAATCGGTATGACTGGGGTTCTTTTGGTATGTGTGACTGCACCCTTAATCTACATTCTAAATTCATGAGCAGGGTATACTGAACCTGGAAAAACAACCTGCTATTCAAGAAAAAGGATTATATTCCTGTACCTTGGTATAAGTAACCCGAAAAGGGAGTTTATAGATAAAATGCAGATTCTGTTCACAAAAAGTCCAGATTATTTGTATAACAGTACCTTGACTCCTGCATGAAACATGGTGATTGCAGTGGTGGTCCGAACAAGAGCATTAGTGGCAGGCTGTCGCTCAAGAAATCTGCACAAAGATTTAGAGGATCAAAAATTTCTTAAACAGTAATAACAATATTTTAGAACAATATACTATGTGCATTTGTTTCTTTTCTTTTTTCTTTCCTTCTTCTCTCCCCCAGGAGAATGCGAGGAAGCTTTCAATGTCTCACACTCATGAAGCACCTTAAGCAAAGTAAGGAGAGGAGATGAGAGGGGATTTTTTTTGTATTTTTTTCTTTTTTCCCTTCATTTTCACTTTAAAGGGAAAGAAGGGCCAAAGAGGGTCATTTGAGTAGTAGTGTGGTTGATCCTTGCATGTGGATGCAAGGATTGCCCCAAATGACATATCATATCTCAAAGCAACCCTCTTGAAGACAATGCAGCCTGATCCAAGTCAGGATAATTTGGTCATTTAGTGGCACCTTGATTTTCAGCATCCTTAGGCTGGGAGGCATTTGGATTCAGCATAGTCTCAGCTGGCTTGGTGTCAATCAGCTCAGGTGGCCCTCAGCCATCTTGGCTAATTAGAACTGTGCTTTAAGTTTACTGAATTAATGCATATTTTGCCCCTTTGGTCTACAATTTCTTTTTCCTTCCTTTCAGATGGTGAATTTTAGATAGGTAAAGGTTAACATCTGCTGGTTTGGAAATGTTTTAAGTGGCATAAATTCTTTGTTATTTGGCACCTTGTGAAAATGAAGCAATGATTTCAACAGGGAAATAGAATACTACAAAGAAGATATGAACCTGCTAATGAGCATGAGATTACCAATCTCAAGGTGGGAATGTCTACATAACATATTTCTTTCTTACCTGCCAACAAGCGGTCCAAACAGCCACAGATTTGCCATGATTATATTGAGAGGGAAGCTGAACTGTATAGCAAGAGGAGGGAGAAACAGATACACATCAGCAAGTCTAGATTCAGGCAATTCTTACGTAACACCTGCCCTTCAAAAGCACTGCTGGAAGTGATCCTGGAAGAGCATATGTTAGGGATTATTAAATACAGTCATAGCCAAAAATATTGGCACCCTTGCAATTCTGTCAGAAAATGCAACCCTTTTCTCAGAAAATTGTTGCAGTTGCAAATGTTTTGGTACTCACATGTTCATTTCTTTGGTTTGCATTGGAACAACACAAAAAACAGAGAAGAAAAGTCAAATCTGATACAATCCCACACAGAAACCCAAAAATGCACTGGCCAAAATTATTGGCACCCTGTCTAAATTGTAAGAAATAATTGCTTTTCAAGCATGTGATGCTCCTTTAATTTGTATTTAGACACACCTGTCGCAAGTAAGAGGTGTGGGCAATATAGTAATCACACTTGCAACCAGTTAAGATGGAGAAAAGTTGACTCAACCTTTGTGTTGTGTGTGACACTGAGCATGGAGAAAAGAATGAAGTATAAAGAGTTGTGTGTGGATTTGAGAGAAAAAATTGTGGAAAAACATTGACAATCTCAAGGCTACAAGTCCATCTCCAGAGATCTTAATGTTCCTGTGTCCACTGTGCACAATATCATCAAGAGGTTTACAGCTCGTGGCACTGTAACTAACCTCCCTGGACGTGGACGGAAGAGCAGAATTACTGAAAAATTGCAACTAAGGGTTGTTCGAATGGTGGATACAGAACCCAGATTAACTTCCCAACAAATTCAAGCTGATCTGCAGACACAGGGTACAACAGTGTCAGCTCGCACTATCCGTCGCCATCTGAATGAAAAGGGACACTATGGAAGGAGACCCAGGAGGACACCATTGCTGACACAAAGGCATAAAAAAGCAAGACTGGAGTATGCCAAAACGTATGTGACAAAACCACAATCCTTCTGGGAGAATGTACTGTGGACAGATGAGACAAAATAGAGGTTTTTGGTCAAGGACATTATGGCAATGTTTACAGAAAAAGAAATGAGGCATTCAAAGAAAAGAACACAGTCCCTACAGTCAAACATGGTGGAGGTTCAAAGATGTTTTGGGGTTGCTTTGCTGCTTCTGACACTGGATGCCTTGACTGTTTGAACAGTATCATGAAATCTGATGATTAACAAAGAATTTTGGGGCGCAACATAGTGGCCAGTGTCAGAAAGTTGCATCTCCACCAGAGGTCATGGGTCTTCCAGCAGGACAATGACCCAAAACACACTTCAAAAAGCACTCAGAAATGGTTACAAACAAAGCGCTGGAGAGCTCTGAAATGGCCAGCAATGAGTCCAGATCTGAATCCCATAGAACACCTGTGGAGAGATCTCAAAACAGCAGTTGGGAGAAGGCATCTTTCAAATCTGAAGGCCCTGGAGCAGTTTGCAAAAAAAGAGTGGTCCAAAATTCCAGTAGAGAGGGGTAAGAAACTCATTCATGGTTACAGGAAGCAATTGATTTCAGTTATTTTTTCCAAAGAGGGTGCTACCAAATATTAAGTTAAGAGTGCCAATAATTTTGGCCAGTGCATTTTTGGGTTTCTGTGTGGGATTGTATCAGATTTGACTTTTCTTCTCTGTTTTTTTGTGTTGTTCCAATGCAACCAAAGAAATAAACGTGTGAGTACCAAAACATTTGCAACTGCAACAATTTTATGAGAGAAGGGTTGCATTTTCTGACAGAATTGCAAGGGTGCCAAGATTTTTGGCCATGACTGTATATAAGGCAAGATCCAATCTCTTTCTGTTATATATAAGTGACAAGGCAACAAGAGAGTAACGTGGTGGAGGAGAAAACAAGTGGGCACACAGGCACAGAGCAGAAGAAAAAAGAGGATTTGGGAATGGATTGCATCAGGTCAGTAGCACTGCAAAGATAAGTATCAACATGACACACCAGAGGTTTAGGATTTTGATTACGACACTTCCCTTGGACAATTAAAAAAAATCCAATTGAAACACAAATTTTGAGGAATGTTATACATGCAAGAAGCAGCTATGACGCAACTTTCTTTTTGAACAAACCACGTTCTGAGTATATAAGACTGACGTGTTTCAAACATAAGACTGAACCATGGTTTGACACTACAGCAAAAAGAGATGTATTCACATATTCCTCCATATATTTATTTATTTATTTATTTATTCATTCGACTTGTATGCCACCCACTCTCTGCAAGAGTCTCCATCCCCATTCCAATTTCTTTCTGATTTGAGCAAACTACACTTTGTACTTGCATCCAAATGATAGTTTGTGCTTGCCCTGCAAGCTAGGATTACAAACTAATTTAAAGCTGGTTTTCAATAGCAGTATGGAAGACCAAGCCCCTCTCCCAGTTAACAGATTGCTGTTTTTAATAAAATGGCAATTTATCAAAACTAGGAACTGACTGAAGCAAAGTGTGTAATTGTGGGAGTCAACAATTACACCATTTGTTTCCATAATACTAAATGACACTTGGTGTTAAGTGTGAACAGAGCCATTAATTGTATTTTAATGCTGGATCATTATATTTACAGCTATTTTTATAATGCCCAAAATCTTGTTGCATAGCATTGTAAATCACACTGGAATAGGTCCACTGAATCAATTGGGATTTAGTGAGTCAAATCTTCCATATGTTCCATCACTTCAAATGGACCTATTCTCACTGCGAATGCAACATCAATTTTTGGACTTTTGTCTACTAATTTCTGCACTATCCATGAAGGAACTGTGCTGAGCCTGAGGACATGGGGTTTTCTCCACAAAAGCTTGTGATTTGTATGATTTTATAGTGGTCCAATAAAAAGTATCACTCACTCCTGTGTTTGTGTAATCTTGGGGACCATATACATTATCCTTGTTCTTTCTGAACAACTATGCTAAAGTAAGTGTGGCTTACTATGCTAAGCAACTGGATTTTGGCCATTGGGTAAACCACTTTCAGCAACTTTTTTGGACTGGGAAAGGTAGTGTAGATTTTTTGTATTAAATATACCAGAATCAAAGCTATAAAAGAAGATCTGCAATTAACTTTATAAGGTGGAGATGATATTGGAATTTATAAAACTTTGGCCAAAATCCTGTTGCTTAATGTGGGAAGTCACACTAGAATAGGCCTATTGAATGAGTGGGGATTTGCTAAATCAGTTTGTTGAGTCAATTCCTTCATAAGTTCCATTGATTCAAATGGCCTACTCTAATTGTGACTCAATGTGCTAAAGTAAGTTACAGTTAGAGTAGGCCCATTTGAATCAATGGAATCTATGGATGAGTTAACTCACCAAATCTACACTGATTCAATGTGCATAACCCAGTGCAATTTACTATCCTAAGCAAAGGATTTTGGCCTTTGTCTAATGAAACGTTTGGTAGCCCATAAAACCCAAGAAAACATCTGCCCCTGAACGTGTTTTTGGTGAAGTGTCCTTGAAATTACTAGCGTGGGCATTATTGGTGACGAACACTGCTGTAGTATATTATTACTTGCAAAAAAAGTTGACACTGATAATTTCAAAGTAATTCCACTCAAAACATGTGAGAAGTTACACATTGCTGAATGCTTACCTCTGGTGCTAACTGCTCAAACATAATGATTTCAGGCCCATGACCAAACAGATTGGGCATAGGATTTTGCTCTAACCTATAACAATAAAATGCAGAAATTGAAACAAACAACTTTCCTCCTTTATTAGTTTATTTATCCTGATTTTCTGAAGCAAGCTGTGTCTAAAGTGCTTAATAATAAAGAGTGTGTGTCCAAATATATCCCATGACATTCAAGGGAAAAGGAGAAGGAAAAAAATGCCATTTTTATGAAACATAATTACATCCAAAAATAAAAACAATGCAAGAAGTACAGGATAGATACAGTATTACAATTCTACAAGCAAGGCTTAAAGCAGAGGAAGTTTCTTTGAACTGAAAGTATTCAGTACTGACACTGAAAAAAGCATTACTTTTTTCTCTTTGCCAAGGATGGGACCCACCAGTTGTACATGCACATGTTGCAAAATTGACCTATGCTGGAAGGGTCTGACTGGCATATATCTTCTAAAAAAGAGTGGACAGACCCAAGTCTTGAAAAATGACATCTTTTGTTATATAAAAGTTCATGACTATAAAACGCCTGGTGTAATGTAAGCAAGATGCCAGCTAGCCAGCCCTCAAGAAGTCAGTGAAGCCAGCTGAGCCGAGCCTATCTGAGCTGAGCCAAGAATCCAAGGAGTGGAGAAGAAAAGAAATACAGCAGCACAGAGGTAACACACAGAAACCATGGATTTTCCTTCACAGATTTTAACTGACTGACGGATAGGGTGAGCACTTAGAAAAACTTATTATTTTTCACTTGTATGTGTTAAAGGGCTAAAAAGCTAAGAAATGTATTTGTACTTTTACAGTAGGACCCCCACATCTGCTGGGGATTGGTTCCAAGCCCCACTGTGGATACTGAAAACTGTGGATAATAGCAAACACTACATATAAAGTATATATAGCATGGTAAAAGGAAAAAAAAACCCCACTAGAAAATAATATTTTCACATGCATTATCAGAACTGGCTACTAGAGACCACACTATGTATTGTTAATTAACAAGTATTCATAGCATGGTTTCTGGCTCCTTCTAGTAGCCTTTTCTGGTAATACACCTGAAAATAGTTTTTTTCTGGATTTTTTAAAAATAGTTTTAATATTTTCATACCTTGGATAAGTGGAAACCATGGATACTGATATTGAGGAAATGGGGGTCTTTCTGTATTAATTTTTACTTATTTACAAAGTTACATGTTTTCAACAACTTTGAAGTATTTTTATGCTTATGGAACATGATGCATGAAGATTGTAGAATTAGACATGCTATTGTTGCCTGGACTCATTTTTACTTTGCCATGAGTGAAAACAGTGATTTATTTTCATTCTCTGAAAAGAGATGGGGCAAGTTTGGAAGCTATATTTCTGGCAGGAGCAAGTAAATAACTTATACTTAGATACCTAGATGAACTCTGATATGATTACCATGATTCTCTGGTTCACACTGGTATTTAAGCCTTTCAGGAATAAGTGCTAGCTGTGATGGATCACCACAGACTCAAACTACCAAGGGGTGTTCTATAGCGCTCTGAGAGCTTCGAGTGTCATACTTCTGACCTTGAGAATGGGGCTTTCTTCTGAAGAAACATTTATCAGATTGCCCTTGTAATCTATTATCAGAAGAAATAAATACTCACTTGGCTAATGCTTCAGAAAGAATACCAATGCTTGTCCTCTTAGGTGGTGCAGAAGAATGGCCTGGTGCCAATTTCACAGTGAAATTTGCTGTAATTGCTCCCTTTTCTGTGATGCCTATTCTATTAAGTGGGAGAAAATCCATTAATGAAATTCCATGTAAAATACAGCAGGATTTTGGACAAATGTGTCTTATTTGATTATTAGGTCTGGCTTTTGCTACCTTACTGTGGGTTCTATTTAGTTTTCTTATTTGCTCTAAAAATTCCAACTTGAAGCTGTGTCTTGTGCTTGTGATCTTGGTTCAGTTCCCAACCATTCTATGCTGCATTACCAACAAATTCCCATATTTATTTGAGATCCAATCACTACATAGCCCAATTACCATGTTATTCCATATTCTTTTCAACATGACTGTGTGGCTTTGTAAGGCTGTAAAATAGGAACTGCAGATCTGTCCATACTGTTTAATGGCTGGAGGCTATTCTGAACAGGAATGTTCATAGTCAGCCAGTTATGTTCACCCTTAAAGAAGATAGGTATAGCAAACATTTTCAACACCCCAAATTAGGGGTAGGCAAAAATTCTAGATTTCTGTTCAAAATATTTGCTGCAGCTCAAGCTGGGCTTCCAACTCTTCATTCTTTAAAAAGAACATCAATGGCATTTGTTGTAGCAAACTTTTATCTTTCTTTACTTACAAAGCCACTGGTTTCTCTATCCCAGTGATGACTCCTTCGTATATAAAGCTTCCTTCATCAAGCAAGAAGGAAAGTTGAACTCCTCTAGACTCCAGCTCAGCCACAATCTTCTTTGCTCCATTTTTACCACCTACCTGAAAAAAACCATAATACCATCTCACTAAATTAAGCCACTAGCCTCCTATTCTGCCTCAGGCAGCAACAAGTATCCAGTGCTATAGCATGAGAAAGCAATTACCACAAAATTATTTTCCACTAGAAACAGCATTATGATGCAAATTACTGGAATTGGAACCTAAATGAAATGTTTACCACCTCATCATTGTAACTATACCAGTTGCTGGATCTTACTAAAATCCTGCACTCATATGCAATCAGTACCACTGAATGACACATGTTAGAAGCTATTGTGCATCCTACAAAGGAATCTCTCTTAGTACAGTAGCTGTCACGTTCCCGGGGGTTTCAACAGCAGAGTCCGATAAGCCAGTCCAAGTTCAGAGCCGATACCAAAATGCCAAAGCCAAATCACAAACCGTAATCCAAGGTCAGGGTCCAAAGCCAAATCACACAGTCCGGGGTCAGAGTCCAAAGCCAAAGGTCCAGGGAACAAGGTTCAAGGTAGTCAGGAGCGTGGATGCAAGCCAGAGATTTGACTTGTTGCTTCCACGGATTTCTAGCCGACTAAGAGCTGTTTATATAGTAAAACAGCCCCTTGAGCTGCTGGAAGCTTTTCCATCCTGTCAGTACTCAGGGCTAGTTGATCGGATGTTTCTGTGGGCAGCCTTCGAGCGATCTTCTGACCTTCTTGTCATAAGTCTTCCCCGAAGCCTGGCCCTCAGCCTGTCTACTGGGGGAGGAGAATCTGGGGGTGATTCAGGTGTTTGTGTTTCTAATTGCTCAGCATTCTCCTCAGCCACAGTTAACCCTTCCGGTTCCAGGTCTTCAGCTGCACTCATGACAGTAGCTGACCTCACATTAGTAGAAGTAACAGAATCCCCAATTTCCAACAACTAAACCATAAATTTCAGCACCCCTCTTTCTGTAAGGAAGTATTTGTTATACAACTTCCCAGTTTAAAATCCTGAACTGATTACCTTTGGTTTAACACAGAGAGTTCAATTTTTGTTTGATAGGGTAACTGCTAGTAGTTATGGAAAAGCAATGTCATGATAATTAGCAATACTAAAGATAGATATTCTTTGCAAATCAAAACACTACCATACTTTTGAGCCCTAATGAGAATCAAGTTCCTGTAATGTGTGAAAAACAACAGCATTAAAGACTCTCTAGATAAACGGAGTAGCAAAAGTGATCTACTTTGAATTTACATTTCACCCTTTGAGATGGAGTGGGCCATGATGTCAACATAAACAAGCAAGAGGAAATTTGCAAAGGCACAGCATACCTCTTCATCGTGTCCAAGGCCAATATAGAAAGATCTCTGAGGCCTGTAATTTCGTCTTAATAAGAATTCGAGAGCCTGTAGAATCCCCTAAAGAATGGGAACAAGCAAGCAAACAAACATATCAAATATGCACTTCTGTCTCTTCATCAGAGAATCTGCACTATACTGAGAGCAACCAGCATCTGGCTACTGGAAAGCAGAGCTGACAAACAGATTTACCTTCCCTTCATGGATTTATCACAGGCCTACCGACAGGCGGTTCTCTCTCTCTTTTTTCAAAATTCAAAATACAAGCTAAATTGATGCTGCTAAGCTTCAAGGTGGAATTCAAAAGGAAAATATAACCATTTATTTATTTAGTGCTTTGAGCCTGCCCAGCTTGCTGCTTTAGTTCTCTTCAGGACAACTGATTCAGCTAAACTTCATGCATCTCAAGATGCTTTATTTCAGTCAGGGTGTGGTTATACTATTGGAATAAATTGGGAGCTGGATCAAGGTTTTTGAAATCAGTTTAAAGTCAGGAGGTAGTCATGTGGCTTTTGGGTTAGTGTGTGCATTCACCCTGACTTAAATGTTCAAAGCCCGGATTTTGTTTATTGTTCAAAAGCTGAGTCCAGAAATAGCAGAAGATCACAGCCCTTCTTCCTCCCCATTAATTTCAGACTACAACCTCCCAACCGTTTTTTCTCCAAGACCTGTGTTCCCATTGCTAACTTCAGTCTAGAATTTATGCTAAAAGAAAAGCATAAAGGAAAAGCCTTCTCAGGCCTATTTTGCAGAGAAATAACATATATACTCTGAAAATGTAAGATTGAGACAGATGTGTGTGGTGAATAGTAAATCTGAAGCAAAGCAATACAGAGTGATATGGCCAACAATGTGAGTTTTAAAGTACAGGTTTCACTTACCTATATTGAATCCTTCACTCCACACTGCAACAGAGACAGTGAGTCATCATTACATAAGAAGAACTAGTCTTGTAAGAATAAAAGCCTTACATAGTTCATCATTCCTTCCCCATAGTGGCCAAACAGATGTCTATGAATAGCCCATAAGCAGAACATGAGTGCAATGTAACACACTCATGTTTTCCAGCAACTAAGGCTGAGAGCCATGCTATTTCTGATACTGGTGTGGTAATATACAACCATCATGACTAGTAGATGTTGACAACCTTATATTTCACATTTGTTTAATCAACTTTTAAATCCATTCAAGATTTTGGCTATCAAAACACAACTGAAGTAAAACAAATTTAATGTGGATTTGAATTTCAAGAAAGGTTTGTGCTCCTCACAAAAGACATAATTTTACACAACATTTACCATGACAGAGTTTTTGTTATCCAGTGTTCCTCTTCCATATATAAACCCATCACGCTCCTCAGCGGAGAATGGATCGTTGACATCCCACCCTTCTGGGGAAGCTGGGACTACATCTATATGTGCAATCAACATGTAGGGCTGTAGCTGAGGATTTGACCCCTTGATGTTGAACAGGTGGCTATATTTGCCAATGACTTCATGTTGAATGAATGCAGCAGAAAAAACTGCAGGAAAAGCTTCAGGAAAGAGAAATAGAAGGGACAACTGCTTAGCCAGGATTACTTCTAACACTGAGATTATGAATTAGATCAGTGGTTCTCAACCTTGAGTCCCCAGACGTTCTTGGACTAAAACTCCCAGAAGCCTGCACCACTAGCTGTGCTGGCCAGGATTTCTGGGAGTTATAGCCCAAGAACATCTGAGGACCCAGGTTGGAAACCACTGAATTAGATTAATCAGTGGAGACATATTAACTAAGGACATGAATTAATTTTTTGAAGGTTTAGAGTGATGATTTTTTTTACATTTCAGATAACGTTTTATTCTGGGAGGTGGAGGAATATTCTATACATGTCCTACATCTTCACTCCCTCAACCTCTAATCTAGGGAACAGATTTTGAAGTACATACACATTTTTTGGTTGACAAGTAGATACAAGTGCACCTCAATCTTTTGTAAAAACAATCAGCAGTATTACATATCTGACGAACATTAGCTGTGACTAGTTGATTTGTGCAGCACTTGTTACTATACTTAGTAAAAAGCTTACCAAATCTTCAAAGTTTTCATACACATTGAAATTCCCTTGTGCAACTCCACACTTGTAAATATTGATAATGTCATCAGCCACTGATGTTAAACTATAATTTAAAGTTTCCTATCCCGCTTAGGTCCTGATGCTCCCTAGGGATCCCTTTCAACCTGGAACTGTCTTTGGACTCCTTGGGACAGGGTGAGGAGAAGCCTTCAATATTAAAAAAAAATTGCCGCCGCTAGTCCTGCTCCTGAGTTTGGGACTGATGGCAATGATTTTCAGATATTAAAGGCTTTTCTCCCCTCACATCTTGAGGCTCCCAAAGGCTTCCCCAGGTTGAAAGGGATCCCTAGGGAGCCTTGGAACCTGGAGGGCAGGGAAAGGAAACTTTAAATTAAAGATTAACATCAGTGACTAATGATGTCATCAGCATTTATGCAGCTCCATCAACAGATTTCCATTCACTATCTCACAGTTATATAAGTTGGTCTATAATGCATTGTTATCATATTGCTAGTGGAGAGTTTCGATTAAGAAAGAGTGATTTAACATTACACATTTCTATCTGGAAAGATTTTTGAACTCAGGACTTTCTCATTCATGTTCTGGTCTTAGGCTGTAATCTTATATACATTTAATTGCTGGCAACTATCACTGTATTCAGCGGAACTTAGTTCTGTGTAAATATGTACAGAATTCTGCTATTAGCATCTATGCTACATCAGTTTTCAACTGATCATCATGAGTTCAACTTCAGAATTGAAACACTGTATTGACATAAACCTTTGCATCACAAAACTGATCTGCAGACAGATCTAACAGTAAATATTTCAAAGAACACTCTCTACTAAGCTTTGGGGGGAAAGGAGGCAGCCTTAAGCTGAATCAGATCACTGTTTCATCTAGCTGAGAATTGACTGTCTACACCAGGGATGTAAATGCCCTCTAGATTTTATGAGTTTCAACTCTCAGAAGCCCCAGCTAGCAAAGCCAATGGGACAGGACTGTGTGTGTTGTAGCCCAAACATCTGGAGGGCCAAGAGTTTCTCAGCCCTGCTGTACACATGGTAATAATACAATTTAGAAAAAAAAAATTACAATTACAAAGACATTCTCCTTTTTAAAAGCCTCTGCCATTACTTCAGTTAATTAAATAGCATAGTATTCAATAACAACTTTCATTTTTGTCAGTTACGTATGTGCTACTGAAGAATAAATCACATTATGTCAGTGAAATGCATCAGTTTTGTTAAGAAAACCTAACAATTCTTTAACCATGTAAGAATCAGATTTTGTATACAGTAAATGTTAATCTCTCAGTTAAATGCAAGAATATAGATAGACTCAAATACCTTTGCGAATATATGGTTCAAATTCTGCCAGGGCTGTCACATTCTGATCATCTGGTGCAAAGGAAACAGTCTGTATTCTGATGGCACCTTACGTAAAATATAAGAAAATAGATTTTCCAGTTTTCTCAAATGGGTAATATACTATAAAAATACTAAAATGAGCTTAAACACTTCTCTGTCTGACAAAACAATGTATCACTTCCAATAAATCACCTTCAATATTTATGTGATTAAACACTAGCTATGTATACAGTTTGTTGCTTTGTTGACCATTATGCTGGTTCACACATTCAGATTTTTGCACATTCAAGATGTACAGGTATTATTCCTAATTATGTGACTGAGATCCTCAGGCTCAAGAAGGTGAGATGCACATCTTCAGTCAGAGGTACGGTCTTTCAGATGGTCTGAAATAATATTTAACAAGGACACAGAAGTGGGCTGCACATCTAACCTCCACATATTTGTTGGCTGTCTAAGCCGAGAGACCACGCATATACAGCATAGGTAGGGAACTCTTTTTCCCCCTTCCAAGGGCTGCATTCTTCAGAAGCCACATATCAGTAATCAGTGGGATGGAGCCACCTCTTCTCTTCCTATCTTTTTACCTTACACATGCCATCCATCCATCGAGATATACCGTATTTTTCCATGTATAAGACACCCCGTGTGTAAGACACCTCCCACTTTTCTAACCCAAAATTTCTTTCTTTGCAGAAAGCTGCTTTCCCTCTCGCAAAAAGTGGAGGGGGAAAAGCATCTTTTAACAAAGGAAGTGGAGGGGGAAAGCACTTCCCCTGCTTTCCCCCTCCACTTTTTGCAAGGGGGAAAGCAGCTTTTTGCAAAGAAAGTGAGGGGGAAAGCACTTTCCTCGCAAGAAAGTGGAGGGGAAGTGCTTTCCCTCTCCACTTTCTTTGCAAAAAGCTGCTTTCCCCCTCGCAAAAAAGTGGAAGGGGAAAGCGGGGAAGTGCTTCCCCCCTCACTTTTTTTTTGCAAAAAGCTGCTTTCCCCCCTTGCAAAAAGTGGAGGGGGAAAGCACTTACCCCACTTTCCCCCTCACTTTCTTTGCAAAAAGCTGCTTTCCCCCTCCACTTTTTGCGAGGGGGAAAGCAGCTTTTTGCAAAGAAAGTGAGGGGGAAAGCACTTTCCTCGCAAGAAAGTGGAGGGGAAGTGCTTTCCCTCTCCACTTTCTTTGCAAAAAGCTGCTTTCCCCCTCGCAAAAAAGTGGAAGGGGAAAGCGGGGAAGTGCTTCCCCCCTCACTTTTTTTTTGCAAAAAGCTGCTTTCCCCCCTTGCAAAAAGTGGAGGGGGAAAGCACTTACCCCGCTTTCCCCCTCACTTTCTTTGCAAAAAGCTGCTTTCCCCCTCCACTTTTTGCGAGGGGGAAAGCAGCTTTTTGCAAAGAAAGTGAGGGGGAAAGCACTTTCCTCGCAAGAAAGTGGAGGGGAAGTGCTTTCCCTCTCCACTTTCTTTGCAAAAAGCTGCTTTCCCCCTCGCAAAAAAGTGGAAGGGGAAAGCGGGGAAGTGCTTCCCCCCTCACTTTTTTTTTGCAAAAAGCTGCTTTCCCCCCTTGCAAAAAGTGGAGGGGGAAAGCACTTACCCCGCTTTCCCCCTCACTTTCTTTGCAAAAAGCTGCTTTCCCCCTCCACTTTTTGCGAGGGGGGAAAGCAGCTTTTTGCAAAGAAAGTTGAAGGGGAAAGCAGCTTTTTGCAAAGAAAATGGAGGGGGAAAGCACTTTCCTCTCAAGAAAGTGGAGGGGAAAAGAAGGAATTGCTTTCCCCCTCCATTTTCTTGCAAGAAAAGTGCTTTCCCCCTCCACTTTCTTTGCAAAAAGCTGCTTCCCCCCCTCCACTTTTTGCAAAGAAAGTGGAGGGGGTGCTTTCCCCCTCCACTTTCTTTACAAAAAATGGAGGGGGAAAGCAGGGATCAAAGTGCTTTAATCCCCCCCTTACTTCCGTGTATAAAACGACCCTCAATTTTTCCTCTAATTATTTTAGGAAAAAGTGTTGTTTTATACAAAGAAAACTACGGTACTTAAGTGCAACCATCCCATTTATCTATTTCTCATTAATTCCTTTTCTGTCATCCATGTGTCCATTTGTACATACATGTATACACGCACATCAGTTTACCCAACCACATATTTTCATTCAAACAAGCACACCATTCTCTTTCTGTCTACATCACACACACATGCATGAACTTCATACAGTTTGCTTGCCTCCTCCTGTTTCTCTCTTATCTTATGTACAGAAATTATATACACAGAGATGATGAACCTGTTGGTGGTAGGGACATCAGATAGGATCCTGCCCATCTCCCACTACACAGATTCAGATCATATGAAAAAGACTATCACTCAGTATGTATACCTCTTGCTTGGATGCTAGCTAATCAGGCAAGAGAAGGAAACTGTATGAGTAATTTTTAACTAGAATATTAGTTAGAATATTGATTGTGATGATTAGAAGCATTATTCATTGATGCAGATTATTATATGTGAACTGATTCATGTAAAGAGATGTTTTATAAAATGCAAGCAGCAGCTGCAGCAGCAAGCTTTCATGGAGTAAACAACTAAAAAAATTGCTCCTGTATGACAGGTCATGGTGCAGCAAAAGCACTCAACTGAGCTAGCAAGACAGAAAAAGCACTAATTCAGCAAAGCTATGAATAAAGGATAACATTGTAAAATGCAGACAGACTATAATTTTGCTGTCTTGAATTACCAGAACTACTCTCTATAAGGAAGCAGAGACAGACACATTTGCTTTGAAGGAATGAGTACTTTTTTTTGCCTGATTCCATTTTTACATTTGACAAAATAACTCATTTACCCACAATTATAGAGTGGTATAATTTCTATGTCCACAGCTCCACATGTCAATCTTCTTTAAAGGCACTTAAAGAAAGATCAGGGACTATAAAACGTAATTTATTGTGTGTTCAGAATTCTAATAAGCAATGCTAGAACGGTTTGCAAATTAACATATAGCAGAAATGGAGGACTGTTTTGTAAAAGAAATATATTTCTTAAAACCTCAAACAGACTGGAGCACAATATCTGAAGCACTGCCTCCTCCTATACAAACTTGCCTGCTCTCAGGTCTGCTTAGGAGTCCCTTTTCCAGATGTCCACACCTTGAGCGGTTAGGTATACGACTGGAAAAAGGTGCTTTTCATACTCCACTTTTTCACAATAACTTTCTTTTTCACACTCATGCACACATTGATTAATGAGGTGGAATTTGAAAAGAAAGGTCAGTGTATATCAGTGGTTCCCAACCTTGGGTCCGCACTCCTCAGATATTCTTGGACTACAACTCCTAGAAATCCTGGTCAGAACAGCTAATGGTGAAGGCTTCTGGGAATTTTAGGGGACTCAAGGTTGGGAACCACTGGTATATATCAACCACCTTACTGCCAGGTAACTGTGCTTAATACTGCTTTGATCATCATCATCATCATCTTAGAATTGCAGAACTGGAAGGGACGCTCTGGAATGAATCATCATGTCCAGCCCCTGTCAAGGAGGCACGGGGGAAACCAAACTCTCAATCTCTCTGCCTAAGCCACTGAGCTATCCAGCAGTTCATCAAAGCAGAGAGATGGGACCTTCATAAACTCGATGGCAGGGTGACTACTTACGGTATATATCATCAAAAAGGTGGATAAAAAGGGCACTGAATAGCATAACATTACATATGTCAATGTATATGTGCAGATGCAGAATTAGAAATTATTTTTATAATTTAAACAGAACTATAACTATAATTTAAACAGAACTCCTTCCATATGAACCTACCCGGCAGTTAAGATCTAGCCAGGGGGCCCTTTTGAAAGAGCCATCCCTCAAGGAGGTAAGAGGGATGGCTTGTAGACAAAGGGCCTTTTCGGCAGCTGCCCCCAGACTATGGAACGCCCTCACGAGGGAGATTTGTCTGGCGCCGACGCTGATGACATTTCGGCGCCAGGTCAAAACTTTCCTGTTCCAGAAGGCTTTTAATTGAAATAATATCAACTGTGGGTCCTGATGGCAACTTTTAGAGTATATATTTTAATTGTATTTTAATTGTTTTATCTTTTTTACTGTAGTTAAATTGCTGCAAGCCGCCCAGAGACCTTTGGGTAGTGTGGGCAGCATATATGATAAATAAATAAATAAATCAATCAAATAAATAAATAAAATATAATAGATATAATTTAAGTGGAACTGCAGAGGCCAGATAACTCGGTATATCTACTGACTCTGGTGTCCAGATGTTAAGTGACCGCTTGGCAGATATCCTTTGATTTGTATTCCTGTATTGAGAAGCGGGTTGGACTTGATAGCCTTGTAGGCCCCTTCCAACTTCACAATTCTATGATTCTATGACAATGGGCAATTGGAGTCCCTGACGGAGTCCTTATGTTTCATTTTAAATCACAGTTGGACTTAACAATCCTTCAAATGGAGAACATCTTCAAAAGAAAGATTGACCAAAATCCTGTTGTTTAAAATAATAAATTGCACTAAAATAGGCCCACTGAATTAAGGGGGATTTGGTGAGTCACCTCCTCCATAAGTTCCGTTGATTCAAATGCTGCTCCAGAGCAGGCCCACTGGAATCAATGGAACTTATAGAGGTGTTGACGCACTACATCCCCATTGAATCAATGGGCCTACACTAGAGCAAGTTATCACACTGACAACAGGATTTTGGCCATTGTCTTCCAGCAGCTCTACAAATGGAGGAGCATCCTCACTGAAAGAAGTATGTGGTCACCCTATGGAAGAGTCATGGTAGTCCATGAAGCAAAAAAACAAAACAAAGCACATCGGGCTGAAGTGGCCTGCAGTCTGCAAACGTTTGTGCCAAATGAAACCTGTTCAGTCTTTAAGGCCGCACAAGACTCTTGCTCGTTTTCCCCCTGGGGAGCATAAGACTGTTTTAGGAAACAGCTGAAAGGTGGAAAGGCAGCAAGTCGTTTAACCAGTATTGCTGCATCTCCATGGTCATTTGAAGGGAAGATACTTTTCACACAATTTATAAGCGATTCAAAAATAGGAAAGAAGTCCGAAGCCTGCCTACTTAAAGCCAAACTTCCTCAAAAATCAGCATTCGGGGCGGAGGATATGGTGAAACACGCCAGTATTTCGCTCTCAGGAAGTTTAACATGCAGCGTGTGTCCCATCCCGAAATACAATTAATTTGCCCCTTCTGCACACTTTGGGCAGTATTTTTTTTCTCCCCCGACACGGCGAAATGGGCAGCGGTTTTGAGCGGCTTTCAACCTGAGGGGGGCGCTGAGGAAACGGCTTGCCTTGCCGGGGGCTTGGCTTTCGCTCCTTCCTCCGGTGTTTACCTTGAAGCAGCTCCTTGAGCTCCTGCCGTTCTTCGGGGCTAAATGTGGGCTGCAGACGCCGCGCTTGCTCCGACCGCGCCCAAAGCCCGGGAGCCCGCGCGGAAGGTTGTCTATGATAGGCTCGAGCGAGCACCACGATCACCAGGACCACCCCGCTCGCGCACAGCCCCAAGCCAGCCAGCCGCAAGGCCCCCCGCACCCGGGAGCGGACTGCCGCCATCTTCTCGCGACGCGATCTCGCCGGAACTCGGGGCGCTTCGGGAGACCGACTCGGCCTCGCGCCAATCATTAATGGAGCTGGTTATTCATCACCGGCGCACGTGGAGAAGGCTTCCTGACAGTCTTGGCTCTAGGTGTTTACTCTGAAATTCCTCAGATTCAAAGGCACACCCCTGGGCTCCTGCGAAGATTGCATACAATGGGACTTAATTCCCGAATATCTATGCATAAAATAGGAATGCAGGTGTGCTTAGGACTGCGGCCTTCAGCTAGAAGCGTGATCATACTGCGTTTCTATGCTCATACTGTTATTGTTATTATTATATTATTATATAATGTTATTGGTATTATTTAAAAATTGCAGATGAGCAAGGTTTTGTACTTCACAGAATTCTTCCTTGTGGTGAGAACTGTGGGCGTTGGAATGGAAGTATTTCTGGTCTAGTGCAGATAGAAGCCCAGTAAGCAGACTATTCTTGGGCCCAAAGCTGCCCTTTACACTACCTGGAAGTAAATCCCTTTGAACACAGTAAGATTTGTTTCTAAGTAAACTTGCATGGGACTGAGCTTCACTGAAAATTCGAAATAGCTGCAGTGGTCTATTAGATAGTCAAACATTTATATGTCTGTTGGAACCAAAGTTTCCTGAGAATGGAAGTTGAACCAAAACAAATAAGTACGTAGTTGGGGTGTGGAAGTAGAGAAAAGATGCTTGAGCATGGTAAAAATCCCAGTACACTTTGTAACAGAGAGTTAAGGGAAAGCAGAGGATGGTCCTTATCATTCTGTTGTGTGTTAGTTTCTTTCTGTTCCTATTACAACTTTTGCATGCACCTTGCAGGTTAGTTATACACTTTGCTGCCCCTTCCCCCTTCTCCTTTGCTCTTACAGCATGCTGCACGTTGTTGTGATATAACCCATCCACATGCACAACCATGGTTGGATGGGAGATTTTACGTGATTCCATGTGGACATGCTAAGGCAGGGACTCAGCAGGCAAGGCCATGCCTGTGGCTACCAGAGCCTTCTCAATTCTTTGTGTGTTATCTCATGCAATGTGACATATTTTGTTTATGCCTAAACTGGCTGGGGTGTGTATAAAGGGGGCTGCAGTAATTCATACTAGTCGTACCATGTTCCCTTTCCAGTGTGGTCATGTCATCGTATGGTCAAGGAGCACAGGCAGTGAGACAAACATACCATGAGGCCAGAACTTCGGACTGGGGTCTTGAGCCGCATGTTCAGGGTCCATAGTGGTGTTTGTGTTGCTTTACCAGCATGTCACGATGGCATTTCAAGAACAGCAAATATGTGTACTGGAGATATACTCAGATTTAGCATGAAATAGTACAATTTAGCTGTTGCATGATGAAAGCAAGGCTCTGATTGTGAGTTGGAGGGAACAGCTGAGCAAACCAAAGTACAAAATCAGGACCTGGCCAAGAAAAAGGTGAATACTTGTATAGATAGCAACATCCACTAGGGACATGTGTGAAATTTGTCGTCATAGCTTTTACCCTAGCCTGTTTCTACACTCTGACTTCAGCTTTTTAAGAGGGAAGATATTTATACATCCCTTATGACCAGCACTTGCTAATCTTGCATGGTGGAAACTGTGGAACATGGCCTGTTGTACTGTGCATGTTATGAGGACGCCTGCAATTTACTCATTTCTCCAATTTTAAGGTATTATCCAGGTAGACTTGACAAATTTTATGCTGCTCTGACTCCTCAGGGGAAATCACAGCCAAGGTTGCAAAAATTTTATGCAGCAGTGTATTCAATAAGGAAATAGATGACTAAATCATTGCACTAACTAGATTATGAGTTTACACTTAATTGTAATTTGAGTTTAAGTCTGGTTTGATTTGACTGTAAATATTATATGGTTTGCTATATTTTAATCTTGTTAACCTAACATGGCTGACCTATGGCCATAATAAAGTTTGTGTCATATCATGTCATAACAGCCCAGAACAGAACAAACTCACAGAAATTTTGAGACAGTGCATGCTAGGAAACTGAATGTCAAAAACCAGAAGTGCTGCATAAGAAGAGCCCTGCTGGATCAGGCCTAGGGCCCATCTAGTCCAGCTTCCTGTATTTCGCAGTGGCCCCACCAGATGCCTCTGGGAGCGCATGAGACCACTAGATACCTGTCTCCTGATAGCCCTCCCCTGCATCTGGCATTTTGAAGTACCTTCCTTTTAAGCCTGGAGATTATACATCCCCATCATGGCTTCTAACCTGCAATGAACTTTTCCTCCAGAAATCTGTCCAATCCCCTTTTAAAGTCATCTAGGCCAGATGCCATCACCACTTCCTGTGGCAAGGAGTTCCACAGACTAACACGCTGGGTAAAGAAATATTTTCTTTTGTCTGTTCTCACTCTCCCAACACTCAATTGGAGTGGATGTCCCCTGGTTCTGGTATTGCGTGAGAGGTAAAAGAGCTTCCCTCTATCCACTTTATCCATCCCCTGCATAATTTTATACGTCTCAATCATGCCCCTTAGGTGCCTTTTCTCTAGACTAAAGAGCCCCAAACGCTGTAGCCTTTTCTCATAAGTAATCATTTTAGTCGCTCTCTTCTGCACCTTTTCCAGTTCCACTATGTTTTTTTTGAGGTGCGGTGACCAGAACTGTGCAATACTCCAGGTGCGACCTTACCAGCGTTTTGTACAATGGCATTATAATGTTGGCTGTTTTATTTTCAGTCCCCTTTTTAATGAGACCTAGCATGGAATTGGCCTTCACTGCCACTGCACACTGGGTTAACACTTTTATTGAGCTGTCCACCAGCACACCAAGATCTCTTTCCTATCTCACAGACAGCTCAGCACCCATCAGCTGATAAATAAAGTTTAGATTTTTTTTGCCCCAATATGTATTACTTTACATTTTCTTATATTGAAACACATTTGCCATTTTGCCGCCCATTCTCCCCGTTTGGAGAGATCCTTCTGGAGCTATTCACAATCCCTTCTGGTCTTCACCACCCGGTGAAGCAGGTTGAAGTAGTTCATCACATTCTCTCATGTTGGTTTAAAAGAAACATGGAAACACTGTAATTCATATTGGTTCATTTCTAGACACAGATGTAGACAAATCGCTTGCCAGAAGGGAAACAAAGCATTTAAAAAATAACAAATAGTAATGCCTGTCTCCATCTAATGTATCCTTTCTATTCACATCCTGCCTGCAGGAACATACTCCTCAAAAATATTTGAACAAATAACTTTAGGATGGGTGTCAATTTAACTAAACAATTTAACTATTTATGTCAAAGAACCATGCATAGGATCAGACTTAAGTGACAGACTAGCTGGTGGAGAAATGTGTGCATTTCAGTTGCAGATATTTATTGCACCATGTCAACAAATTGGTTAATCAATGTGCATGTGGTTGCCTAATACCAATACACGTATTTGTGGAGCAATGTATGCTTCATGTGACAATGATTGCCTGCGCAAATTGAAGAAGAGTAAACATCATTTTTCTCTATAAGTCAGTGGTTCCCAACCTTGGGTCCCCAGATGTTCTTGGACTAAATCTCCCAGAAGCCTTTACCACTAGCTCTGCTGGCCAGGATTTCTAGGAGTTGCAGTCTAAGAACATCTGGGGACCCAGGCTTGGGAACCACTGCTATAAGTAGACTGGGCAAGAAGGAGGGAGGCTCATCTCTGGATGCAGCTTCTCCTTTCCCTCCCCATGGATTCCTGGCTCCCCACTCCCTAGTTGCACATGTCATAATTTGGAGCATGTGAATGTGTGTGCATGTCCACATAGTAAGGAAAGAGCAGACTCTTCTGGAGGAACCCTGCACTTCTGAATTTGTGACTACATTACTGTTCCTAAATCATTCATTACAAGGGACATTTTAAGTTTTCACAGTATTCAGACTACAAACATTAGCTGTTAGAAACAGTTCTCCTGTTGCAAAGGGGTGGTTGAGGCAGTCTTCCATGTTTGTGAAATTAGATTTCAATGGCATCTCATGCTTAAATCCTGGAGATCAGTCATGAGGATTGGGATTTTTTTGGGGGGACACAATGGAATTCTCAGCTGATTTTTTTTTCTTGCTTGTGGACATGCTGGCTGAGAACTCATCTCTCTCTGTTCTAATAACTTCTGCAAATTTCGGTCTCTGCCTCTGTCATGTTATTATTTAGATTAAGGTGTACATCAGCTTTTTCAGTAAAGGGGTGGGGCTAGGCAAAAAAAATTTCTGGTTTAAAAAAATTTATTTAGAAATTGCTAGGGGTTATGAGCCCCCAAAACAAATGTTCACAGTGATACTTTTAAAGATCAGCATTTTCATACAAACTTATATCCCCTCATCCTTTCATGTCGTTTAGCTTGAATTGGAAATCTCAAGCTTTGCATTAACTTTGGACTGCTTTTAACCTTAAGTCATAGCTTTAAAGATTCAACACCTTTGGGGGTGCAAGAATGTATTATGACAGAAAACTATCCAACATCAATAGCAATTTGCATCATTCACATTTTTATATAAAAATTATTTTGCATTAACAAAATATAATTACAAAAGAGACTCTATGTTAACTAGTCAGGCAGGTCTGCCTAAGAGGTAGATTCTCTTTGTTATGTACATTAAAGAAAAACCATGCATTTGAATGGCCTAAAACAGCTTGAGAAGAATCATATAATAAACCAAATGCTAGTCTTAAGCTTAAATTGCATGTAAGGTGATGCCTGTGCATGGAGTAAGTTGCATTCTAAATATCTTTAACACAGTATTTAAGACATACAATTTCTCCTTATCCTCTTCTGTACAAAATATGTATGGGACTGGCAATCAGACTCAGGAAAATTGGTCTTTTCAGCCTGTATTTCTCAAAATGAACCCAAGCTGAACTTGTCATAAATGTTTGGCTATTGAGAACAGGGACCTAAAGCACCAAAGACTTTGGAAGTAGCTTTTCTTTTGAAATTCCTAAAGATGAGGACTAGTTAGAAAGCCATCAAGATAAATGAAAACATAGTCTTTGGCTTCATGTCCATGTAGAAGGCTCCATGCCAACTAAACTTCATTTTTCCATGGGAAAGTACTGGGAAAGTACTTTGCATTTAGCTCATATGGAAAGTAATACCCCCCCCCCCCCCGTGAACAGAAGGGTTCCAAAACAGGAAAAATAAGGCAAGGGAGAGGACTAATGGAAAGGTAGCACTATCTCTAGGCCGTCATTTGATGATGCTCAGTACCATAGCACATGTAATTTCTTAGTGCATGTTCTAAGAAATTATGGATAGTCACCAAATATGCATGGTGCATTTAGGTCACAAAAAATCAAGTAGTGTTGTGTGGATTTTACTAAGAAAAACAGAGAATGAGCTAGGCAGCATCATTGAGACCAGCTTGCTTTTTGTGTGAAGTCTATAAAATTCAGTGCACCTTTAGAAACAACTGTCCCCTTCAATATTCAAATTGCAGTACCGCAAGTGAGAGTTGTACCTGCTAGTCAACCAAACACTGTCCGTATTCTTGATGTTCCTTTGAAGGACAAGTCTGATGCTGGGGAGTTATTAAGTTATGCAGATGTATTATATGCATACTTGGGTTTGTAAGCATTGTTTGAAATATAGGAAGAAGGAAATGGGAATAAGAGAGAAGTAGTAACTGTCATGTACTCTTCTGCTCCTTCTGGACAGGTAAAGGTATTCCCTGAGTTCCTCCTTCTGTTGCCCATGCCAACTGCTTCAAGAATCTGTTGCTCTGAGTTTGATAAACAGTTCGGAATGGAAGGAGAGAATGTCAGGTAAGAGAGATGCCCCCATGCTGCAAAAACACCCATGGTCCTGTGCCAAAAATGCACAAAGGTTGTTTTCCTTGCCTTCCTTCATATAGGAATATCATGGTCAAGATGTTTTCCATCTCATTAGTTTTCTCTGTGAATTCACAGCGTAGTCTGTGCATCCGAATGAAAAATGCTTCCAAACATTTCCTAGAGAAAAAGGAGGATTTGAACAAATGTTATGGATGGTATGAAGTTAGAAATACACTAAGAGTAATGGGAAATGAATTCAGAGAAGGTAAATCATATTTTAGCCCTATTGATATCAACAGGACTTTAGTTATTAATCACTTGTGCCATTGCTTTCAATGGGGTTGAAGCACAACAAAGTACAGAACCAATGTGTAAACAGAAAATTCTGACTTTTCATTTATTTCCATCCCTCTCCCACACTTTTAACTTACTTCTTCCAGGTTTTGGAATTCAGCACTGCTATCTTCCAGGGATTCATCAGAGATAGAGACTTCTATCTGACTTGATCTCTGCACAACAAATGGTTATTATTACAAGCTTTAAAACATGAAAATGTAGTTTATGAGTCAAAGTAATCAGTCATTTATTTGTTCAAGAGTCAACACAACAATAGGGAAAATTACCAAATCAAAATGACAGTAAGGTAAAAATCAGAAGCTACTACAAATATTGAGATAATATAAGTCACCAGTCTTCAGGGCACAAGAAATAATCCAAGATTGAGACTGAAGTAAAATTTCAGATCTGAAGACATGTGGCATGTTTATAAAAACACCTTGTTGCCTCTTCCTGTAATATCATTACCCTTATTTCAGACACCATGAAAAGTTTCTGCATTTCATAAAGTTGTTGAAGGATATTGGCTGGAATCCAGTAATAGGTTGCAACTAGAATAGGCTCAGTGGAACTTGCAGAGAGGTTGACTTGCCAAATTCCCTCTGATACAGTGGACTTACTGTACTGTTGTATATGTATATTCAGGAGTAACATGGCTAGAAACACATGTAGGCACTTCCTAGCTGAACTGCTGTGGCTGCATTTTGTACCAATGTACTTGTACCCAAGGTCCAAATATCTTACAAGAAAAGACTCATTAAATTCTAAGAGATAGGTTCTATCAGTAGTTTTTTAATAGTAGAGTTTGGATGATGCTTTGTAGTGCATGGTGCTTCAGTGGCAATCACTAAAAGTTATTGTTAAGGTACGAAAGCATGTTCTAGACACAAATATTCAGGTGTGCAATGTATGCTGAGCTTCTTAAAATATTTTTCTAGCCTTATATTTGTATCTTATGATCTTGACTCAACCTCACGGTGGAGGAAGGACTTAGTCCTTTGCCCCACATCAGAATGATAACCAGATTGTTTCAGCAAATCTCTTAGGAGCAAATATAATTCTTACACAACAAAGATAAGGGGCTTCATCATGTCAGCTGAAGGCTGGGTTGACAAATCCTTTATCAAGTAGTGCAGTGCAAATAAAGAAGCAAGAAGCAAGACTATCCCATGACCTTGATAACTGAATGCAACATCGCCCTTTTTACAATTATGTGTTTCCACCAGTTTGTTGTGTGTTTGCTTTGGATGCTAATTTCCAGGCTCATGATGATCATGATACTTGCAACAAGTATGACTTGCAAATCCAAATGAACCATTGAGATCACACCCACAAGCAGAAAAGAGGTCATCCTACCTCTTTTCAAATACAGCATTTTCAAGGGTTCCCTTCATATATTCAGATTTGTCATATACTGTAAGATAATCAGTATGCAGATGACATTGAGCTCTGCTTGTCTTATTGATCAAATTCAGATAAGTGGTAGGACATGTTTAATCAGGACTTGAAATAAATAATGAACTGAGTGAGGACCACCAAACCAAAGTTCAGTCCCTGTAAGACTTATGTTTGACTGCTGACAGTTTGTTTGACCTGGGAGGTCAACTGATACAGTTTTCTGATTGTGGCACATGCCTACCACTGGACCTTAGAGGACCACACCTGCTCCCCAAATATTTTTGTTCTAAAAAGGTTATTTTCACTTTTAATGGCCAAGTTAAAAAATAATTACAATTTTTTAGAGTGGGTGCGCTAAGGGGTATTGATAGCCCTCCAAACATGTCAAAATTACTTAGTGGAGCACAAAGGGACATTCTCAGCAATTTCTTTTTAAAAAATAAGCTTTGGGGAGGTGGGATGCTGGATGCTCCAGGAGCACTGGGTCGTGCAGTTGGGCCTTGTGCCTCCTGGGATGCATTTTGCCTACCATTGGACTAGCACAAGCATTTAGGATTCATTGCTGCATCCCTACAAATACGGGGATATAATAACAAAGGGACTTCTGTGAAGGCTTCCAGAAAGAAAGAAACAGAAAAGCACAATGATTTCTGTAATGGCATGTCTTCCCAGACATTATTTCATTCAGATGAATCAAGAATACATGGTTGTTTGAACACCCCAAAACACACAGTCCAGATGTTACCACAAAGTAATTTGATAGTGGCTACTGTTTCCCATTTTATGACTAAACAAATAACATGCCAGTCATCTCTGGATATGCCATATTGTTAGCTGACAGCTCATTTCCTGCTTCCTATGTACCATACTGGATTTAATTTCCATCTTTTCTACTCAGTGTTTTTAAAATGGTTTTTAAAGCATTTCCTCATTACACTTAGCCTGGACTGTCAACAAGAGCATATGTTTTATCATTATTAGTAGTATAATTAGGTCCAGCGGATTGGCAGAAAAAGTAAGCCATGGTCTTCTCTCAAGATGCTAGCTTAGCTAAACTAGGCAAACAGTGCTGTTGAGCAAACACAGCCATAGGAAAGATTAGCAAAATGGAGTTTGAACAGTAAAGCAGGATGAAAGAGTGCCTGTGCTGTAGTAAAACCATCCCTTTCCTTTCACATCACATGCCGTTAAATGCACCTTTGCCATGCATTTGTGCATCCATTTTTGTTCCATTACTTTTAATCCTTTCTACAAATAAAGAGCTGTCCATAAACTGTCGGCATACACTGATGTTTATCCATTGGCCAGTCCTTTACCCTGTAGCCTCTGACTTCCTCTTCTCAACTTGTTTTAGTAGAAAGAATGTTAGCATTCATTTTGAATACATAAGCCAAACACTGTTGTATCACTTACAGTTGTAGAGCTTGTCTTGAAAATGGGTGACAATGTCTAATGACAAGAGGAGATTATTAAGCTCAATGGGGTTTCTAGCACACAAGAGTGGGATTGTGAGTCTGTTGGTGATGAAGAATAAAATAAAATAGGGAATGTACCTAGCTGCATATGATGTTCTAAGTTAGCCAATCTGCTCAAGACAAGGTCTGAAATTAATATGGGAAATATGAAACATAGATGCACCTCCACCAGTATTACTAGTGAAAAAAGAACAATACATACCTGGTCTAACGCAGAGCGATGTGCAGCTTTGTTGCCATTTATTGTTGCAAACAAAACAGCGTCATGTATGGTCACAAAGAGATGACTAGGCTCAAGGCCTCCTTCTTCAAAGACTCCTCCAGTGCGAATGTCATCATAAACTTGGGCTAACAAAGAAGATAAAGATACATTGCATGACTGAAGGCAAGGATTGTCTGCTGGAAAGCAATTGCTTCTACCGGGACGTAACCATTTGCTAGATTTCCTGGAGAAGACAACATCACGTGGAATGTTCCATTGCTCATGCACTCCAAGCAAGGCACTTTGTTACCTGCCTTTCAAAGTAACTTGTTGCCTTTTTATCACATTGCATGTTATTGCTTAATTTTAATTAAGATGAGTTACATTTTTTCACTTGAAAGTAAGGGCCCTTTGCTGCTTGGAGCAGGGCACAATCATGTATCTATCTTCTCTATCAATGCTAACATAATCCCAGAAATGTGGGAGGCAGCCACCCACCACCTCCAGGGGTGACTAAACTCACTAACAGAGCAACAAAACATTCTAGGCACTCAAGGAAAAACTGCTTCCCACACTTCCAGGACTGTATAGCTGTCAGGGAAGGGAGAAAGGCAGGCTCTTATGCTGTTTTGAGCAGCATGTCAGCCTTATTTTCAATTTAAAAGTAGAACAGACCTTTTTCTACATATTAAGCAATTAAAAGTAAGCACTAATAAATAATATATTGTACGTAATTGTAACGGTATTTCATTCATTAAGAAGTGGTGGAGTTCATTTCTGTTACAAAAGTAAATTTGTTACCCTCAGAAAAGTGATGAGTAATGCAAATGATGTTACTTTTTAACACATTGATTGAAATTCTGTTGCTTAGCTTAGTAAGTCATAATTAGAGTAGGCCCATTGAATCAATGGAACTTACAAATCCCCACTGATTCAGTGGGCCTACTCCAATTGTGACTTACTACTCTAAGCAACAGAAATTCAGCCATTCTGTCCAAGCTCTGGAAAAGAGTTGTGCAATAACCCTTGCCTGTTGCAGCAGGCCTATGGAGCACAAAAGGCAATGTATTTAAAATCCACCAAACACAGTACAATTCAGAGAGAATCTCAAAGATGAGTTTTGTCATTTTTCCAGGCTGAAGTTTCATAACCAGGAGTAAAGGAGCTGCTGGTTGGAAAATGGTCTTGTCAAGTAATGTGAATATAGTTGGCTTGTGTACAGCAGATTTTTTTTTCCTGGGATGATAAGTGATAGAAACAAAGGAACAAAATGGTTCTGAAAATCTTGGGAGAAGGGTTTGCACAGCGACTCTGAAGGGTGAGGGAGAGGGAGAGAACAACATTGCCTACCTGCTATGTTGCCCCCCCATGTGGATAGACATAGCAAGACACACTCCCCCCCCCCCACACCCATACTAGATGTCCAAAGTATGCATGGTGCATTGCAATTCTACTTTTATCCTACAGAAGGAAAGGATTAATTTTGTAGTGGAAGGAATTTTCTTCTGGAGGAAAATCAAGAATGTTAAGATACTGAAGGGACTGCTTAACCGTTGTTCTTTTCACTTGTCTTTTGAAAACCATCCTCTTCACTTGCTTTCACAGCTTTCTGAAAGGGTAGAGCATATCAGCGGGGGAAATTTTGAAGAGGCAGGAAGCATGGCAGTCTCTGAAATTACTCTGCTTTATGAAAAATAAAACAAAAACATGTGTCTGTCACGCAGAGGACATCACGTGCAGTTTGAGCATCATCTTTCTGGATACCATTAACTGTGTTCCTCCCATGTGATACAAAATATCTATTTAAAACCATAGGCTGTGTTGAGCAAGGATGGATCTTTGTACAGTACTACTGTACTAATGTGAGACTACTGTCAACGTATCACCTTTGGATTTTATTTATTTATTTCATTAATCATCAACGTTCCTTCCAAAAGTGATTCCAAGAACGTTAGTAAAGTTGGTACAAACAAAATATGAATATCAGAGCTTGGAAAATTACTTTTAAATAATAATTAATTATATTGTTTCAAACAAAAAAATTAAGCTATTTTTTATGTTCTACTTTTTAAATAAACTGCTATGTTACTCATTACTTTTTTGTTACTTTAGTTTTACTCCTAGAACTGATAAGACAATAGTGTAAAAAACTTCACTCAAATTGTCTGCAAAAATACATAAAAATTGCCTTCACAAGGAAATTTTAAAACTAAGTAGGATACACACATATACACAGCATGAGATGGTTCCCACTCACTACATTACTTTTGAAATGTAACTTGGTTGTGCCCTTGTTACTTTGACTTTGGCCAGTATCCTGTTGCATAGTTATGCTGGTGTAGTGGGAATGACATCATTGGCAGCAACAGTTTGCCACTAATTTAAAGGTTCCATATGAGTTGTGCACAATGGGATGAAGTTGCAGGCAACCCAAAATCAAAGCAGGGAGTCTTAGTGATAGTCTGCCACTACCGGTGCCATCCTTCCTCCTGTGCTGCCAAACAATGGCTACTTTGGCCATTATTACATACAACTTAGGGTGTGATCACATGGGGAAATTTTGGATTGCTTGTAGAATTGTCTGGTGCATTCTATTTCCTGGCAGTCACATGACATACAGGGAGTTATGCTCCAGCCTGACTGGAATCTGCCCAAGATGGATCTTTTTGGTCCAGCTGTAGAGCTATTACTTGGGGCCAGGCTGAAGTAGTTCCCTGATAGATGGAAGGGTCACTTTATGGGAGTTCGCTTCCTGAAAAGCAACCCTTTTTGGTGAGATTGGAAGTGTGCCTTTCCCATTTGATTGCAGCTTTATTATCTTCCAAGTTCTGAACATAGTTGAAATTGTGGTTTTCCCATTTCCATGGTACTCTGTACTTAATTTCAGTTGTAGCTAGTGAGCAATTATACAGGAACTGATGCTTCTCCTATTTGTGTAGGATGCAGTAATATGCTTCATGTGGATTAAATCTATACCTGTCCCTGTCATTTATTCAACCCCTTTTCAAGGCTTAAAAATGGATGAGAGGTGGATTTTGGTAACATAGAACAAGATTCTTACCCGATATATTTGCCAGGTAGACTTTAATTCCAATCTTCTGATAGTTGGTGCATAGCTACATGTGGAAAGAAAGATGATATTTATACAACACAAAATCTGGCCACCATCAGTTTATTGCAAATTTCAGACATATTATTTTGGGAAAGTTATTTCCAGTGCTATAAGATGGTCGGAGGTAGGTTCATAGCATTGGATTTTCAAAAGTACTCATCTGTTATTGGTGCTATGTGCAACCCTACATCTATTCAATGGAACAACAATGGGAATGACTAAGTGCTAAACTTTATTTTAAAAAATTGGTTCAAAATGAAAATGGCGTTGCAAAACGGAAGCTACAGAGAATTTAAATCTTTGGGCACAACCATGCTTAGGTCTATAATTCTGCACTTATTATATTATCTTCTAATTCTGGGGCTTATTTTAGATTTTGACTGTATAAATATAAGCACAATTCACAGGACTTATGGAAGGACCTAAAGCAATAGTTGGTCATGGGTTATATTTGTCATCAATCTATATACTATATTTCTTTTCTTGTTGCAGTAGTCTTTGTAACCTTTGTCTAATGTTGTTGCCATCAATCTATATGCAAAATCACTTTTCAGTTGCACTTGATCCATCTTTGGTCCCTACCTTTGTTATCTGCTGAACCCCTGTATGAACAACAGTACATGTTTTGATAGCCTTTCTTGTATCATCTCCTTCTGATGAATTCTGAACCTTAGACCTTACTCCAAATCTGGCCATAATCATGTCATAAAGCCTCTTCTGACTATTGATCTGTATTCTACAGAATCAGCATTTTTCTCTGGATGCTTCACTGCCAGCACTTAAGGCTACAGTCTAGTCGCCAGCTCCCTGAAACCAGTCCAACATTACCTTTTGCTTTCCACCACCACCTCCCTTTAAACTACAGTTCAGTCTGAGCAGACTTAATGGAATGTGAAGGGAATGGGCAGTTTAAAGACAGTGACTTCAGAAGGTAATGCAAGATAAACGGGAAGCAGAACCATGAAAACGGCATACCTTGCCCAAAGCTTTTGTGCCCATCAGATCCACGAAACAAACTCCACTCATATCCAAGATGATTGTGTGAACATTGACAAATGGAGGTGCTGTGATAATAGGATCGACACTTGAGGCGGGGATAACACTGCAGGTGCTGCTCCGATGACTAGCAGTGCTTCTCTGTTCACAGGTAGCATTGACCTGCCTTGAAACATTCACTGCAGGGTTGAAAGCGATATAAGAGATGCTGTTGCCGTTAGCTGCAGTCTGGTTGTTATTGGTATCTGTTGGAGAAGTGCTTTCAAAATCCTTCTGGAGTTCTTGCAGAGACATTGTCTGTGGCAAAGGAAGAGACATGACATACAGTACAAATTTATGTTTATTTTTATTTCTTACATAGATATGCACTCATGCACAAACACATCACAATTCTATCATTGCTGGTATCTGAAATGGTTAAGGCATCCAAAAATACTATAAAACTGATAATTATAAATTAAAAAAGCAAAGCTGTCACAAAATTATATAAACATTAGAAGAGCTTAATGCAAGATTTTGAATGAAGAGATGATTTACAAAAAAATATTTATTGGATTCATAAAAGTGCCCCAGGAAGGGGATTAGTGGAAAGTGACTTCCTGCCTCCTAAAAGTGCCCCATAATTTTGGGTTGGCTGTTGAAGGGATGCTCTTGAATGAAAAGGCTGAAAAGGAAGTGGGAATCACCAAAAATCAGGTGGAAACACATTTTATGTGCATTTAGTTGCTTTTTCCTCTCTTGAAGTGACAGTCACAGATCTTCTTTAAAAATGCGTACAAAAGTAGGGCAAAGAGCAAAGAAAGGAGATCTTCCTAACTTCATTTGAAGAAATGAGCTAGAGTTCATGTCAAACAAAACTTGCCAGTGTGTGTATATGTATGTGTATATGTATTTATATGCTGCCTTTCTCCCCCACAGGGGACCTAAGGCAGATCACAGCAATTAACACTATATGATGATCACAATTTTAAAAATACTGTTTAAAAAACTACATTAAAGCAATTTAGCATTTGTCAATATTAAAAACAATATTTTTAAAAAAGTTTAAAAACATTTTAAAATCTCCTAATTTAATAAACACAGCATTCCCGAGACCACCACCCCACTTATTGCTTAAAGCCTTTCTGAAAAGGAAAGTATTTGCTTAATGCCAGAAGGACAAGGGGGGGGGGGGGCAACCTGGCTTCACAGTGCAGTGCATTTCAAAGCCTGGAAGCAGTCACTGAAAAGCTCCCTTGTGTAAGATGCCAAAGGACTGTTGTTTTTGATACCAAATGGAGTTACCCTCTTGGAAATCTCCTCCTCTAGTTATCCTGGCTCAAACCTTTTTCTTTCTTTTTTTTCTTTTCTTTTTTTGGCCCATGATACATTTTATTGCCATCTTTCATAAGAGAATCCAATAGCTTGCCTAGGATTTCCAACAGAGAAGATAAAAATCTTGGCTTAGTAGTAATAACCACCCAACACCACCAATAGGAACAATTCCATTCTGGCCCAACACTTTAACCTTCAATATTACTACTGTGGCTAGCTTGTGATCCATTTTACAGTTTGCTGGAGATGGACTGTAGACACAGAAACTGTACACCACCCTCTGTTGTTGTCTTTATTGTTGTTGTTGTTTTGTAGTGCAGTCGATCCATTAGCAGATATCTTTTTACTGAGCAAGTCATTCCTGTTTCATGTCTAGCAACTGACCGCATTTTTTAGTTTTTGTCATTCCAGTTCCTGAATAAACGTTTCAGAATTCAGGCAATTGTACAAAAAAAACTAGCAAATCAGCAATAAACAGTCCATACAGATAATGTTCCCCAGCTCCACAAATGCTCAGTTACCTTGTTCTTCCTGAAGAGAGATTTCAGTTTGCTTGATTTTTGTGCGGCGGTGGCTGCTTTCATTGCTGCTGCTGCAGCCTTTTCCTGATTCTTCACATATTTTTTCCTAGCTAAGTAGACTTTTATGGGGTCCACTCCAGTCTGTTTACAGAAAAGACAGAATGTTGTGTGGTATTCCTGCCTTTGTTCTTGTGATTTATGAACATCAATTTAGAATCCAAACAAGGAATTTGTAATTTTACTGTGAGGGGTGCTACTGAAAAGCTAAGGGTAAGCCTCCTTATGGATACACAGTTTGGAATAGGGGATAGACTGATGGACTAGGACTGAGGAAACCAGGGTTTGAATCCCAGCTCAGCACTGGAAACTCACTGGGGGGCGGGATAGAGGCACTTGTAAAACTACTCTTTAAATGTTTCAGTCTGAAAACCCTACAAGTTGGTTCTGACTTGATGGCACATAACAGGCCTTTTTATATATGGAAAGGCTCACTGGCAAGCAATGGGGAGGTAAGGATACTAGATCTGGTTTAAGGTCCAGACAAAACATTTTGACACAGCTATGTCCAATGGTCTTTCAAATGGCTACTTCTCCCATGAAAGGAGATACATTTCAAGACAATTTTTTTGTGGATTTCAAATGGCAGATAAAAGCATAAATCCACAATTTTATGCAAAATTGAGAGTTGACTGGGAAAATAAAATCTGGTCCTCAAAAGGAACCAAACTAGATGTGAAAGGAAATACATATTCCTTGCAGTTAAACAGAATCACCCCTCAACAACAGGATTGTTGAGTAAGAGATGCCTCAGCAATTGGACTTGCAAAGTGGGCTAGTGTTTACCTTCTAGTGACCAATCACAAATCAGAGCATGGCTAAATACAAGATACAGGTCTGAGACTCCACATGTTATAACAACAAATGAACAACAAATGAACATCTTTCACCACATGAGGAAAGATTGGTTCTAAGTACAGGAGAAATATGTACTGTCTAGTTGGACCCTAAGCCTCCTTTAGAACACTGCCCATCCTGGGTTCCACTGCAAGGCATCCCATTTCCCTTCATCATCTGCCTTATCATAGATAGGAATCTCATGTAAGAACTCTGCAGAAATTTGGGTTTAAGCGCAGGCAATTTTTGAGTTTGTGTAAGGGAATGGGAATGATAGGTTCTGCTCAACTCTTCTCCTGCCACTTCATTCTCTTTTGACATTCTTTCCCACTGAGCCCCACCTTTTATGTCATCACCTGCCTGTAGGCTTCACCTTTGCAAAATAAGTAGGGCTATAGAAGCCATTGTGTGAAAAGCACCTGGTGATAGTATAAGAAGTTTACTCTGCCCCCTTTTTTCTTACCTTGGCAATGACTTTCTCTCTAAATATCTCTGAATTAGCAAAGTATAGTGGAGAACAGTAGGTGACAATTTTAATCCCTTCTATTTCCTGGACCTGCAAAGAGAGAAGGAGAGAGATTGACAAGGTTGAAGCAGAATAAAATGTGATAATAATATTGGGCACAGGAAGGAAACAAAGGAAAAATCTGGTAAAGAGATTCTATCCAGTGAAGGGATAACTAATAAATATCAGAACATTTTTTGTGTGTCCATCTGTGGTGAAATGAACACACATGGCAATGATGGTGACATTGTGACAGTGGGCTTCTTTCACTGCTGCACAGGTGTTTATGACTTCGTATGCTATGCTGTTTATATGGAACCAACAGGAAATAGTAGTACATTTATGAGAACAGACAGCCAGAGACAGCATGCCAAACAGATCAGAGATATAAGCACATAGATTAATGTGGTTCTGCATAGAAACCTTAGAATAATGTGGTTCTGCATAGAGACCTCTTGATGTTTAATAATCCTAGGCTATCCAAAAGTCTAGAAGGAAGGATTTAAAAAATTCAGGAGAAACAAGTCATTCTTGCAATGTATTTCAGACCTAATGAACAATAACCTGAGGATGTGGACAGGGTGCTTGGATCTGTCCGTTCTACCACCACTCCGCTCGACCCTTGTCCATCTTGGCTAATTGGAAGATCTGCCAGGGGGGTTCGCACCTGGGTCCAGGAGGCCGTGAACACCCCTTTGAGAGAGGGAGTGGTCCCTACCGCCTTGAAAGAGGTGGTAATTCTGCCACTCCTTAAAAAGCCTCACCTGGACCCAGAGCTGGTGGTTAACTACCAACCAGTGGTGAACCTCCCTTATTTGGGCAAGGTATTAGAGCGGGTGGTGGCCGGGCAACTCCAGGCGCTGCTGGATGAAATGGATTTTCTGGATCCATTTCAATCAGGTTTCAGGCTGGGCTTTAGTACGGAGACTGCCTTGGTCACCCTGTACGATGACCTTTGCCGGGAGAGAGACAGGGGGAGTGTGGCCCTGTTGATACTCCTGGACCTCTCAGCGGCTTTCGACACCATCAACCATGGTCCTTCTGGATAGGCTGGCTGGGTTGGGAGTTGGGGGCACCGCTTTACGGTGGTTCTGCTCCTTCCTGACTGACCATGTCCAGAATGTGATGCTGGGGGACAGTTGCTCTGTCCCATGGCATTTATGTCATGGGGTTCCTTGGGGCTCGATACTGTCCCCCATGCTGTTTAACATCTACATGGAACTACTGGGAGAGGTCATCAGGAGGTTTGGGCTGAGGAGTCAGCAATATGCTGACGACACTCAACTCTACCTCTCGTTTTCCACCAATCCAGGTGAGGCGGTTTCTGTGCTGAACTCGTGTCTGGACTTTATAATGGACTGGATGAGGGTTAATAAATTGAAACTAAATCCAAACAAGACGGAAGTGCTGTTAGTGGGTGCTTCGCCGGACAGGCTAGAGGGCCATTTCCCTGCCCTGAATGGGGTTGCACTCCCCCTAAGGGACAAGGTGGGGGTGCTTCTGGACCCCAGTCTAACTCTGGAAGCCCAGGTGGACTCAGTGGCCAGGAGTGCCTTCCTTCAGCTGCGGAAATAATACCAGCTACGGCCCTACCTGGACGAGCAGAGTCTCATGACAGTTACGCATGCACTGGTAACATCCCGTATAGATTACTGCAATGCGCTGTATGTGGGGCTGCCTTTGAAGACGGTCCGGCAACTGCAACTGGTCCAGAATCGAGCTGCGCGGCTGGTGAGTGGTGGGGCCGCTAAGGAACACATCAGGCCGATTCTATTCAAATTACATTGGCTACCAGTCGCTGCCCGGGCCCAATTCAAAGTGATTGTTTTGACATATAAAGCCCTAAACGGCTTGGGCCCTGGATACCTGAAGGACCACCTCCTTCCATATGAACCTACCCAGCAATTAAGATCTAGCCAGGGGGCCCTCCTGAAAGAGCCATCCCTCAAGGAGGTAAGAGGGATGGCTTGTAGACAAGGGGCCTTTTCGGTAGCTGCCCCCAGACTATGGAACGCCATCCTGAGGGACATTCGTCTGGCGCCGACGTTGATGACATTTTGGCGCCAGGTCAAAAACTTCCTGTTCCAGAAGTTTTTTAGTTGAAAATAATTAATATCAACTGTGGGTCTTGATGGCAATTTTTTTGAGCACTGTATTTTTAATTGTATTTTAATTGTTTTATCTTTTTATCTTTTTATTGTATTCAAATTGTTGTAAGCCGCCCAGAGACCTTTGGGTAGTGTGGACGGCATATAAGTTAAATAAATAAATAAATAAATAAATAAATAAATAAATAAATAAATAAATAAATAATGGTTCAGCCAACCATGCCTTGAGCCAGATCACATGAGATTATGTTTTTAAACAAAAATCTAACACGTGCATTAGCCAAATGCTGGCAAAAGAGGGGGAGAGGAATTATGCAGCTATATTTACCTTGTTGTAGACTTTGGGGTTCTTGTATATATCAGAGGCAGACACAGGGCCAAGGACAGAACCATTGCGACTAGGAAAGAAAATGAAAAAAAAAAGTTAAAATATAATTGAATCTGAAGATGTGGGCTTTTCTCCATGACAGTTCATGCTACAACACATTTGACCTGAGGTACTGCAGAACTTCTTGATGTTTTTTGTTGCAACAGATTAGCATGGTATGGAATCTTTGGAAATTTTCCCTTTTAACACAATCTAGTCATCCAAGGGCACCTCAGGCAAAACAGTGATGTGTTGAATTTGCTAATGATAACACAATCAGCATCATTAACCAACTGTCAGTCTGCTTATAGTAATTTTGGAAGGTGGAAAATTTTGCTTTTTACATCTACAGTTCCAAGAATCTCCTAGCCATAACCTTTCCAAGCTCTGAGTAAAATGGCACCAGTCTGTAGTGTGTACAGTGTAAAGGAGCCATATTATGAAGATAAATCTGTTTTCTCAGATTTTCAGACAGAAGCAGAGTCTAGCTGTCTGGAGCTAGTAGTGAGTCATCAGAAAGTGGCTTGGCTTCAGCAGTAAGTCACAGCTAGAGTAGGCCCACAGAAACAATGGAACTTGTGGAGGAGCTCACTCACCAAATCACCATTGATTCAATAGGCTTGCTCTAGTTTGACTTACTATTGAATTTTAGCCAGTGTTTAAAAAACATTATAAAATGGCTCCAGTCTACTCAAGGAAATTGGGTAATGGCTCAAGGAGAAAAGAATTCTTCCCCCCACCCCACCCCACACAATAGAAGGAGCTGAATCACAACCACCAGGTAGTTGAAAATTGTATTTGCGCCAGTCTTGGAGAGTTCCTCACACCTTCTTTACTATTCTCTTTCAAAAGTTCCCCAAACTTGGAAATATTACTTTTTGGACTACAAACCCAGAATCCACTGGCTAGCAGTGTCAAAGGACATGCAAGCTGTGAGTATGGGAGTAATATAGGAAAGTATATTTTCTGAGATCTACCCCTAGTATCCAAATGAAAATGTACTGAATTGTTGAGGGTGTGAAGCATGAGAGGGTGTGTCTGCTGTATAAATACATATATAGAAATGGCCAATTAATCATTCTCTCTTTGTGATCTCACTTAATGAGTGTACTTCACAATAGTCAAAGATATTGCAACAGGGTTCTTGTGACTATGATAGTTTGACTTTTGAGATGAATTCGCCCCCATGTGAAGACAAATCGATTGCAGAACAGCTTTTTTTAAACTTCATGCCAACTAATTTTAATGTATGTTTAATTGTTTTTAAAATGTGATGTTTATATTGTGTTTTTAAATCTCTTCATTATTTGTCGTGAGCTGACTTGCAATGCATGTGAGAGAAACAGACTAGCTCAAGGGGTACAGAGCATGCAGGATGGCACATGTCACTCTGTCTTCCAAAAATCTTCCCATCTGTCATTTGTCTAGCCATTCAAAAACAAAAGTACAGACACATTAAATTTTTCATTATGGAGATGCTATGTGAATGTGACTACACTACTGGGGCTGTGACTACATGTTCAAATACTGTGGGATTTGCTCCACTTATAAAATGGGTGGATTTGAGGTAGTTTCTACTGACCACATGATGCAAAGGCTGATTTGAATACATCCAGCCCTTTCTGTTCCCAAAGCAGCTTTTTCCCCCTCTGCTGCTGGGGGGCTTCTGCTTTTTCAAGCCAGAATGATTTGAATGGGCTTTTCCTCATCTGGTTAGTTGTGATATGTTCTTGTAATGATGGGTGTGTGTCTATGGGTGGTGTTTTGGTCACATTGGCAGTTGGGAGAGAGATGTTCAGGACCAGAGGAAATACGCCCCTGCATTCTTTTCTTTTCCCCAATTATCCTCTGAATGTTTTTTATTTTTAAATTTTTCTTACACATATAAGATTAGTGCTAAATCACCCTATCACCTTATCGCTGGATCATCATCATTATTATCTCCCATATTTACACCCCATCAATCCCCATCAGATTGACAGATCTGAGACCAAAGGAAGGAAAGAAAGAAGGGGAGCTGTAGGTTGAAATGCAAATTGCATCACATTCAGTATGAACTCCTGAATCAATCCACAGCCCTTGCCTGAGCACTGACTGTGATTTCAAATGTAATACAAGCTGCAAATAAATTCGCAGTGTAGTCGCACCCAGGGCTGCAGTCACACAAAAACCAGGCAGGACTCGATCTAGCTAATCATGAGCACAGTGTGAAAAAGCAGTTCTTCTAAACTTGTTATGAGCCATGGCTGGGTATAGTGGGCATCAGATTGAACAGATTGGTTAAATGTTTCAGACCAAATTAGGAATGGGAATTGAAATGCAAGTCAGGCTGTAATTATACTGGTGAATACTATGGGATTTGCTGTGGAATTAGAACAGATGATTTCAGACTTTAAAAAACTGATCACATGATGCAAATTAGCCCAACCCTTTTTGCTTCAGACGTAGAGGGTTTTTTTTTATTCCTGCCACTTGAGGCTTCTATTTCAGAACAGGAGCAATTTGAATGATGTTTTCCCCATGTGATCAGTTATTTCATTCTCCAAAAGAACAGGGTGTGTGACTGTGGGTGGTATTCTGATGATGTAGTAAGATAGGCATGATGTTCTGGGGCGGCACCACCCCTGCAATTTTTCTCCCTAGTCATCCCAAAGTATTTTTTTTAAAAAACAGAGTTTAGCACTAGATCTTCTCTATGTAAGCAAAAAAGAGAGAAGAGATAAAGATCAATATGAAATAGAAACAACTCAGACAAACTACAGCAGACCACTATGTTTCCTCAGTATGTGTGTATGTGTTTGTAAGTTGTAAAGAATTATGGAATTTTGGAAAACTGCCTCCTTTCTCTAACACTGTGCAGCACTTTAAACAGCCCACTGGCTTTACAATGAACCTTAAAAGAAGAGCCAGAGATTGGCAGAAGGTGGGATCAGAGGAAGGAGGGCTGTGGTACAGATCAAAGCACATCTGATTGAAAGGCCAGTGTTGATACTAGAACCAAAACAAGCTGCGATCTCCGCGTGATCACCTAATTCGAATAGAAGCATAAACTAGGCTGTGAATCAAGCTACAGCAAAGCCAAAGTGCTCCAATTCAGCTTGCCAGTGTAGTCACAGTGTCAGACAAGAGTCAGATCCAAAGACAGAATGAAGAAGCAATCTAAGGATAAGAGACTATGGAGCAGGAGTGAGCAGAAGCACAATACTGATGTGGCTTTCTGCTGCTTTGCCTATATTTGTTTTCATATGGGCTACCAAGGGTCTACGGAAGCAACAGAGCAGATACGGACTGCCCTAAAAATATGCTTTTCTTTCACCTTATGCTAACTCACTAACAATGGCATCTTTTTTTTGTGAAGTTGCCATGACAAAAGATCAGTGTAGGGCAGCATCACATTTATCTCTTCTACTGAGATTTTCATGAGCAATAAGTGGGTTTTCCATTGTATTTATTTGAGAGAGGAGGATACATGCAGCAGGTGTTTCCAAGCATGACGTAAATGCTTTCATATTTATACCAGGGAGATTAGAGAGCAACTATCTGAAACTGACATCATTGTTTGCCAACAGGGATGGGTCTTTTTATGCTCCATGTGCTGCCTGTCACACATGCCTCTGACATTTTGACCAAGATGATGGAAAATGTCTCTACTTGTACATTCCTTTTACAGACCATAATCAGGAGAATACTTACAACTGGGTATGGAAAACCACCACCAGGATGGAAAAGCCCACTCCCACGGCAAGTCCAAAGGGCAAGCTCAGGAAGAAAGATGCTAGGAAGCTCACCACCCACACCAGCTGTGGAAACACATAAACACAGTGGGTCACTTCCTTGCACTGGACAACGATGACTTTGTATGAGGGAATGGAGATGGAAAACACATTTTAAACACATTCTTTGATTTAAAGAATTTAAACTAATATTAGCAGTATCAGAATGTGGTGACACCAAGAAATCCTGTGATAACCAGGGTGGATAAAAATCAATTGCAATTTAAATCACAATTAAAATTTAAAAAATGATATTTTGATTTAAAAATCTGATTTTTAAAATTTCAATCATGATTTCAAGTCCACACTGATAACTATTTTGTTTTTTGAAAGGATCAGGATTCTAGCCCTCCATGCTGGCTAAGAAAAATGTGAACGCAATTTCTGCAAACACTCTAGAAGTACCAAGGATCTGAGCATGAAAAGGTTCAAGACCATACTCCATATACCCTCCTACCATATAACTGCTTTGAAGGAATAAATGCCCCCTGTTTGCATTACATTTTTTTCCAGGATCAAGTTATTAAGCAGGCCAGCTGGCATGTGTTATAGAACTGTAATCATCACAGGTTGTCATTACAAGAACCATATTAATTAAAACCCTGAGTTTTCTTTATTTCTTTTCCTATTCTCTCCCTATTCCTCCCCCCTTTTCCTTTTTTGTTGTATGTCTTAGATTATAAGACTGCATTCAATTGTATTGGTGCATTCTAATAACACTTCCTTCTAAGATTGTTCATATTAGTGCATTTTTAGTAGAGTAGCTATAAACTGGCTTCTGCCAGCACACATTGCCTTGTAACATCCACACCAGTAAGACAAAACTTGTTCAGTTGGTATAGGCATCTAAAGCTGACATATTATTTGCAAAGGTGGTGTGATTCATCCCAGATGTTGGAAATAACATGTTACAAATAACAGCATTACTTCTAGTTGTAGATGACCATGGCCACCTACAATTTGTGGATGAGGTAGCCACCCCCTGGTGCGCATGTCATTCTGGATTTTAACACAGAAAAATAATCTAAAAAGTAATAAGTAACAAGCAACAGAACAAGCAATGTAGTGTGTTACCGAATTATACCCTGTTTCCCCGAAAATAAGACCTAACCTGAAAATAAGCCATAGTATGATTTTTCAGGATGCTGGTAATATAAGGTAAGGTAAAGGTTCCCCTTGACATTTAGTCCAATCGTGTCCGACTCTAGGGCACAGTGCTCATCCCCATCTCCAAGCCGTAGAGCCAGCGTTTGTCCGTAGACAGTTTCTGTGGTCACGTGGCCAGCGCGACTAGACACGGAATGCCATTACCTTCCCACCGTGGTGGTACCTATTTATCTACTTGCATTTGCATGCTTTCGAACTGCTAGGTGGGCAGGAGCTGGGACAAGCGACGGGAGCTCACTCCGTTGCGTGGATTCGATCTTATGACTGCTGGTCTTCTGACCTTGCAGCACAGAGGCTTCTGCGGTTTAACCCGCAGCGCCACCACGTCCCCTGGTAATATAAGCCCTACCCCAAAAATAAGCCCCAGTTAAGTGAAACCCCACCTTCTACCATTGTGCAGCATGGTGCAGCAACCAGAAGAAGACAACATGACTGTAAAATAAAACATCCACTGAAAATAAGCCCTAATGCATTTTTTGGAGCAAAAATTAATATAAGACCCTGTCTTATTTTCGGGGAAACACGGTATCTAAAATGGCAACCAGGCATATGCCTTGGCCTTTATAAGAAGGTGCATAAAAATACGTTGAAAAAGTTTGTAGGCTTTGAAACATCTACTGAGATATTACCCCTGTTTTTCAAAATTCTAAATCAAGGTAACAAATGGTACAGAGGAGAGATTCTCCTGCAGCCCTTTGTGGATGAGGTGACATTGGGGCATGGTACATGCGCCCCTTCCCTGACATCATCAAGGCACCAGATGATGGTTCCCCATTCAGTATTTTAGCTAGGGACTCAATCTTCCTGCTTCCCCTTCCCCATGGTGCTAGCATAGGCCGTCTGAGCTCCAGTCTTAGGGACTAGGCTGTTATCTGTAAGCAACAGATGACAGGGCAGAGAGAAAAGAAATCCTTACTGCTGGAAATGAAATCTTTCCTTCTAACAGACTGGAGCAAGATGTGGAGGGCAGCTCCTAAGGCTGATTAGCTGATTAGTTGTTTTGACCAACCAACCAACCAACAAATCAACAAACAAAAATTTCATATTTCTTCTGAATATCCATACTTGATCCGTCACTCATTTATTCATTGGTGTAATTTATATTCCTCCTGTGTGTTTGCTGTTTACTTAGAGCAGCCATTGTTATGCGGCTTTGAATACTGCTGAATGTAGAGTATAGGAATAAGTACGTGAAGTAAGTGCTCTCAAAGTCGAGATGATCCTTCAGCAGCTTTAAAGTTAACTACTTGTAAAGGTGCTCAAATCTGCCAGTGTTGTCTCTGTTGTGCTCAGCATATTTTAGGATATTCACATCCATTAAAACATATGCCACTTTCATAACACCATTGTCCAGATTTCTGTAGCATAATTTCTCTTGCTTTCTCTTTGAATATTGTGGCTAGATAATTTCAATAATTCTTTTCACTGATAAAGCAATGTCTGAAGAAACTCACAGGACATTGGCATGATTTATGTAAATATAACCGCCTGCCATAAATCTTGTTTATCTAAGAATCAAACATTTATACATTTGATTTTTCCCTTGGTGTGCATGTTAATGTGTTTACATCAACCAGTGCCTGGAGCAATTATCTTCTTGTAAAAAGCCTTTCCTTCTCTGGGACTATATCTAAAGCATGACTTCTAGATATTGGAATAAAGCAGTGCATTGCATCAGATAATTTGTCCATCTAGCCGAGTGCTGTGTACTCTGACTGGTAAGGGTCTCATGCAGGGGTTTTCCCTGTGCAACCTGATCCTTTTAAAAAACAGTTTACTATGATGCCTAAATGCAGCCTTTTTAATAACAGTTCAACTTTGTAGATTACACACACCAACCAAGAGAGTGCTCAGCTCATTATTATTTTAGCTGCTTTCAAATCATAAACATTTAGCCACAGTCTAGTTATAAAACCCTGAAAGGAAACTTCAATTATATGCCAAGGAAGTCCAAATTTTCTTCTTGGGCTAAATATGCAATGCAACTGACACACTAGTGACTCCTCTCTTAAAGTTCTGCTTCATTCTGAAACTCCTGCTTTTTTGTGGAATATTTCTTATTATTTTCAGTGAGAGATATGGTTTAAATATATCTCCATAAATATAGGGACCACATGCTACTGTACTTGCCTTTAAAACAACTCCAGACACTCTCAGAGACCCACATTCTATGACAGAATCTAAGAAGAGTTTCATGACGGTGGAAGAACAGAAGACAAACACTCCTAACTGCAAAGTCTCTGTATTCTTCTAGATTTCATGCTGTTGTTTTGCAGGGGAGTGACTTAATCCAAACTATCACAGACTAACACAGCTACTCTTCTAAAACTTAATCCAAACTTAATATTTTGTCCAGGTCCCTCTATTCTCCCCCAAGACATTTGACATGAGACACTCACACAGTCCAGCTTGCTTTTTTTCCAGAGATAGTATGGATCAGTCAGTTGTTTGAGAGAATTCTTTAGGTTCACAGCTATCAAGGCTCCCAATACAGCCTACAACATCAATCACATAACATTAAAAACAATGACAAAAAGCCACAAGGATAGTATGAACTTTAGCTACCCAAATACTGTACATGCACATATTGTGTAACTTGGCTAAGAGAGAGTTGTTTGGTAGTTTCACCCATACACACACATTACAGAAAGACTAATCTCACAACCAAGATGCACCTGGGCACCTTGCCAAGAAAACCACAAATTAATTTGCTAATTTAAACCATATGCAAACACCAATAGGATTCCAGCCAAAGAACTGAAAACACCCTGCACAAAACCAGCATCCATTTATATTGGGTCTGTACCAATCCAATAGTTTTTGGACTTGTACAGATAGGACATGTGCTTTTGCTAAATAATTCCATTCGTTACTGATGGTTTTGTAATTTTTCCCACCATCCAAATGGCACAACACTCAGTCTGATGTGATCTGTGGCTCTTCCCGTGCTATCCATGGATTTTGTTCTTCCAGAAGAAGGTGGTTTATTTTTTCCCAGAATTTATTCTGAGGTGTGGAGTTTAGCACTACAGCACTTCCTCTGGAGAGTTAATTTTTTCCATCCAAGCCTCCAGATATTTTTAATTAGCATACCATTTTAGCATTTTCTTAAATGAAATAGCAAAGCTCCAGTAGGAGAAAGGATTTCTTGCCAGGATTTCAGAGATCTTCTGAAGAAAAGCAGTTCCAGAGAAGTGCCTCTTTAAAGTTCTGTGTAGATATAAGTCCCAGTAAGCACTGGGAGAAACCAGAACTAAGGGGAGGGCACAAAACATTTACCTCAAGCAGACAAGCCTTTGTTTCTCCCAGATATTCCTGGTATTTCTAACTTACTGCAGGTGCAATGAATTCTATTTTGCACATTCACAAAATCCCTCACAAATTGTCATGATTCTCCAGGGAAGAGAATGAAGAAAAACCAACTTAAATATATTCCACAAAAAAGCACATATAGGATAAAATAATTAAGATATATTTATCTTGGAAACATGTACAAAAGCAGACTTTTCAGACTGCAATTTTACCTTAGGAAGAGAGCTGAGGTAGGTCCCCAAAACCAACATGGTAATCATCACTACCACTGCCACACAAAAACTTGCCATCTGGAGGGAGAAAAGTACCATTATCGCAAAAAGACTTAACATGTCATGATATCTGTCAATGGTAGGATCAAGAAAGAAATGATCTTATGGCTACACGATAAATCAGGGTTGAACAACTTCTAGGACTGCATTCCCCCTCTCACACATTGGCCAGGAGTCAGCACCCTGCTGTCACCTGATCATATTTGCTGCTGTGCCACCAAATTTCAGCAGCATGTTGACAGCAAAGAATAGGATATTCCTTTTAAAACAAGTTTGCAAGGAGTATATGCCTTGTTCTAAAGCAGAATCATGGACCCAGGAAGCTTCTGTAAGAGCAATTCTCCTTTAAACAAAAGCATGTGTCCCCTGAATTTTGTTTTTCAAAAGTTTCTTTAGAGCTTCCCCACAGCCAAAATTTCATTGTGTGACCTCAGATTTGGCTGAGGTGGTGATGGCAACAACCAAAAAAACAGGGGATGGCTTGTGTGATCCAATGGCAATGTGTTGACCAAAATCAGATTATTCTCCAAAGAATCTTGGAAATGTGGATTTGGTGATGATGCTAAGAATGCAGTGTTTTAGAATCCAAACCCTCCCTCACATTACATTCCCAGGGTTTGCTGTATAACCAGAATGACTATTAAACCACCTTGAGTTCCTGCAAAGGACAAAAATGCCCAGCATTCTGTCCACACTGGTATACAGATATGGTATATGGATCGTTGATGGCATGGTTTGGAGTGAAGAAGAAAAAAAAAAGACCTTGTCCTCAAGTGTTTCTACTTTGAAATATCTATCCTTCCCTTTTAAGAGTTGTTGTGCACCTTTCTGGCCCAGCAGTAGGACATACATTCTTTTTGGCATGCTCAATGCTTAACCTGTTTAGTCAGGAGATAGCAGCCATCATGGCTGTAGATTCTGAGAGAGAAAATGGAGTGGGGGGTGAGAATGAGGCAAGGGAAGTGGGGCGGGAGCAAGGGAGAAAGCAGAGCAGCACTGACAGAGGGAGAGAGGAGCAGTGTAAAAAAATAATTTCACTTCCCCTGATCCTCCACAGATGATCAGAGGAATCACTTAATTGACAGCTGATTGGGCTACTGAATTTACTCTTCAGACAGATAGGACATCATTCCTCTCTCCACAACCTCAATATACCCTTTGTAGCCCAATCCACCCGACATCCAAAATTGCCAGTCTCCCACATTGCCCAGAGTCTCCCACATTGAGAAGAGTAATCAACCAAATAAACAACCTGAGATTTTCCTCCGGCTCCATCCACAGCTAAGGTTACAGAAAGAGCACAGCAGATCACATGGATTTTGAAAAAGGATCCAAAAAAATTGCTGCAACCCAGGGCCAACATTTCCTAGGGAAGCAAGGAGAAGAGGCTAATCAGTTTAAGTGGTTAAACAAACCTCATGGTCTTGCCCTTGTAGCAAGGTTCCTTTGATAGAAATTGCAGAACTGCAAGAAATAGGTCAAACAGTCACATCAGACTTTGAGGCTACAGATGTCGGGGTGGCATTATTCATGCAAAGATTGCCACCAGCAGGAGCTCCATACAGCTGCTGTCCCATTTCCCACACCCCATAACTATTGTTGCTGCTCATTCCAGAGATATCCCAGGATTTTCTGAGTCAGACGTCTAGGTTGTGTGATTTGCAAGTTCTTGCGGCATGGCAGATTCAAACGTGGTTTCTTTGAACCACGACCAATTTAATCTCAGACTCTCTTTACTAGCAAATCATTCATTCAGCAACAAGGAGTATAGAAACATTCTGCAAAGGTTAACTTGCGACACACTTGGTTATTATCTTAAAAAGCTGCCATTGTGCAAAGCCTAAGCTGCATGATGCACATGCATGGCATTCTCAAGTGGCACAATTCTGAGCTGCTCCTTGGAAGAATCTGGTTAATGTGTCTGAAAGTATTTACAAATTAATCCCTTAAACTAATTGCTAAATAATACCTACTTAAGAGTTCCTATGTTTCTGCTCCAGATTTTTCTCTGAGTCATGTTTTAATCTGCAGTTGTGAAACAACTAAGGGGCTGGTATCAGCAAGAGTTTCCCTCAAACGTGAGGAATATCTGCCTCCCGATGCTGCTGGAATTTGGAATGGAGCTCCATGTAGTCACTTATGTGTGAAAAAGAAAGGTGTGGGTTTTTTTTTTTAAATTATGTAGTCTCATATAGATTAGCTCTCATACTGCTTCATCCAGGAATTGCTCCCCACAAGCAAGATACAGATGGATGCAGCAGATTCTATTCACTCTCTGTGACTCTTTCATGCCAGCATGAGCTGCTTTCCTTCCCCTTGCAACTGCCTTTCTCCATTAGAAGAAAATTGCTTGGTCTACCTGCTAAACTGTTGCTTGCCAGGACTTCATAGCTTGGCAATAGTTCTGTCCCAGCTTCCAGATAGTGCCCCTTTTATTTTTAAATCGTGAAAGCAATATTATCTCTCCACTGTGTTCATCTACACAGGTGTGGGTAGCAATGTTAGACAGCTCCTAGGAGCCCTAGACTTCAAATATGAGGAAGGACTCTCAGTGTTTTTACTTAGAGCAAAGACCTTACAGTGGAAGTTCTGTGGGAGAGCTAATATTGGAGGGAACTGGGAGTAAATCCTGTATATTTCATTTTGCTCCTTCCATAAATACAGTATCACCTCTCTAAGCAGGACTTTACTTTAACTTCCAAATGACACTACAGAAACTTTGGGTGAGTGTACAGTAAAAATCACTTCTCTGCACCTTTCTCCACCAAGAACCCTGGGCATATTACCTGGTTTGGATCCACATCATAGCCATGCTTTGTTGCAAGAGTTCTGCCCATTGCCAGGTTGATCACATAGCCCACAATGGCAAGTGAAAAAGCTGTACCAACCATGTCTTTCCACTTTCCCACCTCAGGTAGAGTGGCAGATGGAAAACTAGAACCAAAGGGGAGGAAAAAACCTTAGCAGTCATGAAAATAAAAAGTTGCAGATAAAAATAAGAGACTCAACAGGGGATACTTTTTCATGACACAAGATCTAATTCAGCCATCATGAAGATATAGTCATCAATGGACAAATGTATACATGCTGATTGCAATTCATTTAAAGATGATTAGCAAAACAAATTGGAGGGATCTGAAGAGACACTAAGGCCATCATAGAATCATAGAATTTGAGTTGGAAAGAGCCCATAAGGTTATTGAGTCCACCCCCTGCACAATGCAGGAATCCAAATCGAAGCAGATCTGATAGACTGTTGTCCATTTTTTTCTTGAATGCCTCCAGAGTCATATTTAAATGTCAAACTCCATCACAAATGCCTTTACAGTTGCTGAAAAACATACATGCCATAGAAAGCCTGAATGTCAATAATTTTCTCTGTAGGATCACTGTGGAATTTGATCCAAAACTGATGACACTGGCTTATCTGTTTTTCATTTGATATTATTTCAACTATTCTTCTGTTTTTATACTTTCATTGTCATTTTGCATGTTTCTATTGTTACATGATTGTTAGCAGCTTTGAATGTTTTCGAAAACATGGGATCAGTTCAAGCAAACAAATGGATTCAACCTGACTGTAGTTTCACTCTTGTTTATAAATGACACCACACAATCCTTGTTCAATGGCTTTGCAATATTTCAGAAAATATGCTTGTGAACTGCATCTTGTACAGAGCTCAGAGATGTTAGTATTTTGGACAACAGATCCCAGAATCCCCACTGGGAGTTGTAGTCTAGTAAAACTGACTTTTCCCAGCTCTGGGCCAGTAGACTTGCACAGTCTGCTGCTCTACAAAAAATTGCCTTCCAGACAAGTTTTCTGCTTCATGCAGGTTCCATTGTGTTACTTTTACAGTACGGTTGCTACTATTGAGACATGCCCTTGTGCTGGTCATCTGTGGAAGTTTTGATCCTATGAGAAGCCCAGATCAAGTGGCTCCATATCAGTGTCTATGTCCCTGATGGAGAGTGGGATGCCAGTATGGGAAAGACCCACATAATCAGTCTATCCATGAAAGCTAAACATCTACATGTGATGCATGTGAACTAGGTCTGACTAGCAATTTTTCCATGGCCCCTAAGTCACAAAGGCAATGCATTATTTGGGTGAAAGGCCAACAAAAGTCTGCAATTTTTCTGTTTATGGGATGCACAGTAGTTCCTTTAGCAAAGAATGCAGACTTGTATGAATAATAGTTATGTAGCTGAGAGTAGACTCTCATGTGTCTCATACAGCAGAGATTATTCTGCACTTTGTAATTGCAGTGTACTTTGTAATTCATTAATCGCTTGACTCACATCAATCAAGGCTTGCAGACACTGTCCACTTTTAGTCTGCCCTACTTTCCACTTTGAGATGTTGCAACATAGCCAACAACTGGAAGTGCTCAGCGGTATTACAATTTGTTTTCAGAAATGTCTAAAGTTGTTCTTACTTCTATTGCAATCCTTCTCTCCATCTCTCAGCATGTTTGGCTGCAAATACTGGGAAGTGAGAAGAAGGATTGCAGTGAAGTTACAATGTTTTAAGAGCCTCCAGTTTTGTTGCTTCCTCCTGCAGTTCACCTTAATGTGTGTTAATATATTAAATGTGGAGCAAAGGGAATGGTATGTGCTATGCAGGCCCAGTTCTAACACATTTACTTCTTGTTCATGGAGTTTGAGCATTACATCTAGTTAAGTCCAGACTACAGAAAGGAAGAAGTCCATCACTATGTACAGTAGAATTAATATGCTGAATTTGTCAGAGCTTGGACAATAACTTCCAGAACTGTCCATCCAGCATAACTAGTGACCCTGCTATCTAGAGGATTCTGGGAACTATATATTTGAAAATGCATTTTTGCAGCTCTGGACATTATTAGAATAGGAAGGGGAGAATAGTCCATGAATTTACTCACCCCATAGTAATAGCTCCAACAACTGGCATGTCATATTTCTCAGGCATATTACAACATCCAGAAACTGCAGTGCCTATTATGACCTGAAATCAAAGTATAAGATACATTTTAGTCTAGCAGTGCTCTTATTTTTTCACTTTCTGCATCAGTATATACATGTGTAGGTAGATGCATGCACATTTAGATATGCAGACAAACACACACACACACACACACAAAGGAGAGGTGGTTTTATTTTAGCTCAGTGGTTTCAGCATCTGGCTGTGGAGCCAGAAGTTGGCAGTTCAATTTCCCACTGGGGAAATTTCCCATAGGGTCCCTTCCAGCTCTGCAGTTCTAAACTCCCCCCCCGCCCCAGATTTATATGCCTCTTTTTTTTCTGAAAGAATGACACTCAAGGTCACTTTGGCTACCTGACAGATTAAAGTATAGATTTGAGGAGCATATAGGCCTTGCACCTAGGCACTCTTTCTTTCATTGTGACACCAGTTGTTCACTGCATCTCATGTCTTCTTCCTTTTGTTCCTTTCCTATAGGATGTTGGACATCATCATTACTTTCAGAAATCCACTAAAGTGGGAAAATTAGATGCTGGATCTGGCAACGTCAAACAATGATGATGTGTGACATCCAACCCAGTCTCAAGGTTCTTGAGCAAGTCAGTTCTTCTCCTTCCTGAACTTATTTCTCCATTTATTTTGTAACAATCTGTACTTTTTTCTCATCACATGACCAAATGGAGATCAGAAGATGCAAGCAGAAGACTGAGACTCAGAAGGGTGACTGTGAAGGAAGTAGAAAAGCTCCTCATGTATATATCCACTTTAGACTAAGACCAAGGTCATCCATACTGTGATATGTTTGATTGCTATGCACAGATGTTAAGGCTGGACAGAGGAGAAAGCTGAGGGGGAAAACAAAGATTTATTTGAGCCTGAAATATGGCTGTTTATGATACGACTGTTTGGTGGTCACTAATCTGTGGAATTGCTGTAAACCAGAAGGGACTTGACAGCACATAATAAAAACATGACCAGAGTATTTCCATATTTTATGTATGTTATGACTTCTTGATCTTTATTCATTCAATTTAGTACTTCTTTACTGGACAACCTCTCAACCCTAGAAATTCTTTGCATTTTGCTCTGAATCAATGGCTGAAATCCTGTTGCTTATCATATTCAGTCACAACTTGAGTAAGCCCATTGAATCAGCAAGTATTTGGTGAGCCAACTCTTCTGTAAGTTCATTGATTCAGTCCATTGTCCAGTTAATCCATTTCCCAACCTTAATGGACTTTTGCAGTAAGGAAAAAGAGAAAAGCAAACAATTGTAAACTGCTCATGTATGAGTTACAAATGGGAGAAGATCTTGACCAGAATCCTGTTTGTCTAGAATCTGCCCAGACAATATAGACTGTGCATGATCATTGTTTGTTTGTTTGTTTGAAGGAGGGAGCCAAGCAAGCAGAGTGAGAGAGCAAGAGTGGTACCTGTTCTCACAAAGCTGATTCTTGGGGTATTTGGTGGCTACGTTAGGAAGGGGCAGAAAGGAAAGGGTGCATGTATGTGCTTGGATAGCCTTGTGTCTGTCTCTGCCAGGGGACTATGCTTGGAGACTGAGAGGCGAGCATTGAGAATGACAAGGTGGTGGGAAGAAAACACCTGGTCATAGAAATGTAGCATTTCTATGCTAATATCAAATCACACAAGGATTTCAGCCATTGTCAGCCTAAGACAAATCATGTCCCCTGTCCCCAAATCATGCATAAAATCCTACAAATGAAGAATGATGATGGAATAAAAGCTTACACTGGAAGTACTCAGAATATTTCTGTACCCACCAACCTGTACAGTTTTCCCCTATTTAAATATGAAAGCAGAAAATAAAAGCTGAAACTCCTCCCCCCAAACACATAACATTACATTGTTAAGGCAGCTAATTTTTTCACTTTCAAATGTACAGTACTTCATTTTATTTGAACTGATTTCTATCCCTTTTTTAGCTCTGTAAAGGGATACAGGATGCAGGGAAATTCTTATGTGAGCAATTCTCTCTTAAGTGATGGGATGAACGTGTTATTTATTTTTAAAAGGAAATAAATGAGAACATCTAACATATGACCCCTCTATCATGAAAGGCTTAGAAGACACACATGGCCAGAAACTAGATTAAGAACATATTATCTCTTTCAAATCAGAACAGAATAGCCATGGGAAACAGTCTTCAATCTATCCGAATACAGTCCAGTGCCACCTAGTGATTAAACTTCATATAATCCACAAAGTTCATACTATAATGAATTTATTTATCTTTAAGATACTACAGGAATTTGTTTTTTTTCTGTTGCAACAGGCTATCATGAATACCCAGTGGAAATAACCAGCATATTACACACCTAATGCCTGCAGTAGAGAAAGTTATTATAGAAGTGCATGAAAAATATTGGGAATGCAGACTTCAAAGGGACTGCAGCCCAGTTAAGATAACTTCAGATCCAGGAACTGAGAGAGGGAAAGATTCAATACCCTATCAAAAGAGCCCCGTAGTGCAGTGGATAAACTGCAGTACTGCATTCAAGCCTCTGCTCACAACCTCAGTTTGATCCTGACAGGTTCAGGTAGCCAGCTCAAGGTTGACTCAGCTTTCTGTCTTTCTGAGGGTGGTAAAATGAGTACCTAGGTCACTGGGGGGCAAGTTGTTGTTTGCATTATTATGTTGTAAACCGCCAAAGAGTGCTCTAAGGACTATGGGATGGTATATAAATTGAACCAGTAACAACAACAATCAATCACTGTCTCCTGACAACCCCTCAGCCACCCTGCTCAAGCATCTCTGAAGGCTAGAAATCCTAACTAGTGAAGAAAGGACACTTTTCTTTCTGTTTTCCACTAAAGTTTTTTTAATCACTTATGTCCTGATCTGGGCTGGTTAAAGATGGTACTAAAGCACTGAGGAACAAGTGATTGCAGTGCTAGCTATAACTTCAATGCTTTGATTGCTGTATTTGTATTTAGTTATTTTATTGATTTCTTTAGAACATTTCTCTGATGCTCTTCAGCAAAAATCTCAGGGTGTCAGCTCACACTATACAAATAAATATACATTTGCCTGGCATACCTTCCCCTATCCCTTTGGAGGGCTTTTCCCTAAGTGGGGTACTATGCTGACTAAGAAGATTGCCTGTCAGATTCCAGCTGGTTCTAAGATGCAGTCTTAAAGTGACAATGACTATAGTGTTTGGACAGGCTCGTGTGGTAGCAGGTAATTCTTTTGGTCCACAAAGTGGACCAAAAAAACTTCATAAAAAACAAGTACCCAGACTGCATTCATTCTAGAGTCTTAAGTTCACAAGTGTAGCCTGCAAATGACTGTGGTAACAATTCTGTGATTCTAACAGGGCTGTTAGACGTTTCATGTATGAATACAGAAATTGTTTTATGTATAACTGTGTTTTGTGTGTGTGCAATATGAAATCCCCATTTTCCCAAGACTTCTTTGGTACATGTCTATTTTCTGAATCTACAGTCCTTTCCCCTTTTCCTCTTAGCCTGGATCCACTTCTACCACGATTTACATGCAGTGGCATAAACTGGATGTAAAATGTTCTTGTATTAGAACAGTTGCACTCATTCCATGGGCCATTAGGCCATCAGTGGCTACAGGTCAAGATGGCTTTAAGTTACTTCCAACATTTAATACCAATTTCTGAAAAACACAAAGGGGAAGGCACTATTGTGTTCTTATAGAGCATGCTTTGGAACGATTGCAATTGGAACCAAAGACATCTATCCACGTCTTTGCATTTCCCGCAGCTCTAATTACTGCAGTGTTCCTGGAACCTGGTTGTCAGCACGTACATTGCCCTCTTGCCTCCCCAGTCACCTGCGGTATGTAAGCATCTTACTTGAGCTTCCTCTCTTATCACATTTCAGTGCTTTGGAGTATAGTCATATTATCTGCATGTACATTTCCTGTTGTTTAGGCCAGGGATATTTTCACTCAGACTTGCTGAAATATGAGTTGATGCATTTTTTAATCTGTGATCCTGACTAAACCAGGGTCACTTCCATATCTGACGAATTGACTGAGCATGTAGCTTTGCATTGTTGGTTGAATACATATAGTGGAGATATAGGTCAGCAATGGAGTTAGCAATGGCAGCATGTTTGTCAGGTGAATAACATCCCAGTACTTCTAATGTCCACATGGGTCAATTTGTCTCTGGCGTATTGTTTTGTTTTGTGTTTCTTGTTAGAATGTTTACAGAACCAGACGCCAAAAGAACTGAATAAAGGGCTCATAAATCATTACAAGGTATGAAATGCAATCAAACACCACTGTCTCTTAGAGCTTTGCATGAAGTCCCTGTATGTCTGAAGAAGTGGACAATGTTCCATGAAAGCATACATTAAAATATAGCACTTAGTGTTTAAAGTGCCACAATGTCTTTTTTAAAATAGTTTTTGTTTTGTTTTGTGTTTCTTGTTGAAATGCTTACACAGACTAACATGGCTACAATTTTGAAAACTACCACTATAAGCTTCCAAGATATCATAAGACTTTTGGTTGTATTTGCAGTAACAAAATAACAATTGCACATTTATTGTGCAAAAGGAAAAAAAGATTCAAATATTTGGAAAGGCCCCAAAAGTTTTCTGCTGCAATCAAAAGCACATCAACTTTCCTAAAGCAGAAAGCATGAGTGTTAATATGAGATCCATACATGAACTCTGATATGTGTTTCATGCTTGATTATATTTTGCATCACTCTGCGTTATCTTAATCAACAACCGTTGAAAGGAAACTCCATATGGTGTACTAAACAGAATTTCCAACAATATAAAACTCAATATAATTAACGTATCTAACATAAATGTTGTAATTATTTATAACTGCACAAGCAATTGTATGTAAATCCACCATAACGTAATATACACAAATAATATAACTAGAGATGGGCACAAATTAAAAAAAGGAATCACCAAATTTGTTTTAAAAATTGCTAATTTGTCAATTTGTATTCATACGAATCAATGCCCCAACGAATATACCATATTTTTCCGTTTATAATATGCCCCCATTTATAAGACCACCACCCCCAATTTTCTAACCCAAAAATTAAGAAAACTTAGCTTTGAGGAGTCAGCCTCTGGGCTCAGAACATCGGATATTTTGAGTCTCTGTTGAATCTGAACCTACAGGGTGTGTTCCAATTGGTTTGTTCAGGATCAGCTGACATCAGTTCCATAAGGCTCATGATTGGAGGAAGCTAAGTCTCCTGACTGTAGGAAACTAAGCCTCGTGGCTGAAGGAAGCCTGTTTACAGAGGCAAGGTATGTGCCATTTTGTTCTCTCCTCAGCTATCTCAGCTTACTTCCATGTAAAAGACGCCCCTCAAATTTTAATGTAATGATTTTAGGAAAAAGTAGCCTCTTATAGATGGAAAAATACAGTAACTCAATGAATTTTTAGCCATTTTTGATTCATTGGGCTATAAAATGCCCCCCCCCCCCGGCACCTAGAGACACTAAAATTGCAGGGAAGCCTCCTCTGATTCTCCTCTACAATCCCTCCACATTTGGTGAAGAATGGGTTTCAGATGTCTGGATTATACATCCACAAAGAGCCCCCTCCAGGAAAGTCCCCCCCCCGGCACCTAGAGACACCAAAATTACAAAGAAGCTTCTACTGGCTCTCCTTTATAATCTCTACATTTGGTGAATTGAGCTTCCCCAAGCCAGCTGCTAAAGGACCCTTTTTGAGGGGGGAACCACTTTGTGGATGTATAATTTGGATGTCTGAAACCCAATCTTCACCAAACATGGAGGAATTGCAGAGGAGAGTCAAGGAAAGCTTCTCTGCCGTTTTGGTGTCTCTAGGTGCCTTGGGAGAACTTTCTGGGGGGTGTGTGTGTCCTACTTGTGGGTGTATAACTCAGATGTCCGAAACCCAAACTTCACTAACTTTGCAGGGCTTGTAGAAGCGAGTCAGGGGAAGCCTCCCTGTAAATTTGGTTTCTCTAGGTGCTGGGGGGGGGGGGGCATTTTATAGTGTTTTAAAGTAAAAAATGAATTGACAAATCAATGCATTGATTCATCAGAAAAAATTGTAACTTGTGATTTGTTGACCTTGATGAACCATGAATCAAAACAAATCACCATTTTCCTGATTCTTGCCCATCTTTAAATATAACTGTAGTTATAGTTAACTTATATAATTATTGGAGATTCTGTTTAGTACACCTTACAGAGTTTCCTTTCAATGGTTGTTGTTGTTTTCCATACTCCCTAGTTGTTACATTGTCTCAGTAATCAACAGCTGCTTTATAAACTTACCACTTTCTCTATAGAAAAGGGAGGGCAGTGACACTAACGGGGGTTCTCTGGCTGCTTTGATTTAAGCAGGAGAGAAGAAAGCTGAGGTTCTGCTACTTACTATAACGATCTCCATGGGAATGGGTACTCGAATCTTCTTCATGTATTTTATGTTCAGCTCTTTCACAATAATTAAGAGCACACTGCTGATCAAGGCAAACACAAAGGAGGCCACGTTGGTCTTTGGCAGGTTTTTACAAATATCAATAAAAGTCTAGGGACAAGAAAAGAAGAGAAGCATTACACAGGAAAACGGAGAGCAAAGGGGATCATCAATATACCAGCACTAGAAGACATGGCACACACAATAATGTACTGTACCATCCTGCTTGGTATTGTAATTCTTAGGGTTCACCAGGATTTCAGGGCAAGAATTTTACCAGCCAGGGGAGAAAAAAAATCTCTGATGCCAGAGATTAAATCTGAAGCCCTCCACATGCAAGGCACATTTTCAACCCCTGAGCTTACTTCTTTGAACTCCATCTCTCAGAATCCCACAGCCAACACAGTCACTGATCGTGTTGGCTGAGGGATAAGTTTGGAAAACAGTCATCAAAAAGGGTAACTTCTTGCAGCTTTAGCTAAAATTTCTCCCAATAATGTGGGGCTTGCTCTCCCAGACACAAAAATGGCACATCAGTGGCCATTATTTACTCTGGTAGCCTATATTTCAGAACAGTAGTCAGCACTCAAAACATCATAAGAAAGCACAATCCCTTCACTAGCCATAGCCAGCTATGGATTAATTATAGGGTTAGTAAGTAGGGCCTGACCAGACAGGATGTGTTTAATCTGACTTGTTGTTTCCAGTGACAGCATCCAGCTGTGACCTCAGAGGAAGGTTCCAGAGGCCCACAGGAGGCATCTGCAGGCTCTGTAATGGCATGAAGGCTTTCCCTAATCCCTTCTAATTAAAATTTGGTAGAATTAATTGTAACCCTTTGTTACCTACATGTACATTCCCCAGTATTACATGACCCTAAAAGCACTCCTGATCCTTTTAAGGCTTTAGAGGGAAAAGCATCTGAGGTGCAGCTTCTCCTGTCATGTAGCATGACAAATGAAGGTCTGCTTTCTGTGGCAGATTTGGTGACATTTGGAATCTTATATTTCTCTCTTTAAATATCACTGCTTTCTTAGTTTTACCTTTTATTCCTTCTAGTTGATTAACCTAACAGATATACAATTACAAAAAATCAGGTCAAGTAGTTATGGAAGATACAGTTCGTTCATTTGTTTTGAGGAGAAAAAGCCTTCAACTGTTTTTTAATATAACTCACTATTATTCTAATTTTCAATTCTCCCATGTATATAACTTCCAGCCGTTCCAGGGTCTGGCCCAATTTACATTTACCTAGCTGAATAATTTATTCATGTCCTGCAGGATTGACTTGAACATTGCTAAAGTATGCTGCAGGCACGTTTAGGAAACAATAATACCCAACATTCACTTACATAGACAATAGCAAGGGGGCCTGTGTAGGATGCTATCTGCAGGCCAAAGATATACTTGAGGACAGAGATGAGGATTTGAAGGCCAGCTGCTGACATAAAACCTCTAATGAAGGATTCTGAAAGGTAGATAGCAACGAAGCCAAACTGCACGAATCCCAAGCATATCTAAAAAATACACAAAGAAACAGACTGCCAGATGAAATGACAAGTGGAAGCTCTCAGTTCCATTAAGGAATCCCTCAGAGAGATATGACCTGGTACAATATCTGGTGTATGGAAATGAGTAATATACTCTCTCAGAACAAACTCCCCCCAGTGTTGGAACATGACACAAAATTGACCTATGTGACCTATTTTGGCTGCTAGAAGCATGAAGTAAGAGAAGATAAGGTGGGGCAAAGAATTTACAAAGCCACACCAATATTTAGTTGTGGTTTAATCCTTGAAAAGAGCATTCCTACTACATCTGCAACTTATGTCTTGAAATATAAAGGGACTTCACACACGCCACTTGAAAAACTGGTGATATATACACATACAATCACATGTTTTAAAGCATCTGTGAATGCATCAGAGGACCTGGTGCGTGTTTATAAAGACACATGTTCATGTGCATATGCCATCTATGACATACAAGCTGCCACCTTGTTTCCTTGTTTAAGTGTGTTCTTCCTTATACACTGAGACATCAGACCGTTGCTGAGCATTGTTGTGTGCAGTGAACACCCAAATCCTTCTGTTCTTCACAGAAAAATGTAGATTTTAAACTATTTTTAACTCCTAAAATTCCCCAGCCAGCATGGCCAGTAACTTTTCCAAATTTTGATTCTTCTTTCTGTGAGTAAGGGGAATGGGAAATGATTTTGTAGTATGCATACTTTTTCCCCACTGTACATTCTGAGCTAATAGATGAAAAGTGCAGCAAGTATAAACATCTATTTTTTTAAAAAAAAAACCACCTTTAAAGTAATTGTTTTGGGCTAGTTGAAAGCAGAATTGTGGCTTCATGGTTCCCTTAAATCAAGCAAATGTAATGTGGTCTCAAAAATAAAAAGCCTGTTGTCCAGCATAAAGCATTGAATGCCATGCTGTGGAAGAAAACAGATGAGGCTTATATCCTGTAAACCCTACTGATAATTGCAAGCATAAATATATTTGATATGCCGATATAGTCAAAATGTTGTTATACAATAATTCCTTTGCTTTCCCTTCTACCCAGCACACAAACAGTTAATATCTATCCCCGTGCAAGACTGAATAGTCTACACCGTTTTTTGGATACTGGTCCTCTTTACCTGTATTATAGCAGTCAAACAAGCCAAGGTGGCAGAGATTTCCAGTCTGGCTGCTTCCATTGCTGTGTTGTTGACCATAAACTCATTGGCTGTATGGTTAAAATACTGGAATTCAGAATCAGGAGCCAGCTCATGGCAGACAGTCCCCACAATAATACTGATGACTGCAAAAGTGCCTGTGGGAAACAGATCAGTAGTAGCTTCTGTTTTCATGCAAAGCTTTTTCTCATGTACAAAGGAACAGCTGCTAGAAGTCTTTAAATGGCTGAGGAATGTCTGGGTGCATGTAGATCAACTATCCTGAATAGACTACCCAGCAGATTGCTTTTACACCAGAGATTCAGAACCTCCAGCCTACAGGGGGTGCCCCACTCCATCCATTGGTTCTCTCTGAAGCCCTGCCCCTCTTACCAAGAATTGAATCTTTCATCCTGGCCAGTGAAAGCTTTATCAAAGACAAGATGCCCTCTTATTTGAAACTCTTATTTCCAGTCCCTGATTAGAGATAAAAGATTTTCTTGATGCTTCTCCCCAGCACATCCACTGCCATGCTGTGCTTAAGCTTCTACAGAATTTGTGAGTGTCAGTGGTCACTTCATAAAAGCTTAATGGCAATGAATAACAGTGAAGCAGAGAGAAGCTCTTATTCTCAGTATGCCTAATGGCATGACTGGTAGCAAGATGACAGAAAGCATGTAACCGGTGGGTGACTGATTCCTGCAAAACAAAATTTGTGGGTCAGTTTTTCCTCAGACTCACAATTTATGGGTGAAACTGAGCTTCATCACTTACTTCATTAATGAACTGAGGGTGGGATCAGATGGTGATTTAGGTCACTTTTTGGATCACCCAGGGCGCAATCTGATTTGATCTATTTTCTGGTGGCCAGATGACATTCCAGAAACTGTGAACCAGCCTGACCCTACCCTGTGCCTAATCTGGACCTTTCCAAGGTGATCTTATATTGTTGTCAAATTGCACACTCAGATATCTAACTGGGGAGGGGCAGCCAATGAAGCAAAACTCAAGATGATAATATGTACCGTATTTTTCCGTCTATAAGATGCTACTTTTTCATAAAATCATTACCCTAAAAATTGAGGGACGTCTTTTACATGGAAATAAGCTGAGATATGGCTGATGGTTGGATTCCAAAAGATCTCCTGTATGGAGAATTAGTGCAGGGAAATTGCCCCAGCGGGAGACCACAACTGTGATACAAGGATATCTGCAAGCGGGTTCTGAAGGCCTTAGGAATGGACCTCAACAGATGGGAAACTTTGACATCTGAGCATTCAGCCTGGAGGCAGGCAGTGCATCATGGCCTCTCGCATTTTGAAGAGACACTTGTCCAGCAGGCTGAGGAAAAGAGGCAGTCCCGAAACCAGCAAAATCAGGGAGCTGGACAGGGGACAGATTGTATTTGTCTTCAGTGTGGAAGGGATTGTCACTCTCGAATTGGCCTTCTCAGCCACACTAGACGCTGTTCCAAGTCCTCCATTCAGAGCACATTACCATAGTCTCTTGAGACTGAAGGATGCCTAATATATTAATAATAAGCTTAGATAGCTGAGGAGAGAACAAAATGGCACATACCTTGCCTCTGTAAACAGGTTTCCTTCAGCCACGAGGCTTAGTTTCCTACAGTCAGGAGACTTAGCTTCCTCCAATCATGAGCCTTATGGAACTGATGTCAGCTGATCCTGAACAAACCAATTGGAACACACCTCCTTGGAGGTGGAGCCTGTAGGCTCAAGATTCAACAGAGACAAAATGTCCAACGTTCTGAGCCCAGAGGCTGACTCCCCTTTCTTAATTTTTGGGTTAGAAAATGGGGGGGGGGATGTCTTATAAATGGGGGTGTGTTATAAACAGAAAAATACGGTATATTTGATTCAGTCACTAAAATGGGAAATGTGAACTTACCTGGGACCATCTGATGAACACCTCCTAAGAAAAAGTAGGTTATCAGAGGGAAGAAGGAAGAGTAGAGTCCATTGACTGGAGGTAGATTAGCCAGCAAAGCGAAGGCCATGCCTGAAAAACACAAGTGAAGAGCACTTCTCAAAACATTCTTCCTTGAAACTGACCTGCTGTGCGGAAATCAGTGTTACACAAAGAACATGCCATTTGCAATATATCAGGATCGCAGGCCAGCATGTTCCTCAAAAAATAATAGAGACATTGTTGTTTAGTCGTTAAGTCGTGTCCGACTCTTCGTGACCCCATGGACCAGAGCACGCCAGGCCCTCCTGTCTTCCACTGCCTCCCGGAGTTTGGTCAAATTCATGTTGGTAGCTTCGATGACACTATCCAACCATCTCGTCCTCTGTTGTCCCCTTCTCCTCTTGCCTTCACACTTTCCCAACATCAGGGTCTTTTCCAGGGAGTCTTCTCTTCTCATGAGATGGCCAAAGTATTGGAGCCTCAGCTTCAGGATCTGTCCTTCCACTGAGCACTCAGGGTTGATTTCCTTCAAAATGGATCGGTTTGTTCTCTTTGCAGTCCAGGGGACTCTCAAGAGTCTCCTCCAGCACCACAATTCAAAAGCATCAATTCTTCGGCGGTCAGCCTTCTTTATGGTCCAGCTCTCACTTCCATACATCGCTACTGGAAAAACCATAGCTTTGACTATGTGGACCTTTGTCGGCAAGGACATATATAGAGACACACATAGAAGCTAATCATAGTAGTACAGCTGATCCAGTGCTATTAATCTATGACAAGTATGGGGAGTGGTTGTTTTGTTTTGTTTTTGTTTTTGCATCAGGGACCGTATTCCTTCAGAGTTCATCTGTTACAAAGTGCATGCTGTTAGTGGGTAGGGTTGATGCCAAGGGTGGATGGAGCCAGAACCAACAGTGAATTAAGCAAGTCCCATTCTCCATTCTTCTGTCACCCTGCTTTTGCTCTCTACTTCCCACAGGCCTCTTTCTCTCTTTGCCATTTGATGCCTTGGCCACATATGGTCTTGGCTGACTAGTTGCTAGTGATCACTTGTGCCAGGCATCTGGATCAATTGGGTCAGAGGTTTCTTGAAATTATTAGGAAAGTGCAAATGAAAATAAGATAATGAAAGGGATAATAAGTAAAATGTATAAAATATTATTGGAAGCAGAATATTCTATTAAAACATTATAAGAATATATTTTGGGAGAAGAATTAAGTACCAGGAGTTGGGAGAAAATATGAGACGTAAGAATATTAAAATCTATATCTGTAAGGATAAAGTAAAAGTTTTATATGTTAGTTTGGAGATAAAAATTAAAACAGATACAAAATATTCTAAGTTGTGTTGGAGAGGATGTCAAAAATAGATACTTAATTTCATATTTGGTGGGAATATGAGAATATATTGAAATGTTGGCAGTTAGTTTTTAAGGAAATAATTGAAACAACCAAGTTAAATTTAGAGGCATACCTTAAAATATTGCTTTTATCAATTTTTGATTTGGTAAAATGTAATTGGTCAGCCAAAGAATTAATGTCAAATTTAGTAACAGTGGCAAGATTAATGGTAGCTAGGAATTGGAAAGTAAAGTATGGTTTTCAATTAAATGAATGGTATAAAAAGGTTTGGGATATAGCTATTGATGATAAATTAGCATAAAGAAGAGATTGTTAAATAAGAATCGTTTTACAGATATTTGGGAAGAATTTATTGCTTTTATATTAATAAAGAGGAAGGGATGCATACCTTTCTAAGAGTCAATAAATTTTGGAGAAGAATGGGACTCCATAAAGGGAAGAAAAACTGGTTATATCTCCAAATGGTCCCAATGGGGAGGGAACACTTTCTGTATAGTTGTTTTTGATGTTTTGTTTTATTAGTTTTTTTTCCCTTTAGGTTTGTATGCTTATGTTTTATGTTTAAAAAATAAAAATAATTTTAAAAAGAAATTATTAGGCTAAGGGGTGCACGAGGCCCTAAAGAGCTAAGGTTACCCGCCCCCAATGATCAGAGAGGCTAGGCAATAGCCTCAGGTTTAGCCTTTAAAAATCTCCCGGGTTGAACTGTTCTGACCTTACAAATTTGGGGGAGAAGTGACGGATAAGCTAGGGCACCCATACCAATGCATGGTAAATGCTGTCCGGTAAATTTGAGTTTGTGTTTTAAAACATTTATCCTTGGAAAAACTCAACAGGAATGGGAAAGAGGAAGAGGGGAAAGAGAAAGAGAAAAGGAAAAGGAGATATGAACTGGGAACATGGCAAAAGACTATCAGGAAAAAAAAATGCTATTTAAGGAAATCTGAGATTTCTCTCTCATGCAGGAAGGAACATGATTTCTTGGATATTATAGAAAGTCATGATACCATGCAGATGATATAAGGATGTTTCTTTTCCAATAATTGTGCCACAATATCTGGTAAAAAAAGGGGTGGGTAAGTATATCTGTCACCTTCTATGACAGAGAGCATGACCACGGCTGCGTATGGGGTTTCAAGGAATGTGTATTAACACATTCTGGCTTATGTGTTACTTCCCCCAGACTATCATGATGATGGGGTGGAGGCTTCTTAGATATTTGGAGCAGGAGAAAGCAATAGGTTCAAACAAATAGGTGACAAACCAACAAATTGGCATTTTGAGCTAGCACGCTATTGGGCCATAAACAGGCGCATGTTACCAGGATTATTAAGCCATTTTTTCCATGCGGTGCTTGAACAAAGTACATAGATATTAGCTTCAATGTGTCCTGTGGTTCAAGTATCCCAAATAATGTTTGGATAATGTGGATAAGGGAGTGTTCTCTTACCCTGAGGCACTTGAATGGTCCCACCACTGATTCCACCAAGGACATCAGGCACGATGTAATCTTTGATTTTGTACTTTGGAAGCCATACAAGTATGGGGAACAAGCTGTACAGGATGAGTTTCAGTCTGGATGGTGAACATCTAAAGAGAAAGGAGACATAGAAATTGTAAGGAGTATTTTCACAAAAGGAGTATTTGTGGGAGTTGATCGCTCATGTCATGACCCAAAACACAAGGCCTCACCATAATGTAGAATGAAGCAAATGCCTTAGGTGGAAGGAAGGTGGTAGGGGGCAGAGTTATAGTCCCCCCACCCATCTCTCTTCCTGACAACTTCTCTCTTCTTATAAACAAACTAGTGTGTGCCACAGAGCTTGTTTTCCTTGCCCTTCAGGAAGAGTTGCCTTACGGTGGTGAGGGATGCTCTCCAGTTGTCAGTACTAAAATAAGATTCTTATAATAAAATAAAATGAATAAAAGGGGGAGACCATTTTGCCTTGCCCTCAGGCGGTAAAATATTTTGGAACAGCCCTGCCAAATCCTTACCTAAGGAGCCGCTATTTTAGTCTTGTGGTTTTCTACACTTACGTGCAACTAGCACAATGGAAAAATATATAATGTATTGCCCTATTATTTATAATTAGTGCCTCTGCTTACTGTAGTAATGGGTCAGTATCCCATTATCTCAGCCTCCATCAGGCTCTGGAAAACATGATACCTAGCTAAATTCTTTTGATGTCTACTCAGGTTTGTTTTCCAGTTGTGACACACCTTTCTAGGGATCTTCAGGCCAAAACAAATTTTTATTAAAATCATTATTCTTATTTAGGATGTTACTGGGAGAGTAAACACAATGAGTACTATTAGCCTGAGAAGCCCTGGTACAACCTGTTCAGCAGATTAGCTAATAGAACAAAGTAACCATGAGTGGCCTACTTCAGCAGTGGGACATGAGAAATCAACAGGATATAACTGCACATTTATGCTCTTTAATTCAACCTGGTGTGATGAATGTTTACTTCTAATATAGTCCTGTTGCTCCAGTAGAACTTCCTTTCAAATTTGCCTTGTATGAAGTCAGTCCACTGGCTGTTTAAGCCAGTATTGTCTGCTCCTGACAGATAGCCAGGTATTGGGCAGAGGTTTCCCTCTTTATTTGTTGCTGCCTAAACCTGTAACTGAAGATGTCAAAATTTGAACCTGGGGCCTTTTCTATGCAAAGCATGTCCCCTTCCCCTTCCCATTATGTGTAAATGTACATAAAACTAGACCTAACGGTGTCTAATATCATTGAATTATTCTGACTGGACAACAACAGGATCAATGCTAATTTGTTTATGATAACATTTGTTTATGGCACAATGAAGCTGGAGGAGAATAGAAACAGTCAATGTTTATTACATTCCACCACAGGCTGTTACACTTTGATAGTGTAACAAAAATAATCCATATTAAAATAAAATAAAATAAAATAAAATCTGCTTTTGAGCCACTTTGGAGAGGTAATAAACATTCCATACATCAGATATATTGACAATTCTTAGATTAAAGTTTGTGTTAAAGCACTCTTCTCCACTGAGTTGGTTGAATTAAGCTCATAGGTTTGCCTTTTAATGCCTTGCTGTATTCATTCATTCTCCTTTGCTCCCATCTTCTCCCTCCCTCCCTCTCACTCTCATATAAAATACTGGTTCTCCTCTTCCTGCACTGCATTCTTCTTTCCCATACTCCCTTGGTAAAGTGTTGACTGTATGTACACTGCTGCTGGACTAAATTTGTGCAAAGGAACAGCCATCTTAATTAGACCATAGGACTGCTTTCCCCACTGCATTTAGATCATTTAGATTTACCTTGGCACTACTTATGGTCTGAGCCAAGGAGCATCTCAGTACCAAGATTTCAGGTTAAGATGCCCTGCCTGGCTTGAACCCTGGGCAGCTTGTGGGTTTAAGCATATTGAAGAGTGTATTCTCACTAATCCAAAGGTAGTCTGCTCATGTGGTATGTAGTATGCAGCTTTCCTAATAAGATCCTGCTCTCCCTAATCTCATGTTTTAAAAATTCTGTGATGGTACATCAACTGCAAAAACTGAATTGATAGTGGAAATCCTTACTTGCAAAACTGCTTCACCTAAGAAAGAATGTAATGCAAGCTGAAACAGACAGTTCATCACAGGCGAAGAAAGGGTGAGAATCAATCCTCCCTTTTAGTTGCACTCACAGCTTGCAGCAGACTGCCCAGGTTGATGTGAAAAGACTCATGCTCATTTTAATTGGCAGCTTCCATGTTGACGTAATTTAAATCATTTGTTCCATTATAAATTTATTTTACCACTTTGTAAACGGGTTAAGCATTCCCAAATACCTAAGCAGAGTGCAAATTAATTCATCAATTAGAAAACAATAATGGACTCAATGATCAATAGGGTCACTAGGGTCACTTCCAGCTCTGCAGTTTGAAGATTATTATTATTATTATTATTATTATTATTATTATTATTATTATTATTATTATTATTATTATTAAACTCCAGGCACAATCAAAATTATAAAAATACAATTGACTGCTATTATAGAACATATACAAGTTTTAACCAAAAACCTAAGTATCTGTTAAATATCAACGCAGAATAAATGCTGTTCCTAATATTGCTGTTTTTTGTAGCTCTGATGGTGTGATTTCTGAGATCTGCAACTGCTTATAGTATTGTGTGACATTTCTTGATATTGTTCCCAAAGCCCCAATGACTACGGGGACTACTGAGGTGTGTTTCTTCCAGAGGCGAGATGTTTCAATTGCCAGGTCTCTGTACTTTGCTAGTTTTTCCAATTCTTTATTTTCAGCTCTGTAGCAAATTGGCAACCAAAACTTCTGCTGTGTTAAGATTTACTGCATACAAATATCCCAGACAGTAAGGGATATCTGTAGTAAGCAGCAATGACTAAGGATCCTCCTACTCTTCATCAGGTGTGAATGCTCCTCGCATACAAGGAAATGTGGTCCTTTCTCTTTTGGAATTAAAAGTATTACCACTGCATTTTCACCCCTGGGTGGCACTGTTGAAATAATCTGTAAATGCACCATCTAGAGAGCAGTTATTCCTTTGGCATGATTCCATAGCTCTGTCCACTTAAGAGACTTTTCAGCGACATTGGGTACCACCCAAATCTAAAGTCAATATGGGGATTATTGTGTAGTCGAAAGTAATGCATCCAGTTTATTTAAGTAGTACTTGCTTGGTTAAGCCTTCACCTCACCTATGTCACATATACGTAATACAAGAAACATATACCACTGAGAACATTCATGTTCTAATTCTTGTGTCTGATTGTCTGCTGCTAATTCACCATGCCTAGATTATATATATTTGCATATGCGTTTTGTGTTTGTGTTTGTTTATGCATCTCAACAGTCCTTGTCTAAGATACCGTGTCTAAGCAGGTATCTTCTGCCATAAGATGAATGGTGTGGGGTCCAATCTCTTCCCAACCTGTCTGCAGCCTCTTCCTAAAGGTGCAGGTAAACAGCTTGGCAAATTTTCTCAGATCCCATACTATCATTTGAGGGAGGTGGTCTCAGTAGCACACAATGCCTCTTCTCACCTCTGGCTGGCAACCCAGCGATGTTCCTTTCTGAACAGGGATAATGTGCTCTGTATTCTGGTGATGTTTTTATATTTTTTTATGCTTTTAATTGTATTTATTGTGTTGTATTTTTGTCCTCACTGCACTTTATGATTTTTGATTTGTGCCCCTAATGTATTGATGTCGTTATTTGTTATTTTGCTACTTTGTTGTTTTGTTTACTTGTTGTAAACCTCCCAGAGTGGTCTTGGCCCCCAGATGGGTGGTATATAAATCAAATAAATAAATAAATAAATAACTTCCTGGTTAGATTATTTCAGTACTGTAAATGGGGACTGCTTTTGAAAATAGTTCATAAAAATGCAACTAGCGCAGAGTGTAGCAGCCAGAAGGATGCAAAGACTTGATAATATAAAATATAAAATAGTATAAAATACTTGATCTGTCTCCATGACACTGGCTGCTGATATACTTCTGGGCCCAAGTCATTTATTGTATGAAGACTACATGTACTTGGTGGAAATGGGTTGCCAACGACTGTTGCAGGGGAAATATAGAAAAATGAGTGGGAAGGGAAGAGATACCACCGTTCAATAGTGTATGATTTTGGTACAGGACCCCGTTGTTCTTAAGTATATCTGGCTATCAAGAGAGGATACAGTGACTGAATAGAGTGCGTATGTGCCTGAGTGTGTCTACATGAAAGGATATAGCCAAATGGGTTGTAGTGGTGGACCTCATTCCCGAATTTCAGGGTGAGTGTGCCCCTTTATTATGGCTAAGACCACAGCTAAAACAAATAATAATAGAGTCACCTTGAGTCCCCTTTTCAGGAGAAAGGTGACATAAATAAAACAAATGATAATAATAATACCATGAAGGAAACTCAGAGCTTCATAAGACCCAGATAATGCTATATCACCACAACACACCCACACACCACCCCTTTCTGTTATTAATGTACCATGAAGCAGATGGCTCATTCTGTTGATTAACTGATCAAGACTCACTTCTTCCAGGTATATTTTCTAATTGACCTCAGGCCTCTGTCTTTCCCCGCACCCACTCCTCGCTTTCCCAACTGTGTTTAGTTTTTTAGATTGTAAGCCTAAGGGCAGGCTTCAGGTGTCTTTTACTGAGGTACCACACCTCATTTCTTTAGGCATACTAGACATAATAAGTGAAACAAGAAGAAATATGTGTCATCACTGTTATTTCCAGCCTTTCTTGCACGGAGCTTGGATATATGGCTTTTTGGCTCAGCTTAGCACAGGCTGTGCTGACTATGCTGCAACAGTCAGTCAGCAATTCATTCAGTAGCTAGAGGGTTGCATGGGTTGTAGATGGAAAAAAAAGAGAGAGAGATGTTTTTGAAATAGTTTGAATTCTCCCTAAGAACTTTGTTGTTCCTATTCCTTCTGATGCCATAGTGTATCGCTGGAGAACATGAACCTAAATCTGCTTTGAAGTAATAAAGGACCAACAAGCCTAATTAAAAAGAGCTTAGTGTGGCAAGACTATGAAGATCTCGCCATGGTTGGCACAAATGCCTTCTTATTCTTACAGTTGCCTTACTCTTTTTAATTTTTTAAATATGCAACTGGGGAGGGTGTTATACAAGATTAAGCCAGGTTTCTTAAAAGAGTGCTTATCAATACTACAGATCTTTCTTTTCTGCAAAAACCATTATATTTATTCATGAAACCGCCCCCACCAAATAACAGATGTTGATAACAATGAATCAGTGCAACCTTTGTCATCCCTAATTATTATTTTTCCCTAATGGTGAAACACAGAAGGAAAACACATTTACTCTTTTTTCCAATATACACAGTTTTCTTCTCGGCATTGGCAGTGGGAACATAATAATTGTCTATTCCTCAATGTTTAAGAACAATCCTTTAACAAGAAAAGAAAAGAAAAAGAAAAGAAAACAGAGAATAAGATGACTCTTAAGTTATTTTGCAATTTCCATTGATGCTTGAGAATTTTTGGATATCTGATATTGCCAAGATTAATGGTGCATCATCACTTTGACTACAAATTCTACAGGAAGATTTGTTGGACATCTCTGTCCAGTTGCATTTCTGAATAGGAACACTGGTTTTAAGACTCTTCACTCCTGATTTGCACAAAACCAGATTATAAATCAAATTGGATGAAACGCAATCTCATTAAAAGTTTCAGTTGGATTGACCACCAACCGACCACCATTAAATGGTGAGCTATCTGTGTGTTTCCATTGAGACACTAATATATAGCATTTCACATACCTGAAAAGATTCTTTAGTTTCTCTCCAAGAGGGTAACTCCTACTTTTCCTCTCAAACTCTTCATCAAAGTTGTTGCAAGAATAAGCTGGACGGTTAATGATATATCGTAGCTGAGGTTCATTCATCTTCGTTTTATCAAATCCTTCACCCCCAAATAAAATGGAAATAAACTGAAGTGAGAATTGAGAATCACCAAGAGAAAGAGCATCAGTGAGGCCGGCAGCACCCCTTATACTCATTCCCAGTTACCTGGGCTTTTAGATTTTCCTTCCCAAAGTCCCGCCCCTTTCCCTTCCCATTTCTGAAGGCAGTGGGGTTGGGCTGCTTCTGAGATGTCATTGCATCATGGCAGGCTGCATAGAGTTTTAATAACAAATTACTTTATTGTGATGTGGGAAGTAGACTAGGTTCAAGAAACATTCACATGGCCAAGTGTTAGGCCATGTGCATCTGCTGCTGTGTTACTATATAGCCTTGGGCCAGCCACCTAACTTTTCTGTATTAGTGTGTCATAGTGACGAAAACTGGGTTAGTGATTGCTGCATCGGTGAATCAGCATATGCTACTTCACATCTATACTGTGCTGTAGCAAGACTTCACACATATTCTAGAAAACCCTGGAGTTTTGCTTTGTGGATTGTGCTCCTTGAAATCCTATCATTTCACATCTGATTTGTATGTTGAAAACAGTTGATTAGTGCTTTATAACAGTGATCAGCAGCTCAATCAATATGCCATAGAGCTAAAGACAACACAGAAATGTAACAATTTGACCTATTTTAATTATAATAATGTCAGACATTCCTGTTTGACCAGTCCTATGCAGTATCAAGGTGTTTCCAGAGGCAGGTAATAAATAAACTCTTCATGGTGCAGGTCTTAGTATAAACAAAGCTATCAAAGGAGGGGAAAAGAGCACTTTGCAAGATGATAAGTCTAGGGGTGGAGTGGAAGAATATATAAAAATAGAACAAGGATATAGATCATTATTTTAGTACTGCACTTAAGCACTTAGCAGTCTTGCTAGTGGTCAGGAGAGGAATTATTGTAAAGGATAGATAGATTATGAAGCAATTGTGGATGCCACTGTGTGATTCACATGCTTAGAAGAGATTCCTCTCATGTGGTAAATTCATTAACTGTAGCTGATATTTTACTGATAAGCATTAAAGTTGCTTGCGGCTGATAACTGAATGAGTAAAGAATAGATTCAAATTGTACCATGACATACCTGACGTTATTAAGCTGTGGAACTTTAGCACCATTTTAAAACATATAACTTAAAAAACGAACCATTCAGCAGTTTTTTTTGTAGTTTGTGCTGCTTACAGTTTTAAGAACTTTAAGACTCTGTATTTATTTACAGAAGAAAAGAAAATTAACTGAACAGGAAATGGAATTGATCATTATTTGGTAGTTCTCAAAAATCTGTGAAAAAAAAATAAGAATATTCACTTCAACAAGTCAATGGGATAATCAATGTTTATTTTAGCTCCAATGAGAACAGAAAGAGAGAGAATGCAGCTTGGAAACATCTGTCAGAAGATCTGGATTTTGCAGGACTAAACCCTGCATATGGTTCTTCTCAGGGAGTGAAAACACAGAAGTTTGTCCCAGGTTGATGTGAACTTCTCTATACCTCACCCCAGCATTTAAACTGCTGTAGTGATGCACACAGAAACATTTAATTTATGGGGGAGGTACATTTCAAAACACTCCCCCTTCTTCCTCATGGCATTCAGCAAGTGAAATTGTGCTGAACTGACAAGACATGGCAAACATTTGAATTAGTGCTGTATTAGTTCAGCACTATAGCCAACCTCGGAGAAAAAATATTTTAAAGCACAATTTTGAAATTGCGTTGTACTTGTAGTCGTCATCAATGAGGACTACAACTATGAGCAGAAGACAGGCAAAAGGAATAGGGTTCACTTCCCCACTATGCCTCACTCTGTGACCATTAGTGATGTTATCTGGCCATGCCCAACAATGGCCCTAAAGGACCGATATAGACTCATGGCTCAAGGGTTTATGTGTCTGGCTGTGGGGCTAGATGATGGAAATTCAATTCCCCACTATGCCTCCTTGACAGGCTAGACTTGACGATCCATAGGGTCCCTTCCAGCCCTTCAGTTCTAAGATTATGATGATCACACAAGCCAGAAGCAAGACAAAATGATGCAAGCAGAAACAGTAAGAAAACCATGAACCCTGCCAATCAAACAAAATGTAATAATAATTGTGCCAAAAGATTGGATATACTTGTGATTAGTGCCAACATCATGTGGTTGATGGAATAAATATCAAAAGGAACAGTGACAAACATGGCGCAAACAACAATCTAGTTGCTTCCTCAATTCTCATCTGTTGATAATGAATTTATGCTCAGTCTCTTTCCCCCTCTCTTTCTCTGTTTACACAGGAAGATAAATGGAAGAACCAATTGCTGTAATAGATAATCCACATTTGGGACTATAGGGCTCTAATCCTGAACATAGATATTCAAGGTATAACTCCTACTTGCACAGGGCTGTATGGTTCTCATCAGTTTGGTTGAGAATGTTTCCCCCTGTACATGAGAGTACTTGGATGAAAGACTTGACCTTGTGACCCCATTCTAAATGGTTTTTTTAAAAATAGCTACCAGATATATGTAAAGTTGCAGTATAAACTGGGAGTTAATAACAGGTGGCCTCCCACACCCCACCCTGAGACTGCCTAAGGGAAGGAAAGGGTGAGAAAGGGGCAACAGAGGTTGCCAGGGGAAAGGCAAGTTTCTGCAAAACTTTCTGAAATGGGTAACTAATCACCGCTGTCAATAAAGGAATTCAGCCCTTGTCACTCACTTTAGAATTTACACGTAGATCTTTTCTCATGAGAATATAACAAAGGAGTAGTCATGAATCAGGCCCACTTGCCGTCTTTGCATTTCAGCGCGGTCCATGTACGAAAAAGCAATGCAACCCTTTTTGATCTGTGAAGTTAGTTTAACCTTTGATGGGATATACTGTATAAATCTGAAGACCAAAACCAGCTGGTACTTCAGTGTCTGCATTTGGCCATTAAAGTCTTCCACATTTCATTTCAGACACTCAGGATGATTTAAATTATAGACTCTTAAATACTTTGAGAATTTTGGGTAGGTTCAATATTGGATGCCTTTTTACAGTCCAAAAGTGAGACTTCTGGCAGATCCGTATACTGACTACTGCCAATCCTAGTTTGATATCTTGCTTTCTTTTGTACGAATCACAATTTCCTGGTTTGCTATGTACTGTCGTTCATTATAAAGCACAACTGGAAGTTTCAGATTTCCTTCCTCCATGTGCAAAGGATAGGAGAGCACTTGAGTCCAAAGTTCTTTTTGTGGTATGTTCTCACAAGATTAAACTATGTGTCTATATTTGAAAGTCGTACAGGAGCTTTTTTCTGTATGACCAATCTATAATAACAATTATGTGCTTTCAAGTCAATTCCAACTTATAGTGATCCTTTCCAGGGCTTTCTGTCTCTAGCGTATTTAGAAGCAGTTTGCCATTCCCTTCTTCTGGATATAGTCTGTTAGCATGTATTTTGCCGAAGGCCACACAAGCTGGCTGTTCTTCTGGAAGGCACAGTGGGGCATTGAACCCCTGAACCCTGGCTATGCAGCCAGATGCTCTGTCTCATAGAACTCAGAGTATATCATTAAAGAATCATAATGTAAGTCACACATTTAAAATGCCTTTTTTGTCTTCGTCCCCTACCTTTTTGAAATTTAACAGAAACATAAGCTTAATTATGTGTTGTAAATAATAGGAATTATTATTTTTGTCTACAGTTCTGTCAGCATACACGGCACTATTTTTGTGGTTACCTTGGGTCCCTTTTGGAGGAAAGGAAGGTTGGAAATAAAGTAAGTAAGCAAGTAAGCAACAAGCAAAATTCTCACAAATGATGCTTCATCTTTTAAATTTTTATATACTTCCTAATTCAATTCAAACATGCCAGAATGGTCATGCAGCTGAGAGCAGGAGGGTTCTTTTCCACTTTATCGTTCTGCTGTCCTACAACACTTAAAATGCACACAGTTAATAGAGAAGTGATACCAATAAGTGCAATTCTTTCTCATGTACATTTCACATACTTTGACTTTAGAATATCCATTCTGCCCCACCCCCCCAAGTCTGGTTATGAATGATTTGGGATCATCCTGGGCAAAGACAACAGAACCACATAGAAAACATTCTTATTAAATCACCATCCTAACAAAGCTACCCGTAGTATTTTATTTATTTATTTATTTCATTTATACCCCGCCTATCTGGTCTTGCGACCACTCTAGTAGATTCTAGTAGATTCTGAACAGGCAATGCGGAGCCCCAATGAGAAAAATGCTCCATTTACAAAGTGTAGTCACTAAAGTAAACACGTTAACAGCTGTTAACAACCATAATGGGTAGAAGTGAAGAAGAAGAAGAAGAAGTAGCCGTCAAGTCAGTTCCGACTTATGGTGACTCTTTTTCAGAGTTTTCTAGATAGAGAATACTCAGAAGTGGTTTACATTCCCTTCTTCTGGGGGCGTCCTGGGACTGCACAGCTTACCGAAGACCTCACAAATTGGCTCTGCTCGCAGGAGGCACAGTGAGGAATCAAACTCCCAGCGTAATATTTATGCACAGCACTGACTGCATTCAAGAATCCTTAGTATTTTGCATACGGAATTTCCTATGTATCTGTAGTTAGAGAATCCATGCTCTAGCTTCCTTTATGTTCCTTTGTTTGGTGTGACTAGTGAAGGGAACGTGGGGCTGGGGTGGATAGCTCAGTGAACCTGTTGCCCCAGTTTTTCTCCCTCCCATTTATACTAGCACTACTCTTCTGTCAGAATCTCTGTCCCACAAAACAGCTACCTGTCCCACCCTTTCCTTGCAGTCCTTGATGTTAAAAATTGTGACACCCAAGGAGCCAAAAAAGCCAACACTAGGAACTGAGCTTTCTTGGTCGTTGCCCCTTCCCTCTGGAACAAGCTTCCTGCAGAGGTTCGTCAGACAACAACCCTCTCAGTTCTTAGCAAATTAATAAAAACAGAATTATATAAAGCTGTGTTTTATTGGTGCTTTTAACCACTGACTTGAGACGCCCAAATTTGTTTTAAATTTGTTTAGTTCTATTTAAATGCAGTTAAATGAGTGTTTGGACTAAGGGATTATAAGTCTCTTAGTTAGCCATACAAAAATGTCACTTGTCCAAGCTCTAAACATAGTGACATACCCTCACCGTATGGACATTTATTTCAATTGTTGGGAAAATATGTGGGGGGGTCAGGTGAGAATCTGCTGCTCCCGCAACATCTCATCTCCTATATGTTCCTTGTTGCACAATACATGTAAAAAGATCTCAGGACAATTGCATTTGCTTTTTCCTCCCTGCTGTTCTGTCCATGCCTTCTACTGCATGACGCCCAGCTCTACAGATCAGAAATCCGAAAAGTTTCAGCTTGTTTGATCTAGGGCAAGGCCATTGATAACGGCATCTCAAAAACCTGACTCTTAGTGAGGTTGACATCATTGGCCTGTTTGTTTTAGATGGGATTTAAATCATGGGACTTTTTTCTTGTCCTTTAGCCACTTGCCTTTCCTCAACCCTTCCTGCTTTGCTTCTTATACTTGAATGTGTCTGCCAGCAGTCTTGACACGCAGGAAAAACATAAAGAGGATGTAAGGGTATGTGGCTCCACACTAGAGGTTTGAACATTACAACATGATGTGCTGAAATAAAAACTGGAATGAAACACTGGAGTAGGAGAATGTACACTTCCCAAATGCTGGACAGGTTCAGCGGCATTCAAGTCTTGACTGATGGATCTGATTGTCTGAAGCTTGTCTTAAAAATGGCTTTTTCCTGGACTTACTTGCAAATGCATGGGTTTGGTCAGGCTTGTGGAATAAGCTTTGTAACACTAGGAATCGAAGTTTGCAAATCTGTGCATAGTTACTTTGCACGGATACGGCTTTAAGTTCAGTAGCATTCACTTCTCTGTAATGTATTTCCACGCATGTATGATCAGGATGTACAGCAAAGCCAAGGAACAGGTGGCCGTCTGGATGTTATGGGACTACAACTCCCATTGTTCCCATCAGTCCCAGGAAATTTGGCTAATGGTAAAAAAAAAAAAGATAGGTGCTGCAGTCCAGTAGGATGTGGAGAACCACATTCTGCTCATCTTTGTCATGAAGCATCTGAGGGGCTAGTTGTCTAGAGCGAATTATTTCTTAAGAAACAAGCTATTCAATTAGGAAGAACTGTGGATGATCTTTGGAACCAGACGGGCTATTGTAGCTTGCTGTTGCTACTGTTTCTACAGCCGATGTCAAAAACAATATTCTCCCTCCTCTTTCCTTCAGCTGGGCTTGGAAAAGTTAATTTTTAGAACTATAACTCCCAGATGGACAGGTTCACAAATGCCCCCATCAGCTGTTGAAGTGAGAAGAGGGCTTATGCATAGGGTAAGCTTTATCAAACAGTGGCTGCTAACTCAGTTCGTAGTCCACCAGAACTCACAAAAGGCCGCAAGGAAGATAGGCAGGATGCCTAACAGGACACCTTGGCACAAATCTGACAGAGATTGTATTACCCAGAAATATACAGGGAAGTGGAGAACTACTGTGCCATGTATCCCAAGTGCCAGAGGGCACAATAAAAGGAAGGAGAAAAACTCTTTGGGCAGCCACTTCATAAAGCGGCAACTGGACCAGTTAAAAAGAATAGAAGAAGAGTATAGATATGTCTTTTGCACTATCCTGGGGCAAACTCAGTTAGTTAAACACATCACAGAGACTTAACTGTGAGAAATAGTGCAAACCCCAAGGTGAACCTGGCCCTGTCAGTTTAAAAAGGTGATAGGACAGGAGGTAGAGGGAATGCTAAGACTAGGAGTGATAAAAGCTTCTTGCAGGCTGTGGAGGAGCCAACAGGTCTTAGTACCAAAACCAGATGGAAGTGTTCATTTTTGCATAGACAATAGAAAAATGAATGGAGTGTCAAAGTTTGATGCCCGTCCCAGTGACAAACTCTTAGAGAAACTAGAGGAAGCCCATTTCCTAACTTCTCTTGATCTTACTAAGGATATTGGCAAATATCCTTGAAGACCCAAGATAGAAAGAAGCCAGCCTTCTCCATCCCTAAAAGACTTTGTAAATTCACACACATGTCCTTTGGGTTACATAGTCACCTTCTAAAACCTGGTGGATTATGTGTTACAACTAGTACTGTACAGGACCATACAGCAACATATATTGATGACATCATTATTTTTAGTTTGTCATGGGAGGAACACTTGAACCATATTTGTCAGGTATTGCAGGAATTGCAAAAGGCAGGTCTCACAGTCAACCCCGCCAAGTGTAAGATAGCACAATCTCAAGTACAATATCTAGGTTTCCAAGTAGGCAGCAGGTTAGTCAAGCCAGTAGATGATAAGGTTACCAAGGTCTCAACATGACCAATCCTATAAACTAAAACTGAGGTCCAGCAATTCCTGAGGTTGGTCACAGACTACGCTCCTCCCCCTATACGTAACAACAGTTCCAGCAAATGAAAGACACCAGCTTTCATCTTACATGATAGTATTTGGTACTACAGCCTTTTTCATTTACAGTCTTTTACTGGAAGAAGAAAGCCCAGGCTAATGTTGATCATTTTTCTTACCAGGATTCCTGGTTCATGGAAGAGGACACTGTGATAGCCTGCCTGGTGGTGGTCAGGTTGCATGAGGACGACAAGGTTACAGATTCCCCTGTCAGCATGCTGTCACACTCTGTATGCTACCAGCATACTACCACAGCCAGTGGCTGGCTGTACTGCTGGGAATGGTGGTTAAAGTCCTGAGAAGGATTTCCCCCCGAGCTCTGTCCCTCAGTAGTATTTAGTCATGTAATACTTATGGTATCACCACACTGTTTTTTTTTAAAATTCTCTTTGCAAATAGCATGTAAAATGGAGCACATGAAGTTTGCTATATGATGCCATTGTTCATGTTATCTGTGTTTTTATCTTTGATGAGTTGGGGGGGGAGAAGAGCAGTGGTGAAGCTTTTGATTTCTTGGTCCTCCTTGCCAATTGCATTCCTAGTTCAAATTCTATACTGGAAGTACAAATTTGTAATATCACCAATCTTTGGTTTGAGACTTTTGGGTCATATGAGATAATTATTCTATCTATCCAAGTGTTTGTCATTCATGGAGGAGGAGGAGCAGTTTGGTAGAATGGGGACAATAGATGCTAGTGCTTGCTCTTGAGCATCACCACACGGGGTGGAGAGGGAAGGAGGACAGCCCATCCTCCTTGCTAAAGCAGCAAATTCCAGAGGAGACACTGTGGGTTGTTAGCTGATGAGATAATCTGGACTTGCTCTCAGTCTTGCTAGCCATCTCAGCAGCTGCACAGTGCTGTGTGAACAACCTTTGCCACCACTTCTAAGTAAGCAGTAACGGTGGCCAAGTTTCTTTCTGCAGACAGTGGTGTTTAGCAATGGTCGTAGGCCCTGTCTCCCCAGAAAACTGTCTACAAAGCCATCGTGGTTGTCTGTTTTGATTGGTGGATATTCTCCATGACCTAAGGCAGTGCTCTTTATTAGCTGTAGTACCTTTAGAAGGGGACAAGAGGAACTGGATTCTTGACCTAAAAAGCATATGCTTCTAGCATTGATCATGTGTGTTGTCACATTGTCCTTCAATGCTACTGGCTCCTCAGCCACAACCTGAAGAGATTCCATTAGTAAGATAACTAAACTATGTAATAAGGCAAATATAAATGGTAATATAATTTGAAGGGAAATATTGATAGCTGTTGGTATATTGTACTAGTAGTTATATGACTACTTCCTTCAGGCTGGTGTCTAGGAAGCTCAGGAATTTTTCAGTCTCCTTTTCCAGCCAGCTGTGGACGGGAATTGCTGCATAGAAATTTGGCATCTCAAGCCACATGCCATCATTAAAGTTTCCATGACACATTTGCATCAGATTGTTATTTGGATTACCTGGCCGTCATCCCATTAGGCTAATTCAACTAGCTGACCTATATTCCACATTAGAGTCACCTCTATAGCCTAACCTTGACTTCCTGCTTTGACCTGCCAATGCATTGTTAAAATCAGCAAAGCTCCATTGCTACCTTTTCACAGGGAACAGGGATAGGCTTTTCGCTGGAAACAAGGGCTGCCATTGTGGTAGCTGCTCCGAATGGGAACACCTCCCAAATCACATTCCAGCAACGTCTGTTTTATTCTCAAGCCTGCCCTTGAGTCTCATGGGAATTCCGTAGGGTAACTGCCCACTATTTTATAGTGCTGTGCTATGGAGAATTAGTCACAAGACAGCCTGTACTAGAAACCATTTTGTCCATGGCTGCCTGAAAGCTGAAGCCAGACCTGAGAAGTGGACTTCTTTCATGTGCAGGGAGTGCATGTTGGTGCTCCTCGAGGCCCCATTGGCTTATCTGGAGATACATTGTGAGATGCAGATAACTGGGGCCATTAAATGTGTGCAGCTAGTTGTCTCCCACTTAACTAGAGCTGTACTGCAGCCATTACAGCTCTGAGTTCAAAAACTGAGCTCTATGGAACACAAATCTCTGTACTGAATTTACAGATAGACGTAGAGATATAACCAACCATTCTTCCTGCCAATGGGGAAGTAAGGGTAGGACTTCTATGGAACTGCCCATCTCCCTCCCGCTAAAGATGGTACAATTGAACATGGAGGTCCTTGATCTCAAACTGTGATTTTACTTTTAAGAAGAAAACATGCTGATTTAAGGAAGCGAAATATGAGCCTTCTTTTCAGTTCGTTACTTAAAATTGGGGGAAACAAGCTTTGCATTTGACTGTGAATGCAGTCCTTCCTAAGCAGACGTCAGAGGGAAAGTGATAGTGAGTGTGGGGTGGAGATTAAACATGCCCATGATGAATGCATCATCACGGGCATCTGATGATCATGAAAGATGACGTGCCACTTCAGCAGCATGGGCTTTTCTTTAAAATAAAGTACAGATGGTGGATAACTAGTCAACTTTGATAAGGCAAATATTGTTGCGGAGAATTTTTAGTGTGCTGAAGTAGTCTTGTCTGAGAATTTTGACCCTTCTCATATGATTTGATTGAATAGAAGTTCCTATAGGAAAGAAGGAGGCATTTCAAGTAAATTCTCCTGGGTGAGGTTCAGGATTCTTGCACCTACCTTACTTGGCTGAACAGTGTGTGTGCATGTCTGTCTTTCAAAATACAATAATCTCTTTGGCAATGGGCTACTTTCTGCTCTTGAGCTAAATCACAAGGGAAGATTGGGAGGGGGCAACTCCTTCTCCAGGACTTTTCAGATCAGCAAGTGTAGTCACCCAGGGAAGCTGCAGAGTCATGAAGGTATGTGTAGAAGAGGAGAAAAATAAATCCAGTGTCCCTGGGCCACCTAGCAAGGCTATGGTGAACTCAAAAATGTAACCAACAGAAATTTTAAAGTGCCCTGAGAATGAGGCTGGAAAATGGAAGCCCTTTTCATGGGGACATCAACATTCAGGGAACCATGGGGCAAATATGATATACTGTATTACTAGTTGCATGTTTTCTGGAAGGGAGACATGGCACTTCCCTTTCTCATACCCGCTAAAGGGCACACATGACAGGAGTGTCTGCATTAGAGACAAAATGTAGCTACAATGACGGTCTGATTTCCTGGAATTTGGAGGCCTTGGGGAACTTGCTGAAATGCTAAAGAATGACAACTAGTGCTGAGCCAAAATTCCTCTGAAAGCATTTTTTCCTGGAGAAACAGTTTTCTCTTTTTCCCCCTTTTCTTTACTGTTCTTTTTCTTACTCTGTTTAGAAATAAAAGGCCTCTTCACATTATTTTTTCCCAAGCCCACCTCACCCTCCCACCCTGTTCTCCATATGGCCTGCCATATATTGCAGGACTGCAATTTGCAACATCCTTCACTATTGGCTGTGCTGCTAGGGATGATGAGAGTTGTTGTCCAACAATATACTAGGAGTCACAAGTTCCCCATCTCTGATTTACATTACATTTCATCTATTTTGATGCCTGCAGTGTGTTACAGGCAGGAAAAGAAATGCTGGGGAAAATTAGGAGAGAAACTCAATCCAAATTGAAAAATACGGAATTGCATAGCTTTTAGGGAAGAAGTCCTGAGTTGCATGGAATTCAATGGAACAACTAAGAATAATGAAATGATAAGGAAACGAAATATATACTGAGGACTTTAACTACACCCATAAAACATTATTGAAATAAATTGTACCTAGTATAGATCTGGAAAGACTGATATGATTGGGGTGGATATACTAGATGATAAAATGGGTCAAAACATTCTCATGTCACTAGCCCTAAGAATGCCACACTCATGTGGCAGAATCCTATAATCATGAATTTGACATATATTGAATCATGAGCATTTTGAAAGAAGTATGTTGAGGGTCAGGAAAAAAAATGTATTTTGGATCATGTGCCTGAGGGGATAGTGTTTCCAATCCTATGCAGATTTAATGTCCCAGTTAACTCAGTGGAACTTCTAAGTAACCATGGACAGGTCTAGTCTATTATCAAGCTTTTATCTGAAGCCAGGAGGTAGAAAATTCTATGGCTTCAGACAACAGGTCTTCTAGAATTCCTAACCAAATGCTATGAGGCAACAGGCATTTTCTCATATGAGCATTAAATCTGGTTTTGCATTTTCTAGATCTGCTATGTGACTCTAAAATCCACATTTAATAGAATTTCACAGTTGATTTCTCAGTCGGTGGTCATATTATATTTTCTACCTCACAGCATTAATGACACAAGAGAGTCAAAGGTACTTTCATGTAAACTACTTTATGTGTGACAATGCTGCATGAATCTCTGCTCAGATTGCCCATTAGCCAACAAATGCTATGAAATTGTCAAGCTCTTATCTACTACACGTTTGGGGAAAATTAAAGTCACACCACAGTTCCTGCTCGGTACTGATTTCATAACTTGGGCAGGTCTACTTTCATTATCCAGTACAAAAACATTTTAACCTTTCCCTTCCTTTATTTGCTATGGAGGAAATTACACTTACTTGGGAATCATGTGTATACACAGATGGACCTCTATAAAACATCCAGTCTACATTTCTCTGGGAGACCCTACCTTGGCTTGGTACCCTCCAGATCTTTCGGATTTTTGTCTCATTAGCCCCATGGTCAATGTTGGGGATAATGGGAACTGCAGTATAAAACATCTGAGGGTACTAAGTTGGGAAAGACCTCCATAGGGCAAGGCCATTTTAGGTTTTATCCATCTAGCGATAAAAGGCATTCCTCTTCCAACAAATTTGGCAGCCTGGCTAGCTTGGCATATGATTTCTCTTGAATTACAATTTGACCCATATGTATATGCTGGATTAACTCTATGGGGCAATCATGATCTGAAAGGTTCAAGACAACTTTTTTAATGGGAGAAAATGGATTTATATATATACAAATTGAATCAACTGATAAGCCCAGAGCAGGAATTTTTACCATTTTCAACATAATCTTCTGGAGTGGCATAGCAGCATCTGAAATTACAATTTTTTTTTGCATCCATGTGCAAGCTGTCAGCTTTGACTGGCTTGGCAACATTTGCAACTTTAGAAGCATTCAGAGAAATTGAAACCAACAACCGTAGCTTATAAATACTTATTAGAAAGCACTAAACTTGATATTAATGAAAAGACTATAAAGTTGAACAAAGAACTGGATTATCCAGTGCAAATTAACCAATGGAAATCTGCCCTAGCTTCAATACTTCAGCTCTCTTTAGAGATCCAAAACTATGTCTGCAGTTCAGACATCCAAAACTATGTCCCACAGTTCAGACATCATGGATATTATTTCATTTATCTGGAAAGAAATGGGCTGTTTCAACTAAATGCTGGTGAAGCAACACACATACAGTATGATGTAGCTGTTTCCAGTGATTAGATATATTTCCTGTTTGGTTAGATATATTACAGTGAACACAAAAAAGTAGGTTTCTTCCTCTTGGTTATGGAATGCTATATTACCTGGTTAGATTGTTTTCACCCTGATTTACCATTTACCCAAATTTTCCCCATGCCCATTTCTACAACTAGATGGCCCAGATGCAATTCTAGGCATCCTTCCAGTTCTTGATTGGCCCACCTCTGTAACATCACAATGGCCCATACTGGTCTCAGGTTTTGGCCCTGAAGTCTTAGGCCAGTGCTTCCCAACCTTGGGTCCCCAGATGTTCTTAGATTACAATTCTTCCTCATTTATAAAGGAATAAATAGTCTGGAGCTTGGATTGTACTTAAGGAGACAGTTCACATTTAATTCACTGGCTGAAATCCAGTAGTAAATTGCAACTAGAGTACGCCCACTAAATGGAATTTACAGAGGAGCTGACTTATCAAATCCCCACAGATTCAACGGGTCTATTCTAGTTGTGATTTACTACTTGACTTCAGGCATTGTGTCTGAACTCTATGCAGTGGTTAATGCTATTTCATTACACTGTGGCTCTGTTTTTAAAATATTTTCTACATTCAAATGTGCCATGATTAGGAAAGGGCAGTTCATTCCGGTTCGTTTATTACCGCAACAGGTGTTTGGAGGTTTGGCGCCCTGCCCCTGCCAGTGGATGCCCACTCAGAGGCAATGTCTCGGTTTCCCTGCCTTGCCTCCTCCAAGCACTGCCTCTGAATAGGTAAATGAACCGCCAAGCCAGCAGTTCATGCCCATCTCTAGCCATGATATTTTTTTAGTAGGTATGGCTGCTTAAAAACAATACAAGAGGGTACAATACAAGAGGAGAGAAGGAGAGGATCAAAGGCATTTTGAAATCCTGCAAGAGCCCATATGCTACAGATGTGAGATGTTTTATTAGGTATACTAAAAGGCAGCTCCTATGCTCTGATGAAGTGAAATACAGGCTCAATAAAAGTCAGTGGCCTTATATTAATTCGTACCTGATGTAGGGGCAAGGCAACACATAGATTTTATACATAAATTCTGAAAGTTTATAGCTACATGTTTTTAATGAATCTTTGCAAGTACCACCTCCTTTAAGGTGAGACACGATGCTGGTTTATGCTACAGGATGGTAATATTGCAGGGTTACTTTTATACTTTGTCAAACACTTCGTACACATAGAAAAAGCATTGTATAAATATACAGCAACCATAGATTCATGTCAAATAGCGTTTTTCTCTTGATTTTTATATGGCTTCAAAACCATTAAGTTTTCTTAAGTAATCTGGAGTAATCCGCCACATAAATTGCAGTCTCCACTCCACTTACACATACTGATTCAAAAGACAGAAAAATCTGTTTCCTTCATTTGACTGAATGTTGTCAATTAGGGTTTTTTTTTTTTTTTGCATTGGGTATTTTTGTGTGTAAGTAGAAATTCTGTCAGTTACAATGTCAGTGATGTTATATTACTCAGCAACATTTTAAATACCAGAATTTAGGAAGTCAGAGATGTTAAGCTAATATAAATTGGCATGGGGAAAAATACTTGAAATTCTACTTAATTCCTGGAGCACTGCTCACTACCATGCTCTCTCTCACACTCCTTTTTTTTTTTTTTTTTGGCACTATCTAGAAATCTCAGTCAGGATCATGGCCCTCTTGTGGTAGGTTGTGTACAATAAAAGACAGCTGTGGGACTTGAAAAGCTCCAGTTTCTTTTGACTGATAGTACTGTCCTTCTGTGAATTCCCCAGTCCTGTTGTGGTGCCATTTGCCCAGTTCCTCTGTCTTATAGGGAGATTTATGACTGAATATAAATTCTTGGGGTGCCAACATTTTTGACGGCCATGGACCTGCTTCTTTAGCAACACCATAACATACATAAACCAAGTCCATTAAATATTTCAAGTGATTACCCTTGTGCCGGATAAAACTTCCCTAGCCAGTTTTTTCTATGTTTAGGGTTAGAGCCAGTTTAAGAAATGGGATCAGAAGGGAAGCCCAAAAGATGTTGTGGTTACCTTTCATGATTAATGCACTCTTAACACACACCCCTTCGTTTTGGTGATTCAAAGAAATGTGAGAACATTAGTGAACAGCAGAGATGGGCATGAATTGAAAAATGAATTGCAAAATTTGTCAAAAATTGCTTATTAATTGATTTGTATTCATACGAATCAATGCCCCTAATGAATACAATTTTGATTCATCAATTCGTTGGACTATAGAACATCACCCCAGTCACCTAGAGACACCAAAATTGCAGAGGCTTCCTCTGACTCTTCTCTACAAGCCCTACAAGTTTGGTGAAGATTGGGTTTCAGATGTCTGAATTATACAGCCACAAAGAGCCTCCTTGGAAAGTTCCCCCCCAGGCACCTAGAGACACCAGAATCACAGAGAAGCTTCCCATGATGCTCCTCTACAATATCTCCGAGTTTGCTGAAAATGGCTTTCTCCAATCCAGCTGCTAAAGGGCACTTTGTGGGTGTATAACTCGGACGTCTGAAACCCAATCTTCACCAAACTTGCACGGCTTGTAGAGAAGAGCCCAAGGAAGCTTCTCTGTGAATTTGGTGTCTCTAGGTGCTTGGGGGGCATTTATAAGGTTTTAAAGCAAAAATGAATTGACAAATCGATTCATCAATTCATCAGAAAGAATTCGTATATTCATAATTCATGATTCGTTAGACAACCACCTGGCAGATATCCTTTGATATGTATTCATGCATTGAGCAAGGGTTTGGACCTATGGACTTAAAGGCCCCTTCCAACTTCACTATTCTATGATTGACCTTGACGAATCATGAATCAAAACAAATCACCATTTTTCTGATTCATGCCCATCTCTAGTAAACAGGCATGCAATTGTCATATTTGCACACTGTTGAATTGGATAGCAGTGACTGCATTATCTGCAAGTCTCAGTCCCTATTTACAGTGCAATACAGTAAAATCTAGACAGTCGAACTGGCTGCATGTATAGTAACATTGAATTATAAACCACCTAATATACCATTCTGCTTTCTAATATAGAAAATCAAAACACTCACTTTCTACTTGGAGATTTCAACAGCCATAGCAACATTTGGGGATATGAACATGATGATGAAAATGGCAAAGCTGTTATAAAATGGGCAGAATCCCATTCAGTGTGCCTTATACATGATCCTAAACTACCCAGTTCATTTAACAGTGGCAAGTGGCAGAATGGCTACAATCCAGATCTAATTGTTGTTAGTGATCTTATAGCTGAACAGTACCTTAAGAGTGTAGATGATCCAATCCCAAACAGTCACCATGGAACCATTCTATGTCGGATCAACTCAGCCATCTGACCTCAATCTGTACCATTCCGTAGGAGGTATAATTTGCAAAAAGCCAACTGGGAAAATTTTGCAACAATGCTAAATGTAGCTGTGCTTCAGAGTGCCCCTCAACCAGAGAACTAGGATCAATCTGTAACTTCCACTTTGAAATGTTCTCATGCCTCCATTCCAAGAGGGTGCTGGACCAACTACATACCAGGTCTCACTCCAGAAACACACTCCCTATACTTAGATTATGTTTCACACTTCGAAGAAAATCCTTTTAGTGAACATACAAGAAAAGACAGGAGAAATTTGATCTTGACTTCTGCAGACACAAAAGAACTCATATAACAGAGCTTGACATGGCAAGAAGCAGCTAGTAAGCTTGGAGACTATTAAAAATACTAAACAATGATCCAAACAAAAGAACATTGTATAGAAACTTAATCCACCAAATAGCAAACCAGCTGCTCCTGGCAGGGAAGACCAACCAACACATAACAAAAATAAAACATCAAAGGGATATTAAGAGTAAAGCCAATGAATGTTTATTTTTATTATTTATTTAAAATATTTTTGCCCCACCTTTCTCCTTAAAAGGACCCAAGGCGGCTTACATCATTAAAAAGACAATATTTAAAAACCATCCCAGAGAGACAGCCCAAAAGGATACTATAGTCAATGGTACCGAAGGCTGTTGAGAGGTCCAGCAGAACAAACAGGGACACATTCCCCCTGTTCAATTCCCAGGGCAGGTTTTCCACTAAGGTGACCAAAGCAGACTCCATCCCATAACCAGGCCTGAAGCCAGATTGAAATGGATCTAGATAATCCATCATATTTATGAAGTCACAACCCACTCCAACACCTTGCCCAAGACTGGGATATTAGAGACTGGCCAGCAATTATCCAATACCATGGGGTCCAAGGATTTTTTTTTCAATAATTGTGTTACTACTGCCTCTTTTAAACATGCTGGGATTCTATCCTGCTGCAAGGAGGCATTCACCAGCCCTCGGACCTACTCGGCCAGTCGCTCTCTGGCAGTTTTATAAGCCAAGAAATGCAAGGGTCCAGTAGACAAGTGGTAACTTTCACCACTTGTCCTGTCCACATCATCAGGCTGCAGAAACTGAAACTTATCCATCAAAACAGGACAAGCAGGGGTCATAGTTACATCCAGAGTACCTGTATCAGAGGAGATCCAAACGATTTTGCCTGCAAAGTGCCCTGCAAATTCTCCATAGTGAGCTACATGCAGTGCAATCTGCAATATCTTCCTGGGGGCCGGCCTGTAAGAGGCCATTGACTACTTCAAAGAGCTCAGATGGGCAACCCTGTGCAGACACAATGGTGGCAGAGAAGAATGACTTCTTTGCCACCGCTGCCATGGAATAGGCCTTCCACTTTGCTCTAGCCCGTGTTCGGTTGGATTTACTCTGAGTTTTTCACCATCATCACTCTAGTCTCTGTCACACTTCTTTCATCATCACCAGGGGGAGTGGGCAGTTTGACTCTGTTTCATGGGAGGGAACGCATAGGAGCAATTGTGTGAAAACCCCTGACCATTTTCCCATTCCAGAGATCAATCAGAGCTTCAACAGAATTGCTTGCTGAGGTGAGAGGAAACTCCTCAAGAGTCATCAGAAAACCATTTGGATCCATCAGCCTCTTGGGGTGGACCATCCTAATCTCCCCCCCCCCAAGAGTCTCTGAGTTCCAGTGAGTCTAAACCCCACCAGATGATGATCTGTTCATGAAAATGGAACTACAGAGAGTCCCTCCACACTCAGATCACCAATATTTACCCCAGTACAGAAAACCAGGTCTAAACTGTGCCTTGCAGCATGAGTGAGGACAGGTACCATTTGGGACAGACCCATGTTTGTCATGGAGGACATGAAGTCCTGAGCCACTCCTGGCAAAGCTGCCTCGACATGGATGTTGAAGTCCCCAAGCACAACAAGCCTAGGAGACTCCAATACCACCTCCAAGACCAGCTCAGCTAGCTTAGGAAGAGAGACTGTTGAGCAGTGAGGTGGGTGGTTCACCAACAGAATCCCTATTCTGTCCCACTTTCAAATACCAACATTCAAACCTGGAAAGTTGGGGGGATGTGGCACCTGGTGGGGGAGCTAAAATCATGATAGACCCCTGCAACTCCACTTCCCCACCCCCTGGATTTTGCCTGCTGCTGCACAGAAAACCAAGGAAATGTTTTCTGTGCACATCTCAGGCTCTAAATATTAAACCAGAAGAGGTCTCTCACCAGGACATTACTCTAGCTGGACTATCTGGAAGTCACTTAATAGACTTTGAAGTGAAGTAGGAAGATCAAAGAATAATCAAGTAAAATGAGGCTACTTGGAGACAAGACAAGACTCTGACCTTACAAAAATGAGGGGACTGTACACTGGCACAGGCTCTTTAAAGAGGGGTGAGATCAAATTATAATTAATTTATATATATATATTTTACACTGAATCAAAAGGAGGGAATGGCAGATGGGATGTGTACAAAATAAATAGACCTTAAATAGCACACCTTAAATGGCATTATAGAAAAGCAGTAAGCAATCAAATCACATGCACATGCTCTTCCGTGAGTATAAGAGGCTGAAAAAGGAAGGGGCAGAGGGGAACAGGGTGTGTTTTGCCTTTTTTTGTTTTCCTTTACCCTGTTTGCCTTTCAAAACGCTCTTAAATTCTGTTCCCAAAGTAGTATGTCAAAATAAAGCTCCCCATTTTTCACCAGCCCTCTTGACTCTTTAGTAACTAAGCTGAATGTCAATGTTTTCCTTTGCTAAAGTTAAATATTTGGGAGTATTTATGGATGATTTTTATAGGCAGATGGTCCTTTAAAGTGAAAAAGCAGCCAGCAGTTATTCACAGATCCAGCACTTTCCATAACTGCTGAGTCTGTGCCAATGTTTGATGTACCACTTCACATAAGTTTCAAACCAAACTAACTATGCATTTGGCAACCAGGATAAGGGCTCCAGGCACCTGGCAGCTATTACAAGCCGAAGAACCTGAAGCAATTGAGTTAAAATAGGCACGGACTGATTTCTTCTCTCCCTCTTGAGCCCATGACTAAACCAACATATTCACGCTATAATGCAGGAATAGGCATGGTGGTACCCTCCAAACGTTTTGAATAATGCCTCCCATAACTGCAACCGGCATGGCCAGGAATTATGGGAGCTGCCTATGCCTGATATAGTGCATAGCCGTTGGAACACCTGAGAAGTTTGTTGTATATGTTACCTGAGGCCAGTGGTTTCCAATTTTGGGTAACCTAGGTGTTTATAGACTACAGTTCCCAGAAGCGTTCACCACCAGCTATGTTGGCTGGGGTTTCTGGGAGTTGCAGTCCAAGAACGCCTGGGTTACCCAAGGTTGGGAACTACGTACTGCCTTATACTATTCAGGTTATTTTGGCACCTGAGGTAGAAAATCGCAGAAACACCTCTTCCCAATCCTCACAGTAAAAATACAATGATAATAAATTAAATAGCAAGCAATATGCTTCCTTTTCATGCAACATAAAATCTGATGCACAAGATAGTTGCTTCACTTGGCCTAATGGTAAGACTGGCCCTACACTGCACTCGTTCATCTTATGGCAATACCTGTGATGGGTACAGACCAGGATATTTCAGTCTTTGGTGTAGTGAACTTGAGTTAGGCTAAAAGAGATCATGTCATTAGAAGATGGAATTCCTTAAGTACTGAAAAGATCTGATTGTTCCAACAGGATTTTTCTCACACATCCTGCAGTTTGCAAATTAGCTCAGCTTGTTTTGTGCTGATGTTACCAAGATAAATTTGAAGAAAATATTACTCCTAGACAGAGAAAGGGCTTTACCTGTTCAACCTCCCTACCATCTAATCGCCAGCTAGTTTTACATGATCAATTGTTCTTAGAGAAAACAAACTCTTTGATTTTCTGATAGTTTATCCCTAGTTATTAAGTTTACAATACTTAAAAAGGCCTTTAAGGAATGTTTGAGACCAGTTCTGGAGAACTGCAGAAGTGCTGCATCATCTGTGAAAAGAAGGGTTACTACCCTGTTTCCCTGAAAATAAGACCTAACCTGAAAATAAGCCCTAGTATGATTTTTCAGGATGCTCGTAATATAAGCCCTACCCCAAAAATAAGCCCCAGTTAAGTGAAACCCCGCCCTCCACCACTGTGCAGCAACCAGAAGAAGATGACATGACTGTATTTGAATAAATGTAGATTGTTGTACATGAAAAAAAAATCCCCTGAAAATATGTGTTTTTTGGAGCAAAAATTAATATAAGACCCTGTCTTATTTTCGGGGGAACACGGTATACTCCATTGTGCCAATTTTGATGGATTGTTCAAAAAGAAATTAAACAACAAATGTTCAAAGGTGTTTACCTTTGTCATACTCCTTTGCTTAAATTGAATACAGTAGGTTTGTCATGTCCCCCTTCAAACCACTGTGCACTTGGCCTATGCAACCAACATATAGCCTTCGAATCAACCCTAACAAGTATTTATCGATCATAGAATTCTCTAATTTCTGCCATAGTTTATCACAATTAAGTGAATCAAAGGCCCCTTTCAGATCCATAAACGTCATGAAAAGACCTCCACCTGGAAGAGCTGTATACTATTCTGCTAAACTTTTCAACGAGAGGCAATGGTCAACTAGAGAGCAATTCCTTCTAAAGCCAATTTGTTCTTGGCCTATGATATCCTTGGCCTCTAGTCATTCCTTCAGTTGGTCTAGTAGAAAAGCGTGCTGCTTATTCTCTAATTTCTTAGTAGGCCAAGAGTGTATAGTTTACTTAAAGAAGAGAGGAGGCTAACTGGTTTATAGGACTCAGGATTGGATCTCTGGCCTTTTTAAAGTATCAGTATGATGGTGGCACAGTCAAATGCTGGGGCTAAGATTGATGTCCACCATTGAGGATAAGCCCTAAATAATTCATTTGAAATTAAGTCTGGGACTGGTGTTTTGCCCTGGGGTAATGATTTGATATGAGTTTCAATCTTTTGCATATTCACTAGGTCCTACCGGAGGGGGGTGGCATTCTTCCAGCAGAACTCATTTTGCCATTTTTTGGGGTTGTTGCATTCCAGAAAACTTCTTGTAATATCTCTCCAAGGTTTTAGAGAAGATACAAAATGGAATAGAGTAATTTGTAATAGAGGAGTTTACTATAGACCAACATTTAGTATTATTTCTGTTATTAATGACCTTATCAAATGTTTCCTTCATTCTTCCCTTTTTCTGGAGTCAGTGAAAAACCTAGGACAAACATATGAAATAGGATTCTGAATCAAGGTTCTTATCAGTCCCATTGCCTTCTGCAGACTTTTCTGTTTGTTTTTCTTCCCTGTTGCCCCCGGAGTATCAGCCAACAAAATGTTCCCAGTTGCTTTCCTCCAACTCCTACATACGTTTCCTTAGATATTGCAGGAACTGATGCCTTTCTCCACAGGATTCCTTATCAACATCAAGATACTGTAAATCTCACCTACTGCTATGCAGGCAAACAATGAATGTTAACCAGACTGCCTCTGAGCATTGGTAGTGACGGGCCATGACTTAGCCATTAAGAACAGAATAGTAAACAATGACGTCTTCGATGACCTTCATTTTGGAAAGGGAAATGTATCCATATAATGATCAAAGTTCTGAGTCTGACTTTTCCTGCATTGTGGGATATAGTTTTTGTTTTGTTTTGTTATACATTACATCGAATTTATAGCATTTCAAATTCATGACTGTGTTACCTGTCTGCCTGCCCATTGGGCGTCAAAACAGAAACAGTTTTGTCCCTCTCGCCAGTCTCTTGTGCAAGATTTTAAGTCTGACAATCCTGCACTGCTTCTGCATGAACTATTTTTCTCCACAGAATATCTGTACCTCTTTGTTGCCTGTGTCAGTTTCAGACTCTTGCACTGGTCAGCTTTAAATGGGACTATTCAAACTGTTGAAACTTGCCAGTCTAAGAGCCTGAAATTGACAGGTGCAATAAAAAGATACTCTCAAAGCACCTGGAAGAACTAGTTCAGCAGGAATAGGTGGCATATCAGTAGAACTATTTCAAGGTATGGAAACTGATTCTATCAAAATCCTAACAAGAATATGGAAAACAAAGCAATAGCATACAGACTGGGAAAGTTCAATATACATGCCAATTCCAAAAAATAGATGCCAATGAATACAACAACCATGGGGCTATCAAACGTATTTCCTATGCAAGCAAGATGATGCTCAAGATTTTTCAATGAAGATTTTTACCATGTGTGAAGAGAGAACTACCAGATATTTAAGTTGGATTCATAAAATGAAGATGCGCTGGAAATCATATTGCAAATATATATTAGCTGGAGAAGTATATCAACAAATTTCAGAAGAAATGTCTGAAATGGAGACTTTAGCAAGAAATAAGAAAACTGAGAGTAAGAAAGGGCAGCTATGAGGGAACTAGAAAGAATCCTTAAAAGTAAGGATGTGTCAGGAGAGATCAAGACCATCCATATTACAAGGGGGTTTTTCTATGATATGTCATTTCTTTTCCTGCAACCTTATGGTTGAGCTTATGGGTGGGTTTGAACATGTTTATGAGAAATCTGGTAAGAAAGGCCAGATTACTCATACACGTTTGAACTTGCTTATGGGTTCAAATGTAGGTTGCGGAGAAAATGTGAAATGTCATAGAAATCCTCTCCCTACTGATTACAATTTATGGATGTGAAAGATAGCTGACCAGGGAAAAAACCTGTTTCTTTCAAAATGTGTTGTTGGAGGAGAACTTTATGGATACTATGGATTGCCAGAAAGACAAACAAGTGGGTTTTAGATCAAATCCAGCCTGAATTCTTACTAGAAGCTAGTATGAGTCAACTAAGCATATTTTTGGAGATATAGTGAGAAGACAGAGCTCACTGTGAAAGTTGCTGAGAAGAGTTGAATGGTAGAAAAAGAGGAAGACCAAACACCAGACTAGGATCTACCCAATAAAAGAAACCACGGCCTTTAAATGGCAGACTTCAGCAGGGCTGTTAATGATAGGACAATTTGGAGGTCATTAATTTATAGGGTCACCATAAGTCAGAAGTGACTTGATGGCACATAATAACAACAGTGCTCACCATTCATTGTAATATGTTAGACAAAAGAATTATCACCAGCTATGTTTCAATACCTGAAACAGGTACAGCAGTGATTAGGAAGTATGGTTAAATTACATGGCATTCCAGGGCAGTCTAATGTCATTCTGCACTACCCTGCCACCAGTGCAGGCTTCCTCTTATGAAAACAAATCTAAAAGCAGTGTTAATGTGGATGCCATTTGCAGCAGGATGTGCCTAATTACTGCTCACATCATTTCTGATTTATTTTTGCCTTGTGGGTGCTGTATAACAATACTGTCTCCTGCGATGCCACAATGAAGGGGAAGGCACGAGGCATGAGAAGTGAAGAGGCAGAAGACACAAGAAGCTGAGGAGAGTTAGTTCCTTGTGAGTCCTCCCCCAGAAAAATATTATCTTTTTGAAAAGAAAAAAAAAGACAGTCAAGGAAACTAAAAACAACTACACAATCTTTTTTTTTACAGGAACAATTTATCGTGATTTACATGAGATAGCATCATTCCTAATTATTTTATAGCCACAAAATACTTTGTGGCATCTTGAGTGCCTGGGCAAATATTTCCAGAGAATTTGATTCTTTGGCTTGCAGAAGATGCTCCAGTAATCTAGTCCCCTACCCAGTGCTTTCCACTCCCCACAGCTGAACATGGTCATAATGAGAATGTGGGTTTGGTTATCTATGGCCTTATAAGGTCCCGCCTGTCCTCTTCCATTTGAGCATCCTCCCTCTCTGTGTGGTCAAGGTATCTTCCAAACCAATCTGAACTCTTCTGTAGGACCTTGAAGAGCCTGTTGTTCTGCTTTGTGCAATGATCTGTCATCCTTTAAGCTATTTCACCAGCAGCCTTTCTTGGTTTCTTTGTTCTGTAGGCACCACCATCTTCCTTGCAGGGGAAAGCAAAGCTGCCCTCTTGGCTATGGCTGTATGTGAAAATGGGCACAGAGAGAGAGCATTAGTATGGGATATAAACAGGGACGAAAGTGCATAGGTATCATGTACAGATTGGCAGTGACATAGCTGACTCTTAGAAGTAAAGCCACAAACATGTTGGCAGGTGGAATATGGGTCCAGCTGTTGCTTACTGATTGGAACAGACAGGAAGAATATTTAAGGACAAAAACATAAACATGGTCATAACTGACCAATATTGTTTGCGAATGAGTTGTTAGTAGAAATAAGAGGAAGGGTATTATTCCAGCAGTAGTCACTGGTTTTTCAGAACACCAGAACTGTGATGTTAATGTATATTTATAAATTACAACTGCTGCACATCCCAAGTGCACAGAAGTGCACATTGTAGGTGTCTCATGTGCCATTCACTTCACATGCCATTTGATCAACTGGCTATAACTTGGTTGTCAGGCTAGATTGGCCTCGTATGAAATAAATGGTGAGGAAAAATTCTGCCTACTGCAAAATTTTTGCACCATTTTAACTTGAGTTTGTAATGCTGTTGTCTATGTGGCAACTTTAGTTTTTCTCTGAGCTTGAAATGGCTTTGTGAATCATAAATCATAGTGCAATCCCAAACAAAAAGCTTGAGGAGAAAAATTCAGCCCTTTGACAGTAAGGCCATGGAACAGAGAACACACCCAGTAAAAAATCTCCGAAGTGTAATTGGCACAATTGTGGAAAGAGACCGGGTGCAACTCTGCTTACAGACAAGAAGATACATGTATTTGAAAGGGGAAGAGTAGAGAGATCACCTCCTCAGGTTTCTTAGGCCATCTTATACCTGCTCTGACCTTCCTTCAACCATAAATTCTTATTCTTAGGTTTGTTGATGTCACTTCCTTCCCTCACACACCTTTCTCTTGTCCCTTCAAGGATGAGACATCTTGCTTTTGTTCTTCTGAGATGAAAAGGGCAGTCATGGCTTCTGACATCTCCAACTTAGTTAGCTAGAACTAAGATTTCTATCACCTTCCCTATTACAGGAATTCTTTTCTAATATACTCAAACCTTTCTATTTTCTCAGAAAGAAGTAAAGATGTGATTTCCTTTACAAAGGGGAAAGTGTACCTAGGTAAACATTCTGAGTTTCAAAGGACTGAACCCACAAGTTAGCATTGTTCCAGGGCCACTGTGTACTTACTTTCTAACAGTGACAACACTGAGGAATCAAATGGGGGCCCACAAGTTTTTGCAAATACCTGTAGTAGGAAGCACCTTCCAAAATTGGAAGACAGTGCATAGATCTACAGTTTGATAACTGTCATAGCTTATGCTTTAGAAAAGTAGTGTACAAAATCTTCAAAATCACAATAAGTGTAGGAGGTTGTGGTGGACGTGCAGCAACACTAAAGGAAGGGGCACACATACTGGTCCTTGGGAAAACAGGAGCATTCAAATGTGGGCAGGTGTGCAGGTGGGAAAATAGAATTTAAAGGTGCATGCCAGCACCAATATTAATGTCATAGACTTTAATGCACCACCATTTCATGCTGTGAAATGCATGCTTGAACAATGGCACAGATCATTAAATTGTAACTCCACATTGAAAGGTGAAGGGAATTAATCTCGAAAACATCCCAGCTATGCAACTGGCCATCATTTCTCAGCAATGGACACCAAATGGTTGCCACATCAAGGTCCAATGATGGAGTCAAATGGGAACAGCCAGGGAAGGAGGAGTACTGCAAATATCAACTGAGAATTAAACCCCATTGCTGTATTGTGGCAGCCAGCATGAAATGGCAGCCACATGAAATCCAAAGGAGAACGTATGGGGGAAAAGGGGTTTAAGCTCAACAAGAACCAGCAGAGCAATGAACTATGCCACTGTATCATGGCAATGGGAACAAGATGGTGACTTTGTGGCACCCAAAGAGGAATGCATGGGGAGGGAGGGAGGGAGGGAGATACACCTGCAAGCAACAAATGATCCCAGCCCTATACTGCAGCAGCAGGCGGACGGAAAAAAGATGTTTCTTGCATGACAAGCATGGGAGCCATGGAAGTGGGGAGGGAAGATTTTAGGAGTTGAATAAGTGGACATGAACCCAGCTGGCATCTCAGTCACAAGCAACTTGGCAAATAATGGAGTTTGTAAATAAACAATACTCACATCATTCCCCTTGTCTATCATGGTGCAGTTGGGGGCTTCAGCACTGTTGGGATCATTTGTGGCAGCTGTGAGGGCAAGGAGAGAGCTTTACATGATATGACCAAAGCAAAGGAATGGTTTGGTAAATAGTAATAATGAGTGGAAAAGAATGGTGCTTAAATGGTTCCTTACCTGTGACCTCCACTCTACTGCTCAGATCCATGGGCAGTATGTCTGCCACACTGATGGCATCCAGGTCCTGTGAAAAGAACTCTTCCACCCCAGCTAAACAACTGGCATCTTGATCCTATGGCGGAGGATGAGGAGTGGAGCCAGAGAGTGCTGGAACAACAATTATTTTGATGCTGCTCGTCCAACATTTTGGTGGATGGTAGCATTGCGAGATCGGATTGTTCTTCTTGAAAATGGCTTGTGTTTAGACAATTGCCTGACTGACCACTGCATATAATGGTACTGAGTAGTCCTTCTGCAAATGTTTTGCTTCTGTATGTCACTTGAGCACTGCACAGGAGTGCCCTTCCATCACCTTCTTATCTTGGCTCATTTATTTATTGAACTTGGTTGCAGCATCTTCACAGGTATCATAGTTTCAGTATGTGGACTGGACCAGGCCTTCCACCTGTTTCTCACCCCAGGTCCTAATTAAATAAACAACTTCATCATTGCACCAGGAAAACCACCTGCCACCCTTATTTGAGCTCATGTCCTTGGGCACGACTCATGAAACATGAAAACAAAAGTAAAAATAGTGGGAACATGGAGGTGCAAGTCAATGCAGATTTGCAGATGCACAGCCAAGGGTAGAAACAACAACAGTAAAAAGATGGCTTCTTGCGGGAGCAGCAACAATGATGGCCAAGGAAGGCAATGGAATGAAGACAGACCAAAATGAAAGAACTAACAGGAAAGGGGCATCATGGTTTGAAGCCCATCCAAGGAAAGGAAATGTAGGAATACCCACAGTCCTAATATTCTGAAGCAGCCATGCTTTACCAGCATACACCAGTGGTTCTTAACCTGGGCGATATCGCCTCCCAGGGGGCGATTTCATTTTTCAGGGGGGAGATGGAATGAAAAGGGGCGATGCGGGGGCGAAGGAACAGAAGGGGGGCGATATGGGGGAGATGGAGCGAGCGAAACCTGAGAAGGCGGCTGCAGCCGCAGTGCTGGCAGCGGATCTGGCAGGCGGATCCAGAGCAGCTGGTGCTAGCAGCGGATCCATTGCCACCGCCACCACCGTTATGTTGGGGGAGGGGGGGGCGATGATAACTTCCTCAATGGCTCAAGGGGGCGATTCTTTCAAAAAGGTTAAGAACCACTGGCATACACCATACCCATGAAATTCAGAGTAAAAACAAAAACTTGGAGCAGGAAAAACAAGTGCAAAAGAGGCCGGACCCCATTTCCCCTGTGCATCAAATGAACCACCCAAACTGAATATGAAACTACAACAGAGTGTGTCCTTAGTGTAGACTGACCTGACACGGTTGCCCTGAATCGTTTATCATTATTTACTCAGCCCGAGAAGGGCATCTGTGTCAGTCTGTTGCTGTAACAACAGCTATTCGGTGCAGGTACCATTACTTGCCTGGACTACAACTCTCCGCATTCTTCAGCTAACATGGCCAGCGGGAGCTATAGAGCCCAAAGTGATCCCCCCCCCCAAGTGATCCTCTGGCACCTTAAAGGCTAAGTACATGAAAGGTTATGCCATAATAAATGTGTTTGCCTTTCAGGTGCCACAGGACTCTGCTATTTCTGCCTCCAGTTCTTCTGGCATCTATACTACTGTTGGCCTTTGAAAAACACACACACAATCAACAAAAAGTCTTGGGGAATTAGAAAGTTTGCAGATTGCAGCATTCCATTAGCACTGGAGAACACTTTTATCCAGGCCGCCTGCTAAGAGCTTTCTAATGCACACACTCTGTTCCTCCCTCCCTCTCCTGCTGCTAGAGAACCAGGCATGGGGAAGAACAAACAGGTTCAGGTCACCCACTCCGTCCCTCCAGGAACATTTGTCCTTCAAAAGCAATTCATAAGATATCATAGCTGCAGTGCCTCCCATTCTTTTCTTCCTATTCTGCCTCATAATCAAATCATCCTCTCTTCCTTCTCCCCCTCTCCCTCTGTCTCTGAGTGCCTCCCTTTTTCTTCACATCTGGGAGAAGAGGAAAAGAAGACATCCTTAATTTCCCATGCTCTGTCCATCAGTTATAGGCACAGTGAACTTTAAATGCATGGGTGCACACATATATATCTTCTTACATATTTTTTTTTTCATATTTTGTATTATTATAAATACACAGATGGTACAGCAGTGTCATTCCAAGATATTTCCCTGCTTTTGCTGTGGGCAGAGAATAATATGACACTCCCCCTCCCATTCCAGATGCAGAACCCAGCTAGAGTGATATTTGTGTCTTGCTTCAAGACTGTTGATGGTGTAGTGTCCTCCATCACAATCAACCTATCTTATGATGTATAGGATAGACTCAGATAGTTCTAAACACTTGGCCCTCTAAATACCTCACTCCTCTTCCCCAGCATCCACCACTTGAAATTGGCACCTCATTCTGCCTAACCATAGGGCCAGTCCTATGATGTAGCAATAATACATCACAGTATACTATGCTGTCATTTTAAAATATAGGTATAGGAAGCACTCCGATGCACACAGCCAATATGGCAAACATATATGAAAATGAATGTGGTATACATGCAGTTTTTACAAAATTATCACACGGCTGGACGCCTTTCTTTAAGAGTTGAGGCCCTAAACTTTAGGGCTTTAGGCATTACATGATCATCATGTATTTAATTTTCCTGTTAAGAAAATAAAGGGCCTAGAGATGACTTTCCAACAATGAAAAACCTCTCTCTATAAAATATGCTTTTGAACCCAGCAGGGAAGGAAATTGAATGTGTGCAACACAGGCCAGGTGAGGATTGATTCAGATTCTGAAATGTGGTTAAATGGGTGTGATGTAATTTGAGACACACACACCCCATCTTCTGTGCAGGGGCAGGGTAGAGTGATGGCATAATTGTGTGCTCTGATCTCAATTTACTACCCTCCAAAATGAGGTTCCATGTTGAAAATCAAGATTTGAATGTCTGCTTTATCAGCAGTCCCAGAAATCCTTCAAAGGACATCTATTAAACTCACAACATCTCTTTAAAATCAAAAGGTAAACCAGATACTGCTTGTTGTGCACATTTTGCTGCTCGGGCAAACGTCATGTTCTTGCGCATGCATAAGTTTTCCCTATCAGTGCAAATAACCAATGGCAGGATTTTAATGGGAAACATGATACTGAGAAAAAGAATTTACCCCCTCCTCACATGCCATGTTCCAAATCAGGTTTACAAAGGCATTGTTGCAAAAACATTTTGAGAGCAGAAATGCATTCACACATCACTGGTATCACACCTCATATGTCTCTGTGGGGAACTCTGGATGTTCAAAAGAAGTAGCAAGTGGATAGGATTTCCTCTGGGTAATATTTCCTCTCTCTGTGTTTCTGAGTCTCATTTGAAAGGGGCAAAGAAGATGTATGTTCTCTCCCACCTTCAGATAAGGCCCAGAAATGTTGGGAGAAGAAGTGCAAGTCTCTTTTTTGAACCCTCTTTCGCCTCTTCTTTTGACTGCTCTGAACAACTCTTTATTTTGCCTAGGAAGAGCAGCACTCAGTCCCACAATTATAGTTCAGAAGCTGCAATTATTCTCCTCCTCTATGGTAAGAAATTGCTTCCCTACCTGCTCTTTATGAATAGCCATGTAGCCACCTGATGATAAATGCAGAAATGGCCTCTTGATATAGCATCCGCAAGGAAAAACTTCAGCAGTGCACAAGATCCTGGTAAAGAAGCCCTAGCTAGAGCTTAGAAGAACATAAAAACAGAACTGAGCATAAAATGCAGTGCCTTTTGTCTAGAGATGTTCGTGTGCAGCAGGAGAATGGGGTGGCTGCTGCTACCGCTGGGCATTCCCCTGCCCCAGGACAGCAGCATACGTATTCCAGCCCTTCTTCAGCCCTGCCGTTATTTCAGCTACCAGCCATGCTGATAGCGGGTGACGGGAGTCGTAATTTGTAGTCCAGCATTTCTGCAGGATGACCTGCTTTGTGGTGGTTGGATAAGAATGCCTCCTCCTGCTCATCATGACCCCCCTCAATTCCCTGCTTTTTGTGCAGAGCAGAAAACAGCAGACCACTGTTAGACATATTTCTGGCTGTGGGTCAAAATAACAAGACTTCAATAGTCTGACCAGTCTAAAATCTCCGCTGGGTGCCTGCTACCACAAAAGTTTCTAAAGCACTGTTTTGTCTGGTCTATGAAAGCACAGAGCTAATACTGATAATCTTTCCTTATGAACTCAGGAGAAATTGAGGCACACCATCATTTAACTACCCACCCAAAATGAAACTGAAAAAATGCAGACTGGCTTCTCTGCAGCAGGTCAAAGCTTTGCCCTTGGTCTTAAACTATCACCTTAGTTTTAAGCTATCATCACGCTCAAGTAAAGTATCCTTCCTCTGCTACACGTCTGTGCTTAGACAAGCTTCAGCCTGAGGACATGTTCTTTGATATGCTTGTGAATAAAATCCAACTTAGAAGAGCCCACGGTTTGAGAGAAGGGGTTCTCAAAATGGAAGACTGCACACTCCGTGATCAGACAGCTTTCCAAGGAGGTCAGTGTAAATTTGCCCCAACATCACTAAGAAGGGATTTGATTCTGTCTACGGTAGTATATTTATACACTGTATACTTATACATTGCCATATTTTTCTTCATAAATCATTACAGACTAATTCCTCAGCAAACTTGCTTTGCAAAAGAAAGAAATTACTTAAATATATATATATATATATATCTTGAAATTCACACCCAAGCCCAGAAGTGCAAATCTTCCCCTCCACCCCTCCCAACGCCCACCCTGAACAAAGAGTGCAATTGTGTTGAGAGTAAGGCTTACCTTCGCTCTGTAGGAGAGGAGAGAGAGGGACTGATTCGGGCAGGTGTGTGAACTGTTGCAACAAGTGACAGGCGGCAGAGAGCTGCTCCCAAGGTGGTGCAACTGAGAAGCTCTGAGCTTGAAGAACTCTGTGAGTCATTTATAACTTACCTCAGCCAAGGGGATAGAGGACTGGGCTTGAAATCTGATTGGCTTGCAAGTTTGCCAGTTGTACCAAGTATACCCAGGCAAGTCCCAGATTGGAGAAGAAGATAAGGAAGCATGGGAGGAAGGACAGCTTTTTTCACATATATGATTGGCATGTGCCTCCGCCTCTCTTCCCCAGGCTTCCCTTTTAGAATCAGACTTTTTGATCCCTTTGACATAGGTGGCCACTCCTAGACAATACATCACATTCAAAGTCCACCAGGGTCTCCCCCCTCTCCCCCAATTACTTTGCTCCCAGTGTTTGGACTTTGGGAGGGCTGTGAGTAGAGGACTTGCTTTTGTTGACCTCTTCTATGGTTTCATGATGGACCAGACAATGTCTCCAGCCTAGCCTTCCTGTCTTGCTGATGGGCGCTCCACATCAGGCGAGGACAATGGGACTCATTGTATCAGCTTTTAAACTCCCACAAAGTTGGGCTTTGAAGATGGGATGCTCAAGGGAAAGCACCTCCCTTCTTACTTCCAATTCTTTTTAAATGGGATGAGATAAGAGAGATAGAAAGAAAACAAAAAGAAGACCTCCTCAGAAGTGGCAATTGGTTTTGGTCTTCCCAGGCTGAATGAGGAAAAAGAGACGGAAGTACTCCATCCATTTCTGCACTGCCACCCATGCACAAATTGCTCGAGGCCATATCTTCTGATTAGCTGACTGGAAGACCAAAATCAAAGTTGCTTACATCTTCAAAAGTGCAGTCTCTTCTTTGTCTACTGTGGATCATATGAACCGCACAAGGCAGTGGGAAAACAAGACCTGAGCTCTTTTGAAAAACCTGGCCTCACATGTATTTCAGCCTTAATAACTTCTAGAGATGACCACTTCTCTGCTTTATTTAGTGATTGTTTTAAGACCCCACAATTTGGCCTCCCCAAAACTGGCACCCTGCAAATGTGGTGGGCTACAACCGCACTCATCCCAGCTAACATTGCCTTAGTGGATGGGGATAATAAGAAGTGTAATCAAACACAAATGAGGGTGCCAGTTAAGGGGGAGGGTACCAAAGATGATAAAGGTCAGATACTTGCCTGACCAAAGAAGAAATACTGCTTTACTTTTACACTCTCCATTAAAACATTTTGCAATAGATACCGATGGAAATTAGAGATCTGTAAAAGGTCTAGATATAAATCTTGGTACTGATGGATGCTAGAGATCTCATTTTTGTTTTCATCTCTTCCAACACAACAGAAGCACAAGTTCTGGTGAGTGTTATGGCATGCAAATGTCCTATTGATGTGAAGCAGGAGTTTCCAAACAACCTTCATTCATTGAGGGTGGGAAGGAGATGAGTGACCACTAGCTATACCTCCTGCTGGCTGGCATTTGAGAAGGTAATCTACACACATATGTTTCTAAGTGCATATGATGCCTTCTTTTGTTCAGTGAATGTGCAGCTGATGCATATGTTGATGATGATGGGACAAGTTCACATGGGTCTCTTATGCATTCATTTTCCACTTAATTAAAAAAGAGGTTGAAGACCACTGGATTGTGTGTTGCTATTCCTTCATCAAAGGTGCAGCATGACAATACTTGAGCAATGTGGTTTGCTTCGTTTTGCACAAAACGACCCCACACACACCAGAACCATTTTATTTTAAAAGCAAGAGAGGACTGACTAGAAACCTCCACTATACACAAAGTTCTAACTTCCTAAATTCATTACTCATAATAGCCAAGCTTCAACTCTGGGCCAAACTGAAGTTGGGGAGGTTTTCTTTCTTTTTCTTTCTTTCTTTCTCCCACTCCAGCCTGATGAAGTATTCTACACGTCTCAAAAGGTAGCCTGTTTTTGAGATTTTATTGGTCTGATAAAGGTATTATCTGACAGACCAATAAAAGAGGGGAGGGTAAAAGTGGTAATAAAACTGGAGATATGAAGGTGGGGAGGTTACCAAGTGGAAGCAGGTTAGATAAAGAAGTAGCACCACATCATTGACAGGTTCCCAGGAATTTGCTGCCAGGCCCTGGGAAATGAATTTTGATATCTTGTTTATTCCAAATGAGCAGCTCAAAAATTGTCAGTAATTTTTCATCATAAAGTATCATTAATACACACGACTTATCACAGTGTCCAAAGGAACACATGCAGAAAGAAACCATAGCTATTTGATTTGTTCAGTAGAAGTCTGATTAATTGCTTTGTGAGAGATAAGAGGAAATAGTTGACCAATTGTTCTCCTGTAAATATCATTAATTATTTCTATCACTTGATATTAAAAGGGCAAATTGATATATGAAACTTCATAGGCTTAGAAACAGGAATTGTACAGGGAATTGTGCATCAATTCCAAGGGTCTATTTTTCCTCTGTCACATGCTAGCACAGATCATGGTCTTGTCATCTTGCCATCACTGAGTTCAGGAGCTGGGATGGAAGAAGGTGCCCTGATGGCCGTTATTATTAATTCAAGTAGCAAATATACCAGAGGCCTAAGGAAGGAAGGAAGGAAGGAAGGAAGGAAGGAAGGAAGGAAGGAAGGAAGGAAGGAAGGAAGGAAGGTAGGTAGGTAGGTAGGTAGGTAGGTAGGTAGGTAGGTAGGTAGGTAGGTAGGTAGGTAGGTAGGTAGGTAGGTAGGTAGGTTCATGCTTCTTCACACTGTGCAGGATTCAAGTATGCAGTCCCCACCAAGAAGCAAACTGATAGCTATTAGTCTGCTTGCTTATTTTCCAGGTTTCTATCCTAAGTTCCTCTCTGAAGTAGAACTCAAGATAGCCAACAAGATAAAAATATTAAAACAGAATTAAAATGAACACAAACTTTCTTTCTTTCTTTCTTTCTTTCTTTCTTTCTTTCTTTCTTTCTTTCTTTCTTTCTTTCTTTCTTTCTTTTACATTGTATTTTATTTTATTCATTTATTTTATTTATTTGTTCCATTTTTACCCCACCCATCTAGATTCGGGAATCTACTCTGGGCAGCTTACATAATATAAAGATAAAAACAGCATTAAAATAAGAAGAGAAAGATCAATAAAGAAAACAGGATCCAAGATGGGATAAAGAAGCTATGTAATGGGAGGGGGGAAGGCTTGCCGGAAAAACCAAGTCTTTAAATTGTTTTTAAAAATTCCCAGCGAGGGTGCCAGTCGAATCTCCGGGGGTAAGGTGTTCCAAGGATGAGGGGCCACCACCGAGAAGGCCCGGTTTCTTGTTCTCTCCGTCCGGGCCTCTCTCGGGGTTAAGCACCTTTAATCATGTTGTTTATATATGTTGTAAACTGCCCAGAGAGACCTTTGGCCAGATGGGCAGTATAAAAATGAAATAAATTAATAAAAATAAATAAAATGTTTTTGCTTTAAACATATGCTAAAGTAAGCATGTGGTGGTCATATTAGTTCTGCCCACCTGCAGACCTTAGGCTTACAGGTGCCCCATGATCCATCAAAAGGCAAACACTAAACACTGTATTAAATACATAGTGTACAATTAGAAAATAAAGATACTTTTCCTTTTTTCGCATACAAGGTAACAAATATGCCTTCAATCAGGGTTAGACCATTTGGCATGGGTGAAAGTGGATTAAATCTCTTTCTTACCAGTTTTTATTCTAAAATGTCACCTCCCACACAAGAGCTTTAATATTTGTGATGTGCTGAGGGCGGAAGGCTAGTTTAAGGAGCAAAAGGAAGTCTAGGTGGACGGGTGGTTAAAAATCCATGATTTTTTAAAAATCAAATTGATTTAAATAGCAATATAAATCATGATTTAAATTAAAAATGATTTTAAAAATTTAAATCATAAAAAACAAGATTTTTAAAAATTTTAAAATTTTAAAATAATAAATTGTGATTTAAATTGTGGTTTAAGTCAATTTGATTTAAATCAAATCCACCTTGCTAGATGGTAGTTGGAGAAGATGTGGGAACTTGCACCACTTCAGATATTGCTGAACTACAACTTCTGTTATCTCTCACCACAGGCTAGGCTGGCAAGACTAATAGGAAATGGAGTCAGACAGTCTCTGGAGTGTAACACGTTTCCTAGCTCTGCACCAGAGTGACCAGATACAAAAAAGAGTGATTGTCCTGACCTTTTCATTGGTGTAAAGAACAATGAATCTCCTCCTCTGGATGCTTGAATGTTAACTTGCAGAATCTCTAGCCATTGGTTACGCTGGCTGGTGCTTCTTGGAGTTGAAAACCAAGACATCTGGAGGACTATAGATGGAAAATAATTGAGTTCCAACAAATATGGCTGGCACAACGAAGTGCGTCTGCTGAAACTGGCTCTATGTAGCTATTTTTAAGGCTTCAGGTGCCCGATTCTCCATTGCCTGTGGACACTGTATGGGACACTCCAAATGCCATCCTGTTTGCCATTCCTAGCACCTAGCCACCTCATTGTGCCTAAGGGTTATGGCTGGACCTGAACAGATCTTAGAAATAAAAATCAAATAATAAATATGCCAACTTACTTTTAGCCTGTTTACCATGGCTCCTATTGGAGAGGGAAAAGGACAAATTTAGCTTCACCTACCCCAGGAAAATAACTCAACACAGCTTCTTTTGGGAAAAACAAAGACAGAGGAGGTGAGTTTAAGCTTTACACTATGCATCAAAGTTGCAACTAACTAGCAATTTTGGTACCCAGAGTTTTACTTCCTTATTGGTTAAACTTGGATTGTATGAAAATTACACCAGAGGACAGAGGAATGGGGAGGAAGACATGGGTCTAAGCATGTGATGGTCCTATTAATTCTGCCCCGAACCCAAGTAGTTCTTTCTAGCCAAGGAGGAGCAGTTGGAAGTGGGATAGATGCTAGCGAATAAGAGGGTTGGTGCCTTTCCAACAACAAAGACTAACAGGTGGGTTCACACAGCCTTCTAGCCACAAATTTTTGTGTCCTCTCAAATTTTCACACACACTGAGTCAAAGTCCCAGTTGCCCTACCCTGGTTGCAACTCTGCTACACACAGAAACACGGGGGTTTTGATTTGATGATGGCTGGTTCTAGGAATGCTCAGAGGTTGAGAAAGAGGAAGTGAGAGTGCCCTAATCTGGACATGAATGTACCCTACATTACAATATACATTATAACCGCTTATCTCTCAGCATGATAAGACCATCACAAAAGACAGTTTATTTCCAAGTACTTAATATTAATGAATTGGTTTTCTTGACTAAAAAATAAATTATAACTGAGCTTTTATTGTTGTTGTTATTATTACTATGAGCTCAGTGAACTCCAGTTTAGAGATCCAAATGGCAGCATGACTGATTTGAAATACAGTAATTGCCTTTATGGATAAAAGGGCAATATATGTCAATAGATTGGTAGCCCAGTACGGAACACAGGTACAATCCTATGCATCTCCTCTGACAAGTCAGCCCATTGGGTGCAACAAACGTACTCTCAGGTGTATAGCAGGTTGCTACAACATGGTGCCCTCTAGACGTATTGGATCACAATTCCCATGATCCTGAGTCAGCATGGCCAGGGGTTGATATACAGGGATGTAGCCAGAGAAAGTCCTGCTATCTTCCAGTCAGACATGCTTCCTGTTGTTTGGGGTGCAGAATAAACAAGACTTTTAGAGAAAGAGTATGTGATGTGCTTTGAACAGTTAGGAAAGGTGTTATAACAATGCTGCTGTTTATTACCAAATTGCAATGTTAAATAGGGCAGTTTAATTAACATTTTATACTTGATTATTTAAAAACAACAATAAAGGACTGGTATATTAATCAGTCCTTTGACCAAACTTCGGGAGGCAGTGGAAGACAGGAAGGCCTGGCGTGCTCTGGTCCATGGGGTCACGAAGAGTCGGACACGACTTAACGACTAAACAACAAATATTAATCAAACACCATATTAATTTATTTTCACATCTGGAACACAAAAAATTGGCTTTAACGCATCATTTCAGCAAAGGTTCCCTCGCATTAGATCCAGGAATTTGTACACCACTGTGAAATAATAATGTAGAAATTTGCGCTATATTTGAAAGTGGGATTAAGTAGGAGATAAAATGTGACCAGTTATTTTCTTCTTCCATTCCCTTCTTCTGCTTCCAGGGCTTTGGTGGTGCTGTGTGGTGGCAACGACAGCATGGTTAAGGGGAAAAACAGAAATTAAATTGACCTTGGTTGTCATTTTTCAATTTGTACTGAAAAAAGCTTCACCTGTTCATTTGTCCCTTCTAGGTTTCTGTCAAAACGGTAGTGGCTTCCCCTTGCCCACAAGTCTAGTGATTTTTAGGAAAATTCTCAATAAGATGGCTTTTTTTTCTTTAAAGAAAAAAAGATAGCCAGCTTCTTAGCTGTCTCATAACAGCATTCATTAAGGCTGAACCTGAACAAGATGGAAATCCTGTGGGTGGGCGCCCCTAGTGCCTATGGTTTGGGTGCCTCCCTTTCTTTTGGGAGGGCCACTCTCTCCATGAAGGATGAGGTGCGCAGCTTGGGCATAATTTTGGACCCAGCACTGTCAATGAATCTCAGATAGCGTCTGTGGTCCACTCCGCCTATTTCCACCTAAGGCGGATTGCCCAGCTGCGTCTCTACCTTGACATCGGGTCCCTCACCACGCTGGTCCATGCACTGGTAGTCTCGAGATTAGACTACTGTAAATCTCTATGTGGGGCTGCCCCTGGTGCTCTCACAGAGACTTCAGCAGGTCCAGAACTGGGCCGCCAGACTATTGAGCCGGGTGAGGAGACATCGATGTATTTCCCCCACCTGGATGCCCTGCACTGGTTACCTGTTTGTTTCCGTGTCAGCTTCAAGGTGATGGTGTTAACATACAAGGCCCTAAACGGTTTGGGACCTCGTTATCTCGCAGAGCACCTCCCTCTGACTAGTTCTGCCTGCCCTGTAAGATCTTCCCAGGCTGGGCGGTTGAGAGTTCTGACCCCAAGAGAGGTCCGGAAAACGACGACCAGAAACCAGGCCTTCTCGGCGGTTGCCCCACAACTGTGGAATGGTCTCCCACCAGAAATTTGCCTGGCCCCCTCATTGGAAATTTTCAAATGATAATTAAAAACATAGTTATTTAGACAGGCCTTCCCAGACTTTATAGTGTCTGGATACAGTAGTGCTTTAACAACTAGATATTCAACCCTCCGCCATGCCTTTACTATTTTATTTTTCATGTTTTTATTGGTATTATTTTTACTTTTGTCTAAATTGCAATTGATTATCTCTGTCTTTGTATTGTATTGTATTGTATTGTATTGTATTGTATTGTATTGTATTATTGTAATGTGTAAACCACCCAGAGTGGCCTGGGTAGCCAGATGGGTGGTATAAAAATCAAATAAATAATAAAATAATAATTATAATACTGTGAATTAGCATGTTGGGGATTCAAGGACAGAAGCTGAATAATCTGCTAAATACTAGGTTTTTAAATGCAGTGTTGTGCTGGATAGCTCAGTGTTTTAGGTATCTGGCTGCAGAGCAAGAGGTTTTCATCATCATCATCTTAGAACTGCAGAGCTAGAAAGGACCCTATGGATCATCAAGTCCAGCCCCTGTCAAGAAGGCACAGTGAGGAATCGAACTGCCAACCTCTGGCTCCACAGCCGAGTGCCTAAGCCACTGATCAATCCAGCCGTTCTGTTTGATTCCCTGCTGTGCCTCCTTGACAGAGGCAGGACTCAATGATCCATAAGGTCCCTTCCAGCTCTGCAATTCTAAGGTGATGACGACGACAACAACAACAACAACTATTACTACTGCCTTACCGCTTTGAATGTGCTTTTGTGTTGCTTATGTTTTTTTAGGATGGTATTCATTTGGTATTTTCTAGTGTTTGTATACGTATTCACTGTTGTTAGCTTAAATACTGTTTTTTAATTATGTGAGCCATCTTGAGTCCTTTTGAAAGAGAAAGGCGGGGTAAAAATATTTCAAATAAATAAATAAAATAAAAATCACTGGTAACTTAGTCAAGATGAAGAGCCTGGATGAAATGTTGGGAATCCTGTTTTTAAAATAAACGTTTGATTTTGATGAGAATGTTGCCTTTTAGGTTGAAGGTCAAAATGGGTTTGTGCCCCCACAAGTGGATCTCTGAAGTTGGTGTCTGGGGTGTCCCAGTCAATTCAGACGAACGTCATAATCTAAGTCTGTTCATTTCTGGCGCTTCAAACAGTCCCTTTGCCTTTTTTTCCAGGCAAAACAATCCTTGTCAATACCAAGTTGCCTTGTGTTATATTTTTAGACCAAATAAATCCCCTTGTGTTCCTTTGAATGCCACATGCCTTGTCTGGGCTGACACTGGGAGGGAGAAGTTTATCCATGCAGGAATGAGGAACCGAAATTAGAGAGAGGAGGAAGGGGGAGGGGAGGAGAAAGGCTGGAGAGAAGAACTAGGAAAAGCAAGCCAGAAATATTGAATTTTTTAAAAAACAAAAAAACAACCTGCTTCTACCAAAAAGAAAAGCTTTAATGTGGTCTTATTTTTCTATTAGAGTGGAATATGTCTGAGCTCTTGTATTCTGTCTCTGGTTTTGGCTTGAGTTACTGCCTTGAAGAGGTCTAATTAAGGCGGTGGTGAGAGTACCCAGACATGTACCATTAAAATAAATCCCTTGATGAAGTATGTGTTGGAGTTTTATTTGCAACTTCTCAGGCTGCCTGTGGTTTGTGCGACTGGGAGGGATTTCCTGGGCTATCTATCCAGCACTAACCAATCATTCCTTCCAGCCTTTAAATTTAAAGAGAGCACTGCCTCTCTGCTGCCTTTTTTTTTCCTTTCCCTCTCTTTAGTCTTTTGATGGCAGTTGTTTGTTTGCTGTTGATCTGTTCAGTTGGTTGATAAGTACTGTATGTGTGCAGTAAAGAAAGCAGCAAACACAAACTTGTAATTTTAAACACCTGTAAGTAAAGAATTTTTAAAATACTTTCTCCCACAAACAGAGTGAGTTATTGAGACTTTAAGGGCATTTCAAATTATTATTAAAGATATGCAAAGTGTACCTATCCTTATAGGTTGGAACCTGTTGCTAGCACAGGATAACAGTCGGTAAACCTCCTTTAGTGGGGCATTATATTACTGGTGTAAACTAGGCTAGTCTAAGTAATATTACAAACAATTTTATTGAAAGTACCTCATTTTGTTGTAACAGCACAACAATAAGCAGGATTGACAAGGTTGGTCTGCTCTTGTGTCTTTATCTTCAGACACCAACAGATTGGGCTACTCACAGCACCCAGAATTCTATTAGTATCATGCAGCAATAAACTAGAAATAATGTAAATAGCATAAGCAATCTTGCTGGTTGGCTCTCTATCTGTTGTGAGTTTGGATATGTCCAGTTTGGTCAGCATGTCATGCACTCAAATCATATGCTTAGGTGCCTGACAGATGGCTACCAAACTGCAAAAACAGCTTGTGCAATTGCCCTTACAAATGCAGTATTTTGCAAAAGGATTTTGGCCAGTGCGTTGGATTAACCAGAGACCAAAGGTGAAGACAGGAGAGGCTCCTGCTTTTATTTACAGTGGTGCAGAAGGAAGAATAACATTAGACATAGTGGTGCCACTAATTGACCAGATAGGCGGGGTATAAATGAAATAAATAAATAAAATAAATAAATAAAGAGGTCAATTGAAAAGTTGACAATCAATAAGGGTGGCCACTTGTAAAGCCCGGCAGGTTTCTGTGCTCCTTTCGTCATTGAATATAAGATAATATTTTGTAAAGTGTAACTTTGTTGTCCAGGACTGAGAGAGGCTGAAAACCTACATCTTTGAACAAAATATTTGGAAGACAGATCCGTAACATTTTTGCTAAAACACCGTTAGGCACTATACTATTGCTAGTCATGGTTACATTCTTAACCAAACAAACAAACAACATTATGGTTGTTTAGAGACCTATCCCATCTTTTAGAATGGAAAATACAAAATGTATCCAGTTCAGACAGATTACAGTACTGTATTTGCCTTTATAACACTCTAGAGGTTGAAACAATTCATAGACCACTTACTTTTTAAGAGCAAACTTAAGACCTGGCTCTTTAGGCAGGCTTTTCCTCCTGTCATCACCTGATTATTTTCCCCATCTTGAACTATATTACTACTGTTGTTTTTATTTTATTATATTATTTTTACTTTTATCTATTATTGTTAGCTACCCAGAGTAGACTTCGGTCTAGATGGGCGGGGTATAAATTTAATAAATAAATAACTAAATAAATAAAATACATAGGTTTATAACATAAGACCAAACTCCCATGAATGGTCTGGAGTGTTCCCATTGCAAGTGTGAATTAGTATAAGGAAAACATACAGCTATGTATTGATCCCATTTGCATCATTCATTTCTGGTTTCTGGCAACTAGAGGAGAGAAAATGTCATGAAGGGTAGAGATTACAAACCATTCTGGGTCACTGTTATTGATGGGCCTACATAATGCCAAAACTGAATTTAAATGTCTAGAATGAAGGCAGAGGTAAGTGCCTGCAGAAATCACACACAGAAATAGGCTTTCAGCCCGTTTAGAAAATCCTTGGTTGTATTTACATGCATGATACATACATATGCAAAGGAATATCTGATAAAAGCATGACTTTTTACATATAATAAGCAATACGTCATGATAAGACAGATTGTTCTATTGCCATTCACAACACTCCAGAGGTTGAAACAATTCATAGACTACTTATATAAATTTATTTATATCCATAACATAAGACCATAATTCCATGAGCGGTCTGGAATGTTTCCATTCCAAGTATGAATTAGTAGCTTACAGAAATAGTATTTAGCTTTGCAATCGCTTTACCCAGGACAATGGCAGGTATGAGTGATGGCTTGTTCCATGTGTGTCTGATTCAGAAGGCTCCTTATTTACCTCCTAATTGCAGTCAGACTGGAGCTTCTGTCCATGCCAGTGCTTGGATGGAGGTGGATAGTAAGAGTTAATCTAAGAGGCTTTGGCAAGGGTGAACAAATGCTTTTGGCAAAATGCAACAGCTGCTGTGGTAGTGCACGACATTACAAAATGTGTCACTGTGCTCACGGTAGGAGCTGTCCCATGATAAGAAGCCATCCCATCCATGGACAGATATAGCATAGTAGTGACACACAGAGCACTACTAAAGCACAATAATGACTGAGCAGGGGACAGGACTGAGATGGAAATAGGGCACTGAATCTATTGTATACAGTTCTCATGGAAATATTCTAGTGCTCATGGAGAACAAGATGGCTGTGCTTCAGGTGAGGCCTTTGCTGTTAATGGACAATGCTAAGATTTAAAAAAATTCCAGGTGGGGTAGCCCTGTTAGTCTATTGTAGCAAAACCAATGAAGAGTCTCATGACACCTTTTGCCAATGGATTTGGCCCACTTCTTCAAATGCAAGCACAGACTGTAACTTGCTTTCAATATTTGATTTTCTGTGTGTGTGTGTGTGTGTGTGCTTTAATTGGACTCATTATTCAGTCCAAGTGTGGATTGCAGTGATCCCCATTTTTGGGAAACAGAAGACAAATAAATGCAACAAATAATGACTGAGAGAAGAAACACAAGAGGATAGTAGGGGTAACAGGTTCAGTTTGACCCTAAGGAAATGTAGGCATGTCAGTTGGATATGAGCACAAAGTGACCTCCATATTTAATCATGAAATGAAAATATCCCGTTTACTGGAAGCTTGGGAAACACCTAAGTGAGTGATTCTATGTTTGCAATGCAATCCTCCTAAGAACTTATAGTTGAAAATAATTATGGTTGAAGTCAGGAGCACTGCTGTGCATCTTTAAAAAAAAAAAAAAGAGGGAGAGAGATTTTGTGGAAGTAAACTAACCATTTTGGTTCTAAAATACTGCAGGGACTATATAATTATATGACATAAAGATATGGTTTATGATGTCATTTTTACACACTATGATTAGGCAGCTTCTGTGCCGCCTGTAGATTAAAATGGACTCATGATAAGATAAGGCTTGTTCAGTGCAAAGGTCTTTGACATGGCACAAATCAGAAAGAGCTTAAATCAATTGCTAGCAGAATTCCCACTCTCATACACTCCTATGATAGAGCTGGTCCTGTCATAAGGCAGTGTGAGCCAGCCACTTCAAGCAGCAGATGCAGCAGTTATCCTGGCCATTCCTTTTGAGCTGCTTGGCCATAACTTCTATGGAAGGACAGAGCTGTGTATGTCCTATAGTTCCTTCAGTCTTCCCTCAAACGGGTTGGTTTCCAGTACTCCAACCATCCTTGTTGCCCTTCTCTGAACCCATTCCAGTTTGTCAGCATCCTTCTTAAAGTGCAGTGTCCAGAACTGGCCACAGTAATCAAGATGAGTTCTAACCAGTGCTGAATAGAGGGGAACTAGTATTTCATTCTTCAGAGATTATGCTTCCATTAATGTAACCTAAAATCGAATTTGCCTTTTTTGCAGCCACATCACACTGTTGGCTCATATTCAGCTATTGATCTACAGCATATCCAAGATCCTTCTCACATGTAGTACTCCTAAGCCAACTACCCCCGCCCCCCCCCCCCCATCTTGCAATGGTGCATTTGGTTTCTTTTTCCTAGGTGTAAAACTTTGCACTTATCCCTGTTAAATTTCATTCTATTGTTTTCAGCCCAGTGCTTGAGCCTATCAAGATCTTTTTGAATTTTGTTTCTGACTTCCAAAGTATTAGCTATTCCATCCAATTTTGTGTCATCTGCAAATTTGATAAGTATTCTCTGCACCCCTCATCCAAGTTATTGATAAAATGTTTAGCACAGAATCCAGGACTGAGTCTTGTAGTACCACACTTGCTACCTCCTCCAGTTTAAGAAAGAGCCATTGATAAGCACTCCCGGAGTATAATTCTGTAACCAATTGTTTATCCACCTGTTAGTTGTTCCATCCAGCCCACACCTAGTTAGCTTGCTAATCAGAAAATCATGGGGTGCTTTGTTAAAGGCTTTGCTGAAGTCAAGATATATTATGTCTACATCATTCCCACTTTCTACAAGGGATGCTACCTGAACAAATAATGAGATAAGATTAGTCTGGCAGGATTTGTTCTTGACACATCCTTGTTGGCTTCTAATTACCACCGCATTGTTTTCAAGGTACTTACAGACAGACAGACTGCTTTATAATATGCTCTAGAATTTTCCCTGGGATTGATGTCAGGCTGACTGGTGTGTAGCTCCCAGGTTCCTCCTTTTTAACATTTTTGAAGATTGGGACAATATTAGTGCTCCTCCAATTATCTGGAAATTCACCCATCCATCATGATTTCAAGAAAATAATAGACAGTGGTTCTCAGTTCTTCAGCCAGTTCCTTTTAATACTCTTGCATGCAGGTCATCAAGGCCTGGAAATCTGAACTCATTCAATGTAAATGAGGTATTCCTTGACTTTTGTTAATCAGTTTCAAGCTGCAGTTCTGTACCCTGCACTCATACTTCACATTGCCAAGAGGGTCATAGACTGTCTTTTGGAAGTAAACTGAGCTATAGTAGGAATCGAATATTTCTGCCTTTTCTTTATTGTCTGTTATAATTTTTCCATTCTCATTGAGTAGCTGAACCACTGTTTCTTTTCTCTGTCTTTTGCTACACATTGCTACAATAATGCTTTTTTTGTTGTTTTTAGGATCTCTTGTTAATCTCAGATCATTCTCAGATTTTGCCTTCCTAACGCTATTCCTGCCATTCTTTGCTACCTGTCTATACTCTTCCTTTTTTGGCCTGGCTTTCATTCCACTTCCTATGTGTGTTCTTTTTGTTTTCAGGTCCTCTCTAAGCTTTTTTGTTAAGCCACAGTGGTCTTTTTTGGTGTCTTCCACCTTTTTCTTCTTGCTAGAATTGTTTGTAGGTCTGCCTTTAGAATTTCCTTTTTCAGAAACTTCCACCCATCTTGGACTCCTTTTCTTGCTAGGACCTCCAGCCATGGGACCCTAGTTTTTGTTTTGAGTTTATTAAAATTGGCCTTCCTACAATCCAGCATACATGTGTGCCTACACTCTGCTTTTGCTTCCTTTGAAATCACTTTATCCAGAGTTCACCTTATTACCACTTCATGCGCTAAATTACCTCTGTTAGTTAGAATCAAGTCAGGGATAGCTAACCCTATAGTTTTTTCCTCCAATTTTTGTAGGAAAAAATTAACTGCAATACAAGTCAGGTATTTCTTGGAAGGTCCCTATTTTGCAGAATTTGCCTCACAACAGATTGAGGTCTCCCATTGTGTCTCTTTGAAATTCTTGCAATTTGTATTTCAAAGGTTTCATCATCATCTTCTCCTTGACTGGGCAATTGGTGGTGGACTCCAACTACCATGTTCCCTTTATTTTTCACCTCAGTTATTTTAATCCAGATGCTCTTTATGAGACAACTAAACTCATCCTTTTGCATTTCTTTGCAGGAATATGTATTTTTGACATATAGTGTGACTCCATCTCCTTTCCTATTCTTTCTGTTCTTTCTGAACAATTTATATCCCTCAAATGCTGTGTTCCTGCAATGGGAGCCATCCCACCAAGTTTCATTTATCCCTATCAAGTCGTATTTACCCTCTTGAACTAAGGTTTCCAGTTCTTTATGTTTGTTTCCCACACGCTTGACATTTGTATATAGACACCTGAGATTGTGTGATTCCTGGCCTGGTTTCCTCCTACATTTTTATGAAAATGATTATTGGGCCCATTACAACTGCTTGCTCTGCTCCTCTTATTGTGCAAACTGTATGAAAGAGAATGTTAATTTCAGCAACGCTGAGTTTTAAGAAAGAGAGAGAGAGAGAGAGAGAGAGAGAGAGAGAGAGAGAGAGAGAGAGAGAGAGAGAGAAAGAACAATCTGAAAACTCAATGTTGCTGAAATCCCATGTCCAGTTTCAATTTTGTGGATTTGGCATGGTGGGGGGTGGGGAAACCTGTTTTATTGCAAAACTACCATTTGGAGGCTTTCAGGGCTGGAAGCGAGGTTTTTTTTGGTTTTTTAAATTTTTTTTAAAAAAATATTTTATTTTGCAGGGGCAGGGTCCTCTGGGATGGTTACAAAGAAGGCCATGGCTGGCCACATGAGGCCCACTCTTGATCTAATGCATAACATGTTACAATTTTAAAAAGACATGGAACACCCTGAAAACACTGGAGCAAACCTTCTCATTTTTATTTATTTATGAGTCACACATATGATAAATTGATATTAGAATATTAGAATAATAACATGCTGCCAGTCTGATTCCAAGTGACAAACCTTCCCTGGATTTGCTGAGTGTAAAGTACTCAGAGGTGGTGTACCAGTCCCTCTTCCTGGTGGCACTCTGCGACCATGTTGTTTGCCTCAGGCTGAGCAGGCTGGTTCTTCTTTCATGAGGCACAGTGGGGAATCCAACTACTTATCCATCCTCCAACCCACTGACCTTTCCAATTAGGATAATACTTGCCTATCCTTGAATGCCTATTTAGTAGGATTCTAGAAATAAATGTGTTTTTTTTATGTTTTCTTGATTCACCCAATAAAGGTATTTTCCAGACATGCTGGAAAAGACAATAATGCAAAAAAAAAGGAGGAAGGCAGCAGGAAAAGAGGAAGTCCCAGTATGAGATGGATTGATTAAATAAAACAAGCCACAGCCTTCATTTTGCAACGGCTGAGCAGGACTTTTAATGAGAGGACATTTTGGAGGTTACTCATTCATAGAATCATCATTAATTAGAGGTGAGTTTGTGGCAGATAACAAGAAATAAAGGTATTAGCCAAGTATGGAAAATTCTGGAAGTATCTGTAAAGTGAATGCATATTCTCTCAGAAGATTATTGAGGGAAGAGAGGGAAAGATGGATCCCCTGCACTCTATTTCACAGTCTTCTGCAGACTGTGAAAAGAATTACTGACACACCTCCCTCTCTCAGAATTGCAGCTGGAGACACAGCACCATCATGAAGTTTGAAAAAACTATTGGTCATTAGCCTTGGAAAACCAAAGCGAGATTCCATGGGGGCTTTATTGCTCCCTGTGGAGAATATTTATGTAGAGATCAATGGTGCACTTGATGTTAGCATTCACTGCTGACTCCAGCACATTTCTCACTTGGCTCGAAGAGTAGCCACATCCTGGTAATCCTTATTACATGCTGATTTGCTGAGTCGAGTGTAAATGGGTGGTGTTAGTGCGGCCTAGTTTTTTGCACATTCTTGAGCTAGAAAGAAATAATATCCTACCTCAGTGTTCACTGTGTCTCTTGATTGATTGATTGGTTGATTTGATTTTTATACTGCACATCTGGCTGCCAAGGTCGCTCTGGGCAGTTTACACAATAAACAATTAGAACACAGGGATGTCCTACACCTCTCAGAGGTCTTTGTACCATACACGCTATCCTTTCATGGCCAAATAAATACCCTTTATAGACCTTTTAATTGTTTTAGACTATATTCTTCTCTGCCTGTATAGCTCAGGAGGCATTTAAAGAGCCAGATCATCAATAGTCTGAATAAAGAGGAGTGTTTCATCCAGATGATCTTCTTGATAGGAATGAATGTAAGAAAAATTATTTCAGGACACCAGGAAATGAGGATGTTGAGTTAATGGGTTTCTACTGTAACTAATTAATCATTAGACAATGTTGACCTTGAGAGGTTCTTAGACAGCACTCAAAACAGAATGAAAATACACAGTCATGAATGTCATCTGTCCTCGCTATTTAAAGCATATGAGATGAAACCAATTTATTTGGCATTAAACTTTTGGTACTGTACTATCATGCTCAGACACCCTGACAGAGGAGTGATCATCCCAGTTGGGTGCTTGACAAGAAAATTAATTGGAAATGGCATTGTGGATTAAAATAGAGACCATGCCTTAAGTGGAAGCATAAATATTTATTGCAAACAAGGTGATATTTCAATAGGTTGCAGGTTCTGTGTGCCATACATCCTATCTTATATCAGAAAAGGGCTGTCTTTACACGTCCCCTGGGATAACAGACCTCTTGTGAATCAGGCACAGTTGAGTACCTTGCTCTTTGGAAATTATGGGAATGAGATAGCACTGAAAGGACTACATAAACAAGGGTGGGACCCTGGTAAAATAAATACTGATGAAGCACCTGTTTCCCATGAAGAGACATAGGATGTCCTCAGAATTCATCCACAAGAGAGTATAATAAAGCAGCAGTTCTTGTATTCTTTGGTGCTTTCCTTTATGGCTGTCCTGGTAATCTGTGGAAATGTTTGACTAACTTGGTGGAGGGCAGACTTTCGTGTATTGTAATATGAGATTCTGAACATATACTGTAGGTCCTTTACTAATGACCATAAGTCATTTGTGTTGGCTGTTATTAAACAAAAGATAAAAGGTGTACGCTTTCCTTTTAGGTTGTGTTTTGGTAAAACAGGTGGAAATGCTTTCAACAGTAAAGCTAAATTGTTCTATGTCTTCATGTTAGCCTCCCATTCAATTTGCAGATTGTTTAGATTGGACTTGAAAGATTGCAAGATGAGTGCCAAAGTTGGAAAGATACTTACAAAGGCTGCAGTTCACTGCAAACTGTACAGTTAACGTAATGAATCTAAATCCAATTGTTAGTCTCTGTTAAAACAGATTCACTGAATGAATGGGATTTGCATAACTGTTGACTTACCTTCCCATTGATTTAATTACTCTGTTCTCTACTCTAATTGCAGTTAAGAATGAAATTTAGGCAAATTTGCAGGAGCAGCCCAAGGCAGAGCTTGACTCATGTGATGTTCTTTCTCCATCTTGATTAAGGCAACACCACTGTAGCTGTAAAACCACATAGCTTTACAGCACAAGGGACTGAAGTCATTCCTTGTGAAGTTACAGATAGGGGGTGCTAGTGGATTGAGCAAGGAGTGGTGCCTCATAACATAAAACTAGTTATACCTTTGTTATTGGAGGGGAGAAGTAATTAAAAGTAACCAGTGAACCCGCCCAAATTATGAGATACCCTGGCTATAAAGAAGCTTGCTGCGATTTATAGATCCAATCACAAACGCAATTCTCCAATTCTGAAGAAAATTTAGGAAGACCAAATATAAGATGGATTGAGATGACGTGATGGCACATAACAACAAAACAACAGCAACAACAACATCAGTTCCCCACTGTGCTTCCTTGACGGGCTGGATTCAATGATGCATAGGGTCCCTTTCAGCTATGCACTTCTGAGATGATGATGGTGGGGATGGTGATGATGATGATATTCTGCAAGAGTAAGCATTAGATTCCACAGGAAGTCAAGATTTTGACAAATGTAGGCAGGTGTAGAGTTTGATGTAAAAAATTATAAGTGGATTAACAAATTAGTGAAACATCTGATAAGCATACATTAATCCTTTATAAGCCACTTATACATTACTGGAAGTTTTCCATAGACGGCTTCTTGCTTTTTGAAATGAATATTATATTCTTTTCTGATGAGTCTATTATTCTTTTCTGATGACTTAAACATATTTTCCTCTTTCATTTTTAATTTTTGTTTCCCACATATATCTTATCCTTTCCCTTTGATTTGGAAGAAAAATAGAAGTTTTTTCCAAGCTCTATGCTTCTGTTCAGTTCAACAGCCTCCTGCTCCTGCTTGCAGTTCTTGTCAGTCACAGTCACTTGTTCACTCTCCCATATTGGGCTGAGTTGGAGAGACCAGAAGTGGATGAATTCAAAGAGCAAGGTTCATTGAAAGCATCTCAACCAAAGGCCCCATCATAACATGAACCTGGCACTGCTACAGATGCTTTAATTTCAGCACAACCTTCCTTAACTGGGTGCCCAACAGCAAGTTGAACTCCTGTCTTTCTCAATAGCCAAGCTAGAGAACAATGAACAGTGTAGTCAAGAGGGCACTCATTAATTTAAGGAAAGCTGATTTTTTAAAAAATTATTTGTTTTGTTTAATTTTTTTTAACCTTTCCTTCAGTGAGAAAGAATGTATACATGGTTCTCCTCTGTCCTGCATTATCCTTCCAACAATCCTTTGAGGTCAGAGTGTGATTGGCCTAATGTCACCCAGTGAGTTTCAGGGTCAAGCTGGAATTTGTATCCAGGCCACTTAAGTCCTAGTCCAATGCTCTAAGGTACCAAACCACTGTCTCTCATAAGTTGAGCATGGGCTGCAATATTTGATACAAGTAATTGTATCATTATAGTAAGTAAACAAGGGAGTACATATGAGAAGTTTCATATGGCCTGCCCACGAAATAACTCAAATTAACTTTGAAACATACTTTCCTGTAACAAATAATGTACAGTTAGATTTCATACTTTTTTTTCTTGTGACACAATGATAAGACTACACCTTTCAAAGTCACTATATACATGTTTATATACTCTGTATATATTGAATCCGTGGCTTTCCCTGTTGTTGCAGGGTATTTGTGCTGCTTCCAAACTCATTTGGTCTCTACCTTGATTATATGGGAGTCCATGTGGACACAAAGGTAGAATTACTGAATAGATAATTTTGCACAACATTAATGGCTATCCAAAAACATTGTGCAGGGCGGACCATACTTGAGAGTTGAAAAGTTGACCCCTGCATTTGGGGTACTATTCTCTGAAAAAGATTGGGACCACAATTCCAGCTTATAATTGAACTTTATTGTGATCATTTCTGTTTCATATCCAGACCTCTAACCCCCAGCCCACCCAAAATCAGGATTGACCACCTGTGTGATTAATTTCAGCACTAAGAGTCATGTTGACTAATACAGCCTTGCCTGATATTACTCTACTCTGCATAGCATATTTAATACCAGGATTAAAGACTGAAAACTGGCCAAGTTTAATACGTCATTTTTCTCCATCCATCTCCTGAACAAAAACAAAATCAAGTTGTGTTAATTGTCATACTTTGTTATTGTAAGTCACAATATTGATCCTGTAAAGAATAATTTGTCTCAGTTTAAAGGAGAAATCCCAGTTTCTTTGGACTTAGTCCAGTTACAGTCCCTTCAGTGACTCCTTTTTTTGTAACCATGAGAAGCAAGTGATACCATGGGAATAGACACTGCCCCACTTGCTCATATGGGATCATGGGCTGCCTTTGCAGAATGATCACAAAGACAATGAAAACATGATCTAACACACCTGTAGAGTCACAAGCTTTCCACTCCTGATTTATAGACATGGGCATTACTTCCAGTTAAGAACTTGCAACTAGCAATTAGTGAGAAAATAGGATTAAACAACACTAATTAGAATGTGTGGCATAACCCTAGAAGTATCCTCTGTAGGTCAAATAGCGCAAGACATTCCTGCTTTGCAGGTTAATGGGAGTTCTGATTTCTGCTAAATGTACAATGACACTGCTATAATTAACGTCACAGTGGTGAGGTGGCTTATGATGCGGTGTAGCTGAGCTGTTTCTTGACGTGCTCCATCACACCAGCATTACATCCCTGTCTCCACCCAGTAGGCAGGTGCTGCATTGCTGCTTGGGCCATCACAGAGCCAGAGCTTGTGATCTGGGGACAGAAGTTGTATCCATACCAATTATTTGTTGGTCAAGGTAATATTGTAATATGGTAAAGGCAGGCAACTTGGAGCTGTCTGTATTCCATCAGCCCTAACCAACGTTTATTTATTTATTTAAAATATTTATACCCAATCTTTGTCCTCTGGACAGCCCAAGGTGGCTTACAATATTTAAAAAGACAATATTTAACAACTTTTTAAAAATTACAACAACAAAAAAAAAACCCCAAACCCACCAGCCTTATTTTTAAGAACCCCCTCTTAGGGAGCTAGGTACTGAGAAAGTGTTTCTGAAGAGAAAGGTGTTTGCCTGCCTGCAGAAGGAAAGCAAAGACAAGGCCAGCCTGGCCTCCCATGCAAGTTCCATAGACTGGGAGTAGTGTCAGAAAAGGTTCCCTCTTGAGTCCTCTCCAAAAGCATCTATGACAGTAACAGGACCAAAAGAAAGGCCTCCCCCCTTGAAGATTTAAAACCTGGGCAGGCTCATAAAGGGAGGTGTGGTCTAGGTTGGACCCAAGCAACGTCTGAGGACTACATGCTTCCTGTAATAGAGATTTGGAGGTGTTTGGTGGCTTCCACTGAGATACTATTTTCAGATTTTAAAAAACACTAAAAAGTGGAGGCCTTTTAGTATACATGGAAATCCAAAGGATCAAGCCACTACTAAAAAAAAACCCTTAAAAAACCAGCCACCATTATTGTGCGGTTTCCGATGAAAGGTGAAAGAATAGCCTCGGAGACAGCAAGTAGGCTAACTTGCAATAGACTTGTAATCTTGCCTTGGGAAGAGTGTGCATGTTTTTTCTTCTTTATTACCTATTCCAGGTAGACTGGAGGTGCTGGCAAAGGTCTTATCTGGTTGGGACTTCAAGCCGATCTGTCTTCTCTTTCCTGTCTGGCAATCACCGGGTGTCGGTATCTTAGCAAGAGGACCTGTAGGAGGTGGGTGGGTGTCCAGTTGCCAACTTTTCCTTGTCTCCACCATAGATACGTATCTTTTTTTCTTTTGCCAACATGCTGAGAGAGACTAACGCAGGTTCTTCATTGAAAAGTTGGAGTCACTCATTTTAATCTCTCATCCTTTCCTTGTTGCAACACAATAGAACTCCAAAATACAGAGGGGTGTGAACTTTAAATGCCTTCTTCCTCTAGATACAGCAGGGAAGTTTTCTCCTGTTACTTTTTCTAGTTTGAAAATAGTGACACAAGTCACCCTCGTTACTCAAATTGTGACATAAGGAATTCTAGGGGAAAGCCCCTTCTTTGAATCAGAGAAACAGAAGACAACCCATTATCTCAATACTCTGGATGACTTTCAAGCCAGGTGTTCCTGGCAGTTCAGGTGGCCATGTGTTCTACTTTACAGAGGACAATTTCTTATTTCAATATATTCTCTCCCTGAATGACTGTCCAGCCCAAGTTTGGTTTAAAGATAAAAAGGCATAAGAAGCCAAGAAAGCAATGACCTTGAATCTACCTGTCAGCAGTTATCATCTGAACAGGACACTGAACTCACAGGACACCTGGTCACAGGCTTCTCCACTGTGGTGAGATGCACTGCATTTCTCCTTAAAGTGCAATAATTATTTATGTACGTGTATCTATACAAATAAATTAACATACACAAATGTTACAGAAAGGGGTGTCTGCTCTTTTTTCTTTTTTTTCGGAGGGTGGGGATGATGATCCAGCTAGCTTTGCTCAGGGATGACTCAGTGGAGATCATCTACGGGAATTCCTATTCTGTGAGAGACAAAAAAAATGTTGCTGTCTAAGACAAATTCAATCTACCCGCCCCCTCGGCTAGGTCAAACTCCCGAGGGCAAACAGACTTCTATATATATGGCTTAAAATATCTTCAATTTAAAACAAACAAGCTCCTTGCCCCTTCTAAATTGGATTTCTGTTAAGTTCCAGTTGTGAATGTGAGTCTATGCTGTGTCTCATTAATGTATTCCTTTCCCACAGGGGAAATCCCTAAGTCAAGACATAGCTGCCCAAGTGAACTGGAGTCAGAAGAAAAGCATGGACGTTGATATCCCACCTCTTATGATTTGCTGAGAAAATGTGCTCCTTCCCCACTTCTGCTCCACGGGAGCATACAAAAAAAGACCCAGACAACTGGCATTTGTACGAAATATTTTTTTCAAAAGACATGTTTCCTTTACACTTTTGTATATTTACACATTATTTAACATAGATTTGGAAGCAACTAATGGAATGTTGCTAATGTGTTATGCTGCTCGGTTCACAAAGTTTTAAACTCACAGGAGCTTACAAAAGTCTGTAGGTGATATTTAAGGGGATGCATGTGAGGAATATTCAACCAACCAGGTAGGTTCTATGGAAACAGGTGCTTCTTGCTGTAGTTTAGAAGAGGTAGATTATAACATGTGCAACCGTAATATCTCCTCAAAATCTGGCCCTTTGCTTACCAGCCAAGGACAAGTGCCAGGTGCTGAAATAGTACGCTTTACAAAATATCCCTGAAGTATTGATTGGAAATTACATGGATTTTCCTGGAAAGGTGACTGCAGCAGCCAACAGTTTGGGGGCTGGGCATTCCTTTTGTCTGTGTTGGACACCAGAATGTACAATTGATGTAAAAAATTATTCTAGTCCTATTTAGGACTAGAATAGTCACTCACTCACTGAGTTATAGCATGAGCAAGAAATGGATAGGATTGCACCTATGTGTTCACTGTGAATACATGTGAATGCTTCCTTGCTGCACACAGTGAACATACAGATCTCTGGGTGGGCTTATTGTCATGTGAAAGCATTAAATCTGAATGGAGCTTCTGCCTATTCCCTATACAAAATTTATGATTAACTCATTTCAGCACCAAAGGTATTAAAGTATGTTTACATGTGATCCCGAAAAGCATAGCTAATCCCATTTCAAACTATTTGTGCAGTCTAAGAAACTTGTTAATGCAGTACAAAAGTATGACACTTCAGAAGGATTTGATCAAGGGTACATCAACAGTGGTCAGTGAAATGAAATGCCTTCAGAATGCATGAACATGCAGAACTCGCAAGCAACAGTGCTAGCCCATTGTCTTCAAAGATTCACAAAACAATGAAAGAAAGATAAAAGCCTCTAAAATATGGAGGTTTTATTAATGGTCCAATGGTCCATGAATTTGTCTAAACTGTTTTAAAAGCCTCTAAGTTAGTGGTCATCTTTTAGTGTTGCCTTCTGTAGACACTTGTTTCTTAATTACATACTGCATGAAATAATACTTACCTACTTACTACCAATCATTATCACTGGTTTTGTGTACCTTCTAGATTTATAATTTATAAATCTCTGCCATGGCTTAGAGAAAATTATAAAAAAATAATGTCCATTCTCCTACCAAACATCAACATTATAGGCACGATACAGGTATTTTAAAGCACAAATTGTTCTAACATCTAGCAATTCAACGACCTTCAGTAATGAAACTTGCCATGTGAGAATATCCCCACTTAATTCCTCATGCCAATCTATGATGATAAAATATGTGTAGTGTTTTACCAGGCACCAGAATGTCCTTTCCCCACAACCACTTTTCAATGTCTGCTGCATGTTTTAATGTTCATATTCATTCTACTCCTTTCCTTTTTTGTGATTTAAAATACATATTTTTCTTTTTTTAAAAAAAATCCTTGTTCATTTTTTCTCTTCTCACTGTCCTTCACAGAACTCCCCTTTGAGGTAGGCATTGTTGCCGTTTCACAGATGAAGACACTGATGATTCATATGTTCACACCTGTGGGTTGGCTCTACTGCTACTTTTCTCCCTAAGTATGCAACATCCCATTACACAAGTGTAAGGTTCAATTTTAACTATTCCTCCAAAAACAGAAGAAATGTGATATACTGAGAAATAACTATGGCAATGTTGCAGGGACATGACTATACTATCAGTACACCACAAATATATGTCTGCCTGATACACTGGAGTTAAATTCTCTTAGAAAAACTTCAGATTTTGATTATGTTAAGAGAATCTACAAATCCTTCCTGGTTTTCTAAGAATGTAAATTGGAGAATACAAATACCGGGACTGGATCCAAATATGAATTACTAAACATTTAACTCCTATAAACCTTTTTCAGAGAATTAAAAAATTAAGAGAACTGCCCTGATACTAGTAGTTTCAGTCTATTTGTGACATTACATTCACCACTGCATATTTCGTAAACAAACCTTAGCACTTTGCCTTTGTGATATGTTCAGATTGATACTATACTTGTGATGGCTGTGGCCTGGTTCAAATCATGGCACATTGGGCTACCATTGAGGAATATTCTATATGTGCAATTCAAGCACCAGAACCTAAACTATCTGGAAGTACTTACTATAGTTTACCTGCATTATCAACAGACCATAACAAAATGTTATGCACCAGTAAAGCAAGATGAGATCAAGTTATGTCACAGATGTACTTTGAAGAGTTGGTCTGACATCTCAGAAGTGTATGGATGGAACACTAATGGCCAGAACCACTATGCAGTTTTGCTGATTTAATGTCCAGGTATTTTAGGCTGATTCCCATCTGCATGTTCATAATCCACCTTTAGTCTCTGTTAGCATACAAAGAACAAGATTGCTTCAGTTTCCCCATAATCTCTAATGGGTTTTTCAGCAGGTGTCTCTGCTCCTTGCAGCAACTTTTGGACCAAGTAGAAATGTCACATCTCTCCAAATTACATCTCAACAGCATTTTGTTTTTGGTTGGTCTTCTGGAGTGAGCTTTATAGAATCTGTTAGATAGTTCTCAATGATCCCTTTGTACTAAAAGGAAAACAGAAACCTGCATGAGTTCAAATACAGTATTTGAAGTCAGGGAAACTACAAGAGCTACATTGCCAATTACACCAGAAGTTCATCTACTGTAGTACACCCTAGATTAGCCAACCAGCTGCCTCTCAGAAACTGGCAAAAGGAGCATGATATAATTTAGGAATGAACAATGTGTGGCCCTCCAGTTGTTGTTGAACTGCAACTCCCATCATCCCTTACTTATGTTCCCTAAGGCTTATGGGAGTTGTGATCCAACCATACATGGATAGCCATGTGTTCTCCACCCAATACAGTCACTCCTCATTGTTGTTGTTGTTTAGTCGTTAAGTCGTATCCGACTCTTCGTGACCCCATGGACCAGAGCACGCCAGGCCCTCCTGTCTTCCACTGCCTCCTGGAAGACTCCTCATTACCTCCCTCTTATAATCAAGGGAAGGTTCTCCTGGAGCATAAAAATGCTCTGGTTTTGATCTCATACCAATATGGTGCTGTCTGGAAAACATATATCCGTCTGAAATATTTAAGCAAAAATTCTGCAAGGGAGCCGAAGCCCCACCTCAGACATCTGACAAAGAAGCCACTTGCCTGGAATGTCTGCTAAGAATGAAAGAATAATGGCAGGTGAGATCAGTAAGCTGATGAAACAAGGCAAATTACATAAATACATCCCTTTGGTCCACACAAACCAGGAACTGTGAGGGAGATGAGACAGGAAGTGGCAGAATCCAATATTTCCCTAAAGGTAGATGAACTAAAACCAAGGATCTTCTGTGGCTTGTTTCCTCCTCAGAAGCTTGGTGGACAGAGAAAGAGGAAGAGAAAGAAGATTACCTGACCCCTAACTTGGGTTAATACAGTGGTGCCTCGCTAGACGATGTTAATCCGTTCCGCGAAAATCGCTGTCTTGCGAAAACATCGTCTAGCGAAGCACGTTTCCCCATTGGAATGCATTGAAATCTCTTCAATGCGTTCCAACGGAAAAGTCGTCGTCTTGCGAAGATCATCCATAGGGAAACATCGTCTAGCGAGCGCGGGTCCCCGTTGGAATGCACTGACAGCTATTGACCGCTAGTCAATGCATTCCAATGGGGAAAACTCGTCATCTAGCGAAAATCGCCCATAGGGAAACATCGTTTTGCGAAGCGCATTAGCAATCGCAAAAAGCCATCGTCTAGCGAATTCCTCGTCCTGCGAGGCAATCATCTAGCGAGGCACCACTGTATACAAGGAGAGTAAGGACTGGGTAGTGATCTGTAGATCACAGAACTGGACACAGTTTGCAATGTCATGAGTTGCAGTTTCAGACAGTATGAGAAGATACCAGCAGAAGCTCTAAACAAGGCAAAATGAGCTGAGTTCCTTAGTATTGCACCTGGCAGTCTCTCACAATCTGGTGCTCTTCACTTGTGTTGGAAAGTAGCTCCCACATAAATGCTATGTTTACTGGGAAACTGTGGGTGTTCAAGTCCAACACATTTGAAGGGCTCCACGTCGGGAAAGAAGGGCACAAAATAGTGGGGCAAGAAAAAAAAGTTCCCCCATTCCTTTGACAACAGATCAAGGCAAATACTGGCCCAGGACATTTTTCTGCCTGAAGCAGAATGCAAAATACTACTCCACTTCTTTTTTCTTTCAAAAAACCCTTGCCGTACCATTCCAACATTCACTAGTCCATGGTAAATTGTTCCACCTGAAGCAGGCTCCTTTGTCTTCTGACACAATAAGACCTGCCCCGTTCAATAGGACCTTGGGAACCTACAGTAATCTTGGAATAACAATATTTGTATGTGCCTTGCCCTGCACAACAACATGAGGTGACAGCGTCACCTTGTGGTCAGAGATGATAACCTCATCCAACATGCTTAAAGATTAATCCCATCCAGAGAATGTTTTCAACACAACCTTCCTTATACAAGCAAAAAGATCGTTTAAATGCAGTGTTTTCTATCTGGGTTAGTTCTTTGGTTAGGAAGTGAATCTCTACATTTTAGAATTTAATTTTTTTAAAATTCCATCTGCAGTGTCATAGTAATTTGTGGTGTTATGTGCCATCAACTTACTTCCAATTTATGACAATCTGGTAGGGTTGATAAGATATGTGAGGCACTCAGGGAATAGTTTACTATTGACACACACACACACACACACCCTGCTGAGCTTCCATGGCCAAGAATGAATTTGAACCCAAGCCTCCCAAGTCTCAGTCTGACACTGTCCATTACACCACACTTGCTGTCATGTTATTCACAGATTTCTTTTTAAAAGTATTTATAGTCCCCTGTCCATTGTCACTCCTAAGTCTCAACAAGAGCAGCAACAATGACTTTTTGGGACTTCATCATGACTTTCCTTTTGTAATCTGTCGCATTTTGAAAATCTATGTACAATTATAAGGATATGAAGTGATTTATTATATTCCATTCCTCTCATTCTTTATAGCCTGAATTCTGCATGCATCTTCCCCTCAGATTTGAATATGCATAAGAGAGGGACAAAAATACATTATTTTCTCAGCTTGACAACCAAACACTGCATTTGTTTGTCATCTTCCATCTGGAATGAGAATAACCAGGAAGCTGCAGCTTCAGAGCTGACAACACTGTTTCTTTCTCCATTACTAGAGGTTGTTAGGACAGCTGCAATCCACAGGGGTTTGTGGAGGAAAGAGAAAGGGAGATGATGCATCCCCTAAAATTTAAAGCGCAACATTCTCCAGAGGAGGATCACAAAAGGATAAGGAGAAAAATGTTTGAGAGATGCTACAGCAGACAAATGACTCCTGGCTAGATTTTTTTAAATTGCTGCTGCATTATTATTTGATTTTAATGAGCTGTTCTTTTCCATTAAGTTGTATTGATTGTTCCATATACAGTATTATTAAGAGACCTTGAAGCTTTTAACACCCCATACAAGGAAGATGAATCAAGTTTTAACATTTGTTTGTCAAAAATGCACAGGCTTCCAGTCTCACCCACCAAAATCCATATCTAAATCAGAGGGCAAAATCCTGTTTTGTAACTTGGTGCCTGAAGTAACCTGAATCGGGTGCCAGAAATATTTAATTTATACTAATTAAAAGCTTCCTATACCCCTCTCCCCATTTTAGGTTCCAAGGCTCCTTAGGGCTTCCTTCTACCCTGGGTAGCCTTTGGGAGCCTTGGAATGGAGTGGGGAGCCTTTAAAGTAAAAAAGTACTGCCAGATGAGCAGTGGTGGTCCTGATCTCAGCAGTAGCAATCTGGCAGTGATTTTTAACTTTTAAAGGCTCCTCTCCCATCCTGAGGCTCCCAAAGGCTTTCCAGAGCACAAGAGCACCCCAGGGAGCCTCAGAAACTAAAACAGAGGATTGTTGTTGTTTAGTCGTTAAGTCGTGTCCGACTCTTCGTGACCCCATGGACCAGAGCACGCCAGGCCCTCCTGTCTTCCACTGCCTCCTGGGGTTTGGTCAAACAGAGTATAGGGAACTTTTAATTAGTGTAAATTAAATGTTTCCGGTGCTTGATCCATGTTAGGACAAGGACAAAATTATGCAGCAGGATTTTTGCTCAATGAGCACTTTCCCCCTCCCTCTTTCCAAAGTTTCTCCCTTGCACTGAGGCATGCTTCTTCTTTTCTTTCTTTTTTTTTCTTTAAATCTGTTTTTATTCCAATTAGAGTGTTGCACAATTTTAAATCATGGATGTGAATGAAATATAGGTAAAATTAAAAACAAATTGAAATGTTAAGATGACTAGAGTATTTTTTCACCAGAAGCAGGCTGCTTTAATAGACTTATCTGGGCCATTTGCTAGATCTTCTTTTTTATTATTTTTATTTTTATTTTATAATATTTTATTTTATTTATATTTATTTTTATTTTATAATATGTGATAATGTATAGCATGATATATTCCCTGTTATCCTGAGGTTTTTTCCCCTTTACCCTTGAAATAAATAAATTAAAAAAGGCATGCCTCTTAAAGGTACAGTGACATATTGACTGTCAATACAATATTTACTAGGCTGAGTTCAGTTCTGGGCCCAATTAGAGTAGATCCTCTGAAATCAATAGGATTTAGATTGATCATGAAGCCTAGGGGAGGACTTCCATGACATTTCACACTTTCTCTGCAAACTACATTTGAACTCATAAGTGAGTTCAAACATGTTTATGAGTAATTTGGCCTTTCTCACCAGATTACTCATAAACATGTTCAAACCCACTCATAAGCTCAAACATAGGTTGCAGAAAAAATATGACATGTCATACAAATCCTCCCGCTATGTCAAGTTTTATTCATTTCAGTGGGACTACTCTAGTTGGGCCTAAAACAGTATTTTTGCCCATTGTAAAAAAAAAAAAAAAAGGCAGAACTCAATAAATCTGTGTCACCAAACCTTTTTCAGTGCTGAGTGTTGGGATACAAAACAGAAAAACAAATAGACAGTTGAGGAGAAAGTCAAGATTCTGAATCACTGTGTGACATAATATTTCAGATTTTTAGAATGTTTTCAGATAAGCATTTCTCCGCCACCATCCTGTCCCATTCACTGAATTTAATGCAGTCGTCACTACCAGAAGTTCTCTGTATTCTTTTGGATGCAATTGGTCAAGTTGCTGGAAATTTTAAAGTGAAATTATCCTTCACATTTCGACCTCTCCCACTGTCTACTGCAGCAAAGGCAACAAAAATCTTGTGGCAAAGTCTAATTTTTTAAAGGCAAAACCTGGTATCTCTTATGGGCAAGGCTGGGACTTACCCTTGATAGTGCTTGTCTTGCCAGGGTCTCAAAAGCTTGTACTACATTGATATCATTCTTGGCACTAACTTCAAAATATGCAATGTCCTTTTCTTTGCACCAGGACGATGCTGCCTCCTTGGATACCTGCAACAGAAAAAGAATGTATTTAGGTGACTTACATTTAATAATCAAAGTGGAACGCTTTACGGGGAGGATATTTCTGTCAATATCTCATAGAAAAAAATGGTTATTTCTATTTAACATTCCCAAAGAATGGAAGGAGAGAGAGAGAGAGTTGAAAAGGGATAGTGTTGTGTATTAAACATTCCTTTATAAAGCCATACACAATTGTATTTCTGCCAACATATGCACCAGAAGAGGGCGATAAAGATAGTCATTGCTTAGAGTACAGAAAATATGGCCTACTCAAATCCCTCTCCTCTCTTTCAGTGAAGAATTGTAGAGGTCAAACTGTATGGCACACCAGCTTTGCAATTAAAAGTTGATAGTTTATTTTCCCTCTAGGAATGGAATTCCTTCAGCTCCTTGTCTGAGCAATCAGACTTGGAAGAGAAGCCTGTGTTGACCAACTCTCCCAAAGACCAAGCACAAAACCAAAGCAAGCTGATGGAGGTGAGGAAACCTCATGTTAAGTCATGCTAGCACAAACAATGTTTTTAATTTCTTTACTTTTAATGACATGCTAACCACATTGTCTACTTTGACACTGATTTAGGCTGTTTAGTGTGGTGAGAGCGTGGCTGGCTTAAGATCACAGCAATGCAGAGGTTGAATGGTGAGTGTGTTTGTAGGAGACTATGGGGGAATACCAAAAGAAAGAGGGATAAGGCAGAAATTCTGTAAAGGCTACTATTTTGCCTTATGTTACACACAGAGATTAATAGTTCCTGGTCTCCCAAGTGTAGAGAGCAGCATAGAGATCCTCACATTTAAATTCCTTTGACATCTATCGAAAACATTAGGTAAAATGGAAACAAGGGAGAAAGTCTTCCATAAGAGTGAGAAAGCTTCTCGCACTCATAAAGCTTTCAACCCAGATTGTAAGGTGTCCAACTAAATTAAGATATCTCTGCTACCCTGCTTCCTCCCACCTCTTGTACATTCTTCACTTACCTGCCGGTCCTTCAAATCAATTTTATTGCCTAGCACAACCATAGGGAAGCCTGGATCAGCAGGGACAACTTTCTGCAAAAAATCTTCCCTCCAGTCATCTAAGGTCTCAAAGGAATCCATGTCTGTGACATCAAAGGTCAACATGCAGCCATCTGAGCCTTTGTAGAATGTGGAAACCATGGACCGGAAACGCTCCTGCCCTCCAGTATCCCAGATCTAGAGGGAGAGAGAGGACAAATCGGCATTAGAGTACTTACTAGTGAGATAAATCTTTGGTTATTTCCTTCTCATAGGTGGGAATAAAAGTTTTAAAAACAGAAGAACTTTTGTACATGTTTTGCCCTGAAAGACATTTTGGGCAAAACTTCACAGAAGTGTATTCCACATTCAATATAATTAAAGTCTGTTTAATATAATAAACATTTTCTGCAAAAAAAACCTGTGCATTTCGTATGCATATTTTGTATTAAATATGAAATATTAAAACACTCTTAGGAATTTGCTGCCAGCAAAGCAATTCTTTCTCAACAGCTGTAACTTCAGAACGGTGTATGTGTCTCATCTGCAACGTATGCCTGAACATGGGACAGCAGACCTGGCACTTTATGGGGCAGGAGACCTGGTACATATTTCTCACCTGCAATTTCAAGGGTGTTTGATCCACAACTACCACTTTAGACAAGATGCTGGCTCCCAGAGTAGTTCGATAGTCTTCATAAAATTTCTTGTGAACATACTGATGGAGGAGCGAGGTCTTCCCTACTCTAGGGAAAAGGGAAAAACATATACAAAGAAGTTACATTTTTAGCAAGTGGGACTTGCTACAGCTCAGAACTGTGTGAAGAAGACATTTTGCTTCCCTTCAACAGATGTAAACGGGGGCCCTCATTACTTTCCTGTATCTCCTTTCCAAAGCAAAACCCTATAACTAGAAGTTATAATGGAACAGATCAGTACACATGTCAGTGCTATTCAGTTAGCCTTTGTGCAGATCATTGATCAGAATGGCCTGGACTCATTTTCTGTACTCTGCATGTATTGATTTTACATTTTGTTCTGCAGGCTGATCTAAGCTCCCCTCCTGACTGTTCTGACATAATTTACTTCCATTTCTTGATTCTCCACTTGTGATATGTTGAAAATGCCTTCTGTTACAGTTAAATCATGGATGGGCAGCTTGTAGTTCTCAGATACTGTCAGACTCCAACTCAAAATGCTAGTCAGCATGGCCAGTGGTGAGGGATGATAGGAGTTTCAATGTAACATCTAAAGGGCAACAGGTTACCCACCCCAACGATATACATGTACCTAAACACAGTTAAAGGTAGATGTAGCAGTGCCAGTGAAGTGCATAACATCTGAAAGCTCTGGCTCATTAAAATTCATTTTTAATCAACAATGGCTTAGAAGAGACTGACACAATTTGCTCTTTTATTGAAAATGCCACTGTCTTTCGATCCCACCACTGCTGTGCTTCCAAACACAAGGGCAAAGGCAACAAAAGTGACTTTTCAACTAATGAGCTACAATTGAAATTCTAGAGTTGGAAAACAGCTTATTACTAGCCCTCCCAATGTTAGTGGTTTTCTAATTTTATGACATTTCAGCTGTTCTTAAATAGTTCCTAAAGGCTTAAAGAAAATTAATTTGTTTTACAACAGGTGAGAAGGTTAGTGGGGAAAAGTTAAGAGTTAAGAAGTCTAATTCTGTTTTGCTTATGTTGAAAGGGGAATGTTTTAAATAATTAAAATTGATTTAAATTGCCATTTAGATGGACATTATGCTACTACAGTAAAGGCCTTACCAAAATCAAGGATACAAATCCCATCCATCATTTTACTTTTCACCTTCACAAAGAAAGTTCTGAATCAAACCCAAAGTTCAGCATCTACACATTTGTTCCTCAATTGGAATGCATCTTCTAATAGATTTATTATGCCAGCTCCTAACACTGGCTGTTATTTACACAGGGTATAAACAAAAGCATAGCTCAGATCCATGTGTGCTACCTTACCATCTTGCATAAATGATGCATGAAAGTGGTGGCATTCAAACATTGAAAAATTGGTGAAGGATGCACACTGAAGACTCCCCTTGTCTAACCTGTCACATAGTCTAGAACAGACTTATTTACATTCATGTTCCACCTTTCATTCAATGAGCTCAAGATGGTACAGATGAGCTCTCCTCTTTCTCACTTTAAGTCTCACAACAACCTCATGAGGTAGGATAGGAAAGAGTGACTAGCCTAAAATCACCCTGGGAATTCTCTGGATCAGTGGAGATGAACCTTGATCTTCAATCCCAATTCAACACTTTGCCCATTACATCACACTGGCCTGGGAATCTTATGATTATCATGAAGCACATATAGTTCTCTCCTCATTGGCCTGGAATTTATTTTTAGGAGGGGCTATGAAACCTGTGGCCTTCCAGATGTTGCTGGACTGCAAGAACGCATGGAACTGGCAGTCTTAATGAAGTCCAGTGGGCCATAAGCAGACCACCTGGACAACCTTACTTTAAGGCATAACCATTGAAATCCTCCTTTCCCCATTTATAAAATCTTAGGACACTAATTAAGAATATGAAACAGTCCCCTCCTTTCCCGTCAACAGAAGGGGCATCCGGTGCACATCCAGTACTGGTCCCCATCATGTGTTATTCTGCAGTGTCTAGTACTCTCACACCTAGCAAAATCTGAATGTAAGTCTCAGACTCAAGAAAGGAATGCCCTTGACCCACTATGAGGTTTCCTAAACTGCATTATGCTTTAAAGTGACTGCATTTGTTTTACAATTTCTGCTTCAGCACTGGGTTGGACTCAATGACCCTTGGGATCCCTCACAGTTCTGCAATTCAATGACTTCCTCATCAGCTTTATTCATTTGCTGCTTATATGTTTTTATGCATTTTATTCAAATGCTGTGTGCAAGAAACATAACAATTGCATGCACTCATGTCTGTCTACCAGCAGAACTGCATCCACAAACAGAATAGATCTTCCTTTAAATGAGCATCTTCCTGCACCCCATAAGCTGCGGAGGAGGGATGGGGAAGATCTCCAGGGGAGAGATGAGGAACAGAACATAGGTGGCTGCAGCTGAGAGGAGCAGAAGCAAAAGTTCTGTTGCATGAGCAGATGTCAATTCTCAGAATACTGGATGTAGACCATAATTTTCTTTTCTTTTTTTCTATGTGTGTGCGCTATCGCGTTCTCTCACAGTTGAACTAATTGTATCATCAATAATTCTCTACTTTGCTTCAGCATTGTCTGTTCTTTTTATCTAAAGTAGCCACTCAGGGTGCAGTTTTCAATGAAAGACAGGACTAGAGTGCAGGAGAAGAAGAAGCTTTACTTTTTTTTCCTCTGCCAGTTTTCTACCTCCAAGTCACCTTGAAAGTTGTTTCTAATTCTATAAAGAAGAGAAGAAATAAGTTCCCATCTTTCTCCCCTTCCTTGTGGCACTAGGCTAGAAAATGGGCAGAAAGAAGATTAAAGTGACTTTGCCTGCTGATCTTCTTTTGAAGATTATCTCTTCTGCAGCTGCTTTAGACAGAGAAAAATGTGGTGGAGCCAGGAGAGACTTGTGATTAATACAGTCTGTTATTTGAACCTCATTCTGGAACTTGTTATTTGTACTTATTTGTTATACTTATATCTTACTTTTCTGCCAGTCAACCTCAAGGAGGCATACATGGCTTTCCTCCTCCCCACTGCATGCTCACAGCAACACTGCAACATAGGTCAAGTTGAAAAAGTCTTACTTGCCAGAATCACCCAGTGAGCTTCAGGGCTGAATGGGGATTTGAGCCCAGGGCTCCTGAATCCTAGTCCAAACACTGTATCCTGCTGATTTTAATGAGTTTAATGTTAGGGATTCCAAAAATGCCAACAGAAAATTTAACATTTATGCCATCACTTGGACACCCTCTTTAGGTAAAGTGTCAGAGGAGGACTGGGGACACCTGGGTTCAAATCTGTGTCAGTCTCTCTCTACTTCTCTCACTTTCTTTCTCTTAGTCTACCCTATCTGCCAGGGTTATTATGAGGATAAATGGGAATGGAAAAAGGAAAGAAGCTGGTCTGTCCCCCTGGTTCCTTGGGGGATGGATGATATAAATGTAATAGGCAATACAACACAACATAATAAAAATAGCATTATAAGCTAGAGGAGAAAAAGCCATTGCAGTGCTTATGCAGATCTGTCCCGGTAGATGCTTCAAATTGCAAATGCAAAGAATAATGCTTACCCCAAAGCTCCAATGATAATGATTTTCAAATCCACTCGTTTATTTGAAGTCATGAATGAAATCTAAAAGAGAGGAAAGTTATTAACATTTTAGACTTGAATCCATTGAAATGATAGAAATCCACCCACACATGCATACACACAGTGCAGCAGAAGCTGGCTCATCTGACTGGGTAGTCACTGGGTAGTACCTTTCAGTCTACCACCATCACTGTGAAAGGATGAATCTGTTCTATCTTAAACACTGTCTCAACAGATTTTGTGAGCTGTCCTTAAGCAGTACAGTGTGTAGGTGCTTAAAAACTTGACCCTTTTCCAGGTTTCTATACTCCGCTCAACAGGTATAAATCTGTTTTCCAGTCTAGTCAATTTTGTCTTCCTACATGAACTGCAAGATTATGAATGGCTAGGAAAATACAAATCTCCCACTCACAATGTTGTTACATTTCTCAGAATTCTTCCATCATTTTCTTTAAGACCTTGTTTTGTATTGAGTTGCAACTTTATGGGCACTTTTTAACTGAAGTTTATGTATATTCTGGTAAGCAATTTTCCTAATACATATCCTTTAAAACATTTTTGGAATATTTGTGGTTTTGTATGCATTTTCCCATTAACTAAATCATTTTTTTCAAACATTTGGACCTGTGTATATTTGTCTGTATATAATTCAAAATGAAAAAAAAGAATCTTGCAGTTTCTTCCCAATAATGGGAAACTGAAAGATATGGACACACTTTGCTAATATCTCCGCCGACCACAAACTGAATGAATTTGTTTTTAAAAATCTGTTAATGTGAATGCCTTTTCCTTCCTTATATATGATATTCACCTCAATGCCTCAGTTAACCAAAATAAGTCTTTTTGTTCCATATGGAGTACCAGATCTGCAAGGCCCATGAAATTTACCATGATGCTTGCCATGATACATGAGGCAGGCAGCTTCCAGCAAGAAGGCTTTTTCCATGGTGGCAGCTTGCTTCTGCAATGTTCTCCTCAAAGAGGTTACCTGGCACCTGCTTTATGGTTTCTTCTGGTGCCTGGCAAAAAATCATTTTATTCTTCCAAGCCTTTAAAAATTTGTCTCAAAACCACAGGCTTTTAAAAATCACCTGCACTCAACTGAGATATGGGTTCGCTGATATTATTCCTGCTCATGCTATCTTCTCTCATCTGTTGTCTATCTCTATCTCTGATCCATGGCTGATCACTATATTTTATGTCTGTATTTTATCTTCAGATTACAAAACTGGCCAAGGTAGCTTGGTTAGGAGGTAACATATAGAGAAAATAAATAAACACTGTGCATTTGTGCTTGTCTTCTCACTTGACTTTATCTGCAAATAATCCTCACATTTGTACTACACATTCTCCAGTGAAAGGAGAAAAGGGCTGGGAGAATCTTCTACATACAGTTGACAAAGGACAACTGTCACTAAAACAACTCTGAACAAACCTCTTAGTGTTGTTGTTTTTTCTGCATGCAAGAGATGGCACCAGCCAGTGTTGTTTTGCTAAGGCTTTCTCTCTTGATGCCTCACTGCTTCTGTGAAAAACTATACATTCTTTGTTGGCTTGAACTGCTATTTCATTGACTTTCACACAAGGCTGTATTTTGTGTTCTCTTTGTAAGTAATTTGGTGCTGATTAGAGGAATCTGGAAGGCCAACACAAATAGCCATCAGAGGGGTTGCATACACCTCACAAGGTGCATGTTGCCAACTCTTGAACTGCATGTTTTAGAGAGACACAGGTTGCATGCAGCCTTTAACCTTCAGCTAGGCACTGAGAGTGCTAGCTAACATCAATATTGCTGAAGCATTAATGGGCCTGTACAAACAAAGGTAATTCTACGTATTCTGGATTCACCCAAACATCACCCAAATTTGGAACGAAACTTTACTAACTACTTACCTTACACCAAGGGTTGCAAACCTCTGTTCCCACCCCCAACCCCAACGAGGCTTTGGATGAAGTCTGTTTCTGAAGCCCCATCCACTTTGGAGGGAGAGCAGGCAGGACAGCATGTGAACCATGTCCAGAGTTTGAAAAAATCATGACCATGATGGGCCTTTAGATAGATTATGGCAAACACCCAGTAGGATTACTCACAGCACAGAACAATAATACTAAACTACCAACCTTAGAGATCTCTTGATAAATAATATTCTCAAAGCATAAATAGCTGACTCATTTGTTCAGGATTTTTAAAGAAGTATGACTCACAGTCATTCTGAGGGACTGTGAACACCCCTGATCTCTAGAGAACCAAGTTCCTCACTCATGAAACTGATTTGCCCTCCACAAGTAACTAGCAGCAAGCTCTGAAACTGGTGGCAGAATAGCTCTTAGGAAAGATATGGGAGACATAGTTTAGAGACCAAAATCAATGTTTGTGTTGAGGCCTCCTGCTGCCTTCCTGCAGAATCTGCCACTGAACAACAACAAGAATGTGAGGCCTCCTTGTGCTTGAAGCCTGAGCCAAATGGGCCTCCTTTCCTATCCAATTCCTACGTAGATCCCACCCACCACCTATTTCAGCTCAACTACATTTGGAAGTTTTCCAGACATTCATTATGTGGGTGGATTCAGTAGCCTTCCCACAAGATCACAACTGTTAGCTATGAGATTTATTTGGAACTGGAAGAGGAGCCTGGCAACAAACAAACAAACACAGTAACCTCAATGGGGGTAGCACCCCACTGATGCAATGGCCAAGCTACACATTACAGAAAGAAGCCAACAGTAAAGGAATTCTCTCTTCTAATGATGTGCTAGCTTTAATGTATCATTTGCCCCAAAACAATGACACCTAAACAAAGGGATTCTTCAGGCCTTTGAATCTTCTAGTGTTAAGGGAAGTGCCATGTGTGAACAGCTCATGGACTGAGATGGACAACATCCCAAAATTGGAGGCCAGTGAAATCTGCTCCAGAGTAAACAAACAGAGTGCCACATTACCTTCACTTCACTCCTAAGAGACAGGATGGGTCTAATGTACATACAGACAGAAGTACCCCAAGCCAATGGCAGATAAATACAATTCAGGCAATTGGGAGCCCAGGTTTCAAACTGAACATCATTTGCCTCTGGTTTGTTTGTTTGACTTCTATACCGCCCATCTGTCTGCCAGGGCCACTCTGAGTGGTTTACAACTAAAAAACAGATAAACAATAATATGAAACAATAAACACAATAACAATCAAAATCAAAATTAAATATCAGATAAATATAGACAAGTAACATAAGTTGCAATCTAGCTAATTAAAGATTAAGACTTAATATGATGCTTAAAGAGATTTAGAGACAGGACTAGGCTTGAGTTTTCCAATCTCTGGCATGAGTAATTTACATGAAACAAAGAAAAAGGACTGCACTCAGCAAGATTGTCATGGGAAGGGAAGAGCTGACATGAAATGTGTTTATCCACACCTCTTACTTCTGCCCCAAGTACCATAAGGTGGCTTATGGGGGGGGGGGGGAATCCAGTAAAAATAGAACATCAAACAGCAGTGAAACTATGAGTAGAAGCACAGCAGAGCCAGCAGTGGAAAGGGGGGGGGGGGGGCTGGACAGGAATCCAAAATAAATGCACCATCAAAAGAGGGACTTTGGCTGCCTGCCTGGCCTGTCAGAGACAGGAAGGTGCCCCACAAACACATCTAGGGAGAGAGCTCTACAGTTTGGGCATAAACACTGAGACAGCCTTCTTTCCAGTAGTTGCCTTGTTAATCTGCTCTTGTTCTGAGGTTCATTTGCTTCAATTTACATTGTTTTTGACACAACAGTTTGATTCTGTATTATAGGCTTCTACTGTCACCTCTTTTGGACTCAAGGCTTAATTGCAGAACCCAATCATGAACAGCCTGGGAACATGGTCAGGCAATTTCCCAACTGCTGAAGAAAACCATTCCTTTAAGGTGTTGGTTCCTCTGGCCTAATCTGGAGGCTCAGGACCCAGCCCACAGAGGAAACTAAATAAATATGGGGTAGAAAATCCCAGGTGATCTCCAATAGCCGAACAGGGACTTCCTTTCCATTCTCCCTCCCAATGCTAAGTGACTGCACTCAGCTGGCTGAGCATTTCATTTCTTCTTCCTCTTACTTAAGAAAGGCAAGAGCATTACGCGCTCTCGCGCAATACTGTAAAGAGGAAATGCTACAAATAAATTACTCAAAGACCAAAGTTTTAGTATTTGCTCAGAGGCCCAGGATCTGTAAGTGGTTAATTGATGAGCATGAGATAGAACAAATTAAGGCTTACAAATATTTGGGTATCGTCTTTCAATATAAAGGAAACCACAAGGCTCATGTTAACAATGTGGTACAAGCAGCACAAAAATCTAGCCTTGCTATATTAAAATTCTACACAAAGGGAGGCCAGTACGGTAGATTAGGCATCCTTCAGTCTCGAGAGACTATGGTAACGTGCTCTGTATGGAGGACTTGGAACAGCGTCTAGTGTGGCTGAGAAGGCCAATTCGAGAGTGACAATCCCTTCCACACTGGAGACAAATACAATCTGTCCCCTGTCCAGCTCCCCTTAGTCAGCTCTTGTATGGGGCACAATTGGGCCCTTATTCTTCATTTATCCAGTTAGAAGTAATTCAATCTAAATTTGTGAGGGCTATCTTACAAGTCCCAAAAAGGGTATCCAATGCAGCCCTTAGGCTTGAAGTGGGCTACCTGAAGGTTGAAGCCAGAGCTTGGCTGGCTAAATTTAACTTTTGGCTAAAACTAACTTTCAACCAATTGGACTGACTTCACTGGTATTACAGGATAACCATCAGTCACCTTGGAAGAGAGCAATATACAATAAAATCAACAGATACGGCTATTCAGTAGAATGTATCCAACAAATGGGATACATTAAGGCCAAGAGTAATCTTACACAGCGTATTATTGAGACAGAAAGGCAGCAGGACCTTGGTATCATCATAAATAGGCTTATACTTGACAACGCACTGCTTCCACCCAAACCAGCTAAATATCTCTACTTACCCTTAACACCTAAACAACGCAAAGCCCTTACTCTGGCCCACTTCAATGCACTTCCGTCAGCAGTCCAGGAAGGGAATTACAACAACACCCCTTACACTCAGCATATATGCCCCCGTAACTCTGGTGAGATGGAAACCATCTCCCATGTGTTACTTCATTGTGCTTTTTATTGTGGCATTCGAGAAGTCCTCGTTAACCCTCACATAAGGGCATTTCCTGGACGATCGGAGGCGCATTACACACTGCTCTTGCTGACAGGGCGATGCCCTGGCAGATATACTGGGCTAAACCAAAATTCAGATATATTGACAAAAGTAGCTAAATTCTGTGCTGCTGCAATCAAAATCCGTATCTGTAAACTGGTGTATACACGTAGAGGCCTTAATGATCATACAGGCTCTATGAGCTTCTAAGTAACAATTCTGTCATTCTATGCAAGCTACAATAGCCCATAGACAAGGCCTATGATAGGGAGGCAGGAGATATCTAATAAGATGTATGAATGTAGTTATATATATATATGTATATAGATGTTTTTAGTGTTTTTAGATTGATTTTATATTTCCTAATTAAATAATGCTGCTTACTTTTGCTGGTCAATGACCGTAATAAAACATTTATTATTATTACTTAAGAAAGGCCAGACTAAGAATGATGTATTATAGTAGTATCAGCTGAATATTGCTAGTATGACAGGCAGGATTATAACATGTGTAGGTTTCCCCAGCACTGCATTGCCATTCCTGAAAATGCTACACCTGCTCTTTTAAACTGCTAGAGGGTCAAACTATATGTTTTAGACAGTCTGCTATTAGAGCTGAAATCACTTTAGCATTTCAGAGATGTGATTCAGGTAGACCTTCATGTCTTGGGAAATCAGACTTGCAAATGAAAAATGGACTCATGCCCTGAAATCCAATCATAAAACAAAGGAAGCTAATATGCAGACAATGAGAGGTGGGAAAAGACGCTGCTATGACAATTACACATCAGTACCTAAGTGTTCTAATTTGGGGTAGGCATAACGTCACTCTTCAAGACCAAAACAGTGAATGAATGATAGGATCTTTTGCAGATCACTAATATATTGGGTTGCCATGAGCCAGAACATAGGTTTTAACACACAACTTCAGTCCAGACAAGGAGGTGACAGTATCCCAAGGTTTCTCTGCCCTAAAATCTGCATGGTGGGCAGAAACGGAACTGAAATGTCTTTTACTGAAATGGTGATACAGCGATATGATGTGGTCACATTCAGTGAAGAGCTAACAGGCACAGCAGCCCTGCCAGAAGAAATGGCAGTCAAATAAGGCAACAGATCATGTGCTTATTGTTCAGTATAACAAGGGGAGGCTGGTAATGAGGATAAATCATAACTGATGCTGGATTTCAAGCTTTAAAATGGCACCATCACCAACCATCCTGGCCCTGTGTTTTCAAAGATAAAAACTAACATTTCGTACCAACCCACCTGGCAGTAAGTCCAGTTAAATGTAAAGGACATTATTTTGAGTAATATTTCAGTTGCCACTCCCACTAGAGATGCAGTTATACTGGGAATAAGTCAAGCTTTTGCAGTTGCTTGTCTCTACTGCAAGACAGCCTTCACCTTGTGAATGTCTGTCTGCCATGCAGTTTTGTTAAAAGCAGTTTAAATGGGGCAGTTAAATGGTGCCATCAATAGCTGCTTTTTTGGGACCTATATAGGAATTCAACAAATCACATAATCCTCATTTTATAAGATGAGGGACTCAATATGTTTTATTTATTATGTATCTATTCTGCCTTCTATAACTACTGCTCAAAGCAAATGACAGCAAAATACAAATATAATGTAAGAAGAAAGCAAACAAGGTGAAATCTGAGTAGTAACTGCATCCCAGTTCCGCCACAGTAGCTAAAGTGAAAACAATTATATTTCCCTTTCTTCAGCCCACTTCATCTATTGAAGATCTCCTTTGGTACTTGGGAGCTGCTACCTCCTCAAACCCCATTTCTTTTCCATTAACCTACACCCTTGTAAGTGAAGAGTTTTTCAACTGAAGCCTTCTTTTTGCTTGTTGGCACCATCAGGCCCCTGGTCAGAGTTTGCAAAAGTTTGGATTAAAGCCCCCAGCATCTTCCAGCCTGCACAGCCAGCAGGAACTGTGGATTCTGGGAGTTGTCGTTCAAACAAAGAACAAAACTTTTTTAAAAAAAACCTCTCCCTAGCACTCACTCTCGCGGAGTCCGTGGGCCCTGGTATCGTCTCTACAGTGAAAGCGAGCTCGTTCTCTCCAGGTAGCGCCTAGAAACAACTTTGGACCTGCTCAGCAAATCGGGTCAGCGGAGGGAAAGAAGTTGCTCAGCCTACACTCAGAGCACCAGAAGGAACTGTTTCGTGATGGGCTCTGATCCCTGCCTTTTTTTCCTCGACTGTGTTTTCCTAGAAGTGACCTGTGCAAGTTACAGCGAAGAATCCCAACTGGCCGGGCCCTGCCTAGGCCTTTCTAGGCAGCAATTCAGAAAAGCAATTTTTTGTTAAAGCACTCAACAGTTATGACACCCACAACCTATAGGACCCCTCATTTTGTGTTATTATTTTCCCTTGCTATAAAGGCGGGGCGGGGGGACAGAAGATGCAAGTCACGCTCTTCTTTGTCCTCCTCCTCCTCCTGCGCGCCCCGAACAAGCCGGGGGCGCGCGCGCACCCTTCCCGAGGGCTCTTCCACGAGTCCGCTCCTCCCTCTGTGCCAGGGAATCGGTCCCTTCCTTTCGCCCAGCCTTGCCCCGCCCGGCAGTCTGCTCGGTGGCTCTCCGGGCTAAGATTCACGGTTGTGCGCGGATCTGGTCCATTTTTCCTTCCCAGCCCCTTCCCAGCCCGGGTCTGCGACGAAGGATCGACCCTTGCGCCCTCACCCGGGTTCCGGAGGCGGGAGAAATCGGAGCGAAGGAGGCGAGGCGAGGCGCCGGCGAGCGGGTCGTCCTCCGGGGAAGAGGCTCTCTCGGGCAGCAAACTTCGCAGAGCGGCTCGCCCGTCTTGCTCCTGGTTGTGCTCGAAAGGAAAGTGTGGGGGGAATGGAGAGGCGCCTCAAGAAGCAAACACAGGCGGGGAAGACCTCCGAGCAGAATCCCGCCCCCGTCCCGGCAGATACTTCCCACGCCCATTCTCTCCTCGGCTCATCTTTTTTCCCCTCAAGGGGAGGGCAGCTGAAGGGGCCGTCCCCAAATGACGTCACCCACCGCGAAGGGATGAGCTGGATACGTATTAGGCGGGCAGCCTTCTCCAAGCAAAGCCCAGCAAAGAGGAAGCAAAGGCTTTAGCAATCCGTGCTTATGTAAAACTAGGTAGCCAACGTCATTCGCCTTGGCAGCCACCTTCTGAGGGTCGTGTTGGAATAAGGTCACTCTGGCATAGTCCCCTTTCAATTGACTAGGACGCCTCTGAAGTAGAAGTTCTAGGGGCTTCTCATGTTCACAGCTTCACCTACTGAATTTCTATGAGTCTGGGCTGCTGTCCTGCTGCCAGGGAAAAGTTAGCAATGCTGCTTCCAGCCCAAAGCGGTCAGCATGGACTGACTCCCCAGCCAGTCTTTGCTGATGGAGACTCAGGAATTAATTTCCAGACAAAAAAGCAAAGCAAATTGTTCTGCTTGTGTACTGCCCCATAACCCTTAAAGCACTATCTGAGCAGTTTACAATTTTAATTATGCAGGCTGTGTATTGCCCTCCTACTCAATTTACTGATATCAGAAGGATAGAAGGCTGAATCAACCTGGACCAACTACCTGAGCCTTGGATCAAACTCGGGTTGTGAGCAGTCTTCACTGCAGCACTGCAGTTTAACCACTGAGCCACAAGGTGTTGGGATCCAATTCCACTGTTCTCTAGGGGCAGAGCAGTTAAGGAGTGTGTGTTTGCATGGAATGAGAGAGATAGTGATTAGAATGTCAGATTTAGGACTGACATGTTTCAGACTTTCAGCTGTGAAGTTTACTGAATGACTGTGGTCTGGTTGTACACACTCTCTCCTCCTCAGAATAACTTGCCTTGCAAAGTTGTCCTACACATAAGGAGGTGGCAGGATGAGAGAATCATATACACTAGAGTAAGCAGAGGACAGCAAAGAGGACAGATCCTGAAGCTGAGGCTCCAATACTTTAGCCATCTCATGAGAAGAGAAGACTCCCTGGAAAAGACCCTGATGTTGGGAAAGTGTGAAGGCAAGAGGAGAAGGGGACGACAGAGGACGAGATGGTTGGACAGTGTCACCGAAGCGACCAACATGAATTTGACCAAACTCCGGGAGGCAGTGGAAGACAGGAGGGCCTGGCGTGCTCTGGTCCATGGGGTCACGAAGAGTCAGACACGACTTAACGACTAAACAACAACAAGCAGAGGAAAACAGAAAGGCAGAAAAACAAAACAACGTGTGCTGGCTTTTCTTCCCATATTATGCTATGGGGACAAAACATACCTGGCACTAAGTTGTTTTTAATTTTATTTATTTCTATCTGGCCCAGGATTTTCATGAGCTGAGGTGAGCTTACATCAATTTCATCAGTTTTGATCACTGTCAAAGCATAGCTTTAAATCTAAGAGCCAACTCATAAACAACCTCCTAGAGAGAACATAATCTTCAATAGGAGAGACATTTTACTTCTTCCCTGGCCAGCATTTTTTCTGAAGAAAGTTCATTCCAGCTTCACTTTGCCACATGGCACAGACAGATAACAGTTTTAACCAAGAACACTGTACAAGGGTGAAACAACCTCTCTCTCCTATGCAATTGGTTTTGATCAAGTCTGAGAACTGCCATGGTTAATGTTAAACTTTTGTAAAACAGTGGGAAATGAAGCTTTCCAGTAACTAAGCCCTTTGATGGCTTCAGGAAACAAAGGAACACAAACAAAAAGTAATATGTTTTTTCACTCTTCTTCCCAGTACTTCCTTACTCCTCCAAAACAGACTCTCCTGGTGTACATATTGTCCCAGTGCTGTAATTCTGATAAAGGAACAGGAATGTTCTCCTATATTTGAGTCACCAGTCCATATTATTTGGGATCAGATGATGGAGGATTGTTTAGTAATGGAGGTAGTGCCCCCTGCATCTGCTCAGAGGTCCTCACCATCACTCTGCCTTCATATTCGTTCAAGGAAAAGGTCTGTCTCTAAAAGCAGCTTTAGGACCGAGCCATAGAAATGACACCAGCCAACCCGATTAAACTTAAGACTCAGGTTACATTGTAGACTGTATGATTTATGAAATCATGTTCTTTTGTGTATGTGTCTCTGACTATGAAACAATTTTCAAATACTGTAAAGAGTTTGTTATAGTAAACGGATTGCTATTTTCTGAACTAGCTCAATTTGTTATATGAAGCAGCAATTAGCAAAGGATCATACTTGCCTTTATACTGTGAAAGACTCCACTTGCAGATCTCCTTTTATCAAATAACTGCAAAAGCAATCTCCCTCTACCTCACATCTTCCAAATGTGTCTGACTACAATTCACATCCTCCCTATTGCTTTTGCTGGCTTGGGATTGTGGAGACTGTAATCTAAACATATTTAGAGGACACCATGCTAAGTCAAGCTGTGCTAAAGGCACAGGAACTGGCTTGCCCCTACCCTGCCCAGTTAGTGATATATCAGACAGATAAACATCGGGGCACACAGAGCTGAAGTAATGACATTATCTGCATGAGTTCCAGGGTAACTGATGGACTCACATTGCTCCAGAAAGTGAAAGGAAGTGATAACAAGGATTTCTCCATCTCCTCTTGCTGCAGATTGGACAGCATCATGGCTATTGGATGCAAGAGCTCTAAAAAGTGATATTTTATGGCATCCAAACCAATCTCCAGGACTTTTCACCTACAAAGTTTGCCTCCTTCCTAAACTTCTTTTCCCATTTATTTTATCTTGAACTATCAGCTACAACAAGCTATATTTTTTGTTTTTCATTATGTGACCTAAGTATTCTTCTGCATTATATATATATATAATGCAGAAGAATACTTAGGTCACATAATGAAAAACAAAAAATATAGCTTGTTGTATATATATATATATATAATGCAGAAGAATATATATATATATGATTGCTGAGTCTTTATTCATTTGGCTTAGTAAAGTCTTGGGACACCATAAGACTAACAAACTGCAGCCTACTTCATAAGATGTATGAAGTATTACCTGAGTAGACAGATATTTACACACTTGCTTGGCTGAGAGGGAGATGTAGAGGTCAAAAATACAATTGGTACAAGAAAAAAAAAAAGTCCCTAAGACTTTATTGCTTTTGCTGCAACAGATTAACATGGCTCCCACCCTGCATGGTATGAAACGGGTTTTGCAGGATTTTAGTACAGTGCTTGATGGAGCAGGGAGTGGCTTTATGCCCAAGGCATTTGATTAATAGCAAAAGTGCAAGCAAATTCCTTTGTAGCTGGTTTCATATCTGGGCAGGTTTCTTTCTGGCAGTTAGCAGAGAGCCTCACCCATCTTTCAGAGCTTTGTGGAATTCCTTTATTTCTTTTGCCATCTTCATTGGCATGGAAATATACCCTTGGGATGTCAACACTGTGTGTGCTGCTGATAAGGAGTGCCTGACAGAAATACCTGGAATACTGTTATCTCTAGTTAAGAGCAGAAAGATAACTTTTTATTCCACCTTCTGCTGAAATCACGCTTGAGTGTTCAGTAGGATTTCAAGTTCAGTTCACATGACTACGTCTGTTGTTTTTAGTTCCCTCATTAATATGAGTGGCATCCAGAAGTCTTGGCATGATATCCCTCATTCCCTCCTGTTCCCCATTTTGTAGCATCCAGAGGTCTGAACAGAATATTATCCTCTCTTGGAGCATCTGGGGATTAAGGAGGTTTTTTTAATCCTAGAATTGTGCCTTAGGTGTAGGCCAGGACTGGGGAACGTCATACCCCTCCAGATGTCTAAGCACAGCCCACCATTATACCACATCTTGGGCCAAGTTGGTTTGGGCTGATAGGAGCAGCAGTCAAATAATATCTGTAGGGCTACAGATTTCTGTCTCTGGGATCTTGCTTCTACACCAGGAAGCATGTCCTGTTGGAAGCAATAGGCAAACATTCAACAGGTACAGTGTTTCTCAGTATGGAAACATTTGTTGTTGTTGTTGTTTAGTTGTTAAGTCGTGTCCGACTCTTCGTGACCCCATGGACCAGAGCACGCCAGGCCCTCCTATCTTCCACTGCCTCCTGGAGTTTGGTCAAATTCATGTTGGTAGCTTCGGTGACACTGTCCAGCCATCTCGTCCTCTGTCGTCCCATTCTCCTCTTGCCTTCACACTTTCCCAACATCAGAGTCTTTTCCAGGGAGTCTTCTCTTCTCATGAGATGGCCAAAGTATTGGAGCCTCAGCTTCAGGATCTGTCCTTCCAGTGAGCACTCAGGGTTGATTTCCTTCAAAATGGATAGGTTTGTTCTCTTTGCAGTCCAGGGGACTCTCAAGAGTCTCATCCAGCACCACAATTCAAAAGCATCAATTCTTCGGCGGTCAGCCTTCTTTATGGTCCAGCTCTCACTTCCATACATCGCTACTGGAAAAACCATAGCTTTGACTATGCAGACCTTTGTCAGCAAGGTGATGTCTCTGCTGTTTAAGATGCTGTCTAGGTTTGTCATGGCTTTCCTCCCAAGAAGCAGGCGTCTTTTAATTTCGTGGCTGCTGTCCCCATCTGCAGTGATCATGGAGCCCAAGAAAGTAAAATGTGTCACTGCCTCCATATCTTCCCCTTCGATTTGCCAGGAGGTGATGGGACCAGTGGCCATGATCTTAGTTTTTTTGATGTTGAGCTTTAGACCATTTTTTGCGCTCTCCTCTTTCACCCTCATTAAGAGGTTCTTTAATTCCTCCTTACTTTCTGCCATCAGAGTGGGATCATCTGCATATCTAAGGTTGTTGATATTTCTTCCGGCAATCTTAATTCCGGCTTGGGATTCATCCAGTCCTGCCTTTCGCATGATGTATTCTGCGTATAAGTTAAATAAGCAGGGAGACAATATACAGCCTTGTCGTACTCCTGTCCCAATTTTGAACCAATCAGTTGTTCCAGATCCAGTTCTAACTGTTGCTTCCTGTCCCACATAGAGATTTCTCAGGAGATAGATAAGGTGGTCAGGCACTCCCATTTCTTTAAGAACTTTCCATAGTTTGCTGTGGTCCACACAGTCAAAGGCTTTTGCGTAGTCAATGAAGCAGAAGTAGATGTTTTACTGGAACTCTCTGGCTTTCTCCATAATCCTGCACATGTTAGCAATTTGGTCTCTAGTTCCTCTGCCCCTTCGAAATCCAGCTTTTACTTCTGGGAGTTCTCGGTCCACATACTGCTGAAGCCTACGTTATAGGATTTTGAGCATAACCTTGCTAGCGTGTGAAATGAGTGCAATTGTACGGTAGTTGGAGCATTCATTGGCACTGCCCTTCTTTGGGATTGGGATGTAGACTGATCTTTTCCAATCCTCTGGCCACTGCTGAGTTTTCCAAACTTGCTGGCATATTGAGTGTAGCACCTTAACAGCATCATCTTTTAAGATTTTAAATAGTTCGACTGGAATGCCATCACCTCCACTGGCCTTGTTGTTAGCCATGCTTTCTAAGGCTCACTTGACTTCACTCTCCAGGATGTCTGGCTCAAGGTCAGCAACCACACTATCTGGGTTGTCCGGGATATCCAGATCTTTCTGGTATAATTCCTCTGTGTATTCTTGCCACCTCTTCTTGATGTCTTCTGCTTCTGTTAGGTCCCTCCCATTTTTGTCCTTTATCATGTCCATCTTTGCACAAAATGTTCCTTTAACATCTCCAATTTTCTTGAACAGATCTCTGGTTTTCCCCTTTCTATTATTTTCCTCTATTTCTTTGCACTGTTCATTTAAGAAGGCCCTCTTGTCTCTCCTTGCTATTCTTTGGAAGTCTGCATTCAATATTCTGTAACTTTCCCTATCTCCCTTGCATTTTGTTTCCCTTCTCTTCTCTGCTATTTGTAAGGCCTCGTTGGACAGCCACTTTGCTTTCTTGCATTTCCTTTTCTTTGGGATGGTTTTTGTTGCTGCCTCCTGTACAATGTTACGAGCCTCCATCCATAGTTCTTCAGGCACTCTGTCCACGAAGTCTAGTTCCTTAAATCTGTTCTTCACTTCCACTGTGTATTCATAAGGGATTTGGTTTAGATTATACCTGACTAGCCCAGTGGCTTTTCCTACTTTCTTCAGTTTAAGCTTGAATTTTGCTATAAGAAGCTGATGATCAGAGCCACAATCAGCTCCAGGTCTTGTTTTTGCTGACTGTATAGAGCTTCTCCATCTTTGGCTGCAGAGAATATAATCAATCTGATTTCGGTATTGCCCATCTGGTGATGTCCATGTGTAGAGTCGCCTCTTGTGTTGTTGGAAAAGAGTGTTTGTGATGACCAGCTTGTTCTCTTGACAAAACTCTGTTAGCCTTTGCCCTGCTTCGTTTTGAACTCCAAGGCCAAACTTACCTGTTGTTCCTTTTATCTCTTGACTCCCTACTTTAGCATTCCAGTCCCCTATAATGACAAGAACATCTTTCTTTGGTGTCAGTTCTAGAAGGTGTTGTAAGTCTTCATAGAATTGGTCAATTTCAGCCTCTTCAGCATCGGTGGTTGGTGCATAAACTTGGATGACTGTGATGTTGAAAGGTCTGCCTTGGATTCGTATTGAAATCATTCTATCATTTTTGAGATTGTATCCCAGGACAGCTTTTTCATTAAGCCATTAGTACACCTCCACATAGTGATTTTTAAAAAAAGACATGTGTTAGATATCTGTCTTGTATAGTTGTTAAAGGCACAAAAGCTGAGACAGACAAAACAGCAGTCATACTCTTCTACATCATCTTTGATGGTGATCCGAAAGAGAAATCCATGACAGAACCTCTAAATACCTTTCTTCAAGCTGATGGTAAATCTCCCATGTTCTTCCTATACAGCATAATGGGAACGGAATTTCTACTGAAGAGAGAGACATCTTTCATATGTCTGGGGGACATGTTCCCCACTACAGAACTTAGAGGGGTCCTACACCCTAAGAACACCTGAATATTTGTTTATGTATTTATTTAAGGTAAAGGTTCCCCTTGACAAATTGTCTAGTTGTGTCCAACTCTAGGGGGCGGTGCTCATCCCCGTTTCCAAGCCGTAGAGCCAGTGTTTGTCTGAAGACAGTTTCCGTGGTCATGTGGCCAGCGCGACTAGACACAGAATGCCGTTACCTTCCCACTGTGGTGGTACCTATTTATCTACTCGCATTTGCATGCTTTCGAACTGCTAGGTTGGCAGGAGCTGGGACAAGCGACGGGAGCTCACTCCGTCACGTGGATTTGATCTTACGACTGCTGGCCTTCCGACCTGGCAGCGCAGAGGCTTCTGCGGTTTAACCCGCAGTGCCACCACGTCCCTATAATGTATTTATTTACACACATGCAAAAGCCCTCTTGTACTTTATAGAAACTGCAGGGGCAATGTTGCTCTATCCCTCCAGCCCCACCTCCACTGCCCAACCTGTGTTGGCTTAAAGAGTGGAGTTTACAACAGTGGGAATGATGAGTAGTCACTGGCTGGCAGTCATTTCCAGTTTGGAGGAAAGGTTAGGGTAAGAAGCTGGAATGATTTTGAGAGAGCACATTGTGGACTTTGGGCAGCAAATTAAGCCTGTAGTTTGTCCATCCTTGCTCTATGGGACCTCTCAATGAGCTAAATTGAGGCACCTCTGTTACACATGCAGATGAAAATAAGTTTGCTTGTTAATGAATCTTTCAGCTTCTGAACAAGTTTCTTATTGCAGCTTCCTTGCACAATCTACAAAATATTTTATGATTAGAAATTACAGTGTTACCATCTTTATGAGAAATGAAAATTTCTCTGTTTATTGACTTTCAGCTCCTGTATAATGCTAAGGCTGGTTACTACAACCAGGTTTCTTATTTGGAAAAAATGTGTGGTAACCTCACAGCTCGAGAGATTCCTGGCTATGAAACTTTGAGACTCTAATATATAATTTTCTGAACTACCCACAAAATCTTGGTGCACAGCCTGAGGAAGATGAATTATCATTGAAAGCTAGCTGTCTTCTGTTTGCTTTATTTTTTTAATGGTCTAATAAAGGCATCCTGTGCTCTTGCATTTGTACTGGGTGAAATGGTTCCTCTAGATCCATTTCAATCTGGTTTAAGTCCTGAGTGTGGGATGGAAGCAGCTTTGATTACCTCCATGGATAGAGAAAATGTCTCCTTATTAGTTCTGCTGGACATTTCAGTGGCTTTTGATACTATCAACCATTGTATCCTTCCGGGTTCCCTCTCAGGGATGGCCCTTAGTGGCACTATCTTACCATGGCTCCAATGATTTCTTGAGAGCCATTCTCAGTTATTTTATGGGGTTCCTGTATGATGCTCTGGCTGTTGCCTGTTTGGTCCCTTAAAGGCTCTGTCTTGTCCCCTGTTCTATTTAACATATACACAAACTCACTGAGAGAGATTGTCCGGAGTTTTGAAGTTCAGTGCCAACTCTACTTCTCCTTTCCATCTACAACTAAGGGAGTTGTTTTGGTTCTAAAGAGTGTTCTAAAGCAGTGTCTGGAGTCAGTAATGGACTGCATGAAATGAAAAAGTTGAAGCCTAATGTAGACAAAATAGGGGCACTTCTTTCCTTCCTTCTTTCTAAGTTTTGTGCAAATAAGGAATTGGGAAAGTAAGCACACTACTGGCATGTGACTCATACTCAGAAACCCTAGCAATAAAATTAAACAATTATGAGTCAGAAAATATGAGTAGAATCCTATAACGACCATTCATTTCACAATTCTATCCATAGTCTTACCTGACTTTTTAACGTCATTGCTTCTGGGAAGCAATTCTAGGTGGGTCTAATGAGTGTTGATGTCCTAAACATGTGTTTGGTAGGGCACAAATTTGTAAACAACTGTGCCACTGGCTACTACAGCCAGAGCCTGGAAATGATTTGTTGGCCATAGTCCTACTGGAGATTTATGTTGGTATAAATGTAATTGCATAAATGGTGGCAGCAAACTGTTATCTACAGGACTGTACTGTGGGATTGTCCTGGACACCTGCATCTGCTTTCTGGTTGTGATATCACATGTTCCACTACAGATTGCAGAAAAGGCAGATGTTGCCTTGAATCAGCTGATATGAATAATCCACTATAGTGACAGAGTTTGTGGTCAGGATTACAGAAGAGCTGTGAAAATCATATGCCTCACTTCTTCTTTTAGCTTTTGGAAGTTTTAATTATTCTATAGTGATGGGCCCAGGTGCAATATGTAATAACTTTTCTTCTGTCTCCCTTCCCCTGCTTTTGTAAGAGTTAGGAAGTTGCAAAGCAGCCTTTTACTGAGTGTTTTTTTGAGGAGAGAATACTGGAGACTTAAGAGTCATTTCAAATAAATTCTTTACTCCAAAGGTGTAGAAGCTAAGCAGGCGGAGGCTAACAGGCATCTAGCTGCAGAGTTTATTGCAGAGTCAATCCTAAAGCAGCTGTCTAGATATGGGCACGAACTGGAAAAATGGCAATTTGTCACAATTTGTAATTCGTCAAGGTCAACGAATCACAAATCACTAATTTATGGAATTTTCGCAATGGATTGACATATTGATTCGTCAATTCATCTTGACTTTAAAATCCTATAAAACACCTCCAAGGCATCTAGGGACACCAAAATGGCAGAAAAGCTTCCCCTGACTCTCCTCTACAAGCCCTGCAAATTTGGTGAAATTTGGGTTTTAGATGTCCGAGTTAGACACCCACAAAATGGGTTGCCCCAGGGAAGTGCCTTTTAGCAGCTTGTTTGCAGCAGTGCTGGAATTTTCCCCAAGCCAGGTACTAAAGGGCACTTTCCTGGGGGGGGGGGGGGACCCACTTTGTTCACACTGTGTTATTGCAAAAGTGCACTCAAAAATCCTCTGTAACATAGCGAAAGAGCCCTGGTGCTTCCCTCTTGTGTTTTTAACTGCTCATGTGAGTAGCCTACTCATATGAGGTATGTACTGCTGGAAGAAAAATCACAGAAGATTGCAGTTCACTTTCCTCATGGATGAGTATTTAAGTATAGAGCACCTCAGAATTAGAAGTGTCCTATTCCATAAGTTCTCTTCTTCTTCAACTTTATGGTCCTTAAACAGGTAGATTGCTCATACAACCAGACGCAGGCACAAAAACGCTTGGCAAGGTAACATATCATTTGGCTTTACATTCAATAGTGTTGATGCAGAAAAAACAGATACAGCTAGAAGCTAAGAACAAGGATAAGTACAAATGGAGTGTAAAATAGTTTGTTTCCAACTGGATATAGAAGAGTTTTTCCACATGAAGTGTTGGGGCAGAGAGGTGATGGGTGTCCTGGCTCTCAAGTGGGCAAAATCTGAACATGTTGTCCTTCAGATCTAAGCTTTATATTTGATCTGTTTCTGGAAGATAAATGAAAAATCTCAATGTAGATTCTCAATTGTATCAGAAATCTAAACATTTTGAAGTAGAGACTCACGTTTTAGGCCTGTAAAGTTAAAAGTCTTAGCTTTTAGTCTGCTGACGTATCTGTGTGTCGCTGGGGTGTGTATGTGCATCTTTCCATAACCTTATATAGCAAGGGGACAATGCAGGGATTGCAGGCTGCATGTGCTGTTCCCGTCAGCCATGTTTGAAAGTTCCATTTCTCCTATCTGTTGACACTGCTGGTGGCAGCAATGCTGCCATCCCTGTCAAAACAACAACACTGCTCAGTTTTTTGGCTGCCACACACCCATCCCCAATATTCTCCCTCTTTCTGGAATGGAGTGACACACTCTGGGGTGTGGGAGGAGCCACCTCATGGTGTATCCAGGGTGGTATCCAATTGCACCATGGAGCACTCCTGTATCATCGATTTTGGCAGCAACTGTAGTGGCTCCAGGAATGATGGTGGTGGCCCAGAACTACAGTGGTGATTCTTGATAATTATTAATGGTGGTGATGATGCAACCACTGGTGGGAGTGTGGTGAATTTTATCCATAGTAAGGGAGTCCTTGCCAAGTCCTGCCTTCTTAAAAAAGAAAACAGCAAGAAGGAAACACACTCAACAACAACAAAAATTTAATCAGTCGTCTCCTTTTATTTAATTAAAGTTAAGTACATTTGCATGTTGTGGAAACCTTAATATAAGGTGCTTTTTTTTAAAAAAAAGTTGAGATCACAAGACAATGTACAATTTAATAAACACAATATTGCCAGTTGATTCTTTAAATCCTCCCATTTCCTATTATATTAACAAACTGCAACAGAAGAAAGTAAACAAGTTCACCTGTTCAGGCAATTAAAGAGCACATCTGCTTTTCATGAGTTACACAGGAAGGGAGGAGAAAAACCTTCTCACAGTGCATGATTTCAGTACAGTGATATGAATCTGCAGGTTGCCATAACTCAATATTGATAAAAGTTTAGAGAAAAAAACAAATCTGCAAGAGCCTTTACTAAAATGTGCAGGTCAGCTCTCCCTGCTGAGATCCTTCTGCCTGGGACATCAAGACATTTATACATATAAAAATAAATGTCATTATCCCTGTTGCGCTCTTGCAGAAAAGTGTGCCACAATGAAGGAGATGATTTTATCCAGACCGTTCAAAAAGAGACAGAAATAAAGCCTGGTACCTAGACTGCTATACCTGCCAAGTAGATTAAGAGGCAACGGGAGCCAACCCTACTCTGTTATTCCCACGGTCAAAGACAGAGTAGTACTGGCCAATAAAAACATCCCCTAGAATCCAGAGTGGCCCAGATGTCGTTTGCATGTCCAGGCCCTGGAAGCCGCTGGTGCAAAGTTGCATCCCATCACTGGAGTCCTAATGAGAAGAGGAATTGTAGATGTGAAAGCAACTGATACTAACTTGCATGAGAACAATCTGTGCTCAGTTCAGCGTACCAGCATTTTACACAAGAAGAGTTTCATGCAGAGAGAAATGAAAATGCTATTCTGCAGCTGTCAATACAAATAGATATTTTAAAACACAAATGAAGTGAAGCACTGAGAGCATTCTTTAAAAGTCATGTGGCATCCCTCCATCCCCAAAGGATGCTGATGGCCAACCTCGTATTTTGATGGTAGTGCTTGGCTACATTCCCAGCCAGGGAGATACACAGGGTAACCCCTCCTCCCACTCAAAGTAATTAATTCAGAATAATTACCATCTCAATCTTTTTAGGCACTATCACTGATTCCATCCACATTTCATAAAGTGGAGGTGCCTATTTGTGCCCCCCCCCCCAGAGCCTAAATAATGATGGGGCAGAAAGGAGGAGGAGGTCTGGACCAACTTCGCAGACCTTTTAACCCTTGTAATAAGACATATATATGGATGTCAGAACGATTACTATAAGGAGCAAAGATAACATGATAAGACTTTCCTTCAAAGTGTAACAAAGAAGTCTAATTAAAGGCCAGAAACAAAGGGGCCTCTTTTATCTAGGGAAAAACTAGAAACATTTTAAAAGAAGATGGGAAGAGAAATTGAAACAAACACTTAAATTATTTTCCTTACACCTGCTTTGCTAGCCTCTACATGAGCAGGGTCCTAAAGACTCTACATACCTATGCACAGTTCTCACAATGTCAGGGACCTGAAAGATTTGCATAATATTTGCATATGCTGATCTATAGCTACACCTTAGAAACAATTCCTGTATTTTCCTGAAATTCCCATTCCCAATCTATTTCACCAACGATGAGCTGGTGTTCTGCAAGACGGCACAGTGTGCTCTCCAGGTCTTAAGTGTTTCTGCTCTCCCTTTATAGGGCTCTTTCTATTTAAAGTGGGATTGGTGTGGCTTGGACAGCCATTCGAACAAAAGGCCATCCTCTGGGAGCTCTTTACTAACCGAATATAGGAAGAAGTTCTCAGTTCATCAAACTGTAGGTTGGAGTTTGTTTCATTCCTTGTATATTTTACTAAATCATTTATATCCTCTTTATCTGCTTTAGACAGGTTGAGGGGAAATAAGCTACAAATGCTTTCCTTTTGGCTTTCCCAAGTCTTTTCATCAGCAAGGAAATTTTCCTTTTGTTTGCCAAAATAATCTGTAGATAGCTAGCTTCCTCCAAATTAAATACACCTGTCCACCTGCATCCTTTTGTAAGCAAGAAGGATCCTTTGTGAATTGTGTACGTGCACATACCTACATGCTCTAAATTATGTTTCCTACTATAATACCTTCAAATTTCTACTTGACCCATAACCAAGGAGGCACTGTTGACATGGACTGGGGAAATCTGCATTTTTCCAATTCTGTAACTGTTTTCTGTTTTGACATACGAATTAAGAGTGTAAACCATAGGTCTCTTTATATGATCCACACTATATGGCTCTAAGGATTTGCTTCTAGTTTTGATCTCTGTACCGCATAATCTCTGGTAGACATTTCCAAATCTGGGCTGCTGAACAACAGCCAAGCTCCTTAACATGGAAACAATTATTCATTAAACAGAAACTGATCTCATGCCTCCTTACCCCCACACAGAGTTAAAGATAGCTATTGCCAAATTTGTAACCCACACATCACCACAAACGACATGTGTTTTATAGACAAGGAACTGAGAGACAGTACATACCGCGACGGTGTAAGCCTCTGGGGTAAGAGTGTAAGGGATTCCATTGATTGTGAAAGTAACAGAAGGCATCACATTCAGGTTGTTGCATTCTACAGCATACTGTGGACCAACCGACACAGTTTTGCAATGAGAATAATAGATTCTACCACTATCACCATCACCATCACCACCACAACCCTGTTCAAAGCAATGCACCCTAACTCATGTGATCGTGACTGTTCCATAACTAAGGTGGAACACCTCAAGGTACCAAAATTTAGAAGATGTGGAAGTCTAGAGGTGAATCTTCTGATGAATATCAGGAAAATAAATGGAATTCTTTCTGGCCTTTCACTTTCCTTTTTAAAAAAAAACCATAAACATTCTTCTTTCTTTCTTTCTTTCTTTTTTTTGAGGGAATCACCACCTTTTCTTCTTCCCTTTTCTTGGGCTCTTGCCCATGCCTCAGGAAGGAGTGGGTGAGAGACAATGCCAACTGCCCCCCAATGCCAAAAAACTAGGTCTCTGCCTCCTTTCTCCGTATTTCTCAGATAGATAACATTTGGAAGCAATGCCTCAAGCATGCTTTTAGAATGCTGCAAGAGAAAGCAGTTTAAAAGTGGTAATTGGGAGTAGAAAAACAATCCATTAGGTAAAGGGTTAAGTACACCTTCTCCTTCTCTCTCTATCTCTGTTGTATATTTTCTCCCACTACCGCCTTCTGGTTAAAACATAGTGACTCTTCATTTAACAAGAAAGAAAGAAAGAAAAAGAAAGAAAGAAAGAAAGAAAGAAAGAAAGAAAGAAAGAAAGAAAGAAAGAAAGAAAGAAAGCAAGCTGGCACAAAATATAGCATAACTAAGAGTGAAAAGACAAAAGCATAAAGCTTGTTTTATCTGATGGGCATTCTGAGGAAAGACCTACCTCTCCATCCACAGGTTCAGCCCCAATTAGATTTTGCATTTGCTTTATGTCCTCAGAAGGACCTGTGATGAGAGAGGTTCCTGTGTCCACTATAGCCTGGCATCCTTCTGCACAGAATTCAATTGTCCCACCAACCTGGATACTGAAGAGAAAGAAAATGAAATAAATCTGGAATTCAGGGGCATCTTGCTTCTCTAGAAGGAAGGCTATCTGTCCCTTCTAGTTTGTTATGGCCTTTCTTCTTAAAAAGGACCCAACGTCTTCTGATTCTTTAGGAGCATAGAAAGGGACATTGTGCACAGTCAGACCATGTGTACACACAGCCAGGTTTTGCCAACAGTGATTGGCAGCAGCTCTTCCCCATGACCATTTCCTAGCCCTAAGGTGCCAGCGTTTGAACCAGGGACTTCTGATGTGTGGATTTGTATTTTAGATTGCAACACCCAAAATTCCCCAGGGAGCATAATCCACACAGACAGATCTGCACACCACTAGCAGATTCTTCCACTGAATTGTAGCCCCACCTTTTGGAGCAGTATTTATGCCTGAGCACAGCTTTAAAGACTAATCATTTTACTTAGAGTTCCAAAGCCTTAAAAGTAGTTAGCTGGCATTATGGGCACCATTTAAAAAAGTAACTCTTTGTTTTATTATTTTTCAAAATAGCTGACATAGTTCCTTTTGGTTGTTTTTATAAATTTGAAGGGGACAAACTGCTAGCTTGTAATACAAAACACACTGTCCTGTCTTCTTGTCCCATGACTTCAACATACGCAAGAGAGCATGAGACAGCAGAAGAAGACACAACATGAGCCAGCACTGTAGCCATGTGTAATTTTTTTTTTACTCTTCAGGAAGCCATACTTCTGATACTATAAAAGTCACTAAAAATGTAGGCTATGACTACACAATCCAATACCGCAGGCTTTGCTGCAGTTACAGTACGGGTCAATTTGAAGGTGTGTGTTTTTTCTAATCACACAATGTTTCAAATTGGTCTGACTCTTTTTGCTCCCAATGTGGCTTTTTTCCTCTGCTCCTGGGGGCTTCTACTTTTATCAAGTTGGAATAATTTGAATTGACTCTTTCCCCATGTGATCACTTGATTTGTTCTTAAACAGATGGGGGGGCGTGTCTATAGGTGGTGTTTTGGTAAGGTAGGCAGTTGGAGCATGAAGTTCAGGACCATGGGAATACCTGCCCCTGCATTCCTTCCCCCCTCCAGCCATCTTCTAATTTTTTAAAAAAAATTATATATGAGGTAAGCACTAGATCACCTTATCACCATATCACTAGAAACAACCCAGATGAAATAAAAGACATTCTTGTGATATGTGGTATTTCTGTACACATTAAGAAAGACTTTGGAATGCTGCTACCTTTTCTGGAACCCTGTACAGCTCTTTCAAAACCAAGCAGCTTGACAGTGAACTATAAAAGGATTGGCAGAGGTGGGACCAGAAGGAGGAAGGAAGTGGGGGGGGGGGAAGACTATCAGCTGAAATGTGAATCACATCACATCGAGTGTGAACAATGAACTCTCACATCAATTTGCAGGCCCTGTGTGATCACAGACTGTGAATTCAGCTGTAATATAGGCTGCAAATCAAATTGCCAGTATAGTCGGAGCCTTACTTATATTACAAAAAGAGTGAAGACAGTAACTCCTTGTGGAACTACAGTTATAACATAACATTGGCCAGGATCCTACTGGTGTTCATGTAGAAGTTGCATAAACTACTGTGGCTAACTGGCAGGGTGCCTGGGCATGTCTCACTCATGTGCTTGCACACACCGAGTTGTGCAGCTGAGATGCATCCAGCACATTTTCAATTAGCCATGATTAAGTTATACATACCTTAGTGATCACCAATAGTGTCCTGGCCTCAGTTATATTTTCAATACTGAAAAAAGGAATTAATTACAAGTAATTTCTTGCTTCCAGTTTTGATGGTTGATGGAATTCAAAAGATTTGTAAGGGTTGATGCTACTTCAAATGCATCTTTGAAAGGAGAAAGAATTTAGCCTTTTCTCTTGCTCTGCTATCCTGCTGAGAATCATTCCCCTGAAGCTATTCCCCTATTTACTGTTGTAGTACTTGAGGAAAGAATGACAAAGAGCAACTTCAGGTGAATTTCAGGAGGAAAAAGTTTAAACCTCCCTTCATATTACAGACCTAATCTGGACTGAGGATGGCAGTGCTGGTGGTAGTGGCAATATATGTGTGGGAGTGTGATAGTAGTACTAATACATGAGGGATTTGAAGCATAAGCTTAAAAATACATTTCAAGTAACATTTTTGACACTGAAATGTCTTTGTCACTATTGGTACCAGTTTAAGCCTTGCATCATCTGGACAGCAGGAAAAACACTGGCACCATCAATGTACACTCAAATGCATACTGAGGAATAAATGCACCATCTGGATGGGCCCACAGTTATCTTGCATAGAAGTGAAATTATTATTTATTTGTTACAATAATGTTGTAACTAATAAATTATATTAATTATACCTTAATATTTTTTTTAAAAATTGCAAGTAGCTCACTATTCAGAATGAGTTGTTTCAAGCTCCAGACTGAAGTGCCCGATTTGCTTCATCATATTCAGGAAAATAAACAACTGATTTTTATTGCTACATCTTGTCCCCAAACATTCCTGACTTTATCTTGATTGTTATTCCAGACAGTCTACTCAAACAAAACATTTACTTATCCAGTAGGATCTGCCAATATCCCTGTTTAGTGACTGGAATCCAGTTGAGTTTACCACTGAAATGGGAAGGATCAAAGCCACCAAAAACCAGTTCCCCTCCTACAGAAGAATCTGGGTTCCTGGAGAGAGAAAGAAGGACAGATAAAATTTAATACGGCCTTACCCCCCCCCCCCCCCATAATTCTGCTTACTCTGCCCAGGTTTCTAAACTAGAAAATTATCTATTACCCAATGAACTGGAACACTATTTGCTGAATATTATTTACTAATAGAATAAATAATTAAGAACTAGAACATTATTTACTAACTATTGAACTAGAGTATTATTGTGGAATATTATTTACCTGGCACTGCAGTCCAGATTTTTAGATTTTCTGCAGTCTACATCCTTTCACTGGCCCAATTCCAGATTACTGATATTATCTCAGCCAGCTCAATATATTTTATTCCCTGAGACAAAGAACAAAGGACAGAGCCTCATGGTGCAGTGGTTAAACTGCAGTACTCCAGTCAAGCCTCAGCTCACAACCTCTTCCATTTGAGGTACTCTGGCTGAGGGAGTGTACCCATTTTATTTGAAGGCAGCGGGATAACTAAGGGGTTCCAGGTCAGGCTGCATGGGTCACAGATCTTCTAATATCTTCTTGCCATGTCTCAGCATTTGCCATCTGAAGCAACTGCCTTATCCCGCCGAATGGCAGAGCCAGACATAGGTATTCTTTAGTTTCCCATGTAAAAAACTGGGAGAGGCAACCTTCTATAAGTTGGGAAAAATAGGGAGAATTTCTGGATACATTCCACATTGCACACCAAACAATGGAGAAATAATATCTGTAACTTGGTTTCCTTTCAACTTTTGTCTTGACCAAAACCTAAATCCAGCAGGTTTTGGCCAAGGCAATGCAGATTACTCAACATGGAAATGTTTATCTACCTTTGGTCTAAAGATATCTGTCTTTTATATAACCCCCTGAGGACCTGTTTTTGATCTCAGCTTTCATTGTTGTTATGCGCTGTCAAGTTGGTTCTGCCTTACAGCAACCCTACTAAGATTTTTGAGACATGTGAGATATTTAAGGAACAGATTATTATTGCCACCCTGATTTTCCACAGGTGAGTAGGGATTTGAATCCCAGGACTTCTGATGACCAGTCCAATATATTATTATACTATACTGACTCTCCAACTAGTTTTACTTAAAACGGGCATTCGCCTTGAAGGAAGAGCCAGGAATTGACCTAAGGTCATTGGCTTTCCAATGAAATGCTCATACCTGCTCAAATAAACAGAAAATATTGGTAGTTCCACCAGGTTTTGGGCTATCATGTTGTCAAACACTGGGGTGACTCCATCTACTGCCAGGGATGGGTAGGCCAAGCCAAGGATCCCATCAAATTCAGAATCTAGAAAAGTGCTTCCAGGTTCAGAGGTGCTCTCTGCAAACTGCTGATTGGCTATAGTCAGTCCTTCAACCTGGAAGGCATAAATCATTCCTGTTAGTTCTCATCTTACAGTCCTATAAGTAAACAGTTATAATGGCACTCCAGGGGAGATTATTTGGCAAAAAGAAAGCAAGAGCTGGCAGGGCTGGAGAGCTGGCATTTCTTTATAACAAGAGTGATAACATATGTAACTCCCTTCAAGCTCCCTCCTTCTTTCTGATCTCACAGTATTTGATGTCAATCCTCATAGTAGTTGAGAAAAGAAGGAATGCATTTTTCAGCAACAATATATTGTTATTAGCTTTTGTTTTAATTCTAAGTATTCTGGAATGTTTGAATTTCCAATGATCAATTGAGATCCATTTGTCTTCCAGAAGACCTGCCCTTGGTAGAAATCAAAAGTTCCAGAATGAAAAGGAACTATTCTTTCTCCTTGGAACCCCTCTATGCACCCTCACAGCCTGCTCTGGAGGAGTGGGAGATACTTCAGAGCAACTTGGAGGCAGAGAGAAATGTAAGGAAAAGAGAACAGGTGAACTGAAATTGAATTTCACCCAGAATTCTTCTGCTGCTTTGAGGAAAGATACAGGCACATCCAGAGGAGGAATGTGAAAATATTTACATAGAACAGAGATGGGCAAAATGTATATGTGACCTCCAGGGTCTTTTTCATGTACGTCAGATACCTCAGACACTCTCCTGAATAAAAGTTATTTTCCATTCCTGGAAATCTCCGGAAGTGTAAATCGTACATTGTAACAACGCATAGACCTTCTGGACCTTGTTTGTTTCTACGCAGACAAAACCATTTAAATTTTTTCCTTAAAAACACAACCAAAGTTGTTGTCTCCCACAATGGGCCGTGGAGAAGAAAAATTGGCCCCTGGACTTACAGAATTTGCCCCCCTGCTACAAAATCTGGGATATCTCTCTGATAATGAGTGTTAACTTCTATGGAGGGAACACATATCTAGGCAACAGGAGAACATCTTAAGATCCAGTTCTTTCAGAAAATAATCACTTCCTTCAAACATCTTCCGCTATTTCAAGTGAATGGGTACTTTGAAGCCAGTGCAGGATGTACATTTGGAACATATAGAGAAAAGTGGGTGGTGTTCCTATGCTCCTCAAAATTGTACATGTTGGGTCCCTGCTGCCCAGATAGCATTTTCCACTCTCAAAGCAAACAGGTTTAAACAGAAATAATGAAAAAAATATATGTATTTTTAAGTTGCACAAGGGCTTTCCACTTACAATTACTTGATCCATTCCAATTATTCCTGTCAAGCTGCCAGTGCCATACTGGATGGAAAAAGCAGTTCCCACTTCCGTGTAGGTGCTGGATTGTGATGGGTGGAATCTAGAATGGGCCGCTGTAGGTTAAAACATTGAGGAAGGAGGAGGGGGAGAGGAGGGGGAGAAGGAGAGAAGGAGGACAGAGTGAATTAAATGTGACACTCCCTAACTGATGTATGAGCAGTCAGGGCCACCTGTGGCAGCTGCCTCAGGCAGCAGACCCTGGGAGGCAGAAATAGCAGTTTCGTGTTTCATCATTTTTAGTGTCCCGATTATCCCATTCTGTTGCCCAGAGCTATGCACTGCCTAAACTGACCTGCTGCCCTTAGGTATGATGGGGAATACTATCTCATCAGCAATATTTAATGAGAGTTCAGCAGGCAGTTCAGTAGAACTAAACCATCCTGCCCCTTGCTTCAGGCATCAAAATTTCTTGGCCTATGTACAACATACAGAACTCTGGCATGTCCTCTTGCAGCCCGGCCCTATGAACATTTATTCTCAAAATATGGGCTTGACTACACTGGTCATTTGGGAGGAGGCTGGTGGCAGTGCAATATGCCCTTTTGTGCAATCCTCACATCCAAATGGCATATCAGAACTCAAGTGGCACTATTAGGTCCGTTTTTTTCCATTTTGAATTTCCAATATCGTGAAGTGAACCACTTCAAGATATGAGGAAATTGAACACTTCCTCTGCTTCTCGGGGCGGGGGGGGGGGCAGAGGAAGTGAAATTTCTTTTAAGACTCTGCTAGACTATCACTGAGGCACTGTATCACTTGAACACAAAGAAAAAGTAATATTTTTTTTTTTTTTGGTTACTTTCAAAGGACTGGTTGAGAAACACAGATTTGGCTGCAGGCAATTTCTTGACTGGTTCTTAAAGGAACACTCTGGGAATGATTTGGTTCACTCCAGCAATTATGCTGTGTGTAGTTGCTGGAAAAAGGAACAAACCAACCCATTCCTGCAGCAGACCAAACAGTGGGCTTTATGCCTATTCGATAGCACCTAAATATGTCAAGTTCAGTTTGGCTTAGTCTAAAGTCACCACACCCTAAACTACAGGGTGAACCCGTGCCAGAGCTTGGAACATCAGGTTGAAAATTAACCAGTTACTATTAAACATTAGAAAGCCATTGCTATTAATAATTAAACAATTGTTTCTAGCTGGCTATTTCACACATGGATGTTATGAGTCACCAAGCAATGAAAATGCATGTGTGAACTTGCCCTCCCTCTCTGTTTAATGTAATGTTCAGCTGTAACATATATCTTCTTGTTCACTACATAGCCGGATCCTATGTACTGTACATTGTTTTACTTTGAACTAAGTTGCACTGTATAAAGTGGGGCTTAATCCTAAGTGAGCTTTTCTAGAATTGTAGTCTTAGGCTGAAATACTGTGTGTTGTTACCTGGGAGTCCCATGGAACACAGTGAGACTTACTTCTGAGTAAACCATGCACAAGATGGCACTGTAGGAACATTTCATCCAAGGCTTCTTTTATCAAATCATTTACAATGAAAATCATCCCCAAATGCTTTTTCCTCTATCAGCTTTGCATGGCGAATCTATTTTTAGACTAGATTATTATTTCATCATTTTTCATTGTAAATGTGCCCCCATGTGGTGAGACCGATATCACATCTTGAAAATGAAAAATCAGATAAGCATGAGATTGACTTTGCTACTAATACTTCTTTCTAGCCAATCCTCATTTTCTCTTTATATTATGAATGTACCGGTTATATTCCCTTTTGCCCTAGTTGCTGGGTATTGATGATTTGCAAGCGACTTCTGATCACGAGAAAGTAATTTGCAAAAAGTTGAGGAAGAAATAATTGAGTTCTATTTTACAGGTGAAGTAAGAGTAAGATTTATACTACAGCCATATATGGAGATGACATCAATGTGTTTCACATGGTAGATATGCTATGGGATGACCCAGCTGCATTTCTCTCTCACCATGGAAATTAAGCCTCTGTAAGAAGCCATTCGCTAAGGCAGAGGTTGGACACGTTACTTTTTGAACTACATTTCCCAAGATTCCTATAGCCACTGTATAATTTTGGGAACCCACCATGGAATTCTGGGAATCCATTTTGGAACCACAGTGGAATTCTGGGAGCCTCAGCCACAAATACTTTCAAAATGTCAAATCAGACACTATAATCAGCATGTCACACAAAGTTCTCTCAACTTCATGTCTGAGCAACTGGAACTCAAATTAAACTAGTGCTTAACTTCTGGCAATGAATCACAAGATAAAGGAATCTAAGTTTACAAGTGTTGGTAGATCAGAAAAACCTATGATCTGATTGTTTCTGACACTGGAGGAATTCTTATAAGGACCTTATGTGGCATCTACTTCAGCTCAGATGAGCCTCTGTCCTAAATGTTTTCCACCTTACTAATGACTGTACACTTTACATGGAACAAATGTTCACCAACACCCCATCCCTCTTTTCCCCCATCCTCACAATGATCCATACCACAAGCTTTGCTGGCGCAGTATACTGATGGTACCCATAGGTTGGAGGAGCCAGTATCAAAGAGTACTGTGAAATTCTGTGGTGGATTCCCAATAGAGATTTGTCCAAAATATTCCACCTAACAGAAAATGAAACCAAAGTTGATTATACATTATAGCATATGGAAGGAAGGAAAGGACTCTTCAGAAGCCTGAATGGAAATCTCACCAGGTTCAGTCTTCATCAGACATAATATATGTAGTACGGGAGTACCTTTACTGGCCATGTCCAATATGCTTTTGATTAAAATGGTTATCTCTATTTATCTTTTTATTTGATTATTTTCTTTTGTAGTTTTCTGCCACAAGTGAGACTCAAGGGAGCTTGCAAATGAATAGAACTACTGCAGTTAAAGCATAACATGAACATTATGTGACTGAAAGCCTAAAAATATTAAAAGATACTCGAAAACACACCAATAGAAGAAAACACAGGACTTCGTCATTGTGAGGTTTATGATTTGATTATAGCTGCATGATAGAGAAGCGATGTTATTGTGCAGCAGAGCAAATCAACATTCTACAAGGCAATTTTAAAAATGGGGGCAGCCCAAACAAAAAAAATTATAGCTTTAAAAAAACTGCACTTTGGGTCAACACTAAATTTGGTAAGGCATATTCAAACTATTTCTGCATCACAAAAGCACAGAGCAGTTGTGTTTGCCACTGCCCTGAATGCTTTCAGTAAATATTCTCTCAGGATTTCTGAGATCAGGCTCTTGACACAAGTTTTCAAAGGAGAAATCAGCTCCAAGTCAGGGGCAATCTGAACTTTTGAACCTGTCACTCAGGATCCAGTTGAACTTTCCCTCCTGGCCAAACAGGATTTGTGCTTGCAAAGGTATTCTGTGTCTGGTTGCAAAAATATTTTAAAATATATTTGAAAAAGAATAGAGAACAAATATTCAGAAGCTCACTCATTTCAGCTGTGAAATTACCGGTTTTCTTATTTGTTAAGGTTTTTTTTTTTTTTTTTTTTTGCTTTGTAGCTGGGGAGTCTTACTCAGTGTTAGCAGAGCTTTCGTGCTTATACCCTGTCAAAATCTCAACTACTCCACCTTTCTTGTCACTATGCAACTGTTTAGTAACAAAGAAAAAAAAATCTCCAGAGATGTTATGTGACATCAAATCTCATCAAATGATAATTAATTTGTGTTTGGGTGAGAAGTGGTTTACTCATTAATCCCAGTCATCTTCTGGGATTTTCGCTTGCTTGGTGTCACATTGTGAATGGTAGTGAGCACAAAAGGCTATCCTTTAGACCATCTTGACTGCTGCAATTGGCATTGTCAACATTCAGGCTGCCCTTTGCAATATAAAGGTTAGCATTGTTTTTCCTGCTGGCAATGTGGGCACAATATTGTGCAGCAATATCAGGCCATTTCCTGGAATTTTGAATCGTGTAGACAGAAGCATAGTATCACATTCATACACCAGGGTTCTTTAAAGAACTGAATATGGGGCAGTGCTTGATCAGACCTGTGGTACTGGACTTTCTGATGTGTGGCAATGGATTCACAGGGGCTAAATTGTTAGGATCATAACTTGCATACAGTGCTATTATTCTCTCACAGTATTGTAGAAGCTCCATTTTTATCCCTGGCAATACTTTCATTTGCAGAACTCATCGAGCCAGGCATTCCACAAGCTGCTGAACAGCTCATTATGACTTCATTAGGCTACAGATCCCTTGCACTAGTCATTCTGGGCATACCTCTAGTAAAGCTGCAGTAGCAGAACAACAACACTTTTGTACTTTTTCTGTTAGCTTGTCATTGGATGCCATATTCTCTCTTGACCTATGCTTAACTTATATACTAGTAAATACATCCAAATATTACATAAACACAATTTTCTTCTGATCTCTGTTTGAGAGTGTGCATTTGCTTCAAGAAGTGAAGAGTACATTGCTGTATAATTGCTCTCTTTCCCATACTCTCTTTTGTTCTTACCAACCCCTTGCTTTGGCTCCTAACTTACATCAAAATAGTTGAGGAGTGGCTCACTGGTATCCTTGAAAGCTGAGCATTCCTGGGTGTATTGGATCATGTCCAGCTTGTGGCTCTTCCAAAACTGAGAAAGCTGTCCACGTTCTCTCAAAGTTTTCCGCAAAGATTTGTGTTTTTTCAGAGCAACTCTAAGAGCAAGACAGGGAATCTATATAACGAATGCTATGTGATAAACAAAGACTTAAAAACTCATTTTCACAAAATACTGCTAAGCAGCCAGCAGTTCATACTCTCTATGAGCTGCTCATGTTTTGAGACTTCGGTCCATGGTACACACTCTGTGATCAAGTTATTATGTTAGGAATTGGAATCTATTTTTTGCCACCATTAGATATTTATCATGCAATATCGAAATCCAGTCTGCCAAAGCGGCAAAGACATCCTTTATGATTTATAAAACAACTTCTAACACTCCATTATCAACAAGTGTGTTTGGTGGGGACACTGCTCCCAGACTCTGAAACTCCCTCCTACAGGAAGCCAAGCTAGCCCCCTCTTTGCTTTTCTTCTGCAAGCAGATGAAAACCTTTTTTCTTTAGGCAGGCTTTCCGGTAGAGCGGTGTTTCTCAATCTCTTTTGAGTCACGGCCACCTTTTATAATCACCAAGTAACCTGCGACCCATCACCATATTTGCATAAATTGACCCCTGAATCACTTGGGTGTCAAGCCAATTCAGCAACACGCCACTTACAACAACAACAATTTTAATGCAGGTTTCACCTCCCCCCACCCCCCATGGAACAGAAGAAAGGAGGGGACACAGAGGGGAATATTCTTTGGGCTTATTTTGTTATTATTTTTTCTTTCCCTTGAAAGAGACGACTGAGCTAAATAGGGTTGGTTCCATGCACCCCAATCACCCCAATTGCATGTAGATGCAAGGATCACACGAAATGGCATACCGCACCTCAAAGCGACCCTGTTCAGCCTAATGCAGCCCAGAACACGTTGACTGCCTAGTCGCACCCTCACTTACCTTTGCAATCCATTGGCCAGCCAAATGCAAAGCATTACAAGAATCAGCAGCTTCATTCTGGCAGCCCTATAGTTTCCTTGACTCCTAACTCGTGAACAAAAGCTGTGTTCTTATACCCACATGCCCAACCCAGCCACTGTGATAAAAAAATAAAGATAAAAACATACGGTAAGAAAGCCACACCATTTAATGTCAATATAGCGCCCATGAAATAGAAATCAATCCCTCTGCATGTGCTTCATTCCAGTGGCCACAGATTAGGATTTTAGTTATTTTCCTTTCCTTTTTATTTTGAAGCAGAAAAAAATTGAAAGAACTGTAGGACTTTGTTAAAAGTATGTACAGAATCAGATTTAGACACAAAAACTATGAATCCTATGTGATGTGGTTTGTACAAGACTCATTTGTTGCCTAATAGTCATATGGAGTTTCTGGAATACAATATGTGTGAATCAACAGGTTGTGTTTATGGTACAACAGATTGATTGATTGATTGATTGATTGATTGACTGAGTGAGTGATAAAACCATGTGTGAGTACATTGTCTTTCCAACAAGCTATTATTCTAAAATAAATACATGTGAAAGGAATAGGGCCCATTTGGAATGAAGACTGTATAACTCCTTGTGGGGGAAAAAGCCTTTACATATCTTAATAAAAGAAAAAGTATAATTGGTATTTTTGCTATCAGAGTATGGTGTGCTACTGCTGAGTGTGTGAATATCAAAGAGGAGCAAGTACTCAAGAGACTCATAATAGAATAAAAAAATATAACACTTAGGGTTACCACTCCAAGAAATGCTTTCAGAGATAGTGTTGCAGAAAGATCTGTACACCTGGTTACAGAAATCTCTAAAGCTGACTTCTCTATGTGGAGCTCTCCTTGGTCATTATGGAAAGTTATGTGTATCTGCCTCTCTCTCCCAGAGTCCCTAATCCTTTAGTCTCGCAGAACCCCTAATCCATGTGTGTTGTGCATGTTCAGGCTACACATGGGCACTTACGCTTTAAAAAACAACGACAGCTGGAACCTAATTTTTACATCACCGTTTACTCTCTTTATGTTCTTTACTGTTTCACTTTCTTACCATCAATACTTCTAATACCCTTTGTTTCCTGGTAATGTGTCACAGCCTGAGAAAAATATTTCAGTTGAGCCCAATATCTGAACAGTGGAGTGCAATAGATGATGTGCAAGAGAAAGCTATATGACAACATCTTTCTGATGGGGGCAGGGGTCTGGAAAAGGCTTTTCTGAAATCTTGGAGGGAGCAACTTTCTAAAAGTAGAAATCAGAGTATAGAATAAGTTGCCATTAAAGACAGAGGACATTTCCTATACAGATCCAGATCAGCTGTCTACCTGGCTCAGTACTGTCTCTGTTGAGTAGCTATAGCTCATGGACGTTTCAGAACTGTAGGTGAAACAGCTTTCCTGGCTGCAAACCAGAGGGAACATGACTTTGGTTTATCAACTGCAGAACGCCTAACAAGGACTCCTTTGAAGGTATCAATGGCAGAAAGTGGCTGAATCCTTGGATTCAGGGAAGATCATCCAAGAGAAGTGACTAGCAGAAAATTCAAGGCCTACGAAAGAAGGTACCTCATGGGTCTGTGTCTGAATAACAAACTACATGAAAACATTGGGTCTCTATGTTGTTTTATTTAATAAGATGATTTTTAGAGACTGGTAGCTTTAATACAATGATTCTTTAATGGATTGATATTATTGAGAACATTGCATTAGTAAAAAAGATCTTTTTCCCCAGAATATTTTTCTGTTCTGACCACAGCTTCTATGATTCTTCTTTTCTTAAAAACAGCACATCACTGGGCATCTTAGTGTCACCATTATCAGAAAACAAGATACCAAAGGAAGTTCTGAGGCTACACAGGAAGAGGTACAGCTGATAACAAAGAACGAGATGAGAAACAGTAGTGGAGTGAGGCCTTTACTCTAATGACTGCTGTCATAGCCCTGACTGAGATGGTTGTTGAAAGCTTTGTAAACCATGGTTTATGGAGCTGGAAAGAATTGCCAAACATTCCTTCTTCATCTCTTCCCTCCAGAGTTCAGAAGAATTAATTTTTTTTACTCTAATTCTCTGAATTCCCAAACCAACATAATTATGGCCATTCTGGGAACTTCAGAAAGAGAATGTAAAATTTCCAAGCTTTGCTCCTCTTCCTCCATCATGCACTGACTTGGTCACAAATATCCTGGTTTGTATGAGAAACTCTGGAACTAGAAAAATAAACCAGGATGTAATTATCCAGAAAGAAAGATAGTTTGGACTTGTTCAGCTGTAGCCTGCATACAGAAAAGGGTGTGTGTGTTTTTCAATGAAACAGTAGCAGCCCTTTTTTGGAGACACATTTAGAAGTTCTGGACAGAATGAACAGGTTGGAATGAAAGCAGCCAAAGGTGTTAGTTAAGCTCATTTGTCAGTCAGAACATCGATTGGTTTAGCATCCTAAGAACACTACAGGCAAAGGAAATAAAACAGCCAGGTACTAAAGATCCTATGTGGAGCAGCCAATACAACCAGGAACTTCTAGTTTGGGTTGGGAGGGCACGTCTATGATGAGGGCATGTTTCAAAATTCTATTGTGTCTCATTGACCAAGTGACATTATACAGAAGGAACTGTGTTGTAATCTAAAGGACATTAAATTAAACGTATATCATTCCCAGAGCTTGGAAAAGTTGTGTTTTTTTGGACTAGAACTGTCAGAAGTTATTCTCTGATCCATCAATTGGCCATGTTAGGTGGATATGTCTGGGAACTGAAATCCAAAAAAAGTTTCAGGCTTTGCTTATCCCCACTAGTCATACTTGATAAACTTTCAGCTCAAGAGCCAGACAAGTATCTTGAGGGTGCACCTCTCAAAGCAAGCAGGGCACTCCCCTTCTGGCATGTGGCCCTCAATGTGATTGCTCAGACATCATTCACTCACCCATAGTAATTACACACAGCCCTCCCCACAGCTTCAGTGAAGCTGGCACCAACAGAGACCTCCAACACGTATGTGAGTAGTGGTGGAGGTTAGGTCTTCTCATCCCAGACATACCCCCATATCTCCTTTCCCCTATTTTTCAAGTGGGGCTTGGCAGCAAAGTGGGAAAGTCTCTTTGCAAAGTGGGAAATAATTATGTGTTGTCCAGTCGATTCTGATTTATTATTCTATTCCCAAGAATTTCTGGGTGTACAGTTCTCAGAAACAGTTTACCAGTCCCTTTTTCTGAGGGTGCTCTGGAACCAAATCACATCAGCCACACACCCTCCAGGTAATCTTGGCTGTGCCCTCTCCTGGGAGGTACAAGGGGGATTCCAACTCCCAGCCCCTGGCTCTGCAGTCAGATGCTCAAATGCCCGGTGCTACAGAGGAAGAAGAACCTCTTAACTCTGGAGATCAGAGATAGCAGGGTTGGCCAGAGGCGATATCTGGCCCATGAGTCAGAAGTTCCCTTCCCTCAGTCTCCACCCTTCCATTTTTGCCTTGGCTGTGAGAAACCTGACTGCAGGCCCATATTTCTTCTCACAGAACTATGCATCTCTCTCTTAATAAACCTGTTTTGCTAATACCTTCCTCTGGATGAAGCTAGATGTAGTAATTAAGTTCCAAGAGACACCACACCTTCCTCTGTTTCCAGTCATCAGCTACTAGTACTGCCCAGTCTATAAAAGCATTCAGATTTACTTCTACTGATTAAATAGTCTGTTCAACCTTTTAAATAAAGTGCATCCGTGACAAATATACACTTGTATACATTCAGAGAGAGAGAGATTGGTAAGGTACTTTATAGCCCTTTTTGCAGTATAAAATGCCATTTCTTTTGAGATAGAAGATCTTTACTAAGGTGTTTTTTAAAGGGGCAAGAGAGAGAGCTTTTGCTGGATCTCCCAGCAAGTGGCAGTTGATGGTTCAGATTGGACTATAGCAGTAGAGAGGAGGGTTTAATCCTTTCCCCCAGCACCATTGTCCTGATGCAAATGCCTTACTGCCACTGACCTCTTCCATGCTCACTCAAGCAGCTACTCTTCCATGTCCACTGGAGCCCATCCACTAAGACTGGACATAGTGGATAAGTTCCATTAGATCTACATCTCTAGCTATTACTTCACACACAGGATGTTTGCATTTTAAGACTATTTTCACTAGCTTCATATTTGGAATTGTCATGTTTTTTTAACAACAACAACAAAAGACCTTTTTCTTAAAATAATAATCTGGGTGTGGTTGATGAAGTGTATGCAAGAGCTTCCTTGTACTGGATTTTACCACAAAGACTAAACTCGGGGGGGGGGGGGAAGGCTCTCCCATGCAGTGCTTTAAAACAAAAGCTCAAAAAGTCACTTGTACAATATTATTATTGTAATTCCAAAGTTTCAGAGTGGTTGGTTAATGTCAATATTTTTGTGAAGTCAGTTACTTGTGCATACTATTTGATAAAACTCAGCATACACAAGATTTCTTTAAATACCAATATACATTGATATGACCCAGACATGACAAAACTGAACATAGACTTTGAGTCCAGAACAACTGCTAGGCCCAGGGGGAAACTACTTTTTCTTTCCCGTTTACTTTTGAAATGCTTTTCTTAGAACTGCCTTAAAAGAACATCACTATAGCTCAGCAATGTGGCAGCTATGTTACGTTCAGAAGGTCACAGTTTGATCTCCAGTATCACTAGTTTTTTAAAAGCAACCTTTTACTTTCCATTTTTCTCCAATACAACAAAACAGTTTATGTTATTTTAAAAAAAATGAGTGCTACAAATATTACAAAAGATACCCTCCTCTCACCCACTTTCTTATTGTCTCAGTGCTCATAACAAAGTCAGAGGCAGCTGCACAAATCACAGCATGGGACACCACTTGCACCCTGTGATATGCCCCCCTCCCCTTTTAGTCAGGTCATGTTTGTGTAACCATAGATGGCTTGCGATATCAGAGTGAGGCCATAGCCCATACATTTAAAGGTTAAAACACAAAAAGGAGTGATGTTATCCTTTTTTTGTAATATAATTACCAGGTATGTTATGATGACTTAGTTAGTCGGGAAAGGAATTAGGTAGAAGTAAGTAGCTATTTGTAATTACTTACTTCTCAGCTTTGTTTAAAACACTGGAAAAAAAAACTATGGATGAGAGTGAAATGATACATAGCAAGAAAACCAAATGCTTCTAGTGTCAGTTTCCATATCTCTTTCTCTAATCTAACTTCTTTATCTCATGTTAGCAGCTACACAAAACTGCTTATGATTGGTTTTTGAAAGGAGGGTCCTTACAATTTCCTCTTGCACATTTCCCCGTATTTTTTTTCCTTTGCATCACTATCAACTAGAACAGTAGCTTTCAGATTGCAATAAGGATAACTGCCACTTCAGAAAGATCCTTGAGGGAAATAGAATTAATTATGATGCAGCTTATAGGGAAACGCCTTCCGGAATGGAAGTTACCTAACTGAGTGGGTAAGTAAATGGTGGGTAAGTGATGGAGCGGAAAGGAAAGGAAATGGGTTTCTATTCAAATGTACTCTGCACCATTCGAGGTACTTTTTTCGATGTCTTGGACAGTAGTTGAAGCATATAGAAAACCCTTGCGAAATTGTTCCAGTTAGAGAACCTGTCTGGAATAATGGAGGACCTACACTGGGAAAGAGATAGTAACAGATCATCCTCCAACATTCTAATTTGAGGAAAAAGATAATGACAAGAAAGTCTCAGTGAGGGTAGCAGATACTGCTCACCAGGTGAACTACCAAACAGAAAAACATTGTTTATGAATCTGCAGTGAGCCCTGGATAGAGGACAATGAAACTGAATCAGATAAAATAAAATCTCTCTTTCCACTGGCTCTGCTAAATGGAAAATAAACTGCCTCTTTTCACTTGCATAGCATTCTTGAGAGAGTTTCTGACTAATGAAGACAAAGACTATGATAACCAGGGAATTGTATTCTAATTTTTAGTACCGTATAAATTCTGATCAAGCATCAGTTGAGATGAAATCTAGTTAATAAATTAGTTTTCTTAGTGAATAATTTTGCTGCCACACCAGGTATAAAGTTAAAAAGGAGTTAGAAAGTACCCACACTGGGAAGCAAAAGAAGAGTAAATCAAAAAGAAAGAAATGAAAACATTGTGTCTGAAACTGTTATTTGACTTAGGGCTCAGTTACATTTGGAAAATGTTGAATTTTTGTAGCCTTGCATGCAGCTTTTACTTGATTTGGTTGAGAGGGACCTTTCTGGGCTGGGGTGACTATCAATTTATCCAGCACTGAGCAATCATGTTTGTCAGTTTGCTGTTGATTTGTAAGTAATGAAACATTTTTATTCTTTCTGCTGTTAATGTCTCAGAGAGAGTTAATGACACTGAAAAGTGCCAGTTAATGAGAAAAAAGGTTAGACTCTGGGGAACTTGAAGCTATTCTGCTCTGTGAATCCATGCATTTCTGCTGCACAGCTTAGAGGAATTTAACCAAACTTTCAAAACTCTGCAACAAATAATTTTATTGCCATGCCAGGTGTAAAGCTGAAAAAGAGTGTGAGAGTATCCATGCTGGGAATCAAAAGAAGAGTAAATCATAAAGAAACAAATGAAAACATTGTGTATGAAACCATGTTTTTTTACCTAGGGCTTGGTTATATGTGGAAAAAACTCTGTTTTTGAATGGGGTTTAGCATATTTCAAATATGTTTTAAACATTCTGACTACACAATGCACAGAGAAGCATAGATTTATTTATTAATTAATTTTGTCCAGGAAGCAATTTTTTTGACTGGAAAGCAAGATATTTTATTCTGCTGCAAAAGAGTCATTTATTTTAAAGAGCTCGTGAAGCTGATTTATTTTTAATCATTTTGGTATATGTGAAGCCTCTATCAGTGTAAATTGTGTCTGTGGGGTTTGTCAAGTAGGATCATGAGTTTTGGGCTGCAGGAAAACCTTGCAGTCCAACCAGAAAAGAGAGCCAGCAGAGAAGGAAAGGTGCCTAGAAGCTGCCAATCTGGTAAATTTCTCTGGTCAGTTTCTCTTTTCTTCGCACTGGTGTGCCATCCCTCTCTCCCATCAGACCTTTTCTCCTGCCTGATCTCTGCTCAGATTCTGGATCTCTTGGATTCAGTACTGGTGAGGAAGCACCTGCCTGCCCTGTTCCTCAGGGCGGACTGGTTCATTAGAAAGAGGAGGCACCCATCTCAGTAGCAGATATTCTGTCTCATCAAAGGATAACAAATGGTTAGCTGCTTGTTTTGCTATTCTGGTTCGACTAACAGGCACAGGGAAGGAAGTGTATATACTATACGCCTTGAGCTTGAAGGAGGGTGTGCCATTTTCTGCTCTGCCTTAGGCAACAACGTGTCTTGGGCTTCTCCAAACTTTGACACCTCAGGCAGGAAATCTCACAGGCACCTTGCTCTGGAACTAAAAAGGTAACAACTTAAACATAAATTAGATCTTGAAAGCATGCAAAGGTGGCATGAGCACCACCTCATTCAGTGTCTTAGTACAGCTGGTTCACTACATACATTTAGGATTTGTAAATCAAGACACCAAATAACAATTCCTCTTGCCTAGATCAACTAACAAAGGGAGAAATCGTCTTGACAGTTTGGCACAGTCAGTGTAAAAACATGAGCTCTAGTTATATGAACACTGAAAATAAATATATTGGAAATTCTTATGTGGTTATTGTAGAATTGAAGCATGAGTTTAACAACAAGGATAGATTATCCAACCACTCATCTATCCAGTACAACTCTGGAAAGAACACTGGAAAAAGCAAATTATGGCCAAAATCGGGTTGCTTGGCATATTAAATCACACTAGAGTAGGCCCACTGAATCAACTGGAATTTGTTGCGTTAACTCCTCCATAAATTCCATTGACTCAAATGGGCCTACTCTAACCGTGATTTATTTTAGCATAGGAAATCACAGTCAGAGTAAGCCCATTTAAATCAATGAAAGTTATGGAGGATTTGACTCACTAAATCCACATTGATTCAATTGTGTGATTTATTATGTTAAGCAACAGGATTTTGGCCTATATGATTTAGGAGTACTTAAACAAAATGTAAATTAAATCTGTTGATGGATAACTGTTAATGTTATTTTCCATGAACACTGCCTTATGCACATCACTTTTTGGATTAATTCTATCAATGAGAAAAACAATTACATGCAAGGACACAGCTGTCCTGATGGCAAAAGTAAAGGGAGGAAGAGGTAAAACATTGTAGCGCCTTAAATACTAATATTTCAGTGTCTGTTTTTATGGATCAAAATCCACTTCTTCAGACACAGGGAGTACAAATACATGTCTTCTATATTTATAACATTGTGATGAGATTCACATTCAGGCAATGTTCCCTCTAATTTTCTGCCAGGGCTGGGGGGGAGGGGAACCCCACGACCAGAACCAAATGAATGGCAACACTGGCTGCAGGTAAGCAGCACCAATACAGCACTGCATGGCCATGCATTTGTGCAGCTTAGAGGGAACATTGTGTCCATGTGATGTGGTACAGATAAAAGACAAAGTGGCAATGGTTTAGTAATACAGCACAAAGCAGTTAATTCACAGATCCTAGCTGTAGTGATAAGCCAGGTAGACTTGTCTGTTTCAGGAATGCTAAGCATAGTTTATGAGACAGAGTTCAGAGTCTGTCAAGGGAGACAACTGTTTTATACACATAAGGTATTGCAAAAAGATGGATTGTTCATATATGTAGTAAACTAAGAAGCCTTGATCTCTATTAAGACCTCTGGCAATGTACTTTTCTGATGTATCTGTATCCTTTGCTAGGACCTGGAGCAAGCCAGCAGCTGCATGAGCTGCTGAAAAGCTGTTTCAACACACTCTGCCAAAAGAATGGGTGTTAACAAGTAAGTTCTGTAGAAAACAGAGTCTCAATAGGTCACCACAGCAAACCCCTTTGATCGATACTCCCACTCAGATCAATATGTACATTAAAAATATATTCAGAGTTGATTATTTTGCTGCCTGAAGCAGTACATAATGGCACCACCGCTTAACCCACATGAAGGCACACAGTGCCGAAATAACCTGGCAATCAGGTTAATAAACATCTGTCCAATCCCAGGCTGAAATCCTGTTCCTCCTTGTAATAAATCACAACTAATTTTGTAATCTGGCATAAACAGATTACAAAATTAGACATGATAGAGTGGCAAAATTAGTGCACTGGTCATTATGCAAAAAATATAACTTGCTGGCCTCTAAAAACCCATGGGAACATCAGATAGAGAAGGTGTCAAAAAATGAGGAAGTCAGGATCCTGTGGGATTTCCAGATCCAAATGGACATACACCATGAACATAACACACCAGACATATTAGTAATAGAACAAAGAAATGTCTGGATCATTAACATTGCAAATCCAGGGGATGCCAGAGTTGAAAATAAAGAATTGGAAAAACTAACAAAGTACAGAGACCTGGCAATCAAAATATCTCGCTTATGGATGAAACACACTTCAGTGGTCCCTGTAGTCATTAGGTCTTTGGGAACAATATCAAGAAATTTCACACAGTACTATAAGCAGTTGCAGATCTCAGAAATATCACCATCAGAGCTACAAAAAACAGCACTATTAGGAACAGCATACATACTACGCTGATATTTAACAGATACTTAGGTTTAATCATCATCATCATCTTCTTCTTCATCATCCATTTGCTATCTTTTCATGAAACCCAAAATCTGCTGCTTGTGGTGGCTGCCTTATTAGGTAACGGTACGGCCAGCCCCATGTACAATTATTCTGCTTAATGAGTGACAAATAGACTATGTTTCCTTCCAGAACCCCTGGGCTTAATTTACATTGGAAGTTTGTACATCTGTTCACAATGAGGTGCTCAAAGCAGCTTCACTTTTCAAACTCTGTGTGTAGATATGGCTATACTGATAGCTTTCTTCATCCAAGAGACGAAGATTCATAACATTCCAAGATGTGTTTGGTGTTGCCATCTGCTTCAGTTTCTCTCTATTCACAAAGGTGACATCCTTTGTATTCTCTTCCATATCAGCTATTCTTGCCTGAGATTGAAAACATGGGAGAGGAGACCCTAACAGCTGAGGCCAGAGGGGGTGGGGTGGGGAACACCAAAATGGGAATGGAGAGATGCAGCTCAGAGGATCTAGAATTGTATGTTAGTTCCAAATTAAAAAAATTCTCACATGTTCCACATATTGATCAGCTGTTTATCTACTTGCTTAGTTGATGGTATGTGCCATAAACATGAATGGGGGAATTCATCACCTAAAAGAGTGAGAAGTATTCTGAGGGTCTCTGGAAGCATGCATGGGTTCTTTTCTAGCATAGGGTGGGGATGCTTTGAGGGGATTAAAATGATGTGCACTGGAACTTTGGTCAGGCACAAGGACATCATCCTTATCTGCAAACAGATTCTTCAAGCCTCGTGGTGCAGTGGTTAAACTGCTGTACTGCAGCCAAAACTGTGCTCACGACCCGGGGTTCAATCCCAGGTAGCCGGCTCAAGGTTGACTCAGCCTTCTATCCTTTCGAGGTCGGTAAAATGAGTACCCAGCTCGCTGGGGGGGCAATGTGTAGCCTGTATAATTAACTTGTAAACCGCCCAGAGAGTGCTTGAAGCGCTATGGGGCGGTATATAAGCAGCACGCTTCGCTTTGCTTCAACCCACCCACACCAAAAAGGCTTAATACTTCCCTTTTCTCTCTCTCTTCAGCTGTACTATGCTATGGCAAAACATCCTCATTTCTACCATAACGTCCATGTTCTGTCTTCTTGGGCTAATAGTGCTCTATGGAAAACTCTGCAAGAAAATTGGTAAGATCTTTCCCTATGAATATTCTTCTGCATAGGCTTGGTTTGTGGCTCTTGCTGTTTGTTTCCGAATTGTATTTTAGCTATCCATTTTCATAGAAAAGCACCCCTAAGCTAGGTAGAAATAATCCAGCAGTTAACTATCCTAAAACAGAATTAAAATGTTGTAGAGGCTAGAATGTTGTACTGGGAATGGAGAGACCAAAGTTTAAGTTCCCACAAGGCCATAAAACTCACTGACTGTTCTTTGCTAAGTCTCTCTCTCTCAGCCTAAGTTAATCAAATTGCCAAGAGGAGTATCATATATTATATTTATAATATTATTATTATTAGTTTTATTCATATGCCACATTTCTCCCAACAAGGGACTCAAACATATTTATGTTATGTGCCTTCAAGTCAAAACCAACTTATAGTGACCCTAAGAGGACCTTTAAGTTAAGTAAAACATTTGAGTGGTTTGACCAATTTCATTCTTCCCCTCCCCCAAATGTTACCATGGCTGAGCAGGGATTAAAACTCAGGTGTCCATCACTCTATCCACTACAATACACTGGGTAACCATCTGTAATATTACATAGTTTAATACCATAAACAGTTGTGTTTGTTGGATCAAGTTACATACTTGCTTACAAATGTGAGATATATGCAAGAGTATGCAGGACTTTTACTCAGAAGTAGTAAATGGCTGAAATCCTGTTCCTTCTTGTAATAAGTCACAACTAAAGTAGGCCCATTGAACCAGTGGGGATTTGATGAACCAAGTACTGTATTCCACTATTTCAGTGGGGTTACTTTAGTTGCAACTTACTACCGTGTTTCCCTGAAAATAAGACAGGGTCTTATATTAATTTTTGCTCCAAAAAACGCATTAGGGCTTATTTTCAGGGGATGTTTTATTTTACAGTCATGTCATCTTCTGGTTGCTGCCCAATGCTGCCCAATGGTGGAGGGCTTATTTTCAGGTTAGGTCTTATTTTCGGGGAAACAGGGTATGTTTAGCAACATAGCTATGGCCAAGGGGCTCATGAGGTTGGTTTTGGATCCAGTGATTGTAACTCAAAGCACTGGTCTGGACTGTGCTTAGGCTAGGTGAGATGGGAGCCAAATATTACAGTCAACTGCAGAAGAGGACAGAACTCATTCACCTTTACTAGATGTGTAGTATGGTGAATTTTAGCAGTTGTATTCTGTCAAGCAAGCTTCAACTGTTGAAATTCTCTTTTCTGCACAACCATTAGAAGTGCAGAAGTATTGTCTTATTTTGTACCACCATAGTCTAGAGCAGAATCATCTGAAAACTTCACCAGCATGGAGAATTGTGAGAGGAACCCTTATTTCTTACCAGTATATTTGGGTTAAGTAGGCTTACATTTTCACTTTCAGAAATATATGCCTGTAAACATAATGGAGGAAAGCAGCCTAGGTTCAGATCCAGAAAAAATGACAATACTGCACCCAGAGAGGAATTTTCTGCTGAGACAAATCTAATGTCTGAACACAGTGTTGCCTCTAAGTGGCTAAACATGCAGCCCAACGTCCAACAGCAGCAGAAGCAAAATGTTCAAGCCAACAGCCACATCACAGGTAGGCTTACAACTGAGGGGGGGGGGGGACTACACTAGCTATTTGTCCCATTATTTCCATTGGATTAGGCACAGATGAAATCAAATAAAAAACCAATGACTACAAAATGTAAAGCTCAATACAAGGAAGCCTGTTGGGGAATAATCTCTCTTTTTTAGTCAGCATGGGTGGTTTTATTTTGCTCGATTTGGGCTGAAATTCCTTTTCTTTGCTTTTTGCCCCATGTGATCAGCTGATCCTATGCAAAGGGGTGCTCATGGAGGTGTCAGTTCACCTCAACCAAGTGTCTGTTGTCTTTAAACAGTGCTGTTTTTTTTAATGCTTTCAAGTTAGCGCTGACTCAGATAAGCAATATGTCAGCTTGGGGAAGCAAAAACACCAAGTGATGGGATGCTCCCAGTAGAAATTGCCAATTGACACCTTGTCAGATCAAAGACAACTTCCATAGTTGGAGCCCAATGCAAACATTTGACAGCTTTCTCTGCCTCTGTCCCTCCTGACTCCTACAAGACAATATTTTTTTTATTGTTTGGATGTAAACAGAGATTTCATCTGCAGAAAACAACAGGGACCCAATTTGAAAAACTGTAGATCAAAGCAGATCAAAATGTATTTTCTTTGCCATGCAGAAGCCCTCTGACAGTATTATTTAGACCAGAGAATGAACCGACCACAGTTGTATCAGGATTTGGCTTCAGCTTATTGGTTCTTACCCACTCATAGCTTAGTAGTCAGTCTCTACTTTCAAACCTATTTTCTTTCATTGGTCTCCTTCCTTCTGCTTATCTAAAATATCAAAATAAACTTTATTCTTTGCTCATAGGTAGCAGCTCAGGAAGCTCACCGCACTCTCTCACCAGACAGGTAATGAGATTTCTTTTAGCACAAGCTCACATGAATTGAAATGAATTGTTATACTGATGATAACCTTTTGCTAAAATGACAGAACCTAGAGGCTTCAATGCAGTTTGTGAAATCTGGGACTCTGAATAACCCTCTGTTCTTTAAAATAAACATAATCGTCTTTAGCAATAGAGATAAAGAAGAATGTTGTACAATAGACGGCATCCCAAATATCAAATTAAATGAGAATAGTGATTACACAGACTTACACAGAATTGTTCAGACATTAAGGTATATTATGAATAAACAATAGATATAAAATAATTGGGAAATGTGGATATATTCAGAATTTGGATAATCAGAATTTTTATTGGATACCTTAGTGAGAGTAATATACAAATCAGTTCAGAAAAAGAATTATACAAGTTGCTATTAAAAAGTCTAATAGGTGAATATTGTTATTGCATAGATTAGATTAGGCATCCTTCAGACTCGAGAGACTATGGTAACGTGCTCTGTATGGAGGACTTGGAACAGCATCTAGTGTGGCTGAGAAGGCCAATTTGAGAGTGACAATCCCTTCCACACTGAAGACAAATACAATCTGTCCCCTGTCCAGCTCCCTGATTTTGCTGGTTTCGGGACTGCCTCTTTGCCTTGGCCTGCTGGACAAGGGTCTCTTCAAAAATGGGAGAAGCCATGATGCACCGTCTGCCTCCAGGCTGAATGCTCAGATGTCAAGGTTTCCCATCTGTTGAGGTCCATTCCTAAGGCCTTCAGATCCCGCTTGCAGATATCCTTGTATCGCAGCTGTGGTCTCCCTCTGGGGCGATTTCCCTGCACTAATTCTCCATACAGGAGATCTTTTGGAATCCGACCGTCAGCCATTCTCACGACATGCCCAAGCCAACGTAGACGTTATTGCATAACATCAGTTCTAATGTTGATGCATCGGTCCTTAGATGTGCACTGCAAGAAGCATGGAGGAAAAAGTAAAAGATCATAAACTAGCTATTTCCTCTAAGATATGATCTGAAATGTGGACAGGAGACAAGACTGTTGATGAGGTCTGTATATCAGCTGCAAGTGGAACTGCAGAGAGCACCCAGTCAGTAAATTGAAACAAGAAGTTCCCATGTGTGGAATGAAGCTACACAGGGCCAGTCCAAGGCACTTTGCTGCCTGAGGGAAATGACAAGGTGTCCTCCATCCCTTGCCTCAGTTCCATGGAGAAAAACTGACTGTACTAGAAAGAGGTCTTGGGTTTGTTGTAGATTATTTAATGAAAATGTCAACTCAGCTAGCAAAACTGATGCATAGCTCAATGGTTGAGATATCTGACTGAGGAGTTAGATTCCCCACTGCCTCTCCTTGACTGGGGCTGGACTTGATGACTCATAGGGTCCCTTCCAGCTCTGCAGTTCTAAGATGATGATGATTAAAAACAGATTGCTCTCGATGCTTATGTTTATGTGTGCAGAACTTCAAATGCAGAAGCTCCCACAGCAGTCCGATGCAGGTGTTGGTTGTGGGCAAAAGAGACCTTGGTGAATTGCCAATGCAGCTTCAACTTTTTGGCTCTATGCATGTGCAACTATTGATGGGAATATTGGTCTTACTCTATTTAAAATTTTTCCTCCTCTTTCAGCATTCTGACTCAGATGATGAAATCAATTACACGACGATTGTATTTGGAGATTCCAGGCATGGCCCCGGCACTGTTGAGAACTATGAAGATCAAAATGTGAATGTGCGTTATGAGAATGTGTCACCCTAGGAAAGGAAAGCAGACTCTAGTTGCATCTGGTGCAAGGAACGATACTGCAAAGAACACACAAGGGTTCTCAGTAAAGGTTGCCACATCTCTGTCCCTTCCAGCAGTTATCTTTTCTCTTGGCCAATACTGCAGCTTGAAAGTTTCATATTCCCGAGAAAACAGATATGATTCCTTTTGCTAGTGAATAACATGTAGTGCTGCTCATAGCCATTATATATGATAATATGTCAAGAACTAGCTCTCACCGCTCTACAAAATCTCCATCTGCTGTGATAACACAAAATGTTCACAAACATTCTAAATGCTAAAAAGGGAAGTCTTGGACAGCTGCAGATCAGTGCAGGTTGGCACAGGGCCAAGGATAAATATGGGCTCTCTGGTAGCTATTGATGGGAACTGGAAGGCAGTATAGAGTTTAAATGAAATCTGAATTTTACATGTTCATTTAGAATCACTCTTTTGAACTCTAGTTGAATGATACCTTCCATCATTTCTAATCTGAAGCAGTGTTTAACAAGATGCTAATGCCGCTATTGATTTGATACCTTGTTTTCTTACTTTTGTAGTTACCAGCCTTGACATTTTATAAAGAGTAAGATACAAACATTTGAAATACATTTTGAAAAGTAGAGGAAGTTAAATAAAGCATAGGTAGCAGTTCAAATATGTATAGGTGAACTATGAATTAAATTGGGTTTTATACGGTAGTCACAACTATTTTATGGAAAATAGCCTAAACTATATTGTTAAACTAGTTTTGATGGTGGCTACCTCTTCCTATAGCCAACCTAGCAGTTTGAAAGCATGCAAATGTGAGTAGATAAATAGGTACCACCTCAGTGGGAAGGTAAACGGCGTTCCGTGTCTAGTCGCGCTGGCCACGTGACAACGGAAACTGTCTTCGGACAAACGCTGGCTCTACGGCTTGGAAACGGGGATGAGCACCGCGCCCTAGAGTCGGACACGACTGGACTAAAGGTCAAGGGGAACCTTTACCTCTTCCTAATTAACTCCTGACAGTAATGATTATTTTAATACACTAGAGCAGCGGTTCCCATGGGTCTCCAGATGTTCTTGGACTAAAACTCCCAGATGCCTTCCTTCACCACTAGCTGTGCTGGCCAGGATTTCTGGAAGTTTTAGTTCAATGCCATCTGGGGACCCAAGGTTAGGAACCACTGCACTAGGGGAATAAAGCTACTACTTAAATAATGCAATGGCCAAAATCTTGCTTAAAATGCTGGATGTATAAGGGGAATTGCACAACGGATTTTGCAGTCTTCTGTCTTTCTGTTATGTGTACAGACACTTGACTGAGCAATTCAGTTATGTTTCAGCATATGACAGACGTCCATAAACTGGATTTTGTACAGCTGGTGCACAATCATGTGCACCAGCTGTACAAAATCCAGTTTATGCTATGCAATTGCAGTGGGATTTGTTATTATGCTAAAAACTCCATGTAAATGCATGGCCAAAGGAAACAGCCATCATTCAGTAATCGGAACCCGTCTTCTTAATTATCAGAAGAGGCTTTGTCAAGCTTTAACCATCCCTTTGCCATTTCTGGCAGCATGCTCAGTATGTAGCACAAAAAGGCTGATTGTTCTCAGAATCTTTCAAGGAATCCTACTGGCCCAGGAAGAGAGCAGGAAAGCCTGCATGGAGACCTCACAGATCTCCCCTGATTGCAGGAAATCAAAGGAGGTCTATAAGCAATATTCTCAATACAGGTGTTCAGATGTTTGATTTCTGGACTATAACTCCCAGAATTCCCAAGATAGCTGAATACCTCTATTTGCAAGCATGTACCATGATCAAAGTAATATTGGGCAATACTGATTTAAGTGGGGTTTGCAGGATTCTGGCCTTTATTGGGAAGCCTTCTAGGGAAAAGGTTTTGGTTTGCTTTGATTTGCTTACATATTATATTGCTTTTCATTGATATTACTACAGGCTTCTATGCATCATGCTATCTCTGTGTTGTAAACAAACAAACAAAACAAAGCAAGCAAACAAACAGATTGTTTGACTCAAGGAAATATATTAAGCCATTTTTATGGTTTTATGCTGTCAAGTTGCTTCTGAGTTTTGGTGACCATGATAGAGTTTGTAGACTATGGGAGATGTTGAGATTGCAGTTGTCCCATGGATTGGCTTGTGAAACCTGCTGAAATGTCCTCATCTTTTTCATGTAGCCACCCTAGACAATCATGCAGCTCCCCTAGCCAATCTAACACCCCTCCAGCTGGCTTGGAGTAGCTGCCAACATGGCAGGCTGTGAATCAAGCAAGCTCCATCTCAACCCACCTGAGTGGGCATCAAGTTGGGGAGAGTATCCCTATGGATATTATCTTGAAGACAAAGGACATGAAAGGGGAAACAAGAGCAATTTAGCCAGAAAAACCCTTGAAGCAAGACTAGGAGATCTCTTACTGGAAAAACAATTAGGATCTTACTTCTTTTAGTGAACTTTATAAGCCAACAGGAATGCTACTAAGGGCAATCACTGGGAAAAGGGAGCACTGTTGAATTTCTTTCAGAAGGATTTGAAAGAATTTTCATTTTCTTTAGAAAACACACAAGCATAAGGTTTCCTACTATTTACACCCATCATGTTCCAATCAGAAACATATTTTCTATGTCTTTTCTCCTCTGGAATCAACACAGAGAGATTCTATCTTCACTTTAAAGTTTATCTTAGGCTAAAGTATTTTAATGTCATGTTGTGGTCTGGGAAATCAAATGCCTGATCCTTTGCTGTTTGTCTTGTATTCCTACCACAAGTCCCAATGTCCTCAAAGACAAAATTCAGCCCTTGTTCTCTTTGGTGCTTAGGGTTTTCACCAAATACTACCTAAATCTTCACAGCTGGCTTTGTGTTTTGCTTATATTCTTGATATGTGTCCCTTTGGCTGCCCTCTCTCCATGAGCAACGAGGCGGTTTAGAAATGTCAACTGTGAAATCAAATCCAATCATTCATACCCACCAAACACTATCTCTCATCACTTCCTTTGATGTTTCTCATGTTTCCTTTGGATTGACATCCCTGAAGGGACAGATCAGCTCACATAACTCTGAGGAAGGATACTTCACCCTGAAGGCAGCAGATTTCATGTGTTAGGTTACAGTTCCTATTATTCCAAGCCAGCCTGGAGGTTGTGTTAATGGTAGTCCAGGATGGGCAACATGCAGCCTGTGGGCCACATGTGGCCTCTCCTACCTATTTTTTGTTGATGGCCAGACCTCCACGGATCCGTCCAGACCTTTCTCCTCCACTCACAAACATGTTTTACACCACAAAGGAGATTCATCACTCATGGAAGCAAGCCTTTAGGAGAGATTGTTCTGTGAGACATAGAGGTCCTTGCTTTAATGTGTTCACACACACCCCTGAAACTGGAAGTTAACAGAACAAAACACCTTTTATTTAGGGATGCACCTTCTATTGACTGGGGGGGTAGGGAGAATGAAAATTGGCTCCAGAGGTCACTATAGTTGCTCACCATATTTGGTGAGCATCAGGTTTAAGGAGGTTACTCTAGCTCCTGTGGTTGGTTTCTGAGCATAACCTGGCTCTTCATTGAAACAAGTGCTCCTAATGTGAAGTGGATATTTTGTCATGTTATGCCTGTCTAGAGTTGGTCCCATTGTTAGGTAAAGTGAGGCAGCTGCTTCAGGGAACAGATGCAGGGGAGCAGCAGTGAGATGCTAGAAGTCAGAGATGTGGAATCTGTGCAGACTACCATGCATTGCTGAGAATGCCTTGTTCCTCTCAGATGTTATGTCATACTGTATTGGCTGAAGGGGGATTCAGCTGTCACTCTGGTCAACTTCTATTATGTCAAAGAAATGGGAGCCTCTGTCATTTTGTGTTTCACCTCAGGCTGCAAAATATCCTGAACCAGCACTCTACTTGTGTCAGTCAAGACTCTTTGCACCGAATTATGGAGTTACTTGGATGGTTGGAATGCTTATAAGCCTTCTAACATCTCAAGAGGAAAAAAAATGGTGGCTTCTCTGAGTGGAGGGCAACTGCCAATTTGAGTGGGGATTATTTGCTGTTGGACCATGCAGACAGGACTAGGAGCCAATCTGAGAACTGTAAACAGGAGCAGGGAGGTAATGAATAGAACTCAGAAAAATTACTTTTTGGACCCCAGTTCTCAGAATCCCTCCAAAAATATGCTTATTAAGGGAAAAGATGAGGCACATATTGATAGGGCCAATGAATTCTTGATGGAAATGTGATGCTTGAGCTTGGAGAAATGGAACAAACAATAGAGCACCTTCCCATATACAGTGGAACCTCAACTTACGAACGTCCCTACCTACGAACATTTCGACTTACGAACCGCTCCGTTCGCAAAATTTTGCTTCGACTTGCGAACGGAGCTTCGACTTACGAACGGAAAAAAATGTGTTCTGTTTAAAAGGTGTTCTCCTGCCCTTTTTTTGACCTAAGTTCATCTTAGGTCAAAAGAAGAAAAAAGAAAAAAATTCTCCCCCTAGTGGTAGAGTACGGATTAACCGGCTTTGCATTAGTTCCTATGGGAACTAATGCCTCTACTTGCGAACGGCGCCTCTAGATAAGAACGAAAAACAGCCAGAACGGATTAAATGGTTTTCAATGCATTCTTATGGGGAAATTTGCTTCGACTTACGAACGTTTCGACGTACGAACACCGTTCCAATACGGATTAAGTTCGTAAGTCGAGGTTCCACTGTATCATTATAAATGTGTAACATGCATATGAAGTGGAAGGGGGCAAACCTAGCAGTCAGCTGGAGTGCCAAATTACATGTACTTGCTTCAGATGCACAACTATTACAGAGTGAGAGAGAGAGAGAAAAAAATAGGAATGTTACCTGATAGCAGTCCCTCACTCCTAAATATGAACTGCACTAGAATGTGGAAACCCTTGGTGAAATGGATCGGTATTATAAATGTGTTCAGGCCAGACAGAAGTAAGTATTTCTGTACACAATGCATAGCTAACATGTGAAGTTCACTGCCACAAAGTGAAGGGATGATCAATAACAGACCAGCGGAGTGTCCTGCCTGTACCTTGTCTTCCCTTGTTGGATTGACTGAGTTGGAGCCTGCCTGTCTCTCAAAACCAAGATAAAAAGAGGATCACAGCAAGAAACAGCTAAGGATAAAAACAAAGAACATTAGAATGTTAGAACAATTAAACAAGCTATAATAGTAAAGTAGAATTGAAGTGAAAAATAATTTGAATGCACATTGATAAAGAAAAGAAAATAGAGCAACCACCAGTTCAGGGACCCTTTCCCAACAGTCAGTCAGTTGTCCAAAATCTGCCTAAATAAAAAATCTTTGCTACCTGGCAGAAAACACCATAAAACAATGTCTCTGACTTCGGTCTGAGACAGTCCAGAAGGTTACCATAAGCAAAGGCATGGAGAGCCACTAAGAGGTCCAGCACAACCAACAAGGCCATACTCCCTTCATTCAGTACCCAGTTTTGACCATTCACCAAGGAGATTGAAACCATCTCCATTCCACTCTGAAGCCAGAGGAGACCAAAACCATCTCCACTCACCAAGGAGACTAAAACCATCTTCATTCAACTCTGAAGCCAGATTGGATTTGATCTAAATAATCTGTCTCACTAGGGTCACCAGGTTTTAGGGTTACTGGCCAAAGTCTTAGGATAGATCTCTCTTTCCTTGGGTTTCCAGGTGAGAAGACATAGCTTAGGGCAAGTGACTCTGGTGGAAGAAACAGTCTGATTTGTGTGCATGAAGTGACTTTAAAGTCTGCTCTATCGACACCCAGGGCTCACTGGGTCAGCACAGAAGTATTTCTATGTGCGTTGTCCTTGTGCAACATCAAAAGCTAGAATGACTGCTGGATACTGGTGGTGCACGCAATTGGATCTATCATGGCGTTTCAAGCAAGGCAGTAGGTGGTGTGCCAGAGTCACAATTTGTGAGCCTTTTCACAATTTGGGAGGCAAGGAGCTTTCTGCAAGCCTGCAAAAGGTCTGGGGGAAAATATTCCCAGATATATATATTGTGTGTGTGGCTTATTGTAAAATGCAAGCCCTGACAGGAATGATGGCAACTACTTGCAGGAGATGGACACATTTTGCTCCCTCTCTGCCTGCCTGAAAACGTGTGTTTATCCTCAAAGGCTCTGGGTACCCAGATTATCTTGATAGCCACATTTAACCTAGATTCTGAGCCCATGTACCTGAACTCCTCTCGTGCTCATTCCCACCATCGGCAGGCCTAGGGGCAGCTCAAGTCTCTCTCTCTCAGCTCTTGTCTTGCCTACATCTATTACATCATGAGGACATTAAAAGGGACTACTCTCTTGGTCTTAGGTTTTTGTTCTGGATCTCTCAGGGGATAAGCAATCCTACATCTCATCCAGGGAGCTCTCCCACCACACTCTCCAGCATCTTGGCCAACAAGGTGGAGAGTGGCTCAAAGTTAATCCATTAGGATGGGATTTGGGGAGTGGTTTTTCAACAGTCTTACTATTTCCTCCACTTATTAGACACACTGGAAACTACCTTGCTGCAAAGAGGCATTCACTGTTCCTTTTATCTATTCCATCTGTTCCTTGGTCATTTTTATAGGCCAAGATGATCAAACACCCAGCAGAGACATGGTGACTCTCACTTCTTCTAAGATCATGTCCATATCATCAGGCTACACAAACTGAAAGGTATCCATTATCACTAGATATTCTCTGGACTGCATAATCAACAATGTCCACGTCAGAGCAGATCTGAGCAATGCTGCGGAAGTGTACTAAGAGTCATGCTCAATGTAAGATATGGGTGGGGACCTAGAATTTCGTGGAGTATTAGATAACATATCTTGTAGCCTGTGTGGGGCAGAGGGTGTCAGATAGCAGGCATTAACTTCAGGGTAACTTTTAAGAAGGAGACCAGGGCTGCAAATGTAGCAGGACTTCCTCACAGACTTCTGTGGGTTGGATGGAGAACCTTCATGGGCTAGATAGTCTCTCCGAATGCCATAGGTCATCAGAGAAAAGGTGAGCACATGTCAAAGTAGCAGTGGAGTTGAGAAGAGGAACTTGGAGGTTCTTAGAAGGAAGATGTGTCCTTACAGAATCTTTGTTCCATCAATAGGTTCTTTTGTGTATATTGTTGAAGCCCACTGATACAAATTGTTAATTAACCACTGATCAATTTATTTCAGAGTTGTGTCGTAAAAGAGAAAGGGACTAAACTGGTAGGTTCTGTTTTTGACTGCAGCAAAGCACATCAATAAAAACTGGATATTACTATTTTTTTTCTTAGCTAAAACACTCAGGTTTGTACAGAATCTGAGTTTGGAATTAACTAGTTACAAAAAATATGTTACTTGTAATTAATTCCATTTTGTAACAACTAAATTGTAATTAAATTATATTATGATTACAATATGTTGAGGGACAACTTAATTCCTTGTGTTGGTATAACTATAGCTGTTTTAGTTATTCTTTTAGTTACACGAGGTATATGGCCTCACTACTTTGATATGTGTTGCACCTTAGACCAGAAGCCTGCAGCAGTTGAATGACAGCATTACATTGAATGGCATTTGACTTTTTTTAAAAAAGAAAATTAACTATTTTACTTTCTTTTAATAACACGAAAGGAAAGAACTGTGTTTTTTCAAAAAGACTGACAAAAGAAAAGAAGAGCAGAAAAAAAATCACTTTAAAGACTTGACAGTTTTATTTCAGAGTGAACTTTCATGACTCAAAAGGCAGTTCCTCAGACATGTGGATTTTGATCTATAAAAGCTCACAGTGAATTAAAGCTGTTAATCTTTTTGAAGTGCTATAATATTTTTCTTTCCCCTCTTCCCCTCCCCCCCCCCCCATTCTTTTGCCAACATGTTGAGACAGACATGACTACTTCTTTGGAATTTTTAAAAAATAAAACTGCAACTGTAACGCTAACCAGTTTTTAGCTCTGGAACTGCAATTTATTGATTTTTCTAGAATTAACTTTCCAAGCTCTGTATAGAATAAAGCATTTGCGCATGGAAATTTTCTTCAACCCCATAGAAGATATACAATATAGTGCCATCATATTGTAGGCCTGTTTTAAAGTTTAACATACAGAACACTTATCATTCAGTGGCACGGCACAGGTTCAGGTTTGTACTTTAGAGCATCCCTGAATCAGTCACAGTGTCCTCGTAGGGCTGGTAGAAATCTCTCAAGCCTTCTAACTGCAGCTGAATCCCATCTTCAGGAGCAGCTGGAGTGTTCTGGGGGCTGTGAGTCAAGATGGTTGTTTTCCGACTGCAGAGGCTTCCATTGGAGAACTGCCTCTTGAGATTGGAGTGAAGACTCCCACAACAGGAGAGAAAGTGCAGGATGTCCTGACAGAGACGTCCACTGAAGAACATGTAAATCCAAGGGTTACAGCAGCTGCTGAGGCTGGCCAGCAACATGGTGATAGTAAAAGTCACATTACTAGATTCTGAAACAAAGAAGGAAATAAAGATAGCACTTTAAAAAAGGAGTCTATGCCAATACATGCAGGCTTTCAGATGCAGGAATCACACCTATCTGCCATAAACTGTAGGCACATGGCGACCTATCCTGCAATCATTCTTGACCAGTGTGGCTTCTGGGCACATAATACATGCTCAGTAATGCACATTCATAGATGAAATGGTCTTCAATATGAGAGCCAATGTGGAATGGTGATTACAGGGTTGACTAGGGCTTGGGTGTTCCAGGTTCTAAAAATTAATTATTTGTTAACAGACGAGTACTCCAGAGTGGCAGGCACCACTTCAGAAGTATACTCCACTCTTGTATCACACATGCCTAATCTAAGACACTGTCTCTGCATTACATTGTTTCCAACCCAAAGATGTCTTTATTCATATCCAGGTTTAATTAATCTGCTTTAATTTTGTTTAATTAAACATTCTAGATTTCTTTTGTCAGTTCACAGTTACCTCACAGGCAAGATCAGAATCTCCCCTAGTCATATATTTTAGAACTTTGTGAATAAATGCCTGTCATTTATAACTATCTAAGTATGTTTCAAAGGGTATACAGAGATTGAAAAAAATAAAGCAGGAAATTACATTCTGAAATCAATGGCACAGTGGCACAATTCTTGTGCATTTTCTCAGTGGTTTGGTTTGTAAAGAAAGAATTAGCACCCCCAAGCGACTGGGACTGTACACATGTTTTCCTGTAATAGCAGAACATTTAAATCTAAAGGCTCTCACCTGTTTCATAAAAATCAATTAAAATTTGCCATTGGCTTCAAAAGGAATAACATTGTTCTTAAGAGTATAATCTCCACAGATAGATGGCACTAACCAGAAAGAGCAGGTTGACTGGAATATGGCAGGGTTTGGGAACATTGGGCCCTCCAGCTAGTTTGAAGTACAATTTCCATCATCCCTTAAGGGTAAGAGGGGCTTACCCTTAATGGTAACCCCTCATGGTAAGAGGGGCTAATGGGACTTGTAGAGTGAAGCATCTCAAGGACCAAAGTATACAAATCTCCTGTTTCCGATAATGATCTATGGTGCTTGCTATGCACATAGTGAAAGTTCCATTGAGCCTTATGTGAATTACTCTGCGTTGGGAGTGCTTTGCCTGCAGAAAGATGGATTGTCTTCAATCGCTGTGTGTGACAGATATCACCTCATATTTATCATGCCAGATAGCCTGATTGTTTCTCAGTACATGTATACACAAGAGCAAACATGTGTTTGGCAACATGTAAAATCTAAAATGACCCCACCCTCCCATTACTTAATACCCAAAGAATATTATAACTCAGGTTTTGGGGGACGTGAGCCCAGATTTGCCAGTCTCTGTCACATCTTTGCTATGGGCTGATTGCACTCTTTGAGTTTCTTTTGGATTCAGTGCTTTGGGCTAGGAATTATGCCCTCCCCAAAGTGCTAGATGCCTTTTAATGGTAATAATTCTCTCTTTCTCTAAATATGTTATTTTTAAATTTAGACAGCTATATAAAGATTCATTCTCCAGATGATCTGTCTAAGAAACACTCACTCAAGGTAGTATAAAGAACTCAAAATAAGGAAAATTAACACCATAAAAGCATACCAACACATTCACTTCTGCATTTGAGTCATATAATCAATTGTGTTTTGACATACCCTTTTTTTCTATAGCATGTGATTTATGATTTTCCTTCAAAGCCATAATCAAGGCACATATGGATCTTTTATCAGCCTAGAGATATTGTTATTTGTAAAGCTATTCACTTATAGGGGCAAAACACAAATTTCCTCCAAATCTCTTCACATATAGAATAATTTCTGTTCTGCTCTGACAAAAGCTAGAGGAGATGCAGAGCTATGCAGTCACACAATTAGAACAGCATGCATATCGTGGATGTTTGCAACAGACATCAGCCTAGGCATTGCTATTTACTCTGATGGTACAAAAGATGCTGACATGCCTTGGAAAAGAAGTCAATCTGCCGTCCTGCCTGGTATGATCAAATGAATGAGTGAGAGAGATGGTTCATCTCTACTAAGGTATGTGTAGAAAACAGGAGCTGTGTGTATACATTTGTATGGGAGAGGTAGAGGGTCTCTGAAGTGTGTGCATACCTGTTTGTATATGTTTTAAGAAAGTGATCTACTTTTATTTTTATATGCAAGAGAATGTACTTTTTCTGGGGTGGGAGGAAAAGCTATACTCTGTTCACTTGGAAGTCTGACTGTGCTCTAGCAATTGCACCTGGCCGGGAGCAGGGTGAAAATTCTCCACTAGCTTTCTGCTTCTTCTACTCACCATCATTTGGTGCATTCTTGTCCCACACAGACCACATCTGCACACTGAAGAAGGGTGCCCAGCAAGCCACATAAGCCAGCACAATGACAAAGGTCATCTTCACAGTGCGGATCTTTGCACGAGAGATAGTACGGACACTGCTGACCCGGGAGCCAGACTGACACTCAGCTCCCTTCTGAGTTGAGGCTGTGTAGGAAATGGAAGCTGCTGTACAGGATCCCCTACCATGTTGTGTCTTTCCTCGAAGATTCTTGCAGATCTTGTGGCAGATGAGACCATAGCAAATGGTGAGGATGGCCACGGGCAACACAAAGACACACAACGTCATCCACGTGATGTAGGCCTTGGCCCCCCAAGGGTACCTGAATTCTGCCCAACAGTCCAGCACACCAGAACCTTGGCGTACTTCTCTCACTGAGAAGATGAAGAGTTGAGGCAAGCTGAGCAAGCAACTAAGCAACCATGTGATCCCAATCATCAGGTAAGCCTGGCAGCTGGGCTGCTGGAGAGTGCGCAATGGGTGGCACACGGCCATATAGCGATCCAGCGTCATCGCAATCAGCATGTAGGTGGAGGCAAACATGCTCAGCACCTGCAAGTACTTGACAAGTCTGCAAAGTGGATCGGGTCCCTGGAAACGATAGGTCACATCCCAAATCATCTGAGGAAGCACCTGGAATAGGGCAACCCCAAGATCAGTCAGGCCCAGGTGCAGGATGAAAAGGTGCATGCGACTCATCTTCTTCCTTAGTCGGTACATGGCGAGAAGGACACCCAGGTTCCCCACCATAGTCACCACCAGAATGGCAGCCAGAACCCCAATCTCAGCTTTGGCAAGTTCCTCATCTCGAGTGTAGAGGACAGTCTGGTTAGGGTCCACTTCTGGTGGTCTGGTGTTCTCCAACGAAGAGCTATCCATGGAACTGCTAAGGTAGGTGCTATTCTTCTCCATTGACAAAAGATTCAAAGATGCCTGGTGATTTCTCAGAAGTAAGTACTGCAGTATGAGGCACTGGGAGTTAGCAAGTCTTCTTGTTTTTCCAAAATTATATCAAATCAGATTATCAGAAAAAATAGCACCTTTCTGAATGGATCTGAAGAAGCCTGGTCGTGTTTCCCATCTCTGAGTTGGATCTTATTTAACTGTCCATATCCTTATTTAGCCCCAATACTTCTTTCCAGAATGAGATGAGTCAAGAGTCAGCTAACAACAGAATCAGCTTTAAACTGCCTTTCCCAGTTTGCCTGAAAATATGTAAATTTTGTGTAAATCTGCAGCATATAAAACGTATCTTTACCAGTTTTCACTGCTCTCTTCTGCATGCATCTTAACCCTCTTCCTTTCCTTTTGGAATTAGCTAGTTTAAGATGTATAATCCATCTTCTCCCATTCTCCTGAATTCTCTGCTAGCTCCTTACTTTCTTGAGATCCATTCAAAATTCTGCTTCTCTGAATCGATGAAGCCTCATAGTGCTGTAATTAATTTTTAGAGCCTTTTCTGTATTTATTGGTAAATACATAAAGCAAACAAATACCAGGAAAAACACATTGCACAGTCAGTCACACATTTTATCTAAATAATAAATTGAATTAGAAAAAAGCATTTACAAACAAATCCCAAATCCAAGGAGATGACTATCTTTCTGGGAGCCCGTGGTAGGTATCGAATCTGAATGCTGCTGATTCCCCAGGCTGTGTGAACAGTGTCTGCTGTGTGAGTCTGGGTTTTATAGAGAGGGAGCTGCCTGCTCTGGTTGGTTCCTGCTGTCTAGCTCCATTGTCATCTTTGCTGTTGAGCTGGAGTCTGTGCAGAGAATCTCTGCCTAATACAAAACACACATGCATATACACCTATACCTCTGCTTTATACAACATGCATGTAGATGTGTATACACACACAGGTAGTGCCCCTTTCTTTCCTGGGCAAAGAAACAGATGCAAAATAAGAAATAAAAATCCAACTTTGCATCTATTGCTTGAGATTAATATTTTTCTCTCTTTGTGTCTTTTAAAATTTTCACTAGTTTTGCTGTAACTTTTGCACAACTGCGCAGCCACTTTCTCCTCACTTTCTGCCTCTTGGATTTGCATGGCTTCTTATTACATATCCTCTCCTGCTCTCTCCTTCTATTCACAACAGGTTCAAGTAATGCAATAGAATAGAATAGAATAGAGCTTCAGTGTCCATTTTGGAAGAGCCTATTATCAATATATTTCAAGTGCAGTGTTTTTTTAAAGCATTATTGCAAACACAAAATGAATCAAAAATTGTTGCTCTTTAAGACCAGACCAATAGATTGCTCACAAAATTTGAATTTGAGATCTGCTGAGATTAGAGATTTATGCATGAAATGTTGAACAGAACAGTTTCCGCTACACATAATAAAAGCAAAAATGAGTCATTTTTTACTTTCCTGAATACTTCCCCAAAAATGTAATGCAGAAGCATCATAGTGATGATTTTACCAAATAGAATATCTTGATCTCGGGCAGAGTTTTGCTGTGGTGACTGTAACGGTAATAGTGTTGCTCCTTTTATTTCCAAGGAACCATCATTTTGGTTTAACTGGTGTTAAGATCATGGCTGTTATCAATAGTCAGGTTGCTTGTTACTCCCTCAAGGAAGTAATAAGCAAACACTGGCTGCTTTCTGTATATTACTACTTCTTCCCCCCCCCCCCCCCATCTGTATTTCTTTCCTGCAGATGGCAGGAATAAAATAATACAGATAAGGTGTTGCTACTCTTTACTTAGCGAGCACTAGCCACAAGATCATGCCATGTGCACTCATGAACATATCATAGGTGTTAACTAAAACAAATGATTGTGTGAAGATAGGGCTAAACCAATCTGTAGAAATGGCCATCTGCATGGATTTGTTGTATAGGGCAATACACATTACAGGGAATAATAATATTCTTGACTGTCTGAATCGTCTGATTGCCTGGCAGCATACTCAAGTGTAAAATAAAATGAAAACAGAAATCAAATTCCGCTGAATGTAAAATTGAAACAGAGAACTTGAAAACCCAATTCCTGGTCCTTCCTTAGCATATATGTCATGTAGTGCTTATTCTTGTACAATAGCAATATCTTACTCTCTTCAAAAATGAGGGGAGCAATCAGGAGATACTTTGCCAATGGCTACTTCAGACCTGAATTGGACATACAGGTGTATCACAAATTGTTGCTTGGGGTATGATTCTCCGGTGCCACCAGAATTGGGTGTACAGAAAATAATTGAATTTGTGTTATTTGAACATCTCCTTCCTCAAAACTATGGCTGATAGTTCTCACTATGATGGTAAATTTATGTCAGGGCTGGGATCTTTTGCTATAAGTAGCAAGAGGCAGGGCTGACATGCTTGAACAGCCTTCCAAACAAATCATTCATTCCATACAGAAAACCGGATGTCAGAGAAAGGGTTGGTCTGTCATTGTTCCATAGAAGATGAAAGCTTCTTCCTGTAATCAACGTTACTAGATTCATCAGCAGCAATGACAACTGGCCATTTTGATGTATAATTATGTTCAATTACAACCATGTTATTGCCTGTTCTTTCAGTCTGATTGCAATTATTTCTTTCTATTTAATTAGAGCTATTACAATATTTTTTCCCATTTAATCAAGCTATCAAATTATTTGGTTTTTAAACCATGTGGCTGGTTCTCATATTCCAACTATTACTAGCCTGCTTAGTCCTGATACTTGGCCAGCAAAGACAGAGTAGAATGCAAGTACATGTTCACATCCACTTCTAGTCTAGCTTGACTATCTGGCTGTTCAATAGACCACCCTATGTTTAGCCTTTGGACTGGCTTCAAGTCTTCTTTCTTACACTGATTCTGCGTTTGGACCTTATAACTGCCTTCAGACTATCACACTAGCACTGCTGACTTTTACTAATTTGAAGCTGCTCTGATATCCTGTAAATGCCCAGAGCAGGATACAGTCTGTTCTCTTATGGCAGGGAATTCCAGAGTCTGGATACAGCTAGTGAGAAGCCCCTGTCTGGTGTCCCAAGTAACACACCTAAGGACCTCCTCTTGTGAGGTTCAGCCACACCTTCTGCTTGTAGTCCAGTTGCTCATTGCCCTACTTGTGTCAAATTTGAACTCTATGACAACCAGCTACAAGCTGGAACCCTTGCTGACAACTGCTGGTGCTGAACCTTATCACTTCAAAATCATATCAAATGTGAAGGAGTATCATAGGTAGGCAGTAAGGAATTTAGTAACACTCCTTTGTTGAATTGTGTGTGAATTCCAAGGTAGTCCCTTAAGGACCAAATAATTGCTTTTGTCTAGTTTTGTATACCCTCTTTGTCTCTTGTTCTGCTTTGGAAAAAGTCTAGAGTTTTCACATCTTAGTGTTCACTGTATGTTTGGGATGTTTGGGGAATTATCACATAAGACAGCATTCTATTAGTAATGCCTGCCAGCATTATTTCAGTGGGAAATTGCTGTTGAGAAGTAGGTGTAAGTATTTCCTATCACACACAAAAAGCATGACTTAGCATGTGACAGAAAAGGCCTGCACTGGCTTCTTAACTTGTGGCAAATGGATGCTGAAAGTTGCCCTTTGATATACACTAGCATTGAAATATTCAATCGGATTCCAGCTATACAGCTGAAAGAAAGACACAGAAGAAGAGTTAATGATTCTTATAGTACATTTTAAACACGTGTCCTCTATCACCCAAGCCATGTTTAATGGTTATCTGAAAAATGAAGAAAGTTAAAGTGTGTCATGGGGCTGAAGGAGTATTTACTGGCATGTGCTTATGAAAGAATTCCAGTGGCTCAGTGAATTGTCCTGATTTGTATCCTACTCAGCTTCTGCCAGAGGCAGTATTGACTTATTGCAATGATTCAGTACTCCATCAAGAGGCTGTTATTTTGCTGATAACAGCATGTTTGTTTGCACAGTGGGCAGTCTGTTTTCCTGTCCCCCCCCCCCCCCAGCTACCTCTTGCAAGTGCTTTTTGCTTATACTGCTTATGAGGCATTGGATGACGTCTGAGAGAAAACAAATACAATGAAAGCCGTGTGAATCCTTAGAGTGCATTCAGATTGATCTATTTATTTTTCAGCCAGCTGCCCATCAGCATCTGCTATAGCTCCAGGAAAGTATCTGCACTGGATGTTGCCAGCTCAGTCATAGCAATTCTCACCTCTCAATCTCCTCACAGGCCTAGACTGGGTCCATATGGGGCTTCATTAAATCAGGGCTTGAATTAGATTTTTTTTAAAAACAGAGTACATTTCTTAGCTTGCTTTGCAATATACTGTTGATCTGAACACAGTGAGTATATTCTTGGTGAGCTCACTACTACTTCTGCTGTGTAATTATATGCAAAGCACAAAAAAGCTTAAATATTAGCATTTTTAGCCTCTTTTTAAACATTTTACTTTAAGAAATCACATTAAACAACTGTCAACTATATACAATGTTATATAGCACTAACAATGTAAGTCTGAAATATTAAATCAGAATCAAATAAAGCTTGAATTTAGAGCTCATATCTATGACAGGAAGTTTCAGTGTTTTTGGCAAAATCAAAAGGTACATATAAAACACAGTACTAAGAAGACCTTCTCTCATTCTTCCTGTTTTCTTAATTGTCCACTGCAATTACTGACTGTGTCCATACTTTGCCCCTCTTTGTTGAGGTCTGAATTGATGAATTCCTGCTATATCTTATATAGAAAGACACAGAATGATTTATTGATAGCTTCACTATAGGACAAAAAACAAAACAAAAAACCAGCAGGTAGTCTCTGTGTCAGACTTGGAACTGGTTGATTAACAGACAGGGACAAAAAGTTGTCGGCAACCATAATACATCCCTGAAAAATGGGTGTTTTCTTAAGCCTGTCTTTTTCATAATCAGTAATGAGTTCTGTGAACATGTCAATAGCAAAAGGGCATTTAAAAAACCACAGGCTGTAATAATATAATGCAAGGCTTAATGGTTCTATCTTGTTTCACTTTATGTCTGAGATCTTTCTGGGGCCCTTTAACAGAAGGCAGCTATGTAGGAAACTGCTGGAAGGGCAATTAAATAGATAGTAGCATTGTATAAGGTAATCCCTCCTAAAGAGTTGTGGATACTGCATTCCCCAGACCTGGGAATGTTTAGATTCCACACACCAAGGTCACCTTTCAGTTCCTTCTTCATTACAGTTACTGGAGACAAAAATCTAGTACATTATTGCTGTAATAAATCAACTACCAAGTACTGTAGCATTGCAATCATGCGCATGCCTCTCCCAAAGTAAGTCCTTTGACTTCACCGGATCTTATTCCAAGACGAGTATGTGCTATGGGGTGGGGAACCTTTGGCTTTCCAGATGTTTTGGACTCTAGCTTCCAGAAACTCTTAACCAATGTGACCAATGGCAAAGTCTCATAGAAGCTGCAGATGGAAACGGTTCCTTGATGGTGATGTGCACAAGGCACACAACCAAAATACAAATTAGGGTACATATAGGCACACACATCAGAGAACTATTGTGAAAGCATGCGGGAAAGAAAATTTCACTTTTTTTGAACTCAACAACAATGCACAGGTTCAGAAATAGTCATTCCTTGACTATTTCAGCTCCAGAAAAGGACCAACATGTATGGTAGGACACATGAATAAATAGTGCATGCAAAAAACATGCCCATTTTTTTTCTTGGTGGTGTTTAACCAATATCTATTGCCAGCATTAACCCCACCCCTACTTCTGCTTTCATTTACTACTTCTTTCTGCTATAAAAGGAAAACGTAGGATCATGGAAATTTGAGAATGTATGAAAATGTACCTTCAGTATTAGCCAGCTGTCACAACATCAAAAACAATGTGTTGGGTTTGATTGCTTCCTGCTCAGGAGTGTAATTTTTCTGACCTCATTTCACCTGCTGCTATGGGGGAAACTGACTGCAACACTGAATTTATAACTATTTGTGGGTTTAGACTGACATCATAAAGACCATGGTCCATAATTTTTATGTTAATGCCTGCTTTGTATTCTGTTTCCTTTCCAGTCTTACTTCATGTGATCCTGAATGACAACCAGTTACTCAGGAATAAAAGAGGGTACGAAGGAAGCTCCTTCCAAATGAGTCCATTTAACCCAGTATTGCCAGCTTTGACTGGCAGCGGGTTTTGTGGAGGATATTTTCCTAGCTCCACCTGGAGTGTCTTGATATTTCCTGGTGGCCTCCTGGGGATTCTTCTGTTGAACGAAGAGCAGTTATCCAAATGTGTCATCTCGGAATTCTTATCCCCATATGCCTCCTTCATTGCATCATTGTAAGAGCAATAGAAAAAACACACTTAATTTGTAATGGTGATTGCGGTCTTCCTAAAAGCTCTAAGAAAGCATTAAAGCACACACCTACATATATCACAGATGCTAAATTATCACATTTTGAACTACAATATTCATCTGACATTTGAAAGTGTAAAAATCTCCTGAAGTAGGAAGGCCTGGGTGAGCCACATCCCTCATCCATTATATTTCTTGATAATAGGGGTGATAGCTGGGCTCAAAACCTCTCTGAGTGTGATTATCTAATTAGATGGGAAGTGGAAACAGGCCTTCAAAATTCAAGAGAGCACAAAGCCAGACTGTTAGCTTCTGGCAATTACCACCCACCATAGCACTTTTCCTTTTATCAGTCATACACCATGAAGTGCCTGCTTCTTCCCTGGAGAAGCTACAATAGGAGCGCCTTAGATAGGCTGAGGCCACTGATAACAAGACTGCTTTCAAGCTTCTGCCTCTAGGTTTGTTATCAAATTATGGAATGGATACTAAATACCTGGAAAGGAGTATAAAGCTCCAGGGAGCAATACAAACCAAAGGTGTGGGGTGAGGTGCCTTCTCCTTATCAGGCAAGGAATGGGGTGGACTGAAAAAGAATCAGACCTGTATCAATAGCTTTCTGTATTACCATTGTGTTGCCTTAGCTAATCTACCATCCCAGCTTGATTTGGGAGGAACTCCGTTCAAAAGGTGTTTTTCCTGTGTGTGCTTTTATTTTCTTATTTCTTGTTCCTCTCCCACCAGAGGTTGAACATCATCATGCTTATTCTGATACTGGGTCCTGCACTTCTTTGACCATTTATTTTACCTTGGATCATTAGCTGCTAGAATCAGTACTTTGCATTTCTCATTATGTAACTGAACTATTTCAGCTTTCCGCATTTTCTGTGTTTCATGATTTCTTGGTGTTTATTCATTAGCTTTAGTGCTTGTTTATTGGTCATCTTCTCAGGCCAAGAAATTCTTAGCACCCTGTCATAAATCCACATTTCAGATCCTTCTATGTTTTTCATAGTAACCTGTGTTAAAGTCTGTAATTCTGGGCCACATGACAGAGCTGGCAATACACAGCACCATACAACATGTATGATCAAAGTCAATTTTGAGTTCTTGAATATTACATTGTTCATCTTATGAAAGCTGCTCCAGACCATCTATATTCTGAATTGTAGTATCACTGTCCATTCAACCATATTTCAAGGTACTTTTATTTGCCAAGATGTTCCACACTTTCATTCTGGATTTTTAATTGTACTTTTTGGACTGCCTGCTTTTTACAGATTATTGTGAACCTGATTTTCTTTACATTCATTTTTATATTATGTTCATTACATACTTCATGGACTTCACTGAATTACATTGTTGACTCTTTGCAGCTACTGAGCTAGTAATACTGTATTGTTTGCAAATTGGATGTTCTTCATATCCTCTCCATTGACAATGATATTATTTGAATCAGAAAGTACTTTCCTAAAGATAGTCACAGAGTACAATGCAAAAAGCAGTGGAGAGAGTTTATATCCTTGTTGTACTCTTCTTCATATCTTCTGTTCTCTGTCATCTGATCTTCAACTTTTCCTGAAATTACAGACTTGTGTATACTGCTTTCCTTGCTGCACACAAACTAGCAACCAACTGAAAAGATCAACAGCAACAAACAACTGCTACCAGCTGACCAAAAGATAGGGCTAGAACACTCAGCAGAGAGGCAGGGGATTTCAAAAGCTGGAAGGAATGACTGGTTAGTGTTGGATATATAGACAATCTCCTCAGCCCAGAAAAGTTGCTCCCAGTCACTCAAACTACAGACAGCATGCAAGATTGTAAATAAAACTACAACAAAAGTTTCTTCATAGTCAGTAAAGATCTTACCACAAATACATATATCTCTGGCTCATTATTTGCAGGAATTCTGCCATGTGTTATTTTAAATAAAACTTCAAGCCAATGGCTCGCTAGACTTATGATTTCAAGGACTGATTCCTGTTCTGTACATAACATAACAAAGATTTACTTGTCAAGGCTTGAAATTTGTATGCATACAGTGTTAAAATAATTAAGGGGGCTATAAAAAAAGCAACCCTGAAAATGCACATTGTGCTTAAGAAAATTAGGTTGGAACAGCTGTGTTATAAAAGTCACTGAAAAACAATCAGCTCTCCATACAAATCTGAAAGCAAGGTCAATGTTAAATAACATGGTCTTGCAGAAGAATCTCTTTCATAGCTGATAGCTGAAAATGTAAACAACGGAAAAGGAAATGCAAAAGGAGAAAAAAAAACCTCACAGATACGAAACATTGCAATATGTTAACATGGTCAACAGGTGGCATTTGCTGATGTAGCAAACTGCTGTACCTATAACTTATTCCTTCTGTAATATAATATAAATATATGGAGGCAAGATACATACACACTGCCATCACAGACACTGGATATCAACAACACAGGTAGTGGGTACTATGTATGCCCCATTGAGCTCACAGGAGGAAAGACACAGTACATACGTAGCACATAAATAATGAATAAAAATAAATATTAACCATACCTCAGTTGTGATTTACCATTATTGATTGTTATACTGGATTGTGAACTATTGTTGTATGGCTTTATGATAAATTGTTTTATTTATTTACCTTGCTGTGAGATCTATGGATATAGAGTAGACTAGAAATCTAAAGAATGAATAAATAACGTGACTCAAATCATTCCATAACAATAAATAGACTGATTTTGGCCTAGTTCCTAATGGATGCTCTCAGTCATTGGACCTGACAAGCTGATCAAGAAAGACAAATGTGTTTTTAAAAGGGTATGTCTGCGGGCACCAGCTTTAGACTTTTTGTTTATAGCCCTAGTAAGCTATTGCTTTTAACAATTTAGCACCTTGCAGCCCTGGAGCTGTAACACTTGCTTCTGAGACATACACAGTTGTGGTTGCAGACATGCCTATTGACTCTTTAAAAAACCTTTCGTTATCATCTATTATTCACACATAATGGAGAGTGCTACTGAGGCTGTTTTGCAAAGAAGTTACTTTTAATCTTCTGGGGGGAAAGGACTTTAAAACAGACACAATATAGATTATTAATAATTTCAGAAGTTTCTTTATTCCTGTCTCCACAATCATTTCTGTTATTGTATTGATCCACTGTATCACACTTACTGGCTGAAATCCTCTTGCAGAGCTATGCAAAAGGAGTAACTTTTGAAAGCAAATTGTTTCAAGTTAAAAAAAATCCTCAATAGACATAATCTGTTGCATGCTAAGACACCTGAATCAGAATGTAGCAGATAATGTCTATGGAGAGTTCTTAATTTGAGGCAATTCCCTTCCTAAACGTATGCTGTTTGTATTACACCAGTGTAACTAGGCAAGAGAATTTTGGCCACTATATTCCAACAAAAAAATAGAAAACTCTTCTTTTATACAATCTGAAGACAAGGGCAGTGATACCTTTACCAGACTACTAAAGAAAATATGAATACAAACCATCTTTCCATGCCACAAGGACCCTCATCAGGCTGGGCACTGCAAAGCTGGACATGATGTAGGAGAAACATAAAAGCTGGACAGATATGGGGGCTAGTTTTCCTTATTCAAAGCAAGTTCCAAAATGGGGGTTGCAGACTCATATCAGAGGTGGTAAGTTTCAGATTTCACCTCTGGTGGTGTGGGTTAGAATGTCTCTTCAATCTGATTAGACCAAGAGTTACAAGCCACCCAGTACACTTCCCCATGGCCCTACATTGAAGCACACTGAACTTTTGTGTTTGTCCTGCACCACACCCACCTATGTAATGCCCAGCTGGATAAAAACTCGTACAGAATTGAAAGCTTGCTTATGTTTTTATGAGCTTTGTGGTGCAGTAGTTACAACCTGGGTTCAGTCCCAGGCAGCTGTATCAAGGTTCACTCAGCCTTCCATCCTTCTGAGGTTGGTAAATTGAGTACTCAGCCAGCTGGAGGGGAGGCAATGTGTAGCCTACATAATTAAATTGTAAACTTCTCAGAGAGTGCTTTAAGAACTATGGGGTGACATACAGTAGGACTCCCATCCATGAGATCAGTATCCACAGATTCACTTATCTGCTGCCTGAAAATATTAAATAAAGAAACCCAGAAATACATATTTATACATATATCCAGGGTGTATTTACTAGAATTGTCCACCAGAGGAATCCAGACACCATGCTGCTATGCATAGTGTTTGCTAGTTCTGTGTTTTTCAGTATCCGCAGGGAGGAGTCCTTAAAACCAATCCCTTGTGGATACTGCAATCTTACTGTATAAGCAACATGCTTTGCTTTGGCTTTTTTGCTTTTTTTGTGATTGAATAAAGCTACCACCCACTCTTGTCTTTGTCTTGACTGTATTGTTACTATTTATTACTGATCCACTTACTGTATCATATTTGTTTCTTCCCATTTCTAACATGGTATGTAATGTTTTGTCTTACATACATTTTCAGAACCTATTTCCAGAACAATCCTAACGCCTTTGGACAGTAATCTGAGGCGGATCAGGATGGAGTAGAAGTACCTCTCCATCCCAAGAGAGGATTGTTTGCTAGTGGGAACAGCAGACACATCTGCCCCAGTCGTTTTTGGTATGCCTGCACAAAGCTACCACCTGGGGCATAGAAGACATGGAGGGGAGATGCTTGGGATCCACTAGATGACAGCTACCGTATAGTCCAGCATATATCGAGGCTGCTGGGTTGAAGAAAGCTCTTTAGAGGGTTACACAACCATTTTAATCTGCTTTTGATGAATATCAAATTCCCTTGTTGGAACATCGTATGACTTGACACTGGGAGAGGATGGCAGTGATAGGGAGCTTTGCAGCTACCTGCTAAGTGAAAAAGGTATACAGACAAGTATCACTAAATGCCATCTTCATTTTCAGCCCAATAAAGCTAGTTGAAAAGAGCCCATTTCTCCTGTCAGCCGTCTCCTGGCACCACCAGGGATTCTGAGTTCATTGGTTCTGCTGAGCTAATTTACAGCTCTTTCCAGGTAATCCGAAGACACATTTAATTTGTATTTTCCATGCCTGGAAATGATAGGTAATATGTTTAGGAACCTGTAACAGGACTGCATTTGCTAAGCTGTGTGCCTTTTAAAAATTATTTTCCTGAGTAGTCCAGAAAAAAATAAAATTAAATATATTACCTCATGCTAGCTATAAGGACCACAACTCAATATCAACCTTCAGAGGTTATCATCATTAAATACATCAAATTTGATTTCAAGAATGCTCCTTGGTGAATGAGAAGCAAGCGCAAATTGACAGTTAAATGCCACCTGAATCTACCACTCAGTGCAAATGAACTTCTAGGTACTGTACATGACATGAGATGTCAAGGAGTTTTGCTGTAGTCAGATTTGTTGTTCTACCTTTTTAGCAAAAACAAACAAACAAATAAATAAAGCTTAACCACTTCTTTACCATCAATAACACATGCAATGTGTTATTGATCAGAAAGAAAAATTAAAACTAAGGGGGGAAAAGGAGAATAAAAAACCAAAGGAAAAATTAGTGCCACTGACTCAAGACTTGAGTTCTTCCTTAAAAGCACCACTGTATTAGCAGACAATTTCAGTTCTACTTCATATAAGTTCCCTTGCAGTTGTTAGACTTTGGTGCGTAAGTCACACTTGTAATGAAAATGTGAAATCTATTTTAGCTAAAAAATAAAAATGCTCTTGTACAGCACAAGTGCCACTCTTCCACTTTCACCAGTTATCAGGCATTTGTTGTTATATAATGAACTCGTACATAGAAAACAGCCTTAGATAATTTACTTCTTAGAAACTGGGTTTATAACCATGGCTTGATGCAATCACATTTACCAGCTAAGGTGCAGAGCAAAGCCCCCCTTTAGCCATGCTGACTGGGGGAATCCTAGGAGTTGCAGCCCCCCAAAATCCAACTTTTCCCAGCTGTAAGAAGCGTATGTTCTGAAACAGATGGATGTCATCAAACAGCCCCCTCCATGCTTTACTGTGGTCTCTACCTGGATCAAACCCCCAAATCAAGCCAAAATTCTGTCTTCAGAAGATTTCCCTGCATTTTTCTCTGTGGCAATGTTGATGGAATTTTGAAGTAAATGGGCGTGGGTGTCGCACACAGTCTGTGACTCACTTGTATAAACTGGAGACAGTGTAAATGTCTTGCCCTTCAAAAGCAATGAATCCTGTGAAAAGACCGTCATGAATTTCCGACTTCCTAGAGAAGGAGAAAAGTCTACTACATTAGTCTACACCTCTAAACTAAAATGTAGATCATAAATTAGGAAGGAGGATGCAGCAGAGAGTGCTGCAGCAGCTTATACAGCTTATACCTGATCAAGTTTTATTTAGAATAAATGTTTTGTACTCTTGCAGTCCACTTTATCAGGTGCAGGGAAGCTTCTGTTAAACTTCATAGCTTAACTGCAGTGTAATCCTGTGTGCATTCATTCTGGAGTAAGCCCTATTGTATGTAGCAGGACTTACTCTGGAGTATATGTAGAGCATGCTGGGGAGGAGTAACCAGGCATTTATGTAATACATGCTTGTTTCTTTTAATTTGGTCTGCGTTTTACTGAAACAGCATCACCAGCAAGCTATGAAGTACCTTGTTTACATAATTAATAATAATTGCATACTGTCAAGTCAATACCATGTTGACTGACTGAGGTGCAGAACGAAGAATCTCTAAAAGAGTATCTGATATGGCTGTGTGAGAAATGATGATTGTGAAGCAGTCTGTGCACTCCGAAGGGTTAGAAGTAGAGCATTACTAAGTAAATGTGTAAGATGGGATGTGTCCAGTGACATGTTGCTCCAGTGTGATAAGCAATCATATCAAAATTAGAAACTGTTGCATCGGTGGAACCATTTGGATATAAAGGATAGAAGTGCTATCAAATAGAGTGTGTTGATGCTCACTTCAAGAAAAATGCCAAATTCTTCACATTGACCATAAACAAAAAATGTAAGCAAATTTTTTAAAAAAGACCCACATTTTAAAATAACAACTGGTAAGCTTAAACCAGGACTGAACATGTCTGAACTTTTCAAGTCTGAAAATTGTTTCAAGCTAGACTGCAAGTCCCTCACAGAGGCCCTTTGCCTTTGACATTAATTATTTCTGATGCTCTGCAAGAATGAAAACTAGACTTCCTGCTGAGAAGGAAGCAGCCAATGGCTGAATAAGTTCTAACATATCTCATAGTAGTGGTTTTACCCATCCAGGATAGCTGAGGAAAGAGGGCCCTCTGCGCCACTCATCAAGATACTTTATCCTTGCTCAAAAACTCTCTTGGCTTATTAACACAGACAGCTTGTTCAGATTTAATCCATGATCATGGCTCTGATCCGGAACAAACAGGGGTCTTTGGTTCTTTGAATTCTAAGGTCTAGCAGGTCATTCTTTAACCTTTCCGGAACTTGCCAGTTCAATTCTTGTCACCCGAGATTATTACTGTCACAGATATAATTAGTTAACAAAACATATAACAGTAGGGGAATGCGGAAGTTAGAAGAAAAGTAAACTTGACCATTGAAAAATGTAACATTTAGCATCCATCCATGGATATTTTTAGAAATTTAGGACATAAAAAGTAAAAGAGCAATTAAAAACTACTAGTGAATTAGAATAACAGCAACAAAACTGCAACTGTCTTGGTAGAGGGGGAGCAGAGGTCACATTTCAGAAAAAAAAGAAGGTAATATAATATCAATTTGATCTGGGGGCTGAATCCTCTAAAGCTGTGACATATTTATTTGTAAATGTAACACCACCATCTAGTGTTTGCTATGGAAACATATCAAACTAAAGCCTTAGCTTTTGCTCAGTACTATAAAAACGTACACAACAGTTAATTAGTGTAATTAATAGTTATTTGGTTGTTTAGATTATTAAAGTTATTTAGTGAATTCCTAGATTTGCAGAAGACCATGAGGAAATAAAGGATTGTGAGGGAACTTTTCTGGCAGAGGAATCATATAGAATTATATGACTTTAAAATGTAAAATCTTCAGAAATTGATTAAATTCCAAGTGATTTTTATAAACATTTTATCTTCCCCTACACACTCATTCTTACATGATCTTAATTCCATATTAAAATATTATGCTCTCCCAGAATTCCAGAGCATTGCCAGAATTATTCTAAAAAACTACTGACATGTCAGAAAGTATATGATTGTAATTCAGTATTCTTGGTTCAGTCATTGGCTTGGTCTACTAATGTACACAGCCTTTGATAAAGTGAAATAAAAGAGCTATCAGCTTGCATGGGTTTGGGGAATCATTATGAGTGTTATTAATGCATTATGTCCCACATCTAAGGTATAAGAACATCTAGTTTATATTCTCTGTTCTCATTCCCCATGGAAACCCATTGTTGCAATGGGTTTTCAAGCTTAGAGACTTAAAGCTCCAAAACATGCGGACCAGCTTTATAGATTGAAGAAAAGCAAAGGCAACTTTAGTGTCTGCATCTTTCCATTTAATTTGACATTAGTAGCATGCAATAGCTGGAGCAAACACTTATCACACACTTTTCTCTGTTAAGTCATTAATTAAGAAAAATCCCACACCCATAACAGCAGAATTCACACCAAGGATTCACATAGTCGCAGCTTCCTCTGTCCCTCACCATCGTCTGTGCCAACCAGGGTTGATGGAATTTTCAGTGCAGCAACATCTGGAGGCCACACTTTATCCATCATGATTTCCATGAAAATAACCAGTCCCAAACTTCATTACTTGTAACAAAAAGATCAACACAAACTGAGGCTGGAATCCAGGAACAGCTTTTCTAGGAAGTCACAGTGAACTCACAGTCAGCTTACTTTTATGTGGACATGGAGAGGACCAAAGGTCTCTACACATCCCAAATAATCTGTAGAAGAAACGGCTTTTATATTTACCAAATGTTATTTGTTGGAATGAAGATTTTTATTATTATTATTTATAAGTCTGATGAAGAGGGTGGGGGTTTTTTGGTCACTCTTCACTCCAGATGTTCTTAGACTGCAACTCCTATGATCCTTCCCTACTGGTTATGCTAGTTAGGGGTAATTGAATTAACTCTACAACAACACCTGGTGGGCCTCAATTGCTCATCTCTAGCTAGATGACTGGCATTTCAATAATCCATCCAGTCCAGCAATGGATAGATTTACCTATCTAAGGGTGAGACTATATTGGTTTGATTCACAGTCTCTTTTGTAACTGCATTCATTTTAGATGACCACACAAAGACCCTGGGTTGTTTCAGTGCCAGGGCCCACACTAGCCCCTCCATCTGAGGCAGCTCAACCCATGTCCACAGCCCCCCTTCCTTTGATACTGCACTACTGTTGATCCCAGGCTCTTCTTTTATGGTCTGCCATCAAGCCAAAGGGACTGTTTAAAGCAGGGGTCTCAAACATGCGGCCCGGGGCCCATTTGCGGCCCACCGGACGATAGTTTGTGGCCCCCGCCTTGCCTGCCCCCCCAAGCGCCCACGCGGCCTCTGCTGTCAAGAGTCAAAAAAAGCCTCGCCTCGCTCGCCGGCTCTCTCCCAAGACAGCGCCTCTTGCACCCTCCATCCGGAACTGCAGCCTGCCAGCCAGCCCGTCTGTCTGCCGGCTGGCAGGCTGCAGTTCCAGATGGAGGGTGCAAGAGGCGCTGTCTTGGGGGAGAGCCAGCGAGCGAGGTGCGCTGCCGGCCCTTTTCCCTGAGCGCCGGAGCCGCCGCCGAGCGATGCCTGAGAGCAGAGCTCGCTCCCGGCCCGTCCTCGAAGAGCGCCTCCAAGCCGCCAACAGCAGCTGCTGCCGCTGCCGCCTCTTCCAGGGAAGCGGCTCTCTGGCTCTCTTTCTCTCTCGGCAGCACCAGCCTGGCCAGCGGCCGCCTCAGCGCCCGGCAGTGCTTCCTCCTCCTCCTCCTCTTCGTCCTGCTTCAGCCGCCTCAGCTCTGGAGGCTGCCTGGGCTCGCCTCGCAAAGTTTGCTCCTCTGTCGTGGTGGGGGTAGCTGCTGGTGGTGCTGAGTGCACCTTTTTTTGAGGGGGGCCTTCAGAGGAAGGTTGCCGGACCTCCATGTGTGTGTGTGTTTGTGTGCGTGCACGCGCGCGCACCTGTGGGGGCCCCCGCCCCATTCTGTTTAATTTCACAGGTACCGATGGGGGCTTTTCTCCTTTGGCAAGGTGATTCTGTGAGGTTTTTTTTTTAAAAAAAAATATGTCATGCCCTGCCCCCCCCCCCCGGCTAGGCGGTCGCCGGCACTCCCTCCCTTCTCCGCTTCTTTGTCCTGCTGCTGCTGGTGGTGGTGGTAGTGAAGAAGGAGCCGGAGGGGGTCGTGGCCGGCGACGAGGGCTCGTGTGCCCCTCCTCCTCCTCCTCGGAGCCCCAGCCGGGCTAAGGAAACTCCTGGGCGGCTTCCTCGGGCTTTTGCTCCGCTTGGTGGAAAATCTGATGCGGCCCAGCCTCACCCAGACTCTGCCTCCAGCGGCCCCCAGGTAAATTGAGTTTGAGACCCCTGGTTTAAAGGGTTGCATGGTGGTAAAGGGAAAGGAGGCACTTTTCCAAAGTTCTCCATACATGTACAAACACACAGACATACCGTGGAAACATTTGAATCTGCTGGAGTTCATCAGAGTCATTTTGGTTTTATATCAAATTTTTTCTTTCTTGCTTGCTTTTTTTTGCCTGTGCAGAGGTGATCTAATTCTAAACTAATGTAGCCATGCAGTGATAGGGTGATAAACAAAAAAATTATTTGGGATGACTAGGGAGAAAGATCGCCCCAACTTACTCCATCACCAGAAAACCAACTGAGGTCACACACACCCTGGACCTTTTGTAGAATGAAACAAATGATCAGACAAGCAAAACACCATTTGAAAAATGTTGCAGTTGTAAAAAAGAAGAAACCCTATGAGCCGGGAGGGAAAAGTCCAGACAGGAAAGGAAAAAGGACAGGCTGATTCACATTGACCTTTGTATCCTGTGATCATTGACAAATACATTGAATTAACCTGTGCCAGTTCTGGAGCAAATTGCAAAGTATTTTCCAATGTAGTCACATGTTTACAATGCATTTCCCCCTCACATTATTACACACAAAGACAAATAAAAATTCTGGGCAGCAGTGAAAATAGAGCCATAGATGAGATTTCAGTATAGCTCTTCACTTCTCTAGGTAGCAGAAAAGCTCCTGGATCATTGCCATTTTGTTTGCAAAGTACAGTAGAAATGGAATCCAACCAAATTCTGTTTTTGCAATGCCTTCCAAACTCTGACAGAATGAGAGTTCTTTTCAAAGCAGAATTCCTTTCAATGTCTGTTATAAAATAGTGTCATCCTTAAAGTCATTCCTAAAGCAATTCTGCTTTTGTTCTCTTCTGACTTCACAGTGCTTCACTGCCAAGCAAGTCAACCAGATGTCGTGGGTGGATGGGAGCAGACATCAACGTTCACATGGTCTTCTGGATCTCCTTGTTATTTCAGTGCTACTGCCAGCAGTGTCAGGATTCATCTAGAGCTCTGAAACAGGTACAAGATAAGAATGTTGTCCAAGCCAAATTGAGTGTGTGGGGAGGGGAATCTATTGAACTGAGAACAATCTATGGCTTTCTTTTGAACATTTTAATCTTCATGACTAACATAGTTGAGGCAATGTTGTGTTCTGATTAGCATGTCAGAGTGTGACTGCCTCAAATCCACTTGACAATAAAGCTCATTGAAGAGCCTCCTATTATAGTCTCTGCACTATTGCTCAAGCTAGCCTACCTCACAGGGTTTTTGTGTGGATAAAGAGGGAAGTGGACCATGTATAAGTCTTTGGATGAAATGTAGGATATAAATGTAGTAAAATATAAATGCAAATGATGTAGGGAAAAATTGTAAAAAGTACAGACATTGATTGCAGGAGTTATTGCCTTTTGTGCAGCTGTTGCAAGCCATCTTGAGACCCGTTGAGTCAAAAGTCAGAACCACAACGACTATCAGTTCAGCCAGTGATAGTACAAAATATCATCATGCTGAATGTCACACCATCAGAAGAGGTGGTTTTAAGTTAAAATAATCATATTTTAACACACTAATAATAATAATTATGTGATGTCAACTCAGTTCTGACTTATGGTGACTCTTTCCAGGGTTTTTCCATGTAAAGAGTACTCAGAAGTGGTTTACCATTCCCACCTTCTGGGGGTGTCTTGGGACTGTACAGCTTCTCCAAGCCCACACAGGCCAGCTCTTTTCCCAGGAGGCACAGCAGGGAATCAAACTCCCAGCCTCAGACTCCACAGTCAGACACAACCGAGTAATCCAGCCTAATAATTGTGTGCCATCAAGTCAATTCTGATTTATAGTGACCCATTTCAGGGTTTTCTCACTAGTGAGCCCAAAATCATTGCCCTCTTCTCACACTGCCTCCCCAGTCATAACAGACAGTAACAACATGATGCTCTCCAAGTACTACTGCTGCCATTCCCAACCAGCAGACAAATAGGTTCTGCCATTGCTGCATATCCCACTCAGAGACAGCACCCTGACTTCCCTGCCCACCTCCTCTGGGTGCTGCCTCTGAGTGGGCACCCACCAGAGGAGGCAGGGCCAGGAACTACCGAACGCCAGTTTGTCCGAAGGATGAACCAGCATGAAGGATGAACCAGCCTGAACCACTGAACCAGTGGTTCATGCCCATCTCTTATTATAACTACGATTATTATTTTCCTTTGGGTTTTGCCTAATATGCTTGCACAGACTGACACGGCTACCTCTTCTAAATCTATTATTTTGAGCAATTTACTCATTCCAGCAGCAAGAAACCATAAAAAGGCATCAAGATGATCTCATATTTTATTTTTATTTTTCTGTTTTATTTTCCTTATGGTCACCGAGATAGACTTGAAGGTGTATGGACAAAACAACAAAATTCCATCAGGATTCCCAAACAACATACTTTTCAGCTTCCCATAAAGGACATGATTAGGAGCTTCTTCCCCAGTCGAAATATAGAAGTTGGCTGGACTGGTGATGAGAAAGCATCTTCCACCACACCTGGGAGTGGGACATTTGAGGAGATTAGGACAGACTATGTACCTGGCACACATAGCGCTATCCTTCAACATATAGAAATTGCTGTGGAGCTCAGGAGGGCCAGTTAGGAGTTTACTGGTGCTGCATGCTGACACCATCTGCTGTTGGAGATGATTGCCTCACTCTGCTTAATGATAGGGCCAGCCCTGATTTTCCTGGGAATTGAGTGCCCTAATTTTTCCAAATCACATCTGACTAGCAAAAGCAACCTCTGTTACAAGCCCCTCAGCTCATTATATGCTCTGGAAAATGGTATTCCCTTGGCCATCTTTTTCCATCCCTTGGGTATTCTTTGTATCATTCATAATCTATCCAAATTTTGGTTACAGAGGAAAAATAGATTTTGTGGAGTACAGTTATGCTACAAGAAAAGCTGTAACTAGGCATTGACTGGAAGCAGTTTCTTATACTACAATATTGCCCTCTACTGGGAAAAGTTTCTTGCAAAGGATTAATATTGACTTAACAATATTGTGCATTTACTAATAATCTTAGAACTGCAGAGCTGAAAGGGACCCTGTTAAGGAGGCACACTGTCCAGCCCTGGTTAAGGAGGCACAGTGAGGAATCAAACTCCCAACCTCATATACCTAAACCACATCCAGCAAGAAGATGCTTATTCCCACTTGAGACTGCCTAATTATTAAGCATGCTGACTTCAGAGAGCTTACTCAGTTCTCTCACCTTCCAAATACATGTTGAACTATTACGAAAAGAGAGAACTCTTGAAATCATAGCTAGAAACATTTTGTCAGGACTCAAAAACTGTGTGTAAACTTTTGAGTTGTCCAGCATGGTTTGACTGTTGAAAAATAGAGAGGCAGGTGTGGGTGATCACGGAACAAAGGGAAGGCAATTAGCCTTCAGAGAAAGTACAAAGAAGAGTCGACAACAGATGTCTGAGCCAGCGGAGCCTCAGGCAATGCCTTGAGAACTCTTTTTATTAACTTAGCATGATTACATAGAATGTTGTGAGAATTCAGATAGGATACTAGTTACCTAATCACCACTACGATTGGCTGGAGAAACCCTTTGGTCTAATGCTCTAACTCTAAGCAAAAGGGCAGAATGAGGAGTCACCCTGCCCGCTGGGAGCCGCTGCTTCATGCCAGGAGTGTATGCACGTCACTGAAACAGAATGTAGCTAACAACCGTTAAGCAGGAGTTCCCTACATACCCCCCTTTTTCTTTTTTTCAAGCAGAGGCATATATTCTTTCATATATTTGCGAACTACATATAAATCTTTTCGGCGAAGGCCTGAAGGCAAAGCTTTGAAACAGCTAGTTATTACGGAAAAGAAGGTTATTATACAGTGGACCCTCGACTTACAGACGTCCCCACCTATGGACTTTTCGATTTACGGACTTCTCCGGCCGCAAAATTTCCCATCGACTTGCGGCCGGAGAATCGACCGGAGAATTCAAATTTGGCGCTTTCCCCGCCTCCTCCTTCCAGTCCGTAGGTCGATTGCCCGTTGGTCCCCCTCGCCGATCGTGTCTCCGGAGGCCTCCTAGGGCTTCTCTGCCGCCATGGGAGGCCTCCGGAGGTCCCCCGCTGCCACCGCCGCTGCTGGGAGCCAAGCCGTGCTGGGCGATCCCGGCCATGCTTGGACTCCTGGACTTCCCCCGCCGCCGCCACTGTCCGAGCACGGCGTGGCGCGGCTTGGCTCCCAGCAGCGGCGGCAGCGGAAGTCCAGGAGTCTGAGCATGGCCGGGATCGGCCGGCGCGGCATGGCTCCCAGCAGCGGCGGCGGCAGCGGGGGACCTCCGGAAGCCTCCCAGGGCTACTCCACTGCCATGGGAGGCTTTCCCGGGGGGGGGGTAGACCGGGCCTATCAGGGGAGGGCTTCCCCTGGTAGGCCCGGTCTCCCCCACTGGGAAAGCCTGGTAGACCGGGCCTACCAGGGGAAGCCCTCCCCTGATAGGCCCGGTCCACCCTGGGAAAGCCTGCGGGGGCGGGGGACCTCCGAGGGGCCTCCGGCAGCGGCGGGAAAGCCCTCGGAGGCCTCGGGCAGCGGCGATGGCGGCAGCAAGGGACCCCCGTGAGGCCTCCGGTAGCGGCGGGGAAGCCCTCAGAGGCCTCGGGCAGCGGTGATGGCAGCGGCGGGGGACCGCTTCGGACTGGTAAGGTGCTGCTTTTTGCATTTATTTTCTCTTTTTTTTGGTGGGGGGGGTATTTTTTCTTTGGCCGGTTACGGATTAATGGGTTTTCAATGCATTCCTATGGGAAATGGACCCTCGACCTATGGACTTTTCGACCTGCGGCCACTGTTCCAATACGGATTAAGTCCGTAGGTCGAGGGTCCACTGTACATTGAATAAAACAACAGCAAATTATAAGGAGTATGAAGAGCATAATTGCATACATGAGAACACAACACAACAGCGTCACGGAGCTAGCATTCAGCTGCGAGATTGTTGTTTAGTCATTTAGTCGTGTCCGACTCTTCGTGACCCCATGGACCAGAGCACGCCAGGCCCTCCTGTCTTCCACTGCCTCCCGAAGCTGGGTCAAATTCATGTTGGTTGCTTCGATGACACTGTCCAACCATCTCATCCTCTGTCATCCCCTTCTCCTCTTGCCCTCACACTTTCCCAACATCAGGGTCTTTTCCAGGGAGTCTTCTCTTCTCATGAGATGGCCAAAGTATTGGAGCCTCAGCTTCAGGATCTGTCCTTCCAGTGAACACTCAGGGTTGATTTCCTTCAAAATGGATAGGTTTGTTCTCCTTGCAGTCCAGGGGACTCTCAAGAGTCTCCTCCAGCACCACAATTCAAAAGCATCAATTCTTCGGTGGTCAGCCTTCTTTATGGTCCAGCTCTCACTTCCATACATCACTACTGGAAATACCATTGCTTTGACTATGCGGACCTTTGTCGGCAAGGTGATGTCTCTGCTTTTTAAGATGCTGTCTAGGTTTCTCATCGCTTTCCTCCCAAGAAGCAGGCGTCTTTTAATTTTGTGGCTGCTGTCACCATCTGCAGTTATCGTGGAGCCTTGGAAGGTAAACTCTGTCACTGCCTCCATATCTTCCCCTTCTATTTGCCAGGAGGTGATGGGGCCCGTGGCCATGATCTTAGTTTTTTTGATGTTGAGCTTCAGACCATTTTTTGCGCTCTCCTCTTTCACTCTCATTAAGAGGTTCTTTAATTCCTCCTCACTTTCTGCCATCAGAGTGGTATCATCTGCATATCTGAGGTTGTTGATATTTCTTCCGGCAATCTTAATTCCGGCTTGGGATTCATCCAGTCCAGCCTTCCGCATGATGTATTCTGCATATAAGTTAAATAAGCAGGGGGACAATATACAGCCTTGTCGTATTCCTTTCCCAATTTTGAACCAATCAGTTGTTCCATATCCAGTTCTAACTGTTGCTTCCTGTCCCACATATAGATTTCTCAGGAGATGGATAAGGTGGTCAGGCACTCCCATTTCTTTAAGAACTTGCCATAGTTTGCTGTGGTCCACACAGTCAAAGGCTTTTGCATAGTCAATGAAGCAGAAGTAGATGTTTTTCTGGAACTCTCTGGCTTTCTCCATAATCCAGCGCATGTTAGCAATTTGGTCTCTAGTTCCTCTGCCCCTTCGAAATCCAGCTTGTACTTCTGGGAGTTCTCGGTCCACATACTGCTGAAGCCTGCCTTGGAGGATTTTGAGCATAACCTTGCTAGCCTGTGAAATGAGTGCAATTGTACGGTAGTTGGAGCATTCTTTAGCACTTCCCTTCTTTGGGATTGGGATGTAGACTGATCTTTTCCAATCCTCTGGCCACTGCTGAGTTTTCCAAACTTGCTGGCATATTGAGTGTAGCACCTTAACAGCATCATCTTTTAAGATTTTAAATAGTTCCACTGGAATGCCATCTCCTCCACTGGCCTTGTTGTTAGCCATGCTTTCTAAGGCCCACTTGACTTCGCTCTCCAGGATGTCTGGCTCAAGGTCAGCAACCACACTATCTGGGTTGTCCGGGACATCCAGATCTTTCTGGTATAATTCCTCTGTGTATTCTTGCCACCTCTTCTTGATGTCTTCTGCTTCTGTAAGGTCCCTACCATTTTTGTCCTTTATCATGTCCATCTTTGCACAAAATGTTCCTTTAATGGCTCCAATTTTCTTGAACAGATCTCTGGTTTTTCCCTTTCTATTGTTTTCCTCTATATCTTTGCATTGTTCATTTAAGAAGGCCCTCTTGTCTCTCCTTGCTATTCTTTGGAAGTCCGCATTCAATTTTCTGTAACTTTCCCTATCTCCCTTGCATTTTGTTTCCCTTCTCTTCTCTGCTATTTGTAAGGCCTCGTTGGACAGCCACTTTGCTTTCTTGCATTTCCTTTTCTTTGGGATGGTTTTTGTTGCTGCCTCCTGTACAATGTTACGAGCCTCCATCCATAGTTCTTAAGGCACTCTGTCCACCAAATCTAGTTCCTTAAATCTGTTCTTCACTTCCACTGTGTACTCATAAGGGATTTGGTTTAGATTATACCTGGCTAGCCCAGTGGTTTTTCCTACTTTCTTCAGTTTAAGCTTGAATTTTGCTATAAGAAGCTGATGGTCAGAGCCACAATCAGCTCCAGGTCTTGTTTTTGCTGACTGTATAGAGCTTCTCCATCTTTGGCTGCAGAGAATATAATCAATCTGATTTCGGTATTGCCCATTTGGTGATGTCCATGTGTAGAGTCGCCTCTTGTGTTGTTGGAAAAGAGTGTTTGTGATGACCAGCTTGTTCTCTTGACAGAACTCTATTAGCCTTTGCCCTGCTTCGTTCTGAACTCCAAGGCCAAACTTATCTGTTGTTCCTTTTATCTCTTGATTCCCTACTTTAGCATTCCAGTCCCCTATAATGAGAAGAACATCTTTCTTTGGTGTCAGTTCTAGAAGGTGTTGTAGGTCTTCATAGAATTGGTCAATTTCAGCCTCTTCAGCATCGGTGGTTGGTGCATAAACTTGGATTACTGTGATGTTGAGAGGTCTGCCTTGGATTCGTATTGTCTATCATTTTTGAGATTGTATCCCAGTACAGCTTTTCCCACTCTTTTGTTGACTATGAGGGCTACTCCATTTCTTCTACGGGATTCTTGCCCACAATAGTAGATATGGTAATCATCTGAATTGAATTCGCCCATTCCCGTCCATTTTAGTTCACTGCTGCCCAGGATGTCAATGTTCATTCTTGCCATCTCCTGTTTGACCACATCCAACTTACCAAGGTTCATAGATCTTACATTCCAGGTTCCTATGCAGTATTCTTCTTTGCAGCATCGGACTTTCCTTTCACTTCCAGGCGCGTCCACAGCTGAGCGTCCTTTCGTCTTTGGCCCAACCGCTTCATTAGCTCTGGAGCTACTTGTACTTGTCCTCCGCTCTTCCTCAGTAGCATGTTGGACGCCTTCCGACCTGAGGGGCCCATCTTCCAGCGTCATATCTTTTAGCGTTTTGTTTCTGTTCATGGGGTTTTCTTGGCAAAGATACTGGAGTGGCTTGCCAGTTCCTGCTCCAGGTGGATCACGTTTAGTCAGAACTCTCCACTATGACCTGTCCGTCTTGGGTGTCCCTGCACGGCATAGCCCATAGCTTCTCTGAATTACTCAATCCCCTTCGCCACGACAAGGCAGCAATCCGTGAAGAGATAACGGCTGCCAAAAAAGTTTCAGGAGTCTCCGTGATCTGCTGCTGATTTAGAGTTCTTTTTGCATCAGCACTCAGCGTCTTTAACATCCCCCAGGTAACTTTGGGCTGAGTGCCTTCAGGTCTGGTCAGGCACTTCCTACAATGCAGAGTCATCTGGTCCCGCTCCAGAGCCATCGCTGGATTGAATTCCGGAATGGGGTCCTGCAGGTTGTGATGCCAACTCATTCTTTCCACGATATGGCCTCACACACCGAGCCGGAATCCACAAAGGACCTGTGGGAGTAAGCACAGCAGCATAGCCGTGACCCCATGTTAGTAGAGGGGCTGGACCCTCCCACTGTGGGTCAGGAGGTTGCTTATAAGTCACCAGCGGCCATTCCATAGGGATTTCTTTACGAAAGTGTTTCTCTACTGGTGACAACTTATGCTGACCTGCAGATACAGTTAAATGATTTAAAGTGAACAATGCTATTGATACTACATCTGGAACATCTTGGGGCTTGATCCCTCTGTTTTTAGTTTGTTTTGCAAGGAGAAATTTAAAAGAGTGATGTGCTCTTTCCACAATAGCCTGTCCTGTGCAGTTATAAGGAATACCATGGGAAAGTCGAACGTCCTATTCATTACAAAAGGTGGTAAAGGCGTGAGAGGTATAGGCAGGGCCATTGTCTGTTTTTAAGGCTTAAGGCCGGCCCATAACTGCAAATGTACGTAAACAATGTTGTATGACATAGCGAGAGGTCTCACCACGAAGAGGGGTAGCCCAGATGATGAACATAAGAAAGAGGAGCAAGGGTAGGAACATGAGTGACATCCATTTGCCAAAGCTGATTGGCATCTGTTCCTCGTGGGTTAACAGCATCAAAAGGAAAGGAAATGGAACAGGAAGAGCAAGAGGAGACAATGTCTCAAGCTTGAGAAAACGGAATAGAAAATTGCTTATGGAGTTGTTTAGTACTCTGGTGAAAAAAGGAATAGCTGTCAATAGGATTGGAAAAGAGGGGATACAAGGAACGAAGAGCAGAGTCTGCACAATGATTTCCCTCCGAGATAGCATCTTGAAATCCAGTATGAGATTGAATATGAGCAGCAAAAAAAGGTTGTGATCTGGCAGCTAGGAGGTTTTTTAAAGTCAGAAACAGGGAAAGTAAGGAGAAGTCAAGAGCAGGATAAAGATAGGCATGTGACAGATGAGTGAGAAGGTTAAATACATATTGAGTGTCTACAATGAGATTTAAAGGTTGATCTTGAAACATTTGAAAAGTAAGGACGACAGCTGCCAATTCTGCACTTTGACTGGAGATTTGAGTACAAGTGAAGAAGGTTTTCCAGGTTCCGGGAGGTTGCTGAAAGGTAACCACGCCTATGGTAGGCGCACCATCGGTAAAGACAGTTAGAGCATTGGGGAGAGGAGTAGCAGAGAAAAGAGAGGAAAAGTGAAAGGGTACTTGTTGAATGAATGTTAAGCGAGGGTCTTTAGGAGGATTAAAACGTATATCACCAATATAGTCTGAAAAAGCAATTTGATAAGTTAATGACGTAGACATTAAATGATCATGGTCAGCTTTGGAAATAGGTAAGTAACAATACAGAAGATCCCAACCTGTGAGTTGCTTGGCACGATGGCATCCCTTGATTACAAGGTCTGTAATCGCATTTAGAGTAGAGTAAACATTTCGGGGAGGAGTGTTAGGTAAATAAAGCCATTCTGCTACAGCAATGGCCTTGTCAGATTTCGGGCTGCACAACAACCCAGTAGGCAATTGGGGAGTGTTCAAGATGACCAGCTGCAAGGGACCAAAAGAAGGAAAGCGGTCGACCATGGTACGTCGCAAGGCTGCATTAATTGGATGTATGGCATGTTTCATAGCCTTGGTGATGGGTATGGAGTCAGCAGGAGACTGATGTCCCCGAAGTACATTAAACAAAGGCTGCAATTCATGAGTAGGAAGGCACAAAAATGGACGAGCCCAATTTAAGTGCCTGAGGAACTGTTGCAACTGCACTAATGTAAATTGAGATGGAGTTTTTAGTTCTGGTAAGAATGGAGAAGATGTAGCTTGCAACAGTTTGTGTCCTAGATAAAGAAATGGAGGTGTGGTTTGTATCTTTTCTGGAGCTATGTGAAGGCCTTTTTTCTCTAAGCAGTTAGCTAGAGAATCATAGACAGTAGTGGGGAGGGATTGCCCCGCCACCAATATGTCATCCATGTAATGATATACAAGCAATTCAGGGTGTTCTAAACAAAATTGCTGTAGGGCTAGATCCACAAAATGTTGACATAAAGTAGGGGAATTCAACATTCCCTGAGGCAAGACTTCGCACCGATATCTTTGAGTAGGATGGGAATTGTTGTACACAGGGACTGTAAAGGCAAATTTTTCCCTGTCTTGTGGTGCTAAAGGAATGGTGAAGAAACAGTCCTTGAGATCCACTGTCATTAACTCATAGTGTTGAGGTATCAAATTTGGATTAGGTAAGCCACATTGCAAAGGGTCCATAGGTTGAATGCGCTTGTTAACTTCCCGAAGGTCGTGTAGCAAACACCACTTCCCAGATTTCTTTTTGATGGTGAAAATGGGGGTATTCCACAGACTGGTGGAATATTCTATATGTCCTTGATCTAATTGCTACTTAACTAAGGCCTCCACTGTGTAGAGCTTTTCTTTAGACAATGGCCATTGATCAACCCAGACAGGTGGTCCAGGGAGCCACATTAATGGCAAGGCTGTGTCAGATTGTGTAGAGGCCTGCATTATAAATTTGTCTGCAATTTTGCATCAATCTTTTTCAAGAGATCCCTACCCCAGATGGAAAAGGGAATAGGCAGAATGTAAGGAGTGATTGTGATTTGTCTAGGAGAGTCACCTAGGCTTTCCAGAACAATGGGCTGAAGGCTTTTCTGGGCTTGCTCATAGCCTCCAACTCCCCAGATATCGTGCACTGGCTGGGTGGGATAGCTTTCTGGCCAGTCTTTCTTTGCAATAACGCTAACGTCAGCTCCTGTGTCAATCAGGCCATTAAGGACCAGCGATCCCATTTTAAGAGGGAGTCAGGGCTGCGAGTGCTCAATGGTAGTTAAAGCAGCAACTCGAGTAGAACCAAAACCTCCAGTACGAGGGTTGGTAGAAGGACCCATCTGTGTTAATGGAAGCAACAATAATTGAGCGATAGATTCAACTGCAGGAAGGACCTGTGGTATATTAGACCAGGTTTGAATAATTAGAGGTCCTTCATAATCCCCATCAATGATGCCTGGTACAACAAATAAACCCCGTGCAGAGATGCTAGAGCGGGGGAGAATGAGACCTACAGTGTCTTTAGGTATAGGTCCATGATGTGCTGTTTTGACTTTGTAGACAGCGAGAGGGAATTGATAGTCGACCTCTTCAGCTGTGATCAAATCATGACCGGCACTTTTAACAGTAGCAGGTCGGATTTCCTGAACTGGGGTAGTATTCACTGAGTTCCCCTCACTAAGATTTTCATGAACACGGTGTCCCTGGTTGTTACGAACCACAGGACAAACAGACATAAGGGGGAGGGCATCGACAAGATCCTCTGAATTGCCTTTGGCCATAACATCAGATAACATTTGCTGCACTGCTGAGCGAGGAGGGGGGAAGAGGGAGGAGGGGGGGAAAGAAAGGGAAGGAGAAATTGTTGGAAAAGTGTCAGGAGCTGCATAGGAAGGGAGATCATTTCTATTTTCATGGAGATCAGGTGGCCTAGAGGGCAGAATGAGGAGTCACCCCGCCCGCTGGGAGCCGCTGCTTCCTGCCAGGAGTGTGTGCACATCACTGAAACAGAATGTAGCTAACAACCGTTAAGCAGGAGTTTCCCACAGGCAGGGACCTGGGCATAATGAAATAACTCCAAAGTCTGCACATGTGTTGTGTAAACTGATTGTCAAGAGTCTCATTGTGGAGTGCCATCAGTATTAGGCAGTAAGACCAGGTTAAGACATTTGACTGCCTGAGGTGGAGCGATAAATGGTGCTTCTAACCAATCAAAAAGTTCAAAGCACCCAGAAGCAGCTTTTTTTACTGTGACACATAAGGCAGAAAATCCCACAAGTACTAATCCCTCCCCCCTCTCTTTCTCCTGGTAGTAAAATAAATACTACTACAAGAAATTAGATTACTAATATTTTGTTCCCTTTTCATTAAACCCTACTACCTCACTATTCCTAATATCAGGGCCAGACCTAGTACATAGACTGAGTTGAATTAGTCTCTGCTAAATGCTAAAATATTTCACAACACACAACAAGGAAGTAACAATGGTTGATCACTGGTATCTTGAAAATATAATATCTAGCACTCCTTCAGATTTCTGGCATGGAATGGAATGTGCTTAGCCTATAGGAGGCAATGTCAAATGTAGAAAAATGTGAAAGAGTTTAATTGAAAGTTTAATATCAAGAAGTAATAATTGAAAAGCATATTCCCACCAAAAATTATTTTGTCTTCATATGGTGGAATATAATTTTCCTCCAGCGTCTGAATAACTGAATTCGAATGAGTAGCAACAGTATGAAAGACCTCCACAGTTTTTGCAGCTCAGCTGTGTGTCATCTTCTTCTAATAATTTGCTCTGCATCTTCTCTAATTTTTAGACATCAGTTTTAAAATGGTCCAAGATTTAAAGGTGTCTGAGAGTTCTCATGGTTTTTTTAATTGGATATGTCTTAAGTCCTTTGTGTGTTTGTTTGTTTATTCATTAATTCATCTATTTATCTGTACCCCCATTTTCCTCATACAGTGAGCAAAGCTGCTCAATATGTAAAATACTGCTATACTGCTATATGTACATATAGATATAGCAACGTAATAAATTATAATGATAAATAATAATTGTGTGCCAAGTCAATTCTGACCTATTGCGACCCTTTCCAGGGTTTTACAAGTAGAGAATATGCAGAAATGGTTTACCACTCCCTTCTTCTTGGGGCATCTTGGAACTGTGCAGCTTGCCCAAGGCCAAACAGACTGGCTCTTATCACAGGACGCACAGTGGGGAATCAAACTCCCAACCTCTGGCTCCATAGCCAGATACCTAAACCACTGAGCTATCTAGCCAGTTTTAATAAATCATACAACATATCAAATAGCAGTAAGTATAACAATTCAAAACCAATAGGAAGAATTATAAGTAACCATTACATAATAAATACATACATAATGAAAATTCAAACAGTACAATATTGAATAAAATACAAATAAACTAACTTAATCCAGCAACTCAAACTAAATAGGAGGGAAACGCCTACCAGACACACAAATACGCTAGGGATAAGGCCAAGTAGAACTCCATTCCACATACAAAGCCAACACAGGACTCTCTTTATTACTTATTCTTCAACCTACTTTTTAGTTGGTGGCCACACCTTCACTAGTGACAACTTCCTTCCAGCTCTCACATGAGTTGCCTCTCTCCATCCCTTCCCCATCTTTCACTGGAGAAGTAAGGATTGCCAGTCCTCCTGCAAACTCACTCTGTCTTCTTTAATGAGATATGTTGCTTCTGCTTTCTAAAACATTTTGTCTGCCTGTCTCTTTTTTATTGCTTATTGTTCCTTTTTTGTATGGGTTTTCAATTTTGTTGCAAAAGGTAGACAGTAATATTTAATTTTTAAAAAAATGTTATGAATCTGATCGTTTGGATTGAGAGTACATTCATTACATAGAGATAATCCTGCCACATGAGTACATTCTTTGTAATTGGAACTGACGCCTTTAGGAGATGAAAATACTATACTGAATTAGTCACAATTTTATGGGATATCCAAGCTGCTAGACCATAACATATTAACTGTGATGATTACATGGGCATCTAAATAATCTGCCCATGTGTGCAAACATGTGTACCAATATATATATATATATATACCTCTTACTATTATTACTAATATGATTACTATTATAGCTGCTGCTGCTACTACATTCTATATACTCTGGTTTCTTTTTGGATCATACTACTATCCTTTGAAAAATTCGCCTTCTTTAGTTTTCAGGAAAAGAGTACAAGCTCTTTGACATATTTTTTGGCTTCTTATTTATGAGTTCTGCATATGACATAGAACTGGAAAACAGCCATCTTTCAATAGACTGCACTCTCCATTTGAGGTCTTTAACTCACTTTATTGCAATTGTGGGAAATTCAACCAGCAGTCACTTATGACAACACCCTAAAATTCCTTTTTATGGTGCATTTCCAATTTATTAAAGTGCATTTTTAAAATGAAACAGCAGATGGTGATATAGTGTCAGTTTCAAATCAGTGTATACAGTAATACAGTAAAACTGATAGTTCAGTCAGACACAAACAAATGAGAGACACGGATGTGGCATTCAGATTGGTGACCTAAAGAAGCTGGCTCACTACAGTACATATAAAATGCATAGCTGGTGATTATCTGGTATTTGCTTATGAAGCTAAGCAAATGACAGATAATATAAAAGGGCCAGTCATGATAAGTCAAGCTAAAGGCACTCTGATCCTGCTAAAGGCAGTCCATCCTGATATTTTCAGACAGAGATGAGCCATTCCAGCTCTATTGTGTCTCTAATTTCCACCATTACCGACAGGGGAATTTCCTTAATGGGCTGTTCTCTCAGTGCCAGAGGTGGTGTTGATGTTTGAAATGGCTTTTCCAGGCTGCAGAACCACTGGGAGCACCTGTGAAATTGGTGCAAGTTTTCTGCAGACATAACTGGGAGATGGGAGGAAGCAGAGCAAAGAGAGACATCGCAGATACTAGTTCTGATTTCTAAATGTTTAAAATAGAAACACAGAGCTAGGTACCAAAAATGAATCACTCTGCATAAGTTACAACAACATCTTCACTTCTGTCTAACTAACACTACACTTACTCTGGAAGAAGCCCCTCTCAACTTTTGGGGGACTTAGTGTAGGTAACTACATATGTATGCCAGTATTGTTGTTTATAATTTCCAGACATTCTCTTTTCCACGTACATTTGGATCAATCACATTCTAAAATAAAAAAGGAAGAGGCCATGTGGTCCCCAACATTACACAAAAGGAAGAATGGATGATACCTTTTACTGGACCACTATGAATCAAACAAATTGCAAGGTTTCATGGGGAAAATGCTTTTACCCAAGCAGATACATATACAAATCCACTTCTTCAGGCTTAGCACAACCCCTTCATGAATAATGCAGAAAAATTATACACAAGAGTCCAAAAATTGGTGGTACATGTCTGTGAAAGTTGATGTAATTTGTCTGAGGCTGCAGTCTCAAGTCTTTTTGCAGCATGGTCAGGCACGCACGCACGCACGCACGCACACAAACACACACACACTTCCTGCTTTGAAACTTCAGTTTCTTTTTGGCTGTGGGGGTTGGGGAAAACAGCACAATGACATAGCAGCCTCTAGCATAAGTTAGGGGCTATAATTTGGTTTGTTCACCAAGTAGAAACAGACAATTGTGCTAAATTAAAGTCAAAATAATTTTTTACCTGGTGAGCATAAGGACCAGGAGTTTTGGACCAGGAGTTTCATTCCATACCACTCATGTGTGGCATTAATTTCATTACCCTTATCAGATGGCATTTACAGGGTGTTTCCCACTTGGCCCAATCACTGGCATGTGATAAATGATGATTGAGCCACCACTGCATGTTCCAACCAGATACCAACTGTTGTCCTTTATCCCAACTTAAAAACAGCTGTCATACAAAAGTATTAACACACTGCCACTTCACTAGTGCCTTGCTCTGAATTCACCAGAGACATTTCTCTGCATAGTCTATCAATTTAAGACGTGCTGAAAGTGAAGTCTAACTTAGACCAGAGAAAGGTCAACAGCTACCAGAATATTGTCTCCATTATAAAACAGGATTCCTCGATATTTATCATTGGGGTCCAAACTATACACTGAAAATAGTTTACCATTAGAAGCTGAAATCTGTTGGTATTCCAGATATGTGGTCCTGGCAGACTTCTGTGCTTCAGAAATCAGACTTGCCAATGAAGACTATGCTGATGTCCAGAAGACCACTCACAAAACAAAGCAAGCTAATTTGAAAAACTGCAAGTGTTAAAGTTGATGCTGTAACAATCTGACATTCTGAACCCTTAAGGAATTACCTCTCCTAACAATGGGATATATGTAGTGTATAGGCTGACTCTGAGCATTCCCTTTCCTTTGACTGAGCAAAGATACATCCTGGGTTTTAAAATACTGTAGAAAGGGAAAGTGTTTTCATTTCTAGGAAACACAATTTTATATTGCACATCACTATCCAATCCAGTGGACTGAAATATGATTCTTGCTCTCCTGTCCCTTAGCAAAGGTTCCAGCTAATGTTCCTGTCCTCTTGTGACTCCTACAGTCTTCTTATTTCTGGCATTCTGAAGTCAAACCTCAGCTGTGTCACCATTATGTAGTGTTCTGCTGAAAAAAAAAAGTTAACTTTTTTTAAAGCTCAAACAGTAGGGAAATTCACAAACTGACAGCATGGCCCCTACAGATGACAGCTGTACCGAACATGCTCTGTGTTCTTCCTCCACATGAGAAGGGAACCCAAGGCCAGTCAGAACTCTCGTCCTCAATGTGGACCTCTGTGTGTGGCTGGCAAACATGAGACTGACTGGGGACAGGGACAGCAACCATGACTTCCTCATCAGTGCATGAGGATGTACATGTGAACCATGTTTATTTGATGATGATGATGATAATAATTGATAATTAATAATAAGGAGATCTCAGAAAGAACATCATCAGAGTTACAAAAAACCAGCAATATTAGGAACAGCATATATACTGCACTGATATTTAACAGAAACTTAGGTTTTTGGTTAAAACTTGTATCTGTTATATAATACCAGTCAATATTTCTACAATTTTGATTGGCTGAGCCTGATTAATAATAATAATAATAATAATTATAATTATAATTATAATAATTATAATAATTATAATAATTTGCTTAAGTTGATTCCAACTCATGGTGACCCTTTCCAGCATTTTCTAGGTGTAGAGTAATCAGAAGTGGTATACCATTTCTTCTTAGGGGCGGGGCACTCTGATGCCCTTGCTTAAATCTCTATCCTGTCCTCTCCAAGAACAAGGAGAAATTAGATGAAACTTACAGTTAGGTCAAGAGAGGCAGCTTCATCAATCAGTAGTGGTTTAGGAGCAGGGAGTGTTGTATCCTGCCATGCCTTGTACCTTGACGTTAACCTGTCAGGCATGGAGTAAGACACTGTCTCATTGCCAGCATTGAACTAAGATACAGCCAGTTCAGTTGGCTTCTGAACATGGAGCAGAGAGGAGATATGCTGTCTTTTGTCTCAGACAGCAAAATATCTGGAGACTACTCTGCCTTAAACCCTGAGTGCTATCTTTGTCCTACACATCTTTGCGCCTTCATAGACTTAGAGCTTAGAAATGTTGCTAGCTGGGGGTTTCTGGGAAATGTACTTCGTAGTAACATTTCCAAGCTCTGCATATGTTTGCTCACATCCTTCACTCCTTTGCCTCCTGGACTCTCTGTCCTCCGGAGGTGTTTTGCTCCCTTAAACAGTGCTGTCCTTTCTCCTTGTTGCCCCATATCTTTGGGGCCATCTCCCGGAACACCTTTGTGATGATATCTCTCTGCAGCTTTATCTGCACTCCTCAAAAGAACTTTTTCCATTATGAGTTTGGCACAGAGCCTCAACCCCTCCCAATAGTGAGCCATGGTATATGTAACTTACTCAAACCCATACAGTATTCTCTCTCTCACTCTGTCTCCCGCCTTTCTGTTGCCTCTCTTGTGTAAGCATCTTGGGGCAGGGATATGTTTCTCTTTTACTTTGTAAAGCCTTGTGCACAACAAGGATCTGTTTGTACAAAACAGAAAAGGACCTCAGCTCCCTAACGTGAAGAAACACATCTGAGGTATGCAAGCACAAGTTTTTAATGTGTATTATTATATGGGACCAAGTGCATTTATAAATACATGAATACAAAAATGGCATGGTTCTCACTGTCTTGGTATGCCTTTTGCTCATTCTGTCCAAGGAACATATGTGACTGGAAAAGGATATGAAAGGAATTCAGAAGGTGTTCATATGTTTTTATTTACTGGTTTTTAAATTTGTTTAGTTACATTTTTTTCTGGCCTTTAGTGAATTTTGTTCTGCTCCACGGCTGATCCTCATAAGAAGCCTATGAAATAGAGCAGACTGAGAGAGAGTATTACTGGCCCAAGGTTGCCCAGTAAGATTCTTGGTTCAGTGGGGAACTAACTGTGGACAACTATACCATTCTGGCACTCTCCTAGTACTAATCACTGTCTCTAGTAGTCATAATAAAATACATATTTATGCCTTCAAAAGCACAGGCTACCTAATTATATGCTACCTGGTGCCAGGCTACCTTGGTTTCTGTGTTATTTCCCTCATAGAAAATGAATTGTGCAGGGTCTCTCTTTCTCTCTTTTCTCCTTTTTGGCAACATTTTTATCGTGCTTTGTATTAATTGATAACACAGGTCTACTTCTTAATCCACTTGTTTGTGAAAGCTTGCATTTCTACTTGTGCCTTTTACCCAAGCAGACCATATACAATGGCAATTATGGGATTAAATATATACATATACTTTTCTACACCCCTCCAGGGTAGGGCTAATTCTTGGTGAAACACATCTGTTCCTAGAATGTGTTTTCTAGGGGAAAACACCAAACAGCATATCATCCCCCCCTATGGAAACTGGATCTGTAAGAAACACCTTGTAGTTTGTAGAACCTGTCTCCCTGAGACTTGTATAGTAGTTCCCTCTCCTTTATGAGTGGGTGAGGATTATTTGGAGATCCAGTGAGATGCTGTTTCAGAGAAGATGGTCTGCTTTGTACATCAAGTCTTAGGGTTTATGCAGCTCTTTATTTATGCAGTGTTTCTTTTTTAGCTCACACTTTAACTTCATAAATAAAGTTTGTGTGTGTGTGTGTTTTGCTTTGTTTTTGCCTGATGTTAATGTTTGTGTGTTCCTACATTTGAAGAAGCATGGAATTTCCAAAGGAGAAAACAACTTCAGTTTAAAGTAGAAAGTTGTGGTTGAAAGTTAGGTATCCTTCAGTCTCGAGAGACTATGGTAACATGCTCTGTATGGAGGACTTGGAACAGCGTCTAGTGTGGCTGAGAAGGCCAATTTGAGAGTGACAATCCCTTCCACACTGAACTGCTACTTCCCGTGTTGTTTCGACGCTGTATGCGAAGCTGGAGTGTCCTCTACAGAGCACGAAGCCTGGGTAAGATAATATGGAGGATAGGCTGTTACCCAAGCAGCAAATCCCCCCTCTCCACATCGCTGAAATAGTCCAATGGAAAGGCAAGAGCCAATACAACTGGTTCCAGCGACGTCGCAGGAGTTGGCAGAACGACATGAACTGCCTCCGGGACTCCGGCTCCAGATTTTGCCTCAAGGTTAACTCCTGAAGCCTTTTCCATCAGTGGATATAGCCACAAGGCAGTGGAGGTTTGAAATCGGAGTTTTCTTTCTCCTAGATGGGCTGCCTTCCAAGGCTGACAAGCCCCACCTACCCAGTGGTTGAAACTATACTTGAAAAAAGGAAAGACATTCAGTTCACAAATTGATTCAGTCCATCCAAAATATGAATATTGATGTATTTTTGTACTATAATTTCACGCCAAATACAAACCAGTTGGACTTGACTGCTAGATTATATATGTATGGGTAGAACTGTGCTGTAAATCTACTGTTTGCAGGTGCTAACGCTATCAAAGAATGGCCAGAATCCTATTAATGTCCTCAAAAAGTTTGCCCAACTTGCCAGTTAACCATAGCTAATTGATGGGCTCCTGGAATGCATCTTGGTTATGGTCATCTACCCAAATGTACAACCAAGATGCCTCCCAGCATCTCATCAATTAATCATAGTTAGCTGTGACAAATTTTGTGTACCTTATGCAAACACCAATAGTATTCTGTCCCCTAAATTTTACTGCAACTCTTCCACACTACTAGTGAAGTGTTATATATGGAACAGAGTGCCTAGTGGGATTATTTTGTAATGTTTACTTGGAGTGGAAATTAAGGTACAAAAAGGGCATATCATTCTGCCCACATTTTGAGTGAGGTTTAGGGTTTTTATGTTTGCTCTGAATTTATTTACTTTTAGGGGTGTCATTTCAATCATAATTGTTAGCTTTAAACAGAAATGTGTTTTTCTCTGAGGAATCTAATACAGACTTTACATTTTATTTTGCTTTTCATTTAGTGTTGTGAACACTTGCTCCGGCTACGGGAATGTTGTGTGGATGAAAAGCTTCTTTTGTCTTTTCTTTCCTGATTTGGCCTTTCTGCAGTCCAGTGTTTTCTCCCACAAGCATGCTTTTGCTTTTATTTGGAATTTTTCCTATGAAGGCATACATGTGGAAAATGTTACATCAGACCCGAAAAACCACATGGGTTTTTTTGGGCAAGCTCTACAAACAGGATATCACATTCTTGAAAGCATTATGTATCTGTTATGGATGTGTTAAACAACATTGCCAGAAAAACACCATGTAGGAAGAACTGATAGTTCTTGTTTTTGCAGCTTGGTGCTCACCATTGAGGACTTTACAGGATTGCAGGCACTGTCCTGCCCCCTCCCCTCATATTTCCCATAACCCTATTCACTCCAATGGCTTTCAATTCAATTTAATAATATCTCCTAAGGTGAGGTGGATTCCCAGTGTGGTGACTCTGCAGAACAGAGTTCAAATCTCCTCTTAGCCATGAAAACTCACTAGAGGAGTGGAACTGGTAAAAACACTCCTTAAATATCTCACTTACCTTGAAAACCTTATCAGGGTTGCTATAGGTCAGTTTCAACTTGACAGCACATTGCTGGCTTGCACACACAGACACACACACACACACATAAATGCGGTGGAGAAACTGTGACCTTTCAGATGCTGTTAAACTCCCAACTCCTGTCAGCCCCATCCAGATGGACTATAGTCACATGGACATTCTATGCACTTTGTCATATTGGTATATTTATGTGTTTATGAACATATAAACATTATGAAATCAGATCAGAATTACACAGTGTTGCATATTATCCATTCATGAGTACCTGGCCATGTAGAATACTGCAAGAGAGAACTACTGTTTTGAAATATGAAATTTTTCCAATTTGAATGTGGGGAAAAAATAGCTGAAAGTTGAGGAGGGAAATTGCTAAGCAACCACTGCTGCTTTGTAATATCCCCCTCCTCTCAGCTGACATTTTTGCTGGAATATTTTAGGTGGTGGCGTTTAGCCAACATATTAAGCAAACCATATGACTGTGATGTTTTAAAGCTATGGTTGTTCACTGGTTTGCTTTAACACTAAAACACTATTTCCAGATAGTCAACACCAGATAAATATTTACCAATGCCTTATTTTGGCCTCACTTGGCTTTTCATTGGCTTTATCAAACTGAAACCTGGCTTTTGATTGTGCATTCTTCAAATTAGCACCTATGTAAGAACACATCCATCCTCATACAGGTGCTGTAATGTCTGTGAAAATGTTTACATTTATTTTTATTTACAATAGACACATAGCTGCTAAATTTTGAACTGTACACGTTCACTTTTCTTTTGAAGTAATTGTAGTCACTATGGTATTTGTTAATTTATTGACTTAAACTGTGCTATTATTTTACCACAGCTTTTTTAACCTGATGCCCTCCGGATGTGTTGAATTAAAAGGTAAAGGTTCCCCTTGACATTTAGTCCAGTCGTGTCCGACTCTAGGGGGCGGTGCCCATCCCCGTTTCCAAGCCATAGAGCCAGCGTTTGTCCGAAGACAGTTTCCGTGGTTACGTGGCCAGTGCGACTAGACACAGAACGCCGTTACCTTCCCACCGAGGTGGTACCTATTTATTTACTTGCATTTGCATGATTTCGAACTGCTAGGTTGGCAGGAGCTGGGACAAGCGACGGAAGCTCACTCCGTCGCGTGGATTCGATCTTACGACTGCTGGTCTTCTGACCCTGCAGCAGAGAGGCTTCTGCGGTTTAACCCACAGCGCCACCCACGTGTTGAATTACAATTCCCATAATTCTTAGACTGCATGTCCAATGCCTATGCTGGCTGGGTTTGATGGAGGTTGCAAAATTATTTCTCAGGGCTATAACACCAGGCTATATACTGCAAGCCAGTGTGGTGTTGTGGATAGACTCAGGAGACCGGGGTTCAAATCCTCGTTGAGTGTAGAGGCTCACAGAGGGCAAGCTACTCAGTGGTAAACCATCCCTTTAACATGTCACCTACCTTGAAAATCCTATTTGGGTTGCCAGCTTGCCATAAATATGAAGAGACTTGATAACACATAACATTCTGGGAATTATAGTATAGAAAAGCAACTTTTCCAAGTTCAGCTGAACAGAGTATAAAACAGCTGTTTTTGAAGGACAGCAATAGGAAGCTTTGTTTCAGTTTAGGATTAGCTCCTGACTACTGATACTGAAATCCTATACATAGCTGCTCACAAATATGTCCCACTGAGTTTGGTGAGGCTTACTCACAGAAGAGAGAGTATATGTGATAGGGACTGCACCATTTACTCCATCTGGACAGTGTTTTAATGTATATCACTCCTCTGATAATCAAAATATTTTTAATGCTGGGGGGTGGAATCACACCACCATGCTTAATAAATACTTTATCCATTTTAAGATCTATTGGGATACTATATAGTGGTTCCAGGACCAAGCCCTTAATCTTAGGCAGGAGTTTCTTTGTTCCCACAATAGCTGCATTTTTGGTTGCCTGAGGTTTCTGATAAAACACTGACACTGTTGATTTATTACCTACTTCCTGGTTCCCAAGGATACCGCGTAGGCTCCATTCTATAGTATGCTGTTCATAACCAAAAGGTGAATGCTTCAAAATATCTGTGTCTCTTTTATTCACCAGAGGTATTTATCTTTCTTCTTTACATAATCTTTCTTTCATGTGGTTTCCAGATCATAAATTCCCCCGTTTTCTAATTCAGTGTGTCTCTTTTTCAATTTGACTGGTTTTTGCAAGTCAGTCTTGTCACATCTTCAGCAAATCAAAGTGAAATGCCAGTGCTTTTTATTCCTTGACGTTCTCAAGACATATTGCAGAGGATGTGTCTGAAGAGGGCTTTGAGGAACTCTGATACACTGATCCAAAACACCTGCTGTAGGCTACATCGCAGTTTTGTACTGTCCATATTGTCCCCTGGCAGACACTGTGGCAACATAGGGTAACTTGAAGGTAAATATAAATGGTGTGCAATGGCACAATTAGTGAACACCCAATATATCTTGGTGCACTCCTATTTACATTACTTGGACATTGTATGTCCTAAAGTAAGATGGGACACTTCCGTGGCTGCCTAAGCCAGCCTTCCTTGACATTGTACCCTTTAGCTGTTTGAATATCCCTGTCATGTCAGGTATGATGGGAGCTGAGATCTGAAACAATGCAATGGAGAAAGCTTTCCTAAGTGGAAATATTTCCTATCTATGTAGTTTATAAATATTTATATTAACATGAATAGTCCATACTTAATGTTTATAGCAAGTATTGTCTCTTAAGTTTCATAACACTGTCAATGATTAAACTAGCATTGTTTAGTCCCATGGATGGTACCCAAGCTCTCTTCATTAATTCTTCTCTCTTCCACAGGATTCCCAGCCTTCCATTGAGTAACATCAACTGCCCTTCACTAAGAGTTGCTATACATTAGTTCTTCTATGGAAACCTGCCTCAAATACTCAAAATCACCATGAAGTTTGTTTTGTTTTGGTTTTGGCAAAAAAAAGTGCTCAGAGAGTGGAGAAGTGATGGTTGTTGTGGGTTTTTCGGGCTGTTTGGCCGTGTCCTGGAGGTTTTTCTTCCTAACGTTTCGCCAGTCTCTGGAAGAAAAATGTTAGGAAGAAAAACCTCCAGAACATGGCCAAACAGCCCGAAAAACCCACAACAATCGTCGGATCCTGGCGGTGAAAGCCTTCGAGAATACATTGGAGAAGTTACTTTTTAGGACCTTAAATCCTAGAATCTCCCTGTCAACATGGCCAGGTGGCATTCAGGGAACCATGACCTACTTTTCAACTTCTGAAAAAAGATTTGTTGGCCCATGATAACATTACACCCACCTTTCTTCCCATGCCTTAGAATACAATTAACAAATCAGAAGCGTTCAAGTCTCATCCTCCAGCCGATAACAAGTAGAATGCACAAAGTGAATTATTTGGAAGTATCATTTGGCTGGGGCAGGCATTTGTGGGCAAGGTGGAGTAATGAGTTGTCTACTAAGATAAAAGCAACAACTCCAGTCTATGTGATTGAATAAATACATCTGACAGACTGACATGCCCAGACTTCACTCTGCATAGCAGAGCCTCTCCCAGATTCTGGAGGGGGAGGTGAAGAAAAACTCAGATGTTTTTGCCTGAAGATCCACCTTCTTTCCAAGCACATCAAGTGTGGCTAAATCTCTGCCTGTTTCTCTTAATGGAAAAAAAAAAAATGCTAAAAAAACCCCAACCCCCCCCCCAAAAAAACCCAACCCTGAATATTACTTTTTCATGTCAATATGCCAAATGCAGGGGAGGGGTATCAGGAGACAGGTATCCAGTTAACTCGTGTGCTCCCAGAGGCATCTGGTGGGGCCACTGTGAGATACAAGAAGCTGGACTAGAAGGGCCCTTGGCCTGATCTAGCAGGTCTCTTCTTATGTTCTTTTGTCTCCTTCACCCATTCCCACCACAAAAGTCATACCATGTAACTAAATTTTTTGCTTCTGTCACTGGACACTGCTGTGCAAAGGCTGAGAGTTATAGTTTTATTGCCAAAGTGCCCACCCAATAGTGGAAGCAGGTACTGAGCAGGTTATATTGATGCAGGTTGATGGTTTTCAACCTCTGACCCTTCAGCTGTTTGGGACTTCAACTCCCAGAAACCTTAAGCATTGATCATGTTGGCTGGGCCTGCTGTGAGCTGAGGTCAAAAGCATATGCATTATTGACCAGCACTGAATTAATTTAAAATGTGGAAGTTCAAGTCTTTCTGGAACCCCGTACTCTGTTCCTCCTGTGGCAGTTCTCTGTCCTTAAGCGTTATTATAGCATTCATAAATTACTGTATATCCAGGGAGCAGTAGCATATGATTGTGCTTCGACCCTGCTTCATTCAGCTTCACCTTCTTGAAACCATTTTGGGCTATATATGATCAGGAATCTCATGCAATCTGGGTTCCAGATCATTGGGGGGGGGGGGCTGTAACTGAATTCATCATCTTTCTATTCAGACCTTTCTCTTCAAATGAGGAATCTCCAGATGGAGGTAGAAGAGGTGATGCATGCAGGCTGTCATCAGGAGCAGGTCATATTTGTTTGCATAGAGAGAGCATTACACTTAGAGCTTGTCTGGGGTACTTTAAAAAAAATTGAGGGCTAAGGTCATATTGAGGCTAATAGCAGGAACCAGCATGGTGGGCCAAGCCAGTTCCTAAGTACCTAGAAGAGATATGACTTTGTGTGATTCCTGCTATCATTTTCAAGCTCCACTCCTTCCCACAAATTTAAAACCCATAAAGGGACATGTATCTGGCTTGGCACCTAACGCTTCTTTCTGCTTGTGTTAGAAGAATGATTCAGGGAATTGTGGAGCTATGGGGTATGTGTGCAAACATTAGACTCAGGAGCTACCTACAGGGTCTCAGGGTTTTCAAGCTCAAGGGTCTCAGTGCCTGGATCTGCTGTCTCCCATTAGTGCTACCAGTTCTTCAGTCTCTGTGCTCAGGGTACTGCTGGACTCTTGGGCCATGGCAGATAGCCTCTGGCACTGAAAACTGTTACTGGGGTCTAACAGTAGCACATGTTAAAGCCACATGATTGAACCATTACTTTAATTTGGCCCTTTCTAGGCATGCAAATATACATGAGAACACGAGATGAGTATTGGTGTAATTGTTGCTGATGTCAGAAAGACACCGATTGCTTCCTGTGGTGGGAAAAAGTGATAGTCCCCATGTAGTAGGGGAATCTGTGACCAAATAACTCCTAGGTAAAAGACTGTGTAACTCCCAAACAGCAGGTACTGAACTATAGCTCTTTCTTCCTTTTGGTTGGCTTTTAGCACCAGCAAAACCATTCAGGCAAAGATGGGAAGACAAGGACTTGCAAAAGTGTTTTTATGTAAGAATATGTTTTAAAAAAATCCACTATTTTTGCCAATTCCACTGAATACAGTAGAATGTGACATAAAATGACCTGCTTTTAAATGTAGACGGAACCTTCTCTCAGAAAGGATCCAGTATTTTCACAATTCACACATTTTTGGCAATGAAAGCATGATATTTGTTTAATCTTCTATGTTTCACAACCATGCATGCAATGTGCATAGGTGTCTGTGCAATGTTCACACACAAGCAGAAACAGGAAAACCTGCGACTTCACTTATATACTTCCTCGCACAGATGAACAAGACCAATGATGTCCTTGGAGATTTCACATCTTACAGTGGTATATGAAAAATCAAGGAAACATAATTGGGATAATGACATTAAATGTTTCTGGAAGTATTGTTTTTCAGATTTAATATACATACCAAGTGTGTCTAAATGCAAGACAGCAGGAATATTTATGTGGCTACAGTTTTAACAGATTGTACTAGAACTGGAATATTCTTCAGTTTTTAAAATATGTTTGTTGTTGGAAAACAGCAGCTGTACTATTCCTCCCTATTAATGTGGTTTTTTTTTAAAGCTTTCATATGCATTCTATATATGCAGGAACACAGATGGAAGTTAGTAAGATACATTTTGAGCAAATTTTCCTGGTGTATGATATTACCCAGAGACATCACATTGTCAGTATTTTGAAGAGCCCCAGATGATGGGCAAACAGCAGCCAAAACCACATGAAATGTGAGAGTTCTTTTGAACAATTCAGACCTGGCAAATTCGTTTGCTTTTGCTGCTGTCCAAAATTAGCCTTGTTTAAGTAGAGAAATCAATGAGGAGTTCAATCTTTTCTAGTTAAGACATACATTTTGGCAAGGGCACTAAGTGAAAGCATCTCGCTGCAAACTTGAAATCACTGAGGAGTAAGTGATGCTCCTAGCAAACATGTTATAAAGTTTATGGATACAGCAGACAAAGCATGCACGCCAATACACTTTACAACTTCTTTCCCTCTTTTCAGACAGAAACTGAACAAATAAGTAAAGCCCCAAATGTAAAATGGATTAAAACATGCATGCATTGTGTAGTGGAGTTCATATTTAAGGTAGACTATGCTATTATAGGACATTCTCTTGGACTATATACAACCATTCAAGTCTTCAAAAAACCCTCTATTTTATGAATGTGGGATATTGTGCTTCTGTACCCATGATTCAAAAACCAGAAAATGGCCCAATATTGTTGTCGCCAGCTGGGAAAAGGATGCTTTTTGGACTATGATCCTGGAAGTCATGGTCCAAAAAAGCAATTTTTCCCATCCATGCCCCACAATGTGATCGGTGTGCATGTTACTAGGCAAATAAATAATGCAACTGTTTAGAAGGTGTATGCTCTTGGCTCCTCTGAAATAGAAAGACAGCCAATCTACATCAATCCTTTATCTTATGAAGGGAGAGGTCCACATCCCACAGCTAAGCTACGTGTTAGATTGACTGATAATACTGCAAAGTCAAATAAGGTTGCCTCTGCTAAGTAGGACCCTTCCAACAGTTGAACTCAAGAGTTATACAAAAGGCTTAGCTGCTACAGAAAATAGTAGTGATGCAATAGGTGAGAGATGGGCTATATATGTATATGTCTGTTGTTTCAGTGGCAGCTATGAACTTAGCATATCTGGTTTGGTATTAAGACATAAGGTTCAGACACATGACTAAGGCTGCAACCATTTTCAAACAGGGAGCAATGCCATTTAAGTGTGCCTTATTTCTGAGTAAAATAATGACACAAGCCTGCTAAACTGCTAATTTAATGGGGACTTCCTCCCACTTTTTTGACATTAAATCCAGGGAACTAGAATAGATGCAAATATTTTGCTTATGCCAACCATGTTCTGCAAACCCTGAGCCTTCAGTAGGTTTATATGCAGGTAGATGGAAAAGTCAGCTGAATCCTGTTCAGAGAAGAGCAGGATTATGTGATTTATATAAATTATATCAGTTTACTTAATTCATACGAGCTCGTACTAGCTAGAAAGAAGGGCAAGTACTATGTAGGGGTCTTGTATCTAGTTACCTTATTACTGGTAAGCTTTTTCAAATTTGGTGTATTTTGACATTGACATTTTGACATTGATATTACTCCAGTTTAACTCATGCAGTGTGTGGTGATTCTGCACATTTGAAGACTATGTGTTTAACGTTATGGAGAATTATACTTCTCCCTTGAATTGCACAGGTCTGAATAGCATGGTTTTGGTTATATAGTACACATTTTTTTCAATAAATACTGTGTCTCTGGCCACCCAGAACCCCATGAGTTTAGCACTGAAGGCATGAAAGTGGTCTATTTGGCCCCAAACTCAGCATCTCCAATTCAGCCTCTAGATAAGGGAGTCATAAGGATCTTTAAAGCTGATTACACATGGTACTGTATGGAAGGGATTGTCAGTGCTATGAAAGAGAACCCCCATAGAGAGAACTGCTCTGTATATGTGTGTGCATGTGTTAATCAACTGTTTATGCTTTGTAGTTACATTTTTGCAGGCACAAAAGTTATACGCGGATTTTGAACTACAAAAGGGGTACGGTGCTCCTAACCTCAGTGTTGTTGAAGGGAGAAGTGTACACATGTTAGGCTTGAGTATAAGCAGTTTTGAATGTGTTGTGGATGGGCATAGGCAACATGCTGTGGTGACTGGCAGCTGAGTAGCTGAATGGTGGAATGTTGTGGGATTGTGGTCTGGATAGAGTTAGTCGAGATATGGCTATCTAGACACCAGAAAGTTAGAGCAGAGAGCTGAAAGAAGTCTGTTTGAGAGTAGTAATCTGCAGTATAGTTTCTGAAGAGAAGTCCTGTTTATGGTAGTTCGAGTGTGTGTTTGAGGAAGATTGAAAATCTGTAATATAATAATTTGAACTTTAAATTCTGAATATTATATTTGGATTTTACTGTTGTTTGTCATTACTTTTGTATTTTTGAAGGCTTTCATGGCTGAGATCCGATGGTTGATGTAGGTTTTTTTTCCAGAACACGGCCAAACAGCCCAAAAAACCTACAACAACCAGTCATTACTTTTGTCCAGGAACCTACCTTTCCCTTCATATCTATTACCTATAGTCCTTAATTAAAAATTCTATTTGATTGTTTGAACCAATCTTAAGGAAAATATACCCATGTAACATGAAGCTATACTTTAGTACTAGGGACACAGAGTTTTATTTAGATTGAGAAACCCTTCCATATAACACCTGACTCATCTGGAACACCAACTTAGCATGAAGAAGGTCCTGGCTGGGACAGTATAAAACCCAAAATACTTGTGAGAAAGTAGTTTTAACACCTTTCCTTGTGGCACCAAGGATTGGTGGCTAGGATTTTAAGCGTTAAGATGTAAAAAAAGTGTCTAAGTGGTGACTGCAAGAGCCTGAGGATGCGTGACCTAGCTAGTGTAAAAATTACCAGAACATCTCACAGTGAAGCCTGTTTTGGAAAACCTAACAGCTAGAAGCCTGCTGTAAACACACTTAAAATCACACTTATGCAGATACTGAATCTCATATGTGTAAAACCATAGAACAGTTGCTATGAACACAGTTGACCATAGTATGAACTGGTTGCAGAATAGCAATCTCATAGTACTACCAACTATAGAGTATTTATGCAAATAATAATGGACTTATAAATATTACCCATGCAAAAAAAAGGCTTAGCAAGTAAATCATCTGTAAAAGCAAACAAACAGAAGTGCTGATTTGCCTTGAATAGTCAGTCTGTTTTGCGTATGATGAGTTCCATTCAAGTAAATGAACATTGATGTAGACATAAAAAGTCAATCTAGCAATTGTAGGTTCTTCAAGAAAAGGTGCTAGATGCCTACCAGACCCATAAAGCGGCTTATAAACTTGACTACTGACATACCCAAACTGCCTGAATATCCTTGTAATATTTTTGATTCCAAAGAGTACATGCATACTTTTAAAAAAAATCATACTCCAGATGGCACTTCAATTTTGGAAAAAACAACTGTTCAATTTGCAGTTTACCTAGCTGCTGCTTTTGACTTTAGTACACTATTGGCAAGATTCAGTTCAAGTCATGCCTTCCTCCTTTCTCTCCAAAAGGCACTGTGCCACCAGTTATATAGGGAATACTCTTGTGCCAGTAGAAACAGAGAAACCAGAAGTTTTTTTATTGAACCTGGCCTTATACTTATTACATTCAGTTCCAGGGTCACAGTCACCACTTGCTTTTTCTCATAAATAACTTCAGAAGTAGATACAGTTACAGATGCTGCTGCTTAAATACTTTTTTTAAGCCTCTTTTGTTTCTGGATTGAATGCATCTGCAATTCAACAAACAGAAGTTTCTAGTTGTTCTGTTACTTTTCCTTTGCATCTTCCATTTCCATTAGGAGCAGGGAAGCCTGCCAGTTCCCAGGCTATGGCCTCACAATTGTTGGCCACAAATACACTGGCAGCAAAAAAGCTATTCTGAAGGTTTCCTCGAAAGCTAGTATTTTAAAAGAACTCAACTTCTATGCTTGCACAACATATTCAAAGAGACCTAAACTTAAAAGTGTTCTAATACTTGACTCTCATTTAAGCCAACACAGGTTTTTGGAAGACTGCCAGTAGCACAGAGTCAGTATTCACAAGTGGCTCCACATGCGACAGCATTAATTGTGGCCCCTGAAGGGAAGCCATGCATAGCCCCTGGCCTACCCAGCTGTATGGGAAAAAGGAGGTCATGCAGACTAAGCTGTAACACACCACACATCGAACACTGTTGCCAGACTTTTCTTCAGACAACCGGAAGCAATGCTGATGTGGAGCTTATTCCTTGATCTTCTCTCCAACAACATTATCCATGAGAAAAAAGGCAACAGCAAGCAATTGTAGAAGCCAGCTATGCATATTGATAGCAGGTATCCCTCCAGAAGGTGAACAAGAAAGGACTGCATTTTGACCATCGTATATTAAGTACATCATATAAGCGGATGCTTCCTAGATCAAACAGTGTAAGGTATTACTCTTTGAAGTGTATCTCCGCACCCCGAACTTTTGCAAATGCCTTGTGGAGATTTGTGCATGTTACATATTCAAGAGACACACCACGGAACACACTGCTGAAAATATTTATCTGATGTATTCTTCTTCAATGATGCTTGATTCATCTTCCACTGTACTTTCCTCTAGATCTGGCAAGTTGCCCCAAAGCAAAAAGTTTGCACCTGAAAAAGAAATGCAAACAATTTCATTTGTACTCTTTGACCACAATTTAAAAGTAATTGAAAATCCCCACAAACATGAACAGATAACAAAAAAGTGCTGTAATCCTATTCACAACTTTTGTTGTTGTTGTTTAGACGTTAAGTCATGTCCAACTCTTCGTGACCCCATGGACCAGAGCATGCCAGGCCCTCCTGTCTTCCACTGCCTCCCGGAGTTGGGTCAAATTCATGTTGGTAGCTTTGATGACACTGTCCAACCATCTCGTCCTCTGTCATCCCCTTCTCCTCTTGCCTTCACACTTTCCCAACATCAGGGTCTTTTCCAGGGAGTCTTCTCTTCTCATCATATCGCCAAAGTATTGGAGCCTCAGCTTCAGGATCTGTCCTTCCAGTGAGCACTCAGGGTTAGTATCTAATAAATCTTTACACTAGTATCTAATAAGCAACTCAAGTCCATAATTTCTATCATCCTTCTGTTGAAATCTCACCATTTAGTACAAGGCTAGCAGCCAGTCTTTTCAGATTTAGATGCCTGTAAATAGTTGCAGAGAGAAGAGAGAATTTCAGCAAGTGGACAAAGGACAGCAGGACTTGGAAAACCTGCAATTCTGAAAGTTCACTCTTCTGCATCAGAAGATGCTCCAGGGCTGGCCATTGTCATCTCAAGTTTAAAACCACTTATTAGTCGCAACCAGCATAGGCCCACTGAATCAATGGAAATTTGGTAAGCATAATGACTCAGATGCTGAGATCCTGTTACTTAGCATATTAAGTTGCATTAGGATAGGCTGACTGAAACAGCAAGAATTTGTGAGTCAACTCTTCCATAAGTTCTGTTGATTCAAAGGGGCCTATCCTAGTTGCGACATACTATGCTAAAGCAGTATACCTCTTGTGGTACATTTTCTTGAGGCATCTTGCTGTAATAAAAACATTTAAGTCAGAACTATATAAGAGGATAAGGAAAAAAGGAAGACTTTGATGAATGAAATATTTCATACCAGAGGAATCCAGCCTGTTTATTCCAAAAACGGCTTGGCTATGAAACATCCAGAAGTGTCCATTGTTGCAGGAGAGTAAGCAAGGTTTGCATGGAGCAATCACATGGTAACCTACGACATTGCCGCTAGAACAACAAGCAGAATATCTGGCATGCAAGTTCTTAGGTGAAATGACAGACAGAAGTTAACGTTACAAGAGCTAGAGGTATATAAAAGCACTCTGAGTAAATGGCAAGTTAATAAAATGGGATTTCCCACCATCTAGTAAAACTGACCATGGATGTTTGATTAAATACTGAGCAAAATTCCTTTTAAAAACAGTACAGAAATATATCAAACAGGGAAAAACCAGATAAATAGAAATAATCTATCTATTCTCACCTTCTATAAAGGGGAAATAATCTCACCATTCTTTACCTTTCTTCATTGTCTTGTTGTACTTTCTCATAAAATTCTAATAAAACACAGTATAAGAAATAATAAGCAGAGCAACGCAAAGCAGGGATGAGGAGGAAGGAGGGTGGACCAAACCACTGCATTCTGAACATTGCCACTTTGTGCTAGCTGAGGCAGAAACAAAGCGGAGTGATTTAGGGGGAAAAAAATCTTATGCCAGTTTCAGGCTAAAGCAGCAGATAAACACAAATCAGGCCCATTCTGGGAGTGGCTTCGGATCTGGCATACCCAAAGCTGGTTCCTCCCTGGATCCTGTCCACATAACACCCATATCAGGGCTTCCTGACTGTGCACAAGAATATTCCCTGCCCCAGTAAAGAAGCACCAAAGTGCTATTGGGATCCAATTTGTTCATTCAGATTTGTACGAGGATCCAAATCTTAATCCCCCAAATGTTGTGCTACCCATTGATTTGTATAAGGAAACTAAAATAGTCATAACTTTCTTATTTTTTCCCCCATATGAGATCATGGAATCTGGAGAATAACTGTCAAACTGCAGGCCAACAGGCCCATTGGTTTCTCTGCCAAACGTATTTAAATTTGTTTTGCTTTCCCACAAAAGTTAATGAAATGAAGAAATATGGTAGAAAATTATTTTAGAGGAAATTAACTGTGGCCTACTGCAAACAAGTTGACTGAGGGTGTATTTTTGTGTTTGCATTAATATTTTTCAAGTTTTCTAATGAGTGGTGCTTTTGTGCACAGCGGTAGTGATGTCTATGATGTATGTGTGCTGCTTGTGTATGTTTAAGCAACATGCTTACACAATATAAATATACACGATAGGAAAAAAGTTTTTGAAAGCACTTAATCAACAACATTAGACTGGAGCCAAATCCAAGCCAAACCTTAAAATCTTAGGCCGGAAGAGAGGTGGGGGTTAAAAGGATAAGGAGTGTGTTATGAACTTATAAAACTGTTACTGAAATAATACTGGGACTACCATGCAGACTTTCTCAAATGAATAATACAGAGTGGGAAAGTGAAAAAAGATTAGGAAAAAAGGATAGAAGTTTTAATAACTGTCCTCAAGCTAAAGAATACCCGCTACTGTCCATCTCTCCAGGCACCATTATTAAAGAATGATTTCAAGGGTTTTGCTCCACATTAGAAACGATGCCTGCCAATGACAGCTCCAGCTCTCCTCTGCCCCCTGTCGGAGCATTTTTGTTTTGCAGTATTTTGGAGACGCACTGTCTTGCCTTGCTTTATTATCCACATCACTCAATCCATCTAAAGCAATTCAGATCCATTCCACTTCAGGGTCCATTCCAAATCAGTCTGGATTAGCCCAGTTTTATATGGGACTCAGGCAAACTGGCTGCAGAGTCCTATAATGTGCCATTCTAACTCCCCCAACTTTCAACATTGTGGTGTTAGGACTGTCCTCAAAAATATGCACCTGACTTTTTTTGACAGAAATATTTACAAGGGGCTAGGGTCTATGAAAACACTTGACTCATACATAATGGCTGTGAAGATAGGCACCATTTTCACTTCTAGGTCATCAAGCAACTTAGCTGTAGGTAGAACTCTAGTGAAAATACTTTGGGCCTACACTTGTCATATAACCCAAATGAATGTTAAATAATTAGCCTAGCTTCAAGCTTTTGGGCACAAATGAACAAAGGAGGAGAGAATACAAAGCTGCCTGATTCTGACCTTTAACATTATACTGAAACTATAGTATTACTTACCATTTCAAACAAGCAATATTTTTTAGTTTACACTTGCAGATTTTTGTGAAATAGCAGTGCCCAATGAAGTCCACGGTGCTGGTATGGATTAGAGAAGAAATATATTGCAGTTAGTTGAAATGAATTTTGTTGTGGTTTCGCATTGTTAGCTGTGAAATATTCTGGCAATTAAAGTTCCAACAGAGCTATCACTTTTGCTTTTGTCATTTCTCAATATATTTTCATTTTTCTAAAAGCCATCATAAGCCTCTCTATAAAGGTAAAGGTTCCCCTTGACAATTTTTGTCCAGTCGTGTTCGACTCTAGAGGGCGGTGCTCATCCCCGTTTCCAAGCCATAGAGCCAGCGTTTGTCCGAAGACAATCTTCCGTGGTCACATGGCCAGTGCGACTTAGACACGGAACACTGTTACCTTCCCACCGAGGTGGTCCCTATTTATCTACTCGCATTTGCATGCTTTCGAACCGCTAGGTTGGCGGGAGCTGGGACAAGCGACGGGAGCTCACTCCGTCGCGTGGATTCGATCTTACAGCTGAAGATCTACAGACCTTACAGCACAGAGGCTTCTGCGGTTTAACCCGCAGCGCCACCATGTCCCTAAGCCTCTCTATAGTCCAGGTGATATTACATAACGATATCAGTGTTTAATGGATTTATCCTTTGTTTAAAAGCACTTTACCAAGGAGTCTTTTTCATATGCCATCTCTCCAAAAATTGATCAAACAAAGTAGTCCTTTGGAGAAACACTTTAACCAGTTCTGTAAAATTCTGATGTCCATGACTGAAATATGACCTTTTATATATGGAATGCAATTTTGCTCTAAATAAGACAAGCCCTATTTATTTTTTATTTCCCAAAGTGCATTGCGCCTGTGACTATTTTACTTAGATTAAGATGATAAACGTAGCGTGGGTAACAGTTTCATTGTCATGAGAAAGCATATTAAGAATTAATGTTTAGGTATTAAAATCACTGGAAGGACAGATCCTGAAGCTGAGGCTCCAATACTTTGGCCATCTCATGAGAAGAGAAGACTCCCTGGAAAAGACCCTGATGTTGGGAAAGTGTGAAGGCAAGAGGAGAAGGGGACGACAGAGGACGAGATGTTTGGACAGTGTCACCGAAGCTACCAACATGAATTTGACCCAACTCCAGGAGGCAGTGGAAGACAGGAGGGCCTGGCGTGCTCTGGTCCATGGGGTCACGAAGAGTTGGACATGACTTAACGACTAAACAACAAAATTAAAATCTAGGAAAAAGAAAAGATTGCTAGAATAGCAGGGTGATTGTTTAAAGTTAAGACCATTATTCAGGGTCACATCTCATTTTCTCTTCTGGATATTTGCCCTCCAGATGCTTTGGTCACAACGTATACAATTCCTAAACACTGGACACGCTGGCTGGGGCTTTACAGAGTTGTAGCCCAAAATAAATGGAGGAAGCCAAGTTGCTTACTACTTCTGTCCTTTAGCAGAAATTGTTGTAATAGATTAATTTTTAATACCACCCTAGCCACCTTATACTCGTACATGGATCCATACTAGAGTTAATGGACTAAAGATTTCACAGGAATTCCAGTGCTAAATGCAACATACTTCAAGGTTACAAGCCTAAGCACACCTGCTAACAGTAGGGTAAACCATACAGAGGCAAGTTCTACATTTTTCAGAGTAAACATGCATTGCAAGTCTCTGAACTAGAGGTGGTGGTTGTGGCAATAGCCAGATAGCTTGAAAAATAGGCAAGCCCCAGTGCTTTCCCCTCTTGTCATTTTATATTTACACCTAGATTGGTACTCCTAGTCTTCTTTCCTTCTCTTCTCTCTGAGCAAAGAAAACAAGCAATTAAAAAAAACTGGAATTACAGATTAGCAAATAGCTAAATGGCCTTTTAGACTACAGTTTCATCTATCCAGCAATTCAAGAGTATTTTGAATATTCATATATGCAGTGCAAACATTGGGAGTACTCATAACAAAGTACATCCAACATTTGCAACATTGTTTCAGTCCATTATTTCTTGACATTGTGTGAGACAATAGAACAATCTGTCTCCAAGATCTGTGTGTATGGTTACATCCCCAATCCATAGTTTGAAATTCAATTTTTGGACTACTACATGCCAAATCCTGCAGCCAGTCTGAACATTGGCCATTTTTATGATGAAATTATTACAGTTGTAGTCCAAAAACGCATTTTTCTAAGTGGTGCCCAGTAAACATACTAAAACAGTATCAATTACTGCAATATTTCTTCAAGAATTGGTCAGCTTACATTACTGAATACAGCAATTATATTTCCATTTCTCACTATGTTACTGATGGATATGGGTTCAGCTGACAACTGCTACCACTCAATAAGCAATGAACTATAGCAATAGGATGAGATAAACCAGTGTGGAAGATTTAAATCAATTTTAATTCACACTTAGTCTGCACCAAACACATTGACAGCATCCCATAAAATAATTGAAACTACATCTCAAAATGAATTGTTTTCAATTTTAATTAATGTTAATTAAAAGTATATTTCATTGCTTACTAATAAAATAATGACTGTTATTGCCTTTCTGAGCAGAAGCAACACTTTTGCTGTATAATTCACCAGAAATACTTTTTCCCTGACCTGGTTTATGTGAGACAGTTCTTAATTTTCCACTGCTAGCACTTGCCACAGTAGATGCATACCAATGCTGAGTTATAGTGTTGCTATTCTTTATCTGCTGTTCGATAATGTAGACTTTTCACCAGCCTAGTATAAAAGATATTCTATCTCAAACACAGAATTGAAAGAATTCTGAATTCATAAATTTGTTTTGAGAACCAGAGGTGAAGAAAGCCTGCAGTACTTGAACACAAAAAGAAACACAGGGTTATCCTAGGTTTCTTCGTTTTAGCAGAATCAATAACATTTTTATTCTCCACTTTTCAACAATATTAAATTTTTCCCTTCAAGTTTAGCCACTCCACCCTAACAGAATATACCTGGCTTCTGTGCTATTACTACAATATGAAGAAACTAATAGTGGTAAATTATTTCCTGAGGCAACAAAACATGACTTTCTTTTGTAACACCTCAGCAAGTACAGCACTGTTTCAATCTGCTTATTAGGCATCACTTGGATTTTTTTTCTCTCTGGACTAATAGCTGAAGCATAAGGTTTGCATTTCTGTGGCACTGAAAGTCAATATATAATTGTTCAACAAAAATACAGAAAAACATACGTATTTTCTTATTATGAATTAATATCAGCCTTTGGAAGATGGCTATGAAAATACTACTACCATGGCAACCATAGAGGATTTTTTAAAAAAAACAAAAACAGTAGAGGAACATCTTCTGCTGAGATGAAGAAAAGTTAAGTTAACCAAGTGTGGATTTATGTGTTTTAAAGACTGTGAGGTCTGTTCACCACTGGTTCTCAAAATAATTTCCTGGCTCAGAACTCTTGAATTCTGTGCAAATATCTTTTGTACCAGGCACTACTAACAGATCTCAGGGTGCCAATACAAAACATAAATAAATTAGATCTTGCAAGTCTGAAGTTTGCCCACTCTTGCATGAAAACATAAGCATGTGTGCACGTGTAATATGTCATGTGGTGTACATGCCCTGTATAGAAAAGAGGGCAGAGCAAATCTTTTTATGCATCATATGAATTGCTTGCAATCATACTGCTGAATTTTGGGAAGGTGTGCTGTTCTATCTCAAGAGTACCATCACTTTGGGATAGCTTCCGTTTGCTCCATTTTGATTTATGTTGCTATGCTGGGGAAATTTGATTTAGGGGCACTTCTCAATCTCAAAAGCACTGCAGTTCCTATGTATATTAGCACTATAGCTACTTCAATAATTTTTGCCTTCTAACACTTCCTCTCCCCCCCCCCCCCCCCGCTTTTGCAGTTACACTTTGAATCACAACCACTGAAGCTTTTGGGTAGTAGATACTGTGTCTTTCTGTGGTTTATGCAATACTTTGTACTTTTGACTGTTACCACAACCACTAGACCAGAAACTGACTAAGGGAAATGAAAGTGACAGTTCCAGCATAAGGCCAGTACCTTTTTTCATAATGCTGTAGTGTGGGTGGTACAATCCCAACATTAGAACCATTTGTTTTTCTATCATAATTTAAGCTGATTGACATTTTAGGACAGTTGCCAAGCTGTCACAAGCCAAGCTGAACAAAAACCTCTATGCATTTGGGCATTGGGGGAGACTGCTATTTTGGATCTACAAAACCTGTGGGATTGTAAAGTACCTGCCACAGCACAATACAAATGGGTTAAATTTAGATTGCTGAGTAAGGCTTATTCTGGGAAACCCCCAATATACTCCTCTCTCAAGTGCTGAATCTTTACAAACAGAAAAATTCCATGTCCAAACCCATTTGCAAGTCTGAATATTTCATCATAATTGGTCATGAGGCAAGTTCCCCCAGCACAGCTGGAGCTTAAGGGGTGCAAGGAAGGCCAAGTAGCTCATGGGTTTTTCTTTCATTGTTTTACTACCACTTCCCAGCATCCATTGCAACTGCTGTACTCTGCTTTAATAGTAAAGCCAGCCCTGACACTTTGGCTGAAAGTTTCCTGCATTCCACCCACATGGTTTGACTACTTCCTTTCACCTCATGTTATGCAAGCATCATAGGGTAGCATTAAATATAGACTTTTGATCCCAATCAAGATAAATTACTGCAATTTATTGGCAACATAAAACATCCTTAGAATTTCTTATGGGTCCAAGATTAGAAACAAAATATTGGATGTGAAATGTCATCAAATTCTAGATGCTCCCAGACCCCCACGTTGACTCACCTGGTGGGAGGGATGTCTGTGGAGTAGAGATCTGTCTCAGTGTCAGCCAGGAGCACAGCTTTCATGCCTCGTGAGCTAAGCACTTGTTGACAGAACTTGCAGCACAGCAGGGAGACACACCTGTCAGCAAAACTGCAACTGCTGGTGGACATGGCAAAGTCAGTCTGTGCCAGAGGGGACTCCAGTGTGTTCCTGTGCTTTTTCTCCCAATAGGACAGATATTGTCTCCTTTCAGGAGCAAAGCCACTCTTCCCCAGTTAACTTTCCTGCTCTGGTCTTTTTGGTGGATCTTCACTCACATGGATGCTTTGGTTTCCCTAATTCACAACCAATAGCACAGATTCAAGCACCCACCTTGAAGAAGCTTTGCCAGGCATGGCATACTTCAAAAAGAAAATTAATTACTTGATTATAGAAAATTCGTCTCGGGAGTCCTCGTGTGTGGAGACTGATGATATGCAAACACATTAAATAAACAAGTAAATAAATAAACTCATATAAGTACGCAAGGAAAACAGTGATGATGGGAGGGAGCACAAGGTTTTAAAGTTTGACTAATACCCAAATAATTTTAAATGAAAGCCACTGGGGCTCTCACCAGACTTTCTCCAGTCTCTGAAGAGTGTTCCCTCAGCCAAGGTACAATCTTTCCTCTCTCCCTCCCACCCACCCCTCTCTCCGATTAGCTTCCCAGCCTTCAAGGAATAGCCATAATTTCCCCTTGATATGATTCCCCACTGTCTCAGAAGCGTTCGTTGCTTCTCAGCCCGAAGATCCGGATCTTTCTACCTCCTGCCAGAGCCCCCAAGCTGGATACTGCCTCTCCCTTACGTGCTCCGGACCTGCTCAGAAAACTGCGCACCTCCTGCCAGTCCCTTATCAGTTTGAATCTGTCGTCGTGTGTTTCATTGGAGGAAATCTAACCCGCCTCCAGAGCCTGATTGGTAAGAATGTCTCCCCTGTTAACCAGTGGAGAAATTAGGCCACGCTCCCGCCTATCGACAGAGGTAAGAGGTGGGGGGGGATGAAGTCCCGCCCCTGGCTTTCGATTGGTCGACCTAGGACTCATATTTACATGTTCCGCCCCTTCGTGGACACAACCCATTGGGCTGAGCTTCCAAGTCCCAGAGCATCCTGAATGGTCCTCCTTATCCTTCTCTGGGCGGTGCCAGTACGGAAAAGTGGCGGGACCAGGGCGGCAAAAGGGCGGAAGCTGTGGATTGCCGATTGGCTCGAAGAACTGCCAATCTTCCAAGTCTTCGCTTGTGATTGGTACTTCTTTTTGGAGTGGGCGGGATTTTTAGAGTAGGGCTGCGGAGGGAACGTTGACCGCGGGAGAAGCCTGAGGGAAGCGACTCCGGGGAAGCCGGTTCCATCTGTGCCGCGCGGCAGGTAATAGTTGCGTCCAGGATGAAGGAATCCGAGGTCGTGTCCCGTTCTCGCGTTAGGATCCTGCGCAGTTTCCCCACTCCCATAATATTCCTTAGCGGGATCCGCCCGTCCGCCTTGAGAAAGCTGAGCATAAATGAGCGAATGTACTAACCTCCCGCCCGGACAGGAAGCCCACTCTGAAGCAGCGCTGCTTTTCGAAGGCTACAGCATTCCCCCAGCCCATAATATTCCCGCCGCACCACCCGCTTTGGGCACAAAGTAAGGCAGAGCGGACACGGTCGTGTGGGAGACGTCCTCTCTCTCGTCCAGGGACGGAGGATCGATGTCCATCCCATAATATTTCCCAATGCGGCAAGCGGGGGAATCTGATCTTCGTATCCTGTGTCGTATTCATGAGGAAGAAGACTCTCGCAGACTCAGCAAAGCCGCAGTTTTCTGGAAAGGACTGTTAACACGTCCCCAAAACGATGTTGTTGATGTGCCCTTTTATGCTCTAACGAGCTCTTTCGGAGGGTTGACTTTCCATAGCACCAGGCAGTAACTTTTCAAGAAAGTTTCCAATTTTTTAAAAAACAAAACAAAACAGTAGGGCACCAGTTCTTCCTGCTCCTTTTCCTCGAAAGTAGCCCAGCCTTTTATATTGCTTCCCCCCCCTAAAATTTAGTTCTCCGTCCATACTATTCCCTGGTGAGCAAATGCTTATTTCCTGTGGCCTGATTGTTCTTTCCCATTGTGCATAGCTGAAAAAGCGTTGGCTCCCTCCTGTTTATTTGCCAGACAGCTATACATCCAGCTGTGCCCTCAAGCCATACACCCTGTTCCTAGGCTGGCAACTCTTACTTTTTTACATCCTCTTTCTGATAGGTTTCACAACCAAAAGGAAAGGCAGGCATAGCTGCCAGCTCTCTGTAGACAATTTTGCAACCCACCAACAGAATGCAGCCCATCAGCTTCTATGCTGCTCCACTAAGGTCTCAGTTAGTCTCTGGACTTGGTTAAGGGCTGCAGAGAAACAGACTATCAAGAGGCAGATGAATAGGTGAACATTTCATTCCAGTTTATTTTTATTGAGAATTTACTAAATACATCTGTACAAGACAGCAAGATTTGCCTATTGTAGAGCCTGGGAAAGTTAAATTTTAAAACCACGGTACCAAAGTTACTCAGCCATTATGATCATTACTCCAAGAATCTGAATTGTAGTGCCCCAATGTGACTTCCTACATATGGCCTATCTCCAAATCAAGACAAGCTAGAAAACAGTTTGGCAGGTCATATATTTTGGGGAAGAGAAAACACCCTGATCCACCAAATTCGCATTACATCTATTTCCCTAGTTTTAGTGAGTGCTTTAAAGGTATTTTCATTATTTCTTTGTAGCAGGATGTGTTCTAGAGTTGGCCAAAAATAGGCTTCAACTCCTTTGGAGGCAGCCATACTTTCTCTCTGTATTTTCATCAAATGCTTCAGCTCTGACTTGGTTATCATTTACTGTTTCCTGTCTCGGTGACCACATTGTTCATCTGTGGATGTGCATCCAGGTTTCTTCTTTCCCCAGCCCCCTCTTCACATTTGTCAACAACAGTAGCTTGTAATAAAAGAAAAGTTGTGCCCTGACTTCCCACTGCTGAGAGTTTTGCATCTTGTCTTGCCCACACTGAACTGAGCTGCTTTTCCTGGCCAAATTGGCTTTGATGTCTGTGGCAAATGTCTGCCCCCCCTTTTTCATTCTCAGTGTAGTGGACTCCAAATCTGAAAAGTTAACAGTGATACGTACACCCCCTCCCAAAACGTGTTCTGTTGGCTACAGCTTCGGGGGAAACCAAAGGGATTAATCTTGTTTATACAGTGGCTTGTGGATTCATTTGTGAGCCCCTGTAGTTCATGTAATTGGAGGATTAGGATCTGACTTCTCTCTTTAGCAGATCATGTTGCTCTGTCTCTAGTTCTTTCCCTTCATGCTTAGTTTAAGTATCACCCCCCCCTTTATTTTGAATAAGTAGAGTGTTCCTTTGTCCCTCTGTCTCTTTATTTTCTTGAGTCAGTTTTATACTAATGGTATCACCTTCCCTAATCTACCCAGAATGTAGGTATTTCACTTTTTTCTTGTGTTAAGATGTTATTTTTCACTTCTTCTGTGGCTTAAATAGGTAGCATTTATAGTTAAGATTCCTATTTTTAACTTGCATTTGTTATGTATTTTTAACTGGTTGACAATTACATATTTCACTTTACAGGCTCTTGGACTGAAGAAAGTGACTTTGAAGCTTTTGTTTCTTCTATCATTTGGGATTTAATTTGCATCATCTCTGACGCTATCTTTAAAAAAAAAGCAGCAAGTCAAACCCACACAACATGTTGTTGCGCAGAAGGACTTCCACTCCCTGGCTGTGCTGTTAATGTTAGCAATCAGGAAAAGCCTTTGGGGGCTGCAGATCCTCTCTAGTCTGATGCTACTGCTGCCACCACTGCTGCTAAGGGGTTTGGTGCAGGGAATCCAAACTGCTGCCTTTTCTGTTCGCTGATCTCTTCACATCTGCATGTCTCTGCTGCTCGCATACACACCATCTCACACCCTGTTTCCATGGACTGATTGCCGTTGAGGGAAGGCGAGCCCCACTACGTGATCCTTGTTTAGGGAAGAAACAGAAATTGCATTTATCTCTTGTAATCTGGAAGATCTGTTCAGAGGATAGTCCTTTTTTTGGGGGGGAAGGAAAACATGACGTCGCCAGCTAAATTCAAAAAGGATAAGGAGATCATAGCAGAATACGACACTCAAGTCAAAGGTGAGGTCTTTTTTTAAAGGCATCTATATTTATTTATTTATTTATTTATTGTGCACTGTATGTACAATGTCTGTTTCTGAGTGTCTTTCAGTTGCAACTTGCAAATACAGGCACTCATACTATATGGGTGTGGAAGAGAAAAGCATTTACAGATTGTCAGGAATTTGCATTGCTTTTCAATAGTGCAGTTTTAGAAGGGATTGACAGTGAATGTTGCTTTATGGGCTGGGTTCTTGATATGCCACCATATTTTTATACATTTTTGATTTTATGACACTTTTATGGCTTACTGTAAATATATGTATAAGATGAAAAATTATTTATGTGATTAAAATGTAACATGAAATCTATTGATATTTGATTGTAAATAGTACCCTCCCTAGGGAAATGTATGTATTCACTTAAGAAGCTTTGTTGCTTGGCAGTGTTGTGGATTTTGGCTTATAGGAGCTTTTTGCAACTGTATGCACCAAAAAGCTTTCACTCTTCATAAACGCCTCCTGTGTGTGCATGTTTCTCACACCCCTGGCAGCTGGCTGCAACGCCCTTCAATTTAAACTGGATCTGTGCAATGATAAATTGTTTTAGGGATTCCATGGTTGCTGGGGTTTTTTGGTGCAAGATGTGTGTATAAAGGCTATGTATGCTATGTTTGGAACAACAACTTGATAGGCATGCTCCATGCAATAATATCATGGTGACATTAGGAGAGTGGGCTTGGTTTCACACCATCACATGTCCTGGGTGGCACAGTAAAGAGATGCTTGCCTAACTCTTTTGTGTCTGCAGAGTTTTTTTCAGCATGACCATGCATGTGTGTGTTGCAGGATCTCGCTCTTGCTTATGTACGGCCTGACAAAAATCCATGTTGATGGGGTGAACTTTGAAACACTCATTTGAATGTGAAGTGCATGATATGCTTTGTATGTGTGCAAAAGAGGACAAACATACATAGAGTGGCTTTGAGTTTGCCGAAAATTAACTAGGTTTTAGTTGTGAAGTATATGTGCTATAGGTCTTGGTCTTCTGCTGTGTAAGTAAATGTGAATTTGTGGGCTTAGCATATTCTGGGGGAGATCTCCGTCTTTACCATTTTCCAGCTCTCTCTGTTTCACTGAAGAAGCAATACATGTTCTTTTTTGTTTAAAAAGAGGTTACAAAGCATGGATCATAAACAGCTTTTAAAAGAAGTGTTTCAGGATTCCTGGGTTTGAGGCAGTAGCCAGTCAAAGCATTTTTGTCCTCCCCTCCTCCTTCCAATGTTAATGTAATCTTTTGCTTTGCGAACTAGCAACTAGGGCTTTCGGAATTCCGATGGCCAACAGGAGGCACTGACTCAGAAAAGCATGATCTCCATCCAGCAATAGATTGCTGTCTAGTCTGGAAGGGCAGGTGGTCTTAAAATGCAGTGTTCAAAATATATGCGCGAGAGACTTGAATTTCCTTTGTTTCAGGATACAGCAGGGAGGGTTCCCTCCTCCAGCTTGTTGAAACAATGCAAAAGGCGGTTGTTCTCTACAAGTGACTGCTCATGTATTGTGTTGTAGTTTCTTTTCTATGTGAAAGTCAGTATTTGGGGGAAGGCATTTAAGATAGGCAAGAAAAGGACAAGATATGTTTTAACATAAGCCTGCTGTTATGTTCATAGACCTGGATGGCATCTTTGGAAGGAAAGCAGTGTTCTAGTTGTAATTGTTTTCTTTGAGCTGTTGTTGTTTCAGCATGGCCTGAAGCAGAGCACTGTTGTCCCCTGCTGCAAAAAGTATTCAAGTTATTCACTTTGATTTTGTACTTAGGGCTAAATAATGCAAATTAAGAACATGTACCTCTGTGTTTTCCCTTGCAAATAAGCTCACAAAGTTACTAGCCTGCCAAGTTTTTTTTAACCTTGCTTACCAAGGGGTTAGTCACCTGAGCTTCTGTGTTGACCACAGCAGAGTAATGGCAGAAGGAATTTCCCTCTTGTAAGAATAGCATGAAAATGCAAGTGACTAGCCTTTTAGTTGTCTGATGGAAGTGTCTCCTATTGTGAAACATTCCTGCTTTCACAGTGAGGAAACTAAGCAGGCCGCTGGAGGAGGAATGGATGATCCATCCCTCCTCAGCCAGCATCTTTGCTCTCCTACAAGGAATTCTAGGCACCTATGATGATCAGCTAAGTTGTTAAATATAAGCCTGAGGTATGTGCCAAAACCTGGTTACTGCACAAGACTGGACAATAGTGACAGTAGCACAAATAATCTTCATGATTTGATGGTTATCCATTGTTTTCCTGGGAGCACAATTTGGGTGACCAGGGCAAAGCTGCGTATGCTGTGGATGGGATAGTGAGCACTGCTTGTATGAGTGATCTTCTGTGATTGTGTAACTCAACATGGTTCTGCCACAGAAACTGCAGGTTGGAGGAAGAACACAAAAGTGGTCCAGTCATTGCATCTTTAACCTATGTTATGGGTCTATTTTGGCTATTTTTCTGTGGCCTTGAACTTCCATTAGACTTGTGATCAAGAAGGCAGTATCTAATTAGAAGCGGACTGGTCAAGGCTCAAGAAACTGGATTTCAGTGCAGATTTTCTGTTCTCAGTTTCCATTTGCTTCACTGATGGGTGCAGATACAAGAATACGTGCACACTGCCTCTTCTCATTGATAAAATATGTTATCCTTTTGAAAAATAGACTGGTACTGCTTTATAATCATGGCTATAGCCTTTTGTAGTTGGCTCAATAGCTCAATGAGTTAGGTATCTGGCTGTGGAACCCAGATGTTGGGAGTTAAAGTCCCCACTATGCATTCCAGAAGAGCCAGCCTGTGTGGCCTTGGGCAAGCTGCACAGTCCAAGGGTGTCCCCAGAAGGAAGGAATAGTAACCCACTTCTCAGTATTCTATACCTAGAAAACCCTGAAAAGGGTCACCATAATTCAGAATTGACTTGATGGTGCATGGTCGTGGTGATGGTGGTTATAGCTCTTTGTAGCATGTGTCTAGATCTGAATGGCAACTTCTAGAACGTGGGTTGTTTTGTTTTGTTTTGTGAGGCAAAATGCATAATTACCTTTTAACTCAGTTTTTGAAGGAGATGTATAGGTTCATTTATTGAATGGTTAGGAGGACGTCCCTGATTGACAAGATCCTAAATACTCAAAAGTCCATGTTCTAAGTCATAGTCTAGTGATGTACAGCTTTACTCTGCAGATGAATTGACTAGTGAGGGGTTTTTCCTTCCATCTCTGGTTTTATTTGTCATTGCAGAATAAGTGTTGGAAACAGAGGCTATGCATTAAGCTCATAATGTAAACTTTCTAGCCTCTTTTAAAACTGGCTTTCCTTTAGCAAAGGAAAACCACTGTTCTAAGTGATGCATAAATCCTTCAGATAAGTGGTTAAATACCACATGTTACACAGTATGTTGGAAAAACAGATACCTCATGTGGCACTTAACCACATACTCTATGAATAAGTCCATGATTTTTAGTGGTTTCTTTTAAAACAGCCCTTAAAAGAAAAAGAGAAAACTTTGATATGCATTACTTATATCTATCTACTGAAATCTACTATATATATCTCTAACAACTAGCAATGTTCAGACTCCAAAATTCAGAGGTTTCTGTCTGTTGGATAAGTGTAACCCAAGGAGAATCAATGATGTGAGCTATAAACATAGCCACATGTGATCCCTGAGAATTTTAGGAGAACCACATAGTTTCAACAGATATATTGATAACTGTGATTATTTTTGCCACTGGTATAATGGAAGTGTGAACCCATCTGTTATTGTAAATTTGGTAAAATCTGATTGTTTTGAAACTCTTTCACCTTTGCATTCCTAGAGAAGTTATCTTCAAAGCAGTTGTCTTGACTCTTATTAAAAATGCACGGCACATTGAGGGCAGGAATATACCAAATAGCTGACATTCTCTTAAAAATTCACCCTTTCCCCTTCTTTCAAGAGAATGTTGTCTTGCTATGTTACTATGAGTTCCATGGAGATTAAGGATTCTGCAGCTAGAAAGGGATCTGCATCATTTCCATATGACGCTGCCAACAGCATAAGTTCCTCATTTTCACTCAGTAGGCTGCTCTGTGTTTCTTATGTGCCGCCAAGCTAATTTATTCTTAACAGTATGCATTCTGTAGATGCCTTTGGTTTATAATTCTTGGATTGGCTGAAGATTACTACTCTTACTGGGAGTCTAAATGTGTTCAATCCGGTGTATCAAGACAATATTAAAGAGAAACAATGTTATTCTTTAATGTTTGTTCTACTTCCCATCCTAGTGAAATATTAGATTTAAATGATTTGCATAAAAATCTAAACATCAGCACTTCTCAAATGGTGGTGTGAAGAAGCTGAGAAATTGGGAACATGGAACAGGAGGATCTTCTGGGAAATTCAGACTTTTCTGTCAATGCCTGGGAATGACTGGCTAGGATTGGGAAGGGCCAATAATGAGAAGGGAGCAATACCTGCAGTTTATCTTTTCCAAGTGTAGCCTACAGGGCCAAGTCAGCTTGTTCCCTGGTACTATGCTAATTGGAAAATGACTTCAGCTGGTATGGGGAGGTGGGGAGTTATCTTGTCTTCCTGAACATCGGAGGGAACTGGAAGTTTGATTGGCAGATCATCTGGAAGGGTCCGGAATGTGAAGGTTTATGTATAAACAGTTTTAGAAGTTGCTTTTGTTGGCTTAGCTTACCTCTCAGGAAATGCTGTGCTCAGTTGCTACCCTGTTATTCCATGCCAGGAAGGATGCAGACTGTGCATTCTCCAAAAACATGCTGACGGTACGCTAATATGTGAATATTAGGTAGATTAGCTAACTTTTTTAATTTTCTGGTGTCTTTCTCTTAACTGTTTCAGCCTTTGCCTCAAATTGATTGATTCCTCCAAGTACTTTTTGGAATCTTTTTGAAACTTTTTGGAACTCATGCCTTTTTGTCTTTCTCACTATCTTTAATAATGTATCAAAAATTCTCTATCCAGTTGTTTGGGTTCTTGACTAAGAGTATTTGTTGTACTAAAACCAGGTCTTGCCTTGACCAGTTATCAGGAGCCTTGACATCTTTGTGGGTATAGTGGCAGTTCTGTCTTGTAGAGTTGATATAATGGTCTTAATTGCCTAACTGTGTGAATTTTTGGAACTCCTTGAAAGCAATGGGGTTAATTCCTATGCAAGAGTCAGCTTTTCATATCCTTCTTCCAAGAAAACCAGCATCCGGAAAATTAAGAGAAATTATTCCAGTGTTAGTTTTGAATCTGTGGCTGAGACCCTGTTGCACAATTCTGCAGTTGTAAGTGGCAATGATGTCATCAGCTGTGGAAGTTAATCTTTAATTTCCTATCACACAGCCCCGTGCCTGGTTTTGAGGCTCCTTAGGGGTCCCTTGCAATCTGGGGAAGTCATTGGATCCCAGGGACAGGTGAGGACTTTTAATATCTGAAAATCATCACTGTGAGACCCACACCTGGGACCGGTCATTTTTAAATATATATTAAAGGCTCCCCACCCCCCATTCCAAGTCCCAAAGACTTCCCTTGGTTGAAGGGGAATCCTAGGGAGCCTTGGAACCTGGGCATGGCAGAGACAGGAAGCTTTAAATTAAAGGTTAATATCAGTGATTGATGACATTATCATCATTTACAACCACAGAGTTGGGCAACAAGATTTCAGCCAGTATTTCAGTGTGTTAAACAGGTATGTGTAAAAAGAGGAGCCATTGAATAAGATCAAAGTAATAATGGTAATTTTGAAACTTTATGTTTTGAAAGAACACGTTCAGATGTTCAGGTTTGAAACGTAGTGTTTTCTTCCATGCTTGGTAAAAGAGAGGCACACTTCATCTTTGGATTTTATACAGCAAGGAAGAATACTTTTAAGAGTCTTGTGTAGTTAACTGTGTATTAATTTAATGCCAGTAATATGTTGGAGCAAATCAATGGTTACTGTTAGTAATTTGCAACAGGATATTTTTTAGTATATTCTTTTCAGGAAAAATGCACAATTTCTACTAGCAGTTGTCTCTGTAAGTAGTTTTTGGGGTTTCTTTAGTAGAAGTGCATCTGCAGTATTTATTTATTTATTTATTTATTTATTTATTTCTTACATTTTTATCCCGCCCATCTAGTCGTTTTGACTACTCTGGGCGGGATAAAAATGTATCAGAGTTTTTCTACTTTTGTGATTTTTCAAGAAAAACAATATTGTTGGCAACTTCACATATTATGGAGTACAGACTATTAGGTGGTTTGAAATCTCCCTTATTTTCAAAAGGAAATCCTACACTCATAAGGACGTGAGCTGGGCAAACCTCCTTTTAAAATTACAGAATTGTGTGCTTAATTTCTTTTAATAACTGCTGGGCTTGTGACCCTGAAAGCCTGTCTCTGAAGCAGGCTGAATGAGAGTGAATAATGCTTTGTGTGTGATGCAGAAATTTGGCATTGGGAGGGTGCAAAGCATAGGATTCGTTTGAGAGGCTAAATGTAAAATGACCTTGTGTTTAGAAGAATCAGAATTATTTGGGAGTGAAGTTCTGCAGTCATGATGTTACAACATTAGTATGTAGTCTGTGGTGTGTCTAGATAAGAATAAAAGAGAAAGAGACATGGTAAGAAGTTACCACTGGGCAAAATGAGTCTACAGCCTGTTATATGTTAAGCAGAGAGTATGCTAGAATGGGGAAAGCAAATATATAGATCCTGGAAAGAGGCTAAAGTAAGAGTTATTATCTTTGTTATGGCACATTTGGTCAACCACATACACATACCTTTAGGGGCACTGTAGAGAGACCCTTCTCCTGAGATGAAAGTTTATTAGCTGTTAATTAGAACATGGTCTTTCGGTCAGATGAAATGTGTGAGAAGTGTATATTTCTTGTGTGCGGAAATGAGAAACTATTCCTTAGAAGGGATCCTTTTTTCCTTGGTTGTATGAATATACAACTATATATTCTATATAAGAATTTTATACTCTCATGCTAAGTAATAAATTTCTGTAGGTGAGTGATGGAATTCCCATGAAGGGGTACTTGATCATTAAGAACATATCACTGAATCTAGCAATACACATCATGGAACTGCCTTCTCTTTCCACTTTTCCTTGCTGCTGTAGCAGCTACCTAAAATAACATCTCCAGAGACTCTCAGAGCCTTCCGGAGCAGATTTCTGGGGCATTCGGAGACTGTGGTTGAAACGAGAAATGTTCCTCCATGATTGGATTCTCTTACAGGTTGTGGTTGGAAGGAGAAATCTTCCTCCACTATTGGATTCTCTTGTTACATAAGTGAATGCCCAATGTTAGATACAGGCCAAACACAGACAGTCTTGTTGACATCACAGTGGCTTGCTTGCCTGTTGTGAAGGATATAGATAATAGAATCATCATAGAATCATAGAAAAGTGAAGTTGGAAGGGGCCCACAAGGTCATCAAGTCCAACCCCCTGCTCAATGCAGGAATACAATCAAAGCATATCTGCTAGGTGATTACTGTATCTAAATTTTTCTTGAATGCCTCCAGTGTTGGATCACTCACCAACTCCTGAGGTAATTGGTTCCACTGTCGTACTGCTCTAACAGTTAGGAGGTTTTTCCTGATATTCAAGTGAAATCTGGCTTCCTTTAACTTGAGCCCATTGTTGTGTGTCCTGCACTCTGGGATGATCGAGAACAGATCCTGCCCCTCCTCTGTATGACAGCCTTTCAAATACTTGAAAAGTGCTATCATATCATCCCTCAGTCTTTTCTTTTTTTATTATAAACATTTTATTAATTTTTCAATCTATCTACATTTAATAGTGCTTGTTAAACATCGTGTTACATGGGTTGCTTACAATCATTTGTTCTTTGCATCTTGGTGTCTTCTCAGTTGTCTCTTCAAAATCTATACATTTTTTAAACATTTAAACCGTTCATGTGTGTGTTTTAGTATACAATATTGACTAGTTTTATACAAATTTTCTTTATATAATTGTTTAGCCATTTCTATCTCCACATTTTCTATCATGTCTATATCAACATCGTAAGTATATTCATTAAGTACTATTTGTTTTGCCCCATCTTTATATCTAACTTCAATTTACCTTAAAAGTCACCATATTATGCCTTTACCCTGATTAATGATCCCTTATTTCAGTTTAATTCCCTTTTTTAATATATAAGATATGCCCCTTTACAATTCCAGAAGTTAAGTATATACATGCTTTCAACAATGAGGCCACCTTAATATTTCTTTTCTCAAGGCTAAACATGCCCAATTCTTTCAGCCTTTCCTCATAAGGCTTGGTTTCCAGTCCCCTGATCATCTTTGTCACCCTCCTCTGAACTTGTTCCAATTTGTTAGCATCCTTCTTGAAGTGTGGTGTCCAGAACTGGACACAAGACTCAAGGTGAGGCCTAACCAGTGCTGAATAGAGGGGGACTAGCACCTTGCGGGATTTGGAAACCATACTTCTATTAATGCAGCCTAAAATAGCATTTCCCTTTTTTGTAGCCCCATCACACTGTCGGCTCATATTTAGCTTGTGATCTACGACAATTCCAATATCCTTCTTGCTTGTAGTTTTGCTGAGCCAGGTATCCCCCATCTTGTAACTGTGCCATTGGTTTCTTTTTCTGAGGCGCAGTACTTTGCACTTATCCCTGTTGAATTTCATTCTGTTGCTTTCGGCCCAGTGCTCCATCCTATCAAGGTCATTTTGAATTTTGTTTCTGTTGTTCTTTACTTAATATTTTCTAAGGTATTAGCTGTTCCGCCCAATTTGGTATCATCTGCAAATTTGACAAGCATTCTCTGCACTCCCTCATCCAAGTTGTTAATAAAAATATTGAAGAGCGCCGGGCCCAGGACTGAGCCTTGGGGTACCCCACTTGTGATCTCCTCCCAGTTAGAGAAGGACCCGTTAATCATCACCCTCTGAGTACAGTTCTGTAGCCAATTGTGTATCTACCTGACACTTGATCTATCCAGGCCACACTTAGTTAGCTTGCTAATCAGGATATCATGCGGCACTTTGTCAAAAGCTTTGCTGAAGTCAAGATATACTATATCTACAGCATTGCCTCTGTCTATCAGGGAGGTTACCTGATCAAAAAACGAAATCAAATTAGTTTGGCAGGATTTCTTCTTGACAAATCCGTGTCGGCTTCTAGTTATTACTGCATTGTTTTCTAGGTGCTTGCACAATGACCACTTTACAATCTGTTCCAGAATTTTGCCTGGGATTGATGTCAGGCTGACTGTCCTGTAGTTCCCAGGTTCCTCTTTTTTTGCCCTTTTTGAAGATGGGGACAACATTAGCCCTCCTCCAGTCCTCTGGCACCTCCCCCGTTTCCCATGATTTCAAGAAAATAATGGATAGTGGTTCTGAGAGGTCTTCAGCCAGTTCCTTCAGTACTCTCGGATGCAGTTCATCTGGCCATGGAGATTTGAACTCGTTCAAGGTGGTAAGGTATTCCTTGACAATTTGTTTATCAGTCTACAGCTGCAATCTTGTCTCCCCTCCACTTACACTTCCAATTTGTTTGGAAGTTCATTGTTTTATGGGAAAAGACTGAACTAAAATAGGAATTGAGCACCTCTGCCTTTTCTTTGTCCTCTGTTATCATTTTTCCATCTCCAGACTCATTGTCTGAGTAGCAGAAGGAGTCAGTGTTAAAATAAGCATCTGAATATACCTCCTGAATAATCAGGAGGCCATAAAGACTAAATTAGGCTTGCTAGTCTAGATTTTCAGGTTTTCATATTTTCAGAAATTAACCTTGTTCCCATTAGAGTGTCAGCTTGACAACTGAGTTTTAAGGGCTCTATGAGTCAGTTGAGATGTATTTGTGGTTCAACAGTCTGGTTTGTTTGACATAGAATCATAGAATAATGGAATTTAAATTACCTCTGGAGGTAGTGTGCATGGCAGTGCTGGAGGTTTTCAAAAGAAAATGAGATAGCCATCTGTCAGATATACGTGGATTTGGATTCCTCCATAGAGTTGGACTCTATGGCCTTTGTGAACAACCTGGAAGCTTTAGCATTCTTGCCTCTGTTTCTTTGATTGGTCTCAGATAAATCTTCCTTTATTTAATCAATGATGATGGACAAACCAGGAACCTGTAGATGTTTCCAACATGCTAGCCTTACGAACTAGGGTCAGGTCTGTGATTCATTCCCATCTGTGTAATGGGCACCTATTGGTCTTGACTCCAGTGAGAAGCTGCTGTGCTTTACATGAGATCGTGAAATAATTGTCGATAAACAGTTGAATTGGAAGAAATCTTTGTTATTTTTGTAAAAGAAATGAAAACAGACTCTTGACTTGAACCAACTTGCATTTTACTCTAGAAAGTATAAAAAGATCTGGTAACTGAATGAGCAAATTTAACTTTCCTCTAAGAAAAGATTTTGTTTTTTGGGTGCTGGGTGTTGCAAATGGTGATAAAATTTGTTTAGTGCTATTAATTTTACCACTGTTAGGCTTTTTTTTTTTTAATATTAGAAGGATTCCAGAGCTTTGTGTATTCAAATTTGGTATTTTTCTATTACTGTCTGAGCATATAGTCTCATGCAAATTATAAATACAGGAACATAACAACTTACAGATGTCTGAGCTTAGAATTGAATGCAAGTAATTCTGGCTTAAAAATTAGGGTTGTTATCTGAGAACAAGATATACTAATTTTTCTGAAAGCATTTTCCTCAACCCTCTGAATAAGCATAACTATACTGATGGCACACCTGTGTGAGTCTGAATGTATGTATAGTTTATCTGAGTATGTGAATCAGTGTCCTTTTTGTTCATAATGTTAAAGTACCATAAACATTTATGTGGCAGTTACATACTTTCATTATGGGGAATGAGAATTATAGAACTTGCATTTTCAGTTTTAGTTAACAGAGCCTCAGTGCCCTTGTGCCCCTTCCTCCCTTCCCTCACTTAAAGTGCTGTATTTTCTGGCTCTTTCATTGAGAGTTCTTCTAGTTATTGGTTGTTTTGTTTGATGATCCTTTTACATTTGGAACAAAAGGACATATACTCTCTTGTGTGAGAATGAGTCCAGGGCTTCCCAAGCAAGTTACTTTGATTCTTTCTTGCCTATGATTGATAATTCCTTGCAGCATCTTGATATTTGCCGGCGTAGAGCTCACTTGAATTGCTGATGTCTGTTCCTTCTGTCAGTTAGGTATCCAGTACAAATGGACTGGTATAGCTTAGGTTCAGTCTTCCCCAACCTCATACTCTGTGCTTGGTTGGACTACCTCTATCATCAGCATCAGCTAACATGCCTGGTAGTGAGGGATACCCAGTGTGGTATAGTGGGTAGACTGATGGACTAGGACTCTGGAGGCCTGGGTTCAAAACCTCGCTTGGTCATGGAAGCTCACTGGGGAGATGGAACTGGTAAAAGCCCTTCTTAAGTATCACACTTATCTTGTAAGCCCTATTAGGATTAATGTAAGTTCCAACTTGATGACACATCGAACACAATATCTTGAGGGCTTCAGGTTGGGGAAGACTGCTTAGGTTATCAACAAAGATCTTTTCAGCATCATCCATTTCAAATGAGTATTGCCCATCTTGATCAAGAAGCTAATATGATATTGCAGTGGAGCTTTGTCTTACTGGGGAGGAATGCTTATATAGGCTTTGAGAGTGCTCTCGTTTCTGTTGTCTAAGGGTTGCTGAAGTACCTTGTTAACCTCTAAAAGTAGCCTGGTCAATCCGTTTATCATTATGAGTACACTCGAAAAATAATGTTTTGTTTTCTTTAATAGGATTTAAAAAAACTTTTGAAAGGGAGCTTAGATTTAAATATTTCGGCCTACAGTGTTTTATTCTGATGAAGTATGTGCTTAATGTTAAAGTATCAGTAAGTGCTTGCATAGTTAGTTAGCCAGTGTTTAATAATGGAAATTAGCTATTTCAGTAATTGGAATTCCTTCAGAAGCAATGAATGAGATTTATGCTTTGAGTCCAAGATCTACAAATAGTCTGATAACTGTTTACAATGGAAACAAAAGATTTGTTAACCAGACAAAGACATGTTAATACTTATGAGCAGACATGCATAGAATTATACTTCAAATCGATCCAGTCTGGCTAAGCCTAGATTGCTATTATAATGTATAGGGCTTGTTCACAAGCATGTATTTGTCACTTTAGGTTTGGATAGATCAGTTCTGCTCTGCTCTGTGTTACATTATTACCTCAAAGTGAAACAATTTTAAAGTAACAGTAAGAATGGAAGTGAACAGCTGTTGAAGCCTAGATCAAAGGAATGAATAAATTAGGAAACTACTGAATGAAAAACTTGAACTGTGTAGCACTAACAGTCCCCGTTTTTTTATTTCCTTTTACACTTTAAAGTTGGACTTCTAAAAAAATATGTTTTGGGAAACCACAGCTGCTGTGATGTTCTCTTGTTTTCTGTGGAAATAGATGCCTCAGGGTAATTATAATTGAAAGTGAACAATGGAAGCTACTGGAAAAGCCAGTTTGCTCAGAGAGCCAGTGTGGTGTACAGTGTGGCTATAACAATGTCCTTGAATTCAGGAGACTTGGGATCACATCACTGCTAGGCCATGGAAACTCATTGGGGTGTGATAATGGTAAAACTGCTCCTGGGATAGCTCAATTGTAAGTCACTTCTTTGTATTCTGTACCTAGAAAACTCTGGAAAAGGTCGCCATAAGTTGGAATCAACTTGATGGCACACATACCATAAGTTGGAATTGATTTGATGGCACACACAGATACACGTAACTTACATATAAAATCCGATCAGGGTCACCTTAAATCAGTTGCAACTTGATGACATGACAAATACACATCTTTAAAGGAGCAGGGTGATTCTTATTTGGTGATGAGAACTAGACCCATTTTGTTTTCTGTGTGAGTTAGGTTTACTGATGTGATTGAACTGTAAATCAGAGGTCCCCAACCCCCGGTCCGTGGCCCCGTGCCGGTCCGCGGCCCGAGCTGGACCGGGCCGTGGAGACAGACCTCCCCCCACCCCTGCACGCACTCCCCCCGCACAGCCCGTTTGTGCCTGCGCCCACATGAGCGCTCCCCCACCCCTTTGCGCATGCGCACGAGTGCCCCCTGAGCGCCGCGCTGCCCTTTGCACATGCACACAAGTGTGCACCTGCACGAGCACTGCACTGTCCTTTGCGCATGCGCACGAGCGCCCTCACGAGTGCCCCCACTCCTTTGCGCATGCGCACGAGTGTGCCTGCGCCCACACGAGAACACCCGCGCTCCTTTGCGCATGCACACGAGCGCAGGGGGGTGCCCCGCCTTCTCCAGCCGGTTCGTGGGGCTAAAAAGTTTGGGGACCGCTGGTTTAAATAACAGGCTCCTGATCACATCCCCCCCACACACACACACTTTCAGTACTCTTGCATGAATTTTGACTGAACTATGGCAGTACTTCCTAAGAGTTGTGTGTCAGTTTAGAGTGCTCTAAAGTGGTGGATCACAGTGGTCTTTGACCTGCATGAGGAGATACGAAATCACCAAATAATACAGCTGTCCACTTGGGAAGACTGATGTTGACTGAATTTGAAAATTCTATCTAGATACTATTTCTGTAGGCCAGTTATGTGAGGCTGGTCTGGACAGTCTGTAGCCAGGCTGTACACTGTAAACATGTTTGAATAGGAGACGATTGCATTTTGACTAATAGAGGCTCTGTATGTTTTGTGTCACAAGATTTAGAGTGGAAGAGAGTTGTTTAAATCTTGTGACATTTCTGATCTTGTGTTCATACTCAGTGATTCATTTTCTTCTCTGGTTACCATGCTTGTGTTGTGCAGTTGTTGTATTCTCCTCATCTTCTTCCTCATTCTTCTTCCTGGAGGCTTAGTATTATGCCAGAATTAATTGTTTTGGTTTAACTGAATAGAAATGGTTTGCCTTCTTATTCAGTTACCAAATCTGTTTTGTCAGTTTGTTTTCCAACTTCATGTGCTCAGCAGACTTATCAGTAGTATATTGCTATGGGTTTTTATTGCTATCCATTAGAATCCTTATGCTTTTTAACAGAATAATTGCTCCTTTTCTCCCTCTGCTCACCTGAAGTATTGAATAAATTGTTGCTATATTTTTGCTCCTAAAGGTTTAAAAAGTAGACTTTTGCCCATTTTTTATATTCTTTCTGAACAAACTGCTCTTTCTTATTTTTATTTTTTTATAATCATGATTATTCTAAACTTGTAGAAAAGGAGTTCTGTTTCTCCTATCAGCCTTCAAGTTCAGTGTACTTCCTGTGATTTTTTTCAGTCTGCTTTTGTGCAATCAGCTTGCTATTATCCATGTTATGTCTCAATAGGGCTGACTCCAGAGGACTGCAGGAAGAAACTATAATATGAATACAAGACTCTTTAAAAAAGCCAAATACTGTACATCTGGAGTGGGAGGGGAAAGCTGAAGGGAAGGACAATTAAAGCATTACAAAGGCCACAGGAAACAGGAAAGATGTTTGGATGGAAACTTAACTGCTGTAAATGAAAATGTGCACTTGGATTTCCCAGTAAAGCTGAATTTCTAAAGGACATGAATGGAGGTTTTCATACATTTTTCATGCTGTGGACATTTCCACTCCAATGATTCCAGTGAACTTCTTCTAGCTGGGGAAGGGAGGTGAAATGGCAAACCAGTGAATCAATTCTGTTAGAACTTTGAGTTTTGCTCTGAGCTAACTATGCAAGTTGGTTTTGTTATGGCAAAACATGTGCATTGATTGTGTTCCTGTACATGAGATTTTGAATATGATGCCTGACTTGCAGGAAGTAGGGAGGTGTGAGAATTGGCTAGGTGGGTGAGAAGATGACTAGCTTGGAATGATCAGAGGTATGTAATGTTCTTGAGGACTTGGGTATCTACTGTCTCTTTGGGGGTGTGCAGGTTAAAAGGTGCCTGCATCAGCAGATGATTGGAGCTCATTTTGAGGCACTGTGTGCATATGTATATGTATGGTGCTTTTACATTGATGCAGCATCTTGAGACCTGCAGTGGGGGAATGTTCTGGGAATCCAGCAACCCTAGGATGTAAATGATGTGAATTGGGCTCACTCTATCCATTTGGTTAATTCCATGGGGAGATTGTTGGATAAGACATTTGCATCATGCAGCTTATTCAGATGTAGAAGCCTCAATATATGCTGATTAAAATCATTGGCGTTTCTGTAGAGGCTTTTCAGCCGTCCTTACAGCCTGGAAGACTGAAGGGCCTTTAACAGATTCCAAGAATAACTGGTTTACTTGCATTTAGCTATGAGAGTTTTCTTTCCTCATTGTCCATAGAGTTTTACCTCAGAATCCTAATGTCAGCCCTATTGATGGATTTTCATCACATGAACCTGAGCAGGGAGAGAGAGAGAGAGAGAGAGAGACCACTGGCAATTAGCCTTGTGTTTGTATGCATGCCTGTTTCCATGGTTTAGAAATGTTCTTTTTCACAAAGTAGTTAGAATAGTTAATGATTTCTTAGCTTTAGAAAGACTCTTCAGTCTTGATCTGAAACTAATGGCAGAAGACACACAAATACACACACATGGTGGGTAAACAGCCAACAATTTTGGTTAATGTCTTGCTTTTAGGATAATTTCCATTTATACAGCAAATAGAAACAGTTGACATATTTTGGAATCCTGTCTGTTTAGGTTGCCTTCCTTGCTGCAAGCGCTCTTGATATAAGGGTGTGTTCACTATAACTTGCTATCTTGTTTCTTTCCAAATCAGCAATATCCATTCATGACCTTGTACATATAAACAAAATCTAAGGAATTTAAGCAGACAATATTCACACTGCAGGGTGTGTATGAGAGTGAGAGAGGGGGCAAGCAAGATAACTGAACACACCCTAGCATACTTTGGAGATCTTTATGTCCTGCATTGTTTTGCATCCAGTCCCACTTTTCTAGGATTACGTCAGTGACATTTTGTATGTACTCTAAATCCAGTTGTCCTTGATTGCTCTGCATGACTGAGGTAATATGGAAAGATTTCAAACCTGGTAATTATTATTCACTGTATTCTTATGAGGATGATTTGTAGAGATATAGCCCAAGATCTGAGGAGATATTCCCATAAGTTCTTCCTTGTGAAGGTAGATGCTTATCTACTCACTCTTTGCAAGGACTTGGGAGAGGACAGTGCCTTGTACAATACATGAGTGTGCTTATGAAGCCATCCTTCGTAAGCATGCTCATATCCATTGGCTCATATAGTACTGTGATTTTAGACTGTTGGCACCTTTTCTATTTACTTGGGTTGAGATCTTTCCAAGTGAGATCCTTACTGGGGAGATGCTAGGGCCTCAATTTGGGATTCTCTGCATGCAGAATGTGCCAGGATTGAGTTTTGTGCCTTCTTTCAACAGAGGGAATAGTGGTGATTGAGACGGCCTCCCACAGTCTTCAGAGAGTACCAGGCAATGGATCTGTTCACAGTGCTTAACTGAAATGTTCAGAGATGGATTTTAATTTAATGGTCTAATAAAGATATTGCTCAGCCTTATCTTCAAAGTTCAGAGATGTAGCTGAAGAATTCTAACTAGTAGAATTTTTCTCATGGTTCTACTGAATTGATACCCTTCTTTTCTTTGTGAATATCTGTAGTGTTGTGATGCTTTCAAATGGAAGTGGTAGAAGAATCTCTTCCTTTTAAGTGAGAGTGAATGTGCCCCAAGTGATCTTTCATTATGCAGAAGGTGTTTGCTATATAAAGTGGGGGGGGGGAACCCATTGGGGGATGTTAGATGTGTCTGTAGGAAGACTTGGCTGGTCTCTTAACTGTTTGGCATTTAGCCAACTTGACCTGTGTTGTTTCTTGTGAGAAGGTTAAACGGTGCTTTCAGAATGACTTGGATTCTCTGACAAGTGGTAAAAAATAAATCCATCTCTGTGAATAGACTAATGGGCTCTCTGGTGTATGAGGAAACTGCCTGCTCTTTTACTTCTGTTTCTACTTCACTGGATCCCTTCTTTTAAAAACAAGAAGTTTACATAAATCAAAGACACAAAAACACCAGCATAAATTCTTGCAACTCAAAAGTAACTCTATGGTCAACATGCAGTTTCATAGTCTACCATAAAGGAAGATTTCTGCAGACATAACTAAACAACTAGAATAGTGAAGAGCTAAATTTTATTAATATCAAGATTAACCCCAATCTGTCATTTTAAAATAAACTTTTAAGAACATAGTTTAATTATGGGCTTTGTTCTTTGAGTGTTAAATATTCTTACTTCATTGTACTGAACACGGTAATCATGTCACTTAGAGGATGTGTTAGATGCTGCCTTTTATCAGGTCTCACTATCTTGTGTTGTCTGCTCTGAAAGGCAGTGGCTCTCTAGGAACCCAGGAATGGGACTTTCAATCTACAGGTAATCTTTGTTCTGCCCTCCTGAAAGGGAGATGTTTGGAGGGCATAATGTCTCTTATGGCTGTGTGATAAATGTTCTATATGGTTGCATGCTGCATACAAAGAGTGTCTTTTGATAAATGTTCTTTATGAGTGCATATTCTCTTGGCTGTCAATTTTCCTTCTATTTACAGGGGTTCTTATGAAGCTATTGTTGCAAGTAACTTTTTTGACTTGCATTTTGAAACCTCTAAAATTGGTTGTGGAATTTTATTTATTTGTTTGTTTGATTTCTAACCTGCCTTCCTCTCTGTAGAGGGAGTTGGGGGGGGGGAGCTTGAAAGTGGTTTTAAAAACACAAATATTTAAAGAGTGACAAAATTTTAAAAATCACATTATTAAAAAACAAAACGACAGTTTTTTTGTCTATATTATGGAGCGGAAAATTTGGAAGAGCCTTAATACTTGCTCTCAGGACTTTGAATACTGTATAGACAGTCATGGTATATACTTCTATAGCAGAAATTTGTGTGGATATACAAACCAGATCAAGATTTGAAGCAAGTGAAGATGTCATTTCATATTTTAGTTACGTACTTTACAGAACCTCTTGTGTTAGTTTGAGGAAGTTTGGGATGGGGTGGGGAGATTCCATTATACAAAGAATATTTTCTCTCTTCTTTTCTCTTTCCCCATTGTATGCATCTTCAAAGAAAGTATTGCTGTTTTTTTTTCTTTCCAGGTTTCCTCTGCAGCTTTCACACCTAAAACTGAATCTTCCCCAAGTCCAGTGCAGTGCTTTTATTAATCTAGAGGAATATGGTACTCAGGAGTCTTAAAATGGCACAGTGTATGAAACTGCAGAATTTTAATTTTGGGCTACTACCCCGTTTCCCCAAAAATAAGACCTAACCTGAAAATAAGCCCTAGTATGATTTTTCTGGATGCTCGTAATATAAGCCCTACCCCAAAAATAAGCCCTAGTTAAGTGAAACCCTGCCCTCCACCATTGTGCAGCATTGTGCAGCAACCAGAAGATGACATGACTGTAAAATAAAACATCCCCTGAAAATAAGCCCTAATGCGTTTTTTTTGGAGCAAAAATGTCTATGACTAGATGGGCGGGGTATAAGTATAATAAATAAATAAATAAATAAATAAGACCCTGTCTTATTTTCGGGGGAACACGGTAGTAAAGCATCTCTGTCTAAAAGGAACTCTTGAACAATACTTTGGTTCAGGCTTTGAGCCATTGGAAGGACTGTAGTTCAGTGGCAGAGCCAATGCTTTACGTGCAGAAGGTCCCATGTTCTAGCATTTAAGAAGGCCTGCAAAGAACCCAGTGTAATTCAGGATAACACAGCTTTCAATGTACATGTCCAAAGTCCACCACTAGCCCCAGGACAATACTTATATGATATTTTCCATATGGATATGAAATCTACTTGTGTTCTTTGAATTTGAAAGTCATAACATGAGATGTTCTTTACAGTAAGCACTGTGTTGTAGTTGTACCTCTGTGTGCCAGTGATGAAGTACTTCTACTTTGGTGCTTGAATGTCCAAAGCCAGTTCTGTTCAGAATAAATAAAAAGATGGATCTTACGAAATGTAACTTGGCTACTAGTTGATATGCCACAAGATGACCATCAGTTATATAAAATTTCTTGAATCAATTATAACTTGTTCAAACTTGGATTTGCAGTCAGATACTCAAATCTAATTCACATGTTTGTTTACCTATTAACAGGGTTTCAAAAACAAATAAACAAGGTCATGCTGGCACCAGCAGGCTGATTATCTGACACTTCATACTGTGCTGAGCCTTCATTTCTTTTTACACTGGCCTAATAATACACCAAGAATATATTACTATGGCCAGAATCTTATCAAGGATTTACACTACACCACACAATTTGGTGGAGGCAAATTGCTACTAGTTAACAAATGCTGCTGGCATTCCTGTTTGCGTGCTTGTGAAGCAACTTGGTATGTAACATGGGATGTGAGTGGTAACTTTATTAGGAGCAATTCACTGCTGTGATTTACACAGCTAAATTTACGCTGGCATAAGTCCCCAGTAGGATTCTGTCATGAATGTAAATAGATACAGGAGTGGTGTTTAAAAAAATCCAGGGCCTCGTGTGTTTAGAAAAGTAAAAAATGCAGTGAAAATGTATGTTTTAAAATATAACAGTATTTCTGTGAAAAGGCATTTCTTTGATATTTTCCTTGTTCTTGAGTAATGCAACATTTGTAGACCCAAGATGATGAACCCCATCATTAATACAACAATTCTAGAGTAATGCAACATATATACTAGTCAACGTTTTGCCTTAATAAGAACGGCAACACGAGAAAGAGATATAGAGTTGAATGTGCCAGCCACAGTGTCCTCATCCTCTCTTCCCTGACTTCTCCAGCCTGAGCACACAGGTCTGAAATATGATTCTATGCACTTATTCAAATTGAAGTATTTACTAGTGTGTGACTGTGGACCCTGCCTAGTCAGAGTTCCTAGTCACATGAAGGCTTCTGTTCAGTGATCAGTAAACCTATATAGTGTTGAAACCGCCTTCAGATCTTCCTCTTTAGCATGCAGTGTGGTTTACTTCTTTCAGGCAAAATGCCGAACAGGGCTTATGTAGATTAAAGTGGTTTAAGTGTGCTACAGTTATGGCTGTGTCTGGATGATTAAACCCAGGCTTATTAAGCCAGAGTCTGCATGAGCTTTGTGCACCCACAGGCAACCCCTTTGCTCTTCCTTTTGCATAAGAGGCAATATAAAGTAAGAAACCTGAGTTAAAAACAACTTTCCATGAATTCTGAATCAGAAATTAAGACAGACTGGTAGTTACCATAGTTCAGATTTGGACATTATGGGGAGTAGAATTAGCTGTGGCTTTCTTTTGCTATTTGCACAAAGAAAGAAGCAAAATAGCGGTAAAGGAGCTATGTATGGGTGCAGAAAATGCATGCGTATCTCGGCTTATGGAGCAAGATTTCATAGCTGAAATATGACCATGGTGAAGAGGTTGGAGATGAGTGCTTGCAATCTGCCTTCTCTCCTATGTTCAAATTCCTGTCTTTGTTGTTTTTTTGGTTGTAATAAAATATTTGCATATAATTATAAACCTATAAATGTGGGTGTGTATTTGATCTTTTGTTATTTTAGGGCCATGAACTTTGTTTGGACATGAGGTTTTGCCATAACTAAAATGACTTCTGATTATGTGGAACAAGAGGAAGCTTTTGAGGAAAGCTTGTCAACATTTTTCCCCAACCACTTGACATTTTATATATATTTTTCTTTTTATTGTTGATAAACCCTTTAAAAAGGGGGATTGTGCAGGCTTTTTACTGCTGCACCCATTTCCCCCCTGACTTTATTCTATTTGTTGTAGTGATAAAATTGGATTGGGTTGCTTTGTAGGCCACTTTGAAAGCCTTGCCTGATGAGTAAATGTGGTGATAAATGTGCCTAATAAAAATGAAATCTCCTGTGAGGGGGCTGCTGATTAGTCAAGTTCATCTTTTCTGTCCAGAAGTATGTGGCATAACAGTGATGGAAAAAGCATCATACTGTTGTGACCTTGTGGCAGTGAAGAGTCCTGTGTGTTTGTTCTTGACACAGAGGATTGCATCACTACAGGAAGAAGGCCTGCAAACACAGGCTAACTTACTGTAAGAACCTTTTTTTGGCTTGTAAGAACTTCAGAGTTGACCCTTTTCTCATTCATTCTGCATTCATAGGCCCATTTGGTGGGAATGTGAGGCTGCTCCCAGGTTGGGGGAGTGCCCTCCTCGCTTAGAAAGCTAGGTTGGTCTGCTCCCTCTTGTCTTTCTGTCATCAGGTAAAGATGTTTCCTTCTTAATAGACTTTTAACAATCAAAGTGAGCATCCTAGCTAAACTCTCTCTCAAATAGTGGTTTTGATTTTTAAAGTGTTCATTTAAAGGTTCTTTTAGTGGTTTTGTACGATCAATTTTTAATATTATGATACATTTGTAGATTGTGTATTTATTGTTTTTTAAACTTATATTTTAATTTTTGTGAGGCACCTTGTGTCCCATTATGAGAGGAAATAAACAGAGTGGGCTGCGAACAGAGTTTTGCGTAGTGCATGCCAAGGGATGAAATGTATCTACATTTCTTTCTTATCTGGTGCTTCCAAAGGAGCTCAAAAATGTTCTTTAGCATTCTCCAACACTTCAAAAAGTGGCTTAGGAATTAGGCGCCATAAGTTTTTAAGAGGATACATCATAGGACAATTTGACTTGTGGTGATGTTGGTCCTTTGAAAATATATTCTATCACACTGCTATTGAATATAATGATGAGGAATCAAAAAGAACATTTAAAAGCTTTTATGGAGATTTTTTCTGATAGAAAGAAGCTCCAGAGTGTTATGTGGATTGTTGTTAAACTCCCCTAATTTTTAAATGGGTCTTGTGTATTGAGCGTTAGTGTGCTGTGGTCAGTGGAATGCTGGACTTGGATTCAGGAGACTTGGGTTCAAATCCTTGTTGGTCCATGGAGACTCACTTGTGAGTGGCAATAATAAAACCATTCCTTGGACATCTCATGTGCCTCAAATACTATTATGATTGCCATAAGTTGGAAGCAACTTTATGACCTATAGTAGACATGCCACATAAGTGATGTTGAGATTTCAGCCAGATTTGATATATGATACTTGGGCACAAAATATGGAGAAATGAAGCTTTATTTAGCCTCTCTTTTTTAAAATACAAATTAAACTTTGTTCTAGACAGAGCCAAATACAGAGCTTTAAAATAATTTTTTTACTCTTGTGTGTCTGAGCCCACAAATGTAGAGTTCAACTAATAATAAACCTTTTTTATTTTGCTTGTCTGCAGTATGGAAGCATTTAAGAATTACTTTTTGTATATAGGCACTACTTCACACCTGTGAGAACAAAGCTATAAAGACTATTCCTCTTAAGGGTTTATTCCAAGAAGATAAAGCTTAAGTGAATTTTAATGCTACCAGAAAGATGACTGATTGAAAGTCCTGGATATCAAATGTGTGATTTAAAGTTACTCATGGTCTGCCAAGAAAATCTATCTGCTGAGACTATAAAACCTATGACATGTTCATTTTACTGGCTTTTGTTCATAGAACGGATTAGACTTTATCAAATCCTAGGGAACTGGAAGCAGGAGAAATGTAGTATTCTTTTATCAATTGTTGCATGTGCTAGCACAATCCCCTGCTTTAATAAAACACTTTAGCATTTCAAGAGCTCTGTACAAATATGAACAGCTCTTTTGTTAAAGTCTTAAATTTTTTAAATTAAAGTTTGTTATCCCAAACTTTTTCCCTATGGTGTACAGTACACCATAGTACAACCCCTGCTCCAAACCTCTAGTTGAGATAAACTTAATGAATCATTTGCTATTTAGCTAAAAAGAGGAAGTGGCATAGGTGACAATTTGAATGGCTTAGTCACCACTAAGTCTGAATCAATTAGAAATCTGAGACTTAGAAAATATGCTGTGCATTTTGCTATTTTGTACTTTGTGAATCATAGTAACCATAGCCTAACTAGGTTCACAGGTTCTGGTGTTGAAATAGTGCTGGTCTCCCCCATCACATTTGGCCTTGCTCTGCTGCAAAGTCGCATTAACAGCAACTGAAACAGATTATAATTTGAGATAGAAATTGAATGGTAATCCTTTTCTATGTTTTGTTTTATTTACACATACATTTGCACCATGCCATCAGCATATGTTCACTTATAGAGGCAACACAGATAGGATCCAGTCCAAAACAGCTTGTAATCCCTACTGAGTTTAATGGGAAAGTAAAGGAGAAATGCATGGATACAGAGGCCAGGTTATAAAATGGTTTTTCCCAACTTGGCACCCTCTAGATGTGTTTAACTATAGTCACCATAATCTCTTGTCGGCAGTTGTAGTTCAGCAAAACTGAGGCAGTCAGGTTGAGGAAGGATGATGGAGGCAGTTGCCATTAACAAAACCCCAGGAACTGAATATCAAACAGGGGTCTTAAAAGTCATTACCAGGTGTGAAATTCCAGTCTCCTTATTTCTAGCCATATATAACTAACAATCATATTGTTTCTGCTGTTGTTATTCTATGCCAGGGGTTCCTTCACCCACTAGCCATTGTTGCCTTTTACAGTACAAAGCTTCAATGAAAAAGAAGTGAATATCAAACAGAAGTTATTACCAGTTGTGAAATACCACATTGACTCACACAATTTGCAACATATGTCTACTAACCAACTGACCAATGCCTTTTTATTTTGGTGCCATAGATAAATGTATAGAAAACTGCCATGTAATCTCACTCTTGTGTCTGAGGAAGTGGATTTGTTCCATGAAAGCTTACATCAAAATATAACAGTTAGTCTTTAAAGTGCCAGAATATTTTTGTCTTTTTAATTTTCCTTTTGTTTTTGCCTGATATTCTTGCACAGACTTTCACGGCTTTCTCTTCTAAAACTGCACATACTTAGTTACAGATGAGAATGAAGATTGAGAGGATAAGATGAAGGACATGGCAAAGGTAGGGTTTGAGGAAGGATATGGCAACAGGATTAAATGCAGTACAAGAGAACAAACACTGTACAGATATTTGCTTGCTCATGTTTAGGACAAAATTCATGGCAGGGATGAGGATGTATACATAAGTTGCTCCCCTGCGTTGAGCAGGGGGTTGAACTTGATGGCCTTGTATGCCCCTTCCAACTTCACCTTTCTATGATTGTATGATCCCCATCTCCTGAAATTTCTGTAAACCTTGATGCATTTAGTGCAAAGGCTTGAAGACATCTTTATTTCACTAGATAAGACATTGCTCCCATGAGCCCAATAAGGCAGGGTTTCTCATCAGAGGAGCTCTGTAAGAATGTTCAGCTGAAGATCAAGGTCTTTTTTTGGACCTTCACACTCAACAAGTGAAAGTGTCTTACACTGTACCATGGGATGGACAGGTGCAGGTCTGAAGACATGGAGGCCAAATTCAAGGCCAGGAAATTGCTGACAATTTTTATTTTCAAAGAACAAATCAAGCAGGAAGTGCCAGAGCAAGCACTTTTTGGTTTGTTTTGGGTGTGTGTATGGAGATGGGATAGGGGAGTTTTGGGAAGACCCCCCCCCCCCCCCGCTAAGGCCTAGAAGCAGAAAACTGATCCTTGGGACTTTTTGAGTGTGCCAAAATGGGCCATGTTTAGTGGGATCTAGGCTGACTCTTGGCCCACAAAATTACCCTGTAGGGCTGCACATGGCCCTGTAGACTGCATGTTGCCTGTATCTGCACTGTGGAATATGTAGGACAAAGTAGCCCAACTTAGCAAGTGATAGCTACATTTAAAACACCAAAGAGAGATTTTAACATAAATATGACCACATTGACACAAAATACTAAATCAAAGATCTTCAAGGTGACAAACCAAACTAAACTAAACTCAAAGAGACAAACTAACCTAAACTTTAAGGTAAAGGTAAAGGTTCCCCTTGACATTTAGTCTAGTCGTGTCCAACTCTAGGGCGTGGTGCTCATCCCCGTTTCCAAGCCATAGAGCCAGCGTTTGTCCGAAGACAGTTTCCGTGGTCACGTGGCCAGCGCAACTAGACACGGAACACCTTTACCTGCCCACCGAGGTGGTACCTATTTATCTACTCTCATTGTTACATGCTTTTGAACTGCTAGGTTGGCAGGAGCTGGGACAAGTGACGGGAGCTCACTCCATCGCGTGCATTCGATCTTACGACTGCTGGTCTTCTGACCTTGCAGCACAGAGGCTTCTGCGGTTTAACCCGCAGTGCCACCACATCCCTAAACTTTACACCCTAGCTTATTAAAGGAGCAACGTAGTGGGAGTCCTGGTTTGGGCTTAACAATAAGCTTTTCTTCTCCAGTAAGGTCTAGGTTAGTTGATCTGCTCATTTGTGTAGGAGAGGCCGTGTGAGTGATTAAGTAGTGTCAGCTTGGTTGCTTGTGAACTAAAAGGTATGATTTTCAAGAAATTTAACAGTGTTTTGTGAATGTGGTCAGTATCAGATGAGGAATGCATGGAACAGGATATAAATGGTGAAGTTTCATCAACTTTTTGCCTCTGTCATCATACAGGTACTACTGAACAGACAGGAAATGTGATGGGCACAACAGATTCAATAGAAAAAGACATCCCTCCAGCCTTAACGGGTCAGTGCCCTTCACGGCTCCTGGAGGAAGTAACTCAGGATCAGGTCATTAATTCTGGGCAGGTCCCAAAGGCTTCGGCAGGAATACATGACTTAAGAAATGTTACAGGGGATCTTGATCTAACGTTTTCAAATCCTGATTTTATAATCACAGACAAATGGCAGGAAGATACATTGGAATGATCCTACCCCCAGCTTCCATCAGCAGTGGCAGCACTTAGAAAAAACACACAGATGGAAATTTCCCAAATATACTCCTTAGAGACAGCAGTCCCTGATATCGAAGAGCAAATTTCCCAAATATACTCCTTAGAGACAGCAGTCCCTGATATTGAAGAGCAAATTCTGGCTGAGGCTCCACCAGCTAATTCTGAGTGCCATGTTACTATATATAATTGGCTGCTAAGGAGATCAAATAATGCATAGGCTTCCAATTTAGAAGTCCTGCAGTCCATACTAGATACTCTGGGTGAGAATTGGGACCCCCAAATGAACATAAAATGTTCTTATATATACCCTATAAAGCTCAGTTTGTCAAGAGGCAGGGTGCATGTGAGCTTCATAGACAGCAAACAGGCCCATCATTTTTGGAGCCTGTTATATAAATTTAAAGGCACAGCATTATCTTTTAAATGGGGAACACATCTAACTCATTCATACAGGCAGTAGTCATGTACATGTCAGTGGCTGGAAAACTTTCTTACAGTCATTTATTTATTTATTCAGTTTAACAGAATGAAGAGAGAGAAAAAAATTCCCTCAGAAAAAAATGTTTACTTTAGATTTGTTACGGAGGTGTGAAACTCTGTATGTAGTTTTTTACTTAACTGAGAAAACAAAGTTTGGTGGAATCTGCAGTCCTGGGTGGTGGCAGAATAAGCAAGGAGTATCAATAAGAGCAAACTACTTGAGGGGGTTCTATTGGGTTCTTTTTACTTAAAGTGCTCTTTGTTTGAGTGCCCTTGTTAAACCAGGCTGGATGGCTTGTTCTAAGGGTGAGTACTGAGTGTGCATAGGGGTTGCACTGATGCCAGAATAAACACACAAGTGTCTTCCTTTTTGTAAAACCGTTGTAATAAAAAGTGTTGACTCTCATCCGGCATGCTTGGTGTGTTTCTGGGGGTTGTTTAGCTTTCCTCCTTCTCCATCCTTTTCTGGCCCAGTTTTGTATTGGGAAGCTGGTGTTGGTCAGAGAATGGGGAAGCCTGGTTTTGTGCTGATTCTTGACAAATGGACATGATAAGAAGCTTAGCTTGCAGGCAGCCCCAACACCTAACATTGCTAGTCCATGATGAAGATTTCCTTTCCTTTTCATTCCAGGTTAAAAGAAGGGAATCATCAAAAGGCAGTTGCGCATGGGTGAATAGGAAGAATTATTTTTGGAGTGGGGGAGGGAATCCAGACAGCCAAGAGCAATAAGCTTAACATGTAAGATGTACACTGTGAGTGGTAGCATTTGTATTTTAAGTGGTTAACAAAATCTAAACACTTGGATTATATTTAGATTTATGCTTGTAACATGAGCTCTGCAATGCACCAGTGATAGATGCTGGCTTGACTCTGTCAACTAAGCAACTGAACAGTTCCTTTCCTCTTTTTCTCTCTTTTACAGTCTGTATCTGAACATTTAAAGCATTACTATTTGACTGTCGAAGCACATGAATGGACGTTGGTGTGATTGGCATGTAGGAGTAACAGGATACTTTATTTTAGTATATAGTAGGACTTAACTCATCTTTTAATCGCTTGGGATATTGCTTTGTTGTTTATATATATCAGAAGAGGATGATCCAGCTTTTGTGCTGGGCTACTTTTCACAAATTGGCCTGCAAAGACTTTCTTCCACCCTCCCCCATCCCATTTATATATGGACAATTGAAATGGTTGCCTTTTTGTAAGAGTCTCTGGTTTTGAACTTGGAGCTGGTTCTGACTGAGTTGGCAGTGGAAGAATGTTCTCTGCCTGCAAGGACAACAAACTTGTTTGTGGGGAAGAGTAGGCCATGTGGTACATCCTCTCTTTTGGAAGACAGAGCTGCAAGGGCCAGGGGCAGCTGCCACCAACATCACCCATCACCTGCTGCCTAAGGCAACTTCTCTATTCACTCTGCTTAATGGTAAGATTGGTCCTTGATCTTGAACTGTGTAATGCCAGTCTATTTTGTAAAGTCTGGGTTTCGATAAGAAGTTTTTCAAATTTACGACCAGTGTTTGAGAGCACAAAATTGATAATACTCAATGAGACGTGCTTTTAAATTTCTCCATCTTATACAGTTGGGGCCAGTCTGATGGCATTTGGAATAGTTCAGTCTTCATAAACTTCAAACACAAATGACAGTTTTTCTGGGTAATTTTATTTTATAAGGACAGAATAGCTGCTCTGGAAAACTTGCAGTTAGTCTCTAATTTATGTGCTTGAAAATCTCATCACACACCAAGATATATACTCCGCACATATTGCTTTTTCCATGGTGGGGGAGAGGCTGTTGTCTTTGAATGATGAGGAAAAATGCTTTATTATCAAAGACAATGGAGTTTAAAGGGTGGTGCTGGGCAATAACTGCTCTTTTCTATTGGTATAGAGATCAGTTATGCTAGGCTGACGGCAACTGTTATTACTGTTATCTTTTGAGTGTTTGTTTAGATGTCTACCCTTGGTATGTCAGAACTTCTACATGAAGCTTTAGCCCAAAGACTAGAACTGTATCTGGCAAAGGTACTAAACTGTAGACTGGGTGGACTTGGCTGTCATAGGCATGCTAAGAGATATTTTGGGGACAGAGATCAGAGTCTGTCAAAGAAGACAACTCTTTTGTACCCACAAAATATTGCAAAAAGCTGGGTGATTAACATATGTGGTATGTTGAGAAGACTTGATCTCTACTGAGGCCCTTATAGATGCTCTGTAACAAGTTTATTTAGTCCATTTCTCCTATCTGCCTCTTCAGTTTCCTGTTATAATTCTGTTTTTTTTTTCTGCAGTAGCTATTTTGAAATCTATAAAAATGTTCTGGGAGATTGAAATGTTCCAAAACGGCTTCCTCTGTCTTGCCACAGTGGCTTGTTAATGTACTACATGCATTAATAACCAAGTTTTCTGTAATATCTTATAGGTATAAAATAGTTGTCTCCCTTGACAGACTCTGATCTCTGGCCTCAAAACAACTCTTAGCATTCCTGTAACAGCGATGTCTCCCTGATTTACAGTTTCTTTTGTCTTCTTAGAAAGGACTATAATCTGTTATGAAAGCCATGGTTTAAAACATCTCAAAGACACGGGTGAAATCATTCTCAAAGTTTCCAGTCTTTGAATTATGCAGTGTGTGTAATTCCCTTAATTTTCTAAGGACTGCCTCGCCCATATGACCTTACCTGAGGAAGCCCTGCTCCCTGTCCCCATCACTATTAGATATTATTTTGGAAAGTATAAAGTTATTTCCCTGGGAAGATCTGATTGTGGAAACTTAACTTATTTCAACAAACATTTGACATTTGCTCTCTTCTTCTTTTAACTGCTGTTTTTAATACTTGTTTTTGCACATGTATATATATGTTCAGTACTTGTATGCTGCTTTGTTACATCTGTAATAATGTAAATAAGCATATACAGTGGTGCCTCGCTAGACGAAGCACGTTTCCCCATTGGAATGCATTGAAATCTCTTCAATGCATTCCAAGGGAAAAGTCGTCGTCTTGCGGAGATCGTCCATAGGGAAACCTCGTCTAGCGAGCGCGGGTCCCCGTTGGAATGCACTGACAGCTATTGACCGCTAGTCAATGCATTCCAATGGGGAAACCTCGTCATCTAGCGAAAATCGCCCATAGGAGACCATCGTTTTGCGATCGCATTAGCGATCGCAAAAAGCCATCGTCTAGCGATTTCCTCGTCCTGCGAGGCAATCGTCTAGCGAGGCACCACTGTATAACAGTGTGGCAAAGGCTTACTCTTATTCCAGTCTCTTCTGCCCATGCAACACAGGAATTACCATCCTATCCCCAAATGGCTGGAGAGGCTAGTAAGAAAAGTGGCTTACCCTGTGATCAGGAACCATGACCTTGAGCAGAAGGAGAGTTCTGTTTTTATAAAATTCTTGAACATATTTTTCAGAGAGGGGAGGGTACAACTAATTCTATGATGGAAAGTTGTGAAATCGAAAGTATGTCATTGCATCTCCCTTTGTAAATGTTCTTCCCACTTGGCGTCCAGCCTTCTGAAACTGGACACTGCATTAAAATGACTAATTCAGATTTGTAAATGATATTACATTTGCAGCCCAATCAAATTTTGCAGTTTGCTCAGAAGCTGTTCTCCCCCTGTTCAGTGATACATATTCTCTTATAAGCGACCCTGGAAAGGCAGCCTTAACTGTCAACATACAGACTCTTTTTGTCAACTAGAATTGTTTTGATACGTTGTATACTCAGCTCTGATGATGTGAGAAGCTTTTCTGAATGTGTTCAAAGGTGCAGGAAAGTTTACCGTGTCCAACCGGTTTTATTGTGCCAGTTGCTTTTCAAAGAGTTTTTGACAGGTTTGACTTGCTTAAAATAAACTGCTTCTATCCTGGTTATTATTATTACTCTTTTTTTTAAAAGAGTGCAGTTCAAAAGAATGAAATCGTAATCCATCTTCATTGGTTATCACCCAAACCAAAACATTTCCACAGTCATTTTCACCTTGGATTTGTTATGGGATGTTTGAGTACATCTCCACGGGATTCTGTACCTTTTATTGGTAGTCTTCCAGGCTACCCCATCTGGTAACTGTGACTGGGGTTCTAACTGAATATTTTGACATTTCATGGAAGAAGTATTTGCTTCATTGAACTAGTTGTAATGAACTGTTAGGGCAGCCTGTTGATAAGGAAAGAGAGGGACATGTGAGAGAAATAACCAAAACCACAGCCTTTAGCCTGAGTCTGTTTAATGCAGGGGTCTCAAACACGCGGCCCGTGGGCCATTTGCGGCCCGCCGGATGATAGTTTGTGGCCCCCGCCTTGCCTGCCCCCCTGAAGCGCCCACGCGTCCTCTGCTGTCAAGAGTCAAGAAAAGCCTCGCCTCGCTCGCCAGCTCTCTCCCAAGACAGCGCTTCTTGCACCCTCCATCCGGAACTGCAGCCTGCCAGCTAGCCCGCCTGTCTGCCGGCTGGCAGGCTGCAGTTCCGGATGGAGGGTGCAAGAGGCGCTGTCTTGGGGGAGAGCCGGCGAGCGAGCCGCTCCGCCGGCGCTTTTCCCTGAGCGCCCGAGCCGCCGCTGAGCGATGCCTGAGAGCGGAGCTCGCTCCCGTCCTCGGAGAGCACCTCCAAGCCGCCAACAGCAGCTGCCGCCGCCACCGCCTCTTCCAGGGAAGCGGCTCTCTGGCTCTCTTTCTGTCTCGGCACCCCCAGCACCAGCCCGGCCAGCGGCCGCCTCAGCACCCGGCGGTGCTTCCTCCTCCTCCTCTTCGTCCTGCTTCAGCCGCCTCGGCTTTGGAGGCTGCCTGGGCTCGCCTCGCAAAGTTTGCTCCTCTGTCGTGGTGAGGGTAGCTGCTGCTGCTGAGTGCGCCTTTTTTTGAGGGGAGCCTTCAGAGGAAGGTTGCCAGACCTCCATGTGTGTGTGTGTGTGTTTGTGTGTGTGCACCTGTGGGAACCCCTGCCCCATTCTGTTTAATTTCGCGGGTACCGGTGGGGGCTTTTCTCCTTTGGCAAGGCGAATACTGTGAGGGTTTTAATTTTATTTTATGTCGTGCCCTCCTCCCCCCCCCGGCTAGGCGGTCGCCGGCGCTCCCTCCCTTCTCCGCTTCTTTGTCCTGCTGCTGCTGCTGGTGGTGGTAGTGAAGAAGGAGCCGGAGGGGGTCGTGGCCGGCGATGAGGGCTTGCGCGCCCCTCCTCCTCCTCCTCCTCCTCCTCCTCCTCCTCCTCGGAGCCCCAGCCGGGCTAAGGAAACTCCTGGGCGGCTTCCTCGGGCTCTTGCTCCGCTTGGCGGAAAATCTGATGCGGTCCAGCCTCACCCAGACTCTGCCTCCAGCGGCCCCCAGGTAAATTGAGTTTGAGACCCCTGGTTTAATGGTTTGGGTTGAAATTACTTGTAAACTCTTCAATTGCTGTTGTTTTTAGCAAAAAGGGGAAGGTATCAGTGTGGTTCTTGAGTATTGATGAAGTGATCCACTGTGAGGTCAGGGGTCTAGCTGAATTTATTTTAGGCAAAACGTCACTGAAGAATTACTATTGATTTTCTCCTTTAAAATCCTATATACAATTGTATACTTTTATTGCAAGTTGCCGGGTCTCAGCAGCCTCCTCTTTAAGACTGCCTGCAGACACTTTTAACCGCAGTAAGGACATCATGGAGCTGAAAAGAGGCCGTAATATCACATGCCCCTCCCTCAATGTGTCTTGTAGCCATCCCATCCTCAACAGAAATTGCTTTATATTTCTTTAAAAAATGTTTTCATCTCTTGTAAGCCATGTTGGAGCTAATAGGATGGAAAGGTGGATATAAATCTTTAAAATAGCTAATGTGGAAGAGGCTGTTTATCATAGGTGCCCAGATGTGTCTCTGACCACTTCTTTTCAGAAGCAGGGAGAGAATACTAGAATTCTAGGAAGAAAGCTGTAAGATCTTGTTGCCCCAGTTAGAAAGCAAGTTTATCCTAAAAGCTTTGATGAATTTTATTGAGTGATTTCCCATAAACTGTTGTTGTTTGGAGGCTTCTTTTGATGACACGTTACCATGTCTTTGGTCATGTCTGTCTGCCACCGTTGTTGAACATCTGTCACAATAAGGATTCAGGATATTTTTAACCATATTTTGTAAGGCCTTGTGTATGCTGTGCAAGTGCTGTGCAACTGGGAGACTGTATATTGTAGAACTTGGAAAAATGCTTTTTTTCAGGAGTGCTGCCAGAATTCCCCAGGTGACATTGCAAATAGCCATGCTGGTTGGAGGATTCTGGAAGTTATCTTTTTTTAAAAAGGCAACCTTAACGAGCTCTGGGATATTGGGTTCAGAAGCTGTCATCCTAGAATCTGCTCTCTCTCTCCCCCCATCTTAGCCTTTATGATGTATTGAGGCATGAAACTGTGAGCTGTATTTGGAAAAATTTCAAAAGCCTGTGGGAGGTGAGAATGGAATATGGTTTCCTGTGGATGAAAGCTCAGCATACCTGCTTATGCAATTCAGTTCCATTATTATAATAAATGATACAGAAAACACAAGTATGTGTAAACTTGTTTTATAATCTGAGTCAAAGAATTTATGTTTTTTGGACATACAATTTAGATTGGTTTAACTAGATACAAGGACTGACTTATGGAACTGACCCTTATGAGCTTTTCTAAGTCATTATTTGTACTCAGTACTTATATATGTTGTTCTTATTTAATATAAACATAGCAACCATAACTTTAACAATGCAAGGTCACCCCAAGCTAAAATAAAAAAGCTGGAAAAGAGAAGAGAGAGGCTGAGGAGAAGGTGAAAGGGTAATTAGTGCTTATAGATTTGTTTGTTCCTCAGGTCTTTAGTTTACAGAGACACATGAACAAAAGACTTTCAAGTCATGCATAGAGTTAAATGTAAGCTTGCAATACAGAGTTTGCATCAAATCTGTATTTCCTATAGCTAGTTTGCATATGTCAAGTAAGGGTAAACTCTATATGTTGGTAGATTAGTGGACTGTGCTTGTTTTTCTGTGTTTTGAAATGCTGGTGATCAACAGGATGAAGCAGATCCATTCCAGTGTTTTGAGCTGCAAATGATATATAGTGACCTCTCTAATTTATTTCTAAATTATATATAGTGACCTCTCTAATTTAGAACCAATGGAACGGTACCACACCATGTGTGTTAAAAGATCTCTATTATTGCACTATAACTGATTGGAGGAGTAAAGCATATTCTTCAGTAGTTGTAAGGGAAGTCTTCTGGTGGTGGTGGTGTGCCGCCAAATCATCCCTGACTTATGGTGACCCCATGGATAAGCAATCTCCAAAATGTCCTGTCCTCACTAGCCCTGCTCAACTTTTGCAAACTTAAGCCTGTGGGTTCCTTTAGGAAACAATCTATCTCATATTTGGTCTTCTTCTTTTCCTGCTGCCTTCCATCTTTCCCAGCATTATTGTCTTTTCCAGAGAATCCTGTCTTCTCATGATGTGCCAAAAGGAGGACAGACTCAGTCTAATCATTTTTGCTGCCAGAGATATTTCAGGCTTGATTCGATCTAGGACTCATTTATCCATCTTTCTGGCAGTCCAGGATATCTGTGGTGGTGACTTGGGGACACAGATGAGCCGTAACTACAAATCCTTACCTCACCTGAAAGTAAGGTCGATCTTTATGTGAACGTCTCTGAACGTCTCCAGAAGTTTGTTCTAAACATGTTCAGCTGAACACACTTTTGCTGTTTCTATCAGGAGCTCTGATAAGACAGGAATCCTAATATGGAAATACTGTATATACTCTTAACTGAACATGCTTACACGCATTTCTGCAGAACTTCACCACAAAAGTCTCTGTTTCTTCTGAATGAGGGGAGAAGTGAGGGACTTATATATACACCCTCCCTCACCTTGATTATACCTCTCCATATTTAACACCTAAATTGGGATGTCTCACATATGAAACTGGAGCTTTGACTGAAGAGAATAGATCCATAAATTGAGCTGGAGGAATCTGATTTTCTGCTTCCATGTTCTATTACACACACACATTAACTGTCAAATTTTGTTGTAGCTGTAAGCCAGTGGTAGTAAACTAGTTTTGATAATGTTGGTAACTTAGTAGAACCTCTTTTGTGGATATTGTTTGAAGGCACTCAGCGCATATGGAAAAAACATGTTGAATATTTTGATCTTGGTTTGGGGGCAAGTACGTCAACCGGTTTGGCAAAGAGCTGGTCACCCTTGTCCACATCATAATTTATCCATTCTGACAACTGAGATTTTGGAGAATTTTGTTTTTGTTGCTAGAAATAGAAATGTGCTGCTGCTCCGTAGTATTGGCAAGGATGTACAAGGAATTCCCAAGTTCTCATAGTGCAGTGTTTGTTGAGTCTGGCAGTGAGGTGGTGCTTTGCCAGCCAGACTCAAAGCCTGCATTAGGTGAGGTCAAGTTGGAACTTGCCCATTTCTGTACTTTAGGAAAATAATAGATGCTTCAGCATGCAGCTTGATTTAGGACTGATGGAGAATTTTGCTTTTTAAAATAAATTCCTAGTTTGCAGTTCTTACACTAATATGAGGGTCACAATATAGTCATTCTTCAGATTCCTCATTTTGTGCTGCAAGTCTTGGCTCAAAAATTACAAAACAAAAATGTGTCTTAGCACTGATTCAGTGAAAAATGGTTTATCACGGAAACTGTGTATGAAAATGCGCATTTCTGTGGATTAAAAAAAAGTCTGAACAATGCAAGAAAATTGTGCAGCGTGTACTCCTGAATGATTATATGTGTCCATGATAGAGGCCAACTATGTATAGCTAGAGCAGACCCATTGAATCAGTGGAATCTATGGAGGAGTTGACTTTCTAAATCCCCACTGCTTAAATGAGCCTAATTTAGTTGTGATTTGCTAAACTAAGGAACAAGATTTCAGCCACTGATTTTTACAATTGTACCCTGTGGTGAGAGGCCTAATGAATATCTGGCTTTTCATCTGAAGCCAAGTCAAGATGTAGTACAAGTCTCTTCTTCTTCCTCTGCTTCTTCAGAACCTAGTGGAAATGGAGACCAACCCCTTCCCATTTCCAGAGTTCTCCTGTGCAAGAAGACCTATGGAGAAGTATTATCTATTGTGCCTTTTTGTTGTACCCGGTTTCTCTCAGTTTCTGAGAAGGATATATCTTTGGGCAAACTATGTAAGGCAGAAATTCTGGAGTGATGAGTCTCCATGGGTGACCAACACTGTCATATAAATTTGTCAACTCTACTTAGCACAGACTTACTGAAATTAGTGGCCAGAATCCTGTTGGTGATTTATGGATATATAAGTAAAATCATATAAGTTGCAGTGATAAATTGATACAAATAAATGAGCTGCCAGGTGTGACCAAGAATCAGCATCTTGCTAATTACTGGCAATTTCCTGTTACGATTTGCATGTTTCCACTTATAGATATCTAAATTGCTAGTAAGATTCTGACCAGCGGGACTTGAAGTAATTGTGACTAAAGTTCCAATTCGTTCACTGTCTCTGTGCTAAAACAGAATTGGGTCTGCATGTAATCTGTTGCCTCTCTTGTTGTGAGATATAATTATAAAATATTCAGTTGCATGAAAAGTTAGATTCAGAGAGAGCTTGCAGCTTGGCTTATAACTCATGAGTACTGGGTACCTTATAACTAGAAACAATCAGACAGCACCACAAAACCACATGGTCTATATAAAAGAATCCTTAATCAGATCAAAAAGTCTGCATTGGCTGTAATCATGACACAGCATGGAAAATATGGCCTAACTCAGATTGTGTTGGCTCCCACCGAAACCAGGACTTTTCAATTAAAAATACTCTATTTTAGACCTCAGTGTCATGAAAAAACTAAACAACTAGAAAGTACACAGAAAAATCGAGCATTTAAAAATACAGCAGATACGGGTGAAGTTTCTTGGAAATGACATGCTATTATGAATCCATATTTTTGCTGCATAGATGATTATGAAGGATTGTTCTGAAAAGAGAGAACATGTGGAAGGCAGAAAGCTGCTTAGCTTGTTGGTTCATCTTGCACTGTTTTTGACATGAGTGGTGGTGGCTCTCCAGGGTTTTAGGCTATAGATTCTGGTGGTAGAACATGGGATTTGCACCAGTGCAAGGTATACACTCTAGGTTTGAGGACTGAGCTGTAATACCATGTTTCACTTTGGATTTCATAACTCTGGAAAGTACAAGATTTGGAATGATGTGTAGACAACTCTTGCCCACTGATGCTCGTACTTTGAAAAACCAATAAGTGTCAAGTGCTATGGTACCTTTTTCCTTTTTCAAAATTGGCAGCGTTTCTTTTCTTTTCTTTTGAAATCTGGCAATTTCAGTAATATTATGTACGCTGGCATTCTATGTAGCAACAGACACTGAAAGACAAACCTGCTGGTCTCTCACTTTAAATAGCTCTCAGATGGCAATGCGGATAGTTAGAAAACACAATACTGTGGAGACTGCTTGATTATGTTAGCTCTGCAGTTCTATTATTAGATCACAATAATGGGAATGAAATGCTGTAGCTACTGCATTGCACACTGAAGCCACTGAATGGATATGATGTGTTTTAATTCTGATACTCGGAAGGCTTGCAGGCTCTTACTTTGTGCTATGATTTATTTGGAATCTAATCTTGTTTTTCTTTTCTAAAGGTTAGGGTAGGCTTTGAAGGGCCAAAACTTTAAAACGAGTATTGTTTTAAGGCAGCCTTAAGCAGCTGCCTTATTTAAAAATAGCAATGTGTTTGAAACCACCATTCCCATAGTCTCCTCTACCTGTGATAAGAGCGCATTTTTTCATCCCATTTATAGGTCATGGTTGAGAATACCTTTGTTCCATATTTAGATGTATAATATGGATGGGACTTAGTTTTAAAAAGAAAGGGGGAAAGCACAAAAAGAGGCCATTTTAATTTCAGATTATATCAGTGACTCCTGAAATAGAGCCTCTTAAACATGAAGGATCCATTTAAACAAAAGAGGGGAACACAAACATTTCATGTTTTCCCCCCTGTATTTTCCTGTATTTCTCTCTTCTGTTAAACTTTTGCTTCACTGAAATTGGCTGGGAATTTTTCCTTGCCTCAACTCCCCCGGGTGCCTCCTTGAAGTGCCCTCCCTGCTCTTTTGCCTGAGTCACTTCCACTGCAGTGTGCTTCCTTAGCATGCCTGCCTGCCTGGCTCTGCCCCCTCTCTGCTTGTTTGGGTTGCCCGCTGCTGTATGCCTCCTTAGCACACACATACAGTATTCCCCTCCTTCTCCTTGCCTTGCTGTTACTGCTGCTGAGTTCAGTCTTTCCTGCTTTTTTAGACTAGTGCCAGCAAAAAGAATGGAGGAAACAAACAAACAAAAATGACCTGAAGGAACTGCTCCCGTTCATGGTAAATGGAGTAGCACATTAAAAAAAAAAATGAAAATGGAAGAGGTACCCCAGAAAGAAATCAAAACGAGGCAGAAACCAAAGTTTCTGTTGTGCACATCCCTAATTTGCAATGTCAAAGCTTGACAGTCTCAACGTGTTATAATTCCCTTTGATCCTCCTCAGTTGTTAACCAGTTCATCAAGGTGGTCCATCCTAAAGCCCCATATTATCATTCAACTCAGCATAAATCCTAGTTTTTGGTTTCAGAAGGATGCTTGCTCACTATAGCAATACTGAAAATGGATTTGTCAACAATGTTGAGAGAAATGAAATCAATGTTTCAATAGAGGAGTCAGTAAAGAACAAATCAGAACTTAAGATGCTTTAGTAGGCTGTTTTTGGTTTTAATCGGATATAGGCCAAATAGTCTTGAGATCTTCCTGATACAGTTTTCTAACCTTGCTAGTCTGCTGCAATCTAACCTCTGTGAAATCATAGAACTGTAGAGCTAGAACGGACCTCAAGGGTAATTAAATCCAATCCCCTGCCAAAACAGGAAATCAACAGCTAAAGCATCTCTAGCAGATGGCCATCCAGTCTCAGTTTAAAAATTGCTTATGAAGGAGAGCCCAGGCCATAGTCAAATGGATTTTGCTTCTCAGAAGTTCCTCTAAATGTTTAGTCAAAACCTTCTCTTTTGTAATTTCAACCCATTACTCCACATCCTACCCTCAGGAGTCTCATATCACCTCTTAGTTTTTCCAGGATAAACAATACCCAACTCCTTGAATCATTCTTCACAGACTTTGGTTTCAAGATTTTTTTCCTCTTGGCCACCCACTACCCTCCAGGACATATTTCAGATTGATGAGATTGTTCTTTGATTGTGGTGTCTCAAATTGATCATAGTACTGCAGATGAGGTCAGATCAAAGTAGAATAGAATGGTACTGTTCCTTTTCTAGATGTCGACACAATACTTTTGTGTATCATTTTATATTGCATTGATTTTTTTTTTGCTGCCGTATCATGCTGGTGACCATGTTTCACTTGTGCTCTACTAAAAACCCTCTTCTAGATCTAGTGAGCTATTGACTTTTTTTTAGATTATTCCAGTCTAGGTTTGACCATGCTGTGGTTCCAGGAAATTCCAGCATCTCAAGATCAATACCTAGCATGAGCCCTATCTGCATTGGGACAGCTCGCATTTAATTACAAAGAAAATGTTAGTGTTCATGAAGTTTCGCCTTCCTCTAGCTCGTGGATGTTCAGATCACATCTCTTGCTATTTTGGACATTCAAGCCATTATTGACCATTGCATCCAAATATCAGTCTATGTTTTCTGCAATCAAGGAAATGAAAGATAGAAATGTGAGTGAATGGCCACGAGAGAGGGAATTGGGGAGGGGAGTTGTATGGAGGAAGTAAATGGCGAAATATGTTTTGCCAAGGGGGATGAATTCACCGTAAGTATGAATGTGTGTGCTTGTGAATGTAAAACTGGGCTCTGATAATAAGAAAGTACATACAGTGTACAAATGTATATTTAACTCTGGAAATTAAAATGTCTCTAATGAAGACTGAATATAGTATTAGATCTAAAATGATGTGTAAACCTGTTGCATTATTGGTTTATTTCAAAATGGTAATTTGCACAGCATTGACTGAAAGACAATGTGCTTTCAGTTTATCATCACAAAGTTCATTTCTTTAAAAATTTAATCCTTCACTAACAATTTTGCAAACTGAACAAGCTGTTAATATTTCTTTTAGCAGGCAAGCTAATTCCTCTGGCCGAAGTCCTGTTATATGTGAGTTCTAAAATACTGTACCCATGCTTTTGTGTGTTGCCTGTGGAGTAGTTGAAGTGCACTTGATTGTACTGTTTTAGATCAAATGTTCTCTTCAGAGTCTCATGATTTTGTCTGGTGTTGATGTTGATAGGGTGATATAGTAGCACTAGTCAAGGAAATACGGGTTTTGATATTAAAACTGAACTGTGGTATGTCATTCTCTATTTCCCAGAATGAAATAGCAGTCAGAATCCTGCTAGTGATTTCTACATGTGTAACTTAAATTATCTAACTTGCTGCGGTGAATTGCCACTAACTACTAAGGCACTGTGGGATGTGGTGGCGCTGCTGGTTAAACCGCAGAAGCCTCTGTGCTGCAAGGTCAGAAGACCAGCAGTCGTAAGATCGAATCCACGCGACGGAGTGAGCTCCCGTCGCTTGTCCCAGCTCCTGCCAACCTAGCAGTTCGAAAGCATGTAAAAATGCGAGTAGATAAATAGGTACCACCACGGTGGGAAGGTAACGGCATTCCGTGTCTAGTCACGCTGGCCATGTGACCACGGAAACTGTCTACGGACAAACGCTGGCTCTATGGCTTGGAGACGGGGATGAGCACCCTAGAGTTGGACACGACTGGACTAAATGTCAAGGGGAACCTTTACCTTACTAAGGCACTGGTTGTGGTTCAAGGCACATTCTCAATTGTGCAACAGGCATGGTCCCAGTAATATGACTGGCACCTTGTTAGTTAGCAACAATTTGCTCTGGTGTATTATACAATTTATCTAATGCACATGTAAATCACCTATAAGATTCTAGCTAGCTTATTTGTATTGTGGATGTCTTCATTTCAACGCATGGAGGAATAGTAGCACTGCCCCTTCTGCCATTGCTTAACAAATGCACAGCAGCTTCTAGAGCAACCTTCACTGCACGACAAGGAGGTATGGGTGCAAAAGGAAGAAGCACTTGTGCAAGGCCCCACATCCTTTTGGATCTTCTTATGGTGTTTATTTATTTAAATTGTTTTACCCCTTTCATTGTAAAAGGCTTCCAGAACAGTTGACAAACATTGCTAATAAGTCAGTCCCCTGCCCTCAGGGTTGCAGACTAAAAGACAGAATGCAGAAGGTAAAAGGAAGGTAGGAGGAACAAAATAAACCTACCATGTTTAAGTTACAGTGTTCTTGTAATTGCTCTTTCTGTCAAGGAAGAGGGAAGCAAGCTGCCTGCAGATGCTCCTCCTTTGGCTAACAGGTAGGGCTGGGTTGTTCTTCTGCTTGCTGTTATGTTCTTCCTGAGAATTATGCTGATGTCATGAAACATTTTTCTTGTGTCATGAAACATTTTTCTTGCAAGCCAGAAAGTTTAACAAAATTACTGTGGTATGGAATGGTGCCATATGAAGTAGTATAATCTGTATTACATAGCAACCAGCTGCTGAATAGACAAATCATCCTGGCAGTCTCCAAATTGTTGAATGGAAACTATCCACTTCAGTATGTAGGATGTGCAACTGCAGCCCTATGTTTGCCATAAAAATCCATGGTGGAGCAGAAGAAAATGTATCTCTTGTAAAGCTGGTATCATATGTAGCAGTGCGTTAAGTACCAGAAAGGTATTTGAAAGTGTGAATATAAGAGAACATATTGAAAATGCTTGCCTGTATGTTAAAATGGTGGCCTTTAGGGTTAGTCCTATCTATATGCTGCAAGCTCAATGTGTCCGCAGAACAGAAAGGCTTAGGGTTGCAACATAATGCCTTGGTAGACATTACAGTCTTTTTAGTATTCACCTCTTTGTCCTGCACATTTTGGGGTGTGTTGGTACTGTTATAGATGTTTCTGTTTTTGTATTCTCACCATGCATATGTCGTGGGATAAATGTGGATATGTAACAGGGACAGCAGCCTTTATCAATGCTTGGTTAGTCAATTTAGGATGCAAAGGTTTCCACAACTTTTAAAAACCAGGTTGAAAGGTGAAAGGGAACAAAACCTTGGAAAAGTGAAAGAGCTACCATTATAAGAAATAATAACAATGACAAATATTCTAAGGGCAGATATAAAATGTGTGTTGTGAAAATGGTGTGAGGGGAAATCGCCCATTTTCCATCTCATAACCAGTTCTGGGGGAAACCTAGAGTTTTTGTTTACATTGTGCTGAGGTGCACTGGCTGTTTGCTCCGACTTGCAGTGTTTTAAAGGTTGAAGCCTGGACTTGTAGGAGATTTATCACAGAGAAAATATGATTAGATTATCACCTCTGCAGTGACCACACTGATTTCAAGGAAGATCTCCTGGCAATGTTCTCTCTAATTTTCAGCCCTGCTGGGCGGGGCTCTGCCCCTTCCATGCATGAATTCACCCCTGTGCATTCACAACTCTGACCCCCAAACAGTGTTTGGTCATGACCAGAACCAAAGGGGCTGAAAACAATTGTTGTGGGTGCACGGAGGAGGCGGAGCCATGCGTGGAGGGGGCAGAGCTGCGTGCATGCACACAGGTGTACACCTTAGAGGGAACCTTGTCTCCTGGTTATTTAATGAATTCTTAATCAGCCTGGACTGAAAAATAATTCATTCATCTTGAATGGTGCAGATGTTTTATATGATGAATGTAAAGCATGCCTTTCTTTGAAGAAGAGGATAGTGAGAATGATTTTGATCAAGAAGTAGTTTGTGAGTAAACTAGTATGGGGCACGGAAGAGAGAATGTATAGCAGGCCTTGACAGTTTTGAATTCCTGTCAGTTTCATTTGTTTGCAAACTACGGGGATAAGGCAAGATCAAACTTGTCCAGACTTCATGCAGAACCGTAGTCAAATAAAAGCAGCTGAATATACTGCTACTTGTTATGGAAGCAGATGACTAATTTAACAGCCATTACTTTTCCTGACCTGAAGGAAGGCAACTTTTTTGAAATTTCATAGGACATTCTGATCTGATCCATTTTCCTTCCTTCCTTCCTTCCTTCCTTCCTTCCTTCCTTCCTTCCTTCCTTCCTTCCTTCCTTCCTTCCTTCCTTCCTTCCTTCCTCCCTCCCTTCCTTCCTTCCTTCCTTCCTTCCTTCCTTCCTTCCTTCCTTCCTTCCTTCCTTCCTTCCTTCCTTCCTTCCTTCCTTCCTTCCTCCTTCCTTCCTTCCTTCCTTCCTTCCTTCCTTCTATATAAACTGCTTTCCTTATAGCAGCTAATCTTGCCCCTTTGGTTTAATAGGCCATTCACCGTGAGAGACGACTGCCATATGTGCTTTGTGTAACTCCATTTCTAGTATTTTTCTATGGGCTATGTGTCTGAAAATGTTGAAACTTCCAAAAATTGGTTAGTAGGATATCCTAAGGGACACACAATTCCTATACTTTGTCTGCTTTCAAAGATTCTTTGGCAATCTTCCACAAGTGAGATGGGTCATTCCCCCCTTCACTTTTTTAATTTGAGCCTGTCTAGAAGCAAGTCTCTTTAAAGCCTTTAAAATATTTTTAAAGCTCTTAGGCTTCAATGTCTCTTCCAGATGGTAATGGTATGAGTCAGATTCTAATTTTTTATTTTTAAAGAGTGATTGTGCTTTCTCTTGTACAGAACAGAGGAAGCTGATGCATGGTTATCTTTCACAGTGCTAAAGATCTACTCCATTACCATTTTCTCTTCCTGTTCTATTTATTCAGAGCCAGGTTTCCTTTATATCACTGTATCAAACTCCTCCTCTCGTTTATTTTGCTTTTGCCCTTCAGTTCCATGGTCATACTAGAATGATTTTAAAAAAGAAACAGGTTTTGTTCTTTGTTGTGAACGCTAAAAGCTAATAGGCTGCCATACAAACATTAGAATGAATTCCTGGGATGTGATTACAGTGGTCCCTCGCTAGACGATTGCCTCGCAGGACGAGGAAATCGCTAGACGATGCCTTTTTGCGATCGCTACTGCGCTTCGCAAAACGATGTCTCTCTATGGGGAATTTTCGCTAGACGATGAGGTTTCCCCATAGGAATGCGCCGACTAGTGGTGAAAAGCTGTCAGTGCAGCTGTCAGTGCATTCCGACGGGGACCCTCACTCGCTAGACGATGTTTCCCTATGGGAGATTTCGCAAGACGACGAGTTTTCCCTTTGGAACGCATTGAAGAGATTTCAATGCATTCCAATGGGAAAACGTGCTTCGCTAGACGATGTTTTCGCTAGACAGCGATCTTCGTGGAACGGATTAACATCGTCTAGCGAGGCACCACTGTATATTGATAGGATGGAATGAGCAGGAAGAGCATAGGAAACACTTCAAAGAGTACTTATGTTCTAAGGCAACATTTCCTTAAGATAAGCCTTTTTTATCCTTGAAAAATGAGAGAAGTAGAAGGTCTGTCAAGAACCTATTCTTTAAAAGAGACTCTTACAGAGTGCGGGCAGCATACAAGTTGAATGGATAAATAAAATAAATAAATAAAAGGAAATACTGAACATCTCTTTCTTGGATTTTGTCAGAAGTACAGAAATATTATTCAGTCTCCATATTTTTGCTGAAGTACATCAAGATATTTCATAGGCTTTCTCAGCATACCTTTGTATTAATCATTAGTGGCATCCTGCATGGCTTTAAAGTAAAGAAATGTCAGCTCCCTTACAGTTGACCAAAAATATGTGCTTTTATTTCAGGGATGAGCAATGTGTGGCTTCCTGTGTGTTGCTCGACTCAACCTTAGCTCATGGTGAGGAATGATCCAAGCAGTAGTTCAGGAAAATCTAGTGACAAGTTGCTCGCTTCAGCTCAGTTCTTATTGAGGAAGGGTCAGTAAAGTAAGTGGTGAACACTTTCTAAAGAATTAATGTTAAGAAAATGAAAATTATGTTAATTAGTCAAAAGCAAGCAGCCTAAGAAATGCAGTTGAGATGAATAAGTGGTTGTTCAGGCTGAGAGCACTATTGGGAAGAATGGATCACGGTGGCTAGAACCTTTTGTGTGACTCTATGCTGGTAAAGGCTTATGATGCCATTAGACCTTAATCCGAGTTTCTATGTGCAAGGCTCCCAGAAGTTTTCCCAGGTCCAAAGAGACCCCTGGAGAGCCTTGGAACCTGACGGCAAGGGAAATACAAAACTTTAAATCAAAGATTAAAGTCATCAGCTGGATGTCATCAGCCTTTATGCACATGGAGTATGTAACTAACTGGCAGTTGGAAAAGGCTGAGAAAGTGCATGCACACCTATCACTCTCAATCCAGAACAAAGAAACATTGAGTTTGAAGAACACTACCTTCACTTGCTTTATTTATTATGTTAATATCCTACTTTTCCTCCCAGGAGCTTAAATCAATGTACTGTATATGGTTCCTGCTCAACCAATTATGTCCTTAGAACACCCCTGTGAAGTAGGCTAAACTAAGAAAGTGGCTGACTCATGATCAAGCAAGGATGATTAATATGCTCTCCACTTTCTACCAAGTAGGAGATTCCCTACTTTTCTCATGTCTCTAGAGCAGGGGTCTCAAACATGCGGCCCGGGAGCCATTTGCGGCCCGCCGGATGATAGTTTGTGGCCCCCGCCTTGCCTGCCCCCCCCGAAGCGCCCACGCAGCCTCTGCTGTCAAGAGTCAAAAAAAGCCTCGCCTCGCTCGCCGGCTCTCTCCCAAGACAGCGCCTCTTGCACCCTCCATCCGGAACTGCAGCCTGCCAGCCAGCCCACCTGTCTGCCGGCTGGCAGGCTGCAGTTCCAGATGGAGGATGCAAGAGGCGCTGTCTTGGGGGAGAGCCGGCGAGCGAGGCGCGCCGCCGGCCCTTTTCCCCGAGTGCCCGAGCCGCCGCTGAGCGATGCCTGAGAGCGGAGCTCGCTCCCGGCCCGTCCTCGAAGAAGAGCACCTCCAAGCCGCCAACAGCAGCTGCTGCCGCCGCCGCCTCTTCCAGGGAAGCGGCTCTCTGGCTCTCTTTCTCTCTCGGCAGCACCAGCCTGGCCAGCGGCCGCCTCAGCACCCGGCAGTGCTTCCTCCTCCTCCTCCTCCTCCTCTTCATCCTGCTTCAGCCGCCTCAGCTCTGGAGGCTGCCTGGGCTCGCCTCGCAAAGTTTGCTCCTCTGTCGTGGTGGGGGTAGCTGCTGCTGAATGCACCTTTTTTTGAGGGGGGGCCTTCAGAGGAAGGTTGCCAGACCTCCGTGTGTGTGTGTGTGTTTGTGTGCGTGCACACGCGCGCACCTGTGGGGGGGCCCGCCCCGTTCTGTTTAATTTTGCAGGTACCGATGGGGGCTTTTCTCCTTTGGCAAGGTGATTCTGTGAGGTTTTTTTAAAAAAATTTATGTCGTGCCCTCCTTCCCCCCCCCCCCCCCGGCTAGGCGGTCGCCGGCACTCCCTCCCTTCTCCGCTTCTTTGTCCTGCTGGTGGTGGTGGTGGTGGTGGTGAAGAAGGAGCCGGAGGGGGTCGTGGCCGGCGACGAGGGCTCGCGTGCCCCTCCTCCTCCTCCTCGGAGCCCCAGCCGGGCTAAGGAAACTCCTGGGCGGCTTCCTCAGGATCTTGCTCTGCTTGGCGGAAAATCTGATGCGGCCCAGCCTCACCCAGACTCTGCCTCCAGCGGCCCCCAGGTAAATTGAGTTTGAGACCCCTGCTCTAGAGAAAGGCACCTGTCATTCCAAAATGCTTTTCATTTTAATTTAGCACTTCTCTATCAATGTCTTTACCATCCATCAGATGTCTCTGCCTCTTGCAATTGTGTGTGTGTGTGTTTTTGTGCACGTGTGAACGTATTTTTGTGCATGCACTCAACTGTTCACTCTGCATAGATGTGAATGGAGTTGAAACAAAATGAAACCTTTTTTTTTCTATATTAATGCAGTACAGGGGGATAGCAGAGTTGCTAGTCATTGTCAAGACAGCATTGCTGATACATAGAAACAGGAGCTTCTAATTATTGCTGTTTTCCTTAACAACAGTCCCCTCCTTACCAAATGCCTTAGGGCAAACAACTTTGTTATTTAGGGATAGATTTTCAAAAGTGGTTTGTAATGCAACATGTGCAAGTTTTTATTTATTTTATTTAAAAAGTTCTGCTGGTATGTCACAAGCATGCCTAAAGGATCTCTTTGTCTGTTGTCAAGAACACATTGTTAATGAATCATACACTTAAAAAAAAACTACTTTTGACTCTAGCTTTCTCAAAGTGATGATGAAAGGGAAAGGAATTAGAGGTTATTGAAAAATATGAAATGGCATTTAAAAGCTGTTTAAGAACCTGAAGGGTTTCCAATGCAGATAAAGAGATTTGCTGTAGAATTCAAAGTATGTATTTAAAAGCATTGACTGTCACTTTGTTTTGTTTTGTTTTTCTTTAGGCAGCATTTGTATTAAATTCTTGTCACTGTGTCTGAAAACACATGCCTTCTACATCTTAGAGTATGAATTTACATAAATGCTGCTGGATTGTAACTTTTTAATATTATGGTTGACCTACATAAAATGGCCATGAACAATTATATATATCTTAGTTACTTAGGGTGTAAATCTCCATGGGGGAAATACCTAGCTTCTCTGAGAATAGAATAGTTCTTGCTAACGTGATTTCCTGCCTTAAATTTCTAGATAAAAATACTGTTGAGAATGGTTAACAATGTTTTGTATAAGTGTTGTTTCCTCCTGTGTTGATTTAAGGCTAGTTCAAAAATATTGTCTCATAGTTGTATCACATGTTCTGTAGTGAGCAGTTGTAGGCAACTTTGGTATACTGGTGATTGCATGTCTAGCACATATGGGGTGAAAAAATGTATTCATATGTGCACATATTGCTTTGTTTAACATACGCTCACCCAAAGTCATCTCTTGTAATCAACTGAAGGTAATCTGTATTTTATTACAATTTCTGTTATTAAGGATCATTGTGCATGTTGGTTGGGATTGATAAGAGTTGTATACAAGAACATCTTGCGGGCACCAATTTGGGGGAAGTTGCCTTTTTAAAGTGATTTTGGTGCATGCAAAATCATTTTGTCTTGACTAAACTAGGTAGATCACTGGAAAAATCACTTGGGAACAGTACATATTGTGTGAGTAAGAACATGGTTTAAGTAATGCCAAACGTTGTGTTGAAACATCCCTTCAGGAGAAAGCTCCAACTGAATGTCAATTAACATTCATGTTTAATTTTGTAGTTAATGAACTAGGGTACAATCTACCTGCCATTAAAGATAATAAAAAATATCCTAGCAATTAAAATACATTGTTGTTTGCTATACAGTTTACTGCTTCAAAAAGGATTCAAATAAATACTCCTTGGAAAGATGCCTAATGGCACAGTCAGTAGTTAACATATTTGGCTGGCATGCTCTGGAATTTGAGTGGCAAAGAGAAGGAAGAACCCATAACAGCTTGCTTGCAGTAAGGATCCAAGCAGGTTAGTGTCATGCCTGGTCAGAGGAATCTTATTGTGAGGAAGAATTTGAATCTTATGACCTGAGAAATGTAAAACAGCTGGATGCTTCTTTGGACCCAGAGGGCCTTGGGTGGACTTTTCCATTTGGCACCCATAGATGGACAAGTCTGGACTCTAGATTCAGACAAGGCATCTGGACCCTCTCCCAATCTGTAAGGTTGATGCTGAGAAAACGGAAGGGCCTAATTACAGATACTAAAAAGGAGTACCTGGCTCCAAGAGAGTTCTCATCATGAACAAGGGCTTCCTCAAAAGCAAGTGGTCTCCAAGAGAGTCAGCCCTGCTTTCAGGATGACTTGAGCCTTCGGTGTTGTTCCCAGTTATAGCAGCCTCAGCAGCAACATAAAGCAACTTGCATTCAAAGCTTCCAGAGCTGTTAGTTTCCTTATTTGCCATGTGGTTGCATCTGCCAGAGCTTGTTGTTATATTCGTTGTAGCCATGTTATGTTGTGCTTGATCTGACCTGTTCATTGCTGTGCCCTATGCTTCTTCCTCATTGTACTGTTGCTATCTTTGCCAGCCATTGATCTTGGACTGTTTAGTTTTGCTTGTATGTTTGTACTGTCACCACTGGTAAGACTTGCCTGTCTGCATTCCCAAACCACATGTTGTCTCGCACTTTGAAGCTTTACCATTGGTTGTGTGCTTTTATGACATCTCTTAGCAGCTATAACCAGGAAGTAGGACAGTTAGGATGGTTGACTTCAGAAGTGTTCAAATGATCTTTATAATGAAAAAGTTGTGCAGGGTAATCAAGTTGCCATTCTATTCACGTTAATAATATAAAGAGACTATAGAAATAAGTAATGAAATTTCAGGCTCACCCAAGTCAATGACTTTTTTGAAAGACATTTATTTGGTGAAGTTAAACTAGTGGTTATAAGTTTGGGAGAGTAGAATAAAAAGCAAGGCCTTCACAATGAAGTATTGCCCTAAATAAGGGAATGCAGCTTTATAGTGGCCATCAATGTTGTGAACTACCTGTACTTCCTTCCTTATAACCAGCAGCTTCAGTGATGCAAAGAGAAAGAATTGGTGCCAGTTCTTCAGGTCCTTGGGTTCAAGCTGTTTCTATGAGCAATCTTAAGAGATGGGGGTTCTGTCAAAAAGATCTTGAACAGTGTGAAGAAACATATGGTACTGGTGAAAATTTTGGAACATGAGAGTCACATGATCATAGTGGTATGTTCTGGTCAATAGTCTGTCTGGCTAATGGCCACAGCATTTGGGACTGTCAAGAAGCAAAATCTGTATACTAGGTTACAGATTGTATTGTGAGAATTTCTGCCGGATGCTCTTTGCTGGAAAAAGAGAGGGTTCAGGTAGTCTCTTTGTGCTCAAAGCTTTTGTCAAAGCAGCCTGCTCTTTACATAGTTTGTAAAAGAGCTTCTTAACTCAAATGAGAAGCCTGATTGGCCCATTAAATAGAGAAAACTATTCATATCTTGGTGTGTGATTGCTGAATCCAGAGCTGGCAGAAGCATGGCTGGCATATACATCGGAAGCGAGATAGAGTTTGCAAGTCCAAACTGGATGCATGCTTTCAGTGTATGTGAAGAGGGTTATGTTGTTCACTGATCTGTCTCAGACAGTTGGTTGCTTTTGAGTATTGGTAGCATATTCTTTTTTAAAATTACTAAGTTATACACTTTGTTTGTGTGTCATAGTGCTTGAGATGTGAAGGGTTTCCCTTGGTGCAAATGTTTTTTAACACTTCATAATCCCTTTTGATGGAGATTAGACATTGGCCAGCTCTTTATTATAGCAGCTTCATCATTTGTATAATTGTAGCATTAAGTAGAAGAGAAGGAGGGTTTAGAAAGAGCAAAATTATAATTTGAGTGCAAAAGAATGTTTGTCTTTTGGCTATAGTACTCTTTTACAGGGTTATAATTCCAGTGGTAGTTTGGGTATCACGATCTCTACAAACCAAAGCATTCTGCACTGGTGCAATCTAGTAAATGCTCCAGTAAAGACCTTGTTATACTTTATTGCATTTTCTTCTTTCAGAACATCCTGTTACATCCTGGTGTAACAGCTTATTATCTGAACACTCAGCAGGTTGCTTGTAATGAAGAACTTACTGTTCTTAAATGTAAATGTAAATTTAAGGCAGTTTTGCTAAGATGTGCCAGAATTAGATTCTTTACTTTTAAATTCAGGGGTACATTTCTGTACTCATGTATAAACTCATATTTATACAGTATCTTGAATGTGGGCTGAACAGGGACCTTAAATAGAAAAAGATGAGGTCTTAGTTTGTGGAATTTATAAATAACTACAAGACAAAATGGAAGCTTACCCCAACATTTGGGATATCACCCTGGAGGCTGTGTCATCTCTCTCATTGCCTCTTATTATTTCATTCAGATTCCATAATATTGGAGTATGCAGCAGTTACGCCCTTAACTGATACACAGGTTTGGAATTTTGCTTAGGAGATACTGACTTAATCTTTATGATGGATGGTTTCATTGTGTGGTGTCTTATTTCTGGTTCAAATACATTTTCTGTGCAGTAGAAATGCTACAAGTGAATTAAAAGCAGCTTTCGTTGTGATCTCTTGTGTAAATATTTTAAAACTGACTTTTAATAGGATTGGGAATTCTTATAAAATACCAATTTAAGCTGATTAATACAGTTGATTGTAATTAATGCTTGCTCTTGGGTATTGTAAGGAGAGTGGGTGGAAGAAGCATAATGGAAAAGGGAATTGAGCCTTTCATTGATTTGCAACATCTGATTTGGATAAAGAAAACTGTATTTTTTAAAACCTCTTAGAATAGGCTATAAACAGGAACTAGCAATATCACTCCAAGGTGATACCTATTTTCTTAGCATGTAGTTTGAGAAACTATAAAAGACTTGTGGTATACCAGAAAATAAATGAATGGTAAGTAATGTTCTGTGTATTAGAGCAAGTTGTAAATGAGAAATTACTGATGGGTTGGAGACACTCTGAAGTTGTTTCTTCTCTTCTTCTTGATAGTCCTTTGATTGCATTGAAACTTTATATCCTTCAGTCTAAAAAAAAATAGTTGGATTGGGACAAAACCTTCAGATGCCCTTGAAGAAAGGGGGTTACATGCCTTCAGAATGACTGACCATTTGCCTGCAACTTTTAAAGTTTATTTCTTTATTCTGTTGGAACGAATACTGAGCAAAATGAAATATAGACTTCTACTGGGGAGATTTAAGTTGGGATCTAGTTTATGATGCCTTGAGTAGTTTCTAACAGTACGTAGTATTAAATCAAGAATACTTTGTGGAAATGAGAGGGAGACATTGACAGAATCTGTGAAAAGTATTAGTTGCCATGGCAGCATGAACGCACACATTGCAGAGGTAGTGTCTTGAGGTTATCTTTCCGTAGACAAACAAAACTACTCAGCTCAGAAGACACATATTACTGCTGCTGTTTCTGCTGGGAATAAAAAGGGAAGTGCTGTGTTCAGACTGACTGAAGATGTCCAAAATGAGGGGCAAGCTCTTTTACTTAACAACAAGGTGAAAGGCAATATGTTCAATATACTCACCCTCTTTTTCCTGTGGCAACCAAAGTACTGGAGAGCGTTATTAGTCTGATTCCTAATATCCGTTCATTTAATGCTTTTCAGTAGGGCTTTGAAATTACAGCATTTCATCTAGCACCACACTTTTTTTGATCATTTTTGTATGTTTAATATGCTAGTTACAAAACAAGAGAGAGAGAAATCCTGAGGTGATATTAGATCACAAACTAAAATTATTCATTACATTTGTATCTCAGTTGCATGCAGAATTATAGCATACTCCCCACTAGACAATTAAGAAAAAACACAGCTATTCCAGTACTGTTGTTTATCCAATGTAGTTCTTGTTGTTTTCCTTTTAGGCTTGCCTCAGGCTGAATTTCTTTTTGAAGATGCTGGCAGTTTTCCATGACCAACTGAGATCATAAGAATCATCCTGCTATATTAGGCCTCAGTAATGTGATATATAGCAAAATATGATGTGGTATATAGCAAAATAGTTAGATTCCATCGTCTAGTTATTGAGATTGAGTATATGTTATGCATCTGTTTAGAGGGTGATGTGGAATTTGGCACAGTTTATGTTCAGGTTTTTAAAAAATATTTTCTGAATCTGAATGCATAGGAAGAAAAATACATCTTTGATTCTAAGAACCTGACACCCCCACCCATGATTTGTTATGCAATTTTTTTTTCAAATCATGGAAAATCCTTAGTATTTAAATACGTATAATGTTCAGTGTAGAAAGACTTGTGATAACCAGTGCCTCTTCTAGGGTTTGGAGGGGAATGGAACTATTTTTCCTTTTATCACAGTTCTTTGTTCACATAGAAACTCTGAAATAGGGAGGAAGAGACAGCATATGTAGGTTATTCTTCTCACACATTGCCCATGTCCACCACATTGAATAATACCCTGTCTATAGGCTTGGATTGTAAGCCTTGCTCATTCTGTTTTAGATACTAAAATTTGTCACAAATTAGGATACTATCAGTTATTTAATCCAGAATAGCCACTTACATTTAATTATAATACTATGCTTATCATTGGTCTACCTAGCTCACTGTTGTCTGTTCTGACTAGCAGAAGTACTTCTGGTCTGAGATCTTTCTACTGATAAAGCAAGAGTGGGACCTGGTGTGAGCATAGCACATGCTCTGCCATTGAACTGTGGAGTTTTTCCAGCTGTGCGAATAAAATCCTTTGTCAGCTACATTTAGGATAGCACTATGCAGCTCAGTAACAAAACTTATGCTTCTGCACAATGAAGGTCCTAGATTCAATCCACACAGTGTTAAAAAGGTTAAGTAACAGATGAAGACGAAGACCTGTACCTGAGATCTTGGATCCTGGCAGTCAAGGTAGACAGTACTGGGTTAGACAGACCAAAAATCTGACTTTGTTTAAGACAGTTTTATTTTGTGTTGATTGTTTATATAGTGCTAGCTACTTACAAGGCACTTTAGAAAGAATACTAATCTCTACAAAGAGATGCTTACAATCTCAGTTAGGCACGGTGAAACAAAAGAAGGAGGAAGCAGGTAAGCAGTAGAAGAATGCGATTATTTTATGTTGTTGTTGTTTAGTCGTTTAGTCGTGTCCGACTCTTCGTGACCCCATGGACCAGAGCACGCCAGGCCCTCCTGTCTTCCACTGCCTCCCGAAGTTGGGTCAAATTCATGTTGGTTGCTTCGATGACACTGTCCAACCATCTCATCCTCTGTCGTCCCCTTCTCCTCTTGCCTTCACACTTTCCCAACATCAGGGTCTTTTCCAGGGAGCCTTCTCTTCTCATGAGATGGCCAAAGTATTGGAGCCTCAGCTTCAGGATCTGTCCTTCCAGTGAGCACTCAGGGTTGATTTCCTTCAAAATGGATAGGTTTGTTCTCCTTGCAGTCCAGGGGACTCTCAAGAGTCTCCTCCAGCACCACAATTCAAAAGCATCAATTCTTCGGCGGTCAGCCTTCTTTATGGTCCAGCTCTCACTTCCATACATCACTACTGGAAAAACCATAGCTTTGACTATGCGGACCTTTGTCGGCAAGGTGATGTCTCTGCTTTTTAAGATGCTGTCTAGGTTTCTCATCGCTTTCCTCCCAAGAAGCAGGCGTCTTTTAATTTCGTGGCTGCTGTCACCATCTGCAGTGATCGTGGAGCCCAGGAAGGTAAACTCTGTCACTGCCTCCATATCTTCCCCTTCTATTTGCCGGGAGGTAATGGGGCCCGTGGCCATGATCTTAGTTTTTTTGATGTTGAGCTTCAGACCATTTTTTGCACTCTCCTCTTTCACTCTCATTAAGAGGTTCTTTAATTCCTCCTCACTTTCTGCCATCAGAGTGGTATCATCTGCATATCGGAGGTTGTTGATATTTCTTCCGGCAATCTTAATTCCGGCTTGGGATTCATCCAGTCCAGCCTTTTGCATGATGTATTCTGCATATAAGTTAAATAAGCAGGGGGACAATATACAGCCTTGCCGTACTCCTTTCCCAATTTTGAACCAATCAGTTGTTCCATATCCAGTTCTAACTGTTGCTTCCTGTCCCACATATAGATTTCTCAGGAGATGGATAAGGTGGTCAGGCACTCCCATTTCTTTAAGAACTTGCCATAGTTTGCTGTGGTCCACACAGTCAAAGGCTTTTGCGTAGTCAATGAAGCAGATTATTTTATGACTGGAATCCAATTGATGTTTATTTGTGTTTTGCATAGGTTGCAGTGGCTAATTGATGATATGTTCAGGGTGCATCTTGGTTGCACAATCAGGCACATGATCAGACACTTGACCAAAATGTACCCTGGCACCATATTGATTAACCATAATTAGCCATGGCAAGTTATGCAAACCTTATGCAAACATGAATAAGGTTCTGGCCTCTCTGTTTCTAAACATCTGTTCTTAATAGCCCATTAGATTTAAAGTAGATCCTGAGCATTCAGATAAAAGTGTCCTGGACTACGTATAGAGGTACAACATGAAACTGAAGTAGCTAGAATTTTCTATTTTTATGAAAACTCTGCTTAACTGTTGGAAATATTATAGAAGTTGTCCATGATCTTCAATTGACAGTTTCTACAAAAAGGAAACTGCAGATCTGGGAATTCAAATATTAATGTCTGCTATATAAAAATGGAATCGACTAATTCCATTTGCTTATGTAGTTGTAGGGCATTCATAGAAAATCTTCAGGTTATCTCTAGTATTAGAAATGTGCATGTTAAAGTGTAGCTGACTAGATAGCTCGTTGAGTTAGGTGTCTTCCAGAGATTGAGATTTCAATTCTCCGCTGTGTTTCCTGGGAGAAGAGCCAACCTGTGTAGCCTTGGGCAAGCTGCATAGTTCCAAAGTGCAATGGCAAACCAAGTCTACATATTCTGTATCTAGAAAAAGTCTGGAAAAGGGACTATAAGTCAGAATTGACTTGATGACATGCATGATGATGATGAAGAATGCTTTATTAGCTATGAAAATGGACATGCAAGTTTAGCAAAAACCCCACCCTACCTTTGTGAACCTTCTAGTATCACTTTTGCTGTTGTGTGAATGTAGTTTGCATTGGTGCAAGCCACCAACAGTATCTCCTAAACAAGCCCTGTTAGGAGTGTGATAATTCCATAGGGAATTTAAACAACAACAATTTAAACAAAGATGTAACAAGCATGGGGTGTAATGTGTTGATTGCTGGACTGAGATTAAGGATGCAGTCCTCAATGTTTGCAAGAAGCAGTGCTTCAGCACATTCATTTCTGGGTGCTTGACTGAAGCAAGCGGAGTGATGTTTAAGCTTCTTTCAAAAGTGAAGTTGCACAAATGGAGGGGGAATGTGAGGGAAAGCTGTATTTGAGTAATCTATAAATACTGCATTTGGAATTGTTCAGCTGGCTCAATAGTAATAAATGATGTGCTTAGAAAACGTTTTTCCTACTGACTACTCGATTGGTTTGTGAAATGACTTGAATTTATTTACTGCCTTCTCTCTCTCTCTCTCTCTCTCTCTCTCTCACACACACACACACACACACACACACACAAATATATATGCAAAGGCCATTTTTAGCATTATAAAAGACAAGCTTTCATGTGGAGAGTCAAGGTATTGTATTTCTGACTAGCAGACAAAATAGTTCAATATCCAATAAGGTGGGGTGTTTATCATTTCCCAGGACAATTTGAACCTTGATTTTGCTGAAGATTCCTGAGGCAGGGGATTATCTTTCCTTCAGATAAATGAGAATGATTTCTCTAAGGGCTGACTGGAGAATGGACGAAGGGCAAAATATATTCCTGAGGCCTCTAGAGCAGTTTCAAGTGCCAGTCATTCTGGTGAGAATTAATAGAGTTTGTGGGGGAATGCCTGCCCTCCTGCATGGTTCGGAGCAGCAGCACTACCTATCCGCTTTTTTATTTATTTGTTAAAAAAGAGCCTTTAAAAATTAAATACATTTTTGTGCTTCCTAATAATCAGTGCTTGGATGGGAGAAAAGAAAATGGAGGAATTTAAAATGCAATTTTTAAAGGAATGATTAGTCCAAAGAGACACATCATACTATAGGTTCTTCCTGCATGGTGTAAAGACTTGTGTTATCCTGTTGTCATGGGAAGTATGTGGCACACAGCTTTCATATTTTTGAAAAAAGCAGTTCATATTGCAGTGAAAATATATTAATCATTTCTCTGCTATTTCTAATTTTTTCTATATACATCTACAATTCAGTATCTTTACACCAGCTGATCATATTTTCAATACAGGATACAAGTTTTTTAAAAATTCTTATCAGACATGCATTAAAAATTAGCTGCTGCCTTGAGTATCAAGACTTGCAATTCTCCACATTTTGCAACAACAACACTGACAGTAATGGCTGTAAATTGTCCTAGCTGTCTGTATACACTGAGCATTTTATGTGATTCTGTGTGCAACAGTGGCAGCATGCACACAAGGGAAGGAAGCATATATTCTGCATTGAGAACTGCCTTTATAGTCATTTCTGTTCAAGTCGAGACGACTAGGTGGACAGGAATGGGTCTTAGGAGCGTAGCAATTTCTTGGTTATAGCCAAGAGCATGATAGAGAAGTGTTCAGCCTTTTTTCTTAAAGAATGAATGAGATAAGAAGCTGAACTGTGGGGGATATTGATATTTTAACAATATTTTAGCTGGAGGCTTAATCTTCAACTTTCTGCTGAGTGTCAAAGGCACTTGAAACTGTCTCAGTACACTTTTAATGTGCTTAGTGTGACTGAAAGGATATGGCCATGGCCTTCATCTAAGACTGGAACCATCCAGGGAAAGGCTGTGGTCTTGTTTCTGACATTGCATTGAGCCTCGGAGTACTTCCAGTGCTCAGTTTAACTAGAGAAACAAGTCCTTGTCTTTTTTCCTGTTTCTAGAGATTAGAGATCTTCTGATCTGAGGTTTTACTTCCATGGAGATGACATCTAGCTTTATTTCTCATTTTCATGAGATGCATTGCCTTCTTGACATGACTGTTAGAGCACTATAGGGGGCAATGATTCATTTATTATTTATTTACTTCTATTATTTATATTCCGCCTTTATCCCCAAGGCACCTCACACTAATTAAAACTATACAATAATAAGTTAAAATACTATACATAACTATATTTTAAAAAAAACAGACATAATCTATATCAGTTGTTCCCAACCTTGAGTAACCCAGGTGTTCTTGAACTGCAACTTCCCGAAACCCAGGCCAGCACAGCTAGTGGTGAAGGCTTCAGGGAATTGCAGTCCAAGAACACCTGGGTTACCCAAGGTTGGGAACTACTGATCTACATGCAAGCCTCCCCAGGCTCTACGATCTACAGGCTCCCTGCAAACATCTGCACATTTAGAGCTAAGGGTAAAAAGGAGTTTGTAAGCATACAAAGGTCTTTGGAGGAGTCTGATGCACAGGGATATTGGGGGTGGAGCTTGCATGTGCCTTCTCACATTTCTAGCCCTTCTGTGAGCAGTTGGATTTACTTCTTAGTACTTGTGACTAAGTTTGTAATTCAGGAGTGTTTAATAAGGTGGCATGGGCATTAGGAGCTCTAGTGAGCTCCTTATCTCAAAGTGTCTTTATCAGCTTCTACTACTACACTAATTGTCTGGTTGGACAGAAAGACCCATACAGTGGCAGCGTCCTGTTTAGACTACTGAAATAATGTATAAGGAGAGCCTCCATTAAAACAGTCTAGAAAACTACAGAATAATGTTGCAAGGTTATTACCAGAGAAGGGGCATCTAGGGCATCTATATTGGCATTTTGTCAGTTGACAGTCCCAATTGAAAGTTTAGATTTTAGCCTCTAAAACCCCAAAAAAGCTTGGTCAGGTTAGTTAAAAGAGTGTATTCTCCCACATTCTGTTCTAAACAGTACCACCACACAGAAAGAGATGGATAACAGTTAGAGAGCAATCTTGTTTGGGGGGTCGTATCTTGGTTAGGTATAAAGAGTGTTTTGCCTTTTATGGCCTTTGCCAAAGGTGTTTCTGACTTTTTATAATTTGATTACATATCCTATTTGCCAAATTCTAGTTTGACCCTGGAATTCCAATTGTTAACACAGTAGCCAAATTCAGATGGTCATTGCCAAAGTGGAACTCCTATAACATTTTTGTAGAGTGTTGTCAGTGCAGTGACCCCAAGGTTGAGCAGGATGATCTTTCTATCAAAATCTTTTAAATTAATGGTAACTCATAGCAGAGGTGGGTGATCTTAGGGGCCAAATATGTCCCCAGTCCTCACTGTGCCTGGAAATGGCCATTCTCATAGTTTGGGCTTGTAACCTTAAAAATTGGATATTAATTATCAAACATTGCTGCAATTAGTTGCAGCAATGTTTATTGGTTGATGTTGTACTTTAATGTTGTATTTGTTTTATTAGTCAGCCAGAGCAGCTGTATTGTGGAGTGCGCATGGAAACAAAGTAAACAAATACAAAGATAAGTAAGAATTTGAGAGAAAGGAAAATTGTAATGAGCTTTTGAGGCACTCCAATGATACAGCAGATAGATGAACTCAAAATTCATGGCAATACATCATTATTTTGGTATACAGTATTACCATTTTTGGCCCTGTGTTGGGGCAGTATAGTGGCCAGGAGGCACACTATACTAGGCACACTATTTTACAGAGATGTCTATGAATTTGTTTACAATTTCCCAAGTACTGACAGCTGGGGGACGGGCTCTCATGCGTGCTGATGTTGGGAACACTGTGTGGTTGGGCATTCTAATTTTGGAATGCCTCTCTGAAACCTGATGGGCACTAATGCTGACTTCATTTTTCTACCAGGTTAACATCTCTTTTTAACCAAGCACTCAGGTTTTATTAGTTCTGAGTCACCATTGCTGATTTTATACATTGAATTTTTTGGTTGTTTTATTTTATGTTAGGCTGAATTGCTTTTATTATTGTATTTGGCCCTGGGATCCATTGATGTTGGATCAGAAATGTGTGGATGCAAATATAATGCACTTATATTTAATGAAGATCTGAATATTTGAGGAAGGAAGTAAAGTGTGCGCGCGTGCATGTGTGTGTGTAGGAGGTAATACTCAAGTACAAATATTGTCTCCTCTCTGCGCTCCCCAATTCGGTTTATTAACCAGACACTCCTAGGAAGAAACTGCTTGCCATTTAATAGGATCTTAGTGGAACTCTGTGTGTTATCTGAGCAGACTACTGAAAGACAACTAAAGAGAGAGGATCAAATATTCAGGTATCTTTTGTTGTTTAATCAGTGAAACGTAGATTGTGAGAGCTGTCTCAGTGAGACTTTCTTTCTGCCTCTTACACCTGACATCAATCCCTGTGTAACCTTTTATTTATATGCCTTTTAAGGGACCGGAATCCAAGTGAAGGATGCCAGATTGACATTCTTGAACACTGAAGCCTTTTATCAAAGAAAAAAAGATATAGCTCAGCCGGCAGGAGTGCAGCCTTCCCTACCATTGTGTCCTTAACCCTATATTGCAGTGGAGAGGGGAAAGTTCATTCTCCATGTCACTCCATTCTTTCTGCTAGCAGGCGTGACAGGAACAGTTGACATAACAGGATGGATGCTGCTGAATCTTCTCTTATATTGCTATTTAATAACAATGCTGTGTTTGCTCCAGAGATGCATCTGTAACGCTAGAGTAGAAATTGAAAAACAATGCATGTGTCTCTTTAGCTTTATATTGGCGCAGTCCATATTTTTAGCACTGTATTGAGACATTCCATATTAGTCTTTAAAAACACATCCCAAAGTGTTTGTGTCCATGTGTGCACATACTTGCACATAATTCTTAAGCTCATACAGTGATTATAAAGATCATTTGCTTGCGGAAGAATTCTTATTTAGTACACAAGCAGAACACCCCTCATTTTCAATGTGAATTGAAACAGATGCAAAGCCAAACCATTCATTTTCTTCTTTGAAAGAATCCCATTAATCTCCAAGTGGCTCCACTTGCATTGTTCTGCATTTGTTTCTGTAACTTAGGGAAGCTTTTTGTAACGAAATTTAAGAACCAGTGCTTCAGGGTGTGCACAATAGAATGTCAAGATTATTGTCACTTAGCATGATTTTTTTGATGGGAAAATTGCCCAGTGTGCAAAAGGCTGAGAAATAATGTGATGAAATGAGTGCTAGGAAAGTGCAAGTGAGTAGAATGCTGAGGTGTCTGAGAAATCTTCTGACCAATGCCTTGTGTAAATATAGAAAAATTGTGCATCTGGGAAAAAAAATATGATATGAGGCTGGCTTATATAGATTTATTTTTAGTGCCAGCTAAATTACATGATATAATTATAAGTGCAATATTTTTAAAGTACATGGCAGCCATTTGTCCAGAATGGTTGAAATAGACTAAGAGCATTGGCACACCCACATGTATGAAGCCAACTTTTAGAAACATTGGGTTCTAACACCTCTGCCTGCTTTTTTGATATATATCTGTTTGCTGTTTGTAAGAAAACAAGACCTATTAACTTCCTCCTATATAAAGGTGTAATGGGGCAGTTTCTCACAAAGAGGTGGTTTTGTTCTGGTACACATTTTAATGTGTGCTTTCCTCTTCAGATGTGAAATCTGTGGCATTGATCCCTTTGTCTGAATAAGAATGTCACCCATTCACCAGTTTAAATTTAAATTACAACACAGTTGATCAAGCTGATGCTTTGCCTTCTCTATTCACTGGAGGGGGTCTTGCAGTGAAGCCTGTGGAGTCCTTATTAAAATAAATAAAGGTGACCAAGCAGTTGATGGATTGACTCCTACGGCTACCACTTCATCACTTAGGCCAGGGTTATACATCACCTAGGCCCATAGGAACCCTGGCCTATTGACCCCAAGCAGTGTACCAGTATATGATGCTCAAAAGCTTCTATATGCAGTGGAAACAAAAAAGATTTTGAAGGTGGGCACAACTGCCACTTTGTCTTGTCCTCCAACCAAAGCCAGACAAAGTATTTAGGATTTATCCTAAGGTTTCTTTGTCTTGATTGTTGGCAGTGGCAGAGACAAGGTCTGGTAGCTCTGCCTGGATTCAGACAACACAGTAAATAAACCTCAGAGCAAAGGTCTGTAGTTTGTTCAGCTGCTCCCTTTGCCAGCATGTTGCTGGCATGCAATAAGCTATGGTTCCTGCAGTTGTCCTAGAACAGTGACGGCGAACCTTTTTGGGCCCGAATGCCCAAACTGGGGGGGGGGGGGAACAGCAGGCGATGGAAGGGGGAATCCCGGGCATGGAGGTGCCTCGAGACCCCACTCCGGATCTGCCGCCGGTGCCAGCTGCTCCGGATCCTGGCCCGCTGCCTGTCAGAGCGCCAGCACCACAGCTGCAGCCACCTCCGCAGGTTTAGCTGCAGCGGGAGAAGGGCGTAGCGATCCGGTGACTTATGGCTCGCATGCCCGCAGAGAGGGCTCTGCGTGCCAGCTGTGGCACGCATGCCATAGGTTCGCCATTGCTATCCTAGAGTGTCATGTTGTCCTAATTAACATTTAATGTGAGGGAGGAAATGTGCAGGGTAAGCTTTGCATATTCACCCTATGAGTGTTAAATCCAGCCATTTCTATATGGGGCGATACCTGACTGGCACAGGTAGTTAAAAAGAGAAATTATATTAAGTGTGGAAGTTGGTTTTTCTGAGAGGCCACACTCATAGCAGAGTGTTTGTGTAGAATGTTAAAGTCTAATTCAATTTAGTGCAAGCAAACAGGGAGGTCACTTCTTAAGAACATAGATGTGACAGTTTTTGTTGTGACTTTATGTGCTTAAACCTGATAACTAATCTTATTCTTTGGAAGTAGGGAATGTAAATGCTCTCAAACTGTAAATTCCTCAGTGCTAGCTATATTATATTGTTTGTTGACCCTGGTAGAGTTTTCAAAGTGTTTGAGATATTTGAGGAGTGGTGTACTGGTGCCATCCCCCTGGGAGTTCCTATGGCAAGTGGGGCTTTTTTGTTTTCCTCATAGTGTGGACATGGATCCCCTGGACTGTTGTAACAAAGATCTAGGGCTGTTATGCACATCATAACTCTTACATCCAATAGTGACTTTTACCTGCAGTGATTCATTTACGCATGAGATTTCTACAGAACCATACATGAGCAGAATAATATTGCTTTCAGTAGAAGCAGATGAGACATTTAGCTCAGTGACATTTGGTGTTCTGTGAAAAACAGAGCGACCACATCTTATCACAGCAATTTGATAGTGGATCCACCCACCCCAAGTTAGGTACTTGTTCTTGAAATAAGAAACTCAGTTGAGGGAACTCAGTTTCGTAGGTTTTGCTGTAATACTTGCAACACATTGTTGTGGGCTGGAGTATTTCTTTTTTAACATATTATCAAGAATACTGTGTTCCATCCAGCCTCTTAGTCTTCTTTCTCTCAAAACATGGGGAAGCCGTGTTGGCCATAAGAAAAATTCCAAACTCCGTGTTATGGTAATACCATTATCTGACCTACCAAAAAGGCTCAAAAATAACTAAGCAATGTCAGTTCTGGCGAAAATGTTAGGAAAACATTAGGCGATGTTAGGCGAAAATGTTAGGCGAAAATGTTAGGAAAACCGTGTTTTCCCGAAAATAAGACAGGGTCTTATATTAATTTTTGCTCCAAAAAACACATTAGGGCTTATTTTCAGGGGATGTTTTATTTTACAGTCATGTCATCTTCTGGTTGCTGCACAATGGTGGAGGGTGGGGTTTCACTTAACTAGGGCTTATTTTTGGGGTAGGGCTTATATTACGAGCATCCTGAAAAATCATACTAGGGCTTATTTTCAGGTTAGGTCTTATTTTGGGGGAAACAGGGTAAGCAGGGGGAAAGGCTGTGTAGGTGTTACCTACTGTTGAAGTTAGTAAAGCCATCTTTCGTAGGTATGTATTGAGATGATATGGAAGGAAGTCTTTGCACGCACAAGTAGAGCTAATTGGATATGGGATTACAGACTAGATGGCCTCTAGCCCTGCTCCGAAAATGGAAAGCAATAAAAGGCCATAAACTTTGAATTTCCATTTTGTCTGAACCAACACTCTTAACTTCTCAAGTGAGTTTAAAGAGCTAGCTGGCAAAACGCAGCATTAATGTGAACTCTACTTGAATAAACTTCTGAACACAAGTTAATTATAGCTTTATGAGACAGGAGTTTCTGTTTTGGTTTAGAGGCTGATTGCAGATGAGGTCTAGCATCTAAAATTACAACATCAGCAGACTGTATAAATGTGGCTCTGTGTTCATTCGGCAGCATTTTGTTTTTGACCTGCTGTTGAGTCATTTCAAAGAGAAAAGATTAGCTCAGCCACACCACTAATTAAAGTTGCCAATTAAAGTTGGGGTTTCTGTTTTGTTTAGGTAGCTTTATATAGTGTAATTCACTTGAGGGCTATAAAACTTTATAATTGTTTGGCTGCAGTTGACATACAATTCTTGTGACTTTCCTTCTAGCCACCGGTGGGAAGACTTGGGTTTATGGAATTACATTGTTTTTTATTAGAACTCCAAGGTCCACCAACTGTACTCAGAAACAAAATTGTGACGCAAGAAGACACAGAATTACAGAGCAGTGTGATTCTTTGTGTGTGTATGGTCATCTCAGACATTTTTTTTTCCATATTAAAACTGAATCTGATGCACAAATCCACTTCTTTCCCCTCACCAAGTTTTCTTAATTACAGTAGCTTAATTTAGGAACTGCCTTTTGCCCATCCATGGCCTATTCTCTATTTTCCTTGCTTTTGTAATCTGAGTGTACTATAATAACAGGAAACGACTGAAAAAGAGCCGTGTGTGTAGGCTGTTCTGAGTTATCAGGATGAAAAATGAAACTGTCTCTTGTGCCAAATCACTACTTATCTCTTCTTTTCCCACCTTTTGTCAGAATCAGCCATGCCTGTGAATTTCAACCATGGGTGGAGTGAAACAGTTTTATTTCTTATAGGTAAAAACAAAATAAAAGTAAAAAAAATAAATAAAAAACAAACAAACTAAAAATAAAAAAGACAAAAGTCAAAAACGTGTGTGTGTGTGTGTGTGAGAGAGAGAGAGAGAGAGCGAGCTTTTTTTTTTTAGTACTGTCAGGGAAGGCCTAGATATAGGGTGTTTCATGCCTTCTTTCAATGTCTTATCATTTTAAACAAGTTAATGCTTGGGATTAGAAAAAAACATCTTGGAAGTCCTATAAATGGGTGCCAAGGAAATCTTGGCTTTTGTCCCAGATCTCTTTATTTTAAAATTTCTGTTTAAGAGACAATAGGCTGGGTCTCCAATTTGGTGCTTGTAACAGAATGTAATAGCCATTGTAACATGCCAAATCCCTTTGGTTCAGAAAGGGAATTAAAAAATTTTTTTTTTCAAAGCTGCAGAAGCAAAGAAATAAATTTTAAAAGCTATGAACTAGAAGTCTCTTGCACATGTCCTCTTATTATATGAGTTATACAGTAGTGATATCGCTGCAGGCAAGTCACACTTGCTATGTGCATGTGGTATGAAATTGCTTGCTTTGGAATATGACCTGGTACACTTTTAAGTGTGGTTGTTGTTTGAAGCAGACTCCCCCCCCCCCCCCACTTCTCTGATACTTAGACCATCTTTTTACTTACATGGGAAATTTCTCTCTTCCTCTTTGTACTGCTGTAGCAGTGCTTGCAGGATGTTGGATATACCTTGAGTGCTTGAGATGTTGCTATTGTAGTGTACAATCGTACCTAGGTTTATGAACGCCTCGTTTAACGTAATTTTTGGTTTATGAACGAAAATCCATTGAAAATAACCTTGGTTTACGATTTTTTCCCGCAATACGAAGCAAGTTTGCATTGCGTCTGGGAGGTTTATAGCGCCACCACCGTGCATGCATTCTTAAGGAAAACCATGTTTCAGTTTGCGAATTTTTTGCATTATGAAATGTCCCGGAGAATGCATTAAATTCGTAAACCGAGGTACGCCTGTACTATGTTCTAGGAAAAGTGGGAGAAATTCCTCTTAGTGCTGCAGCAAGGTAAGGCTTTGGGATGGGTGATCTTGGGGTGGGGGGTGGGGGTTAGAATGGTAGAGATGTTCGAATCCTCTTTTTTCCTTTCCTCTTTTCAAGAATCCAAACAGGTGGCTTATGCTTTCAGAGATGTGGCCTGCTCCCTGGGTTAAATTAGGAGCAGGGGGGAGACAAGGGCAAAGTATTATGTTTGACCTTGCCTTTTTCCCCACTTAAATTTTGCCAACATTCTGAGACAGACTAGTGTAGTTATTTCTTCGGAAATTTTTACTCCAGGGGTGTTTCTTTTGCAGTGGCAAATTTTGTTAGATTAGCTGATCTGCAGAGAAATGTTGCACTGCTTATGAGCATGTGAAGATAAATTCATGCAATTTCCTGTATAAACAAAAGTTTATAGTGATAATAGTATTTCTTATTACTACTCAACTGGTTTCCAATGAATACAGCAATAAAGAAGCAGATGAGTTAAATCCATGCAAAATGGGAAGCCTAAATGTAAAATAGTACAACATCCTGCCTCTCTTTATGACAGTGATTGAACCAGATGCCGAATTGTTTATGCAGAGTTAAGGAGATTAAGTTGGAGATAAGAGGTATGAAAAATAAGAGATGAAAAGCAAATTCACAAGGACCCAAGCAATTATATTCCTGTACAACAGACAGCGCAAAGGTATTTCATTTCCCTTTGGATTCCTGAGATTATTGTTAGCATTCTCATAGCGGGGTAAAAACATAGCAGCAGTCTTTTATTAAGTGTTAGGAATAAGTACAGCTGGTTGTTAGTAGGGGGCTGTTATATCTAAAGAGATGAAGAAGAAGGCTGAAACCAGTTGGAAGTCTAGGTATATACGATGTTTGCAGGATGAAATGTGTGTCATGCTCTGGTCCACAGGCTGGTTGATTTTTTTCTGAAGTTGTTTCCAGTTGAAGATTTCTAACTGATGGAATTACATCGTTTTGTTGTTGTTGTTTAGTCGTTAAGTCGTGTCCGACTCTTCGTGACCCCATGGACCAGAGCACGCCAGGCCCCCCTGCCTCCCGGAGTTGGGTCAAATTCATTTTGGTAGCTTCGATGACACTGTCCAACCATCTCGTCCTCTGTCGTCCCCTTCTCCTCTTGCCTTCACACTTTCCCAACATCAGGGTCTTTTCCAGGGAGTCTTCTCTTCTCATGAGATGGCCAAAGTGTTGGAGCCTCAGCTTCAGGATCTGTCCTTCCAGTGAGCATTCAAGGTTGATTTCCTTCAAAATGGATAGGTTTGTTCTCTTTGCAGTCCAGGGGACTCTCAAGAGTCTCCTCCAGCACCACAATTCAAAAGCATCAATTCTTCGGCGGTCAGCCTTCTTTATGGTCCAGCTCTCACTTCCATACATGGCTACTGGAAAAACCATAGCTTTGACTATGCGGACCTTTGTCGGCAAGGTGATGTCTCTGCTTTTTAAGATGCTTTCTAGGTTTGTCATGGCTTTCCTCCCAAGAAGCAGGTGTCTTTTAATTTCGTGGCTGCTGTCACCATCTGCAATGATCATGGAGCCCAAGAAAATAAAATCTGTCACTGCCTCCATATCTTCCCCTTCTATTTGCCAGGAGGTGATGGGACCAGTGGCCATGATCTTAGTTTTTTTGATGTTGAGCTTCAGACCATTTTTTGCACTCTCCTCTTTCACCCTCATTAAGAGGTTCTTTAATTCCTCCTCACTTTCTGCCATCAGAGTGGTTTCATCTGCATATCTGAGGTTGATATTTCTTCTTGCAATCTTAATTCTGGCTTGGGATTCATCCAGTCCAGCCTTTCGCATAATGTATTCTGCATATAAGTTAAATAAGCAGGGAGACAATATACAGCCTTGTCGTACTCCTTTCCCAATTTTGAACCAATCAGTTGTTCCATATCCAGTTCTAACTGTTGCTTCCTGTCCCACATATAGATTTCTCAGGAGATAGATAAGGTGGTCAGGCACTCCCATTTCTTTAAGAACTTGCCATAGTTTGCTGTGGTCCACACAGTCAAAGGCTTTTGCGTAGTCAATGAAGCAGAAGTAGATGTTTTTCTGGAACTCTCTGGCTTTCTCCATAATCCAGCGCATGTTAGCAATTTGGTCTCTAGTTCCTCTGCCCCTTTGAAATCCAGCTTGTACTTCTGGGAGTTCTCGGTCCACATACTGCTGAAGCCTACCTTGTAGGATTTTGAGCATAACCTTGCTAGCGTGTGAAATGAGTGCAATTGTACGGTAGTTGGAGCATTCTTTGGCACTGCCCTTCTTTGGGATTGGGATGTAGACTGATATTTTCCAATCCTCTGGCCACTGCTGAGTTTTCCAAACTTGCTGGCATATTGAGTGTAGCACCTTAACAGCGTCATCTTTTAAGATTTTAAATAGTTCGACTGGAATGCCATCACCTTAAGCATAAATGTTCATAGATAATTAGTTTGCATGCAATTGTTCCTTTTGTACCCCTGCATGAATTTCATTCATGTATATTAAATTGCGATAAATTATATCAACTGCTTAATCAGCAGAGGTTCCAACAAGGTATTGTGGCCACAATCCTGTTGGATTTGTGCAGTGATGTAAATCCTACAACTGCTGTCTTCCTGTTGTGTTCCATTGATTCCTTGGGTCTAGGAAACAGTCATGTCCTGAACAGCAGGCCAATAGAGAAAAACTGACTGCCAGCGTTCCCTCTAATTTTCCAAAGCACTGTGTGGTGGCTTCACCCCTTGCACATGGGGTTCTGGCCGCAACACTGGCTCAACTGTGCACACCCGATGCAGCGCTGTGTGCCTACATACCCGTGCAGCTTACAGGAAATGTTGCTGACTGTCCTTAGGTGGTCATATTTTTTAAAGATTCTGTCCAATATGTTGAATTCAAACTCAATAATAAGTGTGGAGAGGATTTCTGACTTTTAAAATGGGTGTACTACTGAAAACTGGTGTCAAGGCTGTTAAAACACCCACATAACCTGTTGGCATCCTTTTCCAAATCACCTTATTAGTATGGGTGAAATGTTGCTTCACTAAGGATTTTTAAAGAATGCATCTTAAGATCTTGTGTTTGTGAATTCTTCATTTATCCTAAAGCCCTTCTCACAGTGAACCTAGTGAGAATTCAGTGGAGGTATCAATGTGTGAACCGGTGCCACTACCTGGGGTTTCTCACTGTGGCTCTTGCTATACGTGTGTCAGTCTTTTGAGTACTAATGATTGCACAATTGGTACAGGCTGCATTGTAGCCACCACATAGGGACTTTGGTTCATACTTTTGTGCCTTTACCAGATTCCCACTGCTCCATAAGCAATATCATGTATGCATGCCTTCAGATGCCTGTCAGACAGCTTTTATACATATGAACAAGTTCATTGTCCTCCAAGTGTAGGTTGGAAATTAAGCACTGTTCCTAGGGATTGAAAGCTTTCTCCCCTGGTATCTTACAACTGTATTGCTGTAAATTCTAGACAAGCCAAGATTTCTATGAATTCTGGCACAAAGGAAAATGTACTATGTATTTGATCTGGTATTGGGACTGCTGTACAGAATGAGTGTTCTTTCTCTTCTCTCTCTTTTTTTCATCTTGTATGCCAGTTGGAGTTAGTTAATTATAATTAGCAGTACTGATACATGAAAGACATGGCATTATGCCAGCTCAAATTTCTGTGCATATCATCTTGGCAAATTGCTGCTGCTTTTTAATGTTTGCTTGAGAGGGTACGTCCATACGATGAACACCAGGTTTCTGATTTTTCCTAGATGTCTATAAACGTCTATAGATCTATAAATGTTATTTCTTTGCTCGGGTTTATTACATATGCTTCCAGAAATCTTCAGCATCTGTAGAGGGTTATTGCTATCACAGAATTTCGGAATGGTATTGGTCCCTGAATTTGACTCACATCACTGAGTACAGCACACCCATTTACAAATTCCAATGCAGTGATATAAAGAGATGGTGAGTGGGGCCAAGGGAAAAGAGCATGGATCCAGATTAGTCCCCATGTAGATGGAGGACTCTTTAGGGAAGGCTTCTAGTGCTATGGAATTTTTCTACTGGTGGAAGAAAGAGGATTCACCCTTCTCATGTGTGTTCCCATGTGCCCTCTGAAAATGTATGCTGGAAAGTTGGAAGCCACTGAGACACCATGGGAGGAGGTGCAGAGGTAGAATGGTCAAGAATCTCTCTCCCTCCTCCTGTCTTCAGGAGTATCCTGGGCAGAATGGTGCCCAGGGAGTGTTCCTACTTGGGCCAGGGAGGGAAGCTGGATCCAACCTGATAACAAGAAATATGAAAAAGTCCTGGTAAAAGTACTTGTTGTGTTGATTTGCTAATAGTGCTCCTTAAGTTTAAGTCCAGCATTTTGTATTCATGGTGCTGCAGGAAGGTACAAGCTGCATCTGTTTCTTCCATAATCTGAAAACAACATAAAATTTGTTAAAATCCAAGGTAGTCTTCTGCTGAGTTGGGTTATAGCAGATAAGGGATATGTTAAATAAAGGATATATTATACAAGTTTCTGTTCTTGTTTTCTGCTCATTACAACTGGCTTACCTCTTTCATGATTGAGAATTAATTGTGCCTAAATGATTTAAGAAAGCTCTTAAAGTTAAAACAATCCCATACAGTCCCCTTTCTTTCTCCATTTGCTTAGAAAGTTAAAAAGAAAAAGGTATTATATTGTTTTGGTATCTTCCAGTCCTCCCTTGTTTCTGATTTCAGAAGGACATAGCTAATATCAAGGTGGAAGTGAAGAATAGCTGGGTAAGATGGAATCTGCTTGAAGGCAGCAGGAGAGCAGTCTCACAACATGGCTGAAGATGGCATTGCATGTTCCTCTTTCCATTTTTATCAATGTCTTTTGAACTTGTCCTATTGAGGAACTGATTCTGGGAGAAAACCTTCCCAAATTCAGATGGGCGAGTGAGCATGTCTTTTGACTAAGGTCAAGGTGGTGTATGTGGTTGTCCTTCCCCCAACTTTATTCCTACAATAGTCCTGCAGGATGGGCCAGGCTGAGAAAATGTGATTGGGGTAGCAACACCCAGTCAACTTTATAGTCATATAGGGATTTGAACCCCAACCTTCTGGGTCATAGTCCAGTACTCTAACCAATAGTTCTGTTAATTAAACTTAATAATGTATTATACCTTTTCTTGCTTGCCCTCCTAGTGGCACACTGTAATTTCTTATTTATGTAGACTGATACCATCAAAGAAAACAAGGAAGTAGAATTTTTAAAAGGAGAAGGAAGTTCAAAACTGAATGAGTAGAGACTTCTAATTTATGCCATGTAGTTTAGGAGTTAACCAATTCTGTGAGTTTACATATTGGCTTTACAATTTACTATTTCTGTGAGCAGTACTTTGGGACAGTAACCCACTGTACCATAGTATGGTCTGACAGTGGGCTGAAAAGCCTTCCTGCTTGTATAAGCGTTGGTATAACAAGAAGACATTGTACAGCCTTAGAGAGCTCTCTGAGCTTCAGGAAATTCCAGCATTCTTGACTTTATTTTATTTGCAGTCAGAACAAAACACTGCAAAAATTATCAGTGAGCAAGACTGCTCTTCCGTAGCTACGTTTTCCAGATTGGGTACTTGGTTCTTCAATGAGCTATTGTTCTCCACTGCCTGCAGCCCAATCAGCTGTTCCTTTCCCTCTTAATGGAAGCATAGTGGTAATTTACTGCAGAGTACTAGTGTTGACCTAGTAGGTATCTGCAGAAGTATGTTGAGGTCAGCCACTTAATGTAGAGGTTTTCCCTGGCATATGGAATATACAAGGCAGTGTTGTTAGATTGTTGTTTGCATAATCAGGATTTTACATGGACATGGTATTCAGTCTGATGAAGCTTGGAAAAAGCTTGGAAAAACTATGAAAAACAAATAACTACAACTCACACAATTATACAACCACTGTAACCACTGGGGGTGGGGTGTATCTGGAAATCGTAGTTCCTCCAAAGTAACCCTTTCAAGCTCTGCATTTGAGGAATTCAGAGTAGGGAAATGAAATTTTGAAATGGTCTTTTGGCTGCTCTTGAGCTTAAAATTGTAGAGTGGGATTTCTGTGAGTTGCGCTATTACAGAAGTGTAACGTGTAGATGTTAAAAAAAACCCTGATTTTCCCATATATTCTTGAACCCTGGTTAATGGGTTGGTTCCCAGAACAACTGAAGTAGATGCACAAAGTGATAGTTTTGTTTTGTGGTGTCTGTCATTTCAAGGATCAATCCATTAATGGGGTTGGTGTTCAAGAGCTAGTGCTGGAGACTATTAAGATGATAGGGAATTTTTCAGATGTATAGCAATTGAAATGACCAGGGTGGCTTAATAATTTTGTAATGGAGAATACAATTCCAGGTAAAACAAATTAGAAGTCTTACAGTAAGTTATAGGTTTCTTTTTGGGATAGTTAGGCAGCATTTCAGTTTTCTCATACAACAAGCAGTAAAATTGAATGATTTCAGCTTGTTACCATCTTCCATGAGATCCATCTGTTGAAGAAGTGTGTCTCTAAGTCAGCCTGTCTTTCCTCCACTATTTTCTCCCAGCGCTACAATTTTTATTTTTTTGAGCTTGCTGTATACCCCATCTTTATAAGAAATCTATAAAATCAAGTTAGAATGAGAACATTTGATGTGCAAAAGATATGGATCGCCCATATCTCACTAGGTGTCATCCTCCCTTCCCATTCCCTCAGTGTTTCTTTCTGATTTCTGATACATTTATTTTCTTGTGTACCAGTGGGATACTTTTAATCTTTTTCTTTAGTTTCCAAGTACTAAATGTTATTGCATACTTATAAGAGGAGCTATTACTGGATCTTAATATTCCGTTGGAATTAATCATGTGCCATCAAGTTAATTCTGATTTATGGCGGCCCTTTTCAGGGTTTCCAGGTAAAGAATACTCAGAAGTGGTTTACCATTTCCGTCTTCTGAGGGCACCCTGGGACTGTGCAGCTTGCCCAAGGCCAGACTACCTCTTCTAGGATGCACAGTGGGGAGTCAAACTCCCAACCTCTGGCTCTGCAGCTAGATCTGAGCTATCCAGCCAGCTATAATGGAATTAATAAAGCACTATAAAACAGCCAATTGATTGTGTAAAATTTACAATGTAAATCATGGATCATTGGATTATGAGCTAACCCTAAACTGCGTCATACACCATCCCAACAGTATTGTTGTTTTTAATTTTGCATCATTTTATAAAAGAGGAGGGCAGTGGAATGGGGAGGGAATGCAGCATAAGAGGTGTTGACTCTGAGAAAAAAGAGGGATCTTGATGGTAAAATGTTATACTTCTCATGATGAAATTTCAGGTAGATGGGACTCTCAGTCTATAGCTGCTGAAGACTACTGTTGTATCGTGTTCATCTGAGGAGCAAAGTTAATTCAGTTGTCTACAGTCCTCTTTGTCTTCTGCACCTACAGGATGGAAGGAGCTTTTTCAAGGAGCTAAGCACATTTTTTTTTAGATCTTAAAGGAGGTGTCAGTTCAAGTGTGCTGCTTAAAGGTTAAGACAACTTATCTTTTCAGTATGTCTTCCAAGCAAAGTTACAATTTGAGTCTCAGACTACTATATATAACATAGGATCTGTTACTAAGGCCAAGCTAGTAGATATGTGTATAGAAAACCATCCTTCTTTCTTCTTCATATAGTCGTGACCCTATTCAGGTAAAAGATGGCTGGGATATGGGATATACATAAACTCCACGCCTATGTGTCCTGCCTTCCTGAAAATCACTTAGATATTTGTACAGTAAACTCTGAAACTTGACAGGGGTGTATGCCCTATGGGCTAGTAAACCTAAATAAACATGAAACTTGTATGATAAATGCAAAGGCTTGCAAACCTTTAAAGCACTTTCAGCTTAAAATATATTTACAGAGCTCCCATAATGAGGAACCACAGTAAGGAAGAGCTCTGAATCACATGAGCTTTGTAACTGAACACAGCTGAACATATTTACAGGCTCTGCTTCAGAACTTTTCATTCATAACAGGAAAAGCGGAGTGATTCTTCGGTTGGGAGATGTTGCAGAGTTTTGAATTTCTGGTAAATTTCTCTTTTTGCTACCAGTAGAAGCACAGAGATCCAGAGAAGAATAACTATAAGTTCCTCAGAATCCACCCCTTTCCCATTAACTGTCACTTAAAGTCTCAATAATTCACTCTGAGACATTTGCAAGAGGAAGAATAAAAACATTTCTTTACTTACAGTCACTTGAAATTACAGATTTGGGTATACTGCTTTCTTTACTGCACACATACTAGCAACCAGCTGAACAGATCAAGAGTAACAAACAACTGCCACTGACCAATGAAAAAGGGATAGAACATTCAGCGGAGAGGTGAAACTCTATTTGAATTTCAAAAACAGAAAGATTGCTTCTCCCCCCCCAGCCCAGAAAAGCCCCTCCCAGTCACTCAGACTACATACAGCATGCAAGGTTGTAAATAAAACTCCAACAGGAGACGTGGCTGTGGGGCTTATGTGTATGTCCCCTCTCCCGCCCCCCTTTTAGCTCTCTCTGTGATCTGAGATGTAAAACCTGAATAGGGGTGTATGTGTGTGTTTGTGTACAAATGTGTGTAAGTGTGTAAGCACACATATTTCAAATAGGCTGTTTTAAAAATAAAACACTCTTCAAAACTAAATACCTTTGAATTAAACAGTTCCTGTTGAGCTTTGTATCCAAATAATCCTTAGCCATACACAAAGCAGAAGTGTGCTGAATACTAAGGATAGGATTTGCTTATTTATATTATGTACTGTAAATTCAGTCTTGGAACAAAGCTGTTTTATGAATAAGTTGCAATGTTTCAGCAATAATGGGAAGCTCACATTTGCATTTTAAGTGTCCATGAAGTGATGGAAGAAAATGCCTAGTTCAGTCATTTTGATTGGCTTTGGGGTGGGGTGGGATGTATCATTAAAAGACCTGGAACCAACTTACTTAACAGCTATGAATGATAGGGTGATAATGTTCAATTTTAGGAATCGTCCTGAGCCGTTTTTAGTGTCATTTCTTACCAGAAAGGTAGAGTACTCATGTATGTATCAATAAAATAAAATAATCAACAATAGTGTCTCCAGATTTACTGCTACCTGGTTAGCTTATTTTAATTTCCCATGGATCTGAAACACATAATTGCGTATCTCCAAAGGCAATTGGAAACATTGGGAAGTCTATATAAAACATTTATTGGTCCATAACAACAGCAACACATATGCTAAAAGTACTCTGTGTTGCATATTTTGGTCAAAAGGACCTTTTCAATTCGAAATGAAATGATCTTTCCTGTGACCTTTCCCAACTGGGAATGAGGATCTGTTGGACCTTCCAAAGGCAAAGTATTCTGAATTTGATGTGTGTCATTTAATTGCAGTGATGCAGCTGGAGAACCAGTGTCTAATTGAATACGAGTCCCAAATTGGTGTCTTATGGGAGTGCCCAGCACAACCAGTGCTTCAGTTTTGACCTAGGAATAGACTGCAAAGGAATTTGATGGAAAGTTTCTGGAGGGAATTTGAGCTAACAGCAAGGAATTGCAGCTTTAGCCAGCCCTGCGGCTCTTATCTAGACAGAGATTCAGTACATTTTTGGACAGTGACTGCTTCGTTGGGATGCCAAATGTGCCCTTGACACTGTTAGTTGATAGAATTTGCAGCAGCAAAAGCCTTTCTTGTAAGTGAATTGCATTGGATTCTTGGTCTCTTTTGTTATATGTTGGCCAAAGTGTCCAAAGCACAATAGTAGTTATTTTTCTTATCTTTTGGCATAGTTAATCATGATGAGCTTTTTGCTGATATTGAGCTTGGTTAGAGGCTGAAGCTTGGGGGAGTAATTTTAACATTGATTTGACTAACTGAATTTTATATAATATTTATAGCATTCACATCCTGCCCGTCCTCCAAAGAACGGAAAACAGTGTCCATGGGGCCATCCCATTTTATTCTTAATGTCATCCTGAAGAATATTTGCTGCCCATATTTGGTGATGTTGTCCTCTAGTAAAATAATATTGCATCATGACTGTAACTACCATTAAGGAAATTATGAGTCTGGATTTATACCAAATACACTCACTATATTTTAGGCAGTATTTCATATTACAGACAGAATTTACAGAACAGTCATATCGTTCATGTTGATCACTGGCATTTGCCTCTCATATATTATTAGCTGGAGTATGGTGATTGACACACATCTATACAGTTAATCAAAGGGAAAAAGGAAAATGTAGGACAGTATGCTGATTCATAAAATTGCATCTTTTAAAAATGTGTGGAATCAAATTTCATTCCTTTAAGAAAGCTGAGGTCTTTTTTACTAAACATTGGAACAGGCAGAAACCTATTGGCTTGGTTTCCTTAGCAACTTTGAACATGAGTTGATTTTGATTGGAGAATATGGATTCAGATTATGGAATGTGTGCCTCAGTCTAGAATATTCGAAATAATCATCTTGCAGATTTTCATATTTTCTTACACAATATTCCTTCTGTTTATTTGCTGTGAACTGCAATTAAAATAAAAATTAAACTAGAAAAATATCCTTCTGAAGTGAAGCCATCCAATGTATTTTGTGACTGAATGGCTTTTCAGGTCTTCTAGTTCTAAATCTATTGCACTATCCACAATACCATGCACATTATTTTGTAGGTTCATGCTTTTCCTCCAGGATGGTGAAGTGATTAATTACCAAGCAGTTTTTTAATTGCTTCACTTCAGGAGGATATTTTTCCAGTTTAATTTTTATTTTAATACCCAGTGGGATATAGTGGATAGAGTAAGAGACTAACTTGGGATCAACTTCCTGCTCGGCCATGGAAACTCACTGGACGCATGTGTGTAAGTGCACTCCTTAAATATCTCAATTACTCTGAAAGCCCTATTAGGGTCACTAGAAGTTGGTTCTGACTTAATGGCACATAACATACACAGAGGATGAGGTGAGACCTGTTTTGGCTTGCTTTAGACTATTAGCTTTAACAATGTACCAGCACCATGCACGATCAGATAATGTGTATAATTCTCTCTCCACCTCCACTTTTAATGGTGATCATGTATGATTCTTCTTTTTTTTACTCTTGGTTTACAGAGATTCGAGCCCAGCTTATTGAACAACTGAAATGTCTTGACCAGCAGTGTGAGCTTAGAGTCCAGCTACTCCAAGATCTCCAGGATTTTTTCCGGAAGAAGGCTGAGATTGAGATGGATTACTCCAGGAATTTAGAGAAACTGGCAGAACGATTTTTGGCAAAAACAAGGAGCACTAAAGACCAGCAGTTCAAGTAAAGTGTTCTTCTTTGGGATAGGGAGTGGGGTGGTTCTCTATAAGAATGTGAAGGAAGCTGGGTTATTGAAGCTCAAATCAATCACTTTGTAAATGTCAAAGTGCTTGATAAATATTCTTATCTGTGACTTTTTGTCTGCAGTGCAAATGTAGAATAGTCTCTCTTCTCTCCCGCGGTTTTAGCTGGAGGCAGATCTCAGATGTGTTAAATCAGCATATGTTATCTGCAGTCATGCAGTATTTATCTTAGCCCTAGTGGTTTGTACAGTAGAAAGATGCACCAGCTAGTATGAAATCGGGTACCTTTATGTGCTGTGGTGCTGCTTCCTGCACTGGTGGTTGTGCATCAAACAAAGTGACTTAAGAGTACAGGAAATTCCCCTGCAGATTTAAGGTATAACTCTAATATCATCCTATATTTCTGTTGGGCAATATGCGGTTGTCTAGTGTTGCTTGACTCCAGTCCCATGGAGCATAGCCACAGGTAAGGTTTGAGGGGGGGTTACAGTCCAGCATCCTGTGCATGGTCTCATGACTGATGGCACTTCCCACCAACTGTAGTCAGACATCCATTCTGTTGACAGATTATTTGATTTGGCAATTCTGCTAATGATCTGTCAGATGCAAGACCAGAGAACCCACCGGTTTTCAGTTAACAAATGTACACAAAACATGGGCAGGGGGAGTCATTATTTGGGGAGATTGTCATTATATGAATGGGTTGACAAATGAAATGAAAAATGCCAGGGTTACTCCTTGCCACACATTCCCCATCCCTATTGTGCACAGTGTAGACAAATAGGCTTTCCATAACTTTGTAACTGTAACAGGTTCCTGCTTCGCATGAGCTGCCATATGTGTATTTGAAGTATATCAGCTTTGAGGTTTCACGTGTACAAATAAACATACTGCACCCACTTGCTTTGGGTTGCCATAGGAGGTCCTTCTGCCCTTATGGTATATTTTGTCATCAGTCATGAGATGTGCTCGGGTTCCATCCACTGCAAAAGAGAAAGTGGAAGTTTGCTGCTGCTTATGGTATCTGCAAGGATATGTATCTGTGAAAAATAATGGAAATTGCACAGTTATAGGAAAGGTGAGTTGAAGATGCTCACTGCTGCATAGTTTTGGCCTCTAAGCCAGACAGATTTGTATTAGAAGAGCAGCCTGAGGGATTAAACAACTGTACCTGACAGTCTGTTTAAAGAAGGGAGAAGAAAAGATATATTTCACCCTGATTTATTTTCAAGCCTCCATCAGCTGGACCAAGTGGCCTACATCCATGTAAAAATAGTCCTCGTTAGGGAAAATGGCTAAAAACAGAGTGTGTGGAAAACATATCTGCTTTCTGTCTTTTTATTTTATTTCAATAGGATCCTTCTTATATCATTCCCAGTGCAGAGAAAGTAATCTTATTTTCTCTTGGGTCCCACAATTCCATTGGCTCACTGAGTTATGTGCTTAATTTTTAAACTAGATACTATTTGGAGGATAAACCTAATTTCTAATATTTCTCCTTGTACCTTTCAAGTGGGATTTTTATGTACAATTTTCACTTATACGTGGCAAAATGCTTTCTGTGAATGTGTGGATCCTCCCTTTCATTGACTCCACTTCTGATCTGCCTGATGTACTTCATATAGGATGATATAAGCTTTTTTTTCTTTTAAAGAGTTGCACACAACCTTAGAAAGCGATTTGTTAGTGTCCAGATTTCTTACCAGAATCCTAAAATATTATCTTTGTTTTAAAATGTTTCTAGGGGTCATGTTTTCAGAAGTAGGAATGAAAATATGGTGGCAAAAATGGCTTGGCAGAACAGAAGCTGGGAGATAGATAAGAGAGCACCAGCTGTTGCACATTCATGTTTTAAACTTTTTTTCCTTCTTCAGTACTTCTACAGTACAGTACTTCGAGTGCTTTCATGTGGTGCACTCTTAGCAAGATTTTTGTCTCCAGAACTGTTGCAAATTTCTCACATTTATCTATGTCAAATTCATGTCCGTGGCAGAATATAGGCAGCATATTAACTGCAGCTGTAGCTTGACAGCTGCCAGCTTTATGGAATGCTCTGTGAAATATGCATATGATGCATAAATTAGACTGAATTTTCTGTCTCATGGTGAGCCACTAGAATGGCTTTCTGGTGGAGAAGTTGTCCATTTTTGGAACAGCTTTACTGGTTTTGTGCATAGGCTAACAAGAGAAGGAAGTTTTGTGGTTCTGTAGGGTAGGCTACCAAGAAGGAAATAAATTTTACTGCGACAGATATCTCAGCAATGTGTGAAGTATGTTGAGTTCTGTTGTCAGGATAGCGGCTGGAATGGCAGCTTGATGTAAAACTGTCCTTGGGATCAAGCTAATCTCAGCTCCAGAATACGCAGTCTGTCCTCTTGAGAAGGAATCCATCTGGTCATGCCTTCGTCCCAAATTCAGTTTGTTTAATTTCCAGCCATTGTCGGATTAGAATGATTTGTTTTTATTAGATGATTTAATCTGTATTTGGAATATGAGTTGACTGTGGTGGAACAAGCAACCTTCTTTTTTCACTAGAAAGCCTTTCTCTGAAAGCCATTAACTTCTTGCTCTTTGGCTTCCCTTTTGATAGTGCTTTCATGTGGTGCACCTTTTGTTCTTCCTGTTACTGATACTTAATAAAAACATCCTCATTAAAACATAGTCTGTGCTATTCTACCACCTAAACTGACCTCTAAGCATAGCTAATAAAGGGAGGTGCAAGTGTCCTTCACATACAGTACTTATAGAACAATAGTTGTGCCTTCAACTTTTTGTTTTCAAGCCTTTTTCTCTTGACAGTGGGAGGCTAAAGAAAAAATGGAAAACTGCAGCCTGGTTATATTCTGTGTGCCATTAAAGATACATGGCATTTTTGGATATCTCTTAGTTCCACATTCCAAATAATCAGATTTCAGGTTTGTCCAGCTGCAAATGCTAGGATAAGCTTTTATTTAATGATGGTGTCAAATTTCCCTTGTGGAACAGCTCTCATTAGAGCTATACAGCCTAGATTCCTTTTGTTTGGCGATTCTGTTAAAGTCCTTTGATGTGAAAGTGAAGGTGGCTCAGCAGGGTTTTAATTGATGCTGCAACTATGTGTCACTCAGAAGTGTTAGATGAAGACTCCTAGCAACTTTTTTCCCCATTTTAATTATTTTGCTTTATAAAGCTGACTGTCAGCATAATCTGGAGATTGAATAGCAATAGAAAGATTGTCTGGATACAAGGGTAAATAGGATCTGCCTCTCTAATTTGCTGTGCATAACCTTTCAAGTTATGGAAATATCTGCAGTTGAAATATTTAATAGTAACAGTAGACATCTTCCCTGATGGAATTCCAGAATCTTGGTTAAGATGGTCCTAGACCAGATATCCTATGTTTTCGTTAGATAAATGGATGATTATTTCTCTTAGTGAGAAATAATCATCCATTATTCCATTCTGTTTCCACATGTCGGACAAAGTGGACTTGTCCATGAAAGTTCACATTCAAGTATAACAGTCAGTCTTTAAGGTGCCACATGTTTTTGTCTTTTTTTATTTTGTTTTGTTTGGATTTTGCCTGCTTCTTCCCTGCCAAAGTTTTAGAAACATTATGGCAAATTTGCCATTTGTTATTTCTGTCATACTAACTGCAAAAGAAGCTTTAGTTTTCTTGTATTTCTTCTATTCCAGATCTGGAGCCTAGCAGCCTTTTTATTAAAATAAAGGAAAAAGAGCACATTGTGTAAGACTTGAGAAAGAACAAATATATATTTATATATTTAACCCATCCTTGAGGTTACTGTAAGATTGTTGTGGAGGCAGCTGAGAAAAGATGGTCATACAAAAAGAAAAACTTATAAGAAGGGAAGCCCATAGTTTATCCTTGGATACAGATAATATTTGGATTAGATCTAATTGCTCTAAATTATAAAGTTAATTATTTTTCTTCCATAAAGCAAAGCATAGACATATCATCTTCTCTTTTACTAGTACTGTAGCCAAACTTAAAAACATACACTTTCTTGGATGGTAAGATCAGATGAACTGGAATGACTACCTTAAATTGCATATTATTGCCTCACCATTAGTGGTAGACCAGAATGCTCTTCAGTTGTCATTGCTGTAATAACTAGCACATTTGTTCCAGGATTTCTCAGCATATTTAGAAGAGAATTTTAATTGTTGTTAACTTTCATGCCCTTCTTGTGGTTTTGGTAAATGCATCCATGGGTTTTATTATAGATGTGTGGGTGTGTATAGTATATGTACACATTCTCTCTCTCTCTCTCTCTCTCTCTCTCTCTCTCTCTCTCTCTCTCTCTCTCTCTCTCTCTCTCTCTCTCTCTCTCTCTCTCTCTGTCACACACACAGAGAAAGACTTAGAACACTTTTGTTGCATTCTTCAATTGAAAGTGCTCCTGGAGTTGATTATGCAAAATGAATAAAAGCAAGACAGGCCCTATCCGCAGGCTTAGAATCCAGGACAAACAAACAAGACAAAGAAAGTAAAAGATATGTGAAAGAAAGAGGAAAATGAGCAAAAACAGATACCAGTTCTTAAAGTTACATAGCAGTTCTTACAGTGACCAGTTAGAATGGAGATGGTTCAGGAGGAGTCCAGTGAAGCTAGTTTTTCAGCAGAACTGCTTTTATAGCCCTGTTTTCTATGTCTGTTGCAGCCTGATAGAATAGTGCTGCTAGATTCAGTAAGGGAAGGAATCAAATAGCTTTGGTCTCTCAGGCTGGTGGAGTGAATCCTGCTTATCATTGTTTTGTTTCCAACAGGCTTGTGGAACAGCTGTTGCTAGATATGACAGCACAAGATTCTGTGCTACTATATAGGATAGCCATTGGGCACTTTGTAAATATCAAACCCAGAAGCCAATACTCTTCAAAGGGAAGGTTTCTTTCTTCAGGGCATGCCTTGAGTGGTCTTGTCATGTTCCTTCTCTTTTTACCTCTGATGCTGCACTTTTTCTGAGGTACTTCTCACTGTGCATTCAGGAGGTCTCTTGGAGAACATTTTTTCCCTCTTCTACAGGGCTCTAAATTATTGTCCTTGACTTGTAACATACCAACATTGTAACATCTCCAGAATCTTGAGAACTTTTGAAAAAAGTCTGGAATTTTCTAGGCATATAAGGAGACTAATCCTTATTGTTTCTGCTGTGAATAGCTACCTGAATATTGAGATTTTAAACCTCATGTCTCCTTGATAACAGTTTATTACAGACCTCTCTGCTATAGGAATACTGTTTGTAATGGCAATGGTAAAATGTTTTTAGCAGTAAGCTATGACCCTTTTTGCCACTTAGTCTTTACTCTTCTCTTGTTGTAAGAGGCCTGTTATCCTTCAAAGGTCCATGCTCAGCTGTTTATATCAAAATCCATCTGTCTATTACCAATTATTTCCCTTGGAAAATCTGCAGCATCGCTAAACTATACAAAACCCCTTGTGTCTGAGCAAGCTAAGCCATTTCAGAGGTGCCTAAAGGTGTTCCAGGTTCTGCTGACTAGGAATATTCCATAAAAACTTATCTCCTGTACTCTGCCCTGATATTTCTGATTACAGGACAACATGCAGACATTTTAAACAAGTGAATCTAAATTGAAATCAGCCTCTGCTTCCCAAAATCACTGATATAAAGCAAAGCCAGTGTATGTGTTTAGCCTATGAAGCAGGAATGGGTGGTGTCTAGATCTTCAGGTCTTGATGGTCTGGACGTCTTGTCAGCCCTAGCAAATGTAGGCATTTGTGAACAATGATGAGAACTGCAGTTCAATATCATATAGAGGGCGGATTATCCAAAGATGATGTGTGTGCACATTTACACTATAAAGCAGGGGTGAAGATTGAGTAGACCTCCAGATATTGCTAGAGTGCCAGTCCTACCAGTCCTAGCTGGCAGAGATAAGGGTGGGGGATGATAACAGCTACAGACCAGTGACTTTTGAAGACACACACATTCTCCCTCTTCTTTTATAAGACCATGTCTTCAAGGAATTTGCTAACATTCCTGCTTTCTCTTATCGTAATAAAGCAGCTACTGTGTGGCATGGGAGCATCCTGTGCTAAACACACTCCTCTTGGCAAGCGTACAGTGGTGCCTCGACTTACGACCATAATCCGCGCCAGAAGATGGTCATAAGTCGAATCAACATTTCCCATTGAAATGCATTGAAACCCATTTAATCCGTTCCGGCTGTTTTTTGGTTGTATGTAGAGGCGCCGGTTGCAAGCATTCGTTCCCATAGGAACTAATGCAAAAGCGGTTAATCCGTCCTCTACCACTAGCGGGAGAATTTTTCTTCTTTTAACCTAAGATGACTTAGGTTAAAAAAAGGGCAGGAAAGGAGGGAGGGAACAATGGGGAAAAGAGAAAAGAAAGGAGGTCATCACTGGGGCACACAGACCCCTCAGACAAAGGTTTGTGCTGTTAAGCACAAAAAGAGAGAAGATAGAGAGAGAGAAGACAATGGGGGGGGGGAAGAGAGTTTGGAGTCTAAAACACCTTTTAAACCAAACACTTTTTAAACAAAACACATTTTAAACCAAACCAAGCACCTTTTAAACAAAACACATTTTAAACCAAACCAAGCACCACAGTACACAAGCCCTAGGAGCCACAGAATCTAGCAACCATTATTCCAGCAAACAGACCCCCTCAGCACAAAAAGAGAGAGAGAGAGAGAAGACAATGTGTGTGGGGGGGGACTTGAGTCTAAACTCCATTTTACAGCATGCCAGCCACCTCAGCAGCCCCTCACAGAAAATGTCCTGATTTTAAAACAAAAAGACTTTGGAGTCACATTTTAAACCCACACATTTTAAAACAAAAGACAGGTCACAGTACTCAAACCCTAGGAGCAACAGAATGCAAAAATAAATAAATAAATTTTACATTTTAAAATTACAGTCTAATTTTCACATTTAATTTTAATTTAATATTACAGTCTACTTTTCACATTTTAAATCCACACTGCAAGACCCATCAGAGCACAGAAACATAACCCACCCCCACCTAGCCCAAACCCAAGCTGCAAAAACCCTGTACAGTAAATAGAGTGTACTCACCCAGAACAGGCAGTCTCTCTGTTTTAAAAAAGAAAGTAAAAAATCCAAAAAGCAAAAATTAAAAAAATAGCCAAAAAATACAGTATGTACAGTACAGTACCAGGCAGTACCAGGAAGTCCGAAGTCTCTCTCTGTATCCACACTGTCTAACCACTGGGGCGAACGAGGTACAGACAAGCAGCCTCTTCGCTGACCAACGGTTAACTGAAAGCAGCTCAAATTTCCTGCTTTCCCCGCCTTCCCCGCATTTTTCCCCCCCGGTCGTAAGTCGAAGCTCCGGTCGTAAGTCGAAGCAAAATTTTGCGACCGGAGCTGTTCGTAAGTCGAAATGGTCGTAAGTAGGGGCGTTTGTAAGTCGAGGCACCACTGTACTATGCTTCTTTCCACTGTAGCTCAGTTGTTTTAGGAGACTACATATGTAATCAGCATGGTATGGTCTTCAGGGTGAGTCTGGATTCTTGGGCACATATACCTTAAATAAAAATATGCATATACAGCAAAAATACATGGAAATTTAGAGTTTTGCTACTTGTTACCAGCATTTCATAACCAGTAGGAATAAAAATTCTGATACTGATTGAAGTTATTCATAGATCTTCCCCTGTCCCTACTTTTTCTCAACATCTTCAAAACCTCTGGAAGCCCTATTAAAATTACAGGATTATTTTCAATAGTTTCTTTGTATGCTGCTGATTCATTCAGAGTGGCAACCACAGCTATTGTCTCTCTTCAATGTAGAAAAGGTGAAGTCCTTCCTTCTGTCTCTGAAAGTGCACACTTTGGCAAGGAGCAAAGTGGGTTTTAACTAAGTTATATGATTTCCTTCTCCAAAAGGTGCACCCTTGCTTCTATATTCCTAATATATATTTTTCACATTCTGCTTACCCAGTGCACAATTTTACACGCTGGAAGTGTTTTGAATATAGGATTATTACAAGTAGACTCAGTGAGGGTAAGGAGATTGTGAAAAATATATAGTAAAGTTATAGCAAGCAAGAACGCACTTTATTTGGGTGAAAGTCATGTGATTACATCAAGGCATTCAGATCAGTGCTTTAAATTGTGATTTCAAATCATGCCTGAAATCAATTTGGTTTAAATCAAGTTCACTCTTTTCATAATTCTGACCGCCTGTTTTATCAGTCATAACTGTCAAGTAAGTCTATCCATCTGTCTTGTAAAATGTCCGTAATTTCATTTTAAGAATGTTCTTTTTAGTGAGGTCCATTTGGATTCCATGTAATCTAGGCATCATACTTGGTCACATGTGCCTACCTTCAATAGTTGAGCTGCATCGTGTAGCAGCCTTCAAACTGTTCTCTAATGTGGTGATGCAGAAATGTTGGCTCTAAAAAGGTTTTGAACTGCCACTACTACAAGTTCTTGGAAACCTGGTGGTTTGCCATCCCCACTGTACTATCAGAATGTAAATAGCTTTGTCACGTAGAGTCAGACCAATGAATTTTCTTGCCCAGTACTTTTTGCTGTATTTGACCTTGATGGGAGGCTTCTTCTCAAGTCTGTCTGCTTGTGGTCCTCTACAGTCCAGGAGCCAAACTCTGTTCATTTTGGGAGAAATTCTTGTAAGTTACATTTCTGTAATGGGCAGGGCCAAGAACAGTGGGACAAAATGGCATCATACCTCAGTTTGAATATTTTATTACCAGTAACTAAACCCTATGAGAAATGTTTGAATGTGTAGAAGTTGGGGAGGGGGAAACCACATAGAGAACCTGGATGGTGAAAATGCAATGAGGAAGGTGGAATGAGAAAGAGGACATAGCCCACTGATGAACCCTAGTAGGTCAGATTGGGAGTTCCCATTCTTTTGCTAACTGGAGTTGTTTGAACTTGAGATCTTTTACAGTATATGCAAAACAACATCCCTGCCATGTCTTTAAAGGCAGCTAAAGAAATGTCATCTATTTAAGTCAGGAATTTAAAAATAGCTTCAGAAAACAAGGATAGTCTTCAGAAGTATGACATTAAGCAGCAGTTGTCAATTTTAGTATATCAGGATAGCCAGGAGATCTATGATCAAATTCAGGTGGCTATTGGGCTGTTTACATAAAGTAAGAGAATGCAGAACAAGCCTGGCAGCCTTCAGGCTGAGCACTTGTAAACAGTAGATGTTCATAATTTTGAAAGATGGGTTGGAGGATTGGGGGGAACATGAATATCATCACTACTCGGATTTCTTGAAATATATTGTCAGAATAAACAGTGTCTTAGAACAATTTACATGCTTGGAAAAAGTAAATTCTGACTGAAATCCTATTGCTTATCACTCAAGCTTCCGTCTAAGACAGGGGCCCCCAACTCCCGGTCCACGGCCCGGTGCCGGTCCGTGGGCTTCCCAGTACTGGGCCGTGGAGACGGATCTCCGCCCCCCGCACGCACGCACAGTGGGCGTGTTGCGCTCGCAGGGGGCATGTCACGCTTGCGATGGGGGGAGTGTTGCGCTCACGCGCATGCGCAGGGGGTGTATTGCATATGCGTGCACATGCAACACGCCCATCCCTGCGCGCGGCACGCCCACCCGCGAGCGTGGGGATTCCCCCCCTGCACATGGAGTCCCCCCCAACCGGTCCGCGGTTCCAAAATGTTTGGGGACCGCTGGTCTAAGACATGCGACTTAGCACATGCATGCCTCCACCCAGCTTTCGTCCTCCTCTGCATAGCCCTTTGGTTCTGGTTGTGACGGAATCCTGCGTGCGGGGGGTGGTGGTGGAGTTGCACGCACATGCAGGGGAGAAGTCGCATGAGGGAGAGGTGGAGCCCCACCCAGCGGGGCTGAAAATTAGAGGGTATGTTCGTTGCACTAGAATAGGACCATCAAATCAGTGGGGGTTGAGTGAATCAACTCTTCCATAAGTTCCATTGATTGAAATGGGCCTTCTCTAGTTATGACTTTATTGTAGTAAGTCACAACTAGAGGAAGCCCATTTGAATCAATGAAATTTGTAAAATCTAATCCTCAAATCCCAAGATCTGTTGTGGCAGCATAGAGTTGACTCATCCAAACCCCACTAATTCTACATATTTCCCAGGTGTGTTGAACTCTAGTGCAATTTACTGCACTAAGTAACAGGATTTCAGCCCCTGTGTTAGAAGTATTCAACATTAAAAATTCTAACACACTGGTTGTTTTTCCAAGTGATCTAAAAGCACTTGTGGTTATGCATTGTAATGTTTTAGTAAACAGAAGAAATATATTTTTAAAAGTAATATATATAACAGCCAATATAGAGATACTTCTCAAAAATATGGAATGCAAGCGCTGATTTTTACGTTTTGACACAACGGGAATGTTAGTAAATAAATCATTTTTGCTTTGTAAAGCAATGGAGAAGTTAGATACTTGGTGCTATTTTAGGAAAAGTGTACAAAGAACCCAGTATTTATGTTTGAAAAGTAATTAATTCATAATCATAAAGACACTTTATTGGGTTAGTGGATCTTTTATCCAAGTGTACTCAGGATCAGAGTCTTTGCTGACGTCTTAAACTTCAGTATTTTTAGTATAGTTGGCATCTTGTTATTTTGATACTCAATTAAGTATGCCTTCGATACAGCCTTTCCTAAGTGCTTACATGCTGCCACAACAGATCTTGGGATTTGAGGATTAGATTTTACAAGCTACTGTGTTTGGTATTTAACCTCACTGAAAGTGGTTCAGAAAAGAACAGTGGAAATAGAGAAATAGGTACATGTGATCTGACACACACCTAATGCAAATAGGCACATTTGATTTGAATGTCTAAACTTGTATCCTAAGAATGCTTCATACAAATGTCATTCTGTCTGGAAAGGTGCATATCTGTCTCTTTTTACAGCTTTGTTATGACAAGCCATTTTCCTAAATTGAAGATTTCCTACCTTTAAATTTTCCCATTCAGTCAAGATTTTTATTGTTTTCCCTTGTCTCAGTTTTAATATTATGCCAGCATTCCCCTACATATTTTTCAGGAGTGTTGAACTATAACTTCAATAATCCCTAGTAATCCTGGCCATTGACCTGCTGGTGCTGAAAATAAGAGTTACAGTCCAGCATGTCTGAAGAGGTCTATATTTTGGATGGCTGATTCATGCAGTATAATGGAAAAGAAAACTGAAATTATTCACTCCTTACCTGGGCCTTTTGAAGAATCAAAATTAAGCCTAAGTACTCCCTAAGTGATTCATTTTGTTGTTGTTTAGTCGTTAAGTCATGTCCGACTCTTCGTGACCCCATGGACCAGAGCACGCCAGGCCCTCCTGTCTTCCACTGCCTCTCAGAGTTGGGTCAAATTCATGTTGGTAGCTTCGATGACACTGTCCAACCATCTCGTCCTCTGTCGTCCCCTTCTCCTCTTGCCTTCACACTTTCCCAACATCAGGGTCTTTTCCAGGGAGTCTTCTCTTCTCATGAGTGATTCATTTAGAGACAAGTTAATGCTTTTGGCTATATATCTTTATGATTACAGAGATCTGCCTTTACCGTTATGGAGATCTGCCTAGTGATACATTTAATGTGAACCTAGTGATTGCTATGGGAAACTAAACATTGTAATTCTAAAATGATGGGACACCTAGACCTTTTATTTTGTGGTACTTCTTTTTTCACTTTCCAGTTCAGCAACACAATTGTTTTAGAAGCAATTGGAAATACCTTTGATCAGTCCCAAGATCAATACAGCTTCCTTCCTTCCTTCCTTCCTTCCTTCCTTCCTTCCTTCCTTCCTTCCTTCCTTCCTTCCTTCCTTCCTTCCTTCCTTCCTTCCTTCCTTCCTTCCTTCCTTCCTTCCTTCCTTCCTTCCTTCCTTCCTTCCTTCCTTCCTAGTATAGAAGCAGCAATGTTTTGGACACTAGGAGCCTGGTATGATTGAACCAATTTCAGTCTTAGGGGAAATTTCATCCTTTAATCCTTTTAAGTCTAAGTCATTTAGGCGATAATATCCATCCAGAAATAATGAATTGAAGCTGATCTTTGACCTGCATCAAGGAATGGTTTCCTTTTGAGCACCGTATGCTTGAGCCTTTCTCTTTGGGTGGTCATAAAACTAAATCAGAACATTTACAATTGTTGCAGCAAAAGTTCGCTTCCACGGTACAGTAGCTGCATTTAGTGGTGCTTAAATGTCTTTGTAGTTTTAGTTAGAAATGCTATTAGGTCCTTTCCCCATGAAATTCCCATCAGAGGCAGTTGCCCTCCAGTTATGACTAGTAATTCTTGTATATGCATGTATATTACTGTGAGGCTTTATTATTTTTAAAGAGGTTTTTTTTAACCTCACCTGTGGTTTTTTCCAGTATATCTGGTCTTTCCTGCCAGCCTTTCTTAGTCTGGAATCTCTTCTGCAGGGCGGGTCCTTATCTGCACAAATACTTCTCAGCCTGGAGCTGCTATGTGTTAAATACACATTATTTAAACAGTCAGTTTATTTTAAAAATCTCTTTGGGATGCAATGTGTAAAAACATGAAAGGGTAGCTTATTGTAACCGGATTAAATAAGATTTGAGGACACACACACACACCCCCCCCGCAGTATAACACAAAGTCTAAACTAGGTTACAGAAATTGTGTCCTGATGGTATGAGTCTGAGATGTGGGTGCGGTGATGGGCCTGTACAAAAATTAGAATCATGCTGTGTTTGATCCTATTCCCTCCCCTCCTTCCTCTACTCTGTGGCCTTTCATGTGTAACCGCATGCAGTGTGTTAACATGCAAACCAGCGCCATTAGACACCAGCAGTTCTATTTGCCATATTTCTGTGGGCCTTTGGCATTTATGCTATGTGCTGCCTTGGAATAGCTGTGTGAGTTGTGGTGTGGCAGTTTGGACAGCTGAGAATTGTCCCTGTAACTCTTTAGTGCCTGCATCTTTTGCTGTCATCTCAGTTTCAGTCTGTGCTGCTGAGCTGGTCTTAAAAGAATTATAGACCACTCATCTCAGTTCTTCTGCTCTATGTTCATATCCGTGTCCGTGTGCATACGCCCCTGTGGCAACTGTAGATTTTAGTAGTGGTACATATAATGTTTGCTGTTTATTGTTTGGATCATAGCATGTTCTTGATGGTTTTATAAATTCATTCATGGAAAATGGAGCACTGGCACCAATTGCACATGTGGAAGGAAATCTCACAATTTCAGTCTTTGTTTTTCCTTTGAAAAACACACATTTAAGTGAAACCTTGGCATGTCATTCCAGCTGGACTGTACAGCAAAGGAATACCTCCCATTTGGTGGCAATGTTTTTCAAAAATGTGAAAGTAGGCCTGGCTGAAAATGAGACATCTTTCCAAAACCAGACTTTTGGCCTCTATAAAAAGGTTGCCATGAGGCAACTCACTCCCAAGATCAGTTTGCATACTTCACCACCAGCTTTTAGGCATAAAGTTGTTCAAGCTTAAACTGATGAAACATAAGATCTTTATCGTAAAAGCTTTTACTTATTTTTTACATTTAAAAAAAATCAAAATAGTATTAAAGCAAATGCTGGTATTGTAAGCTAGCTTCCTTGAGGACTTTTCATAGTGAAAAGTCAGGAAAGGTATTCTGCAAATATACCATAGTATATACCATATACTAGTTGGTTTTGCCAGGTAAGCATGCCTTAGCAAATTTTCCATGATGACATATTGCAGCAAGGGACACTGGTCCTGAATAAACACCAGTACCTGTTTTCCTAGAATGCACTGTAAGTTTGGCACAGAAGGAGTAGTTGAGAACATTTTCTGGTAGTTTTATTCCTGGACAAAACATCATATGTTTGCTAGAAGATATGATAGTGCCTTGTGAAGCGAATGTACTGTTCCCATTCTAATCCACACAGATTTGGGGAAAAGCAAACATAACCATAGTATGAGAGTGTGATATAGTGGATAGAATGTCAGACTAAGACGCAGGAGACCTGGGTCAAAATCTTTGTCTGGCCAAGGAAACGTACTGAGGAGTGGCAGTGGTTAAACCACTCTTTGAGCATCTCAAATACCTCAAAAATCCTATCACCATGAATCAGAAATGACTTGATGGCACATAACAATCCATAGCAGTGGGGCAGCAGGGTTCAGAGGTAAATCTGATTGCTTTCAGTAGCACTTCATGCCAGATATATGTATAGGCTCATAACCTTATTCAGATTACCTTCTGCTAGATGTCATAATCTTTCTGAGCTGGGAGAAGGGAACCAAAATGGCAGATTCCCTCTTTAACTCACTCTTCTCCTCTCTCAGACTCTCTCAGCCCCCCCCCCCCCTTTGTGGAACTAGAGATAGGTGACATGCGTGCAAATGTATGTCTGTGTATACTGATAGCATATAGAATCTGTTGTCAAATATTTCCAGCTCTAATTTAAGCATATAGATGCCTTGGTTTCAGAAATATTAACAAGTGAGTGTGTGGAATACCTCTAGCTTATCCTCCCGGTATGATTGCTGTTACTATCAAAGATGTAGGACGGAGGAGAATGTGGCATTCTAGATACTGTTGGACTGCTGCTTCCATCAGGCCTAGCTGGCATACCCAGTGGAGAGCGATGGAGTCCCCCACCATGAAGGGCTATATATTTGTAATATTTGACATATTATGCTACCTTTATATTGAATCATGATTGGAGAAGGGGGTATTCGTATTCGTAGACAAATATGAATATCCCCCCACAGGTGGAAATAACGAGGGTCCGGCCCCATGAGGCCAGACCGTCCACTCACTGTTTGCCCGCTGCTGCAGGCGCAGCGGCGCCTTCCTATCGCGCTGTGCTCCGCAGTGGATTAGCCACTCTGCAACCTGGCAGAGAGGCTTGTCATCCCGCCTTCAGCCATGAGTGGCTAATCCATTGCAGAGCACGGCGCGATAGGAAGGTGCCACTGTGCCCGCAGCAGCGGCTGAACAGTGAGTGGACGGTCCGGCTCCATGGGGCCGGACCCTCGTTATTTCCACCTGCGGGGGGATATTCGTCTACGAATACCCCCATCTCTAATCATGATATTTGTTCATATAGCTTGGCACTGGTTATTTTGACTGACAACAGCTCCCTTATCTGTTAATGTTGACATCTTGGTCTGCTTTTGATTTGGTAAAAAGCCAGGATTCTGAAGAACCCAGGAAATCTGAGTTGTCTGTCCTCAAACAAAGCACAGCCATGAACTATGTGTTATGATTCCAGTTTGTTTTGGTATATAGTCAGAATCCCTGGTTCAGATTTCATTATATACTGCAGACAGAGGATCTATGGTTTGTTCAGCCACTTTAGGAAGAGCCATATTTCTTCAGTTCCATTAAGTCAGATGTCTCCTGAACCCTGGTTTATTGTCATGCTTGAACCAGGCCTCATTTATCTTTATGCAAAAAATATTGTTGTGTTATTATTGACAGGTTACATTTGTAGACATCTGGTATCATGACCAGTGTTAACTCTGTTATAACCCTGTCTTAGATTAGATCATCAACTACAGCTTAAGTCCCTAAAGGCATATGAGGTAAGACATTCCAAATGATTTTGGCTCCAAGTGCCCTGTGCTCTGTCCTAAAAATTCAAGCCAAGAATGAGCCAGTGAGTATTGTGTGGGTTCTTGGAAATCAATCAATCCGTCATCATCATCATCCCTCCTCTTTGTTTTGTTCCCAATGGAGAACTATTAAAATTGTTCTATTGTTGTTTCTTGGTTTGTGAAATTTGAATAAAAGTCTGCCATCCACATTCTTGGTTTAGGAGATGTTCCCCTTTCTCAGTTACAGTGTGTGATTTTTCTTTTAATGTGATGCTTACTTTGCAAAGGGGAAAAATATTTTTGACAGCACAATGGGAGTATGGAATTGTTCCATACTATCCAGAAGGAAAGGTTGCTGCCCTGTAAACATCAGATGAGTTAAATCTCTTTTATAAACAAAAACATTCTGTCATCTATTAACATGTGGGGTGTTAATGAATTTGCCAAACAATATTTCAAGATAATAAGAACAAAACATTGCTATGCTGACTCAACAGACTACGCAGTTCAGCATTCTCTCTCCCCATTACCTTCTCCTGAAAAGTTCAGTAGTGTGTCTAGTACATGTGATTCATCATTTTCCCATCTACATCTGATGATCAGAAACTTTCCATCTCTTGACTGGTGCCAGACTGTAAATACTCCTTATGCCAGGTACTCCTGAGAACTTTCAAAGTAATGCAAGATGAAACAAGAGGCTTAGCTGGGCCAGAGCACTGTTTGCACACTGGCCAGCCATGTGCATTTGGAAACTCACAAGCAGGACTTAAGCCAATAGGACCCTACCACTTATGCTTCCCAAGAAATGGCATTAGGAGGCATATCACCTCTGGTACTGGAGGAAATGCATAGTCATCACGATGTGTAGCCACTGAAAATCACACCGTGCAAGAAACCATAGTGTGGGCATCCATCATTTATCCATCTGCATTGGAAGATCAGAAATATACCAACTTTAAACACACAGCTTGTGTTTATTCGTTTTTTAAACCACCCATTACACATTCCAGGATAGTGTACAACTGCAATAAAAGAGATTTAAAAGAGAATAATGGAATCATAGAATAAAAGCGTAATGGGGTTGAAAGATTCCTATAAAACCATCAGGTCCAACACCCTGCTCAATACAGGAATCCAAGTTAAAGTGTATCTGACATACGACTGTCTGACTTTATCTTGAATGCCTCCAGTATTGGAGAGTCACAACCTCCCAGGGTAATTGGTTCAATTGTTGTAGTATTCTAACAGTTAAGATGTTCTTTCTGATCTTCAGCCAAAATCTGACTTCCTATAACTTGAGCCCATTGTTACATGTCCTGGGCTCTGGGATGGTCAAGAAAAGATCCAGCCCGTCTTTTGTATGGCAGCATTTCAAATATCTGACAAGTGCTATCATTTCTCCCCTTAGTCTTTTTTTCTCAAGGCTAAACATGCCCAGTTCTTTCAGTCTTTCCTTATGGGGCATCCTAGTATTTCATCATAAGACAGTGCTCCCAAAAGCAGATACAGTAAATCAGAAAGAATTAGCTGCTTAAAATGCCTTGGAAAATAAAAAGTGGTTTGAGGATGAGTTTGGTATCACTTCCATCAATGACAGAAGAGAGCAGTTGATTATCCAATCTTTTCTGCAGCTATTAGCTCGCCTTTCCTTCCGAGAAGTGGGGGCGCCCCCGTGGATCCCTATGGTAGTATGTTTTATACTGTCATTCCTGTTTCATCAGATGAATGGTAATGGCTTGTTCCCCATTTGCTTCAAGGCTGAACTGAAAATTTAAATGGAAACTTCCTGGATGTAAGTTCAGCTTTTTCTCATACTCTTATTCAATACATCAGCACCTCAGCTTTAGCAGCTAGGGTAACCTAGCCCTGTATATTAACTGATTTAAACAGTTATTTCTGCCGATCCTTGTAATAAATGTATATACGTAGAAAGGAATACCAGAATTTAATTTTGATAGGCATGGACCCCATTGCAACTGAGGGATGTTTGTGGAAGGAAAAGAAATCCTAATCCAGTTTTAGTTACTTTCTTTAAATATCCTAAAATTAACCTATGCTAAAATCCAAGCAAGCTCTAATGACTTGAGAGCAGCCTATGAGTTAAAGTGGAAGTTACAGTTTTTATATTTTGGGAGATTATTCTCTCCTATTTTTATGTATTTGTGTAGGAAAGTGTGTATGTTTGCTCTCTAGCTGGCTTATTGTCAAGTTTAGGGAGTGTTGCCCTTTGATCTCTTTGTTGGCTTTTGTCTGTAATAGCAGAATGCATATACAAGTCAAGAGAATAGCAGCATTTTTTCTTCTTGTACGTGCTGTTGCTTCTTTTTGGCAGTCGTAGCTACTAGTAGCTTTGAATCACCCCAGCTTCCCTCTCTTCCCATACACACAAAACCCTGAAACAATCCAGATTGCAAACTTCAGTCATTTCCTGATGTATTTTTCATAGGGCAAGAAATGCTGCCAGATCAGCTGTGTTGAAAGTGGCATTCTCCTGCTATGTTCTTTTGTTGAAATAAAATGAATCTGCTTCTTACTACATCTCTCTCTCTCGCTTGCTCGCTCTCCCTCTCCTCCCCACCCTCTGCATGTGAGAGTTTTCTGTCATCCTAATATTTCTAGGAAAGTTAGCTGCCTTTGTGGTAGGAAAACTTTACTATTGACAAGAAAATACAGTACTTATGTATTTATTGGAACTAATTGTTGTTTGCCCAGGAGAATGGAGCTGTATCTGCATCACAGTGGAATATGTAGGTAGCAGAAATTGAAAAGTGAAATAAAATATATGACTCAAATGCAAACTAGCTATTCTGTGCAAGTGGTAGAAGGCACAGGGCTTTGTATTTCAGGTGATATATTTGAGCCTGCCCCAGTGTTACGACAATCAGGAGACGCACTTCTGTCTGTTCCACCACCCTCACATGTACGTTTGGTGGGGACATGGGAGAGGACCTTCTCTGTCACTGCTCCTAGAATCTAGAAGCCCCTCCCATGGGAGACCAGACTGGCCTCGTCTTTGCTATCATTCCGCAAGGAGACACACACCTTTCCTTTCAGGCAGGCTTTCTCTTCGTGGCTGTCCGTCTGAGAGGGGTGTTTTTAAATGGATAGTTGTGCCTTGTTGCTTTTAAATGTGTTTTTAATATAAATTTTATTTACCATTTTAATGGAATATTTGTTTAACTCTTTTTAAAATATTTGTATACTTTTTCTAGCTTTTAAATATTGTCTTTTTAATTATGTAAGTTGCCTTGGGTTCTTTTAAGAAGATAGATAGATAGATAGATAGATAGATAGATAGATAGATAGATAGATAGATAGATAGATAGATAGATAGATAGATAGATAGATAGATAGATAGATAGATAGATAGATAGATAGATAGATAGATAGATTATATTGTGTGTGGTGCTGGTTCAAGACATGCAGAAGTGAAGACTAATAGCTATTTATAACTTTTGTTTAGACTACATTCCAAGAAGGTCTTGGTGATCAATGCCACTCTTCCCACCCCCCTTTTTCTGTTTCTTCTCACAACAATTCTAGAAAGTAAGTTAGGTTGACAGCTGATGGGGGAATCCAGATGAGGTCTGTTTCACAATTATAGCTACTCAGTAGTTGGAACTATGGTAAGCAGGATTGTGGAAGTTTAATCTGCAATGTACTGACCCAGTAAAGATTGAGAAAATGTGGATTGAACCTGGAAATTGGAAACCAATGTCACATTAAACAAGCAGAGAGCGCAATGTTTGGCAAACCTCTCTACAGGACTGTACTTTGGAACTCACACCCCCTGTCTCAGTTCTTTCTGTCACTGTCCCAAAGTCTTTTATTCAGCTTTGTAACTTAAGAAGCATGTGTCTCTCATGTGTTTGTCTAGCACTATAAGCCTATTCTTGCTCTAGTTCATCTACGGGCACAGCAGTTTCTTCTTCTTCTGCCAACTACCCTGTTCCCCGAAAATAAGACCTAACCTGAAACTAAGCCCTAGTATGATTTTTCAGGATGCTCATAATATAAGCTGTACCCCAAAAATAAGCCCCAGTTAAGTGAAATCCCGCCCTCCACCATTGTGCAGCAACCAGAAGAAGATGACACGACTGTATTTGAATAAATGTAGATTGTTGTACATGAAAAAAATAAAACATTCCCTGAAAATAAGCCCTAATGCATTTTTGGAGCAAAAATTAATATAAGACCCTGTCTTATTTTCGGGGAAACACGGTATATGTTGGAACCAACATATACTTTAAACTCACCCATGCTCTGCCTGAAAATATAACATTTGTGGTCTTCAACAAGATGGGTCCACTGATGTTCACATTCTAGATATGCATGTGTTGAAGGCAAGTTCAGATTTACCATGTGGAACTGCTTAAGTTAAAGACGTTATTGATGAGCTGAATATCTCATTCCAAATCAGGAACACTATAATTAATATTGTATTTGTAATGGCTGAATTCATAGTTGCCAGATACTCACTTGGAGTCACTGGAGTGTTACTTTTGTCTTGAGTTGTGTTGAGCAAAACAAGGGTGTTTTCTCTTGAGCCAGAAACATAAATGTTTGGTCTCCGGAGGCAAGCCAACAAATGAATTTCAAGCTTCTAGTTGTCAAGAGGAGATGATGTGTTTTGTCAATTGTTATCATGATCTTTAGCATTAATCTGTCTACTTGGTCATCTCTAGCTTCATGTTTTGATGATGACCAGCATCCTCTCCTCTCCTCTTCTTGTTGTTGTTTTCATGTGCCGTCAAGTCAGAACTTGCGACTCCAATAGAGTTTTCAGGGTAAGTGAGGTATTTAAAGAGTGGTTTTACCAGTTCCAACCCCTACCCTGGTAAGTTTCCAAAGCAGAGCTGGGGAATTGAACCCAGGTCTCCTGAGTCCTAGTCCATTACTCTTTACAGTATACCACACCGAGTACGGCTCTCCTTCTCCTACCTCAAAGGAAAAAAATTAATCTTTCTTTAGAGAAAGGGAGAAAGTAATAGCCCTCCTTTGTTTAATTTCCGATGAGCTCTAAAATTGAATTCTGTAGCTATTGGATACATTTCTGCCATAGCCCGGCTTTGCAAAATATTTTTATTATTGCCGCTTCCAAGTATTACACAATACTGTGGGGGAGAAAAGAGCACATATAAACAAATATAAAAGGAAACAAAATAATCCAGCCAAGTTAACAAATCAGAGGCATAGTCTAATGGGAAAGTCTCTGGTGAAAACCCCTTCTAAATTAACAGGAGCTGCACAAGATCTCTGTTATTTATTCATTCCTTTTCATTCTTTTTCTGTCCCGCATTTCTCCCAGTGCAAAACAGCTTACAAAATTATTTTTAAAAAGCAAATACTACTAAAACCAGAATAAGTTATAATATTAAAATGTGATTAAACATATAATATTGATAAAACACCAGTAGCTTAAAACAATTTAAGACATTTAAACATGCACCAGAAAGGGTAAAAAGAGTGGAACAATTATGGCTGTTTTGGCTTTCCTAAAATCCAGTGTGCATGTGCAGCTACGCTCCTCTTTTGTTTCCTTTGAAATAAAGAACTCAAGCAGAACATGGTCACTTTCCACCAGAGTTCCCCACTTCATCTACCAAGTCATCTCTGTTGGGTAGAATCAAGTCAAAGATAGCCAATCCTCTAGTTTCTTCCTCCAAGTTTTGTAAGAGAAAGTAAATGAAAGCTAGATTATAGAACTAAAGGTGCCTTGTAAAAATATGGGTGAATTATTGATAAAATCATTGACCATGTTCTATGTTTTAGCTTGCTTAGGAAATCAGTTTCAGAAGGTTGGCAGTTCATTCACCTGAAAATAATAATTTGTGCAAAAAGAAAAAAATTGGTTATGTTCAAAAGCATTCTTGTCTTGCAGTGTTTTTGTCCTGTTTATATTGCATATTCCATCCTACTGACCATAGTTATAGCCAATAGGCAATAGTTTGCTGATGCTTACTTTACCTTCAGCACATTTGGTTTACAGCAGACTTACTTTTGCAGACTATTGCAGCAAACATGCTTTTCCAGACATAATTGCCTGCACACATATTTCAAAGCAGAACAGTTTTAAAAAGTAATGTAATCATTATTCCTGTTAGTTTCCGTGCTCAGTTCAAGGTCCTGGTTATTACCTATAAAGTCCTTAATGGTTTAGGACCTCAATACTTGTTAGAACAACCCTCTTACAAAATGGACACTTGTCTCATCTGCTCTTTGCAGTCCATAATGTCAAGAATAGTGACACCGAAGAAGGTTGGAAGAGTTAGCACCCGAAATTGTGCTTCCTCATTGGTGGCTCCATCTCTTTGGAATAAACTTCCAATAAAGGTTTGACAGGCTCCTTCCCTCAATGACTTTAAAAAGAAGAAGAAAGAAATGACTGAAAACAATATGTTTAAAAGCAGCTTTTACTAATGTCGACTTGGGCTTTTAAATTGTGTAAATGTTTATTTTATTTAGAGTCGGGTTTGCATGTGGAAGGGGACAAATTATTTGTTGATTTGAATTGTATGTTTGTTTTGTTTTGTTTTTTATTTGATTGAATTTACTGGTGTGAACTGCCCAGAGAGTGCTATGCAGTATGGGGTGGTATACAAGTAAATACAACGCTCTGCCTTGCCCGGTGAGACTTGAATTCTTTCAGCCTGTGATGCCAGATTTGGTGGACAAAGCACTTGATCGCTGTCGGGCCACCACCTCCTCCCTTGACCCTTGCCCGGCCTGGCTAATCAAAGCAGCCAGGCCTATAACAACCGAATGGGCCACTGCGATAATTAATGGGTCTCTCCTTGAGGGCAAGGTTCCTCCTGCCCTCAAGGAGACACTCATTAGGCCCATTAGGAAGAAACCAAATTTGGCGGCGGACGACATTGGCAACTACAGGCCCATCGCCAATGTTTCTTTCCTTAGCAAAGTGGTGGAGAGGGTGGTGGCTGATCAGCTGCAGGCTCTTTTGGATGAAACCAATGCCCTGGACCCATTTCAGTTGGGCTTCAGGCCGCGCCACGGTATGGAAACGGCACTGGTCGCACTGTTGGATGACCTGTTGAGGGAGGCTGACAGGGGCAATATGTCCTTGTTGGTCCTCCTCGACATTTCAGCGGCCTTTGATACCGTCGACCACGGTATCCTCCTGGGGAGGCTCTCGGAGTTGGGAATCGGTGGACAGGCTCTTGCCTGGCTCCGATCCTTCTTGGAGGACCGACCACAGCGAGTCCAGCTTGGAGAGAGTGTTTCGGCCCCATGGAGCCTCAATTGTGGGGTTCCGCAGGGTTCGATCATCTCTCCAATGCTGTTTAACATCTATATGAGGCCGCTGGGAGGAGTCATCAGGGGGTGTGGGGCTTCGTGCCATCAGTACACTGATGACACCCAGCTCTACATCTCTTTTTCACCTTCCTCAGTGGATGCCGTCCCATCCCTTGAGCGCTGCCTGGAGGCTGTACTGCGGTGGATGCAGGAGAATGGGTTGAGGCTGAACCCGGACAAGACGGAGGTCCTGAGGGTGGGTGGCCCCTCCATCTGCGGTTTGGGAAACTCCCTCTCTTTTGGGGGGGGTGACTCTCACCGCAAAGAGTGAGGTTCGCAGCTTGGGAGTACATCTGGACCTGGCGCTCACCATGGAGACCCAGGTGGCGTCAGTGGTCCGCTCCGCCTATTTTCATCTGCAGCGGATTGCCCAGCTGCGTCCCTATCTTGATGTTGGGCGCTCACCACTCTGGTCCATGCGCTTGTAATCTCGAGATTAGACCACTGTAATGCGCTCTACGTGGGGCTACCTTTGGGGTTGTTGCGGAAACTTCAAATGGTGCAAAATGCGGCAGCCAGACTCCTCAGTGGGACGAGAAAATACCAGCACATCTCTCCCACACTGGCCGCCTTGCATTGGCTTCCCATTCGTTTCCGCATCCACTTCAAAGTGTTAATGATGACTTATAAAGCCCTAAACGGTTTAGGACCTCGATACATGGCGGAACGCCTTCTCCCACCTAGATCTACCCGAGTCACCCGTTTTAGCCAGGAAAGACGGCTGAGGGGCCTAACGCCGAGAGAGGCCTGGAAAGAAAGAACTAGAAACTGGGCCTTTTCGGCAGTGGCCCCTCGATTATGGAACACCTTGCCGCCGGAAATCACCCTGGCACCCTCGCTGGGTGTTTTTGAGAGTCATCTAAAGACTTGGCTCTTTAGGCAGGCCTTCCCTCCAGTCAACACTTGATTTTTTTTTTCCACTTTCCTTTTCTTCCATCTTGAATTTTTAAATTTGTTGATTTAAGTATGTGATTGTTTTTATGATATATTCGTTAGTTATAATGAAGATTTTATATTGTTACATTTTATGATGTTTTATAACTGATTGTAAGCCGCCCCGAGTAGACTTTGTCTAGAGGGGCAGGGTAAAAGTCAAATAATAAAATAAATAAATAAATAAATAAATAAATAAATAAATAAATAAATATCCATACAGTCATCAGTGAAAATAATTATCTTGGTCTGTTTCTCATAGCTATTTTGAAAGAGATCCTCCCTCCTTATTGATTTTTATATTACCTCCTTATGGTTGATGAATAGGTCCAAAAGCAAAGACTGTTCCTTCAGCGCTGCAGAAATCCCCTTAATCCTGGAATTATTCCAAGGCAGCTATAAGGTCTTTTATTTGCCCAGGATCTCAGTCATTACCGGTTGCTTGTCATGGCTTTGCTGTCTACAGGGGCTATTCCCTTAGCCTTAGGAGTGTTTGATTCTTTCTTTTTATCTCTTCCAGTAATTGGTCCCCATTCCTTTCATTGCTACCTACAGGGTTGTATGTTTTCTTCATGTTTGCTGTGCAAGCATGTAAGAGTCTGTTGGGTACAAAAATGGTGCTCTGTAAACCCTTGTTTCATTTGAGAAAAATGAGTTTCTTGCCTTTGTCGTGGAGCCAAAGGCCTTATAAACCTACCTGTCCAGACAAACCTGTACAGGTGAGGTGACATTTCATACCTTGTGATTTTCTTTTTCTCCTCCTTTCCCGGGAACCTTAATTTCAATAGTAGCACTCTCATCTCTTGCCAAAAATGTCGTATTTCTTTGAAAACCTTCATCTTGAAAGAAATGAAAAATTCTAGAGCTTGGGGGAAAATATCTTTTTGAATTATTGTAGTCAGAAGGTAGGTTTTCCATCTCTGCAAAATACATGTATATCTAGTTGTTTACAGAGTAATCCAAACATAGAATCGGGGCTTACTTGGTATAAAATTGGGATGGAAAACTACCTTGAATGAGCCCTACTGTATATTGTTCCTTTGTCCACCCAAGGAATTTATCTTGGACTGTTGGATTTGGACAATTTGCTGCCTCACTAAGGGCTGTATTCTGAATTAGAATGTCATAGGGTGAAATGTTTTGGGAACTGGCAATAGAAAGTGTAGTGCATATACACTCTGTAAACACTATAATCACTTGTCCCCTGTATATCTTTAGACAAAATCTACAATTTATCATAGTTTGCACCTCTGGTCCATGGTGAAGTGAACTCTCCCCCTACATGGGGGCCATATTTCGATGCAGCACATGCAGTGCTTGTTTATTTAACTGGTGACAATCAGGAGAGGATTTAAGATGTATCCCACTCCCTCTGCTTTCAGCAGATTTCAGGCCTTACTTTTGTAAAGAACAATTTGGAAAGATGTGAAGGTTTGGAAGTTTTAGAATGTTGGCAGCATGTCACCAGGACATAAAGTGGACAGTCTTGGACTTCAGCACACTGAATAATATCATGGTGGTTGGATGGCCTTTAACTTCATGGGCAGGGGGGGTTTGTTTTGTTTTTGGCCAATCCAGTTCTTCTAAAAATTCAAAATGTTTCAGAAACTTTAATTTTTGGAACACCAAGTAAGTTATGATTTTTTTTTAACAGCCTGATCACATGCATGTCTGTTTAGAAATAAGATGTGTAATTAAACAGGGCTTGCTAAAATGTAAGTAGGTACAGGATTGCACCCTGTTCTTCGTAATATTTTTTTCTTGTGCACGCAGAGACTTTGGTCAACGCCTATATATATTCTTGTTTAAGTGGGCCTATTCTAGTTGCAACTCACTACAGCCAAAAGTTATGCCATGTAAAGCCAATCCCCACCGCAAAAAAGAAAAAGAAAAAACACTGCTGGCAGATTTCCAAACTTCCCCTCTCCCCAATATCTTAAGGCTATCTTGCAATCTTTTTTGTTATGGGGAAGGTGAAGGAGTCTTTAATTTCCAAAAATAATTACCTGTGGAATATCATTATGTGGTGAAAGTCCACTAATGGATTTCAGCCACTGTGTTTGAAAAGCTTAGTGTAGGCTGTTGTATTACACGTCTGTTGTCTCTTGTTGCCAGAACAGCTTAAAGAGAAGCAATTGTGATGATTTTACTCACCTAGAACTTCACAGGAAAATTATTTATATGGGTAAGAGACAACCATATTGGAAACTGGCTTCTCTTTAGAAATTCTGCTGTTGGTTTATAACTTCTTTGTTGTTAGGATAAATCGTGACTAAGTGAGTGTTCCTAGAGTATCCTGTCATGAGATTATCTTCATGGCTGCTCAGATGGGAAGTGAACTTGGCTGTGTTTTGAAAAGTTCAACGTTATTTGCTTTCTGTTTCCTGATATTGAACGTACAGTTCCTGGAAAGCTGTAGTTGATAGGATTATCAGATGGTAGACCTGTAACTTCCTTACCACTAGTCATTCAGTGGTTCTCCACAGAAAAAGGTTATGGAAACAATCCTGTTGACATTTGATTCAAACTCAACATTGGAAAGAGAAATTATTGGCAAAGTCAGAGCAGTGTTGATTTCTCATTCTGAAGATCACTCTGCAACCTTGCCAGTAATTACCTGTTTAATTTTATATACTATATTATATTTTCACTCCTTTAGCTTCAAAACTGTGATGACTTATAGTGTTTTTTTAAAATGATTTTTTATTTTAGTCTTTATGTTGGGACCTCCTCTGAGACCATTTTGATGAAAGTCATTGTATACATACCAAAAAAAGAGATGGGGGGGGGGGTTTAAAGGTTTTTATAGGACATAATCCTATTGCATAAGTACATTGCACAACTTGAGGTTGCACCCACGGTAGTTACAATAGCTCCAAGGCAGATTTGGTGTCCACAAACACTTCTGCTGGCATGTTGCACAAGTGTTCACACCAGAGACACAGAAGCGATTGTGCAATATAATACCACAATTCCTTGTTGCTAGACATACTTGGCATATTTATGATAGTATAACTTTATGTTATGCTGACATGAACAGGGTTTTGCTCATTGTTTATTAGAGTGCTTGTGCTGAGATACCTGCGAAACATGTCTTTGATTCATCTAATACATGACTCAGTTTTCATATCTCAAAAGTGCAGGGTTGGAAGATGTTGTAAGGTATCACATTTTCTTTCCTCAGATAGTGAAACTATGGGTTGGATATAATTGTGGTTTCCAGTTGCTTCCTCAAGTGGAGTGGAAAGTAGGCTATTTCTTTTTGCAACCCCCCTTTGTACCTTCAAAATTTGATGCAACAAAGGGGTAGAGATTCACCCACTCAGTTTTACCCAACATGAGAAGAGAAATCATACTGTGACTCTGCTTTCCCTGCAGGAAGGATCAGAATGTTCTTTCACCTGTCAATTGCTGGAACCTCCTCTTAAACCAGGTGAAGCGGGAGAGCAGGGATCATACCACCTTGAGTGACATCTACCTGAACAACATCATCCCTCGATTTGTTCAAGTCAGTGAAGATTCCGGGCGTCTGTTCAAAAAGGTAATGGTTATACTGCGGCTTGTATCTTTTCATGATTCTAGAGATTGCTGTAGTGGACCTGCATCTTCAGAGATGTAGTATGTGAACAGGAAAGGGAGATTTATATCTTTTCTGTGTTTGAATTAATTACTGTGTTTGAATTAATTATGTTGTATGTGGAGCTACAGCTAAAGAGAGTCTGGTAAACGAAAGTTGCTTCAAAGTACAGTTTCCAATCCATAGACTAGGGCATGTTGTTTAGAATCTGATGTCCTATATAAAATCCCATTTCCCTGTCACTTTGCTTCTGGAATCAGTTCAGAGTTCTCTGACATTTTTAAAGGTCAGATGATCCCCATCTAATGTATGTTAAGAGCATCTGCTTCAATCAGACACCTTGCTCTTTCCCATTCTGTCTCCTCAGCCCATATTAGAGGGGCAGTAGATGGGCATCTTTTCTTGTTTTGGCAGGCCGTTAGTAGAATGGCTTCTTAACAGAAAGGCCATCAAGCCCTAGATTTATCACCTTCTGCTGGGCGATGAAGACTGTTGCAGGACATTTTTGGATGTTGCAGCTGATGTGGGTCTGTTGAGTTGTTGATTGTTTTCTAGGATTCATAATGGATTTGACTGTTTCGGTTTTGTGCCTTCTGCTTTATGTTTGCTACAGTATTCTTATGAGAGATTTGCCTTTTAAAATTTTATTTTAGTATTGTTAGTGTTACTCAGGCCCTATCCTGAGAACAACTATATGTCCGGAACAAGGGGCTCAAAAGGGGAAGAAGCCCGAAAAAGGGTCAAGAAGATGGCTCCAGTGTAGGCCTAGTTCCCATAGAGGTCAGGAAACTATAACTGACTGGAAAATGAAATGCTGGGAACGTCATGTTGCTGACACCTTCTTTGATCCTGAAACAGTGGGCTATTATGGAGATGAGTACATGATGCATAAACCACTGGCAAGTTGTTACCCCCATGAGCCTGGGATGTTCCTTATGCATTGATATGGTGCCTAGGGTTATGCCCTCCCCCCCAAAAAAACAATAGAGAACTGTTTTCACAGGTTTTGGCCCCGCCATGTTATTCACCAATGAAGAAACATTTTGTGATTAGCAACTGGGGAAGAAGGTAAAGAAGTCAAATCAGAAAGCAGGAGACTTTAGAGGTGTCAATGGAACAAAAAGCCACGGCACCCTAAGAGAAGAGACTTTCACCTCTCAACCTTTTCCCCAAAACTTGGTTCTTGATCACTTCCCTTTCCAAGGGAAACATTGGAAAGAACATTCTGACTGTTCTTAAGTAGGAAAGTGAATAAATTATGAAGGAGTAGGTAAATAATATTATCTGTCCTCTAGCTTCACATCTGAAGGTGCTGCCATTATTTAAACCTAGCTCAGTGGGGTCTCTATAATGTTATTACAGGTGCAAAATCAATGTAACACAAAAATGGGTGAGCAAAAAGGAAAAAAAAAGTTGTGATGTGCAGTGCTTCTGTTCAAGATTTCAGCCACTACATCCTATCTCTTTTCCCTCTGGTTTTACACTCCTTCCTCCAGTGGTCAACCAGCATTTTGTATCCGCTGTGTTCCCCAGCTTATTCTCCTTTCTGACAACTCCCTTTTATGTATGGCTGGTGTTCTATTCATTACATAGGAACTGGCACTCATAGAATTGAGATTGCTGTTCATAGCACTGGTTCTTAACCTTGGGTTACTCAGGTGTTTTTGGACTGCAACTCCCAGAAGCCTTCACCACCAGCTGTGCTGGCTGGGGTTTCTGGGAGTTGCAGTTCAAAAACACCTGAGTAACAAAGGTTAAGAACCACTGAATAGAGGACATTCTCTGTTTAATCCCTTCCTATATTAAATCAAGAGTAGTGTAATTTTAAGCAGCTAGAGTTTTTTGCAGGCTAGACAAGAGATTCTACTCCAGAATAAAATGAGGACTATTAAACTCATGAAAACAGTAAATTATGGGTTTCAATAATACATTATAGCAATCTAAATACACAGTTTCCATTTCTGATTGGCTATCTGTATTTTCATTTTGCAATCATCTATGCAGGGAGAAGATTCTTTGAAAATAAATTCTTTTTTTGAAAGATAGAAATGTTCAACTTCACATAGGTTTCATATTCATGTTGACCGACTTAAAATGGCTGCTAGAAGGGTGTTTATGTTTCTGCAGTACAGTTCCCAGAATCCCATAGGCAACAACTGGCAATGTTGCCTGGGGAATTCTGGGAATGGTAGTGTGAAAACACAAACATACACACATCTAATTACTATATTTTGATGGGTTGGACTGCAGTCCTCAGAAGATTAAGCCATAATTAATTCTTTACTCTAATAAGTGCCACACAATTCCATTAATTTCAAAACATACATAGATGCTGGTATCCCACTAGAAATGGAAACACAGCTCTTTATCTCTGTACATCCAGTATGTTTTTGAACAGTATAGAACATTTTATAATTGTATTTTCTCCTAACTAAGTCTGCCAATGAATTCAACACTTGTTAGTCTTAGGTGACTCAGAATGTGGGTTAGGCATGCAGAGAAAACTCCCAATTTTTGGGTTGTCTTGAATCAACAAGATTTCTCACCAAGGAATTTTTGAGCCCCATAAGACTTATTACCTTCAGGTGAGAATGGGAGAAAGAGCCCAATGACTCTGATCTAGGTATGTTATGTTGTCTCTTTTTCTCTCCAAGACTTAAACGTGTGCTGTTATCAGGAGCATACTGTGCATTTCTGATTCCAGCTAACCCTAACCCTAACCCTAGTCTTCCAGCTAAACCTGGTGTCTGTCTCTTCTGCATTCCTTGTGCCCACCACCTGCTTGTGCTGGTAGGTTTTCAAGAATTACTCAGCCTCCCTCGAGCATAAGAAGTACAGTGTTGGCCTCATCTAGTTAATGGTGTTTAGATGTGATCCTATCCCCCACCACAACTATAATTTATTTATTTATTTGTAACATTTAACTTTTCTCCAGTGAATACATGGTCCTTCTCTTCCACCCTTTATCTTCATAACAACCATGTAAGGCAGGAGAAAGTATGACTGGCCCAGGGTCATCCAGTTAATTTCATGGGTGAGCCAGGACTAGTACATTCTTAACTGGAAAAAGTGTGTGTGTGTGTGGGGGGAAATGAGTCATTTCTGTGACTTTACAAATGGAAAGATCTGAAGCAACATTCCCTCCAATTTTCAGCCCCACTGGGCGGGGCTCTGCCCCTCACAGGCACAACTCCCCTCCTGTGCGCGTGACTCCATTCCTGCACTGGGTTTTGTCACATCCAAAACCAAAGGGGCTGAAAATTATCACTTTCAATTTGTGGAGGAGGGGGAAGGCTGCACGGAGGGGGGCAGAGGCAGTGCACCTTAGAGCAGTGATCCCCAACCTTTGCCCAACCGCGGACCGGTGGGGGGCGTGGCATGCTTGCGGGGGCATGGCATGCTTGCGGGGGGGTGGTGTGCTCGCAGGAGGCGCTCGCAGGGGGGGGGAAGGAGATCTGTGTCCGCAGCTGGGTCCTGCCTAGGCCGTGGACTGCTGCCAGGTCGCGGACTAGGGGTTGGGGACCTCTGCCTTAGAGGGAATCTTGGTTTGAAGGGTTGCCGCCACTGGATCAGGGTTGATATGAATAAGAAAATCTTTAGCTTAATTGTCCTTTTAAAACAATTTTTAGATAAGCTTAAAAGTAACACTGAATATTTCTAATGTCACTGATTAATTATATGTGCATTGAAGTGAATTAATTAAGAACATGTATATTCTGCTTTTCTGTTGAAAATGTCTAATGAGAAAAGAGAAAAAACATAATTGTGTCAAATATACTACAAGCAGCATTACTTAACAAGAACAGCAACAATTCATGACATCGTGGCATTCTGAACCATGGGCTGTTTAATCCTCTGAAGATTGTTTAAGGATGTGGCTGAGGTCCTTCAGGCTTATGCTCCAACTGACCTTTCAAAGATGCCCCTATTCTCTGGGATGCTTCTGATGGTATCACTCTTTGTGAAAGTGACCTTTTAAAACTTCACTAATTGCATTACAGTTGATTAAGTACTTAAAGGAGATTATTGAGTGACAGAGACCCTTCAATTTGCTTAACCCTTGTAGGGAGTAAGCAGCATAATCTATTGAGGACAACACAGGAAAAGAAGTTAGTTGGCAACTGCAGAGCACCTTTTAATAGGAGTTTATTCTCTCTCTCTCTCTCTCTCTCTCTCTCTCTCATTCTGTTTGTGTAGGGGGTGTGTGGGGAATTATTTCCAGTCAAGGAGATAAGTTAATTTCACTCTAATTTTTGAGATGCATATTTAACTCTGACTACTCTTGAGCTAGAGCTGGGGTTGGCAACTTTACATGCTCCAAATGTTGCTGGACTACATTTCCCACCATCCCAGACCATCAGCCTTAAAGGTGTAGGACTGATGAGAGTTGTAGTTAAAAGCACTGTGAAGGTTCCAGTCTGTCTAGTCTATCAGAAGGTTTCTGTGACTCCATGTTAAATGCTCTTACTAGTTTGGCTGCATTCTTACATAGTGGTCATAAATACTATGCTCAAAAATGAGTGATCTGGGCAGCAGTCCCAGGTGTGTTCACTTGGGAATAACTCCTCTTGGGGCTTAGTTATCACTAAAATATGTCAACCAAGTGTTTGGCTTTTACAGTCCCCACTCTTGAAAATCTTGATGGGAAAGTGTGGATTTTTCTGGTGGCACTGGCAGCAGTCTGTCTCAGTGTTCTCACCAATGCAGAAACCAATGTTAATACAAGTTTCTAGTTGTGTAGCTTTTCACAGGCTTTTGTGCAGGTTTATCACAGCTGCACTTGCTCTTCACAATTTAGAGCCCTCCCTAAACCAAAACATTTCTGCAAACAAGCAAGAATTTGATATCTCTTAATTTGGAGAGTGGGAGGACAGAGGAGACAGACTATAAGGACATTAATAATTATGAAAGAAACAATTTCATAAACCATCTAGAAGGATAATGGGGGCAGGGGGATGTGTGGTCAAGTTGATTCTACCATATGGTGACCCTAGTAGAGCTTCCAAAGTTAGTGAGATATGTGTGAATTGGTTTTACCAGTGCCACTTCCCATTGTGTTTCCATGCCTGAGCAGGGATTTGAAGCCAGGTCTCCTGAGTCTCAGTCTGATGCTGTTTTCACTTCACTACACTAGGAGGTATAGCAAAAATTTACAAGTAACAGATTAATTTTACTTGGGAGCAGAAATTTAAATACTATAAATTGAAAATGGTAGGTACAGATATCTCTTGATTTGCTTTCCAGCAGTGATGCAGTTTTTCTTCCCTTCACAGATTTATATAGGTTTGAGCTGTTACTTGTCAGGAAACAAACCGCATGGATTTAGTATCTAGATAACAGGTTTCCCAGGTTGGTGAAATGCCAAGGCGGGTTCTTCTGTTGACTCTCTTCATTCTTGTTATGTGTTACTAGGGCATAATTCATTGTATCAGTCCCTCTTGGGAAAACTTTCTCAGTGTGACATGTGATATGTGAAATGGAAATGGTATGTGACTTAACCCAGAGCCACTGGTGATTGTCCTCTTTGCTAGGAAGCTCCCTCAATTTCCTGCACTGCAATCAACGTGACAAGTGTGAACTAGCACCAGCTGACTGATAAAGGCCAAATATCAAAGTGCATAAGGAGCAGATTTGTTATCTAGTAAATAGCTAGCTTGTTGAACTACAGAACTATGAAAGGAGTGACACTATACATATGCTATTTAATGTGTTGCATCTTGACTGTATTCTTTGTCTGTACTGCTGTATATCTCTTAGGGTATCTTAAAGCAATCAGTTCATTTTTGTGGCACTTTTGTTAAGAGGAACATGACAGTTGATATCAGCTGTGTTACAGACAGGTTAAAAATCAAGAAGACACAAATAATTCTAATTTCACATTTTTGTACACATCTGTTTATTTCAAGTGTGGAACAAAAGCAATATTTACAACACACACACAAAGGGAAACCATGCTTCTATTGAAGTTGCAACACATTTGTCATGGAGTTGGTAGCTTCAGATAGAATCTTTTGCTTTTTTTTTCTACTGGCAAAGAAACAAACCTATGTTACCATTCAGTTGGTCCCAACTTTTGACATCAAACCTGTTTCAGAATTTGGAAAATTACATTTTGAAACTGTAGCTCCCAGGGCCCGAGGTTGGAAGGTTCTGAGAGTTGTAGTCCCGATAAGTAAGTTTTACAAGATCTGAGTTATCTGTGTCCTAAGACAGGAAATACATCCAAAAATTACATACAGAAGTATATGTTGGGAACTCATTTACCCAATTCATTCACAGTTGACCAAGCCGCTGCATGTCCATATAGCTGTGTAGAGTAAGCTGCTACCTCTGGCTCGGAATGTCTCCTGTGAATGCGTCCTCACCACCTTTGTCCTTAATCTAAAGAAATAACAGCACAGATATAGAAGCAAGGTCACCAGTAGTCAAATAGTGTGTTTACTTCTGTTAAGTGGTACCCTCTGTTGTCAACTGGTGTAAATGTAGCTTTCCATAATTTTAGTATAGGTATTAAGTATAACTTAAGAGCTTTCTGCAAAAGGGGAGAGCCTATAGAATTCAGACATGAAGGTCCAAACTGAAACAATTTTCCATCTTCCATCTTTACTTTGCCCTGCTTGCTTTCCTCTTGGAAACTGCTGGCTACCTTTTCTTGCTCCTCAGAAAACTCTACTACCATAACTAATAAAATAGTTAAATTGTGTTCAGCTGGGCAGTGTGTAAAGTCCAACTCTTAATAAATGGATTCTGAAACTGACCATGCCATGATGCTTCGGGAAAGAGTTTGCAATGGCATATACTTGTCTGTTTGGTGTATACAAAGGTATCTTAAGTGTAAGCTTGAAAGCAGTTTTGTTTTATAAAGAGCAGTCTTGCAGATTCAGCTACAGTAGTATAAGAATTCATGCTGTAAAATCTTAAACTGCGTACACCCTTCTTGCATGTGGCACAGTGACAGCCTATCTGTCTTGTATGGATATATCCCCAACTACTAGGAAACAGTTGTTTAGAGAAATCCTCTGCTTGAGAGGCTGATTGATGACTTTCAGAATAATGTTCATGGGATAATTGCTCACCCATCCTCTTATTCCATCCATGTTTTGTCCTGAGGGGCATTATAAAAATGCCTGTGGCTGTTGCTCTACTACAGGTTAGGCCTGGGTTTAAGACAATGGTTGTCCTCCTTGGACTAAATCCAATGTGGTCCTCATGAATGTCAAGGAATTCCTTCCCTCCCCCCTCCTGCAACCCTAGAATCCATGTGATAACTTGGTTTGGAGAGCTTCCCAAGAATTTGGACCAAGAGTCTAGGGTGCTTGAAAGACTGCAGTTGGAAGGAGAGCTTGCCCAGCCTCCACTTATTGCTGGGTTCTGCTGTTGCATAAACAGGTATTCAATATCCATATATCTTCCCGTGCCATCATTAGGACTGACTACTAGTTCATTAGTTTATGGGATGAAGCTCCAAGCTATACTTTTAGCCCAGTTATAGAATTAGTCAACGGGATGTTTCATGTTCATTCTTGTATGTTGAAGTTTATGTGCAAATTTAAGTGCTCACATCTTCTGAACAGTCACAAAGATTGTAAAATCCTGTGTAGGAGAACAGTGATCACTATATACATTTTCCCATGTTGTAAAAGTTGCTTCTGTTTCAGTTTGGCGCAATACTTGGAGCTGGACTTGGAGCTTGTTCGTGGTAAACTGGAAAGGGATTGTTTCATTTGAGAGATGGAACTGCTGCATTCCAGACCAGATGAGGCAAAGCCCCCTGTCATGGATAGTCTGAAGATGAGCCTGCCACTGTATTGTAGCCTTCTAGCTATGCAGGCCTGTGTGGCTGTGATAAGGTCTGCATGAGACATAGTCATAGCCTCTGGCGCTTATCGCAGAGAAGGAAAAATGCATCCTGTCACAGCTATTATTGTAAATCCTAGCATTGCCATAGATCCCATAGGAAGAATCTCCTTTTTTAAAAGCAGTTAGCAGGAAAGAACAGCTTTAACTTTTTGTGAAGAGTGTATGTGCGCACGCGCATGTACAAGTAAGTAGCTTAGCCCTCCAGTGAGAAATGTGCAGGCTACAACAAAGTCTCCTGTCTTTTACTGCAAGATCTTTCTTGTCTTGAAGGGAAGGTGTTATATGGATGGTGAAGGCATGCTGTCTGTCAGGCTTTGGCATGTTTTCCTTTTAATATGATTAGCTTCCAAACTTCCAGAAGCAATTTATATTTGGGCCTCCTGAAGTTTTTTAGATATGTCTCATTCCTATCCTGGGCTGTCAAGTTTTCTTGTTCTTGCAAACAGTCTGCAATATGGTCTTATTTAATCCAATTAAAGTTTTTCTTTTCCTGTTGCATGATTAAGAGAGCCTTTATTTAGGGCTGTGATGCAAGGGAAGGTTTCATTAGAGCAATAGATGGAAAGCTGCCAACTACTTCAAAGGTATTGTTAGTGATAAGGGAAATCAGGTTTACTGCCAAAGCCCACATTTGAGCGGCGGCTGGGACAAAATGTGGTACTAACACATCTCAATGGCTTCTCAATGGCTCCCAGAGGTGTTTACTGCTCTGATCTATTTACTGCTAAGGCCTCTCATGAGATTGTTTGTTTCAACATTAACGTTCTACAATACTACTATTTTGAGGATGGGAGTGGTCTTCATTTTGTTCCTCACTGCAGCCAGTGAGCAACAAAATGGGGAGGATTTAAAATGGCAAGATATTATTTCTTTTGTGCTGGGGAAAAAATAATTTTGGCTATGTACTCACCGCATAGAAGTCCAGAATACTGAAATATATTGCGCAACTTCAGGTGTACCTGATAAAAAGATTGGTTTGACGTCATTAGTTGTCACCCCTAAAATTTCTGTATAAATGTGAGTGCACAATTTTCTTCTACCTGTAATGGAATTTGAAATTATTTTGGAGGACAATTCTTGCAAACTACTGAGTCAGCCAGTGCAAACTATATAATTCTTTGAAACACAATGTTGTACCTTTCCTCCATTTAACTTCTAGTCATAACATTCATGGTACTCCTCCTCTCTATTTTGCTCTCACAATACTGTGAGGCATGTCCAGCTGTGAGTGGTCCAGAGTCATCCAGTGAGTTTCATCTGAGATGAATATCTGAGTGGAATCTGAACCTAGGTCCCCCTAATCTTAGTCTACTACACTACTCTGAAGCCTTTTAATCCAAAGTAGAGCTGCTTTATTCTTTCCTTTGCTACAGTCTATGATCAAACCAAGAAATCTCCAGTTAAGTTATCTTGGCTTTCTAAATGATCAATCCATTCACCAAATAATTTCATTTACTAAATCACAATGTTTTCATCATATTTCCCTTACACTTACCATTAAAAACTGTTGGCATTCTTGGTCTACTACTGAAAATTGCCAGAGTCATCACCAAATTGAATGAATTGCTGCTAGAACGGAGAACTTAACTCCAGTTGCCAAACTGCGATCAGTAGGATGATCTATGCAGGGGTTGGATTCTTTGAAAATTTGGCCAGTTTCAAAGTCCATAGCGTTGTGGATATAGAACAGTTAAACAAGTAGGTCAAGGCTTATCTTTGACAAATGCAAACACAAGAGAAAACACAAAGTGTTTTAATGTTTAGACAGAATTACAGACAAATTTTTAAAAGGCTGTGTGTCATCCTCATGAACCTAACTTCATTTTTTCTACTTGGCACGCCACTTCCATTTACTGCACAGTACCATCAAGTTTCTATGTTGCAACATGCAGGCTTTTGTTTTTTTGTAAATAATGTGGGTTCTGCTATTGAAGATAAAATGTTAATTTGATGGGAAGGGAATCCAAGCCTTAGATGATCTAAATAATACACAGATTGGTGCCTCCAGGGAAGAATAAATAGTTTCTTTCTTGTCTTTCATTAATGATAGAGCCTGGATGAAGTACAGTGAAATTCAGATGTGAACCCTACATGTTAGCTCATGTTGCATTGTGATCCTCTCCCTAGGTATCTTTGGAGAACAGTGTGCTTTGATATTGCTTCCGTTCTTCTTTTTTGTGTTGCTTTTCGTTTCTTGCTCTCTTTTTTTTGTAGTATACGTGTCTTTGATTTTTCTGTATTTTAGCTTTATTGAGTATGCTGTTTTTAAAATCTTTGTTCTGTTTAAATGCATTGCCTTAAAAAGAACAAAGTTAGAGAAAGGAACAGTGTACACTGAATCCCTCCACCTACTTTTCTGTTCCAACTTTCCTATTGTCCTTTGAGAAATAAAGCAGAGTTGGGAAACATGTCGCCTTCCAGATATTGTTGACCATCCCCCACCCCCTTCATTCCTCACCACCAGTAGAGATTTGCCATTTGGGGGTCATTCATGCATTCATGCATTCATTCATTCATTCATTCCAGGACTTCCAGCCCACAGACCTACAACTACAGACACCTACATTTTGATCACCTGGATAAGTGCCTACAGCTTTCTCCATCTTATACTTCCAGTTGTTAATGCACCAAAAAGGAAGCTGCTGTGGTTCTTCCTGGGGATCTTTGGGAGGCGTCTCTGTAGTTCTTCAGGAGGCACCCTGTGTGAATCCCAATAGCAGTGAAACTGCAATTCCCAGGAAGAACCATGGCAGTTTCCTTTTGTTTATATTAATGATAGGAAGTATAGGCTAGAGTTGGCCATGCAGCCTCAGAATTGGCCCTTTTCCTGGTCAGCAAAATGTTGGTGTCTGTAGGTGTATGTTTGTGGGCTGAAAGCCCCAAAATGCTGCCTGGAGAATTCTTGGAGTTGTGATCCAAAAAAAAAAATTTTTTTTTTAAAAGGCACATCCCTAACCACCAGCTATGCTGAGGAGAGCTGATGGGATTTGTAGTCCAACATCTGGAGGGCCGTACATTCTCTACCTTTTTATTGGGCCTGTGATTTCTGTGTGTAATGCCACCATTATATGTTTAGCAAGATTTTAAGATAATTTCATATGATGTTATATATAAACATAGGCTTGTTTTGGTAAGAGGCTATCATATTTTGGACTCGTTAGTTACCACTCCTTGCCAGTAAAGGAGAGAAGTCCCTTAATCTAACAGAGGTTGCCATGTTTTATATATCTGTTACATATGTGGCAGATTTTGGCAGGCTACCCAATTGTGTATCAGCTCATTAAGAGTTTGGCATTATCTATAAAATAGAGGTTCTCTTCCTCCAAACAGAAATGAAAATTGCTGGGGTTTAACAAATCTTGTGTTGCTTAACCATGAAAGACCTTCCCTCCCCCCCCCCCCGCCCTTTTCTGGCTAGTTTCTGAGCAGACAGATTTCCTCTAGTTTCTTTGGCTGATTGACGGCAGCATACAGTAACAAAAGAAAGTGAGAAATGAATTCCATTTACATAGCTTAATGCTTGATTCTGTACAATTTATTTCTGCACTTAAATAGACTCCTAAGACCCATTATCAGTTGAGGTGAAAGGTAAATGTTCAGGGAATGCCAAGAATATTTATATATCTGTAAGGAAGCTGAGCTAATCTCTTCAGAGTTCTTGTCTCTGCATCCATTTCCTTCACTGGAGTCTTCCAGGGCACCGGAATCATTCTTCCCATGACACCGCTTCCTCCATATGTTCATCCTTCAGCTAGAATTCTGTTCTAAGAATCTACAGTGAGAAAACAATCCATTCTTTATGTTGCAAGGAGAAATTGCATCAGAATGCACACACACACCCCTCACTTACTACCAAGAACCAATTCTGGTGTTATCTGAGCAGACAGAAATATCGGTGTACGTACATATATTTTCTATTGCACTGTTCGTAGTGTGTCTGTAAGCGAGACATGAGTTCCACAACAGCCTCCTCTTCATGCTCCTTAGCAAAGGATGTGCAGGGACATAGGGGAGCCATGGATGTACCATTCATGACTAACAGCTACCCATCCTATATGAAGCTGTAGTTCTGAGTACCCACCTCATTACTCAGCTTTGTTGATTTATATAACTTTTAGTTTGACAACTGAAGAACCTTGCTTTTCAATTCTGTTTCATCTTAAAAATACTAATGAAGTAGTAAGCTGAAGTAGAGCAAATTTCATTCTAATGTATATTTTTTACAGAATCTTTGTAGGTACTTCAGTTCCTTATGTTCCACTTGTTAAAATTTGTGTCATGGTCGCACATGGCAGAATACCACTTTATCTGCTTTACTGTTTGTGGAGCAGTCAGCAAGAAAAGACTCCAGAACTTTCTGCAAAGCCTCTTACGAAGAATGTACAGGAGATTTGGTCTCTGCTGTTAACTAGTTGTTAACTAGTAGGGATATGCACTAGCACAAAAATTCAGATTCGGAATTCAAATTTGGAATTCAGAATTATGGGCCTTGGATTCAGACTTTGGAATTTTAAAAATTCAGAATTTCCAGATATCTGGAACACCATTACAGTGAATATACATACTATATAGTCTTTATCTTCCCCTTTAAAAAAACACAAACTGGCAAATATTTTTGAAGAATTTCCCTGTTTCCTCTGACACCTTCTCAGTGATTGTGCCAAACAGAGTATATACCAACAAACAGCAATGCATCTGTAACAGGCATACTAATTGAACCCTGAATAGTAGGAATGCCAGCAGGAAATGCCAGCAGCATTGGGGAAGCAGAAGACAGGTTGCACTGGGGAATAAGCAAATACCCTGGGCAGCACTGGCAGGTAGATTGGCGCAGCAGATTGCCTGTGATGGGTGGGAACTGGGTGACAGATTTTGTTTTTTTCTGCTAGCATCTCTAAAATTGCGTCCCCACCATTTTTTTCCCTTTTATATCCTCCAGACATTGTTGACTTGTGCTGCTAAATCCACATCTTGTTATATGTTAGGTGTGATGTAAAGTGAAAGTCCAGGAGACATTTTCTACTAGTCAATTAAGTAAATATAATCTTCGCTGAAAGGTAAAATTCCAATAAATATCGGCTTCACACCTTGTGTATACAAGCAATATTTACACATAAGGTGAGACCAAATGAATCTAGTATGTAGGAAGGTGAGATGTGATGTAATTAGGGAAACCAAAAATAAGTTCAAAAATTTCAGTGCCTTATGAAATCTCACCAGTCTTTCACACCAGTCTGATTTCCAGGGATTTTCTTACAAACAAAAAGCAAAGTAAAGTATGCTGCTTATATACCGCCCCATAGCGCTTAAAGCACTCTCTGTGAGGTTAACAATTTAATTATGCAGGCTAAACATTGTGTGTCCCCCCCCCCCCCCCCCCCCGAGCAAGCTGGGTTCTCAATTTACAGACCTGGGAAGGATGGAAGGCTGAATGAACCTCAGGCCAGCTATCTGGGATTAAACCAGGATCATGAGCAGGGTTTTGGCTGCTGTACTGTAATTTAACCACTGCACAACAAGGCTCTTTGTCTGACATCTGTGTTTTGAAGAATTTAAGATTGTGGAGAAGGGCTTGGCATCTAGTTGCTGGATAAGTGCTAAAAATTAATTATATGGTTGGGATTTTTAAAAGCCTCATACCACCACCTGTACCACTCCCAGTTTAAAAGTATGGCAATTTTGATGGCTAGCATCAGTGTAATAACTAGGTTAGGAAGAGAATACTGGGAATGAACTTTGAGTGAGTCAATAGATGGGATGATCAGATTGTCTTTAAGTGTATCTACAAATTTATAAAAGTTTGATACTAGTTTAACAGCCATTGTTTCATCCTATGGAATCCTGGGACATGTATTTTTGATTGTTTGCTGTCAATCAGAGGAAAGAACTAGGAGAGAACTCTCAAGTTCTTCTTCGTGGCCTCTGTGAATCACACTGTTGGTGATCCGCGCCTGCGCAGAGCCTCTTCGGAATATTCTAGAGCTTCTGCGGTAGCAAAAAACACATTAGAATAGACCCCTCCCCCTCGGTATAAGTACCCTTCAGTTTCTTTCAACCACCACGTTGAAGAGCCTCGTATTTCTATCTTCTGTGAGTCTGAAAGCGAAACAAGTTCTTTTTATTGCTAAATTTAAAAAATTTCTCTATTTCTCTTTATTATTAATCAAAGATACATATTACGAACTGTTATTCGTTTTTTCATCCGTGCCTCGGCCTCTGGCCGTCGCACCCCCCCTCCGTTTTTTCTTTTTCTTTTCTTAAATTGTTCATGGCCCCTTTGGGCCCGTTCAAGCACTGCGTGATTTGCGATAATAAGATCCCGCTATCGGATGGTCACGCAGAATCATTGAAACATCGTTCCTCCGCTACTCCATCTCATTCTGATGTGCCTTCCACTTCATCGAAAACTTCTAAGATGCATAGATCCACACAGTCGACATCGAAAACTTCGACATCGAAGTCTTCCAAAAAGCGAAAGCCTCCTCCCGATCCGGTTCTGGGCCCCCTGTGACCGAAGCGATCTAAACAAACCAAATCAAAGACCCCAGCATCCCTCCACAACAGGTCTCCTAACTCGGCGATTTAATTTCTGTAGGTTCACCCTCTGATGATGAAGGACTTCCATCTCATCAACCGGTTTCTCAGTCACCGATAAGGTTGAGCAAGTGGACCGTCTTACTTACTTGCCTAATAGTCCCTGACATTCTGTCTCTCCTCCTAACCCGTCCACTGACGCCTCCCCGGAGAGAGAGGAACCTGAGCCTCAGTGCCCTATTCTGTACCATCGGGCTGGCCTCCACAGCCACTGGCGCGCTATAAGGTGCATCCAGTATGTGAGGCAATTTCACAAGCGCGTGTCGACCAATGCACGCTCACCGGGTAGACACTTGCCCCGATCAGTGCTTCTCTAACCTGCTGGCTGCGGATGCTTGACCGGCTACTTCCTCCGGTCTGGTATTTTACAAGTTTTTACATCACGTCAAAAACCTCCATCTCGACAACCTTCCGTGTCGAAGAGGCCTTATCACTCAGATGCACGCAGCCATCATATAACTCTTCATCAACCACCTGCAAAAATCAGGGCAGTCGAGGAACATGCTTCCACCCGCGAAGCATTCGCAGCCCTGGTGACCACATATTTTCTGGCTCATAATGATGGAGACCACTCCTCTCGCTCGGCATCCCCAGTCTCGATTTACTCTACAGACCTACCCATGCGTCCACCGAATTGGCCTAAGCCGCCGTTTCGACACCATAGAGACACTGGTTCCGATATCGACGACTCTCGATATCCACCTTGGTCCATGGACGCCCCACTTCAATTTTTCTCGGTTGCTAGCCCTCAACAGTGGCACCAACCTAGACATGCAGTCCATCAATATCGAGACGTAGACTTTGACACTGAGGTTCCAACTTGTTTACCTCTGTCCATGGACGCACCTTCGACATCTATGCCAGTCGACAACTCTCGACGTCGACAAATGTCCGTGGACATGCCACCCTCTTCAGTGGCAGACCACCGTCAACATTACTATGACGAACATCCTCTCGACACCGAGGTCGACCGACATTCTATCGACTCCAGACTCAATCCCGAAATCTCAGAACATGGTTCTCGACTGCAAATTCCATCTGTGCTTCTCACATCACCAGATTCCGACCTTGCAGATGTAGATCCTCCATCCCCAGCAGAGAATTTTCAAACTTACGCTCAACTCATGATCCGCATGGCTAAGTCCTTGGATCTTCAGATCCATCGCCCCACAACCGAACCGATGGATCATCTTTATGATCCTATTTCTAAGGACACAACTACCCCAGTCCATATTTCCATGCTACCATCTCTTCTTAGCACTGCTCAGCTATCTTGGACTAAACCAGCCTCCTCTCACTCCGTTTTGAAACGAATTGATAATCTCTACTGGATACATGACCCAGGAGCACTTTTTCTCCAAAAACAGCCAACCCCAAATTCAATATTTGTTGAGGCCTCACAATCTCGATCTCGACATCGACAGTCTCTTATCCCACCTAACAAAGACAGTTGAAGAATTGACTCTATGGGCAGGTGGCTTTACTCATCATCAGCTTTTACTATGAGGGTAGCTAACTACCAAGGAGCTATGGGGGCATATCAGCGCTTCCTTTGGGATAACATGGCCACTTTTCTTGATTCTTTACCAGAAGACAAAAAAGCTTTAGCACAAATCTTCCAACAGGAGGGTCTCTCTGTCGCTAAACAGCAAATGTTCTCAGCCAAGCACATGGTAGATGCCACGGCTAAATCCATGGTTACATCTGTTGCGCTCAGACGCTTCTTCTGGCTAAGAACAGCCGGCCTCGCTGAAGATGCCCGAGCATGTATTGAAGACCTCCCATTCGATGGCACCGGTCTCTTTAATGCTGAAACTGATGACATCTTAGAAAATGTTCAGAATAAACGTTCCGCTGCCAAAAGATGGGGCATCTATCCCGCTTATCAACAGCGCCCCCAACGTAACCAATGGAGGTGACCTTACAATTCCTATCAGAGGTTTCAACACGAAACCCAACGTCAGACTTTCTACACACCATACTTTAAACAACAACAATACAAACAGAAACCCCGCCAACAACCTATCCAAAGGCGCAATGACCGCAAACCCAAACATCATGTTTGACGTTTTCCCGACCAAGATCGCAAATCAACCTCCCTTCCTGTGGAAACACTTGCCTGCCTGGCAATCCATCACCACCGACGCCTGGGTTCTGTCCATCGTCCAAAACGGATACCACATCCATTTCCATCAACTCCCTCTGTCACATCACATCGTCACTCCACCGTCCCAAACTCTACAAGAAGAGATAAAAAATTTACTCATCAAAGACGCAATAGAACCTATACAACAAAACAACGTTGTTCTCTCTCGTTATTTCACCGTCCCCAAAAAGGACTGAGATTTACGACCTATTCTAGACCTCAGAGAACTCAATCAATATGTCATCACCACAAAATTCCGTATGGTAACCCTCGAATCTGTTCTACCTCTTCTCAGAAAAAACGACTGGTTCACAGTCATAGATCTACGAGATGCATACTTCCACATTTCCATCCACCCTTTCCACAGACAGTTTCTCCGATTCCAACTTGGGCCCCAAGCCTACCAATTCAAAAGACTTCCTTTCGGACTTGCAACAGCTCCAAGAGTCTTCACCAAGTGCATGGCCCCAGTGGCTGCCTTTCTCAGACTTCAAAAGATCCTCACCTTCCCATACATAGACGACTGGCTCCTTGTAGCTCGTTCCCGCCACAAAGCTCACCGGGACACCCTTTTTACCTTATCCCTTCTTCGCGATCTCAGTCTCACGGTCAACATGCAAAAATCCAAAATGAGCCCTACAAGGGTTATTCATTATATTGGGGCTTCCATAGACTCCACCCGAGCTCGCGCATTCCTCCCACTCAACAAACAACAAAACCTTATCTCCCTCCTCCAAGGCTTCATCCCCCCATGCCTTGGTTCCTGCCATCCTCGTCCAATGTGTACTGGGCACCATGGCTTCCATGACCTCAGTTGTACAACACGTACGCCTGAAGATGAGGTCTCTACAATCGTGGTTTCTCGCACTTTTCGACCCACTAACAGATCCTCCCAACACTCTTTTAAGAGTTACTCCCAAACTCGCCTCACAACTCCATTGGTGGCGCTTCGTCCCGAATCTCTCAATGGTACGCCCTTTCCAGCAACCATGTCCTCAAATACAGGTCACAACCGACGCCAGCCTTACCGGCTGGGGAGCACATTGTGGCTCTCTCAAAATATGCGCCAATTGGTCCCACAGAGAACGTTCACTCCACATCAACAAGTTAGAACTATTAGCAGTGATAAAGGCATGCAAAGCATTCAGAAACGTTCTAACTGGCAAGGTGGTCAAGATTGTCACCGACAACACCACAACCATGTACTACATTCTCAAACAAGGTGGCACACACTCCCCAAGCCTCCTCTATTTGGCGGTCGACCTATGGGAATGGTGCCTCTCGCACCACATATGCCTCACAGCTCTGCACATTGCAGGCCAGGACAATGACCTAGCCGACTCTCTCAGCCGCACAAACTCACAACCCCACGAGTGGGAATTAGATCAAACAATTTTTCTCCGCCTGTGCAAAAAATGGGGCAAACCGACTCTGGACCTTTTTGCCTCCTGCAACAATCGGAAATGCAAACGCTATTGCTCCCGTGCCGGGATCGGCAAACACTCCCGAGGAGACGCATTCGTTGGCCGCTGGCCCAAGACCCTCACATACCTTTTCCGACCATTTCCGCTCCTCCACAGGGTAATTGTCCGAATACAGCAGGACAAACCCAACGCCATCCTCATTGCTCCTTGGTGGCCAAGACAGTCTTGGTTCCCAGTGCTACACCACCTGTCCTTCGACATTTATCACCTCCCCCGCCTACCACACCTCCTCATGCAGAACAATTCCCGGATCCTTCATCCTGACTTACCTGTTCTGCACCTGGCAGCGTGGAGGATTCTCCCTCCTTGATGGATGTCCTCCATCAAGCAAAGAAGCCCTCAACTAGAAAGGCTTCCATAAATGGGAAAAAATTCAATCTTTTACTACAGCTGTTTCTCTTCCTGTTGTCAACCCATCTCTCTCCACCGTCCTCCGATTTTTGCTCCATCTCAAATCTTCTGGCCTTTCTCTCTCGTCTATTAGAGTCTATCTCTCGGCAATCATCTCTTACCAACCACCGACCTCTCCAACGGCTCGATTTTTCAGACATCACACACTCAAGCGTTTTCTCAAAGGATTGTCACATGCTTACCCAGACGTTCACCTGCCTTCTCCACAATGGTCCTTGACCCTAGTCTTGCGACAACTCACTAAACCTCCCTTTGAACCGCTAGCCTCAGTGGATCTCTGTTTACTTACCTTCAAAACAGTCTTTCTCATTGCAATTACTTCAGCTCGCCGAGCAAGCAACCTTGCGGCCCTATGCCATGATTATCCTTATATACAATTCTATCATGATAAAGTAAAACTGTTCCTCGATGTCTCCTTCCTTCCTAAAGTGGTGTCTCAATTTCATCTCTCTCAGCCACTAGTCCTCCCATCTTTCTTTCCATCACCATCCACAACCCACGAACGACTTCTTCATACTTTGGATGTCAGGAGGGCCCTCTCCTTTTATTTGTTGCGTACACAACCTTTTCGACGTTCCCCACGCCTTTTTGTCAGTCATCAACTTCCTAACAAAGGCCTACAAGTCACTTCTCAGATGATTTGTTGCTGGGTTGCCTCTACTATTCGGCTTGCATACCAGCTTGCTCGACAGCCGGTCCCTCAAGCTATTCGCCCTCATTCCACCAGGGCGTTGGCGACCTCTACAGCCTTCCTACGTGGTGTGCCTCTCCCCGACATCTGCACCTCGGCTACGTGGGCACAACCATCTGCCTTCGTCCGGCATTATAGACTGGATGTTCGACAGAAGTCTGACGCGGCATTCGGATATGCTGTTGTGGCTTCCACCTTGGCGTGACACCCTGCCTCCAGGTAAGACAGCTTGCTAGTCACCCACAATGTGATTCACAGAGGCCACGAAGAAGAACGGCAGGTTACTCACCTGTAATTGTAATTCTTCGAGTGGACCTCTGTGATTCACACATCCCACCCGACCTCCCCTCTGTCACGCCATGCAATATTTTTCTCCTTTCAGCGGTTGACACAACTGAAGGGAGAGTCCTGGCACCAAGGTACTTATACCGAGGGGGAGGGGTCTATTCTAATGTGTTTTTTGCTACCACAGAAGCTCTAGAATATTCCGAAGAGGCTCCGCGCAGGCGCGGATCACCCACAGTGTGAATCACAGAGGTCCACTCGAAGAACTACAATTACAGGTGAGTAACCTCCCATTCCTCAATAAACTACAACCCCCAGATTCCTTAGGATGGAGCTCTGGTAGTTAATGTGTTATCAAATTATATACCTATGTAGTGTAGATACACTAATTAGCTCTTTTGAGGCTTGCATCATGCTGCCTAGAGGTGGTTGTTGGTAACTCTCTCAGCCATATGGTCAAGCCCTTTGTTATTATTAACATTATATGCTATCATGTTGCTTCTGACTTACAGTGACTCTACAAATTAATTACCTCCAAAAGGTTCTATCATTAGCAGCCACACTCAGATTTTGCAAATTAAAGGCTGTGTCCTGGTTTATTGAGTCAATCGAACCCATGTTTCGTCTTCGGGTTTTTTCTCCGGGCCTCCACTTTTCCTCGAATTATTGTCTTTTCTAGTGAATCCAACGCTGCATTTTGAATAAATCAATTTTTTCATTTCAGCTTTTTTCACTGTCCAGATTTCACATCTGTATATAGTCTTTGTTTATACTGTAGCATAGATGAACTTCAGCATAGTCCAAAATGACATGTCCTTATACTTAAGGATCTTTTCTAGTTCCTTCATAGCTTCCCTTATAGTTCAACGTTTTTTTTTCTAATTTCTTGGCTAGAGTGTGCATTTGAATTTATGTTTGAAACAACATATAGAAAACCTCCAATTTTTATTTCTTCATTCTCAACTTTCAAGTTATGTAATTCTTTTGTAGTCATGATTGTTGTCTTCTTACTATTCAATTGTAATCAATCTTTTGCACTTCATCAGTAGTTGTTTCAAATCATTGCTGGTTTCTGCTGGTTATATCATGTCATTGGTGTATCTTAAATTATTAAGAAAGAAATGTTCTTTAAGTTATTAATATTTCTTCCACCATTGTTTACTCTTCTTTCATTTAACTCTAGTCTGTGTAATATATTCTGCATATAGATTGAACAGATAAAATACACCCTTATCTGACAACAATGGGAAGCTATTCTATACTGAGAGTTGTCTTGTGTCCAGACTTTAGGACAATCAAATATTGTTAAACACCGAGTTCTTTTTCATGATATACATGATTAAAGGCTTTATTGTCATTTGTAAAGCACAAGTGAATTTTCTTCTTAAATTCTCTGGTATGCTCCGGTAGCCAACGTGTATTTGCATTATGATCTTATTGTCTTCTCTCTTTTATGAATCCAACCTGAACATTTTGCTTTTTTTGCTTCATGTATGGTGACAGTATTTGTTGCAAAATCTGGAACATCATTTTGCATAGGTCATTAATGCAGTAGTCTTCCAAGTTACTGTACTTTTTGGCATTTCCATTCTTTGGGATTTGAATGTATAGTGAGCATTTCCAATCTTTTTGAGATTTTAATAGATTGTGTCTCCAAAGCTTGAAGCAGCTCTGTTAGTATCCCATCTACTCTTGGAGATTTATTTTTTCCAGATGCTTTGAGAGTAGTGTTCAGTTTGCTGGTTCTTCATCAAGGATTCTTTTTTAAAGGAGTTTGTTATCTCTTCTGTACATTCTTTCAAGCTTCCCTTTGTTTTATCCTGTTCAGTCACTATATTCCTCTGCTGATCTTTCAGCATCTCTAATCTTGGTTTAAACTTCTCTTTGAAGCTCTTTCTACATCCAACCATTTCATGGTGTTTCAAGCAGTGGTGAAAGAAGAAACTAGTAACACAGACGAGTGTGCAGAACTATAAGTGATCAGCTGCTTCCTGCAGATATAAAACACTCAAACACAAGCTCTTAAGTGTGTGTCCCAGTTGTCTGATCTACCCATGCTGTCTGGGGTAGAGAAATACTGTGTATTTTCAGTGAAGCATGTGTATCACAGAGTGTCCAATGCTCCATATGAATTTAGGAAAAGGATTTCATATGTGTTGTTCTAGATCAGTGACTTTATAACTTAAGGATTGGTTAGACTACTTAAATTAGTTTTTGCACAAGTTTGGAAATATTATTTCTGTCTGTGGCTTTGCTGAATTTTTAGAATTGAATCTTTGTAGTCTGGAAAAAGATTTGCCCATAATAAGCATGTTACACTTCCATTTACTTTCCCTGTATTTATTCATAAAGTGTGTGGTGCCGGTTTGGATTCAGACCAGCCAAGGGGTGGACAAAAGGACCCTCTCCATGGCAGGTCATTCATCCAGCTGTGATGCTTCTAGCCAACCATGTCAAAATAAATTTCTTCTGGAAGTTTGAAATAGAACATCAGCAAAGTTAGAGGCATGTACTTGTCACAAGTGGCACTGACGCTGTGCAGGGTGGATTATAGGACATATCTCCCAATATTTCAGAGGCCCTCTAGTCAGCTGAGACAGAGACACAGTAGTGTTGTTGGCTTCACAGAGAATATGATACCTGAGATCTTACAACATTTAAGTCAAGAAGGAGCGTTATCTGGAAGCCCAGTTGATAAGCTGAAGAGTTGTACAGTAAGGCTGACATTGGTGAGCTCTGTGGAAGTAAATTAATTTGTCCCACTTAAGAGGAAAGTCATCTCACTCCTGTGAAAATATTCACAACTAGATAGTAAAGGAATTGCTGAGAGGAATGGTATACATAGATATGTATTGGAGTTCAGTGTGAAAGATGGGCTTGCCCTTCATCAGTTCGGGCAACCTGCACATGTGTGATTGCTTTAATAACCAGGCCATCACTGTGTCTTTTCCCTCTGTAAAGTTCCTGTTCTAGCCAGGATATTTAGCATGCAAATATGCTGCTGCTGCTGCTGCTGCTCTCAGCATGCTGTGTGGGACAATGCACCTACTATCTAGAGAAGAGACAGTGGCATAAGCAGGATCTCATGGCACAGGGGTGCTGCTTTCACAACAGAGATGAACTCACTCCTGAGTCAGTGCCCACATGAAGTGTCTGAAAAGTGGCAATTCACCTGTGGCGTGTACACCATGTGATGCTTTGGAAGTGAACAGGAAACAGGGGAAATCTTTTGATGCTGAACCTAAGGATTTGCAAGGCAGGATTGATGTAATGGAAGAAAGAAATGCCATGATCACAGCACCCAGCCTGCTGAAAAGCACAGCAGAATGAAAAACCATATTTGATCTTGCTCTAAGTTTTGTTTATGTTTCTGCCATAGGCTGTTAGGCAGGGGAAAGGTTGGTGATAATAACATTGATCAGAAATAGCAACTGGCTACTCACCAAAGCCAAAATCTGTAGGACCATTTAAGTTGATAAAATATTGATTAAATGTTTTCTATTGGGAAGTGCTATGCAGGTGATAAATGTATTGAGCTAGTACAGTTTCGGTGGATTTTTCTTGGTTTGCTTAGCTAGATTTTTATTAGACCCAGCTTGCCTTGTAAACCAGATCCAGAAAACTAGAGCTACTTGTATATAAGGCAGGCTGAAAGAAGCTAATTTCAATCTATGGTTTATGAAGCTAGTACAGTGGTGCCTCGACTTATGAACTTAATTGGTTCAGGAAGATGGTCGTAACTCGAAATGGTCGTAAGTCGAAGCACCATTTCCCATTGGAATGCATTGAAATGCAACTAATCTGTTCTGGCCGGAAAAAAAAATCACTGCAAGACCGGTCGGAAACGCGATTAATCCCTTCCAGCCGAAGGGGGGGGGGGGGGGAAGAAAAGCAATCAACCGTGCAAGACCCATTGCAAATGCAAACAAGACAAACCAAAAACCAATCAACCGTGCAAGACCCATTGCAAATGCAAACAAGACAAAGCAAAAAGCAATCAAGCAGATCGTGCAAGATCGGAAATGGGGGCAAAAAACCTAAAAAGCAAACAAACTCCCCAAGACCCATCGGAAATGGGGGGGGGGAAATCCAAAAAGCAAGGAAACCCCCCAAGACCCATCGGAAATGGGGGGGGAATCCAAAAAGCAAGGAAACCCCCCAAGACCCATCACAGCACAGAAACATAACCCCCCCAGCTCAAAACCACGCTTCAAAAACACCCAGAACAGTCTTTAAAAAGCAGAAAACATCACCTTACCTTACAAGGCAGCCCAAAGCCTCCCTGCAAACACACACACTCTCAGAAGCAGAAGGAGGCAGTCCCAAACCTCCGACGCCGCCGCACACTCTCTTAACTGCTGGGACGAAAGAGCTACAAAGAAGCAGCCTCGTCGCCACCTACAGTTAGCAATTTGAATTTCCCGCCTTTTTCCCCTGCCTTTTTCTGTTCGTAAGTGGAAGCTCGGGTCGCAAGTAGAAGCAGAATTTTGCGGCCGGAGCTGGTCGTAACTTGAAATGGTCGTAAGTAGGGGCGTTTGTAAGTTGAGGCACCACTGTATGTTAATAGAAACCATTGTTTTAAGTTTAACCATTGTTTAGGGTTTAGTCAGAAAGCTGAATAGTACTTAATTAAATTAATTGACCAAATGTCTGTTAAACTTCCGGTCTCCTCATGAACATGGTGGAATATCGTGGATCCTGTGAGTTCCACATTCATTCTGAAAAATAGTTGTTTGTATGAAATGTATATTTACCCTGTTTCCCCGAAAATAAGACCTAACCTGAAAATAAGCCCTAGTATGATTTTTCAGGATGCTTGTAATATAAGCCCTACCCCAAAAATAAACCCAGTTGAGTGAAACCCCGGTCTCCACCATTGTGCAGCAACCAGAAGAAGATGACACGACTGTATTTGAATAAATGTAGATTGCCGTACATGAAAAAATAAGACATCCCCTGAAAATAAGACCTAATGTGTTTTTTGGAGCAAAAATTAATATAAGACCCTGTCTTATTTTCGGGGAAACAGGGTAACACCATGTGTACAAGTAATGGTGAACCTAGGACATTACTGGTTTGCTGGTTCATGTATACATATGGAACATATATGGAACATGTTATAGTAATTTATTTATTTTTATATTATATCTGTCTTTGATGATGGAACTGAAGGCAACATCTGAGGTCTCGGCTTTCTCCCACCCAGGCACTGAACAACCCCAAGCCTGCTAAGTTTCAGAAACTCTTTAGACCCTTTACACATATATTAACTTTATATATATATAATGTCCTCTGGTGCATGTCAACACATTAAAAAAAACTGTGTGTAAAGTAGCATCTTATCTTTAGCTGGATTATTCCATATAGCTTTCAGCTAGAGACTGATAATAAGGGACACTAGAAATTTTTGAATGCTGTTTGTTCCACTCCTCATTCTGTGTTGTTCAAGCATGCATAGCAAATATCACTTGTCCCTCCCCAGTGTAATTTTAGCCCTTTGTTTAATGCAAATATTGTATTTGAAATTTCGTAATCTCTGCCTTTTTTAAAATTTTAGGAATTAGAATAAACCATGCTGTAATGTAATTGCTCTTGGTCATGAAGAATGGAATGGAGAGAAAAAATCCCATGACTTCCATTTTAGCAAACGGGTGGGCTCTTGCTGTTTTTTAATGTTATTATTCTGAATTAACAAATTGCTGCTTCTTACTCAGATTCCAACCACATTTAGATAGTATATTTAGACCATAAAATCTTGACAGCATATCAACTTGCTGTCAACATAAGTTGCCTTTTTATTACTGCCCTAAATATTTTGAAGCAACAGCTCTAATTTTCAGTAGAATGCGGAACAGCCAAGTAGACATTGCCATAGATCGAAAAAATCTTGATTAAATTAAACGGAGGTTGGGTTGGGGGAAACAAAGAGAGCTTTGAGAAACTGATGTTGTATTCTGAGAGTTAATGTTCCAGTCAACTGTGGCACTGACCTAAAGCTTTGCTCGTGATTCATAGGGACTAAAAATGTAGGCAGAGGGGTATTGTATATGTCTGGTGCTTAATGCTTTTCTGTACACATATGTATGCATGCATGTATACACGTATGACTGTCTTAACCTTTCTAGTCCGTGTGTGTGTGTGTGTGTGTTTGTGTGTAAGATGTTTTAGTAAGGCAGCAAAATACAAAACTTGCCAGAGTTCTGTATAGTATTTTTTCCTTCCTGCAGCTGTATTGGCAGGCACACGAGTGCTGGTTTGTTAAAAGAAACCATCCTCCACTCTTTGTTCCATTGTGTAATTCTTTCATGACCTCCAAGCAGTGCTTATCTGCAATGCATATCTACTGATGCAGCTGGAATTGTCCTTGTATGTTACTTCTTCAGTAAGAAGGCTTTTGATTGCCTGCCTGACTTTGAGAGCCTTATGAAAACTAATCATTATAATTAAATGAAGAGAATGTTGAATCCTATCCTTTTTCAATAATCCTACATATTCAGCAGATGCTCTGGAGAGACCTTCCTTCTAGCCATCCCAGCTGGTGTCCTTCCTTTGCCTGTGCATTTTGATTAGGATCAGCCCCTTCTCATTCTATAGCATGCTGTACAGTCTAGATTCAGACTCCTCACAGCAGTGGCAATCCAGGCCAGTCATCTTTGTTCAATAAATGATTTCTTCCAGCCCACTGGCCATTTCTTTTTCTTTCTCCTTTCACAGCTTGTTGCTGTGTTATCAGGGTGAGGCAGTAGAAGGGTGTTTAAGAGGGCTAGCAGAAAAGTTGTCTGAATTAAGAGGGTGTGCAGCAGTGACAGGCTACCAAGTACCCCCTAGCTCAGAGATTCTCAACCTTCCGTCTCCAGATGGTTTTGGACTAAAACTCCCACAAGCCTTCATTAATTGTCCTGGCCCGAAATTCTGGTACTTCTAGTCCAAGAACCAAGGTTGGGAACCATTGCTTTAGCTGTTCTGAACCACATCCCCTTGAGCATTGATTGGCCTTGCTGATTAAGGTTTAGGCTTGCTGTAGTGCAAAACACGTGGAGGGCATCAACTCGCCTATCTCTACTATATCTCCGGCTTGTGGCATTTATAAGTTGAACAGGCTTGTTTCACAGTGACGTTCCATAGATTGCAAACCACTTCTTGTCTTTTTGTGAATCTCATGTTGCTCCAAGTATTTTGAAATCTTTAAACTGCATTTGTTTTTTTGTTCACCATGATGTTTCCTGCCTGATTGTCCATGCAGCTTATTCTCTGATCGCTGTTTAGCCAAGTGTCAGTTTGCATGATTTCCTTTTATGTATGCTTTCTCTTCACCCTGAACCTTCAGCTCAGAAATAGGTGACATTGTGCAGTGCCTTAGAATTGCTACCTCAGTACTTTTGCATGGCCTTGTGAGGGTTCGACTTTAGGCTCCAAATTCAGTTCAAAGAAATCAGCAGATCCGTGTTGTTTCGAAACAGGTGTGGGATTTATTGGAGGATTAAACAATAAACAAGTGTCTGGAACATGATTATGAGTCTTTTCTCCTTCTGCCAACTGTTCCGGAAGGGGCTTCCATTCGTCAAACAAGAACGGGTTTCTATAACTACAGTCCCAGGGTCCCTGGAGAGCATTTGAGACCCAGTCCTTTACTGTCTGCCTCGTCGCGCCCTCCAGCAGGGGCACGGTCTCCTCGTCCAGATCGTCATCCCACAAGATCCGTCCATCGGGGTCTCGATTCTTCCAGGGTCTTCCTTGTAGTTCCTTCTCTTAATTTCTCTCAGTCTCCTTCTCCACTCTCTCGCTTCTGTTTCCCCCCAATAAGAGGGTTTAGGGGGAATCTCTACTCTTCTCCTGTAATCTGCCTCCTCCTTTGGCACTCTCAATCTTTCCCATAATCCAGTCCACGGATCACCCATTCCCAATCAGGCGGTAACTGCTCTTCCCTCCTTTCCACTTCCCCCGCCCCTGCTTCAAACTCCACCCTCTTCTTTCTCTCCCTTCCTGCCTTTTCTTCCTGAACTTCCCCTATCGTCACTTTCTGTACATCTTCCGTCAGCTCCTCTATCACTGCCTCCCGCGGAGGCTCCACCGAAGGTTCGGGTACAGGTTTGGGGTCCACCTCCCCATCCCTGCTGTTGAGGAGGGACGGCTCTCCAGCAAGTGGGGTATCCCTCTCGCTCTGTCTCACAGGCCTCTAAACAGTTTTCTGGGAGAAATGACTGGTATGGAACTAGTTGCATCCTGATTCCTCACCTAAAATGACATAACTTCTTTGGTCAGAAGAGCTGTGATCCAGGGATATCAGATTCCATTTCTTTGTTAATAATTCCGGTTATGAACAAGACCATATAAACATCTTTCATATTAGGGATGGTCAACCGTTCCAGTTTTCTGAACTTCTTTGTGCTAAGAGAAACCTGGTGAATATTGCTGCACATTTCCTCAGTTACTGGGAACTGCTGGTTTGTGTTCTCTCCCTCTCCCTCTCTGTTTTTTGAGTATAGCAGTCATAAAAGCTTTTCTTTGTCAGGCTTCCAGTCTTGATTTATTTACTTAGAAATGCATCTGGCCACCCAAGGATAGTGGTGTGGGAGTTGGGGGCAAGTGTTGAAATACAGTGTGAAAATTCAAGCCATTTGAACAGTCTGACACTGCTGCTTATTTTCTACTTTGTTTTTGTATTTTGAAGAATAGTTTTAGTGATCACCAACAGTAAATAACTGTAATTGTTACATAAACCAATAAGATCACAACGTACAAATAAACAGACAAAGACTTGTGTCAAATTAAGTATGCATTTTAAAAGGTTGCACATGTCAGAATGAAGATGAAAAGCAATATAATAATTAGCAGGCTTATCCAAAGAGGGAGGTAAGATGATATGAATGACTTCCTAATCTATCTTCTGTTTTTGATATGTATTTCCCTCCAGAATTTTCATTCTTTGGTTATTTTCTGAATGTGTTCACGTGATACTTGTAATTAGTCTACATTTCCTAGCAGACAATGGAACATTTTACAGATGCCGTGCAACATCAGTCCAGTATAAAAGCAAAAAGAGTAATAAAAAATTATTTTATTTTATTTATATGCCATCCCATTAGTGCAAACACTAAATATCTAACTTGTACTGCCTTCTTTTGTCTAGCTGGTACTGGCTTCTGTTAAAGGCAGATTAATAAAAAATATGGATTGCTACTTTCATCTGTTGTGGGAATTCTTTTGAAAAAAAGAATGGAGCCAATTTCAAAGACTTTCCCCTGCCTGTACTGTGCGGAAGTGATCAATCAGAAAAATCATTTACAATTAGATTATACTTGGTCCCCCCCACCTTTCCTTGTTAATGTTTCTGCCTTCTGTAATCTGAGCTAAAGCTGTTTGGAAATCCTGAGCCAATTGACTGTTTTTTCACAACTTGAAGTTTTAATTCCCAACGAAGGGGTTGAGCCATGTAAACCTTTCATTGGCATGATGCAGATATAACGCTGTTTGATCTCTTAACCATGATTAACAACTGGGAAAAGGTTTGTAGACTTCTCCTTATCTCTCCTCTCATTCTGTTATGAGATTCTTCCCCCACCAGCTCCTTTCAGGTTTGAAGCTAACTGCGATTCATGTTAATTCATGTTATTTTTCCTGACTAGAGTTGGGGACAAATTGCAGTTTGGAACGATTATAGTACCATAGTGGCCAAGATGGGTCGGTTACAGAGGAGTTACAGCATAGAAGAGGCAATGAAGATAAAGGGCAAAGCTGTTTAAATGAGCAGGTCACCAGAGAGAGTTAGAGTTGGATCAATAATGGACATGGGCCAACAAAACAACTGTGATGCAAGTAGTCTTGATTACCACCTTAACCACAAAGCATTGCTCTCAGTCAGACACAGGGCAGGCAAATGCAGTGATGGGGTTGTGGGGGGAGAAGTCCGGGTGGGACAAGTTTAAACAGACAATAGGCCCTCCCACCTTCAGCATCAGGTTTTGTGTCAGCCTTGTTTAAAAGGTGCAGAAAGTGTAAAGCCATTGGTTGTAATTTTTGAAAACAAAACAACTGGCTGAAATCCAGTAGTAAGTTGCAGCTAGAATAGGCCTTTTGAATCAGTGGGAATTTAGAGAATAACACCTATGTAAGTTCCAGTGATTCAGTGGGCCTATGCGAGTTGTGACTTACTATTGGATTTCAACCAATACCTTCATTCTGGATTCTTGTTTTTCTGAATGGCATTTTCACATTTTCTCTGTATGATTATTGCTATTTTATAGTAAAACAAAATGGGTGTAATACCATGTTTCCCCGAAAATAAGACAGGGTTTTATATTGATTTTTGCTCCAAAAATGCATTAGGGCTTATTTTCAGGGGATGTTTTATTTTTTTCATGTACAACAATCTACATTTATTCAAATACAGCCATGTCATCTTCTTCCAGTTGCTGCACAATGGTGGAGAGCGGGGTTTCACTTAACTGGGGCTTATTTTTGGGGTAGGGCTTATATTACGAGCATCCTGAAAAATCATACTAGGGCTTATTTTCAGATTAGGTCTTATTTTCAGGGAAACAGGGTATGAGATTGATTTTTTTAAAAAAATCACTTCATCTACCATGGGTTCTGATAGCACAAACTCTGGAGAAAGTCAACCGTGCTCTTATATGACTTGAAAAAGAAACTCATTCCAGATGTTGACACAGCAGATGTTTGTGCTATCATTTTTAACACATGCCTGTCAACGTCTTTGTATCACATGGCAAAGTATTGCTATGCACACAGAATTCATTCTGTATTTGGCAATTCCAAATGAAGTTTCTGCCCAAGGAATAGCTCACAATCAAACATTATGTCAAAGAGCACGTTATAGCAAACTTGGCATACTTGCCACTGTCAGTCCAATTATGCACTGTGCTCCCTAAGGAGTCAATATAAATTGCTTGAATTGCAAACTGGAGTCATTTTTATGGCCATTTGAAGCAAGCAGTACGTAAGGATTGTGCTGGCATTTTTCTGTTTTCTCTTTCAGATTCTTCATGTAATAGTCACAAAGGTAGATGAATCAGGCTATTGAAGAGACTCAGGTTTATATAACATAAAAGGCCATCTAGCGTGGCTGGCAGTGGATGCAAAATAAAAAGAAACTGGACAAAATGCATTTTTGTATATATTGATATAATTCCTTTATTGGATTGGCTCACACGGCCAAAATATTGTACAAGCTTTTGAATTCCTTAGACTTCTTCATTAGGTTGTATGTGAACAATATGGGGCAGGGAGATGGGAGGGGGAAAAAGAGCAATTTATGTCACCTGACTATAGCTTTAAGATGGAAAGCAGGAGGAGGCTGCAGACTTTCAAATCAAACTTTGCAAGATACTTAAATGGTTTCAGCTTATACCCAGGACCCTATGGAGGATTGCTGAAGACTGGAAAATAAGCATGCAATAGTAGGTTGCCCATTTTTGAAAAAATAAAATCTTTATTGTTGAAAATGAAACATCTGTTGTGCTTCCTTCTCCTTCCCAAGAATCCTTGAAAGAGGGTATCAAGGTGTACCATTGTAATGTTGGCTCTAAGTACTTGAACTGAAAGGACTAATATAAATTAGGACAAAGGGAACCCAGGTTCAAATCTTTACTTACCTGTACGGCTCACCATATCATTTCTGACCATTTAATCTTTTTTCCCTCACATTGATCCTTAGCAGGTCTATATTTGTGCCATATGTGCCAAGGGATATGAAAACTAGAGAGTCAGTAAGTATAGTAGTTAGAATGTTGTGAAATTTTTCCCACATTCAGTAAAAGAAGTGAGAAACTGCCTGATACGTTTTTTGGAAGTGGAAGAAGCAGAAGAATAGTTGACAATTTGGTTTTGATTTGACCAAATTCATAATTTTTTTTTGGTTTGCATCATTGTGAGTGTTTGTAGAGTCACCCTTCCCCCATTTACAAAGGAACCAAATATATACTGTACAATCTCAGACACTTTTCCAAGGGCTAACATCTGGAAATAATTAATCATATAACAGACCGTGCTAATCTAATCTGGATTCTGATTTAAATCTTCCTTAAGAATATAAGAATGCTTGTAATATCTTTGAAAGTACAAGATTTGTCTTTAGTTTTATTGGCATTTATTCATTGTTACTCATAAATTTTATAAAACAATATTTTAAATATTTTTTTCTTGAAATTATATTGGGGCACCTCACTGACCATTACTTTTGTGACTGTGGTTATTTTTATAGTTTTATAAAACTATTTGATATTTCTCTTTCATCTACACCTCTTCCTGGTCCGCACACATATTGGCTCAAATCGTGTTGCCTAACGCAATAATTCATACTAGAGTTGATCCATTGAATCTGTGGGAATTTGGTGAGTCAGCTGCTCTGGAAGTTTATTTTACTGTGGTAAGTTGCAGCCAGAGTAGGCCATTTCAGACAATGGAACTTAGAGAAGACTATGCTTACCAAAACCCCACTGATTCAATCAGCCTATTCTAGTGCAGTTTATTACACTAAGCAACAGGATTTCAACCACTACAGGGTTAACCAAATTGCTAGTGCTATATTATAGACAACTAGTAGCTAGTGCCTTATATCATGTGGTGAGTATCTCAGTCTTCTCCCTCACTTACATTAGTATTTGTCTGCAATTTCTTGTTACATTCGATCTCAAGTGCAAGCATAGCCTACATTCCTAATTCCCATCTCAAAAACAAAACAAGACAATATAGCAAACATAAACTGTATTCGTAAATTTCCCAGTCACCACTCCCATTACTCTGAGTTTTTAAATAAAATGTTGATTCACTTTTTTCATTGTCTTTGGTGCAGTTCTTTTTGGGCAGTCTTATATCTCTTAGAGAAGACTCCCTGGAAAAGACCCTGATGTTGGGAAAATGTGAAGGCAAGAGGAGAAGGGGACGACAGAGGACGAGATGGTTGGACAGTGTCACTGAAGCTACCAACATGAATTTGACCCAACTCCGGGAGGCAGTGGAAGACAGGAGGACCTGGCGTGCTCTGGTCCATGGGGTCACGAAGAGTCGGACACGACTTAACGACTAAACAACAACAACAATATCTCTTAGCTTTTCTGTTTTTTGTTAAGACTTAGAAGAGCTGTTGCCTAGATTATGACATACATAGGGTATTGAAAGTGTGCTGGTTGCCCTCAATCCTTGCTTTTAGAAGGCTGTAGGTTTCCAGCTATTCTGGAATCCCTTTGTTGTGGACACATGAGACCTGAAACAAAACACTGCATTGTATTCTTGCACTTTCAGGAGCATTTGTTTGGGATCTACCTTTGAACAACAGTCTTGTAGTCTGGGACCTCTTTGGAAGTTGAAGAGAGGAGAGGAAAATTTCAGGGCAGAAGCAGACCTTATCAATAACCAGTGATTAAAGTTGAAAGCCCAGCACTGTTGAAATAATGTGAACAATCATAAATCCTGTGCTTAAGTCCTGAAAGCCAATCACATACAAAAATGCAGGCTAATTTGTAAGTCATGGGAGATTTGAGGTACATTTTCAGAGACTTTCAGATTAGAGATTACTTTTTTAATGACATTGTTTCAGCTCTTAGCAAATAGTAAGGGAGACAATATCTATTTTTTTTTTCATTAACATCCCTCCTTCTGGCCTTCATCCTCCTTGCTATAGCACAGCAAGGAACTCTGTTTGGAAGGGGAGCAAACAATAGCTGTATTGTTAGCAGGGACCTAGGACTGAGGGGGTCTGGTTGTGTCAAGTGGAAAAAGGAAAATATGCCCTTTCTTTCTCCAGGAATATCCCGGGGGGGGGGGGGCTTTTAAAATCACATGCCATGTATCCTCTTTCAGTTCCCCCTCCCTAGTAGCTTATATGAGCTATAAAAACCTTGAACAGCTGGATGTTTACTCCTTGTCCTCCACTTCTCCTTTCCTTCTCCTGTTAATGGGTTCATTCTATTATGTGTTACTTCTATAAGCTTAAGTAAATAGTTTCAGGGGGAAAAAATTCAGAGCTTCTAACTTGTATTTCAGAAGCTATTTGTAAAATATGAAGGCTCAAGAAATTGGAGCTTTAATCTTAAACATCATGAAATAGTCTATAAATAATGATGATACATGCAGAAGAATGACTACACTCTTGCATTTAGGTCAGAATGTTACTTTATTACTTTAGGATATTAAGGTCTCTCTCTCTCTCTCTCTCCCTCTGACCTGGTATGGGAATAAAATCAGATTTAAGTATCTTCAAATGAACACAGGGTGGGACAGAACCCAATCTCTGTACCCTTATTTGGGCATGCCATCAGGTTGCTTCCAGTTTAATGGTAACCCTGTAAATTAGAGGTCTCCAAAAGCCTTGCTCAAGCTATTCATACTCAAGGGCATGCATTTCTTTATAATCCATCCTGTTTGGTCTCCTTATTTTCCTGTTGCCTTTAGCTTTCCCCAACATTATTGTCTTTTCCATTGAGTCTTTTTTATCATGATGTTTCCAAAATATGATAGCTTAAGTCATTTCAGCTTTGCATGAGAGATCAGGGTTGATTTGATCTAGAACTCACTTGAGTTTTAGCAGTCTTCAGTATCTGTAAAGCTCTCCTCTAACATAACATTGTGAATAGATTGGTCCCTCCATCAGCTTTCTGCACTATTCACCGTTCACGTTGGTACATATTAATCAAGAATACCACAATACAGATGGTTTTGGTTTACAGTGACACATCCTTATACTTGAGGATCTTTTCTAGTTCCTCCAAAATTCTTTGATATGTTTCATTAGCCAATGTATATTTGCAATATGATCTCTGGTGCCTCTTCCTTTTCTAAATTGATTAGATTCAGAAAAGGCCTTAGTCATAAATATTTTGTGTGATAAAGATTCTTCTATTGCTTGAAATTTTCATCTATCTAACACAGGGAAAATTTGTTTTAATCATATATTGGTTACGGTTAAGTACATTTGTGTATGTTGTATGTTCACTTATTAATTTTAAAAAAACATATTTTCATTAGCTGAATAAATAGTTAGGCTTGACATTTGAAACTCTGCTTCAATAAAGTATGTCTGGTTGACAAGGGTCAGGCTATAGAGCTGTCTCTTCTACAACAATATAATATTTGTCGTAGAAGAGACAGCTCTATAGCCTGACCCTTGTCAACCAGACATACTTTACTGAAGCAGAGTTTCAAATGTCAACCCTAACTATTTATTCAGCATAATTTAATATTAATATTAAATATATTTGTGCATTCAAGAAAGAGAGAGAGAGAGATCCATACCTGCTTGTCTCAATGCATTTTCCATTGAGGGTACAAGAGTCCAGCTGGAGCTAACTAAAGGTTCATCTAGATATAGCATGCTGCTACCAAATACTTCTGGGAGTCCCACAGCCTATAAAGACTTCCCTCACGGTTTCCTCCCTGTAGTAACTGATAATCATATGTTGTGTTTGAACAGGAAGGTTCTGTGTAGCCATCATGGCTGCTGAAAAACCTGTTCTCCATGCGTTGTCTCATCCCTACCTTTTGAAGCCATCTTAAGGTAGCAGCCATAAGGACACCTTGTGGTAGTGAACTTCACAAATTAGTTGCATTGTCAGACGAAGTCTTTTCTGTAATCTGTCCTGAATCTACTGCAAACCACTTTCTTGAACGGCTTCAATCACTAGAATTTTGAGCTCAAGAGAAATACTGTTCTGCATTATCTGTATCCCTGCATAACTGTATAAATGGAATAAACTATCATTTCCTTCTCCCCTTTACATTTTCTTTCTCCCTCAGTCTTTTCTTATAGTGAAAGTGTCACAATTCTGGTCTTTATGGTTGCTCACTTCGGCATCCATTTTGGCTTTGTGAAACTCTAAAGTGTGGTTGCAGCGTAGATTTATATGAAGTCATTACAACACTTGACAGTTTTATTTTCAGCCCCTTTCCTAATAATCCCTAGCATGGAATTTGTTTCTTTCACAGCTGCCCTGCACTGAGTTGACATTTTAATTGAGCTCTCCACCACAGCCTCAAGGTCTATTTTTTGCTTAGGTAGTTTCCTGGTAAACCTTTGAGGAAGTTCTAGAAATGAAACTGCAGAGATATCCATTGTGTTGACCAATAATGGACTTTTATTACTTTGTTTTTGCTCCTCCTGTGCCTTTTCTCCTGCCTACACCCAAGTTGCTTTTTCTTTGGGGTACCGTATGGAAGAGACAGCTTCTGGTAAAGGGTGTGGGAACAGCGATGACGGCCCTATTAGTTTTCGTATGGTAAAGAGTCTCTTTGTCCTCCTAGTCAGGTTTACAGTCAGAGACCTTTTTGACATGCTTAGTTTCCTTCTCTGTCATGCTTTAAGACAGCTAATTACAGTATTTAAAAGGATATAATGTGGAGTTCTCTGTAGATCATAGAGCCACTGTTCCAGCTCCTTTTACAGCATAGTAATCCTGGACAACTGTTATAATTCTGCAATTGTTAACTGCCCTTCTCTGTCAGAAATAATTTGGATTTCCAATGAGCCTTTTCATTTTAAACAGCATAGAGTTTCACATTGCTTATGAAACACAATGCCAGTCTCCACAGGGAGCCAGGGCATAAAACAGTAAGTCACAATCATTTCAGAAGCCTGTTCAAATAAATAGGGATATTATGGTTGTTGTGAGTTTTCCGGGCTGTTTGGCTGTGTTCTTAAGGTTTTTCTTCCTAATGTTTCGCCAGTCTCTGTGGCCGGCATCTTCAGAGGACAGGAGTCAGAACTCTCTCTGTGCTCTGGTGAGGTGCTCAGAGTTTTGACTCCTGTCCTCTGAAGATGCCGGCCACAGAGACTGGCGAAACGTTAGGAAGAAAAACCTTAAGAACACGGCCAAAGAGCCCGGAAAACTCACAACAACCATCGGATCCCGGCCGTGAAAGCCTTCGAGAAAACAGGGATATTGTTTGATACATCCCTTCTCAGAACTGTTGTTGGGAGGAAAGGAAACATCTGCCTGGATTTAATTGTCTTTTTATTGGTTTCATTGTCTTTCCAGTGTCATGTATAGAGCCACGTTGATTGCATGATTGAGCAAATATTATACACTGTTGTATAGACAGTATAGAGACTTTCTTGGTTCTTTACAGCACTGCTTTTCTGCTAAGAAAGTGAAAACACTATTCTACTTGATAGCTATGGAAGAAGGGCGGGGGAAATCTTGTTGTCTTATAGTGGAAGCAGTTTGTGTATGTGTGAAAGAGGACTGTGCATCCACCTGCCTCTACAGAAAGTAATCATATATTTTCCAGTTAACCCAGATTGCAAGGTTTTTAATAGTATGGTAGAGCACGTCACAAGAGATGAATCACATAAGCCATACATTTAAGCTTAGTTCACAAATTTGCATATAGTTGCTGCATGCAAGCACAGTATTCAGTTGTGCATGAATCCCATTTATGCATCTTTACCTCAATGCCCCTTACATATATCCATCCGTAAAGTGAAGACATGGGAAGGATACTATTGGGGATGGGAGTAGGAGTTGAAATCTCCTTCCCTCTCTGGGCATTCAGCCTTTTGTGTGAAGGATAATTTCTGAATACATTTCAAATAGGTTTTATTTCTAAAATAATCTGTTTCCTTCCACTACAACTGTAAGAACCATGAAGTGTTGAATTCATATGTTTTTGGATTTTTCTCACCATGAGGTGACTATATTTACTTACCATGTGAAGTAGAGATGTATGAGCCCAGGTCTCATGCATGGGTCAATATATAGTTGGAGACCAACATGTTCTTAGTGTGGTAAATTCATACTTTTTTAAATATTGGCAAAGCCTGGACTAAGGTAGATAACCACTTCACAGGATGGTACTTTTAAAACTAGATGTTTTACCATCAGAAGGCAAGGCTGGGTGGTACCTTTATTGGACCACACAAATCATAATAAGCTAACTTTCAACCCTCCGTGGGTCTTCACTAGTCAGGGCACATCAGAACTGGTAGTGGTACAAAAGAAACATAACAGTTCAAAGTATAATGGCTAATTATGTGGGCCAGCCTCCTTTGTTTAAAGCAAATTCCAAAATGAGAGCTACAGAGGTATAGGTTTTAGAATTTAGAATATCTCTTCCAGTTTTGTTAGTTAACAGATTACCAGTCATTCAGTATCTCCCATCCCACTACAGTCATATGTTGAAACATATGGATCCTTTTTGGCTGGGAGTGGAGGTACACAGAAACATGACAAACCCCATATCGGAGATGTGGGGATGCATTTTTTTAGTGGAATGTTAAAGGTATCACCTGCCCTAAGCCTTCAGATTGTGTAGAAGGACCAAATGTTTTTTTTTCTTTTATGCTTTACCATGCTGGGTTTTAAAATAAAAGCAGTGTATTTCCACATGCACAGTAAAAATGAAATTAAAAATTAGAACCTTTAAAACAGCAGATAACCCCAGCTACAACTCATGTTCACCAAAGCTTGGTGAGCCGTGTTCCTAAGTTTCTCTTGCTCACAGTTCATACTAAAGGAGGCAAATTTATGAGTCACACTGCATTAGTTTTAACAGGTCAGTTTAGTAACCCAAGTGCCCCTTGGAGTATTGTATTTCAATCAATCTGTAACTCTGTTTAGGTTCTTTGCTTTTAAAAATAGATGACAGAATTGTCAGCTGAAGATAGTCTCACATCTGGGTATTGGGAGGTGTGCTTAGACTTGACTTTGTATGAATACAAAGTACATTGGGTGGGGTTCCTTTTGTGTTTCCTCTTGGCACTCACACTGGATTCTAAAATAGTAATAGTTCTGTAAACTGTTCAAACATAGTGTGTACAGGTTATAACAAAGCAAAACATCTTAAATAACATCTCCCCAATGTTATTTAACATCTATTGAGGCCGTTGGAGGAGGTCATCAGGGGTTTTGGAGCTTTGTGTCACCAATATGTGGATGACACCCAGCTCTATCTCTCCTTCCACCCTTCTGCAGACGATGCCGTCCCGTCCCTCTCTGGACGCCATGCTGGGGTGGATGAGAGATAATAGACTGAGGCTAAACCTGGACAAGATGGAAATTCTGAGGGTGGGGACCCCTAGTGTTTGCGGTCTGGGTGCCTCCCTCTCTTTTGGGGGGGGGGGCTACTCTTTCCATGAAGGATGAGGTGTGCAGCTTGGGCATACTCTTGGACATGACGCTGTCAATGGAATCCCAGATAGCATCTGTGGTCCGCTCCGCCCATTTCCATCTAAGGCGGATTGCCCATTTGTGCCCCTACCTTGACACAGGGTTCCTCACCATGCTAGTTCATGCATTGGTAGTCTTGAGATTAGACTACTGCAATGCTCTCTACGTGGGGCTGCTCTTGGGGCTGTTACGGAGACTCCCAACGGGTCCAGAAATCGGCGGCCAGAATTTTGAGTGGGGTCAGGAAATACCAACCATTTCCCCCATCTTGGCCACCATGCACTGGTTACCTGTTTGCTTCTGTACCAGCTTTAAGGTGATGGTTTTAACCTATAAGGCCCTAAACAGTTTAGGACCTTGATATCTGGGAGAGCGCCTCCTTCTGATTAGATCTGCCCGTCCTATAAGATTGTCACAGGCAGGGCGATTGAGAGTTTTGACCCCGAGAGAGACCCGAAAGGCGACTACCAGAAACTGGTCCTTCTCGGCGGTCACTCCGCAACTATGGAACACTCTCCTGCCCGAAATCTGTCTGGCCCCCTCATTGGGAACCTTCAAAAACTATTAAAAACATGGTTATTTAGACAGGCCTTCTCGGATCTTAAAACAACATGATACAATAATGCCTCAATAATTTAACATCCAACCTACCGCCATGTTTCCATTTTAATTTTATTTTATTATGTTTTTACTGTGTATTTTTACTGTTATTCATTTTGTATTTTTAATATTTTATTTGGTCTGTTGTTTATATCCTTGTCACTATGTTACTGTTATTGTTTACTTTGTTGTAAACTGCCCAGAGTGGCCTTGGCTGCCAGTATAAAAATCGAATGAATGAATGAATTCATTTTCTGAGTTTTTAAAAATCATAGTCAACAGAGCTTAGAACTTAGCACATCTTCATGGTTACTTGACAAGCTATAGAAAAGCAGTAATTTGCTATAGGATCTCCATATTCACACTCCATGACAATGAGTGGTTTACATGAAAACAAGGAGAAACATTGTATTTAACCCTCTCCTTTCCTATTAGGCATATAGCTAAAGGAATTATCTTCATCCTCTCTAGCACACACAATACCAAACAGTAGAACGATATAGAGCAGCATTGGTGAACCTGCAGCTCGCAAACTCTGTGCTAACACCAGTCTGGTGGATGTTGGTCATTTCACAACCTCCATTCACTTTAAGCTCTGGTCCTGTTGCTCCTGTTATAGAGACCCTAATGTTTTTTTGACTGAAGTAAAGAGAACCTGACAAGAAAAGCACACATTCCTATTACAATTTTCACCTTAAAAGAGAGAGAATAACCTTTCAGTCCATGGGCTAGATGTGCCAGAGGTGGGTTGTGCTCTATATGCTCGGTAGAAAATAGAAATGTCAGCAGGCCTTTTCCTTTTTGCTTTGACCTCCTCCCATATCTTTGGGATGCCCAGTGTTGCAGTGTAGTCCCTGAGACCCTTTCCTAGTTGGGATTTGACCAATGGACAGGAAGAGGTTTCCACCAGTAAATTGCAGTGAATTATTCACATATATGTACAGTCATGGCCAAAAATATTGGCATCCTTGCAATTCTGTCAGAAAATGCAACCCTTTTCTCAGAAAATTGTTGCAGTTGCAAATGTTTTGGTACTCACATGTTCATTTCTTTGGTTTGCGTTGGAACAACACAAAAAAAAAAAGAAAGAAGAAAAGTCAAATCTGATACAATCCCATACAGAAACCCAAAAATGCACTGGCCAAAATTATTGGCATCCTTAATATTTGGTAGCATCCCCTTTGGAAAAAATAACTGAAATCAATTGCTTCCTGTAACCATGAATGATTTTCCTACACCTCTCTACTGGAATTTTGGACCACTCGTCTTTTGCAAACTGCTCCAGGGCCTTCAGATTTGAAAGATGCCTTGTCCCAACTGCTGTTTTGAGATCTCTCCACAGGTGTTCTATGGGATTCAGATCTGGACTCATTGCTGGCCATTTCAGAACTCTCCAGCGCTTTGTTTGTAACCATTTCTGAGTGCTTTTTGAAGTGTGTTTCGGGTCATTGTCCTGCTGGAAGACCCATGACCTCTGGTGGAGATGCAGCTTTCTGACACTGGCCACTACGTTGCGCCCCAAAATTCTTTGGCAATCATCAGATTTCATGATACCGTTCACACAGTCAAGGCATCCAGTGCCAGAAGCAGCAAAGCAACCCCAAAACATCTTTGAACCTCCACCATGTTTGACTGTAGGGACTGTGTTCTTTTCTTTGAATGCCTCATTCCTTTTTCTGTAAACAGTGCCAAGATGTCCTTGACCAAAAACCTCTATTTTGTCTCATCTGTCCACAGTACATTCTCCCAGAAGGATTGTGGTTTTGTCACATAAGTTTTGGCATACTCCAGTCTTGCTTTTTTATGCCTTTGTGTCAGCAGTGGTGTCCTCCTGGGTCTCCTACCATAGGACCCCTTTTCATTCAGATGGCGACGTAGTAGTATTACTGAGAATAACTTATTAAAAACCAGAACCCTACTTCTGTATCCAGTGAGTGGTATTTACACTGCTTGTTCAAAACCCCTGCTCTAGGATGTCATCAAGTGGCAGTGGTGAGGCCTGTGTTCTCCTGTTCATTTGTGCCTATTGCTGACCAGCACTAGTCTCCAATCAGCAAGGGCTCACTGGCTGTTTGTGCTCCCATTCATCCAGTGCTTATCTATGAGTATAGGCAGCTGCCATTTGCTAAAATGGTCCCTGGGCATTTTAAAAACATAAGTGGCACTTCTGTAGCACTTGAGATACCAGTTTCTTTGAGACAAGGTTTAAAGTCTGGTTACTGCAAAGTTAGTCACCAGGCAGTAGACTTTGCTTTTTCTGAGTTACACTGTCTCCATCTTTCCTTTTCCCCTTCCAAATATTGTTCACTTACCTTGTTTCAGTATTCAGAAAGTAGGAGTTGAGAGCAAACACAGCAATAAACTGCCCTGGCAGCAACTGGAGTTTGTTGTCTACCACTGAATGCTTGCTTTGACCAGGTGTTACCAGCATTTGGCTGGCTTTATGCAGAGTATGTTTCATTATATTAAAGCTGTTGAATTTGAGTGTAATTGGAACTAAGCTAAGTGTTTATTTGGTTTGCTACTTTGAATAATGGTCATTTGTGTCTGTGTTATTTGTGAGTTTTGTGTGAAGCCTGCACTCGCCACCCTCTGTTCTCTTCTCATTCAATTAACCTTTTTTGTTTATTTTGTGTTGCAGAGCAAAGAAGTTGGGCAGCAGCTCCAGGAGGACTTGATGAAGGTCTTGAATGAGCTTTATACGGTAAATCAAGTTGCCTTCTTGGCTCTTTTTCAGAAAAGAGGAAAGAAATGTTTGACTTTCCCTTGACTGCTGCAATAGCAACAATCAAGCATTTGAAATGATGAATGGCTGCAGTTTGTGCTGAAACAGTGTGCATTTGCTAGACTATTATATACTGTAAATATTTTTTTTTTTTTTTTGCTCAGCTCTTAACCTCAGGTTGTATCTGTATTGTCTTTCCTCCTGTCCAATTACTTTCCATATTGGCTATGAATAGGACTAAGTGTTGGGGGACATCATTGGAACTGTGCAAAGTATAATAACTGCAGTTCTGAGATCAATTTTGGCTAGAAGCAGACCGTACACAATTGCTTCAATTCATTTAACATGTGGGCAAGCACTGTGCACAAAATTTGGCATGCAATAAATTTTGCTCCACATTATCAGTTCTATTCAGTGCTTTTGCTATCTAGAAGGGAGAGTTAGATCTGGCTTCCTAGACATTTGGGTTGCAGCAGGTTTTCATCCTAAATATATAGAACTGCTAATCTTTATTAAAACCCAACATGTTTATCAGCCACAGCTCTAGACTTGGGCTTTGAAAATGGACTTGTAATATGATGTGCCGTATCTGTCTGTATATCTATCATGTACTAACATTTGTATGTGTCTGTGTGTCTCTGTGTGTACATGTTAGCACAAGTCCACTGTTATACACTGCCACTATTCTGCAAATGCATTATTATTACATCATGGGTCTGTAGTGCAGTACTGAATTCTAAAGGAAGACCAAAGCTAGTATCTTACAGAGCATCTACTGAGTGGAAGGTCCCACCAGCAGATTGATGCAAGATCACACTGAATGAGGAAACCACCATAGAAATCACAATTTGCACAACAGCAACACTTGAACAGGTTGCACGATCTCATGTTCTGCACTGGTGATACTCTGGCCCAACATACTGAAATAGCATTTTGCCTATATTATCTATTTTTGCTTTCTACATTCAAGATATGTATTTCATAAAATATCTTTTACAAACTGAGGGGCCAGACTACTCAGTTGACAGACCCAGATTTTCTATCCAGACATCTGCAGACCACCACACAAAACTTGTCTTGACATTTCTGTAGCTCTTGGTTTTGATACTAAACTTGTTAACACTTGGCAGATTATCTTCATTCCTAAAGCGCTTTTGATATATTTGACTGTGTTGTGTATATGCAGGGCAATCTTGCATGTATGCAGTACACCCTCTAACTTGTGCTACTGTTAATCAACAGCTGGAGATCTACTAACAGAGGCACATAATGAGGAATAAAAGCTTACAAAAGATATTGATACTTGTACTGTCCCATCATTTTCTGTGCAGTATGATTATTGGCTTAAATATTAAAAGAGTTATCAAATAGTATCACAGATGCTGTCAGCTCTTCCCTTGATTATGGAGGCAACTCTCTGTGTGGTTTCTCACATGGTTTAAGGCCAGGTGGCAAGTTCATAGTTGAGGCCATATTTGAGCCAGGATACTCTTGACTTCTGGTTCGTACTTGAAAATATTTTGCTGATCAGCTTTTGGTTCTTAAGGTATGTCTTTCTGCTCAGCTGTGCAGCTAACATGAGTACCAAGGCAGAGGCATTGCCTGGGGAGGAAGAAGAAATGTGTTCCCAAAAGGTCTTATGGGGCTCTGGAACATTTCTTCTTGAACAGCTGAATGGTATATGTTTGGAGTTGATTAAATCTGTCTGTTCAGCAACTGTGACCAAATTGCTTCTATTTTAGTAAAGGAGCCCTGCAAGTGTTTTCTTTGGGGCTAGTTTTCAAAATGCTAGGCTTCTTTTGGATTTTCCCTCGTCAACAAGAATTACTGAACTGTGAAAGTCTGTGGTCCGTATCTCCTATAAAAAGCTACTTCAGGAATGCTCTTGAAAGCAAAGCATATTGACCCTGGTCATAGAATAGGGATTATTAATCACTATGATCTAGGTACAGGCTGATTTTGCTGGTCTGATCTGAATCAGCAAATTACACAGGGATTGGCCAATGTTTGGGATCGTTTCTTAAAAGCTGCAGAGTCCAGAGCCTTTACTGCATGGTGTGGTGCAGTGGAATTTTTAGTACTTGACTACATTCCAGCTGCAGATGTTTAGCATTTTGAACACTGAGCTGGGGTGGTGACATAGCAGCAGGGCTCTGCAGGAGACTGGAGGGTGCGTCCTGCTTGTGGCTTTTATCTGGCTTCCTGGAAAATGGGAATAGTTAGCCTTAGTAAATCCACAAGCATGTCTCTATAGGAAAAAGAACTGACGCTGTTTGTAGCAATGGTATTAGATCACTGTAATTGGCGAACAGCAATATGGCTGTGATTGTGAAATGCTGAGGAGGCCCCATTGTTTTCAGACATAGTGCTCAGCAGCCTTAGTGGAGTTGCTGGCCACCGCAGTACCCATAGGCAACGCCACTGAGTGATACTGCATACATGGCCAGTTGCCCAGTGACAGCGAAACACCAAATGGCCAACCAACTGGAGGGGCAGAAGCACCTCTATAAAGCCTATATCTAAGAAAGGGGAGAAAAACCAAAGGAAAGAGGATGGATCGTTTCATTCCAACAATGTTACTGACTGCTCAAACAGTGACAGCCCCACAGCCTCAGGAAGGCTGCCTGAGACCAGGAAGAAGAGAGCATCAGAGCCCTGACAGGCCCCACTGATGGTCTGATCCTCAAGTCACAATGGAAATGAAGGGTCAATGCCCATTTAGATGTGCTGCTGAATTTGTGCTGGGAAGCGCATACAAGTTGCCCTCCCCACTGCAAATGGGGGTCCCAAATGGGTGAACTGAAGGAGAAGAGAAAATGAATGAGCTGGAGCCATCTTTCTAGTATGGGTGGCATATGGGGCTCTGAGGGAGGCTGGGGACATAAATGCCACTTCCTTCCTACATGGAAGAGTAAAGCAGCCCTTACCTTGCTGTCCAGTAGGCATGGTCTCAATAGTACCTAACAATCTGTGGGTTTTGATTCTACAATGACTTCTGAGGTGGAAGCATGTGGAAATCTCTCCAGCTTTGATATGGTATCATCTTTAAAAATTTTGGCTATGAATTGGAGCCCAGTCTCTGACTGCTGAGGAGAATGGCAATCATGGATTTGAGGCTCTTCTTTATGTGATCAGCTTTGTGGGCACCTTGTAAAATTCTGGCCTCATGCCATAACGCAGGCTGGACAAGGGCCCTCGCTTATCCTTGTTTTGCTTATACAATAATAAAATGTACTGTAAGGCAGCCTTTGACAAGTTACTCCTTACTGGGAATATGAATTGAAATCAAATTGTTCAATATGCCTCTTCCCTTGGAAAGGGTGAAGCCAGTAGCACATGGATAGTGGCCGAGTGTCTCTTCTGGCCACTGTGACTGTTAGATATTTGGTATTACTTTGTGTGAGGACTTTGGAACTTTCTGAGTAGAACTGCACGGAGAACTGCACAGACCCTAAAATGATAGGTCACAGGGCTTAGGTTTCCTGCAAAAATATTGCCTGGCTACATCATCATCTGTTATCTGTTATGAGTAAAGTAATCCATCAGAGTGAAATAATGGTGAAATAATCTACCAAATAAATTTTTACTTGTGTGAGTGCTAATAAAGCATATATAATTTAGATAAGTTAATCCACTGGAGATCCTATGTATCAGAAAATGTATACTGTACAAACTACTATATTACCTTGTACTTTCATCTGGAGAGGCCATTGTATACCTACAAGGATTATGTGCATATAGGCTTCAATCTGGTGCTTAGCCCCAATCAGAGTAGACCCAGTGGGGTCTACTATTTGTTGTTTTTTAGTCGTTAAGTCGTGTCCGACTTTTCACTGCCTCCCGGAGTTGGGTCAAATTCATGTTGGTAGCTTCGATGACACTGTCCAACCATCTCCTCCTCTGTCGTCCCCTTCTCCTCTTGCCTTCACACTTTCCCAACATCAGGGTCTTTTCCAGGGAGTCTTCTCTTCTCATGAGATGGCCAAAGTATTGAAGCCTCAGCTTCAAGATCTGTCCTTCCAGTGAGCACTCAGGGTTGATTTCCTACTATAGTCTACTATAGTAAGGATTAAATGATTGATTTAGGCCATGATCAGGATATATTTCCTTCTCTGATTCAGGAGCTGCCAGTACATCATTGCAAATCACCTTTGAAATACCTTCAGTTTTTAGATTTCAAAGAGGAAAACAGCTCAATTTACTAGTATGGCACATCATGCGTGTGGGCAATATCTAAATACCAGGTGCTGATAAATAATAGAACTAAATATAACAAAATGCTCTGCCATTTTATAGGCATGCTAATGTTGGACGTTTTACTTACCTTATTTGCATCATTTTGCGGGGGGGGGGTGTTGTTGCATCTGTTCTTTTCTTTATTCATTTCAATTTGAATCTTATAATTGCTCTGTCACTTTAATCATATTAATATACATTAAAAGCTTTAGTTCCATAGAAATTTACAATTGTTCCGGATTCGTAGAATCTGAAAATCATGCCAATAAAAGCTGATATAAAATGGAACATTAAGTTACAAGAGGCTTGTGTGTTTTCTTGTAATATGACATACCAGGCATTTCTTACTATTGCGGCAGCCATGTATATCTTTTTGGAACTAAAGCCATTGTGTTTGTTTCCAAACTACGATTGTCATTGTGCACTGCTGAAATATATTTTGAATGGAGTATATATAGTCTACAGAGAATTAAGGCAGGGATTAAACAATTGTTGACCTTAATTCCATTCTTAAAGTAGTTCTATGATATAATCAAAGGGGGGGGGGGTTTACTGCTTTTAATACATGAATATGTAATAGCGAAAAGAGAGAGCAAAGAGTTGATAGTTGGTGAGTGGTGAGATGTTGACCTACCTTTGTAGGTTTAGAAAAGGTATTGAGCGTCTTTATCATCATCTTACTATCCTTATTTAAATTCAAATTCCATCTGGCAAAGTGGGCTGTAGCCTACTGGAGTTTACATCACAGTATGTTCATTCATCTTTACTGTGCCACAGGATTCTGGGATAACGAAAGTGAGGTGCCTTCTATTTCTCACATGGTTAAAGGCTTATCCTGGTAAAGGTGGGTTGAGCAACACAAAGCCCTCCTCTTCCATTCTTGTGGTTCTGCAGGCTCCTCAAGGGCCTCCTTCCTCCCTCTGCTGTCATGACAAAAGTGGCACTAGGCATGTTTCCCTTTGAAATAACGCATACCCCACACAGCTTGTTTACAAGCAGTGTTGTGCTCCTAGAAACAACTTCTCACTGCTAATGCCATCTGGGAGTTCAGGGACAGAGCCACATCAAGGAGTTACTACTTGATTATGAACATCATCTTTTTTAATAGGATGTTACCCATTCCAGAACAGGTTGAGTCCCAATTTGAGAGCAGAAAAAATTGTATTAACTTTAACGCACTCATAATGACAGAATTGTAATATTTGTAGTAGCTGTTTGTTGCATCAAAACAAAACAAAGTGTGGCTCCTTAAGGGCTGATACCTTTTATTTGGCATACGCTTTTATGAACTGTAACCATTTTTTCACATGCATTTGTTCAGAAACTGGGTATCTGTTTTCATGTGGGTGGGTTTCTTCGTGAATCTGGTGCATTTCCACTATATACAGCTCATAATGGTTTCTTCCATTTTATGTCTCCTGAACTATGCTCCAAGCATCTAAAGAAGTCTGCTACAGGGCACAAAAGCTTATGTCAAATAAAACTTCTTAATCTTTACAGTGTCACAAGCTTCTTTGTTGCAGTAGCTACCTTTCTGTTGTGGGCCATCATACAATCAATATGAGTCTTGACCATGATAACAGATCTGGCAAGCATACATAAAAGAATTATGATAAGACATTCTCAGCTCTCTGAAGCCAATTAAAACTGAGGTTTCATTTGTTTCCATTGCCGTGTACTATGTCCCTGCTAAAGGGATGCTGGTAGGGGAAGAAAAGAATTCTTTGCTGTGCTTACAGCTATTATTCTGAATGCTTCCTTTCAATCTACTAATGTATGAAAGCTGCCATGTAAATTATTCAGATGCTCTCATTTAACTCTGACTGGGCTTGCATTTTTACTGTGACGTCTTCCTGTAACCAAGAAGCATTGCTTAATCACTACAGGAGAGGGGAATGCACATATCCCACTTAACAAAAATTGTAGTCAAGTTCAAACTGAGGTGAAATAAGAGTCAGTGGCATTGTGCCTGAAAGTGACTTGAGGCAAGATTTTGGCTCATGTCAGGATTTCAGAGCTGGAACAGATCTCTTCTCTCTGCCGAGTATGTTTTGAGCCAGTTCCTGTTGAGTAAGTGTAACACCTCTTAGGGCCCCGTTACAGCAGCATTTAAGAACCTTGCAGCCTTGTTTTAAAATTTGTTCTGTAAGCCTCACACTATGGAAAGACATGACAAAAACAATTTTCACTAAATAAATATTTGTCCCTGATGTAATGATAATTATGAATTGAACTGCTGGATAGCTAAGTGGTTTAGGTATCTGGCTGTGGAGCCAGAGGTTGGGAGTTCGATTCCCCACTATGCTTCCTTGACAGGGGCTGGACTCAGTGATCCATAGGGTCTCTTCCAGCTTTGCAGTTCTAAGATGATGATGATGATATTAAGTCAGATGTTATAGTGAACTAATTTTAGAAGATGGGTGTAACAAAAAAGAGGTGCTAAATGGAGAAACTGTGTTTCTAACTAGATCCACTGGCTGGACTCTTGTTGTGCAGCTGCACATGTGAAGGCTGATGCTATCATCAGCCATAGATTTTAATCTGTAATGTAAACTTTCCTTTCCCCCTCCCCCATGTTTCAAGGCTTCTTAGGGATCCCTTGGGACCTTGTTGGGCCAGTGGTGGCAGTTTTCAGATATTGAAGGCTCTCCCTCATCCTGAGGCTTTCAAAGGCTTCCCCAGATTTAAAAGGATCCCTAGGGAGCCTCAGAATGTATGGGTTTTTTTTTCAGGAGATAGAAAACTTTAAATTGAAATTAAAGACTGCATATGATGCAGCCCTCATGCACACAGAATTGTGCAGCAGGATTCTTGCCATTAAATTAATTGTTGAACAATGATCATTTTTGTAAATCTCATTGATTCACTGGATCTGCTCTATTTGAAACTGCCACTTGGATTGAGGCACAGGTCCGTGTTATCACTGCACATATCAGATTGGTTTGACACTCTTATTATTGGACTGATTTATGGAACCGTTGGTGTTTTTCCATGTGAGTGTTCACTTTCTTTAACAAAGACAGAACAAAGCAAAAAACAAAACAAAAAAACTTCCTAAAAGACTGGAAAACAAATGAGTAATACATAATCACCAACACTTTTCATCTTCTTAATTTCACTGTTCATTGCATTCTCAGGTTCTGTCTGGAAGTAGTATCGTGCTTACATACATGTCTTGCTGCTTGTCCTAGTCTACTATTTTTTCTGGCCTTTTATGACTTTGTACCAATTTTCCTGCACAATTTTAAACTGACTTAGAATGTTCTGAAAGCTCAGTGATGATCTGTTGAGGACCGTGCAGTTCCATGAATCACATAAAAAGGGGGTGATTATAGATTAGCAGAACTGTTTCTTGAGTTGAAATTAAAAAGTGTAAAGTGCAATCAGTGATCATTTGGCCTATAATATTTGTAGGAAGGACTGAAGTTTTGTCCTCCCCATCTGAGCAGATTCCAAGCTAATGCTTGACTACTGCTGCTTATCTCTTGAAGGTGATGAAGACCTATCATATGTACAATGCCGACAGCATTAGTGCTCAGAGCAAGCTGAAGGAGGCAGAAAAGCAGGAAGAAAAGCAGATTGGCAAGTCTGTGAAGCAAGAGGACAAGCAAACCCCACGCTCCCCCGATTCAGCTTCCAGTGTCAAGTTTGAAGAAAAACATGTCCGACGGAGCTCAGTCAAGAAGATTGAGAAAATGAAAGAGAAGGTATGTAAGCAGCATGGTGGGGCTAACTGCTCTGTAATTACAAATCTCTCTTCCTGCAGTGGAGCTGCTGAGTTCTTCTGCTTGAAATACAACACACAATGCAGATTTGTGCTAGATATGTGCAGGGGGTGGGAAAAGAACTATGTAATGGGAAAACAGCAGAAATACTAACCTGACCAAGTGGCTCAGTATCTGAGTTTGGGAATTACTTCATGCTTCACCTCCTTAATTTAGAGTTGCTGTATGTGAGGGGAAGCAGGAGATGGAGAGACCAAATGTGAAAAAAAGAGGATGTCTTCCTGTACTTACTATTGGCCTTTCACCCACTTTTTCTTCACCCTAATAAACCTGAACACTAGTGGATTTGTGCTGGAACTCTGACTCCAGATAAGCTTGCTTAGGTAAAAGAAAACCACATGGATAAAATACAAACATAGGAGCAGGTGATACCTTTAATCAGCCATTAAGAATATAAAACAAAACAAAAAACCAAACAGCGAGCTTTCAATGATAAATCATCTTCTTCATAGCTGTGCATCAAGTTCTTGTGGGCAATTCCAAACTCATGTGCTTTTTTTAATGTCCCAAATCACAGGGCTGATGGTGTAGAGGCCAGGTAAGCTTCTTAGATGGAAGCTGCTGCTGCATGCATGTTGGTTTCAAGCTCTTCTTCAGCTAGCAATTTGGAATTTATGGCCCAGCTCTTAAAACAGAGGACAATCACAGGCAAGGGGGGGGGGTGCTCCTTCTCCCTTTCTGCCTTTTGGGAACTCGAAGAGTTTCTGTTTAGGTGGATAAAAGTTGCCTTTTAATAAATTGGATAGAAGATGAGAATGCGGTTTCATTCTGCAGGATTAGAATTCTGCAGCAGACTTACTACATCACATCTGTAGCAAAATAATGTTTTGTCTGCTGTTCGAAATGTGAGTTAGGAATTAGGAAGGGTTTTCTCTGTTGAGATCTAGAGTTGTTTTCCCCTTTTCTTCTTCTGAAGCTTACAAGAGACCAGGCTGTCAAGTAGTGTGTGTTTGAGCTCTGAGCTGCAGAGTACAACTAGTTCACTGAATTGCAGTTTGCACCATCTGACAGTGTTGTCCTGTCCTTACCACCAGACTGGTAAGAGCGGAGCATCTCTTATGTGCTGCGTCAGAAAAGACCAGTTGACATCCTTCCAGGGAATCTGATTAGTTGGCCTTCATGACAGAGATTCTTCACTTGGCTCCTTGGTTCCAGCACCAGAATCTGCTGTAGGGTTCTGAACCCTTCAGATACAAATAGGTTTTACAGAAGTATATTCACCAGGTGAACTGATATGATGGTAGTTTGCATTTGATATCCTTGCCTAGACCCATCTTTCTACCACTCTATGATGCAGCACTTACACAAGTCACATACTATGTGATGCATTCATTTTGCGTACAAGTATTAAAGATTTCACAGACTGAAGCACAAGGAATGTTCAGGGTAATAGAATAATTACTCTGACAATACAATGTCTTTCCTCAAGACCCATGGTTCATTTCTTTTTTTCTGTTTCTTAATAAGCTCCTTTCATTTTATTTTCAGCGGCAAGCAAAATACACAGAAAATAAACTGAAGGCTATTAAGGCACGAAACGAATATCTGCTGGCTCTGGAGGCCACCAATGCATCTGTGTTCAAGTATTACATCCATGACCTGTCTGATCTCATTGATGTAAGTGTTCTGCTTTTTGTGCACCTCTACTGAATATTATTGCTGCAAAACCCATTATGTTTTTTTTTTCCTCCACTGACTGGCTTTAATGACAGAAATTCTCACAGGATGTGGGTTTGTCTTCTATGTTCAGTGTGTATTTAAGCCAGTTGTATGACGACAGCAGTGCTGAGGCACTTGTGTATGAACAGTAAAACTACTGGACAAGCACTGGACCATTTTGGTTATTCTTCCCAACCAAAATTTGTGGCTTCTAGGCCAGTGCCATTCCCTCGACACAGTCTTGGGCATGTCTACAGTTTTGTATATTTGCCTCGGGAGCAATTCTGTGTGTATTCCTCTTGGAATTGGTCACATTCAACTTAGTGGGACTTAGTTCAGAGTAGGCATGGATTGGATGGTTTGGTCCTTGACCTTATTTTTCATCCCTATTCAAGGTTAGAGACAGTTTCTTTCTTCCCACCCCAATCATTTTGATGCTGGGCAACCAAGCCAGTCAGAGTGCTTCTGCGACCACGTACCAGAAATGTCTTTGTCCAGTCTTCAGATCCAGAAGAAAAAGCTCAGCTGGTTTGGTGATGGGTGGCTGATATACACTGATGCCTTGAGTACCAAATAGCAAGTTCTAGCCTTCCTCTCCAACTTGGAAAAGTCTACGTTGGAATCTTTCCTGTGGTTTCACTGGACTGTCCGAACCTCACGGCAAATGCAGAGGACAGTTTTTATCCCTCCCCAACTCCTGTCGGGAGACAGAATCGATTCCTCTCACTGCTTTTGCTAGATGGAAGTGGAACCCCTTCACATTGACAGCGGGGATGGGAATTGTGGGGGCTGCTGCAATTAACCAGATGCTAAATGGAAAATTGCAGTGTTTTATGTGCTGAGAAGATTGAATAGGTAATGTTTGGAATGCAGACAAGATCTAAGTTTTTAAAGCTGGGTTAACTGAAACGTTGCTCTCTATAATGTGGGACCCGCAGGACGGTTGTATTGACTGTATCGAGCTGCTTCCTTCACTGTTTGCTGCTCAACACTGCATTTCTCTGTTTCTTGGCGGCAGCTGTAGAAGCGTCCTGTAATCAAGGTTAAAAATAGTCATTGGGGAGCCCTGAGGGTAATTGGTTGAGGGAAAGGGGGGAAAGGGGCCTCCAAACAAGCAAATTAATTCCTCTCCCTTTGCTTGTTCTCCACTGTTTGTTATTCAGCCAGTCATAAAATCAAACAGGTCACACTCATTTCTGTTCAAGCATTTATTGGAGGCCTTTACTTTTAGTTTTGCTCTGAAGTGCAGGTCCGTTAATAGTAGAAAACCTGTTTTGTCTTGGAGCTGGATTTGGTATCATATTCAATGGTTGCTATATTAACACCTCAAATTTCTGTTATTTTTTTCAGTGTTCTCATCACTAGAATGATTTCAAAAGAGTTGGAAATGACATTTAAATAAAATCTGGTCTGCCAATTGCCTTAAATGCCCATGAGATTTAAACAGCTTTGTTTATCTGAATGGTGCACAGGATTTTCTGGCTAACGGCCATGAATTTAATTTGAGTTTTCGTAAATTCAAAATAATGGAAATAATTGTGATCCAAACCATAATTATGGTCAGTCTGCCTGTTCAAAGAATGCATGGAGTATAGTCAGTCATCTTGAGATCCTCCTGTTTGAGAATACAAACTGGCAGTGTCCTGTTTCAGCATGGCCTGTATGAAAAATGTCTTATCCATAAACTGCTAGCGTTACAGGAAGAACAAATTAGTCTCGTTCCACTGTACATCAGTTTGGCACATATTCAGACTCAAGTTCATTCTGTCCAGTGTCTGCATCAATTTGATTTTTTTTTTAAAGTATGGAAAATGTGCATTTATTTCTATATGCAGTTTTTCCTAGTGTGATGATTTGTTTACAGATTATTTTTATATGCATTTTATATGGTTCTCTAATACACATTTTTGAGCTGAGAATGGTATAGTGTTATGCAATTCAGGGAACTCTGCTATACAAAGGACAGGAAAGGCTCTGTTAGGCAACTGGTCATGGAAGAAGGATTTGAACAAGGAGAAACTAGTGACCTGATGAACCAATAGGAGACTGTTCCAGACTTGACAGGAGGTACAGAGCTGGGAGCATAGTTCCAAAGAATTGACAATAGATACATTTTTGGGCATTAGGAGTGAGGAGTTTGTAACTCTTCCTATCTTTCCTTTTAATCTGGGCATTAAAGGTTAAGGTCTTTTAGTTGTATGAAAAAAAATCAGCCAAGGAAAAGACTAAAGGAAAAAGTGATCATAGTGATATTGCTTGAAATATGGGTGCATTAAAAGTCCTAGCTATTCCTGCCAGTGTTTGTGCCCTCCCCCCCCCACCTCGTTGCAATGCCAGTAAGCCTTAATAAGGTTTCCTAAGACACATGTTGTGAGGAATCATGTCAGAGCCCATTTGGATTTTCTTAATGAATCCTTAACTCTTCTTTAAACACAGAGAGGTAATCTGAAAGGGTTGAGATAAGCACCATCATTTATCCAGATTACAGCAAACTCTTCCCAGGAGTCCTAGGACTCCTGGCAAAGCTGTCTGGTTATGCTCAGACTCCAGCCAAATGCATTCATCTAAGCAATGGATCACTTTTTCTACTCCTGAGGGCTAAGACTTCTGACTGACAGTACTGCAGTACTCATCCTTCTAGTACCTAAATTGTGGCAATCTTCAATGGCATGCAACACCCCACCCACCCCCACTTCAGGGTCAATCCTAAACAAACGTCTTCTCAGTTGAGTCCAACTGAACACTTCTCTCTTACTCATTCTCTCTTACTCATTTGCCATGGGTTTGTAAAGAGTTCACATCATTTCAGGGGCAAGGAAACGGAAAAGCAAGTTTGAGGTATTTTTAAAATCATCTTGTGAATGCTAAATCTCATATTAAAATTAGCCTGAAGGCATGAGGAACTTGGAGGATTTACCTGAAGTGTCTGGCTGAGTCCAAGCCAGGACTAGAACACCAGCCTTAGGAATCACTCTAGAGAGCATTGATCTGTCCAGCTTAGTAGGTAGGGTTTCTTCCAGAGCTTGGAAAAATTATTTTGTGGACAATTCCTAGAATTTCCTAGCCAGCTTGTGGAGTTGTAGGCCACAAAAAGTAACTTTCCTTGGCAGTCGATCTTTCCTAGTCCTACTTGAAGAGACTGGGAATTGAACCTGGGACCTTACCAGTGCAATGTTTGTGTTCTGCATCTGAGCTAATAGTATTTGCATACAAATCCAACTTTAAAACGGTTGAAAGAGTGATCACTGAGTTGAGGAAAAACAAATCCAAACACTAAGGGCACAATTCCAGTATTCAAGCAGTGTTTGATGTGTTTGGAAAAGCAAGCAAACCCTGAAGTTGATACTCTTCACCTAGCTATTTTGTGCTGTTAGTACTTCCTATAGAAGCCATTTGCCTAGAATTTCAAAAGTATAAACTGAAAAAGCTTGCAATTGAAGACATTGGCCGCCTGTTGGATTTAGTGTTACTAGAAACAACTGGAAGTATTAACACAATCATTCAGTTGAATCATTCCCCAGATGGGTTTGAATTTACTGAAACTCTTTGGACTGGTGCTAATCCTTTATGTTAAACAGATATTGCACTAATGGGAAAATATGTCTGACTAGCAGGATTAAAGGGAGGATCAAGGTAAGCAGTGGTTCTTCCGTTTTGTTCAGATGCCTAACAGCTAATACAATTACTACTGCAAAACAATATTGAGATTGGTGCTGGCTATAGTGCTGGATAACCAGTGTGGTACAATTAATAGAGTAAAAGACTGGGACTCAGGAGGCCTGGGTTCAAATCCTTAGTCAGCCATGGAAACTCACTAGGGGTGAGGCACTGGTCAAACCACTCCTTAAATAATATCTCACTTACTTTGAAAGCCCTGTTAGAATTGTTATAAGTTGGGTCTGACTTGACAGCACATAACAGAGCTGCTAAGATGAATGCTGACATACATCACCTTGAGTTTTTTTGTCTAGACAGTCTTAAGACAAGAAGAGTTACTATCCTGTAGCAGTGTCCTTTTGTCTCCTTATATACATGTGACCTTAGAAGTAAAAAAAAAGTGCCACAGCAAGATTACTATCTAGATAGAAATGAAGCCTGCACCCTCTGTGTTGGGACTGAAATACTGGTTAGACTTCTAAATATGTACAACAGTGGTTTTTAAAGCTTAAGAGACCACTAGTTATCTATGGTTCGGTTTTAAGTGGCTCTCAAAAGAGTGAGAGGTGTGTTCTTTAAAAAATGTTTCTAGTATGTACTGAAGCAACCACGTACTCTTTTGCTGAATTTAAACATTTTAAAATGAAAAGCAGCATGAACCTCTTGAGCACTGGCTTCTCTGCACGTGGCCACAACTTCTTAAATATAAAATACTTATTTTTATTCCATCATAAATGACATTCTACCATAAATATCACTGCTAATAATACAAGACAAAATAAAATGAGAAAATTATACTTGAAGCATAATTGAAATATAAAAGGAACTTTCTTTAAAATATAATTAAAATGAGAAATAAATAGTACACAGTTTTTAAAACCAGTTTCAGCAATTGACAAGTGAGCTTAAGGGCCCCAAACCTAACTGAATGTGGACATCTTTGATGGCTGACAGAGGGATATCAAGTATATGGTTAATCTTTCCTCTTTTGGAAAGATATCAGTCCAGAAACGAAAGAAAACTTTAAAAATAAAGACAAAAACATTGTGGCACCTTAAAGACTATCTGCTGTGCTTTCGTGGACAAGGCCACTTTTTCAGATCGGAGGAAGCTCATATTAAAATATAGGAGTTACAGTGGTGCCTCGACTTACGACCATAATCCGTTCCAGAAGATGGATGTAGACATTGTCTAGGGGGGCGGGGTAGAAATCTAAAAATAAAATAAAATAAATAAATAAAATAAATGTAACTCGAAATGGTCGTAAGTCGAAGCATCATTTCCCATTTCCCGCGATTAATCCATTCCAGAAGGGGAAAAAAGTACCCCAAAAAATAAAATAAAAATAAAACACTGCAAGCCCCATAGGAACACGCTGGGGCTGCAAAAAAAAAAAAAAAAAAAACAACAACAAACAAACAAACAACAACAACAACCCAAAAAAACCACCAAAAATAAACAACGGAGCAAGCCCCAAAGGCGCTGGGGCTTTAAAAAAAAAACACCAAAAATAAACAACGGAGCAAGCCCCATCGGAAGGCGCTGGGGCTGCAAAAAAACAAAACCAAAAAATAACAGAGCAAGCCCCAAAGGCGCTGGGCCTTAAAAAACAAAACAAAACCAAAAATAAACAACGGAGCAAGCCCCATCGGAAGGCACTGGGGCTGGAAAAAAAAATCACCAAAAAACAAAACAACAACACAGCACAGAAACATAACCCCCCCAGCCCAAACTCACCCTGCAAAACTCACCCAGAACAGTTTTTAAAAAGCAGAACGCAGCACCTTACCTTACCAGGCAGTCCCAAGCCTCCTCCGACGCACTCACTCTAACCATTGGGGCGAAAGAGCTACAAAGAAGCAGCCTCTTCGCCTACCAATGGTTAGCAAATTTGAATTCCCCGCCTTTTTTCCCTGCCTTTTTCCGGTCGCAACTCGAAGCTCCGGCCACAAGTCGAAGCAAAATTTTGCGGCCAGAGCTGGTTGTAACTAGAAATGGTCGTAGGTCCGGACGTTCGTAAGTCGAGGCACCACTGTAGTTTTTAAGATGTCACAACATTTTTGCCTTCTTTAATTTTGATTTTTCTTTTCTTTTTGGCCCGGTATGCTAGCACAGACTAAGATGGCTACTTTTTCTGAAACTCTTTTGGAAAGGAGTTCCAGGAACTGAGAGTAGCTACAAGAAGGCCCCCTCTCATGTTTCCGTGAAATGTGCTTCAAATTGTGGAGGGATAGAGAAGAGGACTTCTCTGAGGCTCTTAAAATCTTAGCAGCTTCATGTGTGAGAATATTGTCCTTCAAACAGGCTGATGCCAAGTTGTGATTGTGTCTGGAAACAAACCAGTGGTTATTAAAACTTTTGTAATATGGGAGTTACACGTGCCCTGTAACTGGCACTGGTTGGCAATCTAATTGCAGTACACTGGGCCAGCTGAAGCTTCTGAAAGATGCTCCTAATCTCTTGCAGAGCATGTTATAATCATCAATCTAGTTATAACAAAACACTATGTCAGTGTGGCAAGATCAGACATTTCAACAGGTACAGTAGGCGCATTGGCTTCAGAGATACAGACATACTCCTAAACACCACTGAAACTGGAGCATGCAGGTTCAAAGCTGAATCTAGGACTATGCCTGAACTATAAAACTAAATTCTCAAAGGGACAACAATGTCTTCATCCTCCCACCCAGCATGGGTGGAAAAAAATCCAGAAACACAGACACTTGTTTTAAACTGCTGGATAGTCAGCGGTATAGGTATCTGGCTGCGGAGCCAGAAGTTGGGCATTTGATTCTCTGCTATGCCTCCTTGACAGGGGCTGGACTCAATGGTCCATAGGATGCCTTCCAGCTAATCAGTTCCAAGATTCTTATTATTATTGTTTACCATAGAAGTGTGTATAATAGCTGCAGAAGAGAAAGCACCAGATAAGATTTAATTCATAGAATATTACTTATACAGCTGTCTTTCTATGTATTGATATTAATTAAAGAAATAAAGATTTTTTTAAAAAAACCACAAGCAAACCAAAGTGGTAGATCTGTAACAAATAGAATTCACCTACGCATTGTAATAATTCATTATTTTAACTATTCACAAAATCTTTCCCAGCTATATGTAAACTGCAGTGTGTAAACAAGTATTGCTTGCCTTTGAAAGCACTTAAGATTGGACAGTTATGGAGTGTTCTTCTGCCCTGAATTTTGAAACCCACAGTATTTACTTGCATTATGTTGTTCTGGGTTTGTATTTTAAGTGTTGTAGCTGGTAAAGGGTTAATGAGCTGTCATGCTGAGGAGTGAATTTGGATGAGCTATCATTAAATTCTTATAAAAAATTGATTTCCTTGGAGAACATTTTCCATCAAACATTTATATAACCTAGAAAAGGCCGGCAAGACTGACACACTTATAAATGTGATATTTTGGACGTTTTAAAATGTTAGTGATGGGGAAGGAGTACTGAACATTTTTTGCTGCCAGCAGTTACTATAAAGATGGAAACATCACTGTCTTAATCTAATCCTCCTGATTTCTTATGAGATAGCTTATAAAATATGAATTACCATTTCCCTTTCCAGTTCCATGAATGGAAACAGATAGACACATACACATAACTCGGTCTGTCTTTATGAAGATGAATGCAATTGCATGGGATGTATTTTGCCAAACAGGCAACTTTATCTGAACTGAATCAATCCATCAGGCTGGGGCTTCAGTAAATTAAAGGGCATATTAACACAGATGTTCAACCGATAATAATTTTTTGTTAAGTTTCAATTGATCTCCATCATAATTGGGTAGTAATTCTCACTAAAACTGGTTTCCCTCCAATTGCACTTTGCAAAACATGGAATTTTAATGCACTGGCAAAGCTGCAACTGCTTAGATGGCTGTTTACCAATGGAAACGCCCTCTGCCTGTGCAAATTCTCAATCAAGCAGCTTTTGTTTTTGTGCTTGGTCTTTGTGCTTCTTGATTGAATTCAGTGTTCTTTCATTGTGCCTTTCCAGTAAAGCCAGCAACTGCTGCTGCTTTACAAGAACTCACCACCTGCCACAGGCTTTTGGCACTGTACCCAGTCATGTTATAGCAGACAATGACAGGATTCTTATTTTAAAACCATAGAAGGTGGCTGGATTTGTATATCTTTCCTCTTCTTTTCCCATTTATTTTCTTCCCTTTTTGCTTTTCTTTTTGTGATATGGATCCATCCTGCCCCCAAATGCTTGTGCCAAAGGAGGAGATTCCATTGATATCAGCTTTTGGAGTAGGACATCCATCAAGCAGATGGGCTTCTCTTCCTTTTGGATGGCTTCCTAGCACATGCAATTTTTGCACTCATTTTTTAGAATGGAAGCCATTCTCTTATATTTGGGGAGGGGTTTCTTTTTAAGGAACAAGTCAGGACTTTGTGTGTCTGTGTGTTTGTGTGAAGTAATGACAGGAGATCTTTCCCATAAGTAATGAATTTTGGCTTGGTAAAAAATTAGCTTTCATTAACAATATGCTAAGGTCAGTAGATTTAGCAAATATTTGACTTTGATATTTGTATTTCAATATTTCCTTCACTTTCTTTCCTCTGTTTGCAAAGTGATCTTCTCAAATTATTTATTTAATTTAGGGGATTATTGTCCCACAAACAGCCCTACTGTGTTTTTCAAATACAAACCAAAAGTACAGAAGCAGAATAATACACGATAAAAACAGCAGTTAAAACAGTAAAAAGAAGCTGTTAAAAACAGCATTTAAAACCAGGAGGAAAAATATAAGTAAGGCAAACTCCAGATACAAATAAAAAACCATCAAAAATGAAGAGAATGAGAAAACAGGGACTTTATGTTGCACTCACACATTAAGAAAGATGGTGACAGGCAATCAAGGAAAAGAAGTGGAAAAGTTTAAATGTCACCACTGAGAAGATCTCCTCTCTTGTAGGTACCCACCAACCCTAAGATGTCAGGGCCATCATGAAAAGTCTTTAAATGTATGGAAAAACTGGGAAACAGTAAAGATTTTAAATATTGTTGTAGTCTGATCACAGTGTTCAGTTCCAATGACATTTGGCTACTGTGTTCTTCACTAGTTTAATGAAGATTTCAAATGATTTTAAAGCAGCCCACATGCAATGTATTATAGCAGCCTTCCCCAGCCTGGTGCCTTCTGGGCATTTTGGATGGCAACTCATGTTGTCCCCAGCTCTTGGTCATACTCTCTGGAGCTGGTCAGAGTTGTAGTCCAAGAAGTCAACAGGTTAGTGAAGGCTGCACTACAATAATTATCTTGGCAAGGATAACTGTTGTGATAGCATATTTCTGGTCTGAATACAGAGATTATAGCATCAAACTAGAAATGGATTTTGTGTTGCTCTAAGAATTTGAGCTGGGTTGGAAAGACAGATAAGCATTAAGCAGGAGGTGATTTTGTCTGTAATTGGATTGTGTCCAGGCTTCCACCTGATAAGGCAAGAAGCTACAAAAATATATCTTGCGTGTTCAATACAAGACATGATTCCATAGTGGCTATACTTATGACAGTGTTTTTAAATGAACGTTTTCAAGTCCTATTAAACAAATGTAAGTCTGTTAAAGTCACTATAGCTCAGGTCTGGAAATCAGTTTTGTGTTTCTTGCACAAGTTGTTGGACCTGTTGAGACCAAGATTTGTGTGTATTAAATAATGAATGTAATATTACATTGTATTTTCTATGACTCGTATTCTTATAGAATCTTGAGTTTTCAGGTAGTTTCTGCTTGCTTGTGTTTTTTTTTCTAGCAGTGCTGTGATCTAGGATATCATGCCAGCCTTGGCAGGGCACTCAGGACATTCCTGTCAGCAGAGTTGAACCTGGAACAATCAAAGCATGAAGGCCTGGATGCCATTGAGAATGCAGTGGAGAACTTGGATGCTAACAGTGACAAGCAGCGTCTCATGGAGATGAGCAACAATGTCTTCTGCCCACCCATGAAGTTTGAATTTCAGCCTCACATGGGTGACATGGTTAGTTCTACTCTTCTCTATGAATATGCATAAATAGGAGTTTCCTTTGTAGTCATAATTAGAAACATTGTGTACAAGATAAAGTAAACTGTGGTGTTGATTGATCTGTGACTTCAGGGGAATATACATGTCCCCTGTATATTTTAAATGAATGCATGGAGGGATAGCAGGGTTGCATGGGCTGACCTCACCTGCTGGCCATGCACTATGGCTGTGCTTCCCCAACAGATATCTGATTGGCAATTCTCCATGCATGCAGATGTGTGTACATGCAAGGAAAGACTGGCTATTCAGAATTGCTTCTCTAATATAGGAGCTTTTTATGCATACAACTGTGTTTGGAGAGAACCTCTATTAAATGTCAGTTGGATGATGCTCGCTGTGAACACAGTGCTGGCATATGGTGATTGTATCGGACAGGTTTCGCCAATGTGGATCTGCAGCTCCCTCCATGCTTTCCTAAGCATGTGGGGAGGGTTCTGTATACCCTTTTTATGCTATGGCTGGATCTCAAATACACAACATTATCCTACAATTTCATCAGTACACTTCTTTACCTCTAGACATCTTGGTACTAGTTTGTACAGTCTTCACTTTGTAATCTTGGTTACCTTTTAGAATGGACGTATCTTAGAAGTAAAAAGGAGAGTAAAATAAATGTGGTAAGCAATGTATTTGCTTTCATCTGTTGACTATTTCCTATAGTTTCCAGTACGATGATTTGCTTAGAAGAAGAGTTGATTATAGACATTCTTAGAATGAAGGCTGTTCTAGAGAGCGAATGAAGTGGTGGAAGATATGGTGTAGCCTGGTCTCCTTCCCTACACCTACATTTGTTTAAGAGGAAGGTATCTTTTCACTGTTCTAAGATCTGATTTCCAAACAACATTTGGTGAACATGTGATTCTCTTTCCTGATTATGACTACTATTCATTAGATGCTGGGACATTGATATAAATCAGGACTTGCAGGCTTGTGTTCTCACAATTAAAGATGGATTTGTAGTGTGCCATATCACAACCTTCTCTTTTGGCTTTCTGTTTCTTCCAGATTGTCCCCCACGTATCTGTATATTAGACTGATATTGCTGGGTCTCTTTTCTCTCACGTTGCTGCAAGTTCAAAGGGCATTTTAGAGTATACTATTATCTGCATAAAGAATCACTGATGTTAAGGTGCCACACTGTAGTACTGAATTCAGCAGTTTTCATTTTGCTTCCCCATCCACGCCCTGAGCATTTCTTATAAAGATAGTTTCTAAAGACTAACAATCGTGGTTGCTGGATGGCAAACCATAAAACTGAAGTTCAGTATTTTATTGCATTTTCTTTGGTATTTATTGCATGTTTCTTTCATCCAGTTGATCTTGTCCCAAGAGAAAATATCACAGATGCTTTGCATTAGTTCTGTTTGCAGCTTTCTTATACAAGGAATTCACCCTGCTTTTTAACACAGCTGTGATATATTAGAGTTCATGTTGTTAAAGACCCGAGTGCCATTGGATACTATGCAGAATGATATTACTTTCTTTAAGGGCACCCAGTCTCTAGTTTGATTGTTGTGACTATTGGATGTAATTATTCTCAGCATTGCACCATTTGAACATTTTATTACTAAATTCACTTTCTGGCTATTTTCCGATCTGTTCAAAGCTCATGCTATTTAGAATGCTATTTAGTCATTGTAGTTAGCAACCAGAGTATATATATTCAATGGAAAGCAAGATTGTCTGAATGATGCAGACACATTTGGAAGGTCTGAGCTCTCCCATGGAATCCATTCGCCCATGATATACGTTGGCAGATGTAGTTTCATGTGATAGTCCAAAACATCTGTGATAAATGTCCAGAATTATGAAATTTGTACTAATGAATTCTGACACAGTCTATTAGGCAGATGTCTACACTCCTTCTCTACATGTATACATTCACCAGATATGTGAGGAATTGTCAGCATTTGAACAGGCTGCAGCAATGACTCTGTGTGTATGTTACATTTATTATGTATTCATATTTACAGGTCTAATACCGTGTTTTCCTGAAAATAAGACAGGGTCTTATATTAATTTTTGCGCCAAAAAAAAACGCATTAGGGCTTGTTTTCAGGGGATATTTTATTTTTTCCATGTACAACAATCTACATTTATTCAAACACAGTCATGTCATCTTCTGGTTGCTGCACAATGGTGGAGGGTGGGGTTTCACTTAAGAGGCTTATTTTTGGGGTAGGGCTTATATTACGAGCATCCTGAAAAATCATACTAGGGCTTATTTTCAGGGAAACAGGGAAGTATGGTCCTATCACTGTAGCTAGTTGTGTCAAAGAAAAACCACAGTATATGTAGCTGGCTGGTCCTCTCACTTATTTATCATACCTACATGTGGACTAGTAAAAAAAAAATCACTAAAATGGGTCAACATCAGCTCGGTTATGTGAATATACTCTTTTCTTTTAATATTGTGAGCTGCCTTGGGTCCCCTTATCAGGAGAAAGACAGCCTATAAATAAAACAAACAAATGAATAATAAATAAATAGTGTGGAGCACATCCAGATATTTCTAAATGTAGTGTTGCATGCATCTAGATCTATTTAAAAGTCAAATCCCAGAACGACTTTATTTCCCCCTGACACCATACCAAAATATTGGTGATTCAAGAAATAATATTTCGACATTCCTATATCACTGATACTGCTCTTAGCCGCCTTGGGTTCTTTTTAAGGAGAAAAGCGGGATAAAAAATATTTTAAATAAATGAAAATAAATAAATATATATTTACCTGTCTGGCAATTTTCCTAGAAGGGCATATAATAGCCATGAAGGGGAGAGGTGGTTGATTAGGAATGCAATGGGAGCAGAAGCTTACTCTTGCCATATCAGGCTTGCAATCTAGTTTCATGCCTTCCCTTCTATTTGCTATTTAGTAAACAAAAAACAGGCACAGAAGTAGTTCTCATAACTTCGTTGCTTTGAAATTTGGCAGAAATTTGCATTAAAAATTTGCACAATGGCATTCATAACTTTTGTTTTGAAATGTGGAGTCTGAGGTTCAATATATTTTTTAAAAACTAAGTTGCTTCTTTAAACATTAATGTATTGAGTCTAGTTCTCTGAATATTACAGGTTTGAAGAGGGGCTGGTGGATGGAGATAAGTGGCTGAATTGTTATTAATAAATCAAGATAAGAATGTGGCTCTCCCCCATGCAAGCAGTCATTTTGCTCTTTCATCACTAGCCATGATTAAACAAGAGATCACTAATTAACCAAAATTTCCCATTTCATCTGATCCAGATTTCCTAGTATTAATGAAATGGGGAACTGTGGTTAATTAGAGAATTTGTGTCTGTGAAGATTCTCAGTCATCCAGGTGAGGTTATCTAGAAGTTGAGTCATGGCAACTGGATTTCTTGTTAGGTTGAAATTTTTTACTGGTCATCCAAGTAGCTTCTTCAGTCTGAGGAGAGTTGGTAGGAGACCCCTGATAGAGACCTTGTGGTTCGTTTGTGGCTCATGCAGAGGAGAATACAGTGGTGCCTCCACTTACGAACGTCCCTACTTACGACCAATTCGACTTACGACCAGCTCCGGCCGCAAAATTTTGCTTCTACTTGCGACCGGAGCTTCCACTTACAAACAGAAAAAGGCAGGGGAAAAAGGCGGGAAATTCAAATTGCTAACTGTAGGTGGCGAAAGAGGCTGCTTCTTTGTAGCTCTTTCGCCCCCACGGTTAGAGTGAGTGCGATCGAGGAGGGACTGCCTGGCTTTTGCTTCTCAGTGAGCGTGTGTGTGTTTGCAGGGAGGCTTGGGACTGCCTGTTAGGTAAGGTAAGGTGCTGTTTTCTGCTTTTTAAAAACTTCTGTGTGTTTTTGCAGCGTGGTTTTAGGGTGGGGGTTATGTTTCTGTGCTGTGATGGGTCTTGGGGGTTTGTTTGTTTTTTGGGTTTCCCTCCCATTTCCAATGGGTCTTGGGGGGTTTGGTTGCTTTTTGGGGTTCTTTTCCCCATTTCTGATGGGTCCTGCATGCTTCCCTTTTTCCTTTGTTTTCTGTGCATTTCCGACCTTGTCCCTCTGTTCTCTGTGCATTTCCAATCTGCTCCGTTTGTTTTCTGTGCATTTGCAATGGGTCCTGCATGCTTCCCTTGCTTTTTCCTTTGTTTTCTGTGCATTTCCGACCTTGTCCCTCTGTTCTCTGTGCATTTCCAATCTGCTCCGTTTGTTTTCTGTGCAGTTGCAATGGGTCTTGCACGCATGATTGCTTTTCTCCCCCCCCCCCTTGGGCCGGAAGGGATTAATCGTGTTTCCAATGAGTCTTGCAGTGATTTTTTTGGGGGGGGGGGTGTGTGATTTTTTTTCCTCGTCCAGAACGGATTAATTGCATTTCAATGCATTCCAATGGGAAATGGTGCTTCGATTTACAACCATTTCGACTTACGTCCACCTTCTGGAACGGATTATGGTCGTAAGTGGAGGCACCACTGTACAAAGGAGCTGTGTGCACATGCAAAAACTATCTTGTCTTACAGGTCATCAAATTCAGTCAGTGTTATGGGGAAGGAAATTAACATGCCCTTGTCTTCTGACATACTGAGCAGGTCTATCTATTCTGTGTAATTCCATGATTCTTTATAGAGACAGGTCTGGGTTTTTTTGGAGAGTGGTGGTTGGTTTTTTTTGGGGGGGGGGTTGTTTGTTTTTTGGGTTTTTGTTTGTAAAACAACCTGCTTTTGCTATTACTGGGAGGAAGCAGAAGTAGAAATATGTTTTCTTTTGTAGAATAGAAGTATCTCAGACAAACAAGTTTCACTGGAAAAAATACTTGGGAAAGGATTCCAACCCCTGCCTTCTTCCCACACCAGCCTCCTCCTTCCAGTTGTACTTTCCACAACTTCAGTTTTGTTAGAACAAAAAAAACTGTAAAAGAAATCTACTTTGTGTGGTTCCTTCCTTTGTTTATCAGACTGTACATATAGATTTCAAGCTGTGCAGGTTTTCATTCTCATCGTCATAGATTTACTGTTTAGATGGGTCAAGTTTTTCAGTTTTAATGTTGTGGCTATAAAATGTCTTACACCAACTTGTAAAGTGTTTACATTTATTTTGATAATACATATCCCAGTTTATTCCTTGCTCCATTGCTGTATAACCCAGTCAAGATATAAAGTGAAGAATGGGGGCCATGTGTGCAAAATGTATCAAAAGTGTTTTTTCTTTTCCAGGTCTTCCAGCTGTGTGCCCAGCAGCCAGTGCAAAGTGAGTTGGTTCAGAGATGTCAGCAGCTCCAGTCTAGGCTATCCACACTAAAGATTGAAAATGAAGAGGTGGGCTAGCACAAAACTCCACACTACTCATAGCAATTTTCCCAATAGTGTCTCCTCTTTTCCACTTCGTACTCCATAATCTTGTTTTGCTGGTCTAAACAGCAAATGAGGAAAAGGAAGGATAGCAGGAAACAAAATCTGTATCAGTAACTTCATTCCACAAAGAAGCTTCTGAGGCAAACCAAATGTGCTTCGGTTCCTAACATTCATTACTTTTGAACAACTACATGGAAACAACAATGATTTTAGATGAGCTCTCCCACTTTGAAAGTGTTTAGTCTTATTGTTACCTTCTAGAATATGTTTCATTGCAGACTTTAATGTTAATTGAAATGGCATAATCGCTGTCATTTGACTGAGTTTTGTTATTTTCAGAGGGTTTGAATGATACACAACAGATATCTTCTTCAGAGCAGCTTTGGCTAAAGTGAGATAGATTCTGCTTGCTGTGAAAGATGACTTGTGACAAGAGTCACCATATATTAGGGCTTTTGTAGAGTAGAAAGGTTGATCCATTCTGTATTTGAAGAGGGAAAATCCTTATACTATGATACAATCCTATGTAGGCAGATGTAGTTGCACTACATTACAAAAAATAAGGATGTGGTGGGGGCAATGTGTATTTTTTAAACACTGAGATAACTTACAAAGATACTGGAGTACAATAAGATTGCAGTCTGAACAAGTTGCCTAATTAGTTGTTTCCACAATGGTTAATTTTATGGCACACTTTTTTTAAGGGATCATTCTGATGGTATATATGTAATACATTTATTGTGTGTACTATAGTAGTTCAATATTGCAAGTTATTCATACTAACTGCAATATTCCAAAATACTGTAGCAAGATTTTCAGAGAGGAAAAGGACCAACCGTTTTCTTCTTGTCAGTGAAGGTTAGGATTCCACTACATCATACATTCCAGCAGTGTCTCATGCTTCGGTGACTAAATGGTTGTCTTGTTCCAAGCAGGTGCAGAGAGTTTGTGGCTCCTTTGTTTATGTTTTTATTTGTTTACAGGATTTATAATCTGCTTAGATTCAAAAATTTCAAAATTGTGTAATAGTAAAATATGTAAAGCAGATAATATGTGTAATACACAAATGCACACATAACATGTAGCATTTATTTAGTCCATGAAATGGGTGTCAGATTGGACTATGCAAAGAAAGCACAAATATGTGAGTCTTAAGCATGCTGTTATTTGACTTTTATCCTGCCTTTTACATAACATTGCAAGAGGAGGAGGATAGGACCCTTCTTGTGCACCTTGGATAGCATGGTGAGGGGGCATGGGTTATTCATGGCCTTCATCTGTGCAAAGTGTGTTTATATTGGCACTGAAAGCCTAGGGCTTAATCCTAAACTTTGCCTTCTCCAGCCTCTTTTTTAGTTTAGAAGTCAGCTAATGGTTTTTGAGTGGCCATATTTTTCCATTTGAGAAAATGAAGAATATTTGGAACAGTACTAACCCTATATAATCCCTGCCTTTATTGACATCTTGGCTCTTGATAACAGGACATGTAGCTTGAGTTACCATGGCCTTCTGTCCTGTGTGTGTTTTGGCAAGGGGAAGAAGAAAATAAGATTGTTGTGCCAAATTGCATTAAGGAACATCTGCTATACAATCCATGGATCAGAACTGGAGTGGGTTAATGAACAGCTTCAATCATCTTGAACATTTCATTGTGCAATGGGAAGGTGGGATGCAAATTGGAACAATCAAATAAAAAGAGTGGAATATATTTTAAAATGAATTTTAAATGTTTGAATAGTGGAGTATTCATAATAATCACACATGCTCTATTTTATGCTCAAGTTATGTACAGCCGTGTAATATACTTGCCTTTTCCATTTTGATTATGTTCATCACATGGAAAAGTGCAAAGTGTCAGGTACCTTGCAGACTACATATAAAAATATATGTTCAGTACATGCAACATTATTGCGGGACTTACTTTAACCAATAAGAGCCTCACAAATTATATATGGCTTCTCTTTGTGTATCTTCCCTAAGACGCAAAGAGATTAGCATATCTTATTTTCTTCCTCTTCTTGTTACTCCAAATACTACTCTCCTCCAAAGGCAGCAGAGTAGCTTTCTTTTCTAAGGGAAAAGGAGGGATAGACAACCCATGACTCACGTTCAACCCACCCCCACAGCATTTTTGTAATCCCTGATGCACCCGTTTAATATTACTGGAGCTGAAGATCACACCACTCAATGGTTTTTCCTTCCAAGTAAGTATGCATAAGACTGAAATCTCCATCATCCATCTTCCTTTTGTTTTGTAGACCTAATTAGTGCTCATCGTGTGCTTGGGGACCATAGAAACAGCTGCAGCAACCAATACCAGTAGTCAAATGTATTGCTTCCTATATCCTCATCATTCTCCCCTCCCTTTTCATTCCTCTCTTGTCTCCCCCACCCCAGGTTAAAAAAACAATGGAGGCCACACTGCAAACTATCCAGGATATTGTCACCATTGAAGATTTTGATGTCTCTGACTGCTTCCAGTATAGCAATTCCATGGAATCAGTAAAATCAACAGTCTCTGAAACCTTCATGAGCAAACCAAGCATTGCCAAGAGACGGGCCAATCAGCAGGAGACAGAACAGTTCTACTTCACAGTAAGAGGACTCACTTTGTGTGCACTTTCAGCGAAGTTTGTATGTGTTGGAGCTGGAAGCTGTCAAGATCATTCTTGTAGTGAAGAATATTCTTCCTACAGGGTCAATGGTTGCCTGCTTTTGTTTGAATTTCTCCATCATTCATCTGGCCCTTGTTTCAAAGCCTGTGTTATTTATGTGTTGTCAATTTATTATTACATCTAAACCATACAACCTAATTCTTCACTTCTTACAAACTGATAGTTTACAAGTATAGCTGGGATGGGAAAAATACTAAAGCTGATACGTAATGATAGCTTTCAAGGCTCATGTTTCCTGCCAAGGAATGCTTTTGTTAAAATGGCTGTTACTGTCACATCCCTCTTTAATTTTAATATATTGTTAATATACAGTATACATATATAATGACTTAGTTCAGCTAGGAGAACAAGAGACATGCTAACAGTCTACACCAAATGTATTATTTAGAAGAGGAATCACAATTACAGTTAGTTGTGATGTGTGTGGATCCCTTCCCTTCTTACAACTAGAGCTATGCCCACTTAGCCCGTTTTAGAACACTAACATCCTGTTAATTGACTGTTCAAGAGGGGAAGTGGAGTGCAACAGGATTTGAGAGATCCACCTTTTAGTCCCCACAGAACAATGCAACTCACTGTGTGTCCTTGAGCCTGTCCTTAGCCTGACGTGCTTCACAGGTTTGTTGTGAAATTGAGTGGGTGGAGAGGGGACATGTGTGCTGCTTGAGATCAGAGGAAGGAGAGGTTATAAATATAACTAATAAGTAAATGATACAGATGTGTTTGTGTTTCTGTACTCCAGCTCACAGACTCCATAACACAGATCACATATCTCTATTAGATAATAATGTATTTCATTCAGTATTTCATGTTTATTCCATATGTCTAATGAAATGGACTTGTCCATGAAAGCGCACATTGAAATATAATAGTCTTTAAGATGCCACATGGTGTTTGTTTTATGTTTTGTTTTGTTTCTTTGGATTTTGTTTGATCTGATTGCACAGACTAACATGGCTGCCTCTTCCAAAACTGCAGTGTAGAAAATGGTTCCATATGCATTCAGTTGGGTAGAAGCATGTCTTCAGAAATATTCCCCCATTAATATGTGACTGGTCCTTTTAAAATGGATACTGCAATATTGCAAACATTTTATACCTTTTTGTAAGGAGGATGTTACTTATGAAAATTACTGCATACTGTATAAATTGCTTTGGTGGACAGGATGGTTTATGTTGGGTCTGGTCTAGTAATAGGTTTATTGGAGAGGGTATCATTCTCTTAGACAAGCACTCCAAATATTTCAAAAGCCACATTAAATTAAAAGGTCTCCTTGGAAGGTGAATTTATCAGAAAAATGTGGGCGGGAAAAGTGATTCAATTAAGAAGCAATTTGATGTCCTCTGCCTGTATAAATGGTTATTTAATTGAACTTACAGATCCTCTTTTTCAAGAGGGAGAAACCACTTTCTGTTTTAAAATGAATGAGTCCTGACTTCATCTGTGCAGGGTATTAAATTTCTTCACTTCGTATAAATCTCCATGCTTGCCCACTATGTTGAATACTTGCACCCAAGATAAATATGTAAACAAAAGTGATTGATAATCTATGCAAGAGGCTTATAAATAACCCTAATAAGAATTTCAAGCTTTAACTTAAAAACATCAGATGTCTTGCTCAAAAATAGATAGTAGCTGAGTATTGATGAATATGAGGGGGAAAATGCAGACAACAAAGAAAATGAGTAGAACTGCATTTTAATATGACACACATTTGGCAAGAGGGTAAGAGATGGAAAGCTTTGAACGTATTTTCAGCACCCCAGGGTGAGTCTAAATTAGACCTTACAAACTTGACATTATAAAGACATTATGTCCTTTGACACTTTTTTCCTCCAGTCGCGCAGCTGAGTGTTTGGAGATTGTTATGTATCTTGTGCTCCCCACATTGATGGTGCAGCCTGCCATCACCTGTATTCTGTGTTTCTTTTAGAAATCAATTTGCTGGGATTAGATAAACGAGGCCGTTTTCAGACCATGTCTAAGTTTACCTTAAAGCTTATTGTGCTATGTGAAAGCTAATTGCAGCTTCGTGGTTTTTGGTAATTTTAATTTTTAATTTTAATTTTTTTACATCCACAATCTTGGTAGCAAGTTTGTACTGTGGAATTTGACTGTGAAGTGCAGTCCTGAAGAGATGTTGTTGTTATTACGTGTTACCAAGTTGTTTTTAACTTAGTCGTAAGATCGAATCCACGCGACGGAGTGAGCCCCCATCGCTTGTCTCAGCTCCCGCCAACCTAGCGGTTCGAAAGCATGCAAAATGAGAGTAGATAAATAGGTACCACCATGGTGGGAAGGTAACGGCGTTCCGTGTCTAGTTGTGCTGGCCACGTGACCACGGAAGATTGTCTTTGGACAAACACTAGCTTCTATGGGTTGGAAACGGAGATGAGCACCGCCCCCTAGAGTCGGACACGACTGGACAAATTGTCAAGAGGAACCTTTACCTTACCCTGAGTTTATAACCTCCAAAAGACCTTGTCATTAAAAGCCCTGCTTGGGTCATGCATATGGAAGGCTGTGGTCCCATTTATTGATGAGATGAATCATAAATAATGAGGTGGATCATGAATCCATCTCATGTTCAGTCTTCTTCTTTTCCCACTGTCTTCAGCTATTCAAATTGATGTACTTTGTACTTAAGTTTATGCTGCAGTCATTATGTCTTTCTACCAGGTATATGAAACTTAGGTCAGTGCCTTGGCACATCAGCATTAGCTGTTTTTTTCCAGTGTGTATCAGCTGTACAGGAGGAACTGTAACAAGGAGAAGAGACTTTTTGTCTTAGAGGCCAGTTCTGTTGGTAACCCGTGAAGGTACGATCTGACAGGATCAAAATAACTTAAGTAAGGCTGTGGTCACACCAGCAAAATATTTTTGAGTTACTCCTCATGAATTTTGACCCTTTGGGGGGTGGGTTCAGATGATACAAGGTCATTATTGATTCTTTTGTTCCCCCTCCGTGCTCTCTCCGCATCAGATCCCACCCACCAGGAGGCTTCTACTTTGTTTGTTGTGGGATTCATCATGCAACAATTACAGTGATGTCCTGTGAGCACGGCTGTACCCATACTTTTTCTGGCAAAACGCCTTGTGTTGCTTCCACCAGTGATGTTGTTTGCCTGCATGCCCTTTTATTAATTTTTTTAAAAAATAATGACTAGAGCGTCAATGCATTGGAAAACTTGTCATTGGCCTCTAAGCATCACTTATTTGCAGATCCTTCTACCAGGTGGTGCTCCTTCTCCTGAGCCCTTTCCTGTTTTCCTCTTGGGGAACCTCATGGTAGAGCTGCCATGAGAACAAAGCCCAACTACTTGTTTCTTCGTTGCAAGAGGCACAAATGCAGCAGAGAAGCTCACACCCATGGGAAATGTTGTCAAAACACTGAAGTAACAAAATAAAAATAAAAAATTAAGGAAAAAAGGAGCTGCAGAGACAAAAAAACAACCCAGAGGGAAATATTATACTACTGAAGTGTAGCCGGTCATATCACATCAAATTTAGGGAAATGTTGCAGTAATTTAAAATAACTGGTCAAAATGCGCACCCTGGGATATATGTCACATGACCGCAATGTATGACTGCTCAGGGAGTGAAAGACACGAGAAAACAGGGAGACATTTTCCTGGTGTGACCACAGCCTAATGTTCATCCATGCCTCTTTTCCTAAGCCCTGTAGAGTGAATGCTTGAGATAATAAGATGTGCAAAGATTTGGAGAAGTCAGTGGGCATAATTGTTGCCATACTGTCAGATTAAGTTCCATACAGCCCATTCTATACTTTTCTGCTGTTTTTTTTCCTTGCCCATTACAGTAGTAGCTAGAAACACCCTTCACAGATCAGAATTATTTTTATGGTATATAATGCCATAAAAATAATTAAAGTATACTGGATTCCAAATGGCAGCAGGTTGATGTGAGTTATACTGAGTACCAAAAGACTACAGTAGGAGGGAAAAATTCTACAGGAGTCTCCAAAATGGGAGACACTCTTATTTTTTTTCCAGATACTATATATTGCAAACATTGCTGCATGGGAGAGGTTGAAAGAGGACCATTTGTCTTGCAGATATATGTTGAAAATCCTTCCACTTTAAGACAGAATGCTCTAATACTATATTCTTTTGGATATATTTTCAACAAAACCCCATCTGAAGGTATGGAGCAAGATGCAAATGAGAAAAGAATTAATTTGTAAGATTAGTAATTCCATTGTATATTAGTTGAAAAACAATGTAAGGCAATCATTATATTTACTTATTTATTATGCCCTAAGGTAGAAACAAGCAGTGTAGAAAGCCTGGAGCACATACCTCTTTTCATTTTAACTTTCAGTATAAATGTCAAAACAAAATAACATTAGATGATTTGCTGATTTGGTCTGTTTATTGTCATTTTTATGAACAGTTTTAGCATGTTTTAAGGACTTGCTTGGCTTTAGAAACATTCAGCTTGTATTAACATTAATTTTTAATTTGTATGGAAGAAAACAGTAGCTATTGTTAGTCAAGAGGAAGAGATTATATCCCAATGGCTGATGCACTTTCTGAAGATATAAATAATATCCTCTTTGTTTCTTGGTCCGCCATTACTTTCTTCCTTCCTTCCTTCAAACGGATCACTTCTTTTCTATGCTTCAATGTATCCTCGCTCTCTTTCTCACTCTTTCTCATGCTGTCCTCCCCCAGTGGAAGCAGGGGAAGGCAGGAATAAGAGTAATGTTATATCTCACAATGCTGTTTTCAAAATAAATATATGAAACAGAGGTACTGAGGTGCTGGTGGAAAGAGGAGGTTTGCATATATCAAAAAATAAATAGACTTCTGAAGAAAGAGTGGATAATTTTAGTTTCTAGTTAATTGCTATCACTTATTAATGATAGCAAGCCCCTGTAGAGTCCTTCATCTTTCAAAGTACTTTGCAGAAATATTTTGTTAATCTTCACAAAATCTAGAAGGTTTTTGAAAGTATTATTTATAACCCTTACCTGTAATCAGCACCATGCTGCTTTTTATCAATGTGCTATTCTTTTCTTTTCTTTTTTTTCATCCTTCCTTTTAATCACTGACATTAGAGCAGCATTGTGATGCTCTGGTTTCCTCCATAGTGCATTCTGGGAATATCTTTGCTGAAACTGAGTGCCTTCTTTAGCTTTGATGTTTGTAAAAAATGAGCTGAGCTATGTGGAATTGCAGGGTGGGAGGAAGCAAAAGTATGTGTTTATTAAGGATATAGGCCATATGACAGAAGGTATTTTCATATAGCCCCAAAGCGTAACACTGTGTCTTCTTGCCAGCAAAGCGCGAAGATCTACATTGGTTTACACGTCAACTTATTATTTTTTCCTCCTGACAGGCGCTTTTTACTAGTAAATACCAAAGTGGGGGATGGTATTCATAGCTGTGTAGTTGTGGATGAACCATAATAGGATGACACATTCTTCCATAAGAGAACTTAGCAGCAGAGAAACAGTGCTATGATTTCAATCCGTGTTTGTCTTTTTAGAATGGATTTTAGCTAGACTAGGGAGTGATACTGTTTGGGGGTTCAAGCTTTGTATTCTAAAACATTAACTAGTATGTATAAATAGGCGTAGGAAGGAAATGCTTCTGAAAAGGAAATATTTGTCATTGATAGCAAATTACTGTACGACAAACTGTATTCATTTTGCATATGATCTGCTTAAAACAGGTGACTTCTAACCCAATTCTTTGACCCTCTGCCACCTTGCTTAAGATCAGGGCACTCTTACCTATTGGTATGTGCTGTATTTTATGCCCTGGTCAGTGGGAGGCTGATGCAAAAAAACTCACATGTTTCATTTAAAAGCACTCCGGATGTGGAGCAGGACATGAAGAGGGTTGGGAAACTCCCTCTCCTTTGGGGGGGGGGGGGTGACTCTTTCCACGAAGAGTGTGGTTTGCAGCTTGGGCATCTGCCTGGACCTGGATCTTACCATGGAAACCCAGGTGGCATCTGTGGTCTGGGCAGCCCATTTCCATCTTCAGAGGATTGCCCAGCTGCATCCCTATCTAGACGCGGGGGTGCTCACGATGCTGATTCATGCACTCATAATCTCAAGCATAGACTACTGCAGTGCTCTCTACGTGGGGCTACCCTTGAGGTTGATGCGGAGACTTCAACTGGTCCAAAATTCGGCAGCCAGATTAATAACTGGGGTGAAGAAATTCCAGCACATCTCCCCCATTCTGGCCGCCCTTCATTGGCTACCTGTTCGTTTCCGCATCGACTTCAAGGTTATAATGAAAACATTCAAAGCCCTAAACGGTTTAGGACCTCGGTACCTATCAGAATGCCTGCTCCTAGCCAGATATGTCCGTGATACCCGTTCTTCACAGGCAGGGCAGTTGAGGGCCTTGACCCCGAAGGAGGCCTAGAGGGAAAGAACAAGAAACTGGGCCTTCTCAGCGGTTGCCTCCCGCCTGTGGAACAACCTGCCCATGGAGATCCACTTGGCACCCTCGCAGGATGGGTTCAAACGAGCACTGAAGACTTGGCTCTTCCACCAGGCTTTCCCTGAGCATTAAGTTTTTGAGATTTCAGCCTCCCTTTTACCATCCTTTTTACCACCCTTTCATTATCCTTTTTACCATCTTCATAGCCATCTGTTTTAATTTATCCCACTGGTTGTCGTATTTGTTTGAATGTATATATTATTTTACTTTTATCGTGTTTTGATATTGTGTTGTTTATCTTGTTGTTAGTCACCCAGAGTGGCCTGGTTGCCAGATGGTGTGGGGTATAAATCTAATAAATAAATAAATAAAATGTGGGTAGTTTTCCCAGTTTTCCCAATAATATTTCCCAATATTTATTGATGTTTTTAATTTTATTGCTTTTTTGGACTGTAAACCGCCCAGAGTAGATTTGTCTAGATGGGCGATATAAAAGTCAAATAAATAAATAAAGCCTTCAGACAGTTTTGAAATCGTTTGGAGAATTGGGAATGAGCAGCAGTGAGGTTTGTGTTCTACATTCCTTCTTCCCTGTCCTCTGTGTACAAGGAGAGGTGATTAGAAGAGTCAATTCCTAGTTAGTAGCAAATCCTAGTTTATAATAGCATCAGATATCCCAGATAATGGCTTGTTCACAAACCAGCATTAACTCCTGCATTATATAACCTCGAACTGTTTTCCTAATTACTGGGCAACAAAATAGGGTGTTGTACGTTTTGGGTTTTTTTTTTTAACCCTCTTCATATAGCTACCTAGTAGTTTAGAGTTCAGAGTCTCACCTTCAGGTTTCAATTGGCTCCAGGCAGGCAATCTGTCATGTCTTGTTATCAGGTGGTTATTTATTTTAATAGGGCCTTGAATGACAGCAGGGAGCAAGCCACTGAACTGTGAACATGCCTACAATGAAAGGTTTTTCTAATCACTGTGCTTTAGCATTGTGTTTCCTGCATGTCTCTGGATAGTGTGGGTTGATTTGAATTCTTATTTGCTTCGTACATTTCTTGGCAGTTGTGTTAATTTTTCATTTAACAATATGATTAATTTTAAGGCCTCCTGCAAGCAGGTGAATGAAGTTGTGGGGGCTTTTTATTCAGCTTTGATAGCACTGGATGTTATGTTCTCTTCTCCCTCATCTTCCTTTCATTGCTCTGATTTTTGACAGCTTGCCCTTTTAAAGTGGTGAGTTTAACACTGCTTATTTTAACTACATAGAGTTATAATCTGTAATGCTGTAATTAGCTGGCACAATGAAACCTAAAATATTTGATGCTGATGTTAAATGAGGAATTAATGTGGAAAATGTCAGTAATCTGAGGTATCTAGACACTTTGGTATTTAATGAACTTTGAGAGATAATATGATTAAAGGATGAGTAGGAGTTTGTTTTAGTGAACTCTTCGGGTTTCTAATGGTAATTCTTTAATATCCTCTAAACCATCTTCAAAATGGCATTTGCATACCTTCTTCATCATTGGTTCAAATCTTGTTCCCTAATGTAAAATCATCCAAGTGGTGATTTTTAGAAATCAAAGAACTCCTCCTTCCATCCCACAGGCTCCAGTGGCTTCGTCATGATGAAAGGCTCATATAGGAGTCCTTCAGGGGAAGTTGGATATGTTTTCTTTGTGAAAAATTGCTGTGGCTGATGATATCATTAGCCTTATACAGCATAGCTCTGCAAACACGATTGTGGCAGGTATGTTAAAAAACAAAGAGCTATCACAATGAAAGACAGTAACAGAGTTACACTGAGATGTAGTTTAGGTTGTGAGGCATCAGCCAAAATGATTTGTGACAAGAACTAGGTCGCATGCCAGGTATCAGGCAGGGGCCCTGAACAACATACCATCACATAGGCCCTTCCGGCATCAACCTGTAAAGCTTTAGGAGGCAAAGAGACCCGTAGTGTAGCTGCTGTTGTCCAGTGTTCAGGGTAGCACTTTAAAGACAAGCATCATGGAAGGCAGCTGCCATTACTGTTTTCATTATACCTACTGCCTCAGTACACACCCAACCCTCCATGCAACCTACTTCTACTGTACACATGCCATCCTGTGTGGTGCCAACTGCTGCCCTGGGAAACAGCAGCCCTAACCACCTTGGAATTTTTTTTGCATCCTCAGATGTCTGAAATGAGAACTATTTCTCATTTCAGTGGTATCTTCCAGCATTTTTGTGGCCACACTGGTGCCCAAAGTTGTGACAACAGAAGCAGTTCAAACTGCAATGTTAAAGCTGTTAAAGGTGGTGGTGGTGGTAGTGGTAGTAGTAGTAGTAGTAGTAGGTGGGTGTGTCGGTGGATGGGTGTGTTTGAATTCAGTGGTTTTATACCACAAAGGTTGCTGCAGTGGGTTTTTGTTAACTGAAAACTTCTATATATTTAACTAAAAGAGGGGGGTTTTTTAATTGGAAAAAAAATTAATTAAAAATTTGCAGATGTGAGTGCAACAAGGGACTTAGGAATTTCAAAATACTGCATGTACTGTATGTTGTTCTTCCAAATGTATATTTTTCATGCTATTCAAAATAACCACAATATTTCACACAAAACAGCTAGCTATCAATTTCATGTTGATGGTCTCTGGTGGCCAAAATTACTCCAGTTAGAGAAGAAACAAGTTCATACATCTGCCATTATCATGGCGCATTCATCCTTCATGTTACCTGCGTGCTGATCGTAACAACCTATAGGATTTACTTTGATTTTTCAGGGAAGTTTTCAGAACTATGTGAACACATGGATTTACCGCGTTAATGTTATATATTGTCATATGGGAATCTGCAGGTCACAGAATAACCAGGAAGGCCTTATCTGCTAACCCAAGCAATCTGTATCAGTGAAGACCATCTACTACAGTGGCCCCCAACCTTTTCTGAATCATGGACCGGTTGGGGGGGCCGGGTGCGGGGGGGCACCCCCACACTCATGGGTGGGCGGGGCACGCTCACGGAGGGGAGGGGCACACTTGTGCGCATGCACAGAGGGGAGGGGTGCTCTCACGGAGGAGAGGGGCATGCTCACAGGTAGGCGGGGCACCCGTGCCTGCAGGTGGCGGGCCGTGTGTGCGGGTGGGGTGCGTGGGGGGAGTGCATGCGGGGGGGTGGGAGATCTGTCTCCGCGGCCCGGTCCTGCCATGGCCATGGACCGGCACCGGCCTGTGGACTGGGGGGTGGGGACCCCTGATCTACTAGGTTGCCCAGTTCCAAGTGCAGCTACTAGGACACAAAATACAGTTGCTAGACTAACCTTGCCCATGAATGAGCATGGTTGACATTCCAGATGAATCTGATTAATAGGCTTTCTTTGCCCCTGAAGTCACACAACTCTCTAATGAGAGTAGTGAAACTGACAACTACTTCAAAACCCTCTTCCTTCTAAGGGATTACAATCTCATATACAATAGGCAGTTTCCTCAGTTCTGTGCCAAGAACTATCTGCTTACAGAGTCTCTGACTTCTCAAGATTCAGCCTCAGTTTGTTGACACTTATCCAGATTAGAAAGTGCACTGCACATTTTCTCCGGGCAAATTTGTCACAGAACAATAGAGTTGGGACAGTGTCATCAGCAGTAATGATGGCACATGGTCTCCACATTTCTTAATCACTGCCTCTGCAGGATATATATTGATGTTAAAAACCATTATGTACAAAATGTTACCCTCTAATACCTCACAGAAGGATCATTAGAGCCACAGTCTACAATTTCACACAGAAGGTTATTCATCGTGGTAACCAAAGCCAGTCGTCTCTCAAAGGCAGGTCTGAAGCCTGACTGAAATGGATCAGTGTCCCCCAAGATATGTAGCGAAAGAGTTTCTCCTCACTGAAGTACCTTATCCCCTAAAGGTTTGTAAGTAGTGGCTTCTGTGTTCTGGTTTCGGAAATTAACTTTTTTGTGCTCTAGTATGGAAGTCTGGTAGATATGTTTGTGGCCAGATACTCATCAGTTGTTAATTGGCAGAAATCTCAGCAGTGAATTGCTGCAAGTGAACAAGTCAGTAGAGGCATTTGCTGCTTGCACACAACAGCAAATGCCTCCATAGACTTACTAACTTGCAACAAGGCTTCGGAATAAGATGTGAAATATTGCTAGTACATTTTTGATGTGTTCATGAATTTTAAAATATAGCATCAATTTTCATATCTCTTTGTTAAATGATTATTTCAAAATGAATTGCATCATTGTGTCATGCTCATCCTTGTAACGTTATAGAAATTGTACAGATGGGGCAATTATCTCAGTTAGATATTGACTGATTCATTTTATGGTGGTGTGACTTGGACAATGATATATAAATTATGAATATAGTGGTGTCGTGAATTGGTAGAAAAATCATGCTGTCTTAGGAAAAACTATTGAATACAAGGCGTGCTTGTGTATACTTGTATGGTGATTAAGTTTTAGAGCGGCAGCATGACTAAACATGGATAGACTACATATTTTATTTCCTATTATGTACTGTATTAATAAGAGCCAAGGCAGACATCAAAATGGAGTGTGACATGTAAAGAGTATCTGTGCTTGGAATGGCCGTTGACTTCTTGGGTTGCTTGTGAACTTCCAAAGTCTTCTGGGTGACTTATCCAGAAAGTTTGTTTAAGCTTAAATATACATTTTGAATTATGCTTTGCAATTAATGAGCAGTTAATGCAGCATCTCATCTTGTTTCTTCAAAAGCATTATCTCATCTGTTGTATAGTGGGTTAGAAACTGATGGCTTTTAATGTGGGGGGTTTGATTTATGTTTTGAAGATTCCTTCTGTAGTCTAGTTTCTTCTTCTGAAGCCCATTTTGAAATCCATGAAGTGAGGCAGAGAGAACAGTAAGGACATGATACCATTCCATATGAGGTTTAGGTACCATTATGTTTTGGCTGGTACCCTGTTCACCTGATGCAAATTTTCCAGCTCTTAATACGATATTATAAAGCTGTTTCACACAACAAAGCTGTTGATTATGTAAGCCAGCTTCGGTCCTTTTTAAGAAGAAAGGCAGGGTAAAAATATTTTAAATAAATAAATAAATACCTCAGGTAGCACTGTCCAACTGAAATTCTGCTGCACAGCTCTGCATGTGCAATCAGAAATACAGCAGCAGAAATGACAAATCCCTATTGTTTAAAGACTTCTTTTGGTGATTTTGGAATGCACGTAACTGTCACATTATATGCGAGTGGTGTGCACGCTAAGTCACCAAACGAAGCCTTTAATCAGCAGCAATCTGCTGCTACTGTTTACATTATTTCTGTTGTGCACATGGAGCTGTGCAACAATCTTTCAGCCAATGTGTGATAAGTCTTCATTTTCTAGGACTTGAATATTACGTGCAAAATGTAATGGCCTGACGTGCCTTCAGCTTCTAATCATATTTATTTATTTATTATATTTATATCCCACCCATCTAGTCGTTCGACTACTCTCTATATAGGAATTGTCAGGTGCCACTTCGAAATGACAAACACTTTGATTTTCTCAATCCTTTTTTGGTCCTTTGGTCATTTTCTATGCTTGGGAAATAACTGTTGATCTTTGTCTTTTTTAAAAATTTGAACAGAAGTTGAAGGAATATTTGGAAGGAAGGAATCTGATCACCAAGCTGCAGGCTAAGCACGATCTCCTTCAGAAAACTCTGGGAGAAAGTAAGTCATGGAATTGCTTGTCATTTTCTCAAACCATCCCTTGTAATTACTAAATTAGGCAGCTGACTGAGCATAACCATCTTGGATTATCGATGCTAAGTGGACGAAGTCATGTTTTATGGATTCATTATTCCATCCCTACAATGCTTCTTAAGTAATGGTGAAAGGGAAGTACCTAATGAGCCAATAATGTGCATCATCTATTTGTTTAAGTGAAGCATATGCCCATTCTTCCCCACCCCGCTTTCCTCCGTTCGTTCCAACATTTCACAGAATCAAACTAAAGGAATCCTTGCAATTATTGTTTGCTCCTAGCATGCTAATATTCTGTCATCTAAAGTGCTTTTATCATTGGTTATATGTCGTATTGTCAGATCAGCTTTTTGTCACTCTATGAGCTTTATAGAACAATTCAGGAGAACAGTGTGTTTACAGGTAGAATTGGGTAGTAGTCTGGAGTGCACAGCCTGTTTGCACCACCAGAAATTGGAACGGGAATGAAAAGTTGTCTAACACATGAACCAAGGTCTCATCAGAAATTATGTATCTGAGCACCCGTGAAAAGCCCATCTGTCCAGCATCTGGGGAAAGAGAATGCTAGATAATCTGAAATGCCGAGGTGCAATAGAATTGTCCATTCATAGGACAAGGGCAAACTCCTAGTTCCTTTATTGATCTGCTTTCCATTTGGAGGATTCAGGTCTTCGGGGAGAAGAGTCATTCTAAACTGTAATATGTAACAATCCTCCTTTTCCCAGATTTTCCTTTAGTTCTTATGGCATACGCCCTGAGCCATAAGGCCATATCTCTGCAGCCCAGAGTTGGCTGCTTTTAATAGAGCTTTATATTATTACAGTGCTTACAGTTACATGGCATTTTTATACCTTCAGAATACTGTGAATCTGTGGACAGTAATGTGAATGTTCCATTCTGCTTTGCATTCTGGATCCATAAATGCATTGAATGATGTTGGTTATTTTTAAATGGATTCTGTTCCACAAAAATTTAACAGAGGCAATAGGTGAATTTTCCAGGTTTGCTGACAAAAGACATTATTCAGCTATCATAAAAGTGAAGCAATTAGGCCATTTCCTAGGAACATCCCCCTCCCCACGTCTCCATCTAATACTTAGACTGCCCCTGTGATGAATCACATTCCTGGGTCTTGACTGACTTCTGCATTCCAGCATGCTTGAGGCTTCTCTTAACCTGCCTGCCCCTCTTCCTGCTGGAAGAGCAAGAGGAAAGCTGAATGTATTTTTTGTTTGCTTTTCTAAAGATAGCAGAATCCCTTTTGCTTGTGTCTCCTCTGTAACAGTTTTGTGGCCTGGTTAGACTGGGTGCAAAAGTTCTTTGTCCCTGAGCTGAAGCTATTCTGAAAAATGTAGATGCAGTTTTTGAGGAGGACAAGGAATTTAGAAAAATGTATTTTCCTCTAACCCTGAATCAGAATGGAGAATTCTGTGAATGGAGGGGATGTTACTCCTGATGCCACTGTATAAATGTTGTTGAGCTGGAGAGTTTGTTCCTGACATATTCAAGCAATTTTGGCACTGTTTCTCTGTGTAAGGTTGTTTAGCAGACTGCAAAATATGTCTGGTTGTCTAACTTTGGAGGAAGGTGGTATTGCTTTATGTCCATGCTGTGCCCCCCCCCCCTTCTCTTTAAGGTGACATTTGACTCCTCTTGCAAATTATTTTAATCTGAAGATGACAAGTTTCGTTAGAAAAAAATTACCAGCAGGTCTTTCAATCTGCAAGTAATTATGTCCCTACCTTCCATCTGCATTTGTCACTGTAATACTAGAACCCTTTGATGTTGTCACAGCCATGTAATTTATACGTATGAATATTCTGTGATGGAAAGAGGACAGATGGTAAGAAACTCTGGTTTGGGATAATGTTGTTATAAATTATGCACCATTCTGGATAATTGAGGTTTATGTTGGGAGGGAAAAGTGACTGTTCAAAATGTGTTATTTATTTTCCATGATTAACAATTAGCCCCGTTCCTATCACTTCCTATTTAATCTTGGACTGTCAGGTCAAATCCTTAGCTGATTAAAACAAAACAACAGCATTGCAGTTGAGAAATCAAGTTAAAATTTGTCTCAGCTCCAACACGTGCCTAATAATTTGTATGTCCTCTTTTTCACTCCTAACTATGCCCTTTTAAAATATTTCCGATGGTGGCACCAGGCATAGCGGTTTGGCCTCTCTTTTTTTTCTGAGCTAAAGAAGGTTAGTGAAATCATTTTTCAATAAATACGGTTACAGAAAGCATCATTAAAACCATGCCTCCTGAAATAGATGTCATACTAGCAAGTTGAGCCTTTAGGCTAACAACCCTATAAACATTTTCATGCTCTCTGGATGGTTTCATAGACTGAAAGTCTCTATTCCCTACTAATTCTTCTTTGAAGAAGAGAAAAGGGGGGGGGGGAGGAAATGGCAAAGCTCTCTTTTATAATAGAACAGAAAAATTAATGCACCTCTAGCAACCAAAACACCTAGTGCTTTGCAAAGAAATAGTTCAGAGGCAGCTGTTTCATGTGTTTCCTGGTCAACCAGAAAGGAATATTGTCCATAGGAGTGGCTGTATCAATCAGAATAACAGCAGTGCAGAGGAGCCGGGAGTAGATACTGTGCCACATCTTTTAAAAAAAGAAAGTTTCTTCCAGTCCATGCTTCTCCTAAACTTAGGTTGGAGTCACATCCCTCCCATTCCTTCTTCTTGCTGCAGACTTCTTGATAAAAACAACAGATACAGATATTTTTCTCTTAACAGGTCAAAGAACAGACTGCTCCCTTGCCAGGTGGGTATGGCCACAAACAGTCTTTGTTGTTTCAGTGTTGTACAATCACACATCTGCAAACACACTTTCTTCCATTATAACAATGCTTCTCTTCTTGTTCAGCTCCTTTTCTAAAAACCTTGAGCTCCTAGCAATGTATTTTTCCATTTGGAAGCCTTTCAAACAATGTCCCACATAGCAGACATAATGTAAGAATGTGGTTTGCAGACTACAATATTAGTCTGCTGAAGAGGTAACATTGCCTGTATTGCCCAACTTTCATTTTAAGCACAGAATTAGATATCCCATTTGACAATGGCATTACCAGGCAAAGTTTAGTCACATGTATACATATTGTGAAGCTACTGTGTTGTACATATTTCTTCAGTTGCACTCCAGATCCTTGGCTGGGAAATAATATAGGCAGAAATCTCTGAATAATATAGAGTGAGGAGAACTGGTCTCAGGAGTGCCCCATGTTGAACATGACATGCAGTGATGGCTTGTCATTCTTGGGAGTGAAGGTGTAGTTATTTTATTATAGATACGTTTTGTTTTTAAATTTTTATATTTCATTTCTTGTAAGATGTTATGAATGTTATTGTTAGAAAAAGCCATCTAAGAGTGTTAATAAACTATTACCATAGCTACACCCTAATAAACTTACATAAGGAAGAGGGAGAACCTGCTAATTAGTTTATGTGTAGCAATCTCCCTTCATTTTTTCATGCCAGAGAGGACATGGTGCATCATTGGATTTATCTCTGTTGGGGTGGGAGGAATTAAAAAACCCTGAAACAAATAGCTGAAGTGCTTTTGATTGTTTAATGGGGGAGGGGTGGGATCAGTCATAAAAGGGTTTTCTTTCATGCTGACTCATTGACCTCATCTGATCTGACATGGAATTGGATTGCAGCAGTGGAGAGAATAAACGTTTTGTTATAACCGGGCCTAGCATCAATCATACTATCATAAATGTCACAGTATATGTGGCTATAATAATAGAAAAAAATGACTTTTGATTGGACTCTGAGCAATGTTACAAATCTCCAAATTGCCATTCTGTATTGACAAAGAAGGCAAAGGTGTATACGTGTGTGTGTGAGAGAGAGAGAGAGAGAGAGAGAGTTATGTGTGTGAATGCGTGCCTATGTTCGCCTACTATTCTAACAAAAGGAGGGTTATTATTCCATATCTGGTATCATTATTTCATTTTACATTTCTCATGGTAAAGCAGAGCTGACAGGTACTAATTAGGGTCTGACATCTATAATAATAAGACATTATTTATTGTAGAACAACATTAAATATTGGACTATCATTTATGCAGCAAGTTTAAAATATACTGCTTTCGCTGTCAAAGGAATGTGGCATTTCAGAGATGAACATTTCCCAACAATTTTTATTGGTTCTTGCTATTTATTTTTAACAAGATCCCAGAATCAAAAATTTCATTGTGGTTCTTAAGCATGAGCAAAACTTCGTGTGTTATAGATTCAGCATCCATCTGTCCTGACAGAGTTTTCTTAGGTGATTCAGGGATTTTTCAGTAGTTTCTTGCCTACTGCAATTCATTTTGCAGATCAAAAATCATTGCAACAGAAGCCAAAGCAGACAGTAGACAAACTCATACAAAAGGTATTAGAGGTGATCTAAAACACTTTGGTACACTACTGTCCCACACCACAGGTGTACTTTTCATACTTCTCCAAATATTTGTTTAAGATGAACTTAACACAGTGATTGAAGACATTTTTTTGAGCCATGAAGGACTAGCCTTTGGCAAATGTTGTGCTTAGGCTCATGAAGATTTACTATGAGAGAAATTGTGGGAGTAGTCGTAGCTCCATGATTATAAACATTGCACATACTTGACAGTGCCATTTTCTGTCTCCATCATCTTAAGGCATGACAAGGAAAGACAAGGATCTACCTGATTCTTGCATTCAAGCTATAGATCTCTTTCATGTAGAACTGAGATTTCTTCTTATGGGTTATTCACAACAAAGCTGGATGTGAGGGATCCTCTTCTGTCTGCCCCTTAGTTTGTTCACTCAGCCAGTCACACTCTTTTAGGCTCTGGTGAATGCACATGTTAGGAACAAAGAATTTTGGGAGGAAGGCAGGAAAAAACAGTTTGAGGTCTCTCTGTTTGAGGTCATGTGTGCTCCCTGTGTAGAATTGCTTGAAATGACAACTGAAAACATGTTTCCCTGAACATTTTTCTGACTCTAGTGCACTACTTCTGGCTATTTTAAGTGACACATGATAGTGTTTTATTGATGCTTTATTGGTCTTTTATTATTACTTTGTCTTGTGAATTTCTTTGAGATTTTTTGAAAAAGAAAGATGTTTATTAAATAAAACAAAGTTATATGTATATTTTGTACTTATATCCACTTCCATCTGATAGTGTGGTTTCTTGTACTTACAATGAACAAGCAGATTGCTCTTTCAATTAAAAGCAGTTAGCCTGGGATTGTCTTATGGAACAAAAATATGAAATAATCAAATCTCCACCCTCTGCTGAGGCAACTTGGCAAAACATAAATAGCCATTTCACTTTCATGCACCAACATCTTAGAACACAAAATAATAGTCATGAGACCATTGTGAGCATGTTGTTTCAACATGGTTTAATTTGTCACTCTTTTGCTTAGCACATTTAATAAAAAAATAATAGTAGAATTGTGTTAATTACATACAGACAGAAACCAGTGTGCTACATTTTCTCCTTCATTGCTCTAAATCATCCAACAGAAACATTCCTACCTTAGTGTGGTGCTGCCTGTGAATTATTACTAACTGGCACTAGAATGATGGGGCTTTATAACATGCTTCTCAAAAATTGGGAGTAAAAGGTTAAGTATAGCTTTATGTTAGCTATAAAGCTCTGCTGTACCTAATTTGGGGGTTGCACTGCTTTTATTTTGGATCACTTGATGTTTCTAAAAGTTAGGAGTAAATTAGTAGAAATGTATTCCTCTCCACCTCCAGAAAAAAACATTTATATGCCAAGTGATCTGGTGTTTTGGTTGTTAGTGATTATGTTGACATATGCCTTTGCTTTCTCCTCTCTCCTCCATCATCATCAATGATGCTTCAACATGACATTTGGATCAGCAGCAGACGCAGCTCTACCATAAGGAAGCAGGTAATAAAGACATAATCAAAGACAAAAGAGTCATTAAAGTTATTTGTAAGATTTCCAAGTGCTGTTGTACTTAAACCTTTAGAGTAGTTTCTAGTCCTTGAAAAGGCAAAGCGATATCTCTGTGCTGTAATTTGGTATAGGTAGTTAGCTGGCTTGGGGAAGTTAAAATTTAGGCCAAAACACCATGGTCTGCACAAGCTAAAGAGTACTGAAGGTCTATATCTTTGATACGTCGAATAAGTATTGGCTTGATGCTACCTTGAGGCTGTCTCAGTAGGAAGTCCATAGAGAAGCCTAAGAGATGTAGTTTTTCTATAAATCCCTTATGTCATGAACTGGCAAAGACATCTTTCTGCAAACAGTATAGGTAGCTACTGGTTATTGGGGCATAGACCACCTTTAACCAATAACGAAATGCATGTAGCCACTCTTAGCATTCTACTGAGGGCGTACCAGCTTTGAGCTGCAGACCAGCTGAAGAGGCGCATCTTGGCATGGCAAATAAGGATCACAACGTATTTGATAAAACACTTTCAACAGAGGGGTTAAAACCCTTAATCCAAACAGTGATACCATACAACAGCTGGGCAAGGATTTTATGCTTGACTATCTCTAGGGCCGTAGGAATTAGCTCCCCACCCTGGACATAGTGAAATCGTCTAAGTAGTTTGCTTGTGTTATTGGTCACCTATACTGCTGATTGTCTGTGGTAGGACCAGGAGAGGGAGCGTGAAAAAGTAATTCCCAGGTATTTGAATTTTTTAACCTGTTCTATCCGCTGACCCTTAATAACCCAATCTTTGGTTTTTGCTATATCTAGAGAGACCATTATTTTGGTTTTGTCAAAATGGATTGCTAATGAGTTATTTCTACAATAGCTCATAAAGGCACGTATGATTCGATGGTTGTTGTAGGTTTTTCGGGCTGTTTGGCCGTGTTCTGAAGGTTGTTCTTCCTAACATTTCGCCAGTCTCTGTGGCCAGCATCTTCAGAGGACAGGAGTCAGAACTAACATAAAGGTCAACGAACTCTACCCAGCCTCAAGGACCGGTGATCACTGCACATAAAAGACCAGCTAACGACACCCATCAATCACAGTGACAGATCATCTCTCCCCCTTATCACAACAATACACCCACAACAAAAAACACGCTGATTACCATAATCACCCAATCTCCTGAAAAGGACAAAAGCTGATCCCACAGCTATAAATACTCAACTATCCAAGCAAACTGCACCAGAGCACAGACAAGAGTTCTGACTCCTGTCCTCTGAAGATGCCGGCCACAGAGACTGGCGAAACGTTAGGAAGAACAACCTTCAGAACACGGCCAAACAGCCCGAAAAACCTACAACAACCATCGGATCCCGGCCATGAAAGCCTTCGAGAATGCACGTATGATTCGTTTAAGGCCATTTTCCGAGAGTGACATGAGAACCAGAGCGGATCAAATAATAACACAGTTAGTGGCTAAGTTTTTATTTTCAGATATGAGAATTTGCAAAACGCTATAGCAAGATTTTATACTATACTATGTATTTATTCTATGTATTTATCTTTGTATAATCAGGTCTATGACTGCATAATAAAAATTTACTTTACATTACTTTACTTTACTTTAGTTTCAGGCCCCCACTGTGGGGGGAGGGAATAATAGGTCAAATAAAGGTAGCTAGTAAGTGCAATCTTCAGAGGAGGGATTCACAGTCAACTTGTAAACCTGGATTATGCAATCTGCAGCCTTTGGCCAAACCCAGTGCAGTCCACAAAGCTGGAAAGAGTCTGAACACTTTTCCCTGTGGCCTCATCCAGTCAGCTCAGCTGTAAGGAGGAAACACTGGTGGTTGTGAGATACCCAAGAGGTATATGATTGGATGTGTGTCCATGTTTGTGTGTGTGTGTGAGAGAGAGAGAGAGAGAGAATGTGTGGTCCCCTGCTTACCAACTGATAATGGATGTAGACCTTGGGGCCAAAAGAGGGTGTATAATGGAGTCATTATGTTTTTTGGGTTTTGGTTAATATATTAACACAGCAGTTCTAAGGAAAAGCATGGAATGCTTTAATATATGAGGTACTTATCTATCCAGAGCTCTTTTTGTTTGTTTGGGTTTTTTTGGTGTGGTTTTTTTTAAATCTCTTCGTCAAGAATTATGTTACAGAAAGCAGCCGGGTGGATTTGTTTTAAATCAAGTCAATTTAAATCATGATTTAAATCACTAGTCAGTAAGCCTCAATTTAAATCATGATTTTTAAATGTAAAAATCATTCTTGCTGGTAGTTATAATCTTTAAATATTTGCAACTGGATGAAGATTTCATATTTAGAATAATAACCTGTCAGATTAGTAAAACAGCTATATCAGAAACGATTTTATTTTAATAGGTTAATAACTCATATTTGGAAAACTACTTAAATAGTTGTATTTAACTAAAACAATAACATTATATAGCATACATATTCTTGTATTTGCTTAAACATCAGTGTTTATTAACTGAAGTGATTAAACAAAATATGTTTTTTTTAAAAATCTTCCAGTCTTCAAACCTAGCATTTAAGATACAATAGGAACCCCCCTATCCGCGGGATCAGAATCCGCTGAGTCACTTATCTCTCCCCCCCCCCCCCCGGAAATATATATTTTATATGCATTTCCAGGGTGTATTTACCAGAACCGGCCACTAGACCGATCAAGAGACCATGCAATGTATAGTGTTGTCTATATCCGTATTTTTTGGCAACCGTGGAGAGGCTTGGAAACGATCCCCCACGGATACTGTGGTCCTACTGTAATGTGTTCGTTGTTTGCACGTAGATTTGCAGAACAACAATGAGATTAAGGTTTTTTCCTGAACTTTATTTATTTTATAACATTTTACTGTGAAAAAGTGCCTGTTATCTCAGTTTGGATAACTTGGATTAATTGAATCAGTTTACCAAAAATGTAATTATTGAATGAATATACAGTCTCATGCTATATAACTAAGTTCTATTTCATGCTGAATAACCTTTGAACTACGTATAATGTATCTTAAATAGAAAACTATCTTTAGATAGATTTTTCCTCCAAAAGCATTTCATTAAAATAAATCTGATTTTAAAAATTTAAAAACAATTTTTTTAAAAAAAATCATCTATTTTAATTCACCCTGGAAAGCAGGCATGGAGGAAGCTCTACATTAAACTAATGTAATCCGTGTAGACATAGACTCTGGTGACACTGGTCTGCACATCAGGATCACTAAACTGTGAAAGCTACATAGTGGATAGTCCAGCTTCAGGTGATGCAATTAGGTAACGAGTATGAAGCAAATGAATGGAGCTACCCTGTGATCATTAGTTGTTAAGCATAACATTAGTAGTAAAGAGTTGTGGAAAAAGGGAAGGGAATCCTCACAAGTTAAGCGCCTAGAACTAGTTTGTTTATTGATTGCCCTTAAAGTTGTCTTTTAGTGGTCCTCATTATGGGGGTACCTGACGATATTATGCAGAAGTAAAAAAAGTCTCCCATTATCATGGAAAAATTCAAATCCAATGCTTTCCGTGTGTTTGTGCACACCTGCACATACACTCTCCTCATATTCTCTGCTGATGGGAGTTTGAAGATATTGTCCTCTAATCATTATGTCTCCCACCTGCATAAGTCAGACATCCTAAATACTCTTGAGGAAGCATTCATATTATCTGCTTACTGTTTAAGTCTCCTGTAATGTATGTTGTCTAGTATGGTTGGCGGCTCCTCTTGCATTTCCTTTCTGCTTTGCCACATAGGGTTTTGCTGTAGCTGGACATGCACTATGGTAATCAAATCTGTTGTGGATGACCTGTGGCATTGTAATTGTCAGCATATCACTGTACTGCCATGTTGTAGGGAAGAACTGAGATTTTTTTTCAAGGCTAGTTTTTATTTGAGGTTTCACTTCAATCACTTTTTGGTTTTTTATTAATGTGAGGCATCTAGGTTTAATTTATTCAGAAGCAGTCTCTTTCTGTTTTGAAGTCAGGGTATCCAGCTCCTTGTGTCTCTTACTGATGATAAAGCTGACAATTTGCTTCTCATCTTTCTTTCACATTGAAGAAATTAAAGACAAAATAGTCTTAGCCAGGTTTATTTTTAAAGACAAAATCCAACCAAACACTTTTTTTTTTATTTTTTGCAAACCTGGCCCTTCTGGTGCATCTGAATCTTAGCTGTCCTTATCAGAATGAATAGCTGTTCCATAATTAATGGAAAAGAAAAAGCTTGCCTTGAAGGGGATTTATCCAGTTGTTAGTCCCAACTACATTAGACTCACTGATTTAATGTGACTTAAGTTAGTGTTGACTTACCAACATCTTAATGATCCACTGCTGCATAAGGCTGATGATTTCATCAGCCATGGCAATTTTTTGTAAATAAAACATTCCCAGTTTCTCCCCCAAAGTTCCCGAGGCTCCCTTCGGATCCCTTTCATTGTGGGGAAATTGTTTGGGGCTGAAGGTTAGAGGGGGAAGTCTTAATAACTCAAAAATAAAAAAACAATTATTTTAATGGTGGGATGATTTTACCAGTAGTGGTGATTTTCTGAAGTTAGACTCCTCATTCCCTCAGCCCCCAACAGTTTTCCCACAAGAAAAGGGATCCCAAGGGAACCTCGGGGACTTTGGAGGAGAAATTGGAAATGTTTTATTTCTCAAAAAATGCCGCAGTTGTTGACATAATTTGCTTTACACAGCTTAGCTACACGTAAAGGATTTCACCGGAGTCCAAACTAGTTGGACTAACAGTTGGATTTATCCCACAGACACCATTGGTGAGGGTGCTAAATATGCTCTTATGGTGACTGATGCTGTTGAACTGTCATCTTGCCAACTGATTCTGATTTACTTTCACCCATAGAATGTAATATAGGCATGGGTGGGCAGAGCGCAATTCTGTGCTATGTTGGTAGGAGGTAATGGAAGTTATTGTCAACTTTGCCCTCCAATGGAAGCCACTAAGTATGTAGCCCAGCTTTCTCTGCATTTCCCTGCTCTATACTAGTTCAGTACTGCTCAGAATTCAAATTCTTTGTTGTCCTGATGTGATGTTAGTGCGTGACAAAGACATAGAACAGATTCATTTGCTTTAGCATAGTAAGCATAAATGTTATTATTTTAATACTGCATAGTAAATTTTTAAAAGCCTCCAGGTTCATATTCTCCAGATCACTTCAATTATCCTCAACTAGAGCCTAGTGCAGCTACCCATTTCAGTCTATGTATTAATTATCAGAACCGTAATTGCTTTAAGTACGCAAGCTATTGATGAATAGCCTAATGCAACAAGAATGGAATTAATCAAATGTGGCAGTTTCTCTGTGTCATTCGAAATAGATCTTGACATACAAATAACATGTTTAAATATCCTGTGTAACAGAACAGAACATTTATTTATTTATTTTAATGCCACTAGTCAATCATTTATGTCCTGATATCATTTAATATTTTGATGTCACTTGATATTTTGATTTCTTGTTTTTGTAATTGGGAAAATGTGTGGGGAAACATTCTTCTTTCCAAGACTAACATGACCAATGAAAGTCTGCCAAAACCAAAGTGTCCATCCAAAATTGTGAAACAGAATCGTACCTAAAAAACATCCTATGTGCATTCTTCCTTTACACCACCCTTTATAAAATCTCATTGCTGGCTTTCGAAATGATGGGAGTAATCACTGAGCTAATTTGAAAGGGAATGGCTTTGTGAAATATGCTCTGTAAGAATGAGTAAAATTCCAGCATTAGGTTTCATCTAGGCCTTTTGGTAATGTGTGCTTGTGTGTATAATCTGATAATGTAAATGGCATGTCAGCCCTATGGTACTTCCCAGCTCCCAGTACATGCATACAAAGAAAACACCTCTAGCGTAGTGTACACCATTTAGGAAACTGGGTGATAGAAAGCAGGCCTCTGTTGTAGCCAGGTCTAAACAATATGAATTTCTGAACTGCTAATTCTAAAAGCTGTGAAACAATTAAACTGCTCTTTTTAGCTCACATTTTCTCCTTTTGTTCAGGATTCTAGCCAATCAATTCCCTTGGTGGTAGAGAGCTGCATACGATTTATTAGCAGACATGGTAAGTTTGAACATAAGGGATAAAAACAGACAACAAAGGGTTGTGGGCACTTTTAATGACGAATAACATTTATTATGGCATCAAGCTTTTGTTGACCTAGCTCTTCTTCAGCAAGTGCATGAAAACATGCAATTTTTTATTTATTTTTTGAGTTGCAAACATTGGGCTGTGATAGAGTTCATAAACCTGTTAAATCATAGCTAGACTGTCAACTTAAGGCTAATTATTAAGTGGGTTGGTCTAGTCAGTGTCTGGACAGGAGCAGAACTCGCATGTCTAAGCAGGGGGAGGCAGCAAATTACAGGGCACAGCAGCGGCAGCCTTTTCAGTGGTTCCCTTTGAGCCTCCCAACCATTCCTTTCTCCTGGGTGATCTAAACTAGCTTACTGTCACCTAGGTATAGTAGAAGATATCACTCCTTTACTAGTGGTTAATGTGAAGTTCAGTTGGCAGTCCAATTTACTTCTGTATATAGCATTGATGTTGAGGGGTGCCATATTGTCCTTTGCACCTTTTGGAAGTCCATGTTTTCTATTCATGGAGTGCAAGTGCTGGAGTATCACATTACAATCAACTATGAATTCATAAAATGTACAAAATCTCAAGTTCTCCAGACTTCACCAAGCTGGATGGCAAAAAGTAGGGACTGGGGTGGGGAGAAATGCATTGATGTGTACAAATGTTGAGCCTGATGTTTTAAGCCAGGGGTCCCCAACCCCTGGTCCGCAACCTGGCACCGGTCTGTGGCCTAGGCAGGACCGGGCCACAGACACAGATCTCCTGCCCCCCCCCGCGAGCGACCCCCTTGCGAGCGCGCCAGGCCCCCCCCAACTGGTTCGTGGTTGGGAAAAGGTTGGGGACCACTGTTTTAAGCCATCAAGATCTGCAGTTACACTCATCTCTAAGACGGAGAGTAGCAGTTTGAAGAGTAATCCAGAGAATTGTGCAGATGTAATCTGATTTCTGGCAAAGCCAACTGGAAAGAAAACAATGCAGTGGTTCCCAAAATCTGGAAATACAAATATAGCAGCAACCCAGGTTTCTGCATCTAGCCTTAGGTGAAACTAATAGGTTTCTTTGTCAGTATTCAGCAGTATTAAAAAAAAAATACAGTCCTTATATAAACAAAAATGGAATTTAAAATTTAAACTTCTTTGGAAATAAAAGCGAAGTTTAAATTTTAGGTGAGAACTAAGTAAAAGTTTGTTAAGGTCAGATAAACAGTGTTTTTAATTTAGTTTTGGAATTCTGTGTGCAGAATTAGGTGAAAATAAAACTTTTTCCTCAGGTGCTGGGTTGTGCCCTAAAGCAGAGGTAGTCAACCCCTGCTCTGCGGCCCGGTGCCGGTCCGTGGCCTGAGCTGGACCGGGCCGCGAAGACAGACCTCCCACCCACCCCGCACGCGCTCCCCCCCACAGCTGCTTTGCGCACACACGCGCATGCCAGCGCCGGCGTGAGCGCTCCCTCACCCCTTCACGCATGCGCCTGAGCGCCCGGGGCGATCAGAATCAACAACAAATCCACTATAACATTTGAAAAACTATTTCTGCTTACTTTATGGGTTCATTTTTCCTTATGATGAAAACTGTGAGAAACCTTTTTACTCAATTACAGTTTAGTAAGGCCATTGGGACCAAGGTCTGGCTTATGAACCACCATTTCCAGCACAATTTAGAGTGCTAATTTTAACATTGAAAACCTTAAATATCCTTGGAATAGATACCTGGGACACAACGTACAGCTATACAAATCTATCTAGGTATAAAGATCTTGCAGAAAGACTGTTCTCTACCAAAATCTGAGAAAGGGCTTTCACACTGAAATGTGGCTGGGGTTTGGCACTCTCTCCCATGGGAGCTTCTCATTCCCCACTGTACTCTTTTGCTAGCAGGTAAATACTTCTGTGTTTAGCTAAGGTATTTCACCTTCCAAGGTAATTATCTGCTGCTTGGTTGGTCAGTCAGTCAGTCAGTCAGTCTCTCTCTCTCTCTCTCTCTCTCTCTCTCTCTCTCTCACACACACACACACACACACACACACACACACACACACACAGAGTTTTTTCTTTCATATGTATTCAGTGGCTTTGTGTCACCATTTTGCTAGCCGCCTTGAATGCAGAAAGGTGTATAAAAAAGAAAAGCAAATACACATTTTCATTCATTCATTCAAATCTTTATTGCATAATCAACAGATCATTGCAAATTTTTAAAAGAAATTAATATGCTGCATTAGAGCAACAGTACTATCATGCCATAGGTATCAGTAATAATACAATGAATTAAAATAATGCTAATATTAATACTTTAAAATGGGGCTGTAAATATGATTATTATTTATTTAAACAATTTTAGCTAAAACCTCCTAAACTTCAATGATAAAACTTAAATGCAACATTTAAATTATGTTCCATATGGCGGTCTTCATGCATCTAAATCTTTATGGCAATTTTCACAAATATTTTCCAAATACTTAGCTCTACTTGTAGCAGCTTTAAAATCAAATATTGTGACTCAATTTATTGTATGTGAATTGGGTGTTTGTAATAACAAGCTCAATTTCTCTGGGATGCTTCTATATTCCACTTTCTTTAAGATGGGCTGTAAATATTTTTCTCTTATATCCATATACAGGGGGCAATCAAGCACATAATGAGCCAAGTCCTCAAGAACAGGGTTTCCACATACACACAATCTATCATCTAAAGCAGTGGTCCCCAACCTTGGGCCTCCAGATGTTCTTGGACTACAAGTCCCAGAAGCCTTCACCACCACCTCTACCAGCCAGGATTTCTGGGAGTTGAAGTCCAAAAACATCTGGAGGCCCAAGGTTGAGGACCACTGATCTAAAGGGATACCCTGAAACTTACCCCATTTCATCATTGTATCCATTTGTTCAAATCTTCAGTGTGTACAGTGCTGCCACAACTTACGAACATAATCCGTTCCAGAAGATGGATGTAACTCGAAATGGTCGTAAGTCGAAGCACCATTTCCCATAGGAATGCATTGAAATGCAATTAATCTGTTCCGGCCGAAGAAAAAAATCACCAAAAAAAAAAATCACTGCAAGACTCATTGGAAACGCGATTAATCCCTTCCGGCCGAAGGGGGGGGGGAGAAAAGCAATCAAGCGTGCAAGACCCATGGGAAATGCACAGAAAACAAACGGAGCAGATCGGAAATGCACAGAGAACAAAGGGGGCAGGTCGGAAATGCAAAGAAAACAAAGGAAAAAGCAAGGGAAGCATGCAGGACCCATGGGAAATGGGGGAAAAAAACCCAAAAAGCAACCAAACCCCCCAAGACCCATCGGAAATGGAGGGGGGGAACCCAAAAAACAAACAAACCCCCCAAGACCCATCGGAAATGGGAGGGGGAAAAAACCAAAAACCAAACAAACCCCCCAAGACCCATCACAGCACAGAAACATAACCCCCCCAGCTCAAAACCACGCTGCAAAAACACCCAGAACAGTTTTTAAAAAGCAGAAAACAACACCTTACCTTATCAGGCAGCCCGAAGCCTCCCTGCAAACACACACACAAACTCACTCAGAAGCAGAAGGAGGCAGTCCCAAGCCTCCTCCGACGCACACTCTCTAACTGCTGGGGCGAAAGAGCTACAAAGAAGCAGCCTCGTTGCCACCTACAGTTAGAAATTTGAATTTCCCACCTTTTTCCCCTGCCTTTTTCTGTTCGTAAGTGGAAGCTCCGGTCGCAAGTAGAAGCAAAATTTTGCGGCCGGAGCTGGTCATAACTCGAAATGGTCGTAAGTAGGGACGTTCTTAAGTCGAGGCACCACTATGCTTTTCTATATTGCATTTTCATAGGGACTGTTAAATAATTTTCAAAATGGTGCAATTGTTTTGTATTGGGCAGCCATTTGGTAGTTTTTGTGGATGCAACAGCTGTTATATCGGTCTGAGCTCCTACATCAGAAATCCTTTGCTTAAAGATATGAATTGTATCTTTCCGCAATGGGTTTAGAGTCTGTGTTGTAAAACCAAATTTTGGAAAAAGCTTAAACAGTTTTTGCACCCATGAATTTCCATGATTAGATTACATTTGCTCCTCCAAACAAATTTTGGGCAATCTTTCTTCCATTAAGTTTCTTGTTCTGCACCAATACTTTACCATTCTTACAGTTATCAGACCCGAAATCATTTTTGTACCAAGTTCTGTTCTAACTAAATGAGCTGGGGTAGAATTTGAAACTCCCAGGATGACCCGATAAAATTGTGTTTGAAGTTGTTCAATTTCCTTAAGGTCTGCAAAACCCCATATTTCAGCACCATAAATTAACATAGGAATTATCTTAGCTTTAAAAAATTTAAAAATTGGATTTAAAGTACCTGGATAACTGTAGCTTAAAAGTTTATAAATGGACTGCAAACTGGTCCGTACTTTTAATATATTTTTCTTTATATGCAATGCCCAAGATCCTGTTGCCGTAAAGTTAATGCCCAAATAGCAGTAACATTTAACCTGCTGTAACTCTTTGGAATTTATAGACCATTTGTGGGTTTTTCTTTTTTTGCCAAATACAACCACCTTAGATTTATTTAATGCATAGATTATTTTTTGACAATAAATATCAAACCGTTTCAAAAGTCTCCTCATACCCACTTGAGTTGTTGATAATAATATCATGTCATCAGCATATAATAATATATTTACCTCTCTATTTAGAATCTTAGGCATATGATAACTCTGATTGTGTATAAATGTCACCACACCACTGGTTCTCTTCAGATCGTATAAATCTTTTGCCTTTATACATTTTTCCAATATATCTAAATTTTGCACCAAGGATCATACTTGCATGTATTCTTTAGTGATCAGGAAGGTGCCATGACAAAGAAGCCCCCTTACCACTAAATCACATATGCAAGCTTTCCTTTAGTTTTAAGATTTCAGCAGGCACAAAACACAATATACTGAAGTTTATCTTCAACCAGAATGGGATACATGTATTTTATGTGAAGTAGTTTTATTTTCATTGTGCCGCTACATAAAATATAGGTATTTGTGCAAACCCGTAGGTTGTCACAAATTAAAAGATGCATAGAGCAAATGCTAATCTGTCCTGTGACACAAATTAAAAAGCAGTACAGGAACAGAGAAATATTATCAGTGATAAAAAGAGTTAAAGTAAATAGCCTCCAGATCAAAGTACTGTATCTTCTGAGACAAATTTTAGTTTAATCTCATTACAGCTGACACAAACATACCAATTTCTGTGAAACAAACATTTTTTCACTGGATAACAAATCAGCTATTTTCTTGAAATCATTAATGTTCTTGTAAAAAAAATGGGCCTGGATCCAAAGTTTCCTACCATCCATCAGAGGCCTTCCATTCACAAAGTAAATCAGGCCTATAGAAAGTGGAGACATTAACATAACACAGTGCAACCTCTGTAGTTGTTCACCAAATCTATATAAGCAACTATTAACAGGAATTTTGACATCTCTTTTCCACATAAGCTGTCAGTGTATCCTGAAAGCATCTTATCAGGGTAGACTGTAAAATTCAAACAAATGGGAAATTATAATTTTATGAAGCCATACCAATCTTTGAATCACAGGTTAGCAATTACTGTTATTGTATACATGACCAGCTTCCTTTCTTCCTTGACAATCATATCCTTCAGATATTTCACAGGGCTTGTGTCAGTTATTCCTAGTGCTTTTTATACTTGCTTTTGTGGTGTTTCTTCTGTAAACTTGCTTCTTTGAAAAGTTGCAGTTTCATCTGATATCACAGGAAGGCACCCTGAAACTAGGGCATCAGTAGGTCTGCAGGGCCAGTTCCATCCTCAGATTCACTACGGGCTGCACCCCCTCCTCTTGACAACCCAGAAGTGATTGGAATTATACTTCAGGTTTAGAAACACACATACACAAACAAAAAACCCTGCTGATTTTGATCAAAACAAGACGTCAGTGGGTACACACCTTGCTTCAGATGGAAATAGCATTTCCTAAATATGCTTACCCTATCAACCCTGAGTGTTCACTGGAAGGACAGATCCTGAAACTGAGGCTCCAATACTTTGGCCATCTCATGGGAAGAGAAGACTCCCTGGAAAAGACCCTGATGTTGGGAAAGTGTGAAGGCAAGAGGAGAAGGGGACGACAGAGGACGAGATGGTTGGACAGTGTCATCGAAGCTACCAACATGAATTTGACCCAACTCCGGGAGGCAGTGGAAGACAGGAGGGCCTGGCGTGCTCTGGTCCATGGGGTCACGAAGAGTCGGACACGACTTAACGACTAAACAACAACAACAAAAATATTCCTAGGAGTAGAAATCTCTGTTTGTAAACAGTACTGTTCCAGCAGAGGACTATATGGGGCCTGTGGGCCATATCTTCTCTATTTTTTACCTAGACCTTTACAGTATAAAATACTCCCAGAAGTCTAATCTTATACACATATAATCAGGAATTTCAGTGAGGCTTATTCCCAAATAAGTGGATACAGGTTTGCTGCTATGGTTCTCAGCATCATTATAGGAATATTGTAAAACTGAAAGACTCTTAAAGGAATTTTTAATAACACCTAAGTTGTCTGTGTTCATCTCATTCCAGATGTTAAATTCATTGATCATTGGTACAACAGTTTTCTTTGCAATAGTTTTTAGTGTATGTTGCTCCCCTTTTGACTGAATAAAATTTAGGAAAGTATAACTTGTTGCTTCCAAATGTTCAAGTGTTAGAAATGTTAATGTGATTCATCTTTATATTAATAATTAGCTCTTTATAACCCTTCATTTTATGCTCATGCTTTCTGTAGAACAGTAGTTTGATACTGAGTAATAGAATCAGAAAAATCTTGTTACGAGGTTAGAAGCAGGTTATCCCTTTCAGGGGGGAAGTACACTCCCAATTCCTGGAAATTGTGAAATGAAAAGAAGTGTATCTTACTCTAAATACATGGTAGATTCCACCAAATCGCTTTCCTTGCTTTAGGACAATAGAAATGAATGATGTGATAGTTGTGCTATTCATTTGAGTTAAAATGGCTGTACTGTCATAACTTCTTGTGCAAACAGAAGGCTACAAGCTTGACATTTGAGCTTTTATTTCTGTTTTGATTTCTCCTGTTTTCTTAATAGGGCTGCAGCATGAAGGAATATTCAGGGTGTCAGGATCTCAGGTTGAGGTGAATGATATCAAAAATGCATTTGAAAGAGGTAAGAGACATTTTATTTTGAACTGAATAATTCTCTTTTCATTGTGCACTCATGTTTTGGGATTAGATGCGTAGAAGAATGAAAGAATGAAGTATTTCTTTCCAAAGCTCAGCAGCCTTTGACAACTGAGATCATTTAGGATTATGCTTCTTGTCACACTAGCATATACTCTTCAGATAGGGCTTACTCCTGTCATGTCAGAGTGTATGCCGGTGCACGGCATTTTCAATCAGGCTTTATTAATGATTTGGTTTACAACATTTTTTACAAGGTGTATTAACAAATTGTGTATCTGGAGATACTATGGTTTGGATCCTATAATAAGTTAATTCACAGTTCGTTTCCTGGCTGAACAGCTGATCTGGAGTTTGGCACCCCACTCCCTCCAGTGGGGGCCACCTCAGAGCAGCAGCACCCCACCTCAGAGGAGGAGGGGTGGGGTGCTGCTGCTAAGTGGTCACACACTGGAAGGGGTGGGGCAACGAACCATGCTAGCCATCAGTTCATGCCCATCTCTAGTGGAGACTGCGAATAGTATTTCCACAAACAAAATTAACTTCAAATAAACCTGCTCCACTTCAGAATTTAGATCCATTATCACTAAATCAAAGGGGCATTTTTAACACGGTTGTTTCTTTATTTCTAAAATATGGGACCTGCATTCACCAGCCAGACCACAGTGCTAGTCTTAATAGCACACAGTATTTTTTTATTGAAAGTATCTGCCTAGTAAGAAGAGAGTACCATATTGATCCCACAGTAAAAGTCCCATCTGACATTATAGATAACATCCTACATATGTATTTAATTCAACTTAGCTATGCAGTTATTCATGTTAGTATCTATTTGGCCTTTGCATATAAATAAAATTTGTTCTTAGGGCTGAAGGAGATTTCTTTGTGTGTGTTGTGTGGGAGGTAGACATGTCAGATATAAAAGCCACACTTAATTGCTAACTGATGAAAGGTTTTTTGGAGTTGGAGAGAACAGCCAGCTATTCTGACATCATTGCAGAAATAACACTGATTGTTGTAGTTTCATCTCCTGAACAGTTTTGGGGGGTGTTCAGGGACTGTAGTGACCAGAAGGCATTTGATCTACCAGTGGTGTCTCCTGATAAAACTACCTCAAAACAGTTGGAGTATTAAACCAGAGAAGTAAACAATACGTACTTTGTTGACTGCTTGGACTCCCTCCTGTGATTTCTCCTTATTTGATGTTTATTTTTCTAATAAAGCATTTCATTTTAGGTTTCTAGTATGTAATGTTTTTGTTTGCTCTCTCCGTGGGCTTGTTCTCTTGTCACCAGGAGAGGACCCACTGGCTGGGGACCAAAATGACCATGATATGGATTCAATAGCAGGAGTTCTAAAGCTCTACTTTCGTGGCCTAGAACATCCCCTCTTCCCGAAGGAAATCTTCCATGACTTGATCGCTTGTGTCAGTAAGTAGCAGAAGAATTAAATTAATCAGTTGCCCATAAGGCTTGCAAAGAAATGTAATCCAGCAAGAGGCCTTGCACTTACTAACTGAGAAAAAAGAAGGGAAGCCTCTATTTGGAAAAGTGGTGCAGAAAGTCTTAAACACAAGACAGTTTACTCCAATCTGTTTTGAAGCACACATGTTATTCTTCGGGGGATATGTGAACATGATCACTTCAGAAGTTTTTATAATTAACATAAACAGCAAACTAAATTAATTGTATTGAGAAGTAACCTTGTGTAGGATATATGAACCAGTGGAACTTCCTAGTCATGACTAGGTAAAGGTAAAGGTTCCCCTTGACAATTTGTCCAGTCGTGTTCGACTCTAGGGGGCGGTGCTCATCCCCGTTTCCAAGCCATAGAGCCAGCGTTTGTCCAAAGACAATCTTCCATGGTCACATGGCCAGTGCGACTTAGACACGGAACGCTGTTACCTTCCCACCGAGGTGGTCCCTATTTATCTACTCGCATTTCCATGCTTTCGAACCGCTGGGTTGGCGGGAGCTGGGACAAGCGACGGGCGCTCACTCCGTCACGTGGATTCGATCTTACAGCTGCAGATCTATAGACCTTACAGCACAGAGGCTTCTGCGGTTTAACCCGCAGCGCCACCACGTCCCTAAAACAGTCATGACTACATTGTATCATTGATTTCAGAGGGTGTAATCTAAACATGACAAAGTCTGATCTGTCACTCACTGGACTAAATCCATTATAATGTGAGTTGACTTCTCCTTGTGCAAGAGGAGTTACCTTTTTCCTTCTCTGCTTTTAGCATATCCGCCCCAAATCTGCTCCAGAAGGTCTCTCAACATTCCAAAGCAGTTTTGGAGGTGTGCAGGGGCTGTACTGAGCAGAAGGTATTTGATCTACCAGTGGTGTCTATTCTGCTGATGGAATGGAAATGGAGGTTTCAACTCATTGTTGAGGCACCATTAATTGATGAAAAATATTTTAAATGTTAAGAATGTGTGTATCAAAATTTATGCCTCAAGACAAATATTTCTGGCTCAGATTACATCAAGATGAACTGTTTTCTATGATACACAAAATATTTTCACCTGCCCCACAAAATATAGTTAGTGATAACATGTTACATATTAAAATTTAAATAAATATATATATAGTATCCATCCTCCACATCTTAACACAGTCTTCTTCCTTAACCTCCAAGACTTATAGAACTTAAGGTATCTCTTAAAAACTATTTTGCTGACTCCTTAGAACATTCGTTAATCCCTTAAGAGTATCTCCAGGCAAGAGATCTGAATTTGCTGTGTCTTCTTAGAGCTTACTAGGATTTGATGCACCACTTTGCTTCCAACTTGGCAGAATTAAATGTAAGAGTGAAATAGGAAAGATTACCTTTTTCAGATTGTCCTTCACTGGTCCTGAGCCATTTGCACTTTCTTCGTAAATGTATATGTTTTATTTATATCTTTGCTCACTTCAGATCTCTCTGTGTGTGTTTCTCTCTCTCACTGTTCATTTAGGAATTTCCTAGTTATAAACAGTTTAAGACAACTTATAGGGAAATGTTGGCTGAATCCTTGTTGCTTAACATAGTAAGTCAGAATAGAGTAGACCTATTAAACAAGTAGGGATTTGGTGGGTGAACTCCTCTGTAGGTTCCATTGATTTAAATGGGCCTACTCTAGTTGTGACTACTTATGCTAAAGAAAATTACAATCAAAGTAGCCCCACTTGAATCAATGGAACTTACTGAAAAATAGCTCACCAAATCGCCATTGATTTAACAATCAGTGAGCCAGCAATCTACTACACTAAGCCACAGGATTTTGGCCAATATGTTAAATATAGTCTATTATAAACAAGAAGTTTTACAGTAAGAGAAGCTTTCTAATAGAAACTCTTTATTTGTCTTACTCTCTTTATATTTTGAAGGCAGTGAAGGTGCAGTGTATCTCAGGATGTGTGTGTGTGTGTGTGTGTGGAGAGAGAACATCTCTCTCTCTTTTTTGGCTGACTATCTTTCATAACTATACAAGGCATTCCTTATGATGTCTTTATGCAGAATGTCAAAAATTACTTTCTACAAATTAAGCTGATAATTTACAATCTTATCTTTTCAAGGGTGTTTTTTTTTTAAAGTTTGTTCTTGTGACTTCTAGTTTTATAATGAACTCCTTAGTGCTGACTCATTTAACCAGCAAATAGCAAACAGTGAATCCATTGTGCTGAGTATAAGAAGGTCCATGATGGAAACAGCTTTTGAAGTAGCATGTAGGAGAGCTCCTTTTAAAAGAATCTGTAGTTTCATTCTCCCAGCAAATGGGCCCAGGCAGTTTAACTCCTGTTAGATGAAAAGAGCAGTCTGTTGCTAAATCACTGTGGACTTGCAGGGCCAACAGTTTATGCTGCCCACTTTTTTCCCATTAGATTGCTATAGACAGAACTCTTTACCTCACCCTTCGGTTATGCTAATCTATCTGTGGAAAAGGATGCCAAAAAATTTCCTTTTAACACCGACCTGAGCTAATTTTAATAGGCTCTTCTGTTCTGGCTGACACAATGGAGACGTCAGACCTAAATACAATATATTTCCACCCCCTTTCCCTGCAACCTTTGGAGGTAGGGGACACCCAGCTTCTCAGAACAGAATTTTGGGGCCCACACCACAGTAAACAGCAGTGGTAAAGAAAGGGTGCTCTGTCCCTCATCAGAAGTCCAGTGCTGAATTCTGCTCACATTTCTTCCAAAGTGGTGAAATTCAGGTGATCAAACCTTGACTTAATAAACCAGGACATTGGTTTATCCTCAGACAGTTAAAATTTGCTTCCTAAGTTTGGTTTGTTTAGAAGCCATTAACTGTAGTTCCCAGTTCACAGGTAGTGGAAATTCATACTTGGCTGCAGCTTTTTAGCTTGCTTTATGAGGCACATGGATGTTGGAATGAAGCAACAGCAAGGGGGCAGTTGGTGGCTGCAAAAACCTTCTACATATCCTGGTTTGCATGGTCACTGATCTTGATCTTAAAGATTTTATTCATTTTTAAATTGGGGTGGCAACTTCCAGAGGCCTAGGGCCCATATATGGTGCCCCAAGGACATTGAAGGGCTACACATGACTCCCACAAATAAATGTCTTTTTCCAAATTAGGATGCTTCAAATAACCAGCCACATCTTCCAGGACTTTAGGGTCGGGCTGAGAGGGTTCTGTGGGGGGGAGGGCTGCATTTTGCTCACCCTTTTGAAATCATTTATAATTGCATTTGAAGGCAAGAGCCTTCTCAAGATGGCTTTCTGCCTATATGTATATAAAAAGATAGAAAGCATTAACTTCCAAATATTATTTCATTCATTCATTCAATCAATCAATTTCTACCCTGCCCATCTAGTGGCAAGCCACTATTTTGGGCAGCTTGCAACAAAATATGAACACAAGGTATAAAACAAAGTCAAATGTTATGATGGAACGAATGATAATAAAAATTAACGTCTAGTTCCAAAACTACAAATACCAATAAAAACCAATCCAGTAAAAACCATCGTAAGAAAAAAAAATGTAGCAAGACAAATGGATCTTTTAAGCTTTCCAACAAGCCTGTAAGCCGTGTGCTTGGCAATGCATTCTGGAGACATGGAGGCTGCAGAAAGGGTCTTGCTCCTCATGCCAGCTAACATAATTGTTGTCAGAGGCAAACATGTCAGAAGGGCTAATCTGCATGGTTGTCAGAAATTTTTCTGGTACTGTGCTAAAAACCTAATAAAAGACTTCAAAGATTTAAAGCATCTCCTTAAAAAATAAGTTTCAGATACAACAGCAGCACTGTCTAAATGTCACATGAACTGACCGTCTAACCTGCACCAATACACAGATGGTTGTATTGCTACACACTGAAGTTTCTGTCTGAGAGCTTGGAAATATTACTTTTTTAAACTACAGTTCCCACAATCCACCAGCCAGCATGGGCTAGTGAGCATCCTTGATGGGCGGGCAGGCATGCTGTGAAATATATACCCCCTCGTACTGAGTAATCTGAAGATAGCCCCACATTATCTCCTTTGAAGAACCTTTTGTCAAAACTGGTTGTGATACTTCCGTTATCATATTCTGAACAATGTTTCAAGAATTGGTCAGCCTCTTCTCGTCCAAATTTATTTGTTGCCTCACCGCTATTTATACCAGGGGCTAGTTTGCACATCACTACATAGTCACCATGCTAGAAAATATCTATACCTTTCTGTTTGTCTATCCAGATATTTTACACAATATTGTTGTATGAAGATTACACACACATCCATGTTCTGTGTAGCCTAATTTTGCATCTTATGGTGTTGCAAGTGCCAGTGAGTTCGCAACACTTGGAATAAATACCTAGGTTTTAGCAAAACGTTCTCATATGCCAAAACTCTGATTTTTCCCTTACTTCTGTGCGTATGAAGCACTTCTTAGGGTGGCAAAACAAAGTTTGTGTAGTTGCCATACTGTTACTTATTCTGTGATTTAAACAACTATCTCTGGTGCTTCACCCCCCTTCACTTTCCCTTTTAGCAATGGACAATCTTCAAGAGAGAGCTCTTCACATTCGGAAAGTACTCCTGACTTTACCTAAAACCACTTTGATTGTAATGAGATACCTCTTTGCATTCCTCAATCAGTAAGTATTCTTGGGAAACCATATTGAGATCTGTATCTGTGATTTGTAGTGGGATAAATAATAGGATCCTTGAAGTGGAGAGGGCCTTATAGGTCACCTAGTTCAACCCAAGCTTGGTGAAGAAGGTCCAGAACTAAATCATACCCAACAGGTGGCTGTGCAGCTTCTGTTTGAAGACTGGAAAGACTGAACAGAAATAACAACTGTCAAGACAACTCTGAATTTGCGAATAACAGTAGCAATGCCAGCCTCATGAAACAGAAAAAGCACTCTATCCTCCCCTCTCTTTTTGTATCAACATAGATCGTAATGTGAATTTGCTGCTTAGTTTCAAAAGAGCTGGTGGTCACTAGAGCCCTGTGGTGCAGTAGTTAAGCTGTAGTACTGCAGTCAAGCCTCTGCTCACAACCTGAGTTCAATCCTGACGGGTTCAAATAGCCACCTCAAGATTGACTCAGCCTTTCATCCTTCCGAAGTTAGTAAACTGAGTACCCAACTTGCTGGGGGGCAATTTGTTGTTTGCATAATTATATTGTAAACTGCCCAGAGACTACTCTAGTACTATAGGGCAGTATATGTCGAAAAAACAACAACACTTTTTCCCAACACAGTGTTATCACAGTCTCCTGATGGCAAGCATGTGAATAGATTTTAACTCACAGAGGAAATATTTTGTAAGTCAGGGATGAATTAAGGAGGGAAAAGTAAACATAACAAAAAAAGAGAACTAAAGTTAAAATAAACTGGTGAATCCACCACAGAGACCTCTTAAAAGAACAGATATAAGTATTCTATGCCAGATTTTCACCAGAATTTTGTACTATCTGAATTAACCAAAGCAGTTGTGTTCATCTTGCTAATTTGTGTAGCTGTGGGTATATGAGAAAAGAACTATGTAGGGCATCTAAACTATGTTCTTTCCTCAGGACAGCTGCTCTGCATCTTGGAAATTCCCTGTTCCTGGAATTTCACCAGTCTTTCATGTGTATTCAGTTCTTATATCAAGGCTATCTAAAGGATTTGTATTCCATATACCAACCAGTTCTATTTGTCTGGTTATATCATCCAGTGAAGTAAAATAAAAATAAAAATTCAGTGCTGTATGTCTGGGAGGAAAACAACAACTGCAGTTTGATTCTCTAACTTAGTGTGAGATCTTGTTAGACCTTAGTTTCCAGACTCTTAGCCAGAATGGTCAGTGGTTAGAGATTCTGAGAGTTGTCCTCCATCAGCACCTTGGAGCTCCAGGTTTGGGAACCACTGCTCGAATGGCTTCTTTACTGAAGTTGTATATAACGAAAAGCCAGATTACAGTACTTTTCTTTTTCTGGCAGCATTCATTTTTCAGAAAATACCTGGATCGTAATTAGAGATGGGCCCAAATTAATCTGGAACCCTCTATCCAAATATCATCACATGACAGCACAGCTGCCGGACAGACTCTCTCCCCACCTCCTGGTCTGGTGGAACCATTCAACTTCCATGCCCTGTTGTGGTCCTTCATTGCTGGTGGCGCACCCATCTGGGCAGGATCTCAGGCAGCCTGTCCCTGCCTCTGCAGATAGCTGTACACTCACTGAGGAGGCAGGCCGGGGATTCTCCCTGCACAGCCGATGAGTGGCTGGCTGCCTGTGGAGGCATGGACCGGAATTGACTGAGCTCCTGCCTGGATTGGCACGCTGCAACAAAGGACCCGACAGGGCGTGATGAAAGGTGAATGGTTCTGATACCAGAGCAGAATCAAACTAGATTTTAGTTTGCAGAGAAAACACAGGCCTCAAAGAAACTAGGCCCAGGACATTCACACATAGTTCAGGCAAATAGAGAAACATTCACAGATAGTATAGAATTTCATTGTAACACTTTCGTTTTGCCCATCCTCCTTTTGATCTGGCAGATGGCCTGGTACTGGAATGCAGGCAGGAGGAAACTAGTGATGACAGGCCAAAACATTCACACCAGGGAGCCGGAGAGTGAAAGCCATATATCAGGGCCCAGGAAGGCTACACATAAACATACCAAAAGATAAGAGGAATTGATACTCTTTCCTCCAGACATTTAGGCGCATCCTGGGCATAGGCCAAGGGCACATGGGGCACACAATATGCATATCTATAGGGAACCAATAGATCAATGTAGTTGGCATCACTACCCAATGAAAGGCAGGATCCAAACTTTGGGTACAAATGACCAATAGAAATGTAGTACTTTATGGCTCTTTGTTTGTATCATTATAGAACGTTTGTACACTGTATTTTCGGGGTCTTCTCTGCTTTTAAGAGAAGTCCCCAGCTGACCTTTTCTTTGCTGCATTGGACATTGGCATGGGTTTTTACTGTTCACAGCAGTTCTTGGGCAGCTCAAGGACAAGGACATTTTGGCTGCAAAGAAGGGTGCAAATGGAAAAAGTTGGAGGGAAGTGTGGCTTACCAGGCTCTTTACAGCCTTATGCTGTGAACTGTGTGGCACCATGGTTTCGCCACACTTCCATCTGGTTTTTGGCTGGGTATGAGGTGTTGCTGCTGCAACTGCTATCCAGGCAGGATGCGTGGAACAAAATGCCAAGAAATAAATCTCTGGCAGCAGCATTCAATCTGCACGGAGAATAAATTTCCTTAAAAGGAAACTTACATAATGGCTCTTCCCTACAGACATACATGCGTGCACTTAATATATACTCCTATGTATTAATGAAAGGAATGTTCAAAACAGTGAAAAAGGTGCTGGACGCTTATTAAAGAAATCAACATGTTATCTAGCAGGAAAGTGTTTTGCATATGTGCTGTGAATATGTATTCAGTTCAAATTGTGTCAGAGAAACACCATTAATGTAAGCAAAACTCCATTTGACCTAAGGTGTTAGATCCAAGAAAGCTCCTAACTCATTTGTTAAATGCCACTAGTGTTTAGGGCAGTGATCATTCTTCCAAATTAGCTTCAAGACATTCTTGCCACATTAGATCAAATTTAAAAGGCTGAGCAGGCAGAGCTAAGCTCCTTTCCTTTTTTGCAATTCACTCTGTGCTGGGAGTTGTCCGTCTTGTGGCTTGTATCCACCCTTTTCCTCTCATTCCTTCCCCTGCAGTTTGTCTCAGTTCAGTGAAGAGAACATGATGGACCCCTACAATTTAGCCATCTGCTTTGGACCCACACTGATGTCAGTGCCTGAGGGCCATGATCAGGTCTCCTGCCAAGCACATGTCAATGAGCTCATCAAAACAATAATCATTCAACACGAGAATGTCTTCCCAGGACCAAGAGAACTGGAGGGCCCTGTCTACACCAAAGGTGGAAGCATGGAGGATTACTGGTACGGTAGGAGGTAATGGGGGAAAGTGAAGGGGGCATGGCACTAGATTATGGTCAAATGAGTAAAATGCATATTTTAGTGGTGCTGTCATTTCTCAGCTTCCAATGCTGATTCCAGAATCTTCCCTGTTTGTGAGACGACTGTTGCATAAAGACACAATGGCTGTAGCTCAGAAATCTGAAGACAACTGCTTTTCCTACCCTAAACATACAGGTCCTGAGTATTCAGAAAGGATTGAGCATGACTGGCTGTGCTTCATTATGCTGAAGAAAACTAATCCAGTCAGACTTGTCCATGAAACGGTCTGTAAGGATATTATGATAATTGCCTTAATCTGCTGGTGAAAGCTGCACAGCAGACACACCGGCTGAATTCATCACTGATGTTCTTCTTATTTTTCTGCATGTCCTGAGCAACTTTAACTTCAGAGACAAAGTCTCTAGAAAGCTGCAGCATGGTTTCATTTTCAGAGGAGCAGCAACAATACGAAGAACCTGAAACCTCCCTCTCTCTCCCAACACCCAAGAGGCCCGGCTGCACATTCTCTCTGAAGCCAACATCTGCAAATAATTCAGCTGCAACACCTCTTGTCATGGGGGGGGGGGGGGAACGACAGAGGTAGCACTTGTAGAGGGAGATGGGAACTGTGTACTCTTCCTCACTATTTCATGAAAAAAATGCATGTCAAAATGGCCCCTATGCTTGCCTTCACGGACAGACCTCTAGTTTCTCATGCCAACTCAGTCGTTGAATCCTGGGCTGCAAGGCTACTAAGTATCTTCTTGCATGCTGATTTCAAAAAATAAAACCCTTTTACTTGCTTCTGATCTTAATTTTGTTTTATATGCCCCTTTCTATTGCTTGGTGATGAATGACTCCTCGCCACAAGCCAGTTAAAAATTGGATCACAATCTTATGACAAAATTGGCTTCTATTAGTGCTTTTACTTAGAACCTACAGTAGTAGTTTCAGCTGGGAAAGAGGTCCAGGAACAAGGTTTCTTGCAATTATAACTGCTGGAACTGAAGGAAGCTTCTAAAATTATGGAAAATAATGGAGGAAATGAAACTTACTTACTGTGTCCGGGCAACTCCAAAGTGCATGGCAAACTCCAGAGTGCCTCACGATGCAGATTTCACATTGCAAAAGACTTTGAGAAAATGGATAATTATACTATGGATGGCTGGATCTTTCTTGTTGTACTGGAATAGAGTTAAATCATATGAAGGAATTTGCCAGTAAATACTAAGTACTGTATAATTGATGTTCTAGTTGTAACTTACTTTCTGGAATATTATCTGTATATGTTTTTCTTTTTATGAAAATAAACATAATTATATTTTTAAAAATTGAGAAATATAATCTGAGAATAATGTGTAGAGTACCTAAGATTACAGGTTTTGAATGGCTTTACAAACAAATGCTTTATAAATGGCTCATTCAGAAACAAGTTGTTTCCATTATTCTCCATGGATTAGACCAGGTTTATGTCTTGCACACCATTAAACTTCATCCATAGAACAATATGCATTAGTGAAGTTTTGCTGCATTCTTTTTTTGTCAGAGTGTGTGGTTGCTTTCACGATGAATCCTTTTCACAAAGATTTGAAACTTGTCTAATCAAGAGGCAATTGCAAGATTACAATCTTATCACAAGGTGCTTCCTAAACTTTTCCATTGCATGGGGAGAAATGATGGCACAGAAAGTATTGTCCCTACAAGTTCCTGCTGCTTAGCAAGCCTGCTGGATTAAATAATAATCATTGTCTTGTCAAGCTGACCCATTTTTATTGAAAGTGTATATTTGGTTTCTGAGACTGATGTCACTCATCCTTTTAAGTGCAACTGTTAAAAGTCCTTTAGATGTTGCAATCCTGTTGTTAGTTTTTCTTTTCTTTTTGTTTTAAGCACATCCATTCTCTCAGTTATGCTTGGAGTCAAACAGACAGCTTTCCCCCCTTTGCTATGAAGTGACTTTCTAATCACTTCAGATTTCCATCTGCCCTGCAGTCTTCTGCGTTTTTCCACATTTGGGGACAAACTAGTGAGGCATTTTGATGTAAGAAAATGTCTGAAAATGAGTTGACCTGCACTCCAGAAACTTACTGTAGTGTTCTCAAAGCCACATGCAGTTTCCCAGCACAAAATGCCTGTGCCTGGGGCAGCAGGCTTACAGAAAAAAACATTTTAAAATGTGAAGTTGCCCTGTGTATTTTCCCTTAAAGCAGAGTTAAGAATCCAGAGTGCAGGGCACATGCAGCTTATAAGGCACTGGATGTTTTAGATTCACACAAATAGATTTTACAAAACCAGAAGCGAATTGGGTCTACTTCCATATTTTTTTTAGTGCTGGAGTGCCTGTGGTGGGTTTGGGGACCTCCAGAGCTTGCCTGTTGTCCTGTACCATCTTTTTACAGTCTTTATGAAATTTTAGCTGTCAGTTTTTAAATAACTTGATGGGACAATACATGAAGATTGTCCAGCACCTACCAAGATACTGATTATGGAAGCAGCTAAAATGTTGCAGGTTTATATGAATTACTGCTAATGGAAAGCTTGCTTTTGTCCAAAATGAGTCTGCATTCAAACATGAACATTTGAATTAAACAAAAATCGGTGTCTGTTAATTCCTACATTATGAAACAAATCACGGTGTGAACTGTTTTTTTTTTTTCCTGATAGCTCCAAATATGCTCAGAGATTCATACAAATGAGTTTTTAATTTGATATTGGTGCTACCATAGTAGGACACAGTTGAATATGTGGAAATGATTGAGTTGTCAAGCCTGTCTACACACTTATGTCACAGTAAAACACAGGACTCAGTCTAGTATGCTATAGGTGTGGTGCCCATGCACAGAAGGATTCCTCTAGGATATAACAGAGTCCTCTCTTTCTCACTGCTGCATACTGACAACATGCTTGGTACTTACTGGATGTGGATGGGTGGAAAATCTATGTGTGCTTTCTATCCCAAAGTCTCTGTTCTCTACCCTGCTCCACTGAGTGAAGTAAGATGAGCTCAGATCTCATGTCCTTGATCAAGAAGAGAGGACGAAGTCTGGATCAGAATACGGGAGGTGTACACAGACTTCCTTGTCCCTATCATTATAGGGAATGAATGTGAATATAAAAGATGGACAGAAAAAGAGAGCACATGCCATAAGGGGAACAGAACAGAGGGTGTTGGATCTTCAATGGACTGGACAAATCCCACAATAATTATCATTTTATATAACTAACATTTTGAGCTTTGTTGCATCTGTGTTTCTAGTGTTACTGAGGCAACTTGTTAGGGACTGAAGATTAGGCATGGGAATAGAGGGAGCTGGAATCAGAAGCAAGAAAAGGGAACTTACGTTTCTGGATGATGAGTGTACTTTTGACAACATGGGTCTGAAATCTGAACCAAGGATTTGTAAGACTGTACATGCTTGAACTTTTGATCTTTTCTGCCATAGTGGATATGGAAAGAAACCCATCAGGAGGCAGACCGAAATACTCCCTGTTATAATTTTATAACTCTTCCCTGCATCTCACAGAGCCTAGAGCAGTGACTCCCAACTAATGGGAATGTTCCTCCCTGCAAAAAGGTTTTCTGACCCACTTCAAAACACCTACATCTGGTACCCCTGTGTGATGTGCAGGATTTCCCTCCCTGTGCAAAAGTAAGATTGAGAAGAAAAGTTACTGTAATCATCACCCAGACCACAACATTTTAGCACTGCCTCAACTACATGCAATGCACGTCTCTACCAAACACTGCCTTCCACAGACAGTATTGAATGACAGGGTATCTGAAGTGTCCAATCGTATGCCATTAAGATAACCTCCTCTGTATTTCTGCTTCTTATTTGCAGTGAAAGCCCTCATGGGGAGACAGCCTCCACAGAAGATACTACTCAGGACACAGCCCCTGACCACCATACAAGTGACGACGGTAGGACATGTCTTAATGACAGCTCAGAAGAGGCAATAACTGCAGTGATATTGGAGCCCTTCTTGGTTCATGGAGTGATAATTAGTGGACAAAGACTAACGGGCTGCTCCAGAGAGGAGAGAAGAACCAATACCTCCTTTTGATTTTTGTTTCCAGCTGTCTTTGAATGCAAGTCCTTTAGAGTGAACCAGCAGGACATTAAGATTCAATGTCTTCTGCCATCCTGATGGCTAAATTCCAAAAAATAATATTAGAGTGTCCACTGATTTTCTAAAAGAAATATAACTTTCCATTCCAAGGGATAAAATGCAAAAAGAAGGCAGTTTATTAACTGTTTCCAAAAACTTAACAACCCAAAGGAAAACGGGAACCAGAATAGTAAGCTACAGAATCTAAGCAGCACAAACTGGAAGGAAAAAGGCCTACCTGAGTTGAAAACATTAGTGAATGTTTTGTCAGCCTGACAAGCACTTTGAAAATTGATTGTTTGAATTCTCTTTCTATACATTTCTTTATAAAGTGTGATTTAGACAAATCTTTGCTTGTGGAAAATCCATTACTGATATTTTAGTTCAGCAGACATAACCATCTGGCCTTTGGCCAGTCTGTGTTCTGTAATCTCTGGAGTTAAGCTCTTTGCCTTGGTAAGAGGGGATCCTGAGGTTGATGCATCCATCAGCAGTGTTGAAGGCTCCTTGCTTTCTGGAATGTTCATCCTGTTCATCCCGTACTTCCTCACACTAGCACAGAAACAACCCGAGGTCACCCAGATCACAACTGACCTGGTGATTTCCTACTATTCCTTACCATTGGCCATGTTGCCTGGATGATTCCATCCATATTTAGGAACTCAAGGTTGGGAACCACTGTACTGACCCTCCCAACTTCCCAGAAGCCAAACGCTATCTTTCAGAGGAAAAGTATTTTATTTTAGAATTGGGTTCACTGCAAGGCTGTAGAAGTTATAATAGTTTTGATGGCTTCCAAGAATGTCAAACTCATGCCAGATGAGTTCTCATGTGCTGCTGGATGTAAATAGTTTACACATGAATACCATTATGTGTTGTAGAATTAAAGAGGGAAAGGGAAGCATCTATTTGCAAATAAATAAAAGGAATTGGAGCAAAAAAGTAGGTTTGCCAGCAAGGAGACCTGAAAAGGATTTTGTGAACAACTGGTGTTATGTCTGTTGTACATGCAAAGAAAAGCAGGAAACTGAGGGGGGAAATAGATGTGGCTAAGCAAAATACAACCTTCCCTCCTCAGAGAAAAAAAGCAGTCAGATATTTATTACAGAACTGTCTATGGCATGATTCCTCATTGTGAAATACTGGCTTCTCTCTATAGATTTTACTCTAACTCCCTGCCTTAAAATTATGCAGAATGGTTCATCTGCCTCTTCTAGCTGTCAGCTCTGACACTAGCCATTTGACTTGGGGTGGGAAAAAGTGTGCTAGCTGTGCTGCACATATACTGGGTGAGGGTTATATAATGTGCTTCTGACTGGCCTTGTCTTTATAGTGAGCTGCATTTGATGCATAGGTTCTCCACTGACAATATATATGTGCATCTTTAATTTTTTTAAAAAATTAAACTTTGTAAGAATTTATAACCATGAGGCTTCTTTAAAACTGTTTCTTTTTCTTGTAGAATGTGAACCCATTGAAGCAATAGCCAAATTTGACTACACTGGCCGAACAGTCCGTGAGCTGTCTTTTAAAAAGGGGGCTTCCCTCCTGCTTTACCAACGGGCCTCTGATGACTGGTGGGAGGGTCGTCACAATGGAATTGATGGTCTGATCCCGCATCAATACATCGTTGTTCAGGACACGTATGTTATCTTCTAATACTGTCGGGGCACAAAGCTTGGAGAAAGAGTTTTCAGTTTGTAAAGGTCGGAGAAAAGGGATGTTTTGAAATATCTGCTATTTAGATGTTAGGAACTTCAGTTCCATTTAATTAGATTCCTGAATGTAGTCCACAAAATTACCTTAGATAGAACAACTCAGTTTTTCAGGCAGCTTTTTGCCTACCCTAGGGATATTCCCTCCTTCTTTACCAATAAGTTAGGTACATAAAATTGTATGTTGTAACATGAAGCAAAAAACTGTTACACTAATAAGATTGATGCAGAGATAGTAAACTGCTGTGGTACATCTTGAGGATATTACATGGGGTTTGGAGTTGTGACTTCTTTTATTTCCTAGTGAGGATGGCATATCAGAAAGATCAAGTCCAAAATCTGAAATAGAAATCAATTCTGAGCCACCTGAAGAAAAAGTGACAGCCAGAGCTGGTTCCAGTTGCCCAAGCGGAAGCCATGTCGCAGATATTTATCTTGCAAATATTAATAAGTAAGTGTCAATATCAGTATTCCCATTTTGTACAAATGGTTCACCTATTGTTCAGCCAGATAAATTTTCCAAATAAATTAATTTGTAAGAGATCATTATAATATTTCCTCAATCAGCCAGGAGAATGTCATCTTCAGTTACCTTTTGATTATCATAATGAATTTTACAGTGGCTTAGTTTGTATATTAAGTTACAATTTTTAGAGTGTGGAAATCCACCACCTTGTTTTATTGGTTCACATGCACACAACTTAATGTTATCTGCCATCAGTCTAGAAGGAAGTCCTGCAACATTATTTTCATTCTTACACTGCCAGTGTTTCCAGTTTCATTCCATTTATATACATTTCCCAGTGTCAAGTACCCTAAATTGCATACATGAAAATTGCCTTGCAGTTGACTGTCGAGATTTCGGTAGAGACAGATAATGAGCCCACAATGCAATTCATTTCAAAATACAGTTGTTCCTTTTTGTTTGTTTTATTCTCCCTGGAATAGCAAAATCATTCTTCTCTAATGTGCACCATAAAAAGGACTGAATATTCTGCTCGTTTCCCACCACAGTCCATGTATTCTGAATTTGTAATACTCTCAGAGGCAGGTGCTCATCATGTAACCCAGTCTTAGATTGTGGCACATATTTTTATAGAGAAAGTATTTCTCAATCTTATAGCATTTAAAGAATGGTTAAAAATCCCTAAATTGTTTTGATTTATTGGTGTCAGCAATTCGTCTAGCTCCTCCTTCCCCCCTCTACTGTTGTTCCAAAACCCTTTAGGTGGATTGGGCTGAGTAATGGTGGCTGGTCCAAGGTCACCCATTAAGCTTCATAGCCAAGAAGGAATTTGAGTCTGCATCCTCCCCTGCCCGGATTAACAGTGTAACTAATACACCATATTAGCTTGTTTTAAGAAGCAGAGTGGAAAAGTGGCTTTATTTCATAATTTGGTATGTGTGTGACTTCAGTATTCCGTGTGTTGAGATACAATATCTGTGTCACTTAAATAAGTTAATAAATAAATAAAACATTTCCTGTGCTGCTTTTGTGATGACAGGCAAAGAAAGAGACCAGAGTCTGGCAGTATACGAAGAGCTTTCCGTCAAAGTGACAGCCATGGACTGCCCAGCTCACTAGGAGACTCTGCCCCACCAGGGGCTGTGGCCAGTTCTCGTCCTTCCTCACAACCCATTATGAGCCAAAGTCTCCCAAAGGAGGTACCAGATGCATGCTCTGTCAGTGGCCATGGAAGCCTCAATTCTCTCAGCCGGCATGCGTCTCTGAAGAACAGGATAGATAGCCCCCACATCCGGAAAAATGTGACCACAGCAAGGTCAAAGAGCTTTAATAACCACCGACCCATGGATCCTGAAGTCATTGCACAGGTAATCGGATTCTAGGCCAGGATGATTTAAGACTAGTCTTAATTTTCATATAGTACAAATCAGTTCCTCCACCTTATGCTGCCCATTCTGTTAGAAATTCATCTTTATGAATTTTGTTGTTGAATATTCACTGATATTCATCTAATACACAATGTATTTTCCAGATAGTCTCTAAATATTGTGATTTTGGCAACAAATGTTATTTGATGTCAATATTTTATATTTTGCTTCAGTATTTGCTTCAGATCAGGAAACGTCCCCTTAGAAGTGATCAAAACAAGTCAAGTTTTGAATTCTGAGGTAACCTTTGATTTTGAATTTCAAATTCAAATCTGAATTTTTAAAATAAAAAAATTAAATTTCTGTTTTTCATTTCTAAAACATCAGCTCAGTTTGTGATTGCTGCATGTCTAGTTAATCCAAAAAGCATGAAACAACTCCTGTCTTTTGTTAGTGGGGCCTTTAGATTCAACGAGTTTGGCAAGGTTCCATATCCATATTCTGGACAGCTTCAGACATGCATTTTATTGAGAACACTGGGTAAATGGCCACATTTTGGTCTTAGACCTTGAGGAAAAGTTAATTCTTTCTAATACTTGCATGACTGTGCAGAACAAGTTAAAGCTCAGGGACTGATGAAGCCCTGAGAACAGAGTCCCCTTCAGCCCCCATCAGGACCAAATACTAATGCCAGAATGTTTTTCCCTGTTAGTTTCATCAATTATATGAGCAATTCTTTTAGGTAGTATAGAATTGCAGAGTGTAGAGAACTGGCTATATCCCCTGCTGCTAACAACTGAATTCCTACCAGGTAAGCAGGATGTCACTTCCTTTCTTGCCTTCCACCACTGAGGTCTTTGAGAGTCTGTAAGGTTCTGGTTATCTACAAATATGAATGTTGAAAGGGACCATAATGTATACTTTGCTCATTGGATTTTAATCATCCAACGTACTACCTTTTATCACCCGGCAGTTTCCCTTTGGTGAGAAGGGCAAGTAAATGCACTTTTAAAAAAATGTTATATACTTTTCCTACTAAGTGGTCAGTAGCACCAACATAATTACTCTCACTACTCCCAGTTTATGGAGTTATGATTTCATCGTGTGGCTTTTCCATCTGTCTTTGTTCAGTCTTGTAATTTTGCTTCCTTCGAATCATTTGAAAGAAATGTTGGTCAAGATTTTGTTGAAAAAGCGCCACATACAATGTTAATAACGTATGCTTTTCAAAGTTTACATATCTGTTATACTGAACATTAACTGTTCCAGTGCTGTTAGGACTACACCGTTCAGGATGTTTGAAAAGCTGGGTGTTCAGTGTCAACCTTTTAGCCTTCAGCCAGTTCCGTGACTTTGTTCGCCAGGGTTGAAGGATCACAAAAGAACACATCTAAAACAAAAGCAAACTGCCCTGTTTGTCCATGATTTTCCTTGCCCCTTTCTTGTGTGTATCCGTTTCAGTTTGCGATAAGGAACTATCTTCAAACAATGGAACTTTCTTTGTTTCTGTTGCCAGATGTATGGGATATTTTGCTGGGTTTTGTGTGTCTATGTATGTGTGTGTGCATGCATGCACTGCTATAGCCTAATATGGGTGTAGACTTTTGGACCAAGCCCCATACTGTGAAGAATCTGTCTCCTTTTTCAGGACATTTTCCCCACTTCACAGGAGAAATCACCTTTAAAATGGTCACCATCATGTTATTCCACTTGCTTCTCTTCACCTTTAGATACAAGTATTATTTTCAAAAAGGCTATATTCTTATTTCATTGGACAAGAGTTAAACATGAGCCTGTGTTGAACAGATCATACTTATTTTAACAGGGAAGCCATGTATTCACTGTTTGCTTGAGGAGCTCTTTTCAGAATCAACCCTCAACTCCATTCCCATAACATGCCTCTATTCACCTTGTAATACTTGAGCACTAAGAGCAAATGAACTGGCTATGATTAATCAATCCATCCATCTCAGTCTGCATATAGAACTGAGCAGTTCTGAATTGTATCAGAAATCATTTCTAAAACAGGTAGGGGGTTGAAATATCCTTCCTGTCTCCAGAGTCAGCAGTTATCCATTTTGTCAGGACTTTACTTGACAATGTCTTTGCTACTGGCTTCCTCTGTAAATGTACTATACTTGGATGCTTGGCTAGGTCTTCTGCCTTCAGTCCATGATGGTTCATTAAAAACTCAGAAACACTTGAGTCTCATTCCAATCTCATTCTAATCATGTCATTCCAAGATATATGCTTGAAGGGAGGAAAATGTCACAAGGCTATCAGGTGCCAAGGGAAAGCTCCTGGAAAAGAAGGGCTTTCAGTAGTAACAATGTTTGCATTTAATACATGGCTGAAGCTATAGTTTTAACTCTCTGTACAAATATTTCATTTATTGTTTATCCTTCCATATATGGCAGGCTTGGGGCAAATGTCTGGATATCTGTACACACACACGCATACACACACCACAAATTCTAAAAGAAGGTGGAAAAAGTATGTAAAACATCAGAATAAATATCCCCTAACTACAATCAGATTCCAAAGAAATAGCCATGTTAGTCTGTCTTAGCTCGTTGACAGAAATCAAGGGAAGGAAGAAAGGGAGAGGTAAGCAAAATATAGTAGCATAGATTTGTTTCAGTGGGAGGTTTTGTGGATCAAAATTCACTTCTTCAGAAATCTAAAGAAGTAGATTTTAATCTATAAAAGCTCACAATGAAATGAATCTGTCAGTCTCTAAACTGCTACAACCGTGTTTCCCCAAAAATAAGACAGGGTCTTATATTAATTTTTGCTCCAAAAACTGCATTAGGACTTATTTTCAGGGAATGTTTTATTTTTTTCATGTACAACAATCTTTGTTGTTATTTAGTCGTTAAGTCATGTCCGACTCTTCGTGACCCCATGGACCAGAGCACGCCAGGCCCTCCTGTCTTCCACTGCCTCCTGGACTTGGGTCAAATTCATGTTGGTAGCTTTGATGACACTGTCCAGCCATCTCCTCCTCTGTCGTCCCCTTCTCCTCTTGCCTTCACTCTTTCCCAACATCAGGGTCTTTTCCAGGGAGTCTTCTCTTCTCATGAGATGGCCAAAGTATTGGAGCCTCAGCTTCAGGATCTGTCCTTCCAGTGAGCACTCAGGGTTGATTTCCTTCAGAATGGATACGTTTGGTCTCCTTGCAGTCCAGGGGACTCTCAAGAGTCTCCTCCAGCACCACAATTCAAAAGCATCAATTCTTCGGTGGTCAGCCTTCTTTATGGTCCAGCTCTCACTTCCATACAACACTAGAAAAACCATAGCTTTGACTATACGGACCGTTGTCGGCAAGGTGATGTCTCTGCTTTTTAAGATGCTGTCTAGATTTGTCATCGCTTTCCTCCCAAGAAGCAGGCGTCTTTTAATTTCATGGCTGCTGTCACCATCTGCAGTGATCATGGAGCCCAAGAAAATAAAATCTGTCACCGCCTCCATATCTTCCCCTTCTATTTGCCAGGAGGTGATGGGGCCCGTGGCTATGATCTTAGTTTTTTTGATGTGGAGCTTCAGACCATTTTTTGTGCTTTCCTCTTTCACCCTTATTAAGAGGTTCTTTAATTCCTCCTCACTTTCTGCCATCAGAGTGGTATCATCTGCATATCTGAGGTTGTTGATATATCTTCCAGCAATCTTAATTCCGGCTTGGGATTCCTCCAGTCCAGCCTTTCGCATGATGTATTCTGCATATAAGTTAAATAAGCAGGGAGACAATATACAGCCTTGTCGTACTCCTTTCCCAATTTTGAACCAATCAGTTGTTCCATGTCCAGTTCTAACTGTTGCTTCCTGTCCCACATATAGATTTCTCAGGAGATAGATAAGGTTTATAGATAAGGTGTTGAATAAATGTAGACAACAATCTACATTTATTCAAATACAGTCATGTCATCTTCTTCTGGTTGCTGCACAATGCTCACAATGGTGGAGGGCGGGGCTTCACTTAACTGAGGCTTATTTAGGGGGTAGGGCTTATATTACGAGCATCCTGAAAAATCATACTAGGGCTTATTTTCAGGTTAGCTCTTATTTTCAGGGAAACAGGGAATGTACCTGCCCTTTTTTTCTTCTTCTTCAGAACATCAGAAAAATGGCAGGTCAACTTCCAAGCCTGGTCTTGGAAATATGTAGAAAAAACATGCAGATCTCAGCTACTCCACAATGTCATATCAACTCCAAGGCAGTGGGAGGGGCATAACCTAAACAAACATGGAAATAAAGGCTTTCCAGTAAGTCTATTTTGGTCCAGGTTTTGATATTAGGATACTGCTTTGAGCAGAACTTATAAACAGCTCATATGGCTTTGGACTGCAAACCATCATGTGCTCTTAACATGTCTGTTTTGAGAATGTGGTGGGATCGATTCTGGTGTTTCTATATGTGAATTCTTTGGCACTACAAAATCAATTAGTAGAAATTACCAACTCCTAACATGATGGCTGGTTTTCAGAAGTATTCCAAGTAACTTGGAAAATACTTCTTCCATACATCTTCCCCTATAGCCCAACTATAATATTACTTTACTTTACTTTATTATTACGGTCAAAGACCAGCAAGACCAGAACAATATCAAATAAATACATACAACTGCAACTTCATAAAACTAAGCAGAATTATACATTCTTCCATTAAAATCATGATAAATCAACCCCTTCTTTCAAATTCATAACATCATAATCAGCCAAGCTGACTCTATATCCCAACTATAATATCTATCATAACCCTCTTCTGCAGAGTTGGGGGGGGGGGGGCGGCTGTGATTAGTTTAGTTTTTTTCTTATATGCAAAAATTACCTATGGATCACATTTCCTTGATAGCTATTTACAGTGCCTTGAATGGCATATATCTATCTCTGTTGTCTTTCAGTTAAACACTCCTTTTATCCACTCATCTTCCCTATCAGAATGTTGTTCATTGTTTCCATGGGAGAATATGATAAATAAGAGAGAAAAGGGTTGCATTAAATTACAGCTTCCCTTTCATGTCCTCTCAGGTATTGTTTCAAAAGCTATGAGATACTTGTCTTCAGTTTGACACCGATGTCTGGAAGAGATCTGTATTTTGCTTTAAAATCTTTCCAGACTGCAGTCAGAGGCATTGGGTTACTGTGTTTAGTTCTTTCTCCTCCTCACTGACGGATTTACCTCCCTGTATGCCTTCAAATGCCTATGAGAAAACTAAGATGCTGGAAGCCAAGCTATGAGTCATGGAAAACCTAAATCATTTTTACTCTCTAAGAACCCAATTACCCCACTCAAGGCTGCATCTGCAGCTGAAATATTAAATAAATGTATAGGTCATGATCCAAGCAAGAGTTTTTGTTTGGTTTTTTTTTTGTTTGTTTGTTTTTTTCTTCAAGATTTTATTTAAAATAAAACACTACAAAACAGACAATATAACCCACCAATCACTACAAGTCAACAAACAAAAATACTGCCTTGGTGTTTGCTTCTACTTATCTCTTTCATTACTTCCTTCATAAGAGGAGAGAAAAGTGTCACATTTACATACATCTGGTTTTTTAAAATACCATAAAACAGTGAATGCTTTCAGTGAGATGCCAGTATGTGCCAATGTGCTTACAGTTTGAGGGAGGAGAATCATTAATTAGGCATGTAATTAATGGCTTACATTCATTTCCATTCTTTTGATGAACCTTAGCATTCTTAATGATCATCCTTGTATACCAAAACATGGTTAAGAAGAACAGATTATTATCTATCAAAATGTTTTTGCATTATCTACTAGCCATGAAATCAAGAAGAGAGATAGGAAAAAGATGTTATCAGCCAACACTTCCAGCTTTACAAAACCCTCTCTTTAATATATACCTTATGCCATGCATGCCTCCCACAGCCATACTAGATTGAATGTTTTAAAAACTAAATCTAAGGTCAGAATAAAATCACGGAGGCTACTGATTTGCTTAAAACTAGTTTCAAAGATTAAAAGAGAATGTAACAGTGATGTTCATGAAATGAGGACAATACAGTTCCAGCCTATCCGTGTAGCGTATTTATTTGTAACATTTATGTCCTGCCTTTCCAGTGAGCTAAAGGGGAACATACATGACTCTCCTCCTCCCTCTTTATGTGCACAATAATTGTGTGAGGTAGATCAAGTTAAAAGAGAATTACTGGACCTATAAACCTTGTGTGAAGGTTTATAGTGTCTGCCCCTGGAAAGGCAGAGTTTTCAAGGGGGATGAGTGTACTTTCAGTCTCACTGAGTTAGCAATATACTGCTCTTTGGATGACATAGTTTCATATCTTGCCTGTCTTACTTTATAGGCAAGGATGATGGTGGGACTTGTCATGCCAAGAGGAGCAAAGTTGGCACAGTGTTGGCCTTCCAGTCTAGCAGTGTCTGCCTTAACGTAATATTTTCTTGTCATCATACAGAACTTGTTAGGCTAGTTTCGACTCCTGTAAGCATTTGTGACTTCTCTGTTTGCAGGATATTGAAGCTACTATGAACTCTGCTCTGAATGAGCTGCGGGAGCTGGAAAGGCAAAGCAATGTAAAACACACACCAGACGTTGTCCTTGACACCTTGGAGCCATTGAAAACCTCCCCAGTTGTGGCACCCACCTCAGAGCCATCCAGTCCATTGCATACTCAAATCCTCAAGGACTCTGAACCAGCTTTCCAGCGGAGTGCAAGCACAGCAAGTGACATTCCCTGCACCTTCAGACCAGCAAAGTCTGTCAAAATGGCTGCCCACGTCAAACCTCCAGCAACCAGGCCAAAGCCTGTGATTTTCCCCAAAACAAATACCACAAGTCCTGCAGTTGCCTCAGCATCTCAGCAGTCTACTGACAAGTCCTGTACTGTTTGAACTTGAAATTCTACTGTGAATATAGCATTTTTGTTTTGGGCAAGGGGACCCTCTTTAGGTGACATTCAAATGTCTGTTTAATTAGTATTGGACTTCTGCTGAAGATTAGTTTGTAAGTTACTGTTGCCAAGGATTTGCCCAGCAGGAAAGCTCCAGTTAATTAAGCCTCATTTTGTACCTCCATCAGTGATACTAGGGCACCACAAGTCTCTGTAGGCTGAGACATGGCAAGATTTATATAGGGTCACTGTGAAATCAGTGTGGAAAAGACAGAACTGTTTAGACTGTTGCTGGTAACTAGTCAATGCCTTGTTCAAGTGTCTTGTCACTAAGAAAAACTGTTAGTGTTCTTGTATTTTGGAGGTTGATAGGACGTCTATGCTTCAACCACTACAAGGAAACAATACAATATAGTTGAATCATGGATGCATTTGATCCCACTGGTTTAGGTGGTTGTGCCTCGAACTTATTTTTGTGCATTATTTCAGTGCCCAGTGGTGCCACAAGGTCTGTTTAGTTCTCAGTACAGCTTATCCTCTTTGAGGGGTATATGTTTTCAGACCTAAGCAGCTTTCTGTCCTAGGTTCAGAATCCATAATGCCATATGAACATAGTCTTAGTTTAATATAGGCATACTATAAATACTTGTGAACATATTCATTTAAAGTGGAGTATGACTACTTGAGTGGTTTAATACATAAAGCAGAAAATCAAAATGTGCTTATATATTGCCTCATAGCACTTAAAGCACTCACTGGGCCATTTACAATTTAATTATGCAAGCTACACATTGCCCCCAAGCAAGCTGGGTACTGAATTTCCTGACCTTGGAAGAATGGAAGACTGGGTCAGCCTTGAGCCGGCTACCTGAATCTGTTGGAATCGAACGCAGGTCATGAGCAGAGTTTTGACTGCAATACTGCAGTTTAACCACTGCATCACTCCTTATTTATACCTTTGCTTGGTGCTTCCATAATGAAAAATAGCCTTAGTGCTTTGACATGAGATTTTTAAACTATTTGGCTAGAAAGATTCCTGTGCCCTTTCATAGCAACTTGGGAGACAAAATTAAAATTTCTGTTAAATTTTGAAAACCAGCTACTGTTCATTCACTCTCTTTCTCTCGAGTGGCATGTTTTCCATAAATGTTCATCTAGTAGGCAGCACATTGCCCTCCCTATGTTTTTGTCTAGAACTGCTATTGTTCCCAGTCATTACTCATGCACCCGGGTAGCACTGGAAGGTTGTAGCCTAAAACATCTGGATGGTGCTGGATTGCTCGCCCCCAAAAATGCGATGAGTTCCAAGCCAGTCCCACTAGTTCAGGCCTATTTGAAAATCTAGGTCTGAGTTAGAGAACTGACCCTGTCTTCTTTCTCTGCCACCCACCTGCCTTTCTCCCCCCCCCCCTTTTGTGGTTCATTCTGCTGTGCACTAGTGGTAAGGCGGCATATAGCAATTAAAATAAAAGCTGTGTGGGACATGGGCACAGTCCAGTATGCAGCTTATTTCTGTAATAGATTACCATGCCATCAAGTACTCTACTGATAGTCAAATGAATTATCTTAGTGCCTGATATTTTTAATGATAAATTATAGGATTGTTCCAAGTTCCAACAGACAGTATAGACTTTTGTTTGCACTGAATGGAAATGTATATTTCAAGATGATAACCATCTTAAAAAGAAGAAAATGCACACTTCAAAAGCAGCAGGGAGTTACCACCAACAACTAAAAGGACTTTGAGTTAGATGCATTCTAATTTTATCATCCTTTGATTGTTGACTTCAGGCAAGATTAAGAACTGAAGTATGTTTTTCTTTCATCTGTAGGTCTGAGCTACAGTATGTTTTTCTTGTGGTTTTATGAATGGAACAGTTAGTTACTGATATTTTAATAGAAGCAAAACATGTAATCTTCTGCAAACAAGCTTGACAGTAGTCATTTCAGAGTTATCCAAGACTGTTACTTGGATGGACATTTTCTTTTAATCTCCCTACAACTTTTTAAAACAATTGTTGGTGCAAGGTTTTTAAAATTATGCCCATGACTTAAAAATCTCATAAACACGGATAGAAAAAAAATGCAAAAATTGTTTGGAGACCATTTTGCTTCATAACATTTACATAAGCTTTTGCCTTCTTAAGATATATTTGACCCCACTGGTGTTTTTGTGTGAATGTGAGGAAGAAGCGGGAGGCAGGGGGGAGGAGCAACCTCATGGACCTTTCCTGCCTCAGATGAAAGGTCTGAGCACTGTAGCTGCTCATTAACTCTCATGATGGAGCAGACTTCCAACCCAGAAATCCTAAATTTTTCCCTCCCCATTTCCCCCCTTTTTAAAAAATATCTTTTTTAAAAAAATTAGAAATGCACTCAGACAAGGCTACTGGATTTTTAAAAAAAAAACAACAACACTTTTATAACATCATGTTAAGATTGCTCACTCCTAAGCCAGAACAGTCCTTTGGCACTTGTAGCAGTCACTTTGGCAGGTCAGGTAGGAGTACCATATCCCTCTGTTGTAGCCAAATCCAAATGCCCATTAAATTTATTCTTATAATTAAGGTATTTGAAGTGCCCTTAAAGTATTAGCTGAACTGGTATGATGTCACTGGACAAGGTGAAGAGCAGCGATAGAGGAAGAATCTCTTTCCAGAAAAGATGATAAAAACACATGCTAGCAATGCCTTATTTTATCTTGTGTCATGAAGAAACAACCTAGCTATCCAAGGCACCTTGAAACAAATAGCTTCTTTCATGTCTGCTGTGTGTTTTGTTAAGTGAGTGAAAACTGGCATTTTTTAAATGGCTTGATATATTTACTCTTGATAGGCTTTTTTAGTTTAGTTTGTTTTGTAGACTTCAAGACTGAGGAGAACCTACTGAAAAAGGAAGGAGAAACATCACGGTATATGTCCAAGCTTAGAAAAGTTGTTGTAACTGTAGATGTTGATGGCAGGTTTCTGGGAATTATATTCTAGAACAGGTAACTTTTCTATGTTGTGCATATCATGTGCTATCAAACTAGATAGAAATGTGTACCATGAAAATGTACATATCAAAAACATTGTTCCATGGGCAAGCTCTATGGAATGTATTTTGGAAAACAGATTACGTACATTGCCTTGTTTAGAATCTCTAGGATAGTTGCCTTGAGATACATTTCTGTTGCAAGAAGTTCATGTCCATACACTACTGGAAAGGGTTATTTTCCACATATCTCTCCTAGATAAAATACTGAAAAGAGGGAAAGGTAAGATGTTGTACATATCTACAAAACTATACTAGTTTTGTATTAACTGGCATACTTTACTCATTCTACTTTGCTACAATACTGAAAATTCTCTTAGAAATCCCAACAGGTCACTCCACCTGTACCTGCATCTTATACAACATGGAACTACAGATATCCAGGAAGAGGATTTGCTTTTTAAAAACGTATTGACAAGACAATCTTACTCCTGTACCATTGTAGCTGTTACTCTTTGGAGCTCCCTGTAATTCAGCTGCAACATCACATTTTCTTCCAATTGGCAGTTGAACAACATGCTTGATTTACTGTTAAACATCCCAGTTTTCTTACACTATCTGGTAATGTTAGGAACTAGTAGGCTTAGTTTACACACCAATACACTGAAATATGACTCAGACAAAAACCCGTTTTCTTCATATCTCTGTTGACCAAGTGCTAAAGCACTGGGCAATATTTAAATAAAAACACTGTGATTTGAAAAAAGGATTGATCCTCTAAATCAGTGGTTCCCAACCTTAGATAACCTAGGTGTTCTTGAACTGCAGTTCTCAGAAGTCTTCACCACCAGCTGTGCTGGCTGGGTTTCTCAGAGTTGCAGAACACCTGGGTTACTCAAAGTTACTCCAAGAACATCTGGGTTACTCAAGGTTGGGAGCCACTGATATAAATACTTAGAAGGCTTTTTATGAGGCAAAGAAATACCTCATTCTTTTACAGTGGTCTGTTTGAGTACTATTCTGTTCAGCATTCTTCCCACTGACAGGAAATTCAGAGCAATGCAACAGGAAGTAGAGGTTCCTGCTTGGGCTCTTGCTTCAGCAATGGCTTTGGGACTCAAACCTCTGAGTCCCAAAACTTTGAGAGGAAAAACTTTGCCAAAACTGGGACTCCTGGGTCACCAAAGGCCTGATTCATCCTGTGGCCACCACTCGTGCCCATATAGTTTAGTCCTTCAAAGATTTATGTCTGTGTCTTACAATACTTAATGGTATCTCTTGTAACTCATTCAGAACTTCAAAATAATCATCATCCCCAATTTGTTAAGGCATTCAACCAAGAATTAAAAAATTATTATTTAATGATTAAACACTAGCATTGTTATTTTATTAGTAGCAGTAATCGTAATAACACTTAATGTTATTTTATTTTGTTAGTTTTTAATTGGTTGCTTATTTTCAGTAATTTTGAATTATGTTTAACTAATTTGATGTTTAACATGACAGATTAATTTTGTAAAAGTTCTTTTAACATTTTAATGTTAAGGAATAAATTTGCCTTACCAATTTAACTGTACAATGTTCACACTGATGGCAACATTTCAAAGTTGTGGTTTCACTGACCAATTTTCTCTGATATAGAGCACAGTTGTTCAAGACCACGCTAAAATCCAACATTTTCCTGACATTTGCAATAGGACTTTCTCCTTTCCCATGCAGCCATTTGCACTATTCCAAAATAATCTCCTAAGGGTTTTTAAAAATCCTTACAGAGCCAATTTTGGGGGCACACAGCAGGGGGCTGCAATGGGAAGTGAGGATCACCCCTTTGAAACTGCTATGTTCTGCTGTTTTGCCAGCAGAGGTTCATCAGTGAATCCTATCTCCTGGACACATAAACCTTAACTACCTTCCTAGCCGCGGTGGGCAGCTATTATCACTTGTAGGCAGCAGGCTGGTCTAAATTACAAATATAGAGAACCATGACCCTGTCTGAAATACCACCATTTTCCTCTCTACTTCCCCACTGAGAAGAAAACTCATGAAGAACTAGCCTTAGTTTTCCTGGTGGAGCATGTTCAGGCATGTCTGTATTTTTCCTTCATCTCTCTCACTTTCTGAGCTGTTTTGAGAGGAAGAGGGAAGGATGTGGTAGCTAGTTTAGAACAATATCCTTCAGTGGGTTGGACTTTGCTCCCAAGCTGCCAATTCCCACCTCCTTATTCTGGTCTATTGATAAAAAAAGAAAGGAAAAGGAAGAAACTTGATTGCCATTAATATGCCTAGACTCTTTAAAGTCTTACTTAAACAGACTTCTCTTTATGAGAGCCCAAAGGACTAAACACATTTAAGGGCTAAATATTTACTTTAATGGAAACATTTCTGGGGCATAATATAGTTCACATTAAAGATGGCAGATCTCAGTGACCATAACTGCAAATCTACAAAGAAAGATAAACAGGTCTGAAAGCTGAGAACCTAATTGTCCTTCACTTATAAGTCCATTCATTTTTCCAGCGTTAGACATTTGTCCACAACATATCTTAGTGGGTGTCCTTAGTCTGCAAATTCTAATAGGGCAATTTTTTTCCTAAACAAAAGCTTGGATGTCAATGTGATGCTCAGTAGCAATCCGCTCAAGGTAGATAAGTCTAAAAATGTTATCTGAATAGGGAGAATTTGACCTTGCTTCTAACTTTGCAGATAGTGCCTAGAAAATTGTCCCTATCTCGCACAATTACAACTGATACTCAGCCTGCGCAAAGCTTGGGAAAACCTAGTCTTGCCTCTGCTATATAGTGCACAACTTAACAATTATGCATGTGCAGTAGCTGTTTTTCAATGGTTTTAGCAACTGTTCCTATTCAAGTGCTAAAAGGCAAAGGAAACAAACTATAACAAATATTTCTATTTTAGTTGATCTTCCTAAGCATGGGGGTGATTAGGTATTTACAAATTTTGGCTGAGTTGTGGTTTTTCGTTTTGTTTTTTGACAGCAAGTAGATCCAATTTTTAAAAAATTACAGCAGCTTTCAAAGAAGATAGACTTTTTTCTGTAGGTGTGAAATGTTCCATGTGGTAGAAATTAACCCGTCAATTATAGTAGTACTTTAGTAATGTTTGAAGAGGACTCTCGCTCTAGCTTTCTCTTCCCCATCTTTTTGCTCGAGAAGTAGAAGGCTGCACTCTGCTGAACCAGGGCTTTCATGATTTGGGCTCTGTGGTGCCAAACTGTTTGCGCAATATGCTTAGAATAAGAACAATTTATGTAAAAAGCAGACCAAACTGAGGTAGCCGAAATACAGCAAATGATGAAGCATATATATGAAAAGGAATGGCAGCAATGCCTTATTCTACTGTATGTAACATAGTTCAATTGCACAATCTAGTAGTCTTCAATTTTTTGTATTTAAAACCTCATGCTGCAAAGTCAGGTTTGGGTCCATTCAATGCATTAGATTATTTTGGTTGTTATTTTTCTTAATTAACAGCAGCTGTTTTAATGGATTTGGAAAGAAATGTTCTTGTTTTAAATGCAATTTTTCATTCTTATCTTCTACACCTATATATATATATATGGTGTATATATTTTACTTTCAAAGAAAAAAGAAAAAAAAGAAAAAAACTGTAAAAATTGTACTTTGTATATACTACTATGTACAATATTGGAGGTACATCTCTTTTTTCATCTTTTTTTTTTGGTACAGTATTGTACAGTATTAGAGGAGTAAATGTGTTGGAATTGTTAAATCCGTGCTGAAGGGAAACAAATATATCTGTTGTCATTAGCAATAGTTTTTTGGAATAATAAATGTTTGGGTATGGTGAAGTGCTGGCCTCCAGACAAAACTGTGTGATGCAAATTCTGTACCATGGCGAGGGAAGTAAACTCTTGTAATCTCAGAAGATCTCTGATTGAAAATTCATATTAGATCATTATAGTTAGTTTGTGTAACTCTGTATGGAAGATGCTTTTTGCTCCTCCCTTTTTTTTAAAGGGATTTGGGAGAGCTTGGACATGGTCAAACGACAATGAAGAAATGTGTTGTGAAGCAGGAAGAACTGAGCATTTCACCCAATGAAATGAATCATCCTGGTAGACTCAACCAAGACCACTAAAACCTCTAGCACTACAATTCACACTCTCAAATTACATTTGGTTCAAGTAATATAAACCAGTCTAATTCTCTTTCAATAGAAGCATATTATAGTTGGGTCCATCATAGGAATGTAGAATGCATAATTCACTGAACAAAACCAAAGCATAGATCAATTATATTTTTTCCTTTCTTTCCTCTTTACAGACTAAAACCATCCCTACATTTTGAGAGTGTGATGACCATGGAGGATTTTTCAGAATATAATAGAGAAAACCTTCTATGCAAACATACGTTTTTCTTCTAAACATTATAGATTTTTTTTAGGACAGATAACACACATAGTAGAATGACAAGCAAGTCTTGTGCAAAAGCTTGCCACATCCCAAAAAGGTATGCCTGCTTCCACATTGTGTTTACCACAGGTTCTGGCAGAATCTACCTTTGGTTTGTGTCTGAGAACTTCAGTATCCTTAGCAGAGCCCAAAGCAAGACTAATGTAGTGTTGTGTTCATATTATAACTATGGGAATTGCACAATTATTTATAAATGTCCAAACTGCGAGTTGAAAGCATGTATCTTTACATGCAGAACTTTGAAAAGTAGCGGGTCTACTTCCACTTTATTCAGAATATTTTACTCCAGTTCCTCTACTCCCAAATGCACTAGTGGGACTGAGGATGCTCATGAGCAACTGAACCTTCTCTGCTCAGATCAGATGTGACACGTCAACATTCCAGTCTGATGTGAAAGCTGTTGGGTCCTAATCCTACCCATTCTTGTTCCTGACAGTGGTAGGTTCTGAGTTTGAGATGCTGAGGTCACAAGTATTTTCTGCAGGAACAGATTGGTCACTGCTTGGAACCGTATTATCAAAATGCCTTTCAGTTGTGCAGCACTCCATATGATGTGCACTAAAACATCTTATGCACTGCGTAAAGGTTTCATGACATACATTGACATATAAACTGGACAGGCAATGTGAAAATGTTCTATGAAAGTGGCAGGTATGAAATCATGGTAAGCCAGGGACCAAAAGAAAATTCGGATGGACAATGTGAACAAAATTGACTTTGTGCGCACGGGTTTCTTGCTGAGTCTTGTATGGCAAATGGATCGACCCCAAAGGTCATCAAAGTTCAGTCCTCCAAATGTTGGACTGTAATTCCCAGCATTCCTCATCTTTGTCTATGCTGCAGATGTTAGAACTTGCAGTCCAACCACAGTCAGAGGACTTAACTTTGCCTACCTATACAAAGAGTCAGACCACTAAGCAAAGGTGACTTAGAAGGATTAATTCTTACAATCATTTATTAGCAGCACAAAAGACTTGCTTTTCGCAAGCAATAGTTCCTGCCTGAAGATAAGCATGAACAAAAATGATATTTCTTTTAATCCTAGCTTTCTATAGTGTGTTTGTATCTTGATCAGAATTGAGAGATCATAATATAAAATTCTAAAGGTAGAAAAAATAACGTAATATAAATTGCACAGTGCTATAGGAGTATTAAAGATAAATTAGAATCAAAGAGCTTGCACCTTCTTGTGCTTTGGAAATGCAAGTTTAAAATATCAAAATAACAATAATAACAATAACCTGTGGGTAACTTGCATTAGATAATTATATGCCTTCTGTACTGCTGAGCTTCAGTGATGTTCCAAGAACTGGCCATGAATCTGCTTCTATTATTTCCGCTGAGATCACTTTGATGATTCACAGAGAGATTAATGTTAGCAGCAATAAATTCATACAGAATGGGGCTTACAACCACGCTAAGCCACTGCCTCCCTTGACAGCTACCCCCTGCCTTGCACAGCTGTGTTCTTCCTGCTTCAGTCAGCCATAAGTGAATGGAAAGGTGAATCTCCACATGACACAAAGCAAGGTGCCTGTCCATAAGATGAAATCAGCTGGCACTGTTTTTTGGTGGTGGTGGGGATCAGCTATGAGGTGATGTTAACAATGTGACAAGAAGCCTGTTGTGAGATGCTATCGGCATGATTAATCTAAAGGAAAAGCAGATGGCATAAAGAGAATTCAGTGCAAACCTGTACCAGAATGGTTTGGGGAAAAGACTACAGGGAATGGTCTGAAGGCAACTCATGCAGGTCTCAAAATGACTGACACATGGAAGGGAAACCAGCTGGGAACCAACAAACTACTCAAACACATTAACAAATTTCACTCACACCTCCTTTGGCAATCTGAGAATTGCTTAGCCCATGCTCTTTGAGCTCATGTATCAACAAATGGTATATTTAGCTCTTTAGGACTGATGCAGGAGTTACTTATGCCTACACAACTTGGAGGCTCTTTCTCAGTAAGCACAGCTATGACTATTCCTCCCTCCCATATTACTGCCATGCAGATCTTTGAAAAGTTACCCTTTCATTTAGTGAGTTGGCTATGCTTAGCCTGGAGAAGAGAGGGAAGCTACAATAGCCATCTTCAAACTTCTGAAGGACTGAAGATGGCTTGTTTTATTTCTCCCACAGGTGGCAACTGACCCCGTGGATCACTTTACAAGAAAGGAGTTTCAACTAAATATTAGGAATAACTCCCTGAGTATAAGAGCTATTCAGCAGGGGATTGCACTATCTTGGAAGGCAGTAGAGTCCTCTTTGTTGCAATTTTTAATACAGAGATTGGTTGGCCATCTGTCAGAGATGCTTTAGTTGTGGAATTCCTGCATTGGAGGAGGGCTTGACTAGATATGACCCTTGAGTCCTTTCGAATACTGTAATTCTACACTTCTACAGGTTTACATTCCACTGGAAAGACCCACACAATCCTCCCTCACCTTGTAATGAGTCATTTAAATGCTGCCCCAGCCATGCAGGAGTTGATCGTAAGTGGCTCCCATGCAGGTGGGAGGGAGTCCAAGCAGCAGTCCTGCGTGGTCTAGGCATCAAAGACAGGATTAATCTCAGCAAAGGATTGAGAGAATGTTGCTTTTCTCATTCACATGCATTTCCAGCCTTTGCTTTTGCTAATCAAAGCTTCACTGTTGTCACATAATTCTTTCTTATTTTCTTTCACAAGCTGATAGAAAACAATATTTTGTTGAGGGGTCCATTTATTCTAAAACCTGTTCCAAACAAACAAAGCCTGGTGGTCTCATGGCTACCATGGAATTAACTCCACATTGGCTGATCGTAAGCTGTGTTCCTAAGTATATTTTCTAGGTTTTGCTTAGCCTAAAATTACAAAAAAAAAATAAATAAATAAATAAAAAATTATGCTTTACTCTTCGGAAGAGAACAGCACTTAAAAAATGTTTGAATTACGTTCAGTTCAGGGGGGTAAACATAGTAAATATAAAGCAACCTTAACAGTACATACTCACTGCATTTTTAAAAAAATGCAAATTAGACTTTGGCCACACCCCTCTCATCTAGCGCCCCCCCCCCCCCCGACGTTTGGGAGTGCAACCCTTGGGCTGCTGACCAATCTGAGCAGTGGCCCTTGCACAACAAAATCACCCAGCCCTACTTTAAGAGATCAGAGAAGTTGATTGCTCATCAGTGGGAATGTAACATTTTTAAGCTGGTCACCAACTGGATGATGCATCCATGTGTGAGGCGAACAATGCCAGGAGAATCAGACAGAGCACTGTACAGATACTATATTTGTACGGATATATGTAGAACAGCTCTTCCTACCCAGTTGTGATCCTACCGGTCATATGCCATGTTCCAACTAATTCCTAGAACTATAGAGCTGTGTATGTGTCTCTAATAATTTCTTCATTCAGTGTGGTCAACATGGATGGTGCAGCTCCATGTGTGAAAATCTCACAACCTCTTGTTGGTATCTCTTTCTTGCAATATAACTCTTTTATCAGCCCACCGACACCCCTCATTCCTTTTCTCACTTTTACTAGAGCACAAAAAAAAATGCCTTGGGGAACACAGACATCAAGCAAACCCTTAATGTCATTTTTTTAAAACAGGATTTAGTAACTCTTACTGTCATTTTCACAAGATTTCACAAGGAAGAGGCTCTACATGTCCAACATCGCAAGGATATGTGGAGGCCAAGGCCAGGCAAAAATCAAGCTGATTTGGCTGGGTTCCCTCTCTTTTGTTCCCAAAGGGGTTAAAATTCTTCCTTTCATTGGCCTTAACCTTTGAGTGGCCAAGAAATGTTAGTTACTAATGAACACCAGAGTTTCTAATGCCTTCCATGCCTCCTCAGCTCTCATCCATTTCAGATTAAATACACCTGTCCAGTTACTAACAGGATGTGGCTGAGCATGACCATCTCCCGCAGTGCCTTGATTATGAAAGGTTTCATCTTAATGGTGTTGCAGTGGGAGTGGGAGCTGGGGGGTGGGGATTGATTGGAGAAGCGGGGGGGGGGCTAACATTCCTCAAATGGATGGCAACAAGGAAAGTGACTGTTTCTTAATTCAGACGATGTGTCCCCCCCCCCCTTCTTTCCCCTGAAACTTCTCTTGTTTTTTCAAGAGGAGAAAAAAAATCCACATCATATTTTTATAATTATGGCTCTAAAAGTCCTCTGTGTTTATGTTCCAGAGAGTTAATTATTTACAGTATGGTTTGGATTGGGGAAGGGAGAAGGCTTTTGATGTTTCATCAAATTGTTTTGTGCAGGGTTGAAATTCAGCCGGTTCCAACAAGTTCATCTCTCCATCTCAAGCTTCACAGGAACTCACAGTGCCAGAGTTCATTTTCATAATGGGGGGGGGGGGAGAGATGAATATATCCCACTCCCCAAGGAGCATTTTTTCCTTCCTAAAAACACGATCAGCTCAGTGTTTGTATAGATCGGGAGTAGAGAATCTGTGGCCCTCCTGTCATCTGAGACCATTATCATGGTGTCCAGGACTGGTGGGAGTGAGAGTCCAACAGCACCAGACTCTTCTCACCCCAGCAGGGACAATTCAGAGCTTTCTATAGGTATCAGTGATAAATGCATCATAACAAAGAGCCAGAACAAGCAGTTGTTGGTTAAAGCAGAACCTCTCCAGAAAATATTTATTTACCATGACAGAGACTAAAAACAAATTTGAAAGGTTTGTGAAGTAGCATAACACATTTTTTTTCCTAACAGCAAGGCTATGCTTACAAAGTCCCCTCACTGCATTAATTGCTAATGGGTCTCCCCCGCCCCCAAGCTAGTATGGTACTGATTTCTTAATCACCATGATAACACAATAAAATCTCCCTCACTTACCAGGAAATTTTGAACAGGCTTTCTTTTTGTTCTATTAAAAACACTATGGACTGATGTATAGTCAAACGAAAGTTCCTGGAGCACTGTAAACATATTTTCAGAAGGTGGATTTCCCATTTTGGGAAGGGGGTAATTGACTCAGCAGCCAACCTGCAGTCGGATGGTATGCATGTCTCTTGTGAAGCCAACACCTGGCTACAGCGTGAGAATTAACTGTAACCTCTGTTTTCACATTCTGCCTTCTTCATCTTTGGCTACTTTGACCCACACTCCATCTTGCAGTGAAATTGTGTTGTCAGTCCTTAGTGCTGGCTGAAGACCATTTCTGTCTAATGCTCCTTCCTCAACTCCTCAATGCACTATTGAGTAATTAATAATAATAATAATAATAATGGGAGTCTATAGAGCCTGTGTCCTGAGCACACTCCTGTACTGCAGTGAGTCCTGGACCCTTTGTGCACGGCAGGAGAGGAAGCTGAACACGTTCCATATGCGTTGTCTCCGACGCATTTTTGGTATCACCTGGCAGGACAAAGTTCCAAATAGAGTAGTCCTAGAACGAGCTGGAATTTTTAGCATGTATACATTACTGAAACAGTGACGTCTACGTTGGCTTGGGCATGTCGTGAGAATGGCTGATGGTCGGATTCCAAAAGATCTCCTGTATGGAGAATTAGTGCAGGGAAATCGCCCCAGAGGGAGACCACAGCTGCGATACAAGGATATCTGCAAGCAGAATCTGAAGGCCTTAGGAATGGACCTCAACAGATGGGAAACCTTGACATCTGAGCGTTCAGCCTGGAGGCAGGCGGTGCAGCATGGCCTCTCCCAATTTGAAGAGACCCTTGTCCAGCAGGCCGAGGCGAAGAGGCCGTCCCGAAAGCAGCAAAATCAGGGAGCTGGACAGGGGACAGATTGTATTTGTCTTCAGTGTGGAAGGGATTGTCACTCTCGAATTGGCCTTCTCAGCCACACTAGACGTTGTTCCAAGACCTCTATACAGAGCACGTTACCATAGTCTCTCGAGACTGAAGGATGCCTACTACTACTAATCACGGGAAGACCTTGGGACTGTGCAGCTTGCCCAAGGCCACACAGGCTGGCTCTACTCGCAGGAGGCACAGTAAAGAATCAAACTCCAAGCCTTTGGCTCTGCAGCCTAACTCACTGAGCTATCCAGCCAGCTATTCAGTCATTAAATCCTATTTTCTTCCAACCCCTCCTCAAAGCTGCTTCTGGATAACTTGAAACCGGTTACTTCATCTTGTTGTAAGGCAAAACCAGTTCTTTAGTCACACATACTGGTACTCAGTGTTGTGAATGTAGCCTTCAGGCAGTGAAACAAAACTATTTATTGTGTAATGGGGAAAGGCCTGAGGAGGTAGGTAAAGAAAAAGGAAGTAATTCCACACACACACACCTTTCCCCCCCTCCTTAAATATTTCCTACCTTGTGAACTCTGAAGAGCATTACACATGTCCTGTTCAAGAACAGCTGGACCCCTGAAGAGAGAAATTCCTGTGAGGGGCTAAGTTACATTGCAGCATATTGTTGTGGATTCATACTTGTTCCCAAATCTAATGTTCACCAGTATAACAAAGTGTATGTGTGGGTAAGAGAGAGAGATAATGTATTTTAAATCATCATCTTGATATGCAGCGCAGTGTTTTTGAATACAGAGAACCATGTGTTGTCAGACAATAGACCTATACTTTGAAGAACAGTTTGCACCCCTCAGCTATTTAGTATGGAGAAATTTATAATTAATTTATAGCTTTAAATTATGGTTAGGATTTTTTCACCTGGAGCCCATGCCTCCATCCCACAATGTTTATGTGATATATATATATATATGGACACACAGGGACCATGGAGGGCCAGTGGTAGTTTTAACCACATTAACTAAACCTACTATTTATTTTTATTTTTGTGCAGAATTTCTGTCATGAGTCATAACAACTAGGAACAGGAAGTCTAAATCCAGAGGCAACATATATTTAATAGTGCAGGTTGGCCTGAGCACAAGGCAATCTTCAGCAAAACTTTTTTCAGAGGTTTTCAGAAGTATCAAAATACCACGCCTCTGGGTTTGACTGAGCAAGTGGGTTCTTCTGTTAAGTTTTATATTGTTTAAAGTTCTCCATTCTCCAGTGTATTTTAAATATTTTGCTTACTTGAGAACAATGAGAGTATACCATGTAGAACAGCACTGTTCCTACGAAATCTGCATCACTAGGCTCCAAAGCTGATTTTTTTTCTTCAAGCTTTCCCCCCCACACACACACACCCCTTAAAGTCATATTTAATCAGTCAACAGGATGCTGCCTCTATTGTTTTGAATATCTGGTTAGATACCATTGATTTCCAGCAGGCTCAGGTAGTGGCCAGTGTCTGTTTCCAGCCAGAAATGGAGGAAGTAGGAAAGTAGTAGATGCAAATATATCCATCTGTCAGTTCCAAACTCTCACTGATACACACATTTGAAAAACCTCTGGGGCAAATAAAGAAGGTAAAACTAGTTCAGCAGATATAGTAGAGACCCGTATCTGCAGGAACAGTATCCACGGTTTCAGTTATCTAGTAGAAAAAAAAAGTTTCATTGCTTACTGTTGATCAGATCAAACAGCAAACTGAGGAATAAGACTCCTTTCAGCAAAGAGACTTCAAAAGACTGACTGCTTCTGACAGACAAAAGAGAAGGAAAGAGACACAGAGCAGAGAGGCGGGGCTCTCTTTCAATTCAGAAACAAGGAAAGAATGATTGATTAGTGCTGGATAGATTAACAGTCACCCCAGTCCAGAAAGATCCCTCTCAGCCAAAAACTACTAAAGTCAGCATGCAAGGCAGGTTGCAAAAAATCAAACATGTACATGTGAAAGCAATATATATATATCTAAGAATTTTGTCAATGAGCAGAAGTTGGGGAGTTATCATGGTATAATCAGAGGCACGGTGGGGATTCTAATTCCTAATTAGTGAGCTATACGAGTTGTTGGTTTTTTTTACTTTTGAATAGTTTGTTATAAGACATCTTTCTTTCTTTCAAACAGTTTCTGCTTAATTTAATAATCAATAAATACTGCTGTGTCATAGGTGCATAAACCTGCTGGCCCTTGTTTGTCCTTCATGCTTCATATATGAGCTGTGTGTAACACTAATCCAGCTGCAGCCATGATGGTTATTACATAAAGTATGAAAAAGCTTTCCATCTTCATTAAAATACATGAACCTACTCTATTTCTAACCCTCACATCCCTGGGTTGAAATTTCAGGACCCAAAGGGAGGCCTCCTTGTCAGTCACATGTTTCTGTAGTAGATATTTTCTGCTGCTGCAAGTGCCCTGTTTCTGTCTGCTGTACTACGCAATACCACATTTGCAATGCTAATGGAGAAGAAATTGGTAAGTAGTACATAGGTGTAGTGTGGAGCAGCTTGTAAGGTGTGCCTCATTTCTCAGTGACTGATTATAAAGAGAGAAAGCCACAGACCTCTAGGGAGGCTGTCGAACATGACCATATATAACTATGTATGGATAGCCTGTGGATACCCAATGAACACCATCACCTTTTCTTGATAGATTCCAGAGCTGCTGATGTTTTGTCCTTGGCACAAATTAAGCCCAGGATGCACACAAAGGGTAGGGACACCCATAGGAATTCCTTATGCTGCTGAATCACTAAAATCTTAGAATCCTCTATCTCTGGAAGCAGTGCTCAATACAACCCCATGATAGTCCGTGTGATGAGCCAAGCATTTTCCTCCCCCGCCCCCGAAGACTGGTTTGGGTAGTCTAACAGTACCTCTTGCATTCATTCGGATATAGATTGACTTTTAGCCCGCAAGAACAATGACATGCCTACTATTGGCTTCGAGGTTCAAGTAGCTACCCATTTACCTAGCTTTGTATTACTTTATCACTAATTTGCATCACTGTTGACTTCATTCATCTGCACGAAACCAGTACTTCTCTGAGTGCCAATACTCATGCTTTGCATGGAGAAGGTGCCAGATTCTATACTTGACATCTCTAGATAGATCACCACTGAAACCCTAGAGTTCATGCGTCCGGACTGCCATCCAGAGTCGCCCAGCTGGATCAATAGATTTGTTCACTGCAAGTATTTACATATGTACATACTTTCCTTTATTAAATCGTGAAGAACTTGACCTGGTTTTAACCAGAGTCCTGCTCTCAACAAGGCGACCTCACCACTGGGTAGAGTCAAACAATTATCTCTGGCAGCAGATGCTAGAAGGTGGCAGAATGGCATTGAAGGGGAAAGCTGTATGCCATGTGGCCTCTCCTGCCCCCCTCCATGCTCGTTTGCACCCTTGTGGAGCAATAGACATCCCATCACCACTGTTGCAGAAAAATGTCCTGCTGGCTTTTGAAGATGGAATAGTGCCAACTTCCTCTTCCTCTTAGGCAACAAAATGTCTTAAGCCAACTTCCTCAGTCTGAATGAAAACATGCGTTTCCTGAAGGGTACAATTCTCCTCCTATTCTGAAAGCAAAGTGTGCTGCTTATATACTGCCCTACAGTGCTTAAAGCACATTCTGGGCAGTTCACAGTTTAATTATACAGATTACACATTGTCCCCACCCCCAAAGAGCTGGGTACTCACTGACCTTGGAAGAATGGGAGGCTGTGTCAATCTTGAGGCAGCTACCTGAACCCATTGAGATCAAACTCAGCAGAGTCTTGACTGTAGTACTGCAGTTTAAGCATTGCACCATGCAGCTCCTCCAGAAAGATTATGCAGGACATTAGCTGTGCCAGGATTTTGACATACTTAATGCAGTGCTAAGTGTCTCTTTTTGTGGCACAATATAAAACAAGAAATAAAACCTATCTTTTTCTATCATCTCTTTGTGATGTAGGTATACCTGATATATATCTACTGCTTCTGTGCTATTGTATCTAACAGACCTGGTTTTACACTGTACGATGTACAGTGAATGAAATGCCACACCTAGAGACCTCTTTTTCTCCCTGTCAGTTTCTCAGGCTTTTGTGGTCTAAACCCATTTGTGCTCTAACCTTTATGTGTGAAACTAAACTGCCACCTTGTGGTATGTTTATTTTGCATTTCAGTATAACTTTCAGTCATTTTTTTTCTGAGTGTATTGCCGGAGTGTTAAGCATCCATCTTATTCATAATGTTACACTAAGAACTGAGGGTTTTTTTTAATTGTTAGGAACTTGATTTCCCAGTTCCATTCATTTAGTAGCAGCGTTTTTAAAATAACGTAACATGACTTCTTTTCTTTTTTCCATTTTAAATAGAAGGCTATGGTGTATACATTTTCCTAAACAATGATCACTGTATTAATTGTTAATTAAAGTCACTGTTAGATTCTGATTAATATGATTAGACAACCTACCAGGCATGTTAAATCCTGCAGCTAATGAAAGGGAGCACAGAGAGCAATGAAATACAGAACATGATTGATTGGAAAACAGAAAAAGCCTTGAGGCAAAGGAATTTTGGCTCTAATCCTGGCCACTCACATCGCTTGGATAGATCTGAAGACATTGTAGCAGAATCTGATCCAACCATGATTTCTTGGCTCTATAAATCAAATCAATGCTTAATTTTCTAAACAAATGGTAGCATCAACAGCAGCACCTCTTCCTCTCACAGTTTTCTGAGCAAAAGAAATTTGTCTGGAAATATTTCCCGACAAGAGACACAAACCTTAGGAGGTATATATCAAAGCAATCAAACAGGCAGACTCCAGGCATTCCCCAGCTATCACCCAGATATTGGGTTTTTAAAACCCTTCAGAGCTTGGGGTCAGTGTATCTCAAGAACCTTGTCTGACCTGGTGCCCTCCAGCTGGGTTAGAGTCCTGTTTGCATCATCATAGTATCTAGTCACTATGGCAATTGTAGCCCAACACATCTGGAGGACACATGTTAAGGAAGCTTAACCTAAAGGGTGACCTACCTCCACATGCCCCTGACTATATAGACGAACACCTTAAACAGCACCCCTTAGCAGGGTCTCTCTCTCCTCCCCCAAGTCTTTTACCAGGAAAAATGCCTTTTCAACAGCAGAAACCTGAACATGAAAAGCTCTCCCAGTAAGAGCTCACTGGTCCTTTTCTTTGATGTCTTTTTAAGCAATCTCTTTTCTGTACTCTCATCTCAGGCTTTAATTCAAGGATGTGGGTCTCCAGAGGTTTTTGCCTTATTGCAGCCGCTTCTAGACAGTAGAGCAAGTGGTCAGAGGTTATGGGAATTTAATCCAATTATGGGATACAGACTATGCAGCTGTTCTTGATGTTATGTGCCATCAAATTGGAACCAACCTATAGTGACCCTCATAGGGTTTTCAAGGTGAGACAATTAAGGAGGGATTTTACCAGTTCCACTCCACCTAGTGAGTGTCCGTGACCAAGCAGTGATTTGAATCTAGGTCTCCTCTTCATGTACTCTATCCACTGCACCATAATGGGTTATTCCGTCCGCCCCGCCCCCCCCCACAACACACTCAACAAACTACAGTTGGAAATTCCCAGCTCACCCCTGCTTTAAAACTTAACTGAAATACCTCCCTTAATGTGTTACAGTTATACATTTCATATCCTGAATCAGCAGTTTTATATTAATATAAATGTTTTTAAATGTATTGTAAATTTATTTATATTCCTAGGAAGCCATCCTAGGAATATATTTTAAGGGCAATGTATAAATTCTCAATATAAATTAATTAATCTAAGACTGCAACTGTTTAATCCATGAAGGCATCCCAGGGACCTAGCGGGACAAAGCAAATTTCCCTCTCTGACAGAGAGAAAGAAGTCCACAAGTGGTGAGGGAGGTCTGCTCTTACAAACCGTCCCACAGCAGATGCAGAAACTTCTACACGTCTTGTTGCTCTCCTGTCATTCGTTTGACAGCACAAAGGGGCTGCTTGGATGATGGCTTAGAAAGGCCTGGGATCCACTGCTGTGGTGGCTTGTCCATTATGACAAGTGGGGCACTGCCCCACCTCAGCCTCAGTCTACACCCATCCAGCCTATTGCCTCACCAGAGGTGGAGCATCAGGTGCCACATCTTTGTTCTCCTCTTGCTGAATGTATCTTTTGAAAGTTTGCCTGTCTTTGTGTGTGTGCATGTATGTTTGTGCCTGTATGAATATTTTGCTGTGGCTCTGCCTGTCACTCCTAGCTCTGCCCATCTGCCTGGGGCCTTCTTCCCCAAAGACAACAGGCACCAGTGCTATTTATCCACTGGTTTCAAAGCTCCTCCCTTGTTCCTCAAAACACTCCCAAAATGGTACTATTCCTTTGGGAACATAAGGAGAGATATCTGAGGAGTAGGTAGCAACTGGGGGTGGAGGGGGGAGATAAAGAAACAGAATAATGCTCTCTACCTTGCCAACATGAGTTTGGTAGCATTTGGAATTTGGCTGTTCCTGGGGTTCTCCTTCCCTTACCACCTCCATGCCTCACCTACCCAAATAATCCATCTCATTAGAACTATCAGGTACACTGTACCAACAAGCTAAGCATTTAAGCTCTGAATGCAGTAAGTGCATAAAATGGCTGCCTGGAAAATGGATCTGGAGAAGGTTCTTGTTTCCTTCCACAAGCCAGATAATTGGTCCTTCTGGCTCATTACCTACCTATGCTGCCTAGTAGTGGCTCTCTAGGAGTCTTTCCAAAGACTCCCGGAAGAGGCCAAGGATAGGAGCTAAGATAGTTTCTGTGCAAAGTATGTGCTCCACTGCCCATCCCAAAAGGCTCCATGACTGACAAAGAATGCCCTGCCATGAGGCATCACAGCATCATGCTTGCCATAAGGCAAGGTTGGCTGCTATTTGTGGTGGGTCGGCCTCTGGAGGGCTCTTCTGTGAATTTGTTTGGGTCAACCGATTTTGTTTGGCTATGTGTATATTTCTAATATAGTTACCTTATGTATCTATGACACAGGATGAGATTCTACTTTCATGTCAAAACATGCTTTCCCCCTGCCTTTCAGTGCTGTACTGAGCTCTTTTCCGGCTGCATGAGAAACAACTGACAGATAGGCCTTGCCTTCAAGGTTTGCCTGTTTTTAAAAAAGACCTTCTAGTCCTTACTACACAGGTGAAAGAATCTAAACATAATGAGTGCCTGGTCCTTGCTCAGTATTCCCCACCTGCGAAAGATCTAAATGCTTTTGTTATATCCGGTGGCTTACTGAGATGATAGCTCAGCCAGCTCTCGAAACATCCCTGAGACAGCTCAGCTTTTTTCCCCCCTTGTCACTTTACCTGTGCTGGCAAACCAGAGGGGAAGTGAAAAAGGGCCCCACTGAGACAGGAATGTGGCCAAGGCCTCAGAAATGGTTCCCTAGCCCAGCTGTGGCTTATGGTTGGCTCACTTCTTTTAAGCCCTCATCTCCGCATACTGGCTCTTCATTGCTTTTTGATAGTGCACCAGGCTGTAGTTCTGGACTGCATTATCACTGGTGGGGGCTACTATAATGCATAGATACCAAAGTCTGAAAAAAAATCCTTTTCTTGTGCTTCTGGCCATGTTGGCTTACGGGAGTCTCAGAGTGGTAGTGCAAAGAACAAAGTTCTAAAGTATCTTGGAGATGGTCTTGCTAGATAGCAAGGAAGTCACAGGAATGAGGAAACAAATAATGTTGGCGTAGAGCCCTGTTCCTAGACAAGCCTCTAGATGCATCAGGTTACCAATTTTTATTTTATTCTTAATATCAAGAGTGGAAGGCCTTGAATATTAACCTAACCACTGACCATTTGGGCTTCACTGAAGTCCTGTTGCTTAGTACAGTAAGTTACACTAAAGTAGCCTCATTAAATCAGCAGGGATTTGATGAGTCAACTCTTCCATAAATTTCATCAGTTCAAATGGGCTTACTTTGTGACCTATTACATTGTTTTGCAGTTGCCACTATTGTTACATGCCTCTGACTTATGTTAACCCTATGAATGAGTAACCTCCAAAATGTCCTGTCCTCAAGCTTCTGTAAACTCAAACCTGTGGCTTCCATTTGGGGAGTCAATCCATCTGGTATTTGGTTTTCCTCTCCTGCTTCCTGCAACCTTTCCCAGCATTATTGTCTTTTTCACAGAATGTTGCCTTCACACAATGTGCCCAAAGTAGGACAGTCTCAGTTTTATCATTTTTGCCTCCAGAAAAAGTTTTGGCTTGATTTGATCTTTGTTTGTTTTTCTGGCAATCCAGGGTATTCTCAAAGCAATCATCTAACACCATGAGAATGGCTGACGGTCCGATTCCAAAAGATCTCCTGTATGGAGAATTAGTGCAGAGAATGTGCCCCAGAGGGAGACCACAGCTGCGATACAAGGATATCTGCAAGCAGGATCTGAAGGCCTTAGGAATGGACCTCAACAGATGGGAAACCTTGACATCTGAGTGTTCAGCCTGGAGGCAGGCGGTGCAGCATGGCCTCTCCCAATTTGAAGAGACCCTTGTTCAGCAGGCTGAGGCGAAGAGGCAGTCCCGAAAGCAGCAAAGTCAGGGAGCTGGACAGGGGACAGATTGTATTTGTCTTCAGTGTGGAAGGGATTGTCACTCTCGAATTGGCCTTCTCAGCCACACTAGACACTGTCCCAAGACCTCTATTCAGAGCACGTTATCATAGTCTCTCGAGACTGAAGGATGCCTACCACCATCCAACACCATATTTCAAATGAATCAATTTCCCCCCCCCCCCGTCAGATTTTTTGTTACTGTCTTGCTTTTACACTTGTATACGGTGACCGGGAATACAAGAGCGTGGAAGATCTTGGTCTTGGTTTCTAGTGACTCATTCTTTCACCTGATTATTCTTTCTCATTCCTTTATTGCTCCCTTTCAAAGTCTCAATCATCTTCTGATTTACAATTATCTTAAAACTTCAGAGCTGGAAGGGACCCTGTAAATTATCAAGTCCAGTACCAATTAAGAAGGCACAGTGAGGAATCGAACCCCCGCCCTAAACCACTGAGCAATCCAGCAGTTCTTGACTGCAGTCTCCCTTTGGTTTGATGATTGAACCAAGATATACAAAATCTTTATTTCATTTTTTTAAATTGTCAGCATTTTGCAGCACTCGTTTTAAATACCAGAGAAAGCTTTAAAGCAAAGATGTTCTTTAAAAAACAGTTTTTTAAAATGTGGGGAGCTGAAGAAAGCTACAAAGTCTAATGGAACTGGGAAGAGCAGAGAATACAAGCGTGTACCTTTAAGAGAAAAAGAAAACAGGAAGTCACTCCGAGCCTGCAAGAGAAGTCTGAAACTTTGCTGATCGGCGTCCTCACCGGGCAGCTTTCAGTGCCATCGTCGCGGTGGGGAGCACCTCCGCGATTCAGGTGAGTGCGCTCCGTTGAAGACTTGCGCCGCTTCGTTCAGATTGCGTAGGGATGCCCCTGGTAGCTCCACTTAAACGGAGGAACTGAGTATTTCTTCCGATATCTTCCGTGGGTGTGGAACAGAGAAGCGCAAAGGTGGGCGTGTTTGATGACTACGGCGATCAAAATAATTGACTGTAAAATACAGGCCTTATCTGGGAGCACCCACAGAGCTGAATGTGGAGTCCGTATGTCTCTGAAGGAGCCGACTCTCACCCTGGACATCTGGAGTGAGAGCAATGTATTTTGGCTGCGTCTTGGAGAAAGTTAACGCTGTGTCTCCCTTTATGCTCAGCTTCTAACCTGTCGGCAGCCTTGGGTCCCCAAATTGAAAGAAGGTGGGAAAGAAATAAAAGGAATAAGTAAACAGGTAAATAAACCCAATTTATAAAACTCAAACAAGCCTTCAGTGACACCCTGCCAACCCCGCCCCCAGCCAGGCTAGGTAAGTATTGTTCCACATCCATCTTATCACTCACATATTTAGTGTACCCATAGGTTGCTTGTGAACTGGCAGGTAGACTGTCTCCTGGAGAAAGTTGGGGTGAAGCAGCTTTCCTGCTCAGTCTATGACCCACTAGTCATTGGCGGAAGCCAAATTCCAACTAGATAGTAGCTCCCAGTTGTATGCATGCTAACATGTTCTAATGGAGTATTGAAAGTTAGAAATGATAAGGTTTTATACATATGTGACTGGTCTAAGGACTGTAAATAAACTATTCTGTGCCCCCCCCCCCCCAGTTTATGATCCACTAGGGAGTGCATGTTGGCAGTAATTTTGCTTTCCTAGAATGATGGGAATGCAAAACTTTGCCAAGAGGTTCATTCATTTCACAACCTGGTGCAGAGATGCCACAGATTGGATCCAGAGTTTTCTATCTACAAAACATGTGCTGTACCACTGAGCTACACCTGTGACCCTTTTGCTGAAGGATGACACAGGAAAACTGTGGATCATTCAAGAATCTTGTTGAACTGCTGCACACTATCAGGTGGCTGAGGTTGATGATTGTTAGGTACAGTTTGGTGGAGAAAACCAAAAAGAAACAGTAGGAACCAGGTATAACTCTGGATCTAGATCTGCTTCCTTAACCCCTAAAAATGTTAGAAATTTGAAATCCTTTCAACATTTCACTTCTGTTTATAAATATCCTAAGGTATAAGTGTTAACTAAAGATCTCTGTCTACATTTAAGAAAACTCAAAACTTGAATAAGGTCCTGGCACATGGTTGGCTTTGAAAAGGAAACTGGTGAACGAAGAGTGTAATCACTGCCATCAGTTGTTGTAACTCCGGGAATTTTATTTTGCTTTAAGCAGGAAGCGCAGAGTTTCCTTTTTAACCAGCTGTTTCTCAATCTTTATGCTTTTTCTTGCTAGCAAAAGGCCCTCTGGCATCACCACCTAGTTGGAAGCATTTTGTACCCTCTTTCAATCGGGAACCTTTCTGTAGCACCTTTTATTTATTTTGTTTCTAATAAGTATAATCAGCTGTTTGCCTGCAAGGGATCCTAGAAAGAGGCACATAAAATTATTGGAAGATAAATGTCATGTAGTATCATTGATATGGTTAAAATGCAATTGAATCAAGCAGTTAGTGAGTCAATCAAACAAAAAAAACAAATAGACCTTAAAATCTATGGACAAACTGAAACATTTTAATTTGTTGTTGAAAAGAAAACAAAGATTTTTGCTTCATTTCCTTAAGTTCAGAGTCTTAGTTAGAGACCTCCATTCCAGCAAATGCTTGCTCTAACCATCCACTTTCATCCCCTAAAGAGAAACACGAAGGAAATTATTGCCACCAAGAGAAGTGCTTAGTAATAAATATGTTTGGAACAGCTAGATTCCAAATCCGAGCCATTTTCCTGAAGTCAGTTTCTGTCATGAGTATGTTAAGGCAATTTTCTCTGTACCATTGTTTAGTGTCTTAAGAGGTTTGTGATGTCAGTATTTTCTCATGGTTTTTCAGTTGTGTTCTGTGGATTTAATTTTGTTATGTATTTACCTTCTTATTGTTGTAAACCACTTGAGGCCCCTTTTTTAGAGGGCAAGTGGGATAGAATTATTTTAAAATAGAATAGAATAGAATAACACTTTATTGTCATTGCATGTGCAACGAAATCACCAGAGTGCTATCCAGACAGTGCATCACTAAAAGCTAAAACTCCATGTAAACTCCTTACAAAATTCCAACATAATACAACGGCAACAAAATACATTCACATGCAACCCTACAATAAAGTCAGATTAAATCTTAACTCAATTTAGCAAAGTCGTCGCCCTTGGATAAAAACTGTTTTTAAATCTATTTGTCCTTGTTTTAATAGATCTATATTGTCTTCCTGATGGCAGTAGTTCAAGCAAAGAGTGTCCAGGGTGGGAGGTGTCCTTTGTAATATTTTGTGCTTTTTTAAGACAGCGGGACCTGTACAGTTCCTCCAAAGTGGGGAGGGGACACCCAACAATCTTCTGTGCTGTATTAATCACCCTCTGGAGCGATTTTCTCTGGGCCACTGTACAACCCGTGTACCACGTGCACATACAGTATGACAATACACTTTCTATTGAGCATCGATAAAAGGACACCAACAGTCTCTGAGTGATGTTATTCTTCCTAAGCATCCTTAGAAAGTACAATCTCTGTTGAGCCTTTTTCAGTACCTCTGATGTATTTACGCTCCAAGTCATGTTCTCCTCAATATGGACACCCAAAAAATGAAAAACACTCACCCTTTCTACCCAGTCTCCACTGATGAATAATGGTGGAATATCCATCCCCTTCTTCCTATAATCTATTACAAGCTCCTTAGTTTTTGAAGTATTTAGAAGCAAGTTATTCTCGCTACACAATTTTATCAATCGTTCCACCTCGTCCCTATAAGCAGATTCATTCTCATTACTTAATGACGGTATTGCTGTTATAAGTAGAAATACAATCATATGTATAGAGGGTATAGAGCAGGGGACTCAGCACACAGCCTTGTGGTGAACCAATACTAAGGCTGAGAACCGTAGATGTATATTGACCTACTCTAACTCTCTGACTGCGTTCAGACAAAAACCTGTCTATCCACATACAAGTGGAATATGGAAGTCCCAAGTCCCTTAGTTTAACCACCAGCCTCTGAGGGAGGATGGTATTAAATGCCGAGCTGAAGTCCACAAAAAGCAGCCGTACATAGTTCCCCTGCTGCTCCACATGTGGCAATGCAGTATGAAGGACTGTAGCTACAGCATCCTCCATTGATCTATTTGCTCTATATGCAAACTGGTGGGTATCAAAACTCTGGGGGAGAGATGGTGTAATATGACTCCGAACCAGTTTTTTGAAACATTTCATCACTACTGAAGTGAGTGCAACTGGTCGGTAATCATTTAGACTGGAAATGTGAGATTTCTTGAGCACAAGAACAATAGTGGAGCGCTTCAGACAAGATGGAACACTCGATTGTAGCAATGACTGTTAAAGATTCTAGTGAAGACTCCGGCCAATTGGTTCACACAATCCTTCAACACTCGTCCAGGGATGCCATCAGGTCCAGCAGCCTTCCTTGGATTGACAGCTTTCAGCATGCGCCTCACCTCATGTTCTTCCACTTTAAGGATGAAATTGCTATGAGCCGGGGACTGTAAAACAGCCCTCGTTGATGTTTCCACTTCAAACCGAGCAAAAAAGATGTTCAGTTCCTCTGCCAATGCTGCATCACCCACCACAGCTCCAGTATTGGTCTTATAGTTGGTAAGATGCTGGATTCCTTGCCACACTTGCTTGCTATTACTACTGTCCAGATGGTGCTCAATCCTCCTTTTATAGTCTAACCGCCCAGAGTAGACACGTTCTAGATGGGCGGTATATAAATCAAATAAATAAATAAATTGGCATCTCTGATGCTTCTCCTCAGGTTTGCTCGGGCCGTACTATAAAGGGCCCTGTCACCAGACCTGAAGGCAATGTTCCTTTCCCTTAACAGCTGCTGTACTTCCCTAGTCATCCAGGGCTTCTGATTGGGGTAGACCCGGATTTGTTTGTCCACTGTGACAGTATCTATGCAGTTCCCAATATAACACATGACACTGTCCGTGAACATCTCCAGGTCCTGATGTTCAAAAACCTCCCAATTAGTCTGATTGAAACAGTCCTGCAGCTGTTGGGAGGCACCATCTGGCCAAGCTCTTATGGTTTTAATAGTGGGGAGAACAGTTTTCCTGATGGAAACATATGCAGGGATTAAAAACAAGGACACATGATCAGACTGGCCCAGATGTGCTAATGGTCTGACCCTGTAGCCCAGCCTGATATTAGAATAGACCTTATCCAATATATTGGCCACTCTGGTGGCACAACTAATATGCTGATGGAATTTTGGGAGCGCCGCTTTCAAATCCACATGATTGAAGTATCCTGCTATAATATGTACTGTGCTAGGATATGTGCTCTGTTGTCTGCTGATGGTATCATGTAAATATCCAGTGGCCAAATTGGCACTGGCATCCGGTGGAATATAGACCGCAGTTATCATGGTCATGGAGAACTCTCTCGGAAGGTAGAAGGGCCTGCATTTGACAGTCACATACTCTAAATCTGGGTTATCTGCCCAACAAAGTTATTTACTGAAAGTAAAAAAACAACTCAAACGAAAAAAACCATACAAGGCACCGACATGGAAAACACCAAGCTGCTGCAACTATGTGCGCTGCCATTCTTCCAGAAGATATTAATAAAAAAAGAAAATAAAGATAAGAGTAAAAGTGAAGGGATCCAGGTTTGTTCTGACTTGCTATACCAACCAACAGGAGTGGCTATACGACTATGTTTCACGTTGTAGCAATTTCTTCTCTGTATTTTGTCTCTCCTCCAAGATATTTCTGTAATACTTCTGAACCACCCAACACCGTTCAATGTCCTTACAAGTTCTTATTTCCTTCCGATATTGTTTTCTTTCCAGTATCAAAGTATGATGGGGGGGGGGGTATAGAATCCACAGCAGGCCAGTCCTTGTTACCTTTCAGTTGTTGATAAGCAGTAAGGGAGTGAAGAACTATGTAAGGTCTTCGGAAAGCCAGCTCCCAGCCTCTCAAAAGGCCCGTCCTTATTTCTTTCAGTTGTTGATAAGCAGTGATCAGTAAGGGAATATAAAAACTATGTAAGGTCTTCAGGAGCCAACTCCCAGCTCCTTCAGATTCTGGTTCCCGTAATGTTAACAAAAATAGGTAATAAAAAATAAATAATGCAATGAAGATAAATGATACAAAGTAAAACCAAGAGCGGAGCACTAAAATGCTGCTCCTTTCCTAAGACCGGAACCGGAAATGTATAAGTAAATGCAACAACTGTTTTTCCCCCAGAAGATTCAACAAGGAATACTTGAAATAAGAAAAAATGACAAGTATCCCATTCAATTTACTGTGTACTTAACTATAAAGATGGAAGTGACTGTGGCAGTGTAGAGAGGTCCAGTTGCCAACCTGCTTGGAAGACTGGTTGCATGAGCAGCCATGTGAGGAGCCAGTGACTAGAACTCCTTACATTACTGCAGCCACTTTCATGTTTGCCATTATGCATGAACTGGATACTGGCAGTGGCAAATATTTTTGGAACAAGTATCAGTTATTTCAATGCAGCTCTCCCAGACTATAAGGGATGCAGTTGTTTCCACCACCCTATATCTGTCTGCCTTTGATTGATGGGTATAAAAGCTTTTAACTCACAATCTGTTTCCAATTTTTTGTGCGTTAATCAAGCGAAAAAGAATAAGCTCAGTTAATTTTAAAAAATAACAGGTTTGATTTGTGCATGTTGGTAACATTTGTCATGTTCTTCCATTATTTATCTTGCAGCTAATTAGGAAGCCATTCTTATTCTGATCATGCAAAGCACTCCAAACTATCTCTGGAAGGTGGATGATGTGCTGGGACAAGGTGCTACTGCCAGTGTGTACAAAGCCCGCAATAAGGTGAGGAGGAAGAGGTTAACCTCTGGGAGGAGATCGGTCACCTTTGTTAGGGTGTGGCTACACCGTGAAGGAAATGTGAATTAGTTCACAATCTTTTGCTGTGAAGTTGCACTGGGACATTTGGTTCTCTTTGATGTAAGTGGCCACATAAGCAAAGGAGAGGAAAAAAATCCATCTAAATGCAGTTACATTTGGAGCACCTGTAGGTGGTGCAACTCAAAGGAACTGCTTCAAGAAGGCTTTCCATCCTCAATGACTATTTCCTCATCTTGTCTTGCTGACTGGATAGCTATTTAAGCTGCAAACAAACAAGCAGTAGGAGCTCTGCCTTAAAAAGCTGTTAAAAGCAGAAATGTGTCTTGGAAGAGAGGCATTGCAGAGAGAGGTGAGTGCTGGTGTGTGTATGCATGTCTGTTTGCTCTCCTCATCCTTCCTTGTGAGGCAGTAGGTGAGGAAGAAGGTGCTTTGCTCTGTGTGTGTGTGTCTGCTTGGTTGATCTTTCCTTTCTGCATTGGATAAAGCAAAAAGATTCCACTTTTTAAAAGTAGAAGGGTCTCTGGTGAGGAGGAAAAACTATGGATTGGGGGTGTGACCTGATTATTTTTTCTATGCCATGATCTAGTGCTAAACTAGTATATCAGTGCGACGACTCAGTGCTAAATTCATTTATTGAAAAAATAAGAAAAATTCTGGGATGCTTGGAGAACATATCTTAGGGCAGGTCTTCCTGCAGTCCCTAAACATCACATCCCAACTGTCTATGACACCATAACACCATCCATAGACACACTTCTCCCCATCATTTTGCAGAAAGAAACAGTTGCTCACACGGTGAAAAGTCATTTCGAATTGTTCCAGCTTGAAAAAAGTAGAAGCCCCCAGCGGCAGAGAAAAAACTTTGTCTCAGGAGCAAAAAGGGCTGGACTGATTTGACTTGGCCTTTGTGTCATGTGATCAGAAAAAAAAAAGCCCACTCAAATTCATCCATTTTATACATTCTGCATATCTTGCAATATTTGACCATCTAGTTGCAGCCTCCGTTATTTCACTATCACAAGTAGAGTTGCAAAGCAAAATATTGAAGCTTAATGCTCAAACAAATATCGCAAGTGCAGTAGAAATGTGGGCTCAGAAAGACAGGTTAAAACCTTTTCTGAAACATTATTTAATTGAAATATAGTAATAAGTGGGATGTTATCAAATCTGCCTGAAGTGAGGCAGATGAAAGATCTAGGAATCGTTGTAAGATATTAAGATGAAACAAACTTAGATTAGTGTCTGCAGTTGAGTACTGCACTGGAAACTGGGGGACTGCTGGAAAGAAAACCAGATGTGTTTCTGGGATCCTTGTGCCACCAAGGTATCCCTTGCCTCTGTTTCAGTGATATTTCTGAAGAGTCTGCTCTCTTGGTAAGTGGCGGCTGGTTTAGAGGGATGTTGTTTTTTGTTGACAATAAAATGTGGTGATTTTCTTGTGTGGGCAGTTCTAGACGTAGCAAGTCCACATGAACAATAAAGTACATATATGGAGACAGAGCCTAAATCCAGTTATTAGTCCTGGCTGGAAAAGGCACACTGAATCAATAGAATTTATATAAGTGTTGACCTACCAAATTCCTATTGATCCAGTGGAGCTGCTCTAGTTAGGAAGGAACTAGTGCTAGTGTAGTTGAAATGGTAGCAGCCCCATGAAAAGACAGATCATATAAATGGCCTGAGTATTCAGAATGCTGGATGTGACCTATGTAGCTCTTAAACAGCTTAGGAGCATGTTACCTGAGTGGCCACATTTTCCTGTATAAGCCTCCCAGAGTCTTAAGGTCTTCTGGAAGGCGCCTTCTTTCAGTCCCAACAGTATGTGATGATGAGAAACATGAGATGTCATTTCCTTGGGAAGTTTTCTGCTTCTCATGTTCTTTCACTCTAGACACATACATTTTTAATTCTATGTTTAGATCGTGTCTGGAGTCTCTTGAACTAGTTCTAGATGGATGGATGGATAATCTTGTCAGTTGTTTTAGGAGGTGCTACATTAAGAAAGTCAGGATATAACATGAAATAAACAAATAAAATTGGTGAACTATTCACTGCCAGTTTGGAAATGTGTCTCCTTGTTTATATGTGAAATGTGAGTAGTTCATGAGCAGCCTTTTCTTATTTCTGTTTCCTGTCTTCCCCTCAACAAGAAATCAGGAGAACCTGTTGCCGTCAAAGTGTTCAACAATGTCAGTTACCTCCGTCCCCAAGAAGTGCAGATAAGAGAGTTTGAAGTGCTGAGGAAGTTAAACCACCAGAACATTGTCAAACTCTTTGCTGTGGAAGAGATTGTAAGTTTTGCTTTCTCTCTAAGATGAGGGCTGAATGATGACATAGTGTTTTTGGGATAATGGCAGTATCGTAAACCCTACGCCACCCTCCAACACTCCCTTTCCCAAACCCTGCTCACTTTTATATTCTGTTTATCCATGCAGTGTGTATGGGCCCTTTCTACCATACATAACATGCATGTGTAGGTGTTTCAACCCTGTCTACAAAGCACTGTTTTCCTACTTGCTTAGCTCTAAGCTCTTGGAGTAATGAGAAAATACTAGATTTTCATAATAGACTAGATAATTTAATCATAACAACCATGAAGGAAGCAGAAAATGCAAAGAGGGATTGGAATGAAATTATCTGCATCTTAGCTTGTAGGTAAGCATTGTGTTTCTTTTGCAGTCTCCTTAGGGCCAATAAATGTACAGACTGGCATTGTTTGGAAAGTTAACCTCTGCCATTGTTCTCGCCCACTAGCAATGAGCAATTAATGGACTGGAAGAACTTGTCGCACAGTGCAATCAACAGCAATCTTGGGCAGTCAAACAGCCAGGGGCTTGCTTTTTCCTGAATGATTTTCAGTGAGCAGTTACCATTGTATCAGTTTGTGTGCAAATAACTGGGACTTAGGTTTGTGAAGTTTTAACACTGGAACATTTTTAATACTGCTATGGCCAACCTACCTTTTAACCTTCTGATAGGGGCTATACTGTACAGTTTTGACCCAGCTAGCTCCTTTTGCATGGTGGGGTAGGGCGCTTATGTTTGGGACATGAAGCTCATGTGGCTTTATCTTCACTTACATCTGAACCATCACTGTATCGCATAAGTGAAGAGAGTTCAAAATTTGTGTCATGAATCCCATTACACAGAAAAGGTCATGGCAGTTTCCTGAGCGTTGCTTACAGATCACTATCTCTTTTCATCATACTCTTTTCGTCTCTTCTGTTCACTCTTTTTCTGAGCAGAAGAGTTCATGTGCCAGGAAGTAGGTGCTGAAATTACATTTCCCTGCCCACCTTCATTCCTGTTGTTTTTATTCTCCAAGGAAAATATAAAAATATAACAAAATATAATGTATACAGTATGTGATGAAATAATTCTATTTTCCTGATGCAGGCAAAACCAGCTTTTGGAAGTGGGAGGGTTGAGTGCAAAAAACAGCACAAAGGAAACATGTTAAAAGCCTCCTTCCTGCGCTGATTATTTCTCACCTTAGAAAACAGCCGGAGGAATTTGCTCTGCATTTGCCCGTGTGTCTAAAACGTAAAACCACCCTTATCCTATGCAGAGGATTTATGCTAGCTTCCAATGTGACACAGTGTGAGTTGTCTGGAGCACATTCTGTAACTGGTTTTATGTTATCAGGAAAGTAGTTCTGCTCCCACAGATGGGACTTAATTTTCGCCTCAAATCCAAATGCAGGAAAGCAGCAAACAGAAGGTGCTGGTGATGGAGTACTGCTCAGGCGGGAGCCTGCTGAGCCTGTTAGAAGAACCAGAAAATGCTTTTGGTTTGTCGGAATCAGAGTTCCTCATAGTGTTGCGTTGCGTAGGTAAGTGTCACAGGAGCACTGGATGGTGTGACTAGGAGCATATGTATGTTAGTGGCACCAATCCCATCAGAAAGCACAGAATGTGACTTCTCTGTGGACTGAAACAAGCATAATGCCCTCTGCACAGCTTCACACCATTTTTTCATTGGTTTATTTCTAGTATTCCTTGGTCTCTCATTAGCACTAGCTCTCAAAGCAGCTTAACAATAAACACATAACATACAATGTTTTATCAGGGGATGGTGTAATCTGAATTTGAGATACAGAATCTAGAGGCTGACTCATAAAGCTGATGATGTCTCAATATTCAGAAAGGGCAGTGTGAAACAGGGATGTGTTTTAGCCCCCCTATTGTTCATTTTTTTCATTAATTCTATGGCTCAAGCCTTAACAAAACTCTGGTTTTAATAGATAACCACCCCTCAGGCTGGGCAAGAACAGTGGAGGCAAAATTGTTGTTCTGTGCGTTATCTCCTCCAGCCTTGTTACATCAGTAATTTCCAAAAGCGAAAGAGATAATTAGGAAACAGACCTGGGATGTAGCTCTCCAGCTCAATAGAGTACAGGTTCCACATTATTCAGAGGCTGGGAACCACAGTTAGATCTTTACTCCAGTAGATTACCATTATAATTTAGAACTTGCTAGACACTAGAGAACTTTTACCCTGAGTCATTTCAATGCTCTGCCTTCAGCTTTTTTAGAGGGAGGATACTTACATATTCCTTACATTTTTGTCTCTGCTAAGCTGGCGTGGAGGAAAGTGTGGAACATATCCTGTGGTATTGTGCATTTTATAAGGATTCCCACAATCTACTCATTTCCCCAATTTTAAAACATTATCCAGGTAGACTAAACAATTTTTATATTTCTCTCTGACTGCTCAAGGGAAACCACAGCCAAGTTTGCAAAATTTTGTGCATCAGCAGGTACAATAAGGAATCAAATGACTATATTATTGCACAAACTAGATTAGGAATTTATATTCAGTTGTAACCTGCAACATAATGTTGGGGTTTTCACTGCTTCAGTTCAATATGCCAGCTGGCCAACCATGTCCTTGTCCAGAAAGGTCTGTACATTGCCTCCTCAACTTTCGGCTTCTCTTCTCCATTATACCCTCAACATTTTGAGGCCACGGAGAACACCCTGTCCTCTTTGGAGTGTTTTGCGAGTTTATCCCCAAAACCCTCAGTTTTTTCCCTCCGTGTTGAAAAATCCATATCTTGGCACACTATGAGGTTTTTCCCTTAGCCTGCTGATTCATGCATCTCTTGTGCAAGCGTAATGTGGTTTTAGCCACATGAGCAAATGGGTACTTCCACTGAGACATTAGAAATAGATGAAGTGATAAAATTCATTACTTGCAGTCCTCCCTTGACTCTGCCTTGAGCTCTCCAGTTAACACTGGTCTGAGTAAAGGAATTTGTTAGACTAGGCTTGCAGGGAACGTGTCCTAGCTCCCATCATGGCCGAGCAGAGGGCCCATATCACATGCTGTCACTAAATTCACCCAATGAGGGCCAAACTAGAAGTGGTGATATTTATATCTTTCATCCCGCGCTGTAAGATGTGCTTGCTTTTTAGCTGTATCAGGACAATGGCATAGGAAGGAGCTGGGGGAGGGGGCTTAATTAATGAACGAATAACAGTATTTCTATGCCACCTCTTGAGGTGAAGCCTGCCTGAGACAATTCACAGAGTGAAAAGTTGAACAAATATACAGTTAATTAAAATAACTCAGAATATTTAAAACTGCTGCAGCAGTAAAAGTCACCTTATATATGGTGGCCAAAATGTGTTTCTGTGAAATAGTTTGTCACTAAGGCCAGGTTACTTAATGTTACTTCCATCAAGTGAAGAAACAAGGGAGAGATTCCAGTTGCTTCTTCAACTAAATGCTTGGCTCCACTGCTGCCTTCATTAGAAGAGAGTGAGAGAGTGTGTGTTGTTTCTCCTTTAATTCCTTTTGCAGTATCTGGAATGAACCATCTTCGTGAGAATGGGGTTGTTCACAGAGATATCAAACCAGGAAACATAATGCGACTGACTGGAGAAGATGGACAGAGTATCTACAAACTGACAGATTTCGGGGCTGCCCGAGAACTAGATGATGATGAAAAGTTTGAATCAGTTTATGGAACAGAAGAATATCTTGTAAGTAAAGTGGATTTTTTTTTAAGATAACAAAGACAGTATCTGTAAGGAGATAGCTTTTAAAAATGCACTTCATGGTTGAAGTTCAGAGTTGGCTTATCTTATTCTTGATTTTCTCATTACAGCAGTAATGCGGTCAACTTATTTAACTACCAGAGGGAGAACCTTACTTTTCTTTTTCCAGAGGAAAAGAAAATTTAATTAAAGTGAATGTGATCTCGAAATTATTTAGGAATGGTATTGTAGAGTCATTTAGTACAGCTGAATTGTGGGAAAGCCAGCCTGGGTGGCTTTGGGCAAGCTGCACCGTCTCAGGATGCCCCCACAAGAAGGGACTGGTAAACCACTTTTGAGTACTCTTTACCTGCAAAGGGTGACCCTAAGTCAGAATTGACTTGACTGCACATGGTGACTATTATTACATATTGATAAAAAATGTGTTTCTGGAATAAGGATCATGCTTGCTTTGTTGGCAGAAATTTGCATACACATCACAGCAACTGTCATCTTACAGCGCGGGTGGATAATCCTGTCGCTCCACCATGCCTGACCATTGGTCATGCTCACTGACATGATGGAGGTTGTGGACTAGCAACACCTAGAACACTACAGATTCCCTTTTCTAGAAGAAGCTTTCTTCTTTGAGAGTAGATAGAATGTCTCTAAGATGATGCTTTCGGTTCTCCTGTTCTCATTAGTCCTTCTATTCAGCCTTTTAAAAACAGCCGTCCAATTAATAGGGAGTTGCTTTTCAAGTTGATTAGATCACATAATCTGATTTTAATATTTCAGACTATTATTTCATTTTGGTCATGGTTTTGGGAGGGGGGTAGAGAAAGATTGGTAACTTGTCCTAATAAACAGGACGTGGCTAAAAAAGGAAAGCCATCTATTTTTTATCTTACTTTTGTTGCCTATAGCACCCTGACATGTATAACCGAGCAGTGCTGAAGAAGCCCCAACAAAAAGCTTATGGAGTGACTGTAGATCTGTGGAGTATTGGGGTAACTTTTTATCATGCAGCCACAGGCAGTCTCCCATTCATCCCTTTTGGAGGACCTCGCAGGAACAAGGAAATTATGTATGTATAGTGCAGGTTTACTTGACTTGCTTGCTTCATATCTTCTTCACCCACAAATGTTCCTTATTTTTTTAAAAAAACCTTCCAAATATGTCATGTTTCTTGCATTTTACAGGTACAAAATAACCACAGAGAAACCTACTGGAGCTATAGCAGGTATCCAAGAGCAAGAGAATGGAGCCATTATATGGACCTATGAGCTGCCAATCACATGCCGGATTTCTCTGTGCGTAGAAGGGATGAGTTCATGATCAAAATCTTCTGAAGTTCCATTCCTGACTCTGCAACACAATCTCTTTCTAATTCTTAGCTGCAGTCTTAACTCTACTCACTGGGAATAAATTCTGTTGCATTTACAGTGGGGCTTACTTCCAAGTAAATAGGCATAGGACTGTGCAACATGTCTCTCTATTCTTGCAGCCGGACTGTGCACACACACCTTGCTTATTTTTCCCATGAAATTAGGTGTGAATGAACATACACACTTACACATAGAAGTTGTATCCAGTGGACAGTGAAACTGGATCTGGCCATTTTCTCTGCACCAAAGTTGGGCTTCAAGATGGTTTGCAGCTATCCATGGCTCAGCCTTATGATGCAATACTGGAATAGGGGATTTCTGGCCTCTCCAATTGTTGCTGGCCTATACTTGCTATCATGTGTGACCATTGACTGTCATGGCTAGAATATGTGTGAGTTTAAGCCTGGCAACATCTGGAGAGTCACATGTTCCCCACCCCGTCTTACTAGAAACATTTTATTTATTCATGTTAGTTTATCTATCTATTTATTTTGAAGTCTTGTGTAATGTGTAGCATATATTTTTCCCTACTAGAGAAATATGACAATTTTGTTTACTTTTTTCATTTTACTGTGGAAACATCTTTCACCAAGTGTTGCTGTCTGTTTCTGTAGTTCTGCCCTTAGCAGATGTGATTGCTGTTTTTGACCAAATTTATAACTCTGTCCCTTCATGCTACTACTTTAACGAACAACAAAAGAGAGAAAGATGAGTGGATTATCTCTGGAAACCCAGTCACTCTGGCCAGCTCCAAGAGTGCTCTGGCAGACAAAGAACATCCTTCCATGCTGCATCCGAATTGCATTTAAAGTAAACATCTCACAAAGTATACCAGCTTTCATAAGATAGATTCTTGAGGCAGATTCAACATACCATCGGCATTTGATACCTTGCAAACACTACAGATGAGCAAAGATTGAAGACTTCAGGAGGCAAGGAATTTACAGTCTGGCATTTTTCAGACCCTGTCCTTCCTAACAGATGCTTCTAAGAATAACATCTAATTTAGATTTTCTTCTCTGCTTCCTACAGTGGCCTGAAAAGACGGCTTGTCCCCATCCTTGCAAACATCCTAGAGGCTGATCAAGAAGAATGCTGGGGATTTGATCAGTTTTTTGCTGAAACCAATGACATCTTACAGAGGACAATAATCCATGTCTTTTCTTTGTCACAAGCTGTCATGCACCGAGTCTACATCCATTCCTATAATACGTAAGGGTACTCACTTGGAACAGAGAAGACAGTGGTTTCATCTAATTCTGAGGCTGGGATTTTTTACAAGTTGTCAGGCTAGCACTATAATACTTGAAAAAGCATACACTGTGAATGAATATGTATTTATATCCTGGTATTTTGTTTGCAGGGTGCAAAAGAACAATAACACTTTTTGATACTTTTTAAAGTAACCAAAATTTATAACCAGACAAAAACAATGATTAGAATCTGTAAAAATAACTTCAATTTAAAAGCCATTTTGACAGCAGCAACAGATAGAACGCATCCAAAGGCCATTAAAAACAGCAAACAGCTGCATCTTGCTGAGGGTTTGCTCTAACAAGTATTTCAGCTAGTTTCTGGGAGGTGAGGGGAAAGGGGGTCTGGAGGGCATCTCTGGAAAATGAATTTTCAAGAAGGTACCACAACCTGAATTTAGACAAAGAAAGGAAACTAGTTCCTTGTGTGTGAAAACACTTATTCATATTCCTTCTGTTTTCTTTTCTATAGAGCTGCAATATTTTTGGAAGAAGTCTGTAGGCAAACAAACATAGCTCCCCGTCACCAGGAGTATTTCTTTGAGGGTCACTCATATGAACTGGAGCCCAACCTACAAGCTCATAATTTCCACAAGACCTCAAAAGACTACCCTCTGATCTTGGTGAGCAAAGAACAAGAGGATCCAGTTGGGCTGCGATACCGAGATCGTGAGTTCAGTTACTTTGTTGTGTCACCAATTTCCAGCTGTTGGTAGCATTTATACGTTCTCAGTAGGTTTATGATTGTATTACTCCTAAAAGTTTAATTTGTAGCCCTGTTTTTACAATGCAGAGATAGAAATTCTGGTTTCCCCAAACTGAATGTAGTTAATAATCACCCATATGGAGTTTTTAATGTCCAAGTGCATGTTTACAACATAGACTGCTTCTGGTGCTCAGGAGAAGGAAATAAAATTATTCCACAATTCCCAGCACTAGATCACTATGTTTTGCTACCTAAATTAGGAATTAATGGTCAAGAATGGATGAATCCATAGCAATTATGCAGTTTTGTACTCTTTTCTGTAGAATAGCCATGGACTTTGTACTTTCAATGTATACACTGTTTTCACACTAAAAGGCAGAAATGCCGCTAACTGCCAGATATAGAATAGTTAAGGCTGAGGGAGAAGCATGCAGGTGGATATGACTAGGTGTAAAACAATGCCTCAGATGATGGAGGCAATTGTTGCAGGATAGGGTGAGGAAGATGCCCTTGATCCCACACCTTGACCAGATGAGGGGACCAATGTGACCATGCCACATGATATAACTGAACTGTAGCCAATGTGCCAGTGCTTTGGTTAGGTACCTGGTGTTGTTCCGGCTCTGGCTTTCCGTTGTGCAGAGAAGGTGGAAGAGGTGCAAAATGCACTCAGCTGAGACTCTTCCTTTGGCTCATGCAAGAACCAGCTTGAGTGAACAGCCACGTTTGTGTGCAACTCATGATCGTGACCGGGTGGGGTATGGTGTGCAAGGGGAATCCACACAGTTAACTCTGATCAGATTGGAGATAACAGCAGAGGTTCTTTCCCTGTTTGCCCCCAGAGGCCAGAACTTGCAGGGGCAGACGGGATTAGACCCAGAGAATGCATGTTCACCATCACTAATATATTGCCAGTTGTAGTTGCCATGGTTCTGATTTTTCAGAAAAGATCAACAGGGCCCATCCATTCTACAATAAATGTTTACTGGCTAATTGGCACTTCCAGTTTATCTGTGTCTCCCCTGGGCACTTAATTCTCAAGTGGAAGTGTCTTCTTGAAAGCAACTCAAAGGAACACACTTTGCCTATTCATGCTTTAAGTACACAAACTTCCATTCATTGTTACCTACAGTTGCTACGGCCTAATTCAGGTTTGAGGAAAAGTCTTTGTTGTTCTTGCTTTTAAATAGGATCCAGGAATCTGTGCTGATTTGACTGCAAGTCACCCAGCAGTCTACTAGTATTTCCATCCAGATCTGCTTCTGATCTGCCCACTCCTGCTTTAAAACACTTGTTTCAAGCCCCAGTTGGAGACCTGGAGTAAAGTAGGACTAGTCCATTGTATAGTTAGCTGAAACAGAATTGGAATGTAATGTTGTAGATATACATATAATTGCATAGTTGCATATATGATGTGAGACAGAATTGCCACAATAGTGAAACAGAACTAACGGTGAAAACATTTATTTATTTATTTATTTATTTATTTATTTATTTATTTATTTATTTATTTATTTAGTGTCATGGACACTAGGTGTCACTGTCGCTCTACATATGCAGTGTGGCCACAGCATTCCTTTTGTGGCTAATAAAGTGTGTTTTGGATGAGGCTCAGTATTACAATATTCCCCAACTTAGTGTTCTCCTGATGTGTTGGACTGCAATTCCCATCATCTCCAGCCAGGCTGACCTGGTTGAGGAAGGCAGCACTATTTGCAGTAGTGCCTTAGCCTAGATTTGGAATGAGGGAGAAATATGACACCTTAAAAAAAAGATTTGTATACTTATTGTTCTTAGCTTTAGTATTGCCTTTTAATGATGTAAGATGCCTCTTTGTACTCATTGTTCTTAGCTTTAAATATTGTACTTTAATGATGTTAACCACCATGATGTACTCATTGTTTTCAACTTTAAATATTGTCTGTCAATTTTGTAAGCCGCCTTGGGTCCTTTTCAAAGAGAAAGGCAGGGTAAATGTATTTTAAATAAATGAATAAATAAATATGTTTTTTTCTGTGTATTTTTTTCAGCAGCTTTGGAGTTCCCCAAATTCCTCCCAAAGGTTGACGTCATAGCGGATTGTAGCACAGCAAAGGTATATCTTGGCTTCAGGCTTCCCAGGTACTCTTGGGAAGGGCTGCTGTAGATCTGTTTTGTACCCAGGCAGCAGAGGAGTTGAAGGCTGGTTTCCGAGGCTCAAAATCCAGGAATGGCTTAGAACGGATACAGATTTTTTGGGCCACTCCACTTTTGCTTTCGCTTGGCTCAGTGAGAGCCTGTGCCTCTGTGTCACTTCTCGGAAGCCTGTGTCTGTGGTCTGAGAAAACATAACGAACCAACCAACATGAACGCAGGAGAGTCAAGAGATAGGAGAGGAGGGCGAAGGGAAAGTGATCGGTAGTGGAAGAAGAGGACACCATCCAGAAACCCACCCTAGCTATGTCTGTCTTACCTCCAAGGCCTACGGAAGAACATAAGCTGTAGATTCAGTGCAAAGGCTCAATGATGGTCAGATAACAAGTATGAATGCTGCCTGTTCCCAGAGATACACTGCAGCAGTTTAATTCATTTGTCTGTTCTGGAGAGCATATAATCCAAGTGTTTGCACAGATATACTGCTTTGGGTCTTTGTGGCTCTTAATTATTGCCCTTTTTGAAAGCATCTGAGCAAAGTTTCTTATGCCTGCTCCTGGCATAAGACTTGTTCCAAAAAAGAGAGTACAGGGACCCTCACAGCTGAGTTGCAGAATAGAGATCATTCCACCTCAGAATGTTATGCTCTGTGTTGTTGATCTGAAGATACTCGTAGTTCCTTTGCAGTCATGAAAATGGAATGAAATGCTTTTTGCATTGAGCGTTTGCTCCACTATGTGTTTGTTAAGTGATGTCTGTCTTAGTCACAAGAGAAAGGGCAGGTGAGGATAGATGAAGGCAAATGTTTGGAAACTGTTTCAAGTGCCAAATATTGTTTCAGGGTTGTCATTTACAATGTGTTACCCCTTGTTAGAAGTAGCTGAGTTGATCATGTATTCTTGACAGGGAACAAATAGATGAAATTATTTGCATGTTGATGTAATAAATTTGCACCAATGCAAATTACATTTGGACATAGCTTCTAATGACTTCCATGACGGTGTAACTTACAAAGCAGAATTAATTCAGGCAGCTGCTTTGTACAAATGTATAACATTTAAATTAACATTAAAGAATGTGGGGAATATAGTGTACAACATTTGGCACCTCTTCCAATTTATTCAAATGGTTTAAATGTCTTAAACGAATTCAAGGGCATACGCTAGGTTTTTCCCCTCTCTAGTTACATATGGAAAGTACTGTACCCATGCATGCCTATGACAGGAACTTGGGATCAAAAGGACTGAGAGTCATTTTCCCTTGCAATAAATTCTCTCCCTCCTCTTCCTCCTCCTTGCCTTTACTCCACTTCACTCCTTCTCATTGTCACTCACCTCAAATCTCATGCCTCTTCTCTGCTCCTGAACAGCATTGCTTACCTGAAGCAAAGCAGAAGGAATTTCCTGTGGTGCCTGGCCAGTTCCTTTCCTTCCCAGTAGTTCCGTTCCTTCCTCAGTCACGTCTGGTCTTCTATATTCCACACCATTTTCCTCTATATCACTGGTTCCTAATCTTGGCTCCCCAGATGTTCTTGAACTGCAACTCCCAAAAGCCTTCACCACTAACTGTGCTGGCCAGGATTTCTGGGAGTTGCAGTCCAAGAACATCTGGGGAACCAAGGTTGGGAACCTCTGCTCTATATGACGCCTGTGTATGGATCATGTATATGTGTATATGCACAAACTAGAGTGTGGAAAAGTTACTTTTTGGACTACAGTGCCAGTAGCTCTGCCAAATATGAGTTTCTGGGATTCAGCCTTCAAAAGGTAAATTTTCCAAACTTTGCACACAAAGCGTGCAATATACACATGCATTCCCTCCCTTGCCCAACTGACATATTTTCAGATACATATGGAAACCCTACATCTTTCTGCTTTTCAACAAATGTTGCATTGGTTACTTAAGCATGCACAGTACACTCATTTACACTATTTGTTTATATTTCAGGATGTCCTGAGTGCAACTTACCAAACATTGAGGATATCTCAGTCATTTCTGCAATGTCAAGAACTTATGCTTAGAGGCCTATATTGGCTGAGGTATGTAAAATTTCTCCTCCACATGCTTTGTAAACAAGAGAGCAAGGATTGTATAGAGTTGATTTGCTTGAAATAAAGTCATTTGAATTTCTCCTCATCTTCCCAAACAGCTTGTGGCAACAGGATTTTATGCCAGTGATTTGTCTTGTGAACTGGTTTCAGTTCATTTCTGGGCCCAGTTCAAAGTGTTGTATTAATATTTAAAACCCTAAATAGGTTGGGGACAGGATGCCTTCTCACACATTCCCTGAGAGGATCTCTGGAGTAGAAAATTGGGTTCTGGATCTACTGAAGTTGCCATCCCAGAAATAACCGGTGAGGCAAGTTAATATTTCCAGTGGAAATACTGACATATTCTTTCCCAAATCTTAAAATCCTTTTTTTTTCTGGGTGCCTCCACGAAATATGAAAAAGATGGAAAATGAGTGGCCCTTTCAAGGCTGTTTTCACATCAGATTCCCCTTTCCCACATAGATTTGGTTTTTCCTAGTCCCTCATCCCAAAAAGATTAATTGTTGTAGTAAACCTTCACCTTTCAAATAAGTCATAGAGCCTTCTTGTAGTGTTTGAAAGCACTTTGCAAAACCAGAAATAGATTTCTGACCACTTCTATCTTTGGTGATCCATATCTTCCTGAGAGGATCTCAGGAGTAGAAAATTGGGTTCTGGTTCTACTGAAGTTGCCATCCCTGAAATAAGCGGTGAGGCAAGTTAGTATTTCCAGTGGAGGATCCTCCTGTGGGAGGTTCTTCACAGAGATCTTCACTTGGCACCACATCATATGTTATATCAGCTGAAATTTTTTATTTTACTGAGCCAATTTACATGAGGTTTTTAAAGTTTAGTGTTGTTTAGATCCTTGGCACTATCATTAATGTGTTTATGGTTTTACTCTGTAGCTGTTTCTTATTTTGGCTTAGGTAAAATCTAATAATTCGTCCTGACTAGATTAGACCCACTGAATCCATAGGTCATACAAAAGTGTTTGTTTGATAAGTTCATTCAATGCATCTACTTTAGTTAGGACTGTGACGTACACCCAGTGTCCTTTGTTTATTTTCCCTTAAACACAAGTCCACCTCTGGGTGCTGGTCCTCACTTCACGCTGCCACCAGGTATTTTCCCTTTATACCAAATAGATCATAGACACGTGCTGCCAAAACAACAGATTTATTGATAATATAGATGTTATGTTAATTACAGGAGAAATCACAGATGTTTATACTTTTTCTTTAAATCACAATCACTGAAATATGATATTTTAAGTTCCACATTAGATCACTTCTTGTTTACTTATTTTCCATTCAATCAGTGTATATTTATTTGTAATAATTCTCTCTCTATCTCTGACTATCTATCTATTTCTCTCAGCAACTTCACTCCTTCTTCTCTCTAACTCTCTCACTTCAATTCCCTATCTCCACAACCACTTTTCTCCAACTCCCTTCCCTAACTGTCTAAACTGTCATTCTTTTTCCTCCTATTTCCTTGGTTCCGCCCCTCCTGTCCTCTCATTGGCTACCACATCAGAGCTCTGACCTGACTGACAGGAGTGTTCTGAGAGCTGTCCGTCACATACCTCCCCCCTTGGAAAGGTTTGTGCCATGGGGTAACACTTATAGTAGGTTACCCTTATGCACAACAATTGCAATTACTTACTACTATTTTCAAACAGACAATTTCCATTTAACCATTAGAGACATATTTTATATATATACTTATTCTTATAACATATATATACTTATTCTTATAACACATTTTTACTTTATCTTTAAATTACCTTTATCATTATATGACTCTTCTTTTTTTTCATCATACATTTCACCAACTTTACTTACTATTTATTTCTATATACTTACATTTTTAATCAATTTTCATTTTAATACAATTTTATAACATTTAAGTTTTAACACTACATTGCAGAACACAACATCGCAGAACATAACCAGAACCTTTGATTACAGTATCACTTCTAATATTTGTCATTACAGGTTTTTCTTCTTCACTCTTCAGTCTTCTGGTAACGCGTCTCATTGCTTTCTGTTATCCATTGGGTCTTCGAGACCATGCGTCTGCAATCTTATTCTGAATCTTTCTTTTTCTTTGGGTCTCACAATTAAAGTCTTTCAGATTTTGTGTCCCTCTTGCAAGTTTGTTGGTTTTGTATTTCACAGTTCGTAATCTCACATAGAGTTTCTGTCTTTGCAATGTCCCATCAATCGACAATCTCACCTTCCAGTTGTAAAATAAATGTCTCTCACCTGCTCGGTCTCTCCTGTTGTCCACCTGGCTCAGCACGGCTCTTGGTTCGAATCTGGACACATCAGCGATGATGGTGCAGTCCCTCCGGAACTCTGGACCTCTCACGACACACCAACCTCTCTGGACACGACGACGTCTCTGGATACGATGACCTCTCTGGATACTACGACGACCTCTCTTTAATGTAGTCTGCAGCTTTTCTAAGGTCTCTTTACCTCTGCTCGATCACTGGATCTTCTTATCTTTTCTTTTAGCTTTTATTTTTTCTAAAGGCGAGGCTATATCTCTGGAATTTTCTTTATTTAAAAAGTCAAGGTTTACGCCTTTCTTCTCACCCATAAATTCACCAAGTTTCTTTCTAGGTGAGAACCCACTATACTGGATCACCTTCAGATTCAAAGGAGAATTTCCTTGAAATGCCATATTACCTCCTTGATTATTTTTGGATGTACCCATAGTCTCATCTAGTTCTATTTCTTTATTTTTCCGTTTCTTATATGGAGGTTTGCATTGTAGGGTTTCCAGTGCTTGTGCATATACAGAGTGACCAAGCTTCTCAGACTTCCGGTTTAGTTGCACCAATTCCCTATGTACTGCCTCTGCTAACTGCAATTTACATCCCTCTAAAGATTTCAGTTTCACAATCTCAGGACAGCCTGATGTTTCCTGAACCTCATGTAAGTTTTTCTCTTTTCCAGGATTCACTTTTAATCTAGGCTCTAATATTGCTAAGGACTTTTCCTTAGGTATAAGATCTTTGTCCAGACAGATTTTCTCAGGACTTTCAGGAACTAATAGAGTGGGATTTTCGGACACTTTTAAAAAACCCTCCAAATTATTGTTCTCCTTTTGCTCCTGGGCAAAACTCCTTTCATTGGGTTCTTCCCTAATCTTACAACCCTCTTCCAACCAATTATTAATCTGACTCTCCAGGAAACTTTTTTCTCCCCCACTTTCTCCTGTTGCTGTAGTGGGTGCTTTCTGACTTCCTTTAGAGCGTGTATATATGAAACCACCCTTAACATGTTTTATCCAGTTCCACTCTCCTCTATCAACTACAGACCTCTCTCTGTGTTCCTGGGTCATTGGATTGAAATTATTATTACTTTTTACAATATAATTATTGTAACTATCATTTTTCTTTTCATTACTATTGGAATTATCACTAGGGGTTTTCACTAAGTCTTCCTTAGCTATTCCCGCTACTTCAGCTAGCTTATTTGATTCATTTCCTCTTAGTTCTTCCTCATGAACCTCATTATTCTCCCCAGGATTTTCTATCTTTTCTCTCTGTGAGCGTGTATTGATCAAAACACTTTTGACATGCTCAGTTAAGTCTAGCCCAATCAAACATGGTGTAGGGATCTGGTCTATAATCGCTACTTTCCACCTACCAGTCCATTCTTTATATTTTATATGTACTTTAGCTACAGGTAGATTAATCAATTCTGTCCCAATTCCTTTAACTGTAATTTTCTCATTTGGAATGATATCTTCCTGTGGAATAATATCTGTATGGCATATAGTTATCTGAGAACAAGAGTCTCTCAATGCTAAATATTTGGTATTATTAATGTAAATATTTTCACTAGAACATTTCATCAACTCCATGTTGCTTTCTATAAAGTAGCATTGAACAATCTCTGCCATAGGTAGTTTTTCCTGACTCTGTGTTGTGTCAGTTAAAACGCCATCTTGAACTACCTCAGAGCCTTCTGTCTGCTGTTGGATATAGTAAACCTTCTTTGGTACATTTCCCCCTGCTTTCTGCAGACCCAATTCTTTATTTTTCATGAATTCACAATTAGAAATAAAATGACTTGTTTTCCCACATCCAAAACAAGTTTTTGAAGCTCTTTGTTCAACGTAAGGGGACCTTTCTCCCTTCCCTTCAAAGCTTTTATTCTTCTGTTGGTACTGCTCTGAGGGTCTGTCCCAAAATTGGCTTCTATCTGTTTGTTTGTTTTGGTGGAAATCTCTGGGCTCTTTTCTTCTATCTTCCCAGTTTCTATTACCAAATTTTACCTCAGAATATCTTGGATGTTTTATTTCTGTGATATGGTCAACTATTTCGCTGGCTTCCAAAATATTTTTAGGCTTTTTATCTTTTACCAAATACCTCAATTCCCCAGGCAGAACAGAGAAAAATTGTTCAAGACCAATGATATTTTTTATATCCTCTAGGGTCTGGACCTCTGACTGCTCAAGCCACTTCTCCAAATATCTCATCATATTTGCTCCTAATTGAGAATAGGATTCCTCAGGCTTTTTTGTCAATGCCCTAAATTTCCGCCTCAGATGTTCCGCATTGATCCCAAATCTCGCAAAAACCAGCTTTCTAAAAGCTTCGTATTCTCTTGCTTTTTCTTGAGGCATTTGGGCGTATATTTCAGCGAGTTCTCCACTTATTTGGGTTCTTAAAACGACAATTTTCTCTGGTTCTTCTATTCTATAGTCCCAGCAGGCTCTCTCAAACAGTATTAGGAATGCTTCAGGATTATCACCCTTCCTGAATTGAGGGAATTTCTTCAGGTCTACTTTTATTAAATTATCTTGATTAGTATTTGAATTATTGTTATTAAGATTTAGGGCTGTTATTTCTAATCTCTTCATCTCCAACTGGGGTTGCATCTCTTTTTCCCTCATTTCCAGCTGTCTCTTTTCTGATTCCGCTCTTTCTTTTTCTCTCTCAAAATCTAGCTCCTTTTGCCTGGCCTCAGCTTTGATCTGTAATTCTCTTAATTGAAACTCCTTCTCCAATTTCCATTTCACAAATTCCTGGGAGCTTTCTCTCCCTGAGGCACCCTCCTGTTCCCTTGAGCCCTCATATTCCTGGCCCTCTTGATCTGAAATTTCCCCTTTCTGAGGTAATGTTTGACTCTCTGCTAGCTCCATAGCTAACCTTTTTCCTTTCTTAGAAGGCATTCTTAACCGTTTATATTTTTGTTAAGTTGGCAGGTTGTTTTCTCACAGATTCAAATAGACAAGCCTCGTTTTAAAAGGGATCTTTTTTTTTTCTGTGTTAGAGAGATTGATACTTGGTAGTTTTCCCCGACAGCCACGGGTTTGCTACCTTGTTACTTTTAGGCACCTAGCCTCCATGTTCCTGTGTGTGATACTCTGTTTCTTTTGGCCTCCAGCCACCCAGCTAATTCAGCTTACTTTTCTCTTCTGTAAGCCTCAGTTGTATTCACCTCAGCTATTCCTTTAGACCTTGGCTTCCACTTTTGGGTCCCCTCAGCGCTCCCTTTCTCAGAGCTTTGGGATCTAAAGCTAGCCCTCTTGGTCCTTACACTCTCAGCTTGAGGTAAACTTTTAACTACAGAAATCTCCTCAGAGTTCTTTCCTGCCTTTGTCTTTCCCCAATCAGGAGTCCCTACCAAGCTATTCACACAGAGCTTTAGGGTTTCCTACTCCTTCCCTTGGACTATTGACAACCAGGTCTCTTAGACTCAGAGGATTTATTTTCCTTCTGGCTTACTGGCATTCATTCGCTTTGAATCCTAGAACCAGAAAATTTCTTCTTTAATTTTTTTTTCAGAGTTAGATTTATTCTAGGGAAATCAATTATCAAGCAAAGTCAAGCCTCAATTCAAAGCACTTTTTTCTTTTTCTTTTGAGAGTTAGAGAGTTACTGTTACTCTGTTCCTTCTTCTGGCACCCAGCCAGTCCCTTGGTCTGAGACGATGTTTCTATTTGCCTCTAGCCACCAAAAGTACTCAAAAATATTCACTTTAAATAGTCCCAGCCTTTATTGTTTTCAATTTCCCCAGCTTTTTCTAACCTTGGCCTCCGCTTGTCCCTTCAGTGCTCCCTCTTAGAGCTTGGGATCTCAAGCTAGCCTCTTGGTCTTCACTTAAAGCGTGAGGTAATTTTAAACCATTGAATTTTCCTCAGAGCTTTACCCTATCCTTAGTCTTTCCCAGGTCTGCAATCAGGAGTCCCTTTTAAGCTTTTCACCAAGCCACTTTCAAGGGTCCCACTCCTGCACTTACAGCACCAGACTACTAGGTCTCTTAAGCTCAGGAAAATCACATTTTTCTTTGGCTTACTGGACTATATTCGAATCCCTTTGGCTTACTGGATTCTCTTTCGTATCCCGCCACTGGTCACCACTTTGTGACGTACACCCAGTGTCCTTTGTTTATTTTCCCTTAAACACAAGTCCACCCTCTGGGTGCTGGTCCTCACTTCACGCTGCCACCAGGTGTTTTCCCTTTATACCAAATAGATCATAGACACGTGCTGCCAAAACAACAGATTTATTGATAATATAGATGTTATGTTAATTACAGGAGAAATCACAGATGTTTATACTTTTTCTTTAAATCACAATCACTGAAATATGATATTTTAAGTTCCACATTAGATCACTTCTTGTTTACTTATTTTCCATTCAATCAGTGTATATTTATTTGTAATAATTCTCTCTCTATCTCTGACTATCTATCTATTTCTCTCAGCAACTTCACTCCTTCTTCTCTCTAACTCTCTCACTTCAATTCCCTATCTCCACAACCACTTTTCTCCAACTCCCTTCCCTAACTGTCTAAACTGTCATTCTTTTTCCTCCTATTTCCTTGGTTCCGCCCCTCCTGTCCTCTCATTGGCTACCACATCAGAGCTCTGACCTGACTGACAGGAGTGTTCTGAGAGCTGTCCGTCACAAGGACTAATAGCTAGATTTAACTTTTCATGTTTGTGATTTATTCTTCTACTTCACTGTCTTAGGTGTTGCTCATAACTGCCTAGAAAACCTTTGTTAGTGAGCAGAATATAAATAATGTAGATGAGTAAAAACTGCCATATTTTTGTGCTCACTAGGCAATACGTGAATGTAATCCTTTGGTACCAGTAGACGTAATTGAAAGTGTTTTGGGTAGGAGTCCAAAGATCCAGAGTTGGTAAAATGAATATTGATTGATTTAAAACAATGTATCCTCCACTTCAATTTTGCTTTTTCCAAAATGGTTTCTTTCCAGGATAGTTAGCGGAATAGCAGGAATTTGCTTTACACTACAGAAACTAGCAGACATCTGGAGCAGTGGTAATACTTGTAGAGAAATGCATTTTGACTTGAAACCTCAACTGTGTAGGAAATAAATCATCAGGATTAGGGAAGAACATTGATAGATACAGCAGCTTGAATGGTCACAGTTTCCAACATGTCAGGAATTATTTTCTGAATACAAAATGTCAAAACAATTCATAAAAGGGACAATCATGTGGCTAATGTGGGAAGCAGTAGTTGAGTTAAGGAAACATCTCTTGGTTTATAGACCAGAAACAATGTCTGCTACTGGCAGTTTTATATGCTTTGTGGAAAATCCAGTTAACTGTTCATAAACTCTACATGAAAAACAGTCACTCTGAATCTTGTACACAAAGCATTTGTGAGTTATAAAACAAAAAAGACTTTAGGTTTAAACATAATTCCTTTTCATGTAATATAGGTGTCTTGATGAGGCTTTTGCTACAATATTTACCTTAAACCAGCACTAACCAACTTCCTAAAGAGGAGTGGGGATTTTACTTTCCAGACTAGGTTATTCACTGGTGGCTAAGCCATTCCATCCATTGGGGCATCCCTTCCCTAGATTCTACAGGGAGAAAATGTCAGGTTGCCCTTGCCCTGCTTTCTGAAGTGCATGGCAAACAAATTAGTAGGATGCTCACAATCATAAAAGCAAAATCTGCCTTCTGAATGGTGTCCTTTTCTTTATGTTGTCTGGAGTTCAAGTTCCACAATGTATGGGACATTAGTGGTTGGATCTCCCAATATTTTTTCTGTTTGTTTGCTAGGGCTGCCATTTTCTTTCCAAGCAGCAGATGCATTTGGAATGCCACAGTTTTCCTAACGATAACGTAATCATTAAATTATTGTTTATTTTATGATTTCTATTTGTTGATTTTATTTTATATTTGTAGTATTTTCACTGTCTGATTATGTTCTGAACTGCCCAGAGTGGTTATAGACTAGATGGGCGGTATACAAATTAAATAAGTAAATAAATAATCTCTCCTTAAGCTGCCATTTTTTTCCAAGTGAAAGAAAAACATCCACTTGGCTTCTCCATGATCGATAGAAGAGAGTCTCTGTGCTAAGAGGAAATAGGTGGGAGAAAGTGGAACTTCTTACTGTATGGGAGGAACAGAAGTCTGTGCTAGGGTTCTGAAGCCCAGATACATCAGAAACTGTGCCATTACTTCTTTGCAGTGAGACCCTGAAAGTGCTGTGTCAGTGGATGTTGGAGAAGAGACAAGCTCTGGTGGTAACACTTGGCTGCTTGCAACAACAAGAAGGGAAGGCTCTGTTGCTGTAAGTATTGCTCTTCAATGGTGTCTGTGATACTGCCACCAGCAGAGAACTCCACATGCTTTGCATAACAGGAAGGGGTCCTGCTGTCCTGCAGAAAGATGTTAAGGACAAATTATCCAGCTCAGGGGAAATTCTTGGGGATGCTAATACTTTTTCATTTCAATTGTCTTCTCCAGAATTAGATGCACATATCACTTACCAACTTCATGGGTGGAGTACAGTTCCTGCTTCATGCTTGCTTCTGTTTTCTTTGCACACTTTTCTCCCCAAGTGGAAGCTGCGAAAGATCAATTTCTCCTCATGATGCAATTTGCATTTTCAATAATATATCTCTTGGGACTGGGAGGCTGCAAATTGCTTTGTCTTTTGGAAAACCCTTCCTTGATCATTTTAAAGACACAAACATTTGCTTTGTGTCAATAAATCGATAATACATTGTCCAGTTGACAGAGGAGAAATATTTGAGGATTGCTCTGTTGTAGAACTTGACTTCCTCATGTTCCAGGCTATGCGCTTTGATGCAAACAAATATGTGTGAGAAGTGTTGGCTATCAAAATATGCAGCTTCCTGAGAAAGGATGGTAGCTTCCTAAAATATGTGTTTTACTTGGCTCTTCCAGGAGGTGGGAAAGTTGCAGACATTGTTGGATTACAATACCCTCAGGTCTCACCATCACAGCCAATGGTGACAAATGATGGGAGTTGCAGTCTAATGCCTGTCATTGCTATAGATCAGTGGTTCCCAACCTTGGGTCCCCAGATGTTCTTGAACTACAGCTCCCAGAAATCCTGGTGATGAAGGCTTCTGGGAGTTTTAGTCCAAGAACTTCTGGGGACCCAAGGTTGGGAACCATTGTTACAAATCAATCAATCATCATTGATTTGATGCTCTCATGCTCCTTGGATCTTTTAAATCCTCTGCTACATAGGCAATAGATAAGGCCACAGGAATTTAAGTACTAAGTACTTTCTGTACTTACTTCACCTGGGAAACAATGTTTCACCAGATCCCCACAGTTGAAGTGTGAGTTTGTGGTGGCCTCCACCAATTTTGCCTTCCCATTCTCCTGAAGGAAGAAGTTCCTATAATTTACTGCAGTACTTCATTGTTGTCTGTTGGTCCAAGATGCTGCTGAATGAGGGATATACAAAACCACCATTGGGAGGAGCCCTGAGATTAAATTTTCCATAGCTGTTGGTACTTACTGAGTGCATTTGGCTTTTGCTGAAACGTATTGTGCCAAAAGATAATTAGGGCCAAAGAAAGACCATACTATGCTATAGTTTGAGTGAGAGGGGAAAACTATCAACCAGCTTTTGTTGGAGGCAAGGTGTTGGCAGGAGCACAGAGGCTTTGCTTTTGAACATTTGGCCCTGATTTCAGAAAAGCCTATGGTAGTTGCTGTGTTGGGCTGTGTCTGGTTGTATATTATAGGATACAGCATGCTCGTGAAGCCACAGAGATGAAGTCAGAGACTAGCACTGCAATTTTGAGCTTTGTGTGAGTGGGGAAAAAGAGAGAGAGAGTGCGTATTAAATGTTTAAAAGCAACCGTGTAAGGAGATGAGAATTTTTATAAGCCCATAATTACCGAATGCTGTCATATGCTTGGAAATGGCCCAGTAGATGCCCAATTGACCTCTTTCCCCCATCTTCCATCCCTTTTCACTACTCTTTTGTATGTGTTTCCAAGCTCAGCTCCCTCTTTATTTTTTCTTTGCATCACCCATGTCTGTATTTCATCTCGCTGGTACCTGATCTCCAATTTCTAAGCCTTGACCTTTCTTTCTCTCAGCTTGTAAGGAGATTCAAAATTTTCTGCTTGTGAACATACATTTATTGTTGCTGTGAAAAGGAGATTTTACACTCCCAGAATGTATACTATTACATTCCCAGGATGTATACTACTATAAATCATTTATTGCAGTTTAAATGTTGCGCATGTGGACTGTTATTCCACAAGAGTTACCAGCTGGTATCAGTTGGCTAGTATCTGTGATACAGTTGGTGGCATGATGTGTGTCTTCCTCTGTGCCATTGTGATAACGTTTTTAAATGGTGAGGCTTTTGTGTAAATTGAGCACTATAATTCCTGTTGTAGTTTCTTCACAAATTGAGAGGTGGGCACTTCCCTTTTGATTAAAACCCCCTACTCCTTTTTTTCCTCCTGTGCCATCATTAGGTATGAGACTATTGCTGGAAACGGTGAAATTCTAGAGGTAAAAGCTTGGAGTGACCTGCAAGCAAGACTCCAGGCTGTGAGTTTTAATGATGGTTTAAAGAATCAAAATGTAAAATGAATTTCAGACCAGGTGATTTTCACCCATTTTAACTTGAACAATTTAATTTAAACCATTCTAAATACTATCTTCAATGCAGAAATATTTTTTAATGTTAACAATATGATTTTTGTGTTTAATATTTTGGATCCTATCAAAATGTTTCCAGTAGATAAGTTACTGGATATTTTTTTTTCCTGAAATATAAATATTTGATGGAAACCTTTGCAAAAGAATGAATGGCCTTCTCCTCCTCCTAACTTTGTGTTTTCTGACCCAGGTCAGTGAAGAGCTCTCCAAATACAACCAGAGCATCTCGGAGTACCAAGCAGTTGCTCGATGTATTTGTCACGATGTGGGAAAGAAACAGAGTCAAATGAAAGAAGACAGAAGGTTGGTAGAAGGTCATTTTCCCCTGTTAAAGGCTGCAACACACTTACCTGAAAATAAAGCTGCCCATCCACACTCTGAAAATCCAGGTAGTTTTGGTCAGACAGAGTTAGTTAAAGAGGATAAAACCATAGCAGATAGAACACAGAGAAGACAGAGCTTTATAGAAGTTAATTTTGGGGACTACAGTACCCAGAAACTCTGTCAGTGTACCATTGGCCATGTTGACTGGGCTTTTTTTTTTTTTGGAGCTGTAGTCCACCAAAGTAACTTTTTCAAGCTGTGCTATTAAGTAGTAGGGCATGGGATTAACTGAGAAAGGAGGATCCTTCTGCTACTTCTTTCTGCTGTTATCTCTGTGGGCTAGGTTTTCCCAGGTTTTCTGGGCCGCTCACCACATCATATATCTGCACTCCATATCTTCAGTTCTTTCAATGAGCACATACTGAACCAACAGCAGGTATGGCATTACAGAGCTGTGTTGCTTATGTCATAAAATCACATCATGAGCCCTAGCCAGCAAGGCTCATGACTCTCACACTGCCATTCTATACTGCATTTACAGTTCCAATATATATGTTAGGAAGGAAGGATGTGGTCACATTTTTGCAGTGACAAAGTATTGTGGGCTGACTATGAAGGAGACGTGATAACAAAGGACACATTCTAGTTGTAGGAAATAGGCACAGAAGAAAGATGTTTCAGTGGCATCTCATTTCTTTAAGAGACAACTGTAGGAAATAGCCTTAAAGTGGATTCTCAGATTAATGGGAGGAGCAACGGCAATTGTAGCATACGAAGGCATGGCTGATTTATCCCCATAGTGTTTCTTCAGGTTGCAGACTCACAGCCTCCAGGATGTCTCCCTGAGAAAACATGCACATAAATTGAGACCTCATGTGATGATGATGATGGTTCAATTTACTTTCAAAGACTCATATCAGAAAATGAAGAATACATCAAATATGTCACAGAAATTCACAAATAAGCTTTCTAATTTTACAGATCTCTTTACATGCTGTTTTGGCTCATAATAAATAAAGTGCATATCCATTCTACTGAGGCAGATTTGTAGTAATCCCAGATCAAATCTGCTGTTTCCAAATTCCTGCGTTCTAGATTGTTGTTCTCAGGCTGGCATAAGGTCAGCTGCATTTTATATCACTCCAATAAATCAGTGTCTGCAATAGATTAGCTTTTCCTGGAGCACACAAAATGATGAACCAATCATAAAAATTAAATCTGTAGGTGATATAAGCTTTATTCATACTTTGCTCAGAATATGTGAAGGTTTGGTGTCAGGAAGGGGGTGCATGCACTGGCCCTGCCCCCAGTGTCCCTGTGTGTGCCGTACCCCACTCCCTCTTTCCCCAGCTTCACCACATGGTGCAGTGAGGGTTGAATGAATGCAAATGTCCATCTCCAGCGAGGGTTGAATGAATGCAAATGGCGGCCCCTCCATTGGCGGTTTGGGAAACTCCCTCTCTTTTGGGGGGGTGACTCTCACCGCAAAGAGTGTGGTGCGCAGCTTGGGGATACATCTGGGCCCAGCGCTTACCATGGAAACTCAGGTGGTGTCCGTGGCCCGCACCGCTTATTTCCATCTGCGGCGGATTGCCCAGCTGCGTCCCTATCTTGATGGCAGGGCCCTCACCACTCTTGTCCATGCGCTTGTAATCTCGAGATTAGACCACTTCAATGCGCTCTACGTGGGGCTACCTTTGAGATTGATGCGGAAGCTTCAAATGGTGCAGAATGCGGCGGCCAGACTCCTTAGTGGGGTGAGAAAATACCAGCATATCTCTCCCACTCTGGCTGCCTTGCATTGGCTGCCCATTCGCTTCTACATTGACTTCGAAGTGTTGATGATGACGTATAAAGCCCTAAACCAGACCTGGGCAAAGTGCGGCCCGAGGGCCACATATGGCCCGCAAGCCGCTCCTGTCCGGCCCGCCGGACATCAAAACCATTTATAGCTTTTTGCCTAAAGTTGATCAGTTGCTAACCTTTAACATACCGCAAAAAACCTCTTTAGTATTTGTGAAGATTAACAAGTTTAAAATAAAAACAATCATAACATCACTGTTTCATTTTATTTTTAAGTAAAGTTGGTTCGGCCCCCGAACACAGTTCAGATTTTTCATGTGGCCTCCTATAGAAATTAATTGCCTACCCCTGCCCTAAACGGTTTAGGACCTCGATACCTGGCAGATCGCCTTCTCCCACCTAGTTCTACCCGAATCACTCGCCATAGCCAGGAGGGACGGTTGAGGGGCCTAACGCCGAGAGAGGCCCGGAGAGAAAGAACAAGAAACCGGGCCTTCTCGGCGGTGGCCCCTCGGCTCTGGAATAGCCTTCCATCAGTGATCCGCCTGGCTCCCTCGCTGGGTGTTTTTAAGAGCCAATTAAAAACTTGGCTCTTCAGGCAGGCCTTCCCTCCTGTCAATACTTGACTTTATTCTTATTCTTATTATAATTTTCTGTTTTCCCATCTTGAGCATTACTAATCACTATTGTTTTGAACTGTTTTTAACTGTTTTACTTTATAATGTTTGGTGGAACCCGCCCGGAGTAGACTTTGTCTAAAAGGGCGGGATAGAAATCGAATAAATGAATGAATGAATGAATAAATAAATAAATAAATAAATAAATAAATAAATAAATAAATGTGAGACCAAGGAATGAATGCACAGGCCATCTTCCTAGACTGAGTCCCCTTATGACATGAAGACCACACAAAAAGGGCTACTTGGGTGCTGTAGAATCCTATAAATTTAAATACTACAGAATGTGCTAAGTTCCTTGAGCTGGGAGCTCACTTATTTTCATACTCAACATGGAGAATAAAGCTGTCAGTAGTTACTAGTCATGGTGGCTGTATATGATACCCAGTAACAGAGGCTGTAAGCTGAGGATCATGACCAGGTATGGTGCTGGTGTGCTCATGGCCTGCTTATGTGCTGCTTGTAGGAATCAGATTGGTCCATCCTGTCTCTCCAAGGCCTAAATCCACTTGCTGGTTCAAACTGGAGTAGACCATGTGAATCAAATCCTGAGTAGTAACTTCCCACTTACATTAACCCCATTGATTCAGTGGGCTTAATCTAGTTGGGACTAGCAATCGTATTCAAACCACTATTTTCTTGTGAACAGGTCCTGTGTAATAAGGTGCTTGTGATAGTATAATCTGATCTATGTGGTTTGAATTGGTCAAAACAATACTAGACAAAAGGAATTGTTAAAACAACAAGCCCCAAGGTCCAGCATCATGTTGAAATAAACAGCAAACAACAATCACACTTGATCTTGTCTGTTGAATCTGGCGTACCTCAACAGTTCACATGTGATTGCTCATAGCAGGCTTTGGCTGTTGCCCTTCATGGTTTTCTGTGGACTGCCACGTTTTCTTAACATGAAGGAGATGCTATTAACTGCAGAAGGAACGGGCAGTCAGAGAGGAGGAGGTCTTCCCCTCCAGCCTCAAGACTATTATTACCTAAAGCTTGAGTGGAATATGCCATTTCCTTGGATTATGGACCTCTCGGGACAGCTTTAAGGCATCAACGAAGGCAGGGACTGGCTGAGCCTTTCCAGATAGAAAAGCCAGAATGGATTGCGTTTGGACATCTCCTGTTTGTTTCCCCAGTGGCTGAAGTTTAATCAAAGCTCTGCTTACCATGTCACTTATTTTTATAGTGTGTTCATCCTAGACTATGTCACCAAGGCATTTATTGGCAGACATTAATAATACGGTGAGGGATGGAAGCTTAAACAGAGCTGAAGTGGACAGAGAAGAATATTCTTATAAATGGAGGAGGGGGAACAGGGACACAGTGAGGAAGAGTGAGAAGTTCTATAGGATCACTGGACAAGAGATAAACGTAAGCAAGGATGTTTCAGTGGAAGATGTAAGGTACAATATAGTACAACTGAGGCCAGTGTGGTGTACTGCTTTGAATGTCGGTCTAAAACTCTGGAGACCTGGGTTCAAATCCTTGTTTTGGCTACAAAACTCACTGAATGGCCTTGGGCCAGTAACATGATTTCAACCTGACTTACATCACAGGATTATTATGGGGAATAAGAGAGCCATATATGCTCTCTAACTCAGTAGAGGACAAGCAGAATATAAATGTAACAAACAGGCAAATATGTTGATATGTCAGTTGCGTATGCAGTCCAAGGAATAAATAACATCCCACAAAGTTTCAGATGCCAATTTACAGCTAAGTGGTTTGTTAAAAGTTTTCCTGTCAAGTTCATTTGTTGTTGTTATGTGCTGTCAAGTTGACTCTGACTTATGTGACCCCATGAATGAGCGATCTCCAAAATGTCTTGTCCTCAACTGCCCTGTTCACCTCTTGTAAACCCAAGCTTGTGTCTTCCTTTAGAGAGTCAGTCCATCTCGTATTTGGTCTTCCTCTTTTCCTACTGCCTTCACTCGTTTGCAGCATTAGTGTATTTTATAGAGAATCTTGCCTTCCCACAATGTGCCCAAAGTAGGACAGCCTCAGTTTCAACATTTTTGTCTCCAGAGATAGTTAAGGCTTGATTTGATCTAGGACCCACTTATTTGTCTTCCATAGAATCTTAAAAATAAGTTCTTCTCCACATCTATAACAGGGACCATGGCTGCTGAAGAGTGTACCAAGTCAGGCTATTCCTGGAGATGTGGAGATGTAGATTACCTATAGGCGTTACCATATGATCTAGCCCTGGGTACTGGACTTAAAGCTTCAGACGTAGAAGGAAGGAGATATTACAGAACCCACGGTGAAGCCCTGTACTGCCTAGCTATTTAATAAAGGGCGGGGGGGCTTGTAAGGGCAGAATCTGCATAGCAAGCATTGCCAGGGTAATAGAAGCATCTATGTGTTTATGTGTATATATATTCTTTGATGTGGTTGTTCCACTCAAAGTAAGTTCTAATATCTGTGGAAACCATGCACAGCCTTTCCTGCTTGCCTGCGCAGCAAATGAGAGCAACCTTAGGTTGTGCAATCTACTACCATTACAGTGCACATGCTCCAGCGTCTTATCCCTTATTTTGTGCTCTCTCCGCTTTGTAGCAAAGTGCTGAATCAGAAATGGTGGAAGCCTCATGGAAATGCGCCTTACAAGCAAAATTGCTTTGCCGCTACATTTTTGCTCACAAATAAAGGGTTGTAGTGATTTGAGGGATGGAAACTTTGTTGGGGTATGTGTACACATGCCTTTTCAGTTAGTGTTCAGACTTTCACAGCAGGGATCTCCCCATGCTTGCCCCAGCATTGGAAATTTTGAACAGAAAGTATCAATATTGGCCATAAAAATATTATGGGATGGATTTTGCTAAATAAAAAGGCTACTTTTTTATTTTTTTAGTTTTTTGGTCTGACTCTGCCATCCCTTTGTCTGTCTGAGCAAGTCTTTAAAACTGTCTGTGCTCCAGTTCCCCATCTGTAATATCCGGATTAAACATTCGGCTCCTTCCCTTGCAAAGATTTTGTGAAGATGTTTATAGACCATATGCTGCTGTCGTGGAGGAGCAGAAACTTCAGATAGGGTGGATAAATGGTTCGCAGAACGAGTTAATTAAGAGTGGGGTTTTAGACTCTAAGGAAAGGGATGCACTGAGTAAGACTTTTGTTTTTAACATGTTCAGAACAATCATGTGGAACCAGCTCTCCTGAGCTCTACCATATCAGCATACAAGGAGCTTGTGTTTGAATGCTTCGCCAACTAAAACCTCCTTGCTCACTGAAAGTGAGAACATTACTTATTTAGAATGATTATATGCCGCCTTTCTCCTCAAGAATCCAAAGTGACTTACAGTATTAAAAGAAACAACATTAAAAGCTAAAACAACAAATTATTACAATATTTAAAAAGAATTAAATAACATATTAAAAAATATTAAAAGGAGCAATTTTAAAAGCACAAGTAAAACAACAGAATACAATGATCCTTTTAAAAATCACCTTGGCCAACCAGTCATTTAAAGGAAAGCCTGCCTGAAGGGAAAGGTCTTCACCTGCTTGCAGAAGGACAGCAAAGATGGGGCCGACCTGGCCTCTCATGGGAGGGAGTTCCAAAGTCTGGGAGCAGTGACAGAGAAAGCCTTCTGCTGTGTCCCCACGTGCCTCTGAGGGTGGAGGGACCGAGAGAAAGGCCTCTCCTTAGTAACTTAGTACCCCAGCAGGCTCATAAAGGGAGATACAGTCTTTTAGATAGCTTAGACCCAAGCTGTTTAGGGCTTTTGTAGGTTAAAACCAGCACTTTTAATTGTGCCCAGAACCAGATTGGCAGCCAGTGGAGGTGCTATAACGGGGGCATGTTCCTGTAACTAGCTCCAGTTAACAATCTGGCTATAGCATTTTGGACCCGCTGGAATTTCTAAACACTTCCCAAAGGCAACCCCATGTGGAGCCCATTGCAGTAATCGAGCCAATATGTAACATTAGAATAATGTTATATGACAACTCCATCCTCTGCTATCCATAGTATTCTGAATGTATAGCTCAGTTCTTAGCAATCATAATTCATAGTGACTACCCTTTTTTATACGCCTAATTGAGTTCACAGTGGATGATTTAGAGTTAGTCTTGAAGGTAACGGTGCTGATGTGGCCTAAGGTTTTATTCTCTCACCCGTCATCAGAAATGCAACCATTAGTGTCAGTGGCTCCTGTATATCCACCACGGCTAATTCCCCTGTTCCATTCTGTTAGGGGTGGATGATCACTGAGAGGAGGGCCTGCAAAAAAGTTCTCTGACCATGTTTCAGGTTCTGGATTTCTGGTGAAGGCTCTTTACGCCAACATCACCTCTTGTGATGGTAAGAGTACCCCAGACCGAGTCTAACTAAGACACTTATTACAGCATCTCTCTTGCCTCCTGTACTTTCTCTCTTGGACCCAATCTGTTTGATTCTTTGGAATTTCGGTGTTAAAGTGGACACAGCCTCTGATGTGATTCAATAGGTTAATTTATTCCTTTCTCATTTGAACCTGGTTCAACAGCATTCAAAAGATAGAGGCCTGCCTTGACAAGATGCAGCTCATCTACAGTCAGTTCAAGAAGGCCCGGAAATGCCCACGTAAGTTGCTGCTGCTGCTGATTGTCTCTGTTGTAAGCTTCATCCTGCCTGTATCCTATAAATCAGAAGTTGTTAACTGCAACTAGAACAGAAATATCTTAAAAGATTCTGACTAGACGGTTTCTTTCAAAAACTAAAATAGTGGCAATTAACCACACTGCCAGGTGAGTACTGCTATGCATCAGGATTCTAGCCATCCATTTAGCAGTACCTATATAGATAAGATGAAATTAATTAAGAAAGCTGTGACTAATCTCAAGGCTGTCCAACCCTACCCAAAAAGCATGGAACATGCACATGCTTTTTGTGCATGTGGTTGTATCTGCCAGTTCCCAGCTAAGTCAGTGGCTGAACAGAAACTAATTCATATTTAATTGCCAGTAATGTTTTTTTCCTTCCCTTTTGCTTTAAAAGTCCTATGCCTTATTTTGCCAATCGTTTTCCATCTCTGCCCTCCAAATGGCCAGAAGGGAAACAGGAGACAGAGCCCAGCAGTGAGGCCCCAAACAAATATTATACACTTCCAGAATCGACATTGTAGCAAAGTATCTTACAGACACGTAGGCTTGGAAGCAGTACAAGCAGAACACTCACACAACTTCCAATTGCATGGGTGGTTGTACCTATCTGATGATTGCAATGAAACATCTGATACTGCTTTGTATATATGCTTTTCTTTTGTCTTTTCACTGCATCCTGGGCAACTCAGCAGATGCCCAAACAACTCACCAGTTTTCTGGCTACAGCTGGCCATCTCCAACCCCCTTTCCAGTCTGAAGTCCCCCAGAGATGCACCGTACCAGCTTTTCACTGCACCAGTGTTATACTGGATGTCTGCTCTTGAGTGTGCACAAGGCTTATTGGAAGCAAGGCAAAAAGCCTGTCTAGGGAAATCAACAATGCCAATTAATCACTGTTTCTCATTGTGCTCCCCACCTTCCCCCTTGCTGGGAGAGCCAGATTGCCCCATGGGCTCCAGCTCAGCTTCTTGACTCATATCATGTTTTTATTAGAGTTACAGCAGCAATTCCTTCTGCCTCCCCTCCACCGCCCCCCAAGTCTCATCAAGTCAAGTTACAGTCTCTAAACTACCTGTCAGTTTGGGGGTCCAGTTAGTTTCATAGGAATTTCTCCAGAGTCCAGGTTCTGGAAGGCAGGAAGGAGGAGAGAACTGAGATCCAGAACATACTCCTTTTAGAGAAGGCTTGTATAAATGAGTACAAGAACTCAGTCCCTGTAGCTGGTATTTCCCACTCCCTTCCCTCCCTTGCCTTTCCAGAACTGCAGCAGTGTCCGGGCTAACATACCCTTATCCAAGCATGTGGCTGGAGGCTCCAGTGTCTGGCTCCTGTTGCCTATCAATAAACCTGGTGAGAGTAGACAGCTTCTAGCATCCTCCCACATGTCCTCTTCTTTCAAAATAAGCAGTGACCCTTTGCCTTACCAGTTGTGCTCTTTTATTCCCCTTGGTGAGAGATGTGATATTCCTGGTCCCGGTGGCCTAGATCCCCAGGCCCACCTCCCAGAACTGACCCGTCCACTTGCAGGCCAAAGCGCATGGGGCCGGCATCCTGCTCGATGGTCCAATCTCCAACGAAGCCTGACTGCTGCGTCTCCACCTTCCTGCCCTTCTGGCCAGTCAGCAGCTGAGTGGAGAGACTCCTCTCCCTGCCCTCCTGGCTGGAGTAGCCAGGCAGAGACACAGCAGCTGGGCTTTGTCGGAGGTTAGACCAACGAGTAGGACGCTGGCCCCATGCGCTGCGCTGCAACCTGTAAATGGATGGGTCAGTTCTGGGAGGTGGGCCTGGGGATCCGGGCCACCTGGGCCAGGAATATTCATATTTGTTAACAAATACAAATATCTCATCTCTACTCTTGACCCTACCTCTAACTGTCTCTCATCAGGATGGTGTCGCTCCTGCAGCTGCAGGAATGCTTTCCAGCCAGCCTGATCCTGCAGAAACTCACCTGCCTCCCGGCAGCTTGCTACCAGTGTGCTGGGGTCAGATGGCTTACTAGGGGTGCGCTCCCGCACTCCCTCACACTCATATTGCTGAGTAACAAACCTTACCCACTTGTTCTGTTCTGTTCTTGGGTCAATACAGGTCTTGGCAGGAGCCCCTGGCAATCTTGAACAGCTGCTGGGATTCCTCATTGAACGTAGCTCATATGTGATTCCTGCTTTGGTCTCCCTGGAAAAAAGTTTATTCACACCATCTGGAGACTGTTGTCCTGTTCAGTTGTGCTTTAAAGCCAGGGCCTGTTGGTGGGTGATGGGCATGCATTAGCTCACATGGTACAGCAGCCACTGCAGACAGTTGTATTACCATGATTATACTGATGGTGGAGGGGGCAAAGCTAGCACACTCCCCTTTATCACCTTGGGTTCCACATTCTTTAAAACACAACTGAATAGGGCTCCAGTTTAGATACAATTTATCCTCTCATACAGTTCCCCAAACCACAAGGTATTGTGGTATATTAAAATGCCCCACAGCTGCTGGATGCTATAAGTCCCCTTTTTCATGTACTGTATAGTGGAAACTAGAGACTGTCCAATTGGACCCCCAGGACTGACGAGACCTATTTCAGGATGCTCAAAAATATGTTTATTAACTTTTAAAAATCCATCATCCTCATTCTTATCTCCATCATCTAGAGAATGGAAAGCCTTGTACAAACACCATTAGATGCTTTCTAAGGATCTGAAGTCAAATAAATATGAGTTATCTCCTGTTTACTATTACTGTGATAGGGAATGCATGATCTTTCATAGGTTGTTAGAGTCCACTATTTATCACTGTTAGCTAGTGTGGCCAGTGGCTGGGGATGATGTTAGTTGCAACCCAGGAATGTCTGGGTTACAAGGTTAAGAACTTCTGGCCTTCTGGATGTTTTGACTTACAGAGCCCATAATCTCTTACTCTTGGCCATGCTGCATGGGGCCAATGGGGATTGTAGGCCAAATACTCTTGGCCTCAGTCTAAGAAGCAAAGGCTGGACTTGGAAGCATACACAGGCCCCTTACATGCTTACACACTCTTACATGGCTAATCAGTTATTGCAGTTGGAGGAGACAAATGTAACACAAAATAGGACAGAGTACCAACTAAGGGTCTTCTATCAAGAAGTCACAAAAATCTGTTTTTGCTCTTGTGTCCTCAAAAGAAAAAAAAATCTATGACTCAATGTTATTGAGGTTGATCTTTTAAAAGGAAGCTCTGTGGCATCTCATGAAAGGGGTCTAGTGCAGAATATATTGGTTAGCCCTTATGCTGCTTCCTGTGTTTGCTGTTTTGTTGAATATAGCACATACACTAGCCCCCTGGATGTCCTTCTCCCATGACTTTTCTGGATGTTTTCTCTCTAGTAGGATTGATTTCCAGATGCAGTTGGTTTTCACTGGATGTCCAGCACCTCTCTGTTGCCTGCTGGACCATGTCACAATACAGTTGATGTGAAACCATGTATGTATTTGTGAATCTGCAATGCCAATGTCATCTCCTGATACGGCTTTTTCTTCTTCTAGGTCTAGGCTACAATGAGCAACAGATCCACAAACTGGACAAGTAGGTATATTATGCCGCCCAGAGTAGACCATTGGTCTAGATGGGCGGGGTATAAATCTAATAAAATAAATAAATAAATAAATTATGTGTTTGTGTGCTAAGCCTTTCTGCGTTGTTAGTACAAAGATTATATTGTCTGAAAAAGTTTAATTCCATGTCTATTGTTGTAAATCAGTGTAATGCTGGGACTCCCAGTTGTTGCCAAAAGATGTCTGGTGCTGATGACAGTCCTGCACCTCAAAAAGTATATTGTAGGGCAGGAAACAGCAGTTCCAGTGATCAAGGGGCTGGAATATATCACTGCTGGGTACTGTAGGTCCCCTTTGCCCTAGGTAGTGGAAACTAAACTAAAACTGGGGCTGGTCAGAGGGATCACATACCCCCCCCCCCCACTACAGCATCTCCACTGGTTGCCAATCCATTTCCAGGCACAATTCAAAGTGCTGGTTCTGGCCTTTAAAGCCCTAAACAGTTTGGGCCCAAGTTATCTCAAGGACCATGTCTCCCTTCATGAGCCTGCCCGACTGTTAAGATCATCAGGAGAGACCTTTCTCTTGGTCCCACCACCCTCACAGGTGCATTTAGTGGGGACATGGGAAAGGACCTTCTTTGTTGCTACTTCCAAACTCTGGAACTCACTCCCATGAGAAGCTAGGCTGGCCCTGTCTTTGCTGTCCTTCCACAAGCAGGCAAAGACCTTTCTCTTCAGGCAGGCTTTTCCTGAGTGACTGGTAGTCTGAGAGAGTTTTTAAAATGGATTGTTCTGCTCTCTTGCTTTTAAATATGTTTTTAGTATTGATTTTATTTGACGTTTTTAATAGAATACTTGTTTAAATCTTTTTTTTAATATTTGTATACTTACTGTTTTAACTTTAATTTTTTTTTTAATGATGTAAGCCACCTTCAGTTCTTTAAAGGAGAAGGGCAGAGTATGAATGAATGAATGAATGAATGAATGAATGAATGAATGAATGAATGAATGAGGATTTGAACCACACTGGATCTCAGTGTTGGGGCTCTTTAGGTTACAGAAAAGGCGAGTTGAAGGGGGCCTAGTAGATGTATATAAATTTATACATTGGCCAGCAACCGATCGCTGTTCTCTAGAAACTAAGCTTGAAATCTTTCCCATCCCCTGTCTGCTGAATCATTAAATTGGAAATAAGAGAGACTGAACTAGGGACCTTCTTCGTCCCACCCACATGCTCTGAATCACTGAGCCATGATCTCAAGTTTTAAGTTGTCAGTTGCCCTGTGAGAAGAGGAGGCTCATCTGATCACTAGGCAGAGGACCAGTATCCAGAGGACCAAGGCTGGTTGAATAGTTCCTTCGCCTCCATCATAGTAAAAAGCCTAGCAGTGAAAGAAAAATCAATCTAGCCATTGTTTTTTGCACTGCAAGTTTAAATGCTAAGACTACTTGTTGAAATAATGCACACTTTATGTTGTTTTATATTTAGGGTGAATTTAGGACATTTAGCCAAAAAAGTTATTTCAGTTTTCCAGGATAACTGTGTACAGCTATACCAAGCTGCTATTTCAGGACATGGAACTAGAATGAGGTAATCATTTTGTTTGTTTGTTTGTTCCTTTGGTAAGACTGGTAAAGTGCTAACATTGTTTTCCTCCAATCTCCTTTATGAGTGATGTCTGCGTTGAAATGTAGGTGGTTGTATACTTACTTGATCTTGCAAAGGTACTGTATACTAGATTTATATTCATCAAATTAATTGTGTGTTAGGATCAAACTAAATAAATAAATGTTTCTAGACAAAAAATGAGATTTGTGAGCAAGGTTATCGTGGGAGGACAAAATGGAGGCAAAATAGTGTTTGCTAGCAACATTTTCTTTTAGAGGTAATTGCCTCATATCAGTTTTCAATTTTTGCTTTGTGATCAGTTGTCAGAGCCAATAGTATACATTTTTCTCATTATGGATTTCTGAAATGTTGGAATTAACTAGACATGAAAGTTTATTTTTCCTTTTATGATGTGGTGCACAACATGATGGTCGATATAAATAAACACATATGGCTGAGCTGATACTCACTTCACCAGCTATACACACTGTAAATCCTTCCAAGCCTCTCAGCCGGAATACTGATGGAATTCTTTGTTTCCAGCAGCAAGCAAGTTTCTCATATTGGAATAAAGCTATTATTAAGACATAGAGCAGCACTTAGTAGAATGATTTTATGTTAAATGGCGTTTGGGGAATAATGCAAAGAGCAAATTGTCTGGTGTTGATGGAGAGCCATGCATTGACTTATGAGAGTGAAGAAAAGTGTGGTCATTTATGGAAGTAACTGCAGCCACAACTGGGCTTTTTAACTGCAAGATGCTTTTAAAGCACAGCAGCTTTTTCCATTGCGTTTCTGTAGTCTTGAAGGCTTCTGTTATGGCAATGATACAATTAGCCATTGCCTTTTGGGACATAAAGATCCTAGCCTTCAATAGATTCAATCAAAATCAAGAAGTTCAGAATCTGATTATGAAATCATGACACTGAAATTAGGTGGAAGGAATAGTTGCACCTCTGAATAATGCAAAAGTGAAACATAACAGTGGTTATATATTATGGTGAGGAATAGTCATGCAGAATACAATGTGACTAGTAGAAAGCTTCATTGCCTTCTAACAGATGGCATTAATAAAAAAAAAATTAGCATCCAGCTGCAGATTTAGGTAGACTCTGAACTGCCCAGTAAGTAAAAATACGAGCTAGCCGGTGATATGCACTAAATCAAGCTGATTTCAGGGGGAGAAAGTTAAACTTGTTCAGAATTTTACTGCTGAAATAACAGCTTAGATTGTACCCTGGATTTTTTTAAAATTTTAAAACAATTCCCTTTATAAAATTATAGTTTATAGAGTTATTAGAAATAACTCTGTGTCTAGATTGATACTTGCCCTTGGCGTTTGTGTATGATTTAAATTACTTTTCAGCATGCAAAGAATTTATGCCCAAGGGATCAGAAAGGTTATTTCAAGGAAGAAGCAATGTTAATCTGTTGCATCAAGAACAACAGAGTGCTGTGGCACCTTTGAAACTAACAAGTTTTGTGTGGCATAAGCTTTCATGGACTGTAGCTCACTCCTTCAAAGGTCAAGATTTGGGGCATTGATATGGTCTGACCAACTTTTTTATATGTAGTTTACTGATTTGTGTACCTCCTATCACATAACCTCAATAGCCAGTACTTTGACCTTCAGAGTTGTTTGTATATATGTGTTTATTAAATTGTCTTTCTTGGTTATAATGTTCCTGATTAGCTCCTCTTCACTCCTCAAAGACAGAGAGGAGAATAAGGCATATTATTTTCTGCTTTCTCTTCATTTTGTGGTGTTTTACTACATTGTATTTTATTATTTTATTGTCTGCTGCTCTGGGGGCTTTCGCCAAAAAGCAACTTATACATTTTTTTTTACCATCAATCAGTCAATTAAGTGATGAATCAGTTCCCTCCCACTGCTCCACACAAAATGATTATCCAGAGTTTCCTGTGATAAGGGGGGAAATGCTACATTTGAGCTCCTCCCAAGAGAGGACAAAAATAGTATTTCTGTGCATCACCATTAATGTTGCATAGCTTGGCCAGTCCGTCCATGGAACATCCCATGGATTTTTGCATCTGGGTACATCAGTATTTCCATTTTAGAACAATTTTAACCCAAAGTCCTTCAAAGACAAAATAATAATAATAATGATGATGATTCAGTCACTGTTGTCATCTTGTCATTCCAGGAAGGCTTTTGAGATGAGGAAGCATTTGAAGAAACTGAACAGATCTTTAACTACTTGCAGTGCAGAGATGTCAGGATGCCAGGATTGCCTTTATAAAGTACAGTTGACAATTTTTTTCCCGTTCAAGCTTTTCCATACAGCAACTGTGGATCATGGTTTGGTTGTGAGTCACCACATGTTCACCCTCTCCTAGCTACCAGATTCTCCCTTCCATAGATTCCTAGATGAATGGCTGGCTGAGGCCTGTGATGCTTTCAGGAGAAGTCAACATCACAGAATCTCTCACAGAATATAGCTCTCTTACAAGCTTGTTCAGTAGGTCACAAGATAGCAGTGGGGGATTCCAGTGATTTGGAAATCTGGATGTAATGCAGGAAGAGGAGGAGTCAAGTCTGCAGTGGTTATAATTAAATTTCAGTTTCTCCTCGATGGTTAGGGAGATGGGGACAGTCATCATCCTCTTAGCCAACCAGAGTAGTCAATTGACTAGATGGCCGGGGTATAAATGCAATAAATAAATAAATAAATAAATAAATAAATAATGTTGTGCTGTCCCTGATATGAATAAAATGCTTGCCTCAGCCCAGCCATCTAAGGAAAAGTAGTGTTTTTGAATGCCCCATATTCCAAGTAGGATATACTGCCCTCAACTGATAAATGAAAGAAACTTTTTTTTATACTGAGCTTCATTTTTAAGAATTGTGATTTTCCTAGAGATGTGCCAGTGGCACTTATGATTTCCCGTATCTCAACCTGGATGTTTTTAAAAGATGCTTCATTCTTAATGATTTTCAGTATTAAGTCAGAACACCGTCTTGTTCGTGTAACGAGGGAGCTCTCACCTCTTCGTTTTGTTGTTTTCTTTGCAGGCTTTGGATGACTTACCACAGAAAATACTACAAAGAAAAATGACACCATCTGCCCCTACACAAATTTACCTAAATCAGAAACATCAAGATATAGTGTTTGGGTAAGTGTGCACCGGTGTAACTGTCAAGGGAGCCGGAGTCTAGTTGTTCCCATGGGCTTCTCTTGATTGCACCACTGTAAGAATGATCTAAGAGGGGCAACAGGCATTCCATGGAGCATTCCTTGGCCCCCTCCATCACTCAAGCCATGGCTTAAGTCATTTGAGCTCTTGTGCCTATCACTGTATGATACCTTTTACCTGTCTGCTGATAACCCCGCTCAGTAACATTATATATTTATGAAAAAGAATGATGTCTTACTATGTGTCTTATAACTGATTAAAAATATATGAATAGGCAAAGATCCACCAGTGCACTTCTACTGACAGGAGCAAATAAGAACTAATAAACAAATAAGAGCCAGCAGAACTAAGGAGGAATGATTCTCCTGTTGCAACCTTCATATACCTTCTCCTTCTCCCATCCTAAGCTTCCATGTCACTTGACAGTTCCCTTCAGAAGGTTTCCCAGTTCTCTGGAATAGAGCTTGACATGTGGGGGAGAGCAGCAAATCCTGAGGGTTGCATGTTTCCCCAGTTCTGCTGTATTTTGCTTCTGTCTCTGAAAATACACTGTAGTGCTGAATCCTGTTCTTAACTATTACTGTGAAGAAAGGTATGTGCGTTTCCCCAGGTACAATCCTATAGTAAGGATTGTCAGAGAGGACAAAGCATGTTTACATTCACCAGATGGATCTGTACCTCCAGACTCAGCTTCCACATACCATTTTCTCACTTCCTTGGGCCATCAAGTACTTAATTTTCTCACCTGCTGTTCCATGTCATTAAGTGATGGCCCTAGTACACACTGTTGTGAGGCATAGTTTATGTTAGAGCTGGAGGTCAAGAAACTCTGAATGAATGCTGATTCCATGCAGAGCCTGGCACACAGTTAAGAATGAACAAGGCAAGGGAGCCACAGGCAGAAATGACCAAGAACTTGAACAACAAGCTGTGTACTGATTATAGCTTTGGGAAAAGACACATTTAACTAAACCAGAGGTGGATGTGGGTTTTCAAGACTTTACTATATCCTGCTCACAGTTTGTGTGTGTATTTTAAATTTTCAAGACCTTCCCTGCATGCTAGTCAATGTGCAAACATGGCTTTAAGAATATTTTGGTGAAGAAATTCCAAATATCTTCTTTTTTTTAATGACAAAACAGGATTTTTGAAAGGTGACTATTCTTTTTACTATGTCCCAGCCTCAGGCAATAGTTTCTTTGTGAGAATGTCTCACTGACAAGGCCACCTTACCTGCTTTGCTTTTACATAGATACAAAAGATGTGAGTGAAAGAAACAAAGGAACGTGTGACCAGCTCCTTAGGGCAAGGTGAGAGGGCAAAAAGGCATTCCAGGAAAGATGACATTGTGGAACAGGACATGCCCTCAGAAGGTTGTTCTTAAGAGAACAGAAAGCTTTGTTCTTACAAGAGTTGTTGTAACAGTTTGCATCTACCATACTTCTCTTTCAAGAAACACACACACACACTTCTTTGTCCATGGAAACAGACTTGGTTTGGGTGTCATCCTTATTTTCTGTAGCAGGGGTGTTCCTTTGAAAATGGCTATGATATGTAAGAAATAGGGCTGTATGTATAACCATATATATTTCATTTACCATTTAATATAATGATGTAACACTGCCAATACTCTCAGCTGCTATGCATAACCCAGATGGACCACTCTTCCTGCCTCCCCAATGCATGCATGCACTCCTCGTAGTCATCAGTTCATTGTACGGGTCTGCTCTTAAAACACTGCCATCACAGTAGCGTTAGATGTTGGCTGTTGTGATGGCTGCTGCCATACTAGACCCAGCTACTGTGTTTCTTTGTATTCATACACAGTAAGTGCAGATAAAAAGAGGCATTGTCATTAGAATGAGATATAGGCACTACGTTGATGAGATATGAAAGAGATGGTGCCCTGGAGATCAATTGGGAGAGATTCTGTTGGTGTGAATATGGCTCATGAGAAGTAATGGGGGGCATGCACATGTGCATTTCTATATGTTGTTACCTGTAGGAAGTACTTCACTGGATTGCCTCTAGTCTGAAGAAAGCTACCAAGTACTGGAGTGTAAAAGGCTGCTTTTTTTTTAAACATCTTAAATAGGATGCAAGAACTTCAGGACCAGATGAAAGTAGTAGCTCACAATCTGCAGCTGAACAACAACATCATCCAGCGGTAAGAAGTTCTGAAATCATTTAGCATGATGTAAAGCAAGAGGGGACGTGGTGGCGCTGCGGGTTAAACCGCAGAAGCCTCTGTGCTGCAAAGTCAGAAGACCAGCAGTCGTAAGATCGAATCCACGCGACGGAGTGAGCTCCCGTTGCTTGTCCCAGCTCCTGCCAACCTAGCAATTCGAAAGCATGCAAATGTGAGTAGATAAATAGGTGCCACCTTGGTGGGAAGGTAACGGCGTTCCGTGTCTAGTCGCACTGGCCACGTGACCACGGGAACTGTCTTTGGACAAACGCTGGCTCTACGGCTTGGAGACGGGGATGAGCACCGCACCCTAGAGTTGGACTAAATGTCAAGGGGAACCTTTACCTAAAGCAAGAAGGGGCAACTGTAGCCTGCCTGGTGTTTCTGGCCTACATCAGTCCCAGCTGATAACGTAGTCACTGGTGAATGACTGTGTGAGATGCAGTTAAAAATATTTGAAGGGTCACCATTGTCCAGCCTGATATAAACACAGATGTGACAGAGTACAGTATATTGAACATGGTAGACTTTTTTCTCTCTATTTCTGCAATATATGCATGCAACTGATGAACTGTGAGCTCTCTTCCTCATTTAATTTAAATCTCTTTTCTATTTTGTTTTTGTAGGTTAAATGGTGTTTCACCAGATTTGTAGGGGAGACAATAGGGTGCGGAGCCTGAAACAAAATTATAGTGGGCAATTTGGTGCCATCTAAGACTTATGGAGAACAAGCAGTCTTAAAGATCCCAGTATGTTCTATTTCTCTACTCTAGCACTTCGGTGTGGCTTTGAGCCATTGGTGCAGCTAATACCTTGATGACAAGTGTATATATATTTAAGAGAGAATGAAAATGTGTGTGTGTGTGTCGAGGGAATTGTATTTCTATCTCCTGCTTCTAAATGGGCTCACAGTGGCAGTGAGCCCATTTATAAGCAGGTGAATGGTGGTAGAGTATAAGACATTAGATAGTGTTGCCTCTTTGTCAATCTGGCTCTGGAACTCACTGGAACAAGTTATCCATTTCCTGATATGTATCCTTCGTATTAGAGAGTCTGCTTCTGGTATTATTGCAGTTCTTGACTTGTCTGTTGAAACCTGGCCTTCTGCTCCTTAGCCACTGTTTTTCAGTACCATTCAAGTGAAGTTAGACCACTGTTCATTATAGACACATATTATTGTATTGTATTGTCATCCCTTATCATATGGTAGGTTTTGAAATAATATAAAACTAGCTCAGTGCAATACAAATAAAGCAATTAAAAACTTAAAACACTTAAAAAAATGAAAACATAGATTAAACCCAATTAAATAGATGGAATTAAAATGTTTGGCTCCTTGACTTAAAAAAAATCAAGGATGCAAATTTCCCTTAGAAGAAACCTCCAGAACCCAGATGTGGACACTGAGTCTTTTTGTCAAGTATGCCACTGAGAAGGACAGGGCAGGGTTCTGATGGTGCTCACAATTGAGGGTCAGTTGCATGTAGATGTAAACAGTCCTTCAGGTACCCTGGGCCCAAGCCTTCTCTCCATATTCACCTACCTGTCGTAATGGATGATGTTTTGCTACTGTATAATAATCAGGAATGCCAAAACTGGGAACAGATAAGCTAACGCTTTGCTGATGTTTGAGCAACATGTAGTGTTTAGAGGGCTGGACAGCGGCTTGTGTAGTCTTAAATTCTAGTCCCCACTGAGCTGTGACACTCGTGGATTACCTTCAGCCAGTCACTTACTCTCTCAGTTTCACAGATTGTTTTCCCAAGGCTTTCAAAAGTTGTTTTTGGATTTGGAGACAATAAGCACAGCAAAGAGGGAAAGTAAAACCTTTGTGAAAGAGACAGTAGAACAGAAAAAAACATGAATTGTAAAGCAGCAAAGTACATAAAAAGACTAGCCCTATGTCCCTTTGCGTACCAGAAGCTTCTGGAGCATGGAGAGTGGGCAGCCCCAAGAATCAATAAGTCCACAGCACCTTCTTGGGAGATCAGCCTATGCTGAGACTCACTGAAGAGAGGCACCTGGGCTGCAGGCAGCATAACAGTTAATTACACCTGTTCATTACTTATATGTATGTTCATCCATCTTTCCCTATGTTTACATCTCGTCAATTGGCAAAATGATAACAAAGCATCTCGCTAATGGGCAAAATGATAACAGAACCAAATATCTAAGAATAAACACATTCTAGATATGGGATACCCTTATCACCAGGTGGCTAATCTTGAGCTTCCGCCAAGAACATCTTGTAAGCACACATTCCTAGGCCATACTTTCCTAAGCAGCCTTTTACTATATAGATAACTGGGGTCTGGGAAGAGAGTGAAGCTGTGCTGAAATAAAAAAAGAAATAAAGAAATAAAAAGGAGAGCTAGTCTCTAACAGAAGCCTAAGTCTGGGCATAGAGGGACCATTGATACATAGCACTAATCCTCCTCATCATGACAAAGGTCTTTCTCAATGACACTACACCTACCTCATAGGTTTGTGGTGAGGATAAGAACCTTGATCTCATTAGAAGAAAAATGTGGTATATATGTAACTAATATATAACCCAATAAATATCCTCCCTCTCCCCATGATTGTTAAGCCAAAACTCATTACAAATATGCAGTTTGTCTTGTTTCCATCCCGTGGACCAATACGCTGTAATAAAAACATGAAGCAATGCCAGCTTTGACTGATGTACATTCTGTTAATTATAATATGCTTCCAAAAAATTGAGGCTGACTCTTTTCTGTCACTTCTTTTAAGTGCTATATGAGAAAGGTTTGTGTTAGAACTCGAGATGGGCAATTCTCCTTCCCCCCCCCCCTTTTTTTTAAACAACAACAACAATACTTGTCTGTTTTGATTGATAACTGATGCTCAAGAAGACTTTTCCTGAATGTTAGAAGTAGTGTTTTGAAAACATACAAAATTGTAAACAAAGAAAAATCAATCAAGTAGATGTTCTGGGTGGATAGTTCTTGATAGTTCTTGATGAATTAAGAGAAAAAATGTTAATTGGCTCACGTAAGTTAAAGTCCCCAAATAATCCTCAGTTATGGCAACAAGGACTAGCTTAGGTGTGCAGGTTTGTGATTTGGGTTCAGTACACTTGATGGATATATATTAATGGATTTGTGTTGAAAGGCACTGTGTTTAAATAGATGAGAGAGAATGCAACAGCTCTAATGAGTCATACATGTGTGTTCAAAAATTGGGGATCGACTCCTGGGTATCCCAGGTTCAGCCTCGTCACCAAATGCCATAAAAATGAATCTGCCCATCAGGATTCACAAGTGGTATGAAAAAATTTTTTCCTAGCATAAATGGTAAAAGGGTTGATAAGAGGCTTGAATTTTTGCCCCACATGCCAAAAATTACTTCAGTGGCTTTGGGTACTTTTCATCCTTAGGAGGAGGCATGTAACTTGCTGCTCTGCCTCAGGCAGTAAAATGTCCTGGGTTGGTTTTGACTAGGATCTAAATACCATATGCCTTTCCTTCTGGAAAACAAGCCCTGCTTTACCTACTGTATTTGTGTCAAACAGCTAAGAGCAGAGCTTTTATCTATGTAATTTCCAAGCTGTGGAATATTTTCCCTGTTAATGTAAGGAAGTGTTGTTGGGTTTTGGCATGTTTGTTGTTGTTGTCACTTTCTGAAAAAAATGTAGCAGAAACCCTTTTCATTTCATTTTAGGTTTGACTGATTTCTGCGGTGAGTGTATTGACTATTTTACTTAGTAAGTGTATCGTTCATGATTTTAATTTATATTTTAATTGCATTCTTATCTAAATCATATAGAATGCCTAAAGAACTGTCCTTGAGTTTTTTGCATAGCTAATACATTGGTTCCAGTCATGTAACTTCTTTTGCCTGGTAGATCTCACTGGATTTAGCTGGTTGTAGAAGTTGCCTGTAAATAGAAAATAGGAGCCATCTATTCCAGGCTTGGTTTTGGAAATGAGCCAAAATAGATTAGCATAGATGGATGAGAGAAAGGCGGGAGTCTTCTTGCTGCAAATGTATTTAATTATAAATGTTTCACTTTCTTCCCAAAGCGGAGCCAGCAAGCACTGCGTTTCCAAATTTCTATTTTCTATTTTGATTTATCTTAAGCATACAGGCCTCCTTTTTTTTTGCATGTGTGTGAAAACTTTTCATCCCAAAAGGCAGTGAGCTAAGGAAAAGGGAGAGAGTTTTCTGTAGTCTTACAATTAAAAACAAACAAAACACAAAAACTAGGATGGGTGAATCAGGAAACTCGGTAGAATAAGCTAAAACTGGTGGTGGTGGTTCTGGCCCTAATTCAGGAGTATCGTGATAGATATGTGCTATCAAGATTGATATATACAACCTGGGTTATTTTTTTCCTGGTCCTTCAGAAGGATTACTTGACCTGCCTCAGAAACTGCTTTTGAATCTGACTTGCATTTCATCTTCCCAGGCTATGTATGCAGGCACACACGCAGAGACATGGGTTGCTAGATTACAGGGTGCTGGCTAAAGTCTCAGGGTATTGTCATGCTTTTCCAGGGGAAGAGATGAATCTCAGTGTAAAAAGCACTGAAGGAGGAGAAAATCTGATATTTTCTGAGTGACACAGGAAATAACTTCTAGCAAGAATGGCAACAGACATGCAACAGCTGGATACACTTTTGACATCTACCCAGATGCCAAATTATGAGGTCTTATCTTCTTCGGCTCCGGGCTGGCCTTGCTAGCTGGATTTAACCTGAATTCTGGGCCCATTTATCCCCAGATGTCCATTTCTACATTCACTTGACATAAAAGCAGTTCCAGCCACATTCCCAACCATGGCCTCACCTGCTTCTCTGATACCCTGGTTTCAGATTTGAAATCTTAGGAAATTGGGTGCTACTGACCTGGCAATCCAAACAAACACAGAACTATGCTTCCCTATGGAGCTACAAATAAACATAATTACAAGTAAATGTAAATATTGTAAACATGTGGGAAGAGCTGAATACCTCCATCTGACTGGCACTGCCACATGCATACTATGGTTTATAGGGTGGCCATGTGGTCTGTTTTATAGAGGATAGTCCTTGATGTCAGAGAAAAATCCTATGCTTGAAAACAGCCTCTTCTTCAAGGAGGGACACCCCCCAGTCCATGGGCCTTATCTGATGTGCCAGTGTTCATAATCTTGCTTGTTGGAGACACCCCACTGACACTGATCCCTCATAGAGACAGAGAAGAACTTCACTGTCACTAGTGAGGGATAACAGTGGGGATTTACCTCCATTTGCAAGAGGATTCCTGTTGTTCCTGCGACCAGATACAACAAGGACTCTTTAGGCCTTACGGATAACCCACTGCAAGAAACTGAAATCCATTTGTGTTCCAGATATGTTTATTCAAGGAGACATTCATGACTGAGAAGTCATACTTGCAAAGGAAGCCTGTGCTTACCTTCTAGTGACTTATCTCAAAACAAAGCCTCCTGTCATCATCAGATGTATTCAGCCTGTAGAGAATTCCCAGTTTGAATAAGAGCTTAATTGCAATGTATAGTTTGGTCTACTGAGAGAAAGTAGTAATGATTTGAAAAGATTCCTGATGAAGGTGAAAGAAGTATCATTGCAGTTGAATATTAAAAAGTCGGAAATAATGGCTAATGAAAGAATGATATAACTTTAATGTTGACAATCAAGAAATTGAAATTTTTCTGTACCTCGGTCCAAATGGAGACAGCAACCAAGAAAACGAAAACTGAGCCTTGACAGGGCAGCGATGAAGGAACTAGAAAAGTTCCTCAAATGTAAGGATGTGTCGCAAGAGACCAAGGTCAAGATCTTCTGTCATATGGTATTTCCACTGAATGTGAAAGCTGGACAGTGAAGAAAGCTTACAGGGAAAAAAATGATTCATTTAAAATAGGGTGCAGAAGATGGTCTTTGATTCCATGGACCACTGGAAAGACAAGAAGGTGGACACTAGATCAAATCAAGCCTGAACTCTCTCTTGAAGCAAAAATGACAAAGGCCGTTGTACTTCGAGCACACAGTCAGGAGACTCAGTAGAAAAGATAATAATGCTGGGAAAAGTTGAAGGCAGTAAGAAAGGAGGAAGACCAAATACGAGATGGATGGACTATAAAGGAAGACATGCCCTTGGGATTGCAAGACATGAGCATGACTGTTGATGGCAGTATCTTTTGAAGGTAACTAGGGATGTGCCTTAACAAAAGAGAAAAACATGAAAATGGCTCTCGCTCTCTCTTTTTTTCTTTTTCATTTTCATAATCTTTCATTAATTCCTAGAAACAAGGCCTCTAAAACACAAATGCTTCATTTTAGGACAATAGGGGTACACAAAAGTTTTGCATTATTTTCTGTTTTCCTCTTTTCGTTTAATTTTTCTTTCAGTCTTTGTCTCTCAGATTGCCTGTTTGAGAACCATAGGGAATCTCTCCCTCCTACAAATTCTGGCCGCTCTCAGCTAAGTGTGATTGTGACTATTAAGAAAATCTCATCAGAATTTTTATCATAATGCCACAGTCTGCATTCCTAAAGGTCAAGCGTGGTGTAAACGGGTGTAATGGTTCCTTGATTATTCCCATGATTGAGAATGGAGAAAAGTTGGACCAGAAAAGGGTTAACCATTCTCCCCCTGCCCTTGTTACACTTCCTTCAATCATTGCCACGTAAACAAGCTTTGCCATATAACAGGAGTGTGGAGTACTATTGCACACATCTGAGAGAAATGAATAGCTCTCTGTTTTTCAGACATGTGAGGTAAGAATAACCAAGACTTTAAAGGATGGGAGCCAAACTGACTATTTAGTAGTTTATCAGGTTTTGCTGAAAACAGCATTTTAAGCAGGGCAGTGAGGCAGGTTGGCTGCAAGAATTTGTTATGCTCCATACCTTTTACCATTTTTCAACCTTGGACTTTACGAGGCCCTATGTAACCCTTGGAGGCTCTGTGCTGACTCAGCTGTTTGCCAGCAGCCACAATATGTCAAGCAATGATATAAGAAGCCTGGGGGTCTCTGGGGTACAAAGCATTGAGATGATATCAGGAAGCCATTTGCCATCAGAAAGGGCAGCTGCAGTATCTTTGCCTTTCACCCTATTCAACCTGCTTAGTAAGTGATTTATGAGCCCAAACCCCTATGGATTGGAGCAGGCAAAATGCAAGGTCTCCAGGCTGCAGATGGAGCTAACCATTTCGGTGATAAATGCAGCCTGCAGAAAAATTGAACGGCTGTGCTGAATGTGAGGGTACCTCCCCCCATTTCTGGGAAGAACTATTTTTGAATCAGGAAAGTGATGGTTTGAAATGGAAGCCATTCTCTTAACTGCCTTTCCTCTCCAGGCCTTAGACATAAATCTCTGTGCATGGACTGTTAATTTCCCTTCTGTGACAATGATGCTACTTCAGTGCTGTGTGTCAATATATCTTCAGACCAGGCTCTTGACACAAGGCTGTTACCATGCCAGCTGGAATGTGGCCTACTCAAGCCACCAGTCCAGCACTGGGATAATTGAAATGGAGAGATGGTCTCACAGGTATATGAAAAGCTTCATATAATTTGAGATTTTGTAGCTATAGCAGATGTATGCATATATATATAGATGCAAGCGCACATAAAAGTTGTGATGTGGCCCCCAACCATGTGAGCTGTGTATGAATGAAGCAACCATGTGAATGGACCAATGTGTAGGTCTTTCCCATCTTATAGGCATTTTTGGAGGAACAATCTTATAGAACAAACCTTGTTCCCCAATGCTGTTGAGACTCATTTCCTAGGTAGACAATGTTCCATGTTTGAAGCTCTTGCAGATTCCATGAATCACTTGGTTGACATGAAAAAAACTAACACTATCACATGCACTCTTAATACTGAGGCAGTGGACTTGTCCATGAAAGCTCATATTAAAATATAACAGTTTTTTCCCCACTTTTTGTTTCTGTCTCTCTAAGCATTCTGCCATCTTTCGTGCCCTCTAAAACCATTTTGTGCATCTGATTTATCTCCACTAGATCTTTATGCACTTGGTCTATCTCCTTTTTAATTAGTTCTGCTGATTTTCTCCCCTTATCTTCCCTTAATACTCTCTTCGGATCCAAGATTAGAATTGTTTCTCTTAGGTTTTCCCCATTAATTTCCTCCAGCTCCTCTTTTGATTGGCATACATCATCTGGCACCCTCTCATTTCCTTTTTCGTTATTCCCTGTCTCCTGTTGACTATAATTCTTCTTCAGCTGTTCCTTGAATAATTTTGCCTCTTGGTAGTGGGATCTCACTATTTCTAGGATTGTTTGAAGGATAGATTTTGTTTCATCCCAAAATTGTCCTTGTTGTGCCATTATGTTCCAGCTGCCCAAGAGCTTAAGCCAAGATTCGAAACCCCCGAGTATCACAGTCCAGTTCGATGGTTGTATCCGATGATTGATCCCTGGCAAATTGATGCCAGCCAAACATATATTCCAAGTCTCCAGAGTCGGTTCAAAGAGTCCGCTTTGGCCAAATAGACCTGAACCAAAATTTAAACCCCCAAAATACCAAGGTACAATTCAATGGTTGTATCCGTGGCCTGATGGCCTAATTCCACAGGTTTACGCCAGCTAGTCAAACACAAACACTTCCAGCTCCAGGGGCAGTTTCAGAGAATCTACTTTGGCCAAATAGGCCTGAACCAAGGTTCAAAACCCCCAAATTTCACAATCCAATTCAGTGGTTGTATCCACGGCCTGTTAGCCTAGTTCCCGCAACTCTGCATTGGCCAAAACTGAAATTCCAAGTCCCCGGAAGTGGTTCCAAAAAGTTCACTTTGGCCCAATATACTGATTCCCAAAGTACAGTTAAAAGTCCACTTTAGGGTTAATTTGTCTATGTTCCAGCCAGTCATGAAAAAAAAGGAAATAAAAAACAGGTTTCCAAGCTTTAAATAACAGTAGAGTGCTCAAGGTCACTGTTCTGGGCATTCTGCCAAAAGACTTCAGGTAGCCATAACATAACAAGATAATGCCAAACTTGCTGCTTAACTGATAATAGTTTACGAGAAAAGTTTCTTAAGATTTATAATGCCAAATTAATACCCAGCTTCTTAAAGTATATTTTAAATGTATTTAAATGAGTAGTTAATGTCCCATTAATCTTTAAATTATTTTCTTTGCATCAACTATCCCTCTCTTCAGATTTTCCGCCGCTCTATAAGTGGTTAGGTGATAGAAGACTTTTTTCTGTATATAGGAATTGTCTTGTCCAGGGATAATCATAAGCAATTAGTTGTAAAAATATATCTCACCCGATAATAACACTGATGTTGAATAGCTGATTGTCGCTTCTCTATTTGCCGGCTGCCGACGACTTGCAAGCAAGCTTTCTAGCTGCTTGTTTCTGCCCGTTGGCTGATTGGGGAGTTTCCTGGATCAAATGGGGATGACCGCCATCCCCCCCCGTGATCAACAGGCTTCCCCCCCAGTTCACCACCTCTTCGGGGTGGTTTCAACCCCCTAGGGGGTCCCAAACAGGTCAGAATTCAGCCCAGGGGACAGAGCTCCGTCCTCCTGCTGCTGTCTCGTCGCAGCGTCAAGCCGGTCTCCAAAATATAACAGTTTTTGAGGTGCCACAACATTTTTGTCTTTCTTATTTTGATTTTGTTTTTGCCTGATAGGCCAGCACAGACTAACATAGCTGTGTCTTCTAAAACTCCTAATACTGTTGCCAGATTTCTTAATTTTCTCCTTTTTATTTTAGTAACCTGTAAGAGAGCTTTTCCCAAAGTTTCAGATGGTGCACACCTCAGAACAAAGAATCCTGAGATGAGTACATCTCTGTCCAACCAAATATTTCACACAGAAGCCACCTGACAGGTTCCTCTGTCATCAAGATCTAAAGAGATTAAATGTTCCTTTCTGGAATTCAGACTCTTAAAGTATGAGTGAACCCGCCTTTCATTTTCTGGCACTGTGGTTCTGCCAAACTACTACTACTACTACTTTTTTTAAAGCCACTGAATTCTGGTGGTAAATTGGCTTGTGCCATTTTTCTCTGTGTCCATTGCCCCTGTCTGACAAGGGGAAAAGCAAGTTTTGAAGAAGAAATATATATGCAAATCTTCTCAGCCACCAGAGGATATTGCAGAAGCTTGAAGGCAAAAATCCCCTAAACTTTAATGTAAAATTTCCCCCAATTCATCCTGGGTTTTTATGTCGGGTTGCTCTAGTGAAGTCCTCTCTCTTTAGCCTGACCATTCTATTTCCTCCCCTCTAAAACCGGTGATGATCAGAGGTGACATGACTGATTATCCATTCTCCACAATGGCATTCTCCAAACAGAGCTGCATTTTGTTTCTGGCTGGCTGGTTAACTAATTGCAGTGAAGATGCTATATGGATGAGGAGTAGGCTGAAGGACTGTTTGCTACTTGCAATAATAATTAAAAACATAGTTATCACAAGCCACTATCTACAAAGGAGGCCAGAAATTTCCTCAGATCTATCTGTTCTGTTGTCATTTGTTTGTTTTGAAAAGTGTTACATAAAGATTGTACCAACATTTCACCTTGAACACATTGTCCTTGTCTAATTTTGGAAACTAAGCAGCATTAGGCCTGGATAGTACTTGAATGGGAACTGACCATGAAATTTCCAGGTTCTCATGGTAGCGCCAGGAAATAATGTTGCCTGAAACCCTGGCTAGCTACTACCAGTCAATTTAGGATATACATGGTGAAAATTCAGTTTTTCTTTCATTTCAGGTTCTTTTGCGGGGGAGATGTACCTCTTTCGTTTTCATATTATTCATGCATTGAATCTTTCATTTTGCATGTAAGGGAACATATCTTTTGGATTTCCCACTTGTGTTTCCCTATTCATGTTTCTTGGCACTCCAGAAGCCCTAAAGAAACTATGAAAACTACTCCAAAAAGCAGAGGCAAGGAAACAGCAATCTACTCCAATAGTACATGAGAAAGAAAAATAATTTTTAAAAACCCCAACAAAATATGCACTTTTAACAGAATACACCCTAAATTAACCAAAGAGCAATAGGGACAGAGAGAGAAAGAGAGACCAAGAATAGCAAAATAAAACCTCACAGTCTCCTCTCAAAAACCAAGAAAAGCCAACAAATTAAGGCAAAAAAATTACTAAGCCTTCCTCAAGCCAAACCTACTAGAATATGGGGAGATTTCTCTCCCCCGCCCGACTACCAGTTGATGTCTTCTCTTCTCTGTCTTCTCTTCTTTGAGTAGAGCAAGCAATCCAAGATGAAGAGCTCCAGCAGCTTAGCACATAGTCATCCCACACATGAAGAATGACTGAAGCAAAATGAACATTCTTCAATAGATTGTAACAGATTTAAAATTCCCACTCTACCCGGGATGTTCTGACTGGCTGCTGTCAGGCCTTGTTGGTCACATCACCATATCTTTGCAATAGCCCACGTGACACTATTGAATTAAAATTTCTCAAGCAACTTGGCACAGACAGAGGGTGAAAGGGCACAAAAAGATTACACAAAAAAGGGAACATGGAACAAGAAACATCTGTACCCCTCTTTCATAAACATAAAGCATTTGTGTTTAAGAGGCTCTATTTTGCAATTGCTGAAAGAACACAAATTAGATGAAAGAGAGCCATGTGGTTTAAACACGTAAGGCCCCTTCCTTGTCAGAGCTGACAGCACTGGCCTAGACAGATTGATGGTTGGCTCTACGTAAGACAGCTTTCAGTGTTCCTATGTTGTGTTGGTACACCTCAACACTGTGGTACTGGAACTCTGGGTTTTATAGTACTTGTGTTTGCTTCTGTGTGGTTGCTGCGCAGGTGTTAAGCAAAAGGTTGCAGAGCTGCAGCTGTTTGGTCCCACAGGTGGAGGGACATCATTTTTATACCAGCCAACTTTATGATCTGGAATCTCTTAGTCTTTCTACAGCACTGCTATGCTATCTTAGCTAAGCAGCAATTATGAGGGAACTCCCTAAATGTACATGAAATGAACATCTTCTTTGCCAACTGTATTTGATTTGTTGTTCTTATGGTTTACCCTTCTGTAACAAGTATTTTTTCTTCTTCTTCTTCTGAGTGAAATACATGTTGGATTGACTATGAAAAAAGGCTGCGTACTCCCAGATTTTAGTTTTCTTTTGTTACAGTCAATGTTTGCATAAGTTTCCTTGTAAATTTTCAGTATCTGATGACTGTGCCGTGTGGCCATGCTGGAGTAAAATAACCAGAGTTTCCAACCAGTTTTTCTTGGCATATGCATAATTATGCTGACACATGGAAACAGAGTCCTTTTTCATCAGAACAAAACTTGGTTTCTTTGTAAAACAAAACCAAAGGCAAATACAGATGCCTGATTCAGAAAGGAAAACCAAGAAGGGCTTAGGATTTTTAACAATTATGTTTTTAGAAATAAAAACAAAACATCAACATAACTGAGGAATGCAGAGTTTGGAAAAGTAACACTTCTGAGATCTGTGAGGGAAGGCAAATAAATCCCTAGATTTGTTGGCTAGGATTGGGTAGTATACTGTATAAGTTAAATAAATAAATATTTGGTGAATTTGCTTTTCATGGGATGGGGGTGGGGAAGAACCTGCTGAAACTCCATAGACAAATTGCTTTGATACTGAGTGTTAGAAAAAAAATTATTAGAAACTTTATGACAAGCAACCAAGGGAAAAAATGGAGCTTCTAGTAGCTGACAAGGAACTAATCACTAAAAAATTTCCTCATGACTGGGCACTTCGTTTAGTGGTTAAAATGGATGCAAGAGTTACAATAGTCTTATTCAGAAACTGAAGAGAGCTGGCTTCTGCAGTATTACATTCTGTTCTACATGCCATATTTTAATGTAAGTCATAACAGGATAAGGAGAGTAACAAAAATATTTTTTTAAACTGCAGCTGTACTGCAATATTTGACATGTTTTTTATTTATGTATTTATTCATTTAAAATATTTTTACCCCACCTTTCTTCTTAAAAAGGACCCAAGGTGGCTTACGTCATTAAAAGACAACAGAAAAGCTGTAACAGGTCAACAGAATGCATTGCTCGCTTAGTTACAGTAAAAAGAAGCGTTTATCCCAGGAGGAAGTATTTTAGCTAGACAACAATGGCTAAGAGAAATCTGTCTTTCACACATTTTCCAACATTGCTTAGAGAAGCACAACAAAAACCCATTTGTTAATTTAGCAAATGTGTTTTTTTATATAATTAATTGATGGAGATGTATTTTTGTGTTGTTATATGTCGTCAAGTGTATCTAACATATGATGACCCTAATAAATTTTTCAAGTTATATAAGGAGTGGTTTTACTAGTGACACGAGCCCAATGAGTTTCCATGGCCAAGTGGGGGATTTGAACACAGGTCTCCTGAATCCTAGCCTAGGAGAAACCAGGCATCTAGTAGCACCTTTGAGACTAATTGGTTTAAAGTTTTAATCTGTAGAACTGCATAGCTTAGTGGTTTAGGCATCTAGCTGCAGAACAGAGAGGTTGGGAGTTCAATTCCCACTGTGCCTTCTTGACAGGGGCTGGACTTGATGATTCATAGGGTTCCTTTCAGCCCTGCAGTTCTAAGATGATAATGATGATGGTCATCATCATCATCACCAACCACCCAGAGTAGTGTTCAGAACAGAGACAGTATATAAGTCAAATAAATAGTTTTTATTTTCATAAGCTTTCATGTGTCTAAGTGCACTCCTTCAAAGGAATGGAGAAGTCTGGACACACAGAAGCTTATGAAAAATAAAAACTGGTCAGTCTGAAAGGTGCTACTGGATTTCTGGTTTCTTTTATGCTGCAGCAGACTAATATGGCTACTGCCTAGAATCCTAATCCATTACCCTATCCAGTATACAGTAGGAGATCAATTTGGTAATACATATATGAATATTATTTACATGTATTGATATTTATAATAGCCATCACAGGTTAATGTATTACATCATGGCATAGTGGTTAAACTGCAGTACTGCAGTCAAGACTCTGCTCATGACCTGTGTCTGATCCCGATGAACTCAGGTAGCTGGCTCAAAATGGATTTAGCATTCCATCCTTCCAAGGTTGGGTAAACTGAGTACCCAGGTTGCGGGGGGTGGGGACAATGTGTAGCCTGGATAATTAAATTGTGAACCACCCAGAGAGTGCTTTAAGCACTTTGGTGCAGTATATTAAGAGCACACTTTGCTTTGTATTAGAAAGGGAGTGGAAAATTTTACTTTAAAATCCCTGCTTAGCTAATTGAAGCATGAGTGACTTTGGCCCCAATGCTAACACACTTTATATGTTACAGTAATGTTACAGCATTCCCCCCCCCCCCCAAAAAAAAGTCAAAAAGAGGCATTTATGCAGCCTTGTGATTGTTAAGGGGGAAATGTGATATAAATGTAATAAATAAATGTCTATTTTATTTTATTTTATTTATTATATTGTGGAAGAAGTGAATCTTTTCCCACAAACTTGATTTATGGAGAGAGCCAGTGTCTTTCTCTGTGTTTTTCTTTTCAAAACTCGCAGTGTTCCGTTCAATTCCATTTCTAAAACACTGAAAACTCCCTCCCTCCCTCAATAAACACCTGTACCTTGCTGCCTTTAGAAGATAATCGCCACTCAGAGAAACTTCCAGGAGATGTGATTTTTCTTCAGCCATAAGACAAATTGCAAAATGTATGTTGTGCTGATAGCATTTTTAAGCCAATTTAAAAAGGGCATAGAATTGGAAGCTTTTGAGATTAAATATCTCTTCATCATCAAGCATCATGTTACACGTAGTGGGATGGTGGTTAAGTTTGATATTAAAGCAATGTAGGCAGCATGTTGTTTTAAGATGCCATGGAGAAGAAGCTGGTAATGCTGAAGCAGGCCTCATCAGGTGTTTCATGCCATCCTGAATGGGCCTTAGTTTTGCTGAGAATAAGAGGCATAAAAAGCCGTTAAGTCCTGAGTCTCCATTTTCAAAATAAGCCTCTTGGAACTCAAACCCACCCATGTCCACTGCTAAGCTCACAGACCCCATTGCAGGAAAAGAGCAAAGTCGAAGGCAGTTTTTGTAGTATCAGACCTGGAGATGATTTTAGGTGCCTGATAAAGCAAGCAAATCAATAGAAGTCAACACAGTTTATTGGCAGGGAGGAAGATTTAGGAAAGGTTTCCAGGAACTGTGGTTGTTTGGGTTTTGGTCTCAAATATTTTTGGCAGAGAGTGGAAGTGTTCGCGGTTATAGAACCAGCTCTAGGGACATATGATCTCCATTCCTGTGTTATCTTAACAAGCTCTGCCAATTGGAACTATGGTCCTATTAAATTTTGATTATTGAACAACCCCTCTGAAACTAGAATTTGCTCCTTAAAAAACCACCAAACCTACCATGGTATTTCTAGTTTATGGATACGTTTTCATGTATTTCTCATTGCATAATTATAAGCTAGCTTGAGGCTTTATGTGGAGAATCAGCCTAAAATGCTATGTTCAAAGAAAGAGCAGCATAATTATGTTACAGAAGGAATTTTCTCTAACGGGTATCACAGAAAATTCTGGCCATGAAAAAGTTCCCAAGTTAGACTTCTTGGATTCACATTTCCTAGAATGAAACTTCTCTTATAAATTCTGAAAGTACTTTCCTAGAGAAGGCATGTCCTTTGGGTAGAACAACTAGTAAAGACATTAATGGGGAATTTCCCCAACTCTCACTAGAGCTGATGAAAGAAGTCGAAAACAGAATTTTTATAGAGCTAACTATTCTGCACACATTTCAGAAGTCCTAAAGACTACCAAAAATCCCAGAAATCCTGGCCAGTACAGCTAGTGGTGAAGGCTTCTGGGGACCCAAGGCTGGAAACCACTGCTCTAGAAGCTGTTGAGCTACAACTCCTGACGTTCGTGATTATGCTAGTGGAGGCCACGGGAAGTCTGAGCACAATAACATGGAAAGGCAGAGGAGCCCCTCTCCTTCTTGAGCATCTGGCTGTAATTTAGTACCCAAGCGAATACTGTGAGAGCATGAGAGGAGAGCTTCCATTTGAATATTTATTTGGCCCTACCTTGGGTCCTTTCAAGGAGAAAGGAATTGTAAAAACAAACAAATAAATGAATTAGGATGTGTACATTTTATTTCTGAAGAACTGTCTTTTTCACATGCAGACTTCCTTATGCCATATTTTGCAAAACTTCTCTGCATTTGTTTTGTTTATTTTAGAAGAGGTAGCCATATTAACCTGTGCTGGCATATCAGATAAAGACAAAATAAAAATAAAAAAATAAAGAAGACCAAAAACAAACAAACAAACAAAAAGTAGAACCTTAAAGACTAACTGTTATATTATAATGTGAGCTTTTGTGGACAAGTCCACTTCCTCAGACATAAGGTTCCACACTTATGTCTGAGGAAGTGGATTTGTCCACGAAAGCTCATATTAAAATATAGTAGTTAGTCTTTAGGTGCCACAATGTTTTTGCCATCTTTTTAAAAATTTTCTTTTGTTTTTGCCTGCTATTTTGTTTGCTTTTCTTCTTCACTCATGCCAGACCTGTATGGGGAAACCTCACTGGATTTCAATTTCATAATAATAACAATCTTAGAACTGCAGAGCTGGATCATCGAGTCCAAACCCTGTCAAGGAGGCACAATGGGGGAATCATACTCCCAGCCAGACACCTAAACCACTGAGCTGTCCAGCAGGAGCTATCCCTTTTATATGCCAAAATTCTCTTGTATACTTATTTTAGCAGAAAATGGTATAACATTGGGGCACCGGTAGTACACAATGAGGAATCCTAGTGGAGGCTAGTTGATTAATGGCAAATTGTTGCTGTGAGTTATGCCATTTCCATTCTACTGACATAAATATGCAAGAGAATTTGGGCTTATATATTTTATATGAACTTTGGTGGATCTCTGTTCTTAATTAGTAGCTCTCCCTGTTGCCATGCACTTCTGACAGTTATTCAAAAACACAACGTTAATACTACTTAAGCTCAGCAATGCTCAGTTCTGTGAAATGTAATTATTACTGCTTGTAAGAAAAATGAACCACATGCTTTCTGTTGAAATAATCCCAAAGGCAGTATGTCACAGAGAAGAAGTTAGAGTCGTCTTTCTCTTGAATCTGTGAACTGTGTGGGCACAGTGTGGCCAGGAGGAGTAATCAGCTGTTCAAGAGATCTCAGGATGGGTATCCTTTGAGTAAATATTCAGTACTACTGAGATAATTGGTTTCCATTTAAGTAGGAAGGGGTACAATCCGAGTTAAAAATTTAAAACCAAGTTAGTATGAAATTCCTCAAAGTTATGACTGCTGCTTCAGCGTCTGTTTTCAAAGTCTGCATGTGTAGTTTCTTTGTCAGAGGTTCTATTCTCAGTGCATAGTTCATTTCAGGCAAAGAACAGGTTGTAATAATAAGGGTGAGGAACACCTCTGCAGGGGGGGGGGAATGCTAGTAAGCAGGAAAAGAGCTTCATCAGAATCTGTATCCTTTTGGAGACCTTTCTTTTCCAAAGAAATGGTTGAGCTCCTGTTGCTTAGTATAGGAAGTTACACTAGAGTAGGTCCATTTGAATTAATGGCACTTATGGAGGAGTTGACTCAGCAGGTCCCCACTGATTCATTGAGCCTGCTCTAGTGTGACTTGTTACCCTAAGCAGCAGAATTTCAGCTTATAAGTCACCTGGTTGGTTTATTTTGCTGCTGTTTTAATGTCTGTACTTATTTTTATTTGTTTTGGGGCACAAGCCTACTGTCATTTGGAGGCCAACTGGAAAGTCCCAGGATGCAGTGTATATGCTCCCCCTATATGACAAGGGCAGCCATTCTAAATGGAGACCACATGGACCCCTGGGGGGTTCTGGCAATTTGAAGGGAGCCACAAACAAACAATTCTTCACACACCATCTTATAAGGTTTGTTATGTGACTTATACAATTCTGATTCAGTCTATATTTCTTTCATATTGAGTTTATGGCCATGCCCCCCCCCCAAAAAAAGGTATAGAATGGCTGCTCTAGAGGTCCCTCAGTACACCCAAGAAAAGCTCCACTAATGTGGACACTCTGCTGGCAGGTCATCACTGGTCTCCAAGGAAAATTCATGTGGGCAGTGATCCATTATATCTAAAGTCTCTCATTCCCTGTACCACCCCCAAAGGTCTCAACAGTTCATCAGCCCTGGGGCTGGTACAGGAAATTCTCTTCTGCTGTAGATGGAAAGAAAAAAGCACCCACCTCTTACAGTTGCTTCAGTAAAACAAGAGAGCAGACTTTGTGTTGGGTATCCTGCCATCAATTCTTCCCCTTGGCTCAATCATCAGTCCAAATGGAGCTGCAACCAAGAAATCAGCAGAGGATGGAGACTTAAGCAGTTGTGAAGGAACTAGAAAGGATCCTCAGTTGTAAGGTTGTGCCACTGGAGACCTAGGCTGAGATCCAACATACTACAGTATTTCTGATTACAGTACTGTGTACAGATGTGAAAGCTGATAGGAAATTTTTTTTTGAAATGTGTTGGAGGAGAGCTTTACAAATACCATGGACTATGAGAAAGACAAATAAGTGGGTGCTAGATCAAATCAACCCTGAAGTCTCTGGAAGTGACTACACTTAAGGTGTCATATTTTGGGGACATAAGAAGAAGACAAGACTCACTAGAAAAGCAACAGCAACACTGAGAAAAGTTTAAGGGAGCTGGGAAGACAAAGATCAACTATGAGATGGGTTGATCAAGGAAGATACAGCCTTGAGTTGGTAACACCTGCACAGAGCTGTGAATAATAGCACTTTTTGGCAACCCTAATTCATAATTAATAGGATTGCCATAAATTGGAAGCAATTTAACAGCTCACAAGAAAATTGCAGTAAGAGTGCTCTATTCATTGATCATTTTGCATCCATGTATGTATACTTATATGTTATTTTTATTAAAAGTGATACAGAGGTATTTTAATGGATAAGTCTTCCCCCATTGATAGATTTTGCGTTTGTATGTGTATACTCTTACAAACACACACACACACACTATACATACATATTGTCTATTTGTATGTGTGCATATTTGTATCTGTATTGTTTCATATGGGGAATATTCAGCCATATTCTTCTTCTACTTAACATGGTACAGCCCTATCATGTCATTTCCTGCTGTTTAAATCAGCTCTTGAAAGCCAATGTGGAATAACAGACTAAGATCTGGCTTCAAATCTCTGCTCAGACATGGACACCCATTGGAATGATGACAGTAATGGTATAACCACTCCTTAAATGTCTCACATACCATGACAGCCCTATTAGAGTTGTCATGAGTTGCATGCAACTTGACAGCACATAACAAATCAATTCTTGCTTCAACCTTATGACTTTTCACAGCCTCTTTGCTTATGATTACATAATCATAGAAGCTGTGAATAGTCAAACTAAGCTGATGGGGCTCCTTCCCTGGTGCAAGCTGGACATGGATACAAAATCCGCTTCAAGTATCATGCATGATATAACAAGTTATCAAAATAAAATTGAATTACTGCTTTGCTTTTAAGTAATGTTTTGTTTTCAGTTTGAAATTATTTGACAGATTTTCAAAATCTTAGATGAAAACATAGACATCTGTTTGTTGGGATGACAGCTTTAAAAAGAGAGGTGCCAGCCAAACAGAGAATCAACTTTGTACCCTACATTTACCAATCATTCAGTGCAATTTCAGTTCTGTTCTTTTTGCCCATTATACACATGTAGCTACATATATGCATGTAAGTTCAAAACCAACATATTTTAGATACTGTGCTTGTCATGAATAAATATGATCACAATTGTTATAATTGTCCAAAGGCATTTTTTCTGGTTTTCTTTTTCTGTGTATCCTTTTGAAACTGTGAATTTGTGGTTATAGATAAAATGTGACATGGGCTAGTGCCACAGTAAGCAAACTGCCAGCCTTCCACTGATCCAGAAATATGTTGCCATATACTGTTGTGTTTACATTAAAACCGGCCACACTTCCTCTATTTTTCAGAACAGCTAAATAAGCCAGATTCTCTTACTCAGCTGTCAGAACTAATAATCTTCTCTAAACTGTGGTCTTTCCCCTATAGAATTGCCATCTAAAGGGCAAATGCTAATTAAAACCAAATTCCATTGCCTGATCCATACTGTTGCTGTGTTAGATTTGGCAGATGTTAATTCTTCCAAATATGAGTTGCAGATTTAAGTATTTTAGAGACAATACTAAAATGCTTTGACAAGCTGTCCACCTAGTCTGTCCTACCTTTCTCTCAGATGGGTGTTTACTGTGTTAAGATTCCAAGCCATGCCTTCATTGTTTCTGTTCAAGTCATTCCCTTAAGACTTGTTACGTGTTATGCCGTTGTGTCGGTGTTACAGGGCAACTGAGAATTCACCTCACAGTTTTGCGCTTTAACTCTATTTATATGAAAATCAGTTGTTAGACTTAATTCTTAGCTGTCTTCTTTTCACACTTTACCTGATATCATTGTGTATCACTACAAGAAAAGAGAAACTGAAGTATTTTAAAGACTAACGAATTAATTTCAGTGTGACTGTTCACGATATTAGTGTCTTACTTGCTGAAGAACCTTAAAATGTTTTAAGGTTTTAGTGGCAAAAACGGGACATAAACTGTTTGCAAGCACACTTGAAGCAAGAATGAGAAAAGGAAAGGTTTTACTCATCCATCTGATGAAAGAGTATTCAGGCTTTAATGTTCAACCAAATCATATGACTAATTTTGTTACTTATCTATTTTTTGTCATTTAAATGTTCTTGGAATATTCTAATGTTTGCTTTGCTATTGATACTGTTTGTGGGGATGTAGGGTATGCAAATTTTATCTCATAATAAGATATTCTAGTTCATGTTTGTTTTAACACGTGCTCATGTTTTCTTTTAGTTTCTATTTTGTATTTGGTAAATCACACGGTAGTCTGTAGCTACTGGAATGAATTCTTTATTCAGCTTTCATGGTTGTTGAAAATCAGAGCACCAGGTAACTTGAAGTTCCACCAAGGTAAATATACAGTCTAACCTTTTGTTTAAAGCAATCATATGATTTAAGGGCCTGACAGAATACATTAAAGTATGTGCTGTTTGTTCAGATGGTGAGTAATTCAAAGTAACTCCTCCAATGTGACTTTAATGCTTCCTTGTCTCCCCTCTGGCAAACTCCACATAGAAGCACAGCATGCACATGAAGGAAGAAATGATGAATATCAATGACAGTTCTTTGTATATTCTTCCTTTTCATAATACATTATCCACTTCCCAGCCTCCCTGTGTGGATAATTCTTTGGTATCAAAATGAAAACAACACATTATGTGCTCTCTATAATAAAAATCTCTCACCCTGTATTTGGATATCTCTTCCCGAGACTACTGCAATCTTTATCTTTCTGGACTTCTATTGTCTCCTCTCAGTCCTTTCATGTCATCTCTGTCTATCTAGCACTTGGCTACCCCTCTTCATACTGAAATCACACCACCACCACTGCAACCATGATGATGATGTGCTGTTAAGTTGATTCCAACTTACAGCCATTCTTCCCCTGGCGCTTAGATATAAAGGACTCAAAAGTGGTTTCCGGGACGCTCCTCCTGGTGGTGCTCTGCAACCATGGAGCTTGTCCAAGTCCACAGAGGCTGGTTCTTCCCCCCCAGTCTTGCTAGCTGGGGGATTCTGGGAGTTATAGTCCTAGAACTTACATTTCTGTTTTGTGAGTACTGGATAGTGTACTGGGGTGAGGGAGGAAAACAGTACAGTGTGGGGGCGGGAATGTTGGGGCAGGGAAGAAAAGAGGCAGCACACTGGAGGCGGGGATAGAACTACAGTAACTAACCCAGTTGAAGCTGGAGACATTTCCTATTATCTTGTAAACACTGTCCAAAGTTTGCGTGTTTGTCTTGTAAGATCTCCAAAACAGTAAGAGCTAGGGGGGAAATGCATAGACGACTGAGGGCCCAGCTTCAATAACTGTATAGGTTACACCCTGAAGTGGCCTCCAGTGGGCCAATAGATAGCTTTTAGAAGTGCATAATCACAGGCATTTTCTGGACTCCTCTGTAAAGTGCATCAGATACACTCCAAGTACAAGATCCCTTCCCTTTGGCCATGAACTAAGTAATTATAAATACTGTTGAAAGTTTGTCTGTTCCAAAAGATCTCAGAAATGGTAAACACAAGAGGCATATGCATTGTATATATGCTACTGATTGCCCCATTTAAATATCAAGACTGCTTATATGCCAAAATGGGTTTCCCTAGAACCCCAACTAAGTCCAGTGATCATTAGCTTTTAATACAATCTTATCACAGTCATTTGGATAGTTCTTCTGTTAAGCATATCATATAAACTGCAAGAGAAAGATCCTTTTCCTTTGGCTACAAACTAAGTAGTTATTCTGTTGTCCACTAAGCTTCTATCAACTCTTTTGTTTTTAAATAATATATTAAAATATGGTTTGGGTGATGACACACCATGACACACACATACAAACAAACTTCCAAACCAGATAAACTGAAAATATTGAAGGATTATTTTTTTTTACTCAATGTTTTCCAACCTTGGGAATCCAGATGTTCTTGGGCTACAACTCTCAGAAGCCCTCATGACCACAGCAAATTATCAAGGCTTCTGGAAGTGGTAGTCCAAGAGTATCTGGGACTCCATCCACCATTGTTGCAGAACAACTGTTTTAACTGCAGTAATTGGATTAATGTAATTGTGAAATCTATATCCACAAACTTCTAAATAGGAGGCTCCATTATCTGATGAGTGGAAGCGAGTACTGAGTTAAATAAGACTAGCATTGCGGGTGGGGAAAGGAAACAGAGAAAGTAGATGAGTTTCTGGTCTGAGTGAAGCTGGGCACAGCTGCCAGCATATATGTGTACGTATATGCATATTATATAGATACAGATCTATTCTGGCCAATATACAGTACAAAGTCTCTCTCTCTCTCACACACACACACACATACACACACACAGAGAGAGAGAGAGAGAGAGAGGTAGTGTATATCTGTGAGAGAGAGTGAAAGAGACAGAATAAAAACCAGATAGACCTTGACATCATATTGGAAATATCTGCTGGCTACTGGAGAGCACCAAAGAATCTCAGAAGATTGGTCTATGCTTTATAGATACAGCAAAGCCTTTGTGTAGCTCATGAGAAACTATAGGTTGGTCTAAAAGAAGCGGATGTGCCTCAGCATTTGATTGTCCTGATATGTAACTTGTATTGTGGACAAAAAGCTACCATTAGGACAGAATATGGATAGACAGAGTGGTTTCTTATAGGCAAAGGTGTCAGACACGGGTGCATTTCGTCCCCTTATCTATTCAATCTGTACACAGAACGGAAAGCCAGACCAAGCAGGAGTGAAAAGTGGTGGAAGAAACGTAAGTAATTTAAGATATGCAGATGACACTGTCTTACTGGCAGAAAGTAGCAATGACTTTTAGTGAGAAATGAAAGAAGCAAGTGCCCAAGCAGAACTGCAACTGAACGTTAAGAAGACAAAAATTGTGACCACAGAATTGCACGGCTTTAATACTGACAATTAAGAAACTGAAATAGTGAAAGATTTTGTAGACCTTGGTTCAACCATCAATCCAAATCGAGAGTACAGCCAAGAAATTAGAAGACTGAGACTTGGAAGGGCAGCAGTGAAGGAATTAGAAAAGATCGTCAAATGTAAGAATGTGTCATTGGAGGCCAAAACCAAGATCATCCACACTCTTGTATGCCCAATCACCACATGTGTGCGTCAATGCTGAACAATTAAGAAAGCTGAAAGGAAAAAAAAAAGATTCATTTGAAATATTGTGTTAGAGAAGAGTTTTGTGGATTCCCTTGGACTGCCAGAAAAACAAACAAGTGGGGCGTAGAGCAAATCAAGACTGAACTGTCTCTGGAGGCAAAAAATGTTGAAACTGAGGCTCTCCTACTTTGCACACATCAGGAGAAGGCAGGATTCTTTGGAAAAGACAATAATGCTGGGAAAGGTTAAAGGCAGCAGGGAAAGAGGAAGAACAAATATGAGATGGACTAACTCCCACAGATTTACATCTGCAGGAGCTGAGCAGGGCTGTTGAGGACAGGACGTTTTGGAGATCACTCATTCATAGGATTACCACAAATCGCAGGAACCTTGACCTCTACATTCTCCTTTTGTATTGATGATTGAAGCAAGGTCTATAATATCTCTTAACTACTTCAATTTCTTCATTGGCAGTCTTGAAGTTGTGTAGTTCTTCTGTAGTCTTGATTCTGATCTTTTTAAGGTCCAGCTGTCCGACTGCCGTTGAATATTGTTGATTAGGGTTATTGATGAATCGCCTTTAACAACTACATCCTAAACGGAATGCTGTATTTATTATATCGCCATTTTATGCACTGAGCTACAAGATAAGAGCGTGCAGGAGCAGAGCCCCGGGCCCGCTGTGTCCTGACTCACCTCTTTGCTGCCTTAGATTTAGCTCAGCACCCTCTCCCTCCCAGCCCGCAATGGAGGAGTCTGCTCCTCTTGACTGCACGGCTCTCCCGAGGACGGGGATGCGCCGTCCACCCTCGCAGCGCCGCATCGGAGCCGGTGCACCCTTGATGGAGTGAGCTGCCAGCGTGCTCCAAGCGGTGCTTCTGGCAAAGGCCAGGGGGCTGCCGGAGAGCCCTCCAGGGCGCCCGACCCAACGTGCCGCACAGCAAGCAGCCCTTGAGTCCGCCGCCCCACCCCCACCCCCACCCCGGGGTGCCAAAGCAGGGCAGGGACGTGCGAGAGGTCCCTACGCCGCGGCGTCAGTGTCATCCCGCGCCCTGCCTGCCTGCCTGCCTCGGGGTCTGGGTCCCCCGGGGGCTCGGGCTGCGCGAGGGCCTCTCCTGGCCGCTGGCTCGGCGCGCCAAGGGCGTCCTGCGGTCTTTGCAACCGCTGGGCTCTTGGCAGAGCGTCCTCCTTCCAGGGAAAGGCGGAGGAGCCCTATCGGAAGCATGTGTGTGTGTGTGTGTGGGCGGAATATGTCTCTGGACGGCTACGCGGACTGACATCCCAGGCGGGAAAGAAGGCACTTTGTACATGCGCAGAGGCCCCCCCTCCTCCTGCAAATGCGTAGTTGCCGTCGCGCTTGCTGCTGCCGGCGACCCGATGGTTTCGGGTGCTTGGGCAGGTCCTCGCTTCGCGAAGCCCTTTGGGGTCCCCGTGGCGGCTCCTCTTAGGAGGACGCCTTCCCGGCGCCGGGACCCGAGCAAGAGCCGGCCTTGCCACGTGCCCGGAGGAGGCAGCACCTGAGCCGGCACAGAAGGGCTGGAGAGGCCGCCGGGGTGCCCCGAGCGCGCCCGCCAGGCCAGCTCCAGGGCGGCCAACCCGCTGCCGGCCCGGCCCGCCCTCCGCCTCGCTCCACCCTCCCTCTGCCTCCCTCGCAGCCTCCGCAGGTCCCTGGGAAGAGCGCCTGCGCTGGCGGCTCCCCTCGGGCAGGTTGGAGGTGCTGGCCGGGCCGCCGGGCCGCTTCCCGGGGCCATGGCTTCCCCCGCCATCGGGCAGTGCCCGTACCCGCTGCTGCTGGACAAGGAGCAGCAGCTCTTCCTGCAGAGCCTCAGCGCCAACGAGAGGAAGAAGATCCTCAAGCGCTCCGCGTCCGGCGACCCGAAGCCGAAGCCGAAGCCGCCGCCGAGGCGCAGGCAGCCGCCGCCGGCGGAGCAGCAGCACCAGCTGCAGCCCCAGCGCTCCGAGGGGGCCGGGGCTGTGGGGGGCGCGGGCGGGGAGGGGGCAGCCGAGGAGGAGGCGGAGGAGGCGGAGGCGGAGAGGGGCGGCCGGGCGGCGGGACCGGCTGAGACTCGGCAGGAGCGCAGCGCGCCGGGAGCCGCAGCCTGGCCCCGCGGAGCTGCGCGCTGGAGCTCCGGCGAGAGACCCCTCCGGAGCGCCGCGCCAACCGGCGAGGACGGCGTGGCGGAGCCTGTGGGCGCGCCGATGCTGGCGGGAGAGGAGGCAGCGCCGGGGGGCCCCGCCGCGGCCAAGCCCCTCCGCTCCGGGGGCGGCGGACTGCACTGCCAGCGGCTGCGGCTGCGGTCGGCGGCGCCTCGCCTGCTGCCGGACGTGCGCACCATCTTCGAGCAGCCGCGGGACCCGCGCGTGCGGGAGGAGCGGGGCGAAGGGCACCGCTTCCAAGCCTTCGCCCTCTGGAGGGGCTGGTGCGACCTGTGCGGAGAGGCCGTGGAGCAGCGGGCGCTGCGCTGCGCCAGTAAGTGGGGTTCTGCGCGCTCTCCCCCTTGGGCAACAGGGGGGCCCCGGGTTGTGCCAGAGGGGACAGAGCCCGATTGGGCGGCGGAAGAGGGGCCCTCCTGACCTGAGACTGTGATTCCCCGAGTATCCTCCCGGTTGATGCGGGCAAGCTACCCTCTCGTGAGAATTCTGGCTCTCCCCAAAAACCTCGGGGTCTCCCCTTCCTCTCCGTCCATTCAGCCCCATGGCCCTCCCTTTGCATGGCGCAAACGGGTCACCCCTGGCCCACCTTGGTCTGGTCTGTGGCCAGCCTTGATCTTCCTTCCGCCTTTGACCCCCCCCCCCCCCCTCCTAGTGCCGCACTGCCTCTTTAACAGCAAAACTACTTTCCCCAGTTTTTCGCCTGGTTCATCATTCTCACTCGTTTGCAGGTGAGGGGCCTTTTAGTCTTTCAACTGCTCAATCAGGTCTGCCAGATTCAGCTGACAGTTCAGCCCTTCTGTCATGATTGGCCAGGTATAAGGACAGAAATACTCTCTCTTCTGAAAACCTCTAATTTATTGCCCCAACGATAACAAAACCTGCAGTGGCAGCATGCAGTCTGCATTCCCATGTAAGCATTCTGACGTCCTGGAGGAGAGCTCTGCTACTTTATGGGAAGGCTGGAGCACCAGCTGATTGATGTTTAAAAACTGAGAGCTCAGACTCCTTTTAAATATTTCATGAAGCACATTGAGCCCTTTGTTGACTTCAATTTGAGTTCGTGCTTTGAGTGTTTTGATCTGCTTTGATCTCTAGTTTACAAATAGGTTTAAACGCCCTTTGAGTACACCAGCTTGAAACTGTAACACATCAGTGCATGAAATGTTTACCTTTTAGGGCTCTGGGAACGTGTTTTACAAACCTGCTTCTTCTGCAACCCCAGATTTTATTTAAAATGCTTAACCTGTTAAACTTTATCTTGGGGCTGCCAGTCAGTCCCATGGTCGAAACATTCCTATGTAAACAGGCCTGCAGATTGATCTCAATGGCTGATCTTTTTGGCAGCTTTAGATCTAAAGGAAAGTTGTACTGCAGGGTAAGGCAGTTATTTGCACTGAATGGTAAAAATGCTTGTTGCCTCTTCCCTTTGGACTCCTTGTTTGTTTTCTAAACCTTCAATAGAGCCTCAAGACTATTGTTTCCTTTTCTCTCCCTGTTCCTGTGGTTTGCACAATCATTCAGCAAGCTGTTCCATTGCCCCTGTTGGCTCCTTACCCTGCTGTTGCCAGTCTTTTCCAGGAGTCTGTCAGTAAATCACCTGACATTCGTTTGGTGTCAGGAGAGTGACTAGTGTATGATTTAGTTTCTCTTTCTAACCCATAAAAGATGCTGTTTCTCCCTTGGATCTGATGTGTGGAATTGTTCTGGATAGATTAAAAGCTTATGTATATATGGCCAGCACCACCGATCAGACAGGCAATGTGGGCTCAGAGAGCTCAATGTGGTTCTCTTTTCACTTTATGTGGGGCACACAGGGAGAACAGCGATACAAGATGTCCCCCCCCCCCCTTCTTTATTGAGATTACAGTATTGGCCCTCTGAGTGTTGCATTTTCTCCTCTGACTGGCAAAGGCTCTCTGTGGTCTCAGGTAGAACTGCTGTCCATTTTCTGTCACCATTTCCTTCTAATTGGTGTCCCAGGGATTCAGGCTCGGATCTCCTGCATGGAAATCCATATTCACTGTCATGGAGCTACAGTCCCTCCCTAAATATAAAACAGCACAAGGGTTTCTCTCTTTCTCTCTAACCACCACTTTTTTGGTACACACTTCAGAGTTCCAGTAAAAGATCTTGCTTTTCCTCCAGAGTCAATTAAAGTCCTATTCAGTGATTTTTTTGAGTACTACAAAGAATAGGGGTTTTTTTAGGGCCATACCTACTGGCCCATCCTCAACTGTCATATGTTCAGGTTTACAATTTCTACAGAATCTCCAACTCAGATGCAATGACAGCAAACCAGAGCTCTTGAGTGAGCTAGTATATGCTCCCCAGTCACTCCAGTTGCAAGCAGAAATGGGTTAACAAACCATGGACCTGCTGTCCATGTTTTGTTTATCCTGACATCTGCACCTGGTGTGATGGTCTGTTTCCTCCCTAATAAGCCACAAAAGTATTCTACAGTTTTTTCTTGGTTGATTATTTGGTTTGTTGTTGGGGGAGAGACAAGCCAGAGGGCTTGGTTTGGATGTCACAATAAATAGATCTTCCGTCCATGATTTGTTGAGCTGCTTCCACTTGCAGTGGAAGTGAGGACAGAAACAGAGGATGGAGTTAGCAAATTGGCTTGCTTTTATTTTGTGAGGGGTCTTTGGGAACTAAGTGCAGGTTGTGTTTGGAAGTGTAATTGCTCAGTCAGGAAGGATGCAGAATCAAATTTCTGGGAGAGGAAATGTTATCGCCTTCTAATTAAGTACCGTCGCTTGTTGACTCTTTCCCCTTATGACCAGCAGTGTGTTCCCAACAAGCTAGATACCCAATAATTCTGGCTTTGTTGCATCTCAGTGTACCCTATATGTGTACACCCAGATGCGTACAGGCTGCTGCACATGTGTGGCCTGCGATTCTGGAAAAGAGAGAGTGTTAGGGTGTTATATGGGTTGAGGCACAAGGCATGAAGCACATTTGTCTATGTAGAGGTCAGGAGCAGAGCCAGTAGGAGCGAGCCTGCTCAGTCCCCGAACCTGTTTGTTTGTACCTAAATGAGTTAGTGAATATGATACCCTGTTTCCCCGAAAATAAGACCTAACCTGAAAATAAGTCCTAGTATGATTTTTCAGAATCCTCGTAATATAAGCCCTACCCCCAAAATAAGCCCCAGTTAAGTGAAACCCCGCCCTCCACCATTGTGCAGCAACCTGTACGCTGCATGACATGATTGTGTTTGAATAAATGTAGATAGTTGTACATGAAAATAAATAAATAAATAAAACATCCCCTGAAAATAAGCCCTAATGCGTTTTTTGGAGCAAAAATTAATATAAGACCCTGTCTTATTTTCGGGGAAACACAGTACACAGAGACTTGCACCGGGATATTTCACTTTGCACAAGGCTATTGAGAAGATTGAAAAGAAGCACAAGAAGTACCCAAGCTGTTTGTTGGAGGCTGTATAGAAAAAAGAGTTCACCATTCGACCCCATTCTTCTGTAAGACAACCATCTTCAAACTTTTTTTGGCCATAAACCCAATATGAAACAAATATAGGCTGAATCAGGATTGTATAAGTTGCATAATGAACTTTATAAAGTGGTGTGTGAATAATTTGTTTCCAATCTGTGCCCCCCTTCAAATGTGCCAAGGCCCATCTTCAGTAGCAGTGGTTCTCAACCTTGGGTCCCCATATGTTCTTGGACTACAACTCCCAGAAATCCTGGCTAGCACAGCTAGTGGTGAAGGCTTCTGGGAGATTTAGTCAAAGAACCTCTGGGGACCAAAGTTCCACTGTTCTAGAGAATGGCTGCTCTAGAAGATGTTTCAAATGGGAGACCTATATGTATACTGATTGGAACTACCTGCCCATCCATGTATTTTATTCTTAAAAAGCCAGCTAATCACCTGGCATATGCAGACATGGTAACTGGTTTGGCATGGTGGTTTAATTAATATCCGCATGTCTTCCTCTGAATAATGCTTCTCCTGGGATTTTTTTCTCTGGCTAATACAGTCAACCCTCGACTTACGAACTTAATCCGTTCCGGAAGGATGTTCTTAAGTCAAAAAGTTCGTAAGTCGAATCAGCATTTCCCATAGGAATGCATTGAAAACCAATTAATCCGTTCCGGCTGTTTTTGGTTCTTAGGTCGAGGGGCGGTTTGTAAGTCGAAGCATTAGTTCCCATAGGAACTAATGCAAAGCCGGTTAATCCGTTCCTACCACTAGGGGCAGAATTTTTTCTTTTTTTCCCCCTTTTAACCTAAGATGACTTAGGTTAAAAAAAAAGGAAAGAAAAGAGGGAGGGAAGGAGGGAACAGACACCTTTTCAACAGAACACCTTGAAAGTTCAAATTTCGCGCTTTCCCTGCCTCCCGCGCGTTTTTTTTCGGTTCGTAACTCGAAGCAAAGTTCGCAAGTCGAGGCTATATTTTTCTATCAGATCGGTTCGTAAGTCGAAATGTTCGTAACTAGGGCCGTTCGTAAGTCGAGGGTTGACTGTACACATTTTCAATTTTAGTATGAATTATCATTTGCCTTGGGGAGAGCGGCAGAATCTAGTTTACTTAATCAATTAATTAGTGCCATCTAGTTGATTCTGCATTAGGATGACAATTTCCAGGGTTTTCTAAGTACAGAGTACCCAGAACCAATTTACCACCCGCTTTTTCTGGGGGCGTGCTGGGACTGCGCAGCTTGCCCAAGGCCACACAGACTGGTTCTTCTCCCAGGAGGCACAGCAGGGAATCAGACTCCCAACCCATGGCTCGGTTACGAGGTATCAGCTCCCTTAGGGAGCTAAAAAATATGTTAGAAGTTAGTTGTCATGCAATCTTTTTACTAAGTATGTTTATTATGTCGTTGTCTTTAACTTTCTACCTATGTGAAGGGGGTTTGTAAGACGTGCTGATGAAACTACCGTAATCCATTTCAGACACTGTATTTCCCAGTTAGAATGCAGCATCACATTTTAGATTTGTGGAAGGCCTGGCCTTTTCTGCAGCAGCTTCTTGGTTGTATGGAATTCACTTACCAAGGAAATACTGCAGAGCCTCTCTGCTTTTGAAAGTGTTTTAATTCTGAAAGGTGAATGATTCAAGAAAAGAGTACTTTGTATGTATGCTGACTGTGTTATTTGTTAACATTTTTGTGGTGATTTTCTTTGAAAGTCACCGAAGGTGATGATGTGTCTCAAGCTGAAAGGGAATGTTGCATCGAATGCTGTCCAATAAATTGGTAATTGAGCTGGGATTTGAGGCTTTCAGCTCTTCTTAAGCAGTAAGTTGCACCGGTTTTCACATCACTAGAGAATGGGTGGAAAATGGGAAATGGCTTATTTTATTGATGCTGTATATTTGGCAGGGTTGAAATTAAGTCTTCATAAGCAATTACATTTTTTCAAATAGTTTTCAGGTGTAGGAATGTCAGCTGCACATTTCATAAATGACTAATTTGCATTCAGTGATTTGAACTGAAGGCTGCTTACTTTTTAGAAGTAATCATTGATTTTTGGGTGGCTTCTGGAACCCTGCAGCGCAATCCTGTACAATTTTATTCAAAATTAATCTTCAATTAATTCAGTGGGGCTTATGTCCAGATAAGTGGGCCTAAGATTGCACCCTAAGGTTTTGTTTGTTTGCCCAGTAGGCAAGACTAAACTAAACACTTCTCAAACTGGGTGTAAAGTTTATGCACCACAGATATATGGGCAGGTTCAAGTTCTTGTTGATAATAGGATATGATACGTTTCCTGCAGTAAGGAATTTGATAATATAGGAATTTCCCCAAAATTGTTGAGTTTCTTAGCCTTGGTGATAAAGCAGTGCTTTTACTGGTGTGTATGGGAAGCTGCCCACAGTAGCTGAGCTGTCTAGGTTAGCATATCGGGGCACCCAGCTGTGGATAATTCAAATCTGTACCACCAGGAGAGGGTACGGCTGAGAGCACTTGGAGTGTGCAATGCTGATGGGTTATGTGCCTTGCCACTTGTGTGGTCTTGGGCAAGCTGCATTGTTCCAGAATGCTACCAAAAGAAGGGACTGGTAAACCATTTTTGAGTACTTCATACCTAGAAAACCCCAGCAGAGTTGTTGTAAGTCAGAATTGACTTGACAGCATATAATAATTATTATTATCCTTCCTAAATGCTCACTGAAGAGCAACTGTTAATTTATAACCTGTATGTAGAATGACTGTGGAGAAAGTGTTAGAAACATAATCTCACCAATTTGCCTTAAGCACATCTTTGCATGAGGGGCTGCAGACTTTAATCAATTAATTGGGGTAATTATGTGAATGAAGCTTTCAGTGTAGATTAAAATCTCACTTTCAAATCTCTGTGTGCCACTATTCCTGCTGTGCAGATGTGCCATCTTGTTCTTTACTGAGATAGATTTGATGACAAAGCTGCAGGAAGATGGCTTTCTGCTTATGGCCAAAGCTGAGAGTTTTGCCTTGCCTTGCAAACCATGACTCTCTATAACACGTAAGAAGGTAGCTGTTTTGAGATGTTTCTCTTAAAATACTTAGAAACAATAATCAGGAGTAGATTCCTCATAACATAGACCTTCACGTTTATGTTTGACCAACTCTTCCATCTTCTTCCCATATGGAAAATTCAAGCAAAGCTTGTATTCCAGCTTTCTGGCTGGTAGTGCCTTAACTTGCAGGAGGGCACATAGCAATTTGTAGCTAAAAGGAATTTGCCAGTTTGGATGCTGCTACTCAATAGGCTTGCCATGCCACACTTCTGTCAGTTTTTGGGAAGACTTGCCACATGCCTGAGAGCTTTTCTTTCCCCAGTGACAGAGGTGCCGCTCATTTGTGGCTGGCAGGAGGGCTTTCCTATTCTTGTTTCCACATACTGTATTCTGGTGCTGACCCTTCTTAGCTCCCTTTCCTGATTTTGAAGTTTGAATTTGTTCCCAAAATTCATGTTTGAAGAAGTATTTCTTGGAAGAGTTGCTGGAGTTCAGATCACTTTTTGCAGAGCATTTGAAGAGGGGGAAAGGGAGGCAATTGAAAGAGACAGCAGTTCCATCTGGTCTTGCTGTGTTATATTAATAGTTCAGAGCTCTGCTCAGCCTTGGGATATGTCATGGTTGGTCATGTTTTTTTTTTAAGTAGAGTTCTATCATTGTGGATGTTCAATGTATTTGCTATTATCCCCACCTCTGTTGTGTTTTTCTTTTGCTATAATGCTTGACATTTTTATAAGGCTCTTAATCATGGCCCAGCAGTTGTATCAAAATATCTTACAGGCAGGAACTGACCGCAGGGAAGACATTGGTTATTCCTCCAGCCCAGTCTCTCTCTACCTGGTAACCTCCCAATGTATTGGACTAAAATTCCTATCCTACTGCTGTTCAGGACAGCTGAGGATGATAGGAGTCCAAGCCTTCTCCATCTGGAGGACACCAGCAGGGAACAATACTCTAAGTACTGTTGGTATTTTTTGCCATTGCTGTGACTAGAAGTGTTTGACAATTTTGTTTAATCTTCCTTTTAACAAGAAGTGACCTGATTTTCACTTCTTGGACTAACATGCAAATTGAAGTGAATTTTCCTTAAGATCTTGCAGTTTAGAGCCCCAAAAGATATTAAAAGTTTTATTGAAAAATCATGTTTTAGGGGAAAATATGAATAATGTAGGGCCAAATGTTTAGCAATTTGTACTTTGATGGAATAGCCTTTGTGGGTTTTTTTTTGAAGGTAATGTTTTAAATAGAATTGGAAACAAGGCATAGTTCTGAATGTGCTCTTGCAAGACTGACCTTGATGATGAGAAACAGACCATCCTCGGCTATGGAACAACCTACCTCCAGAGATCCATATGGCCCCCTCGCTGGGCGTTTTCAAAAGCCAATTAAAAACATGGCTGTTCAGGCAAGCCTCCCCCCCGGGCATTATTTGATTTGATTTGTTGATTTAATTTGATTTAGTTCCATCTTGAATGATTAATTATTTTTATTTTTGAATATTGCTGATTTTAATTGTTTATTGATACACTGATGTACGCCGCCCAGAGTAGTCAAAACGACTAGATGGGCGGGATAAAAATGTAATAAATAAATAAATAAATAAATAAATAAATAAATAAATAAATAAATCAATCAATCAATCAATCAATCAATCAATCAATCAATCCTTGGCTATGGTAACCATGTTGTGGGTGCAAACATTACACAGAGACTGAAGGTGTGATCCTCACTGAGCAATGAAGGTTGTCTGAATTTCATGTCTTCCTTACGTTCTATTACCAATTAATTTGCATTATAAGACATATATTCAAATCAATAGCAAGACATCAACATATATAAGGAATTAATTGCGAAGACTGAATTATGACCATTGAAAATGTGGTCTTTTCTATGTTTTCTATACCTTGATATTTTTCAGGCAATAAACATATAAGGGACTATGCAGAAACAAAACACTGGCCCACAGACTGGAAACGTCCAATATACATTCCAGTCCCCAAGATAAGAGATGTCAAGAAGTGAAGTAACTATAGGACCATTGCTTTAATTTCCCATGCAAGCAAAGTGATGCTCAAGGTGTTCCAACAAAGCCTTTTACCTTATATGGAGTGAGAAATGCCTGATGTTCAAGCTGGATTTCAAAAAAGAAGAGTCTCTCTCCCACTTCCTTCATTATGGCAAGCTTCTTGGTAAAGCAGGGGGCTTATTTAGCTCCATTCCATGGGAGGTGACGCTTAGGAGCTAATGTGTCTACAACCCCGGCTTTTCCCTCATTCTGGAGGTCAACCAGGAGTTTGACAGGATCACCTGGCAAGGTGACAGAAAACTCTCCAAGAACCATAGCAAAACCATTTATATCATCACCTTCATAATAATCAGCCCTTGGGGAGAGTTTGAGTTCCATTGAGCCCAAAGCCTTCCAAGTAGTGATCTGTCCATCACAATGGAACTATATAAAGCTCATCCTCAAGTGTGCCTTGTTATATGAGTGAGACCAGATACCACTTGGGACAGATACATGGTCATAATGGAGGACATCAAGTCCTGGGCCACTTCTGACAAGTTGGTCTTGGCATAGATGTTGAAGACCCTCAGAACAAGAAGTCAGCATCAACCCTAGGACCAACAAATATCTGTACATTCATTTTCACAATAATTTAATTTTTGGTTTGTGTGTATTGTATAGATAATGTATTCTTTAAAATTACAATGAACAAAATATGTCTGGTATGTGAACAGTAACCATTTGTTGTTATCAAGAGGATGCAAAAATATATTGATGCCCCTTTTATTTAACTGCCATTAATTTGGTAGACTGTTGGAATTATCTTTTGTAAAACTTGCAGTATATGCTGATTCAAAGGGACTTTTTGCTGGTGCTTTTTCTTGGGAACTGGAACAGCTTTTCAGATATGCATTTTTTAAAAACCCCTTACAACAGACACTCCCTTTTGAAAAGAACAGTGCTTGGGCGGATTCCTTGTGGCTTTTTATGCTACAGTCAAAGTTGGGTGTGTGCTGATTAGGGAGAAGTCAAGTCCTACCCATGTTAGACCTTGAAATGCAGTTTTCTAAACAGCTGGTTTAACTTTAACTTTTGGTTCTTTTTTATTGCTGTCCATTTTCTTTACTTGTTTCAGTTGGCTTTGGTTTGACTGTCACTCCATTTCAACTCATTCAGCATCCTATCAGACTAGTGCTTAGTTCAAATCTTGATCAGGGCAAGGAGATGTCTTAGACTAGGTAGGCTCACTAAAGGAGAAGGAAATGAAAGGTCCTTCTTCTCTAGCCTCATGCCCTCCAGATCTGCAGTTCAGAGCAGTGAATAATGGGTTTTCTGTGTGACTAAAGAAAAGCATGTAGTTCATGATTACCATTCTTTTAAGGCTGATTTGAGAAACACTTAAGTGTATACTTCTGAAAGAGTGCTGCTGCACTAAATAGAACTATACACACAAATACATCCCGAAAGTGTCATGCTTGGCTGCAATTGAACTGTAACTACCTGTTATTAGAACTGAATCAAATATTGATAGTCAAATCATCCCATCAATCACACTAGTTGTATTGATTGAAATCAGAATGCTAAATTTAATTCACATTGTGTTCTTTGCAAATGCTGCTGAGTTTTTACTTGGTGAAATGCTCAGAAGACCGATGTGATGGTTAGTATTTGTTGCTGTTACGTGCTGTCAAGTTGCCTCCAACTTATGGCAATCCTATGAATGATTGATCCCCAAAATATCCTGCCCTCAACAGCCCTGCTTAGCTCTTGTAAACTCAAGGCTATGGCTTCCTTTACAATAAAAAATACAGACACAGTTGCTTAAAATGGGCTAATCATACCAACATTCACTCTATGAATGAGTGACCTCCAAAATGTCTTGTCCTCAGCTGCCCTGCTCAGCAATTGGAAACTCAAGCCTATGGCTTCATTTAACCCATGTCATATTTGGTCTTCCTCCTTTCCTGCTGCCTTCAACCTTTCCCAGCATTATTGTCTTTTCCAGAGAATCTTGCCTTCTCATGATGTGCTCAAAGTATGAAAGCCTCAGTTTCATCATTGCCTCCAGATATTGTTCAGCCTTGATTTGCTCTAGTAAACACTTGTTTGTCTTTCTGGCAGTCCAGGGAATCCACAAAGTTCTTCTCCAGCACCACATTTCAAATGAATCAGTTTTTTTCCTTTCAGGTTTCTTAACTGTCCAGCTTTCACACTCATACCTGGTGACTGAGCATATAAGAGTTTGGATGATTTTGGTTTTGGTCTCGAGAGACACATCCTTACACTTGATGATTTCCCCCCCCCTAATTCCATTGCTACCCTTCCAAGTCTCAGTCTTCTCCTGATTTTGCTGATGTATAACCATATCAGTATAATATACTGTTTTTCCTTTGACTTTTCTGTGTACAGAGGGCTTTTTTGATTGTCACTGGATAGGGTGGATAAAAACAACAACGATCATTTTATTAGAATAATTACTTTTTCTTTTAAATTGAATTTTCAGCATTACTGCTTCTATTAAATAATATTTGGTTATGATAAAAGATGTCTGCCAAACTCATAATTGCTTAGGATCCTTTGACTCTTGATTACATCAGTTGGCTGCATTTGCATGGCACATTTTGAACAGGAATGGGGAACAAGTGGTCCTTCAAATGTTGGACTGCAATTCTCATCAGCCCTAGCCAGTATAGGCAATAGTGACGGATGTTGGGAGCTGCAGCCCAGCAATCTATGGAGGGTCACATGTTCACTGTTCCTGAAATGGAGGTTTAGCAACAAACTAGGTACTTGAAAGGGCCCTCCGTCCCAGATCCTTCTTTGCACACATTTCAGTAATATAGTCAGTGATGGTTGGTACTTCCAGTTTGCTGTTATCTCCAGACGGACCCTTTCAACCAGATGGGCAAACTGCAGTTGTAAAAACTCAGCTTGGCATAATGGCAAACCAGGTAGTTACTGTATGCATTAAGCTGAGTGTGTGAAGGGAGGAGAAAGAAGAGTAAAGGGAATCAGGACATATATGTTGGAATACTTGTTGTCCATCTCTCCCTTCCCCCACCCCTGGCTGATGGCTGAAAGGATTAGGTACCTGATGCCTGAATGGTGCTCAGGGCCATCCCAAGACAGTTTGCTGCCTGAGATGAAAGGAAAGATAGCATGGGTTCTCATTCCGTGCACAGAAGCCATTTCAATCTCCTTCAGCACTGGTGGCAGAATGACATCCTCCAGTACCCCAGAGGAGACAGCAGGCTGGCTGAGGGAGTACAGGGCACAGGTGACCTCTGGCATTCTGTAGCAGCTCCTGGCAGCTAAGCCTCTCTGCCCATGGTAGGGCTGGCCCAGGTGCAGTCATCAAGTCATTGTTTTCGTATATTAATGCATGAGCTGGGACAAAAAATGAGGGACTGTTGATGTTATATGTTACAACATATGACCTTTTATGTCATTCATATTACTGTGCAGTAGGATAGCTCAGTGGTTTCTGCATCTGGCTGCAGAACCAGAGGCTGGGAGTTCAATTCCCCACTGTGCTTCCTTGACACAGAGGCAGGACTTGAGGATCCATAGGTTCCTTTCCAGCTCTGTGGTTCTAAGGTTATGATATCTAGAACTTTTCAAGTATGTAACAGTACATGTTGCTTTTCATGTCATGGAGATGTAATGTTCTGCCTGGTAGTTACCATCTTGCTTCTGTGAATGTGCAGTGCACTTAGGGCCGTATCCAGGACTAGGCTTCTGCTGGTGAAACAGCAGAATCCAGGGGAAATCTCCTTCTTTACAACAACCCCCTGCATGACCCCTGACTGGGTGTTCAGGCAGAATACTGTGGCAGCGCTAGCAGCTGTCAGGATTCAGGAAAGAGATGCAATTTCCTCCAGTGCAGTATTGGATTTAGGTTTTCTTTTTCATGAAAGTATTCCTGATTAATATCTTTACGTCAGTATAAAAAGTACCAGGTAAAAAATCATTAATTTCCCAATTGCTTCCCTAAGCACGTACATGGTCTATAACATAAGTGGCATGAGAGCAACATAACCAGAGAATTGAGATTGTATTGCCAGGTTATGTATAGTGTTAATTAACTGCAAATGTGTGTTGTTTACAGCAACAGTGGGCAAAGTGTGACCTGCCAAATGTTGTTGGTCTGGAGCTTCTATGTGCCATAGCCAATAATGAGAAATACTAGGCACTTGTGGTTCAACAACATCTGCAGGGCTACTTTTTGCTTGTTGTTGGTTTGCTGCAACTAGTCAGTTTCCATCCTATCCAACCCAATCTGTAACTTAGAAAATTTGGAAATTTTATTTCAACTTTTGTAATATAGCTGCAACTTCCACAATCCCTTACTGCTGGTTATGGTGGGTGGTGGGAGTTGCAAGCTAAAATATCTGGAGATCCAAAGTGTCCTACTGTACTTCTGCCTTAAACTGAATCAGTCCAGGCAGCTACTGAACCACATTAGGATGAGCCAGAAGTAATCATGAAATCAATCAAGGAAGAGAAATAAAACCAAATGGGAACATTTTCTCAAGGTGACCAGAGCAAGAGGTTGAATTCATATCTCCCTTGGCTTTGTTTTAAAAACTAGTGGAGTCATCACAATTTCACACAAGACTGGATGGGAAATTAAATTCCTTAGTTCAGTAATCGGCAGTGTTTTGATTATTGTTGTTCTTATTTCTGTAAAGTTTATCTGTTCAGCTGCTTTCATTTTGAGAAATTTTCAGTCAAAAAGGTTTGGGGCTTGAGGACCTTTTTTCAATCTCATCCTGAAAAATGGATTCTTTGATTATTCCAGGATATTATTTTGCAGAGCTAAAACATGCTTAGCACTGTAATCCGGGAAACTACTTAGAGAGCTTGCTGGATAATGTTCTAGTCCTTTTTTAAAAGAAATTTCTTCTTTCCGCTTACATGTACATCTTGACAAAACATCTGGATTAAAGTGTAAGGTGAAAACTGTGTCTTTTCTTAAAGGTATTGTTTTTTTAAAAAAAATCCAAGAAGAATAAATGTGTAGAATTACCGTGTATCTCTTCCTTATTCTCAATAAAAAGCATACCTACTCTTCCTCTACCTCTTAGCTCAGTCTGCTTCGACTTTCTTAGTTGTGAATGCCCAGAATGGGTTTCCTTCTCAGTGGACCCAGGTGGCTGGTCAGCCAAGTGTGACCTTTACATTTTGTGAGACCATAAAATGATGATTGCTTTGCTTGAATGTCTGTGGCATGTTGTTTGCCGTCTAACCCCAAAGCAGCTGGTAACACAGCTTGATATGCCTCTGGAATCTATCAGGTCAGGTGGTAGAGACATCATTTTGAAGCATACAACCAATCTGTGGTATCAGACACTCTCTGTGGCAGACGTTGAAAATCTATATGGGATTATTTGTAGGCGATGTTTACAGAAAGCATAATGCCAGAGACTTTACTCAAAATATTATATGGGATATTTTGCTTGAAGCCCTTGTGAATTGTTCCTCCTCATTAGAGGACCAGGATATCATCCTAGAAGCAAATAAACAGTCAAAATTTAGAGCACGATTGTCACATTTTTCTGTACTAGGTCCCAGCTCTGTATGATGCAAATCATATTTTTAAAAAGTGTTGTAACTAGAAATGTCTCCTAAATGAGTCAGTAGAACACCTTGTGATATACCTTTTCAGTTTATGCACTAAATGGTCTTGACTCACTTTGATTTTTTTGTTTGTTTTTTAAAGCTGACATACCATTTAAGAACAGAAAACCGATTTGGGGGTTCTGCTTTTCCATTTCATGTACTTTATCATGGAATGTGTTCCTCATCAAACTCTATAACCTCTTCATTTTTTTTCTTCCTTCACAAAGGATGATATCAAGGTTTGAATTATTGAGATATCAGGATTATATAACAAAAATATTTGTTACTTGTATATAGTGTGTAGTTTATATACATTCTTATTTAATTTTTTGAAAGGCAACTTGTCAACAACACAACAAGCTACCCCTTGCAATATTATGAAATGTTTATGACTTAACATTTGGTGAACTTTGCATATAGTTACCTTACAGTTCAATAGGCTGTGAAATCCAAAGTTTGCACCTACTCAAGAACTACTCAAAACTTAGGCACTGTTCCTCAGATCAGTTTATCATACTTTACAATGGGGAAATACTAACTTATTGTTTAGGATTTGTTCAAGCTCACGGAAGTAATTTTCCCCCAAAGTACCCTCTATGGGAGCTGTATAGGGTGACAGAGTAGAAACTCTGTATCTAAGACTATCTTGCCTTGAGCCAGGTGTTGGACAAGGCAGTTCAACTCTTCAGTGTGGATAGTATCAGTGATCTGTTGAGTACTTATAATGTGGAATGCAAACTTAAAACCACATGACAGCTTCAATAGCCTGAACTATATGCATCCAGCCACTCACTGCATCTAGGCAATAGTTACAGACCTACATGTTAGGGAATGAGAAAGAGAGAAAGAGAATAATAGTGTCATAGAATTGTAGAGCTGAAAGGGCACCTAGAGTTATTGATTCCAGTTTCTGGACAATCAGAAAACTCACCACTAAAGAACTTCGACAGGTGGCCATCCAACTGGTACTTAAAAACCTCCAACACAGGAGAATCTCCTACCTCTCAAAGCAATCCATTCCACTGTTGAATAAATCTTACTGTCAAAACGTTCTTCCTAATATATAGTCAAGAAAGCATTGCTTAGGCCAGGTGAAGAAGATTGTTAGCTCAGTTGCATAGTTACATGCTTTACATGTAAATGGTCTGATGTTCAGTTTTGATGCCTCCAAGTAGGGCTGGGAGAGATCTCTCTTTGAAATCCTGTATTCCAGTGTGGACTGATAGGCCAGGTGTCAGATTCTGTAGGCTGTAGGACAACTTCCCATGATCCATGTGATGAGAGGTGATTTTCATTCTCTGATCTTTTCTTGTCATAGTGCGGTCTGGTGAAATCATTCCACCTTACTTAGGGTGAAATTTTTACAGGTGAAGCTTTCTCCATAACTGTAACTTGTCTATCCAGAAGGAAGAAAATGTGTGAGGAGGGGAAGAAATGTAAGAGCTTCTCTTTCTCTATACCAGCTGTTGCTTCTGACAGATTTGCCTATGTGCAATGTGAAAGTAGCACTTCTTATGACTCAGTGATTTATCAGGCATATCTGCTAAATCATTATGGGCTCCATAGAAAGACAACATCTGGAAAGACACCTGCTTTCATGAACACAGTGTTATTACAGGTGAAGCAACACCTAACTAAATTCACAGTTTTGTGTAGTCAGGTGGCTAAAGAAGCCATGTCGGCACTCAGACCTCACAATATTCTCCCTCTTTGTAGAAAGCTTGTTATACTAGAAAAAGCAAATATGTGTGTTGCCCATTTACATTTGAGAAAACACTAAATTTTATGCCTTTATATGGAGTCCTTCATTCAGCAAACTGACAGTGCTAAGTTCTTACTCTGCCCTAGTTTATTTTAATTAGGCTGCTTATTTTTTAGGATAATATGAATATGCCTCAGTACCAGGTGAAATAAGTAGGCATGTTTTCTTTTCACCTCAGTTGTAGTCATTGTCTGTTGATTGTCCTTAAAAGGAAGTGCTGGAGTTCTCCTCAAGTTTCTCTATGATTCATAGAACTTTGTAAATTTTTAACCACCTCTTTTTCTTTTGTTTAGTGCTTGTTAGAGGTACATAGCTCATTTCTTTTGGTAGGTATGGATGTTCTTTCAGCAGTACATTGCAGGAAAGGCTAGGTTTCCGAGAAAGTGAAGTTCTACTGCTGACAATAGTTAGGCTGCATGTGGACATACCTTCAAACAGGAGTGACGTGAAGGGCAAGCTCTGCTCTCCCTCCTTTTATACCTGTAATGATATACATAACAACCTCTTGCTCTGGTACTTCCCTCCACGGAACTTTAAGTGGACTTCAGTTTTACAATCAATCCATAGCTGGTTTATCTGCTCAAGTGTCTGAGTTAACTAGATATTTGAGATTAAATGGGTCTTACTTGCCAGTAGCCCTGTTTTTGCTCCCACAAGGTGATTGTTGAGGAGATATGAGGCTGGGCACGGCCCCTCCCAAGCACGCACAGCCCCTCCCTTGGCTCCCCACACGCTAAACCGATCCGTGGAGGCAAAAAGGTTGGGGACCACTGATGCAAGGTACAGAGCTTAGTGGAAACACATACTAACCAATAATAATATTTTTGCATTTCAAGAAGCTCCATTTCCAAGACACATTAAAAGGCTGAAAAACCAGCAATGCACTAAAGTAGTGCAAGGCTACATCAACCTTATGCTGGTGTTATTAATTTACTATTAATTTTATTCCTTTCATTTCTTATTTCAGTTTGTTCCCAGTTATGCATTTTCATGCTTTTCAGATTGACAAATCACTACTAGGTAGCTTTGTAGAGATGGGACTTTATATGTTTCTCTGGCTGTGAAGTGTTTAAGCCAGCTCATTTCCTTGTTTAAGCCAGCTCATTTCCTTTGGCAGGTCTGAACATTGAAAGAAAGGCTAGGCTTCCCAGAAAGTGATGTTCTACTGTGGGCATTAGTTAGGCTTCATGTAGACAGACAAGCCGCTGCTCGCCCCTTAGTAAATTAGTTCTTTGTATTATTGAAAGTAATAAAAAATTAATTTGGACAGAAATAGAAATGCAGGGTAAGGAAGACAAAATAGAAAATATATTGTTTAAAGAAAAAATTGGAGAAGAGATTAAAAAGATTATTAACCCTTTCCTTAAAAATATGTTAGAAAATTGGAAAAAGGTTAGGGGTGTATTGAGCCCACCGACTTCTCCCTTATCCCAGGCTGTGGATTTAAAGAATTTTCCAGAAAATCTTAAAAAAAAACTCTTAAGAATATATTAAAGATAAAGGGATAAATAGGATAAAAGATTGGATAGAGAAGATGAAAGATAAAGGAAATGTAAAAGAGATTTTGGGAGGAGGGGATTTTTTGTTTAACATGATTCAAATAGAAAGGTGGACAAGGGAATGGAAAAGTAAGGAAGGGAAAAATAGAAAAATGACAACATTTGAAGAAATTATTGAAAAAAGATTGAAAATAGAGGAAAAGACAGAAAGAAAGGGAACTGTAAGTCAAATATATAAATTATTAATTCAGGCTGAACAGGATACACAAGGATTAAAAACACAGTGGCAATATGATTTGGATAAAGAAGTAGTAGAAGAGTGGGATAAAATGTGGGATCAAAGAATTATGAAGAATATGTCTGTAAGGATAAAGGAAAACTGTTATAAGGTAATATGGAGGTGGTATTTAATGCCAGTAAAACTGAATATAATAAATAAAAATGTATCATCACTATATTGGAGGTGCAAAAAAGAGAAGGGGATGTATTTACATATGTGGTGCTTATATGAAGTAAGAAAGAAAGAATGGAAGCAAATCTTTAAATAAATAAGGAAAATAACTGGATTAAATATTCAAATGTCCCCGTCAATGGCTTTATTGAACATGGTTAAGAAAGATCAATTGTTGAAAGAAAATAAGGAGTTAATTGTAATAATGGTTACGGCAGCAAGGTTAATATTTGCAAGAAATTGGAAAAATGATAACCAAATTAATTTAGAGGAATGGTATAGAGAATTATGCGATATGGCAATTAATGATAAATTGACATGTGATATGAAAATAAGAAGAGGCCTATCAAAAAATAATGATTTTAAGAAAATATGGAGTGTAGTTTTGGAATATGTATTTCGGAGAGGGAAGGGGTATATGCCGAGGGAAGAAACAATGAATTTTTGGAGAGAAAATGGATTTAATGAATTTTAAAAATATTATTAATGCTAGCCCTGAGAGTGAAGGTGGCACTGGTGTATTATGTAATTGTATTTTAATGTGGTGTTAGGTTTATGTTGTTTAGGTTGGATGTTTGTTTAATAATAAAAAAAGTAAATTAGTTCTTTGAATGTAAGACATTTCATATCATTGTGTTGCTGTTTTGAAAATAATAAGGTGTATGAACATGAGCATGGTAAATGTGAAAACATTGTATATTCAAGGTTTTTTTTTTTGGGTGTGTGTGTGTTATTACTGAACAGTTTTCAAGACCTGTTATTATGATCTAAATCTTTCTGACATGGTGTCTTCTCTGCACCACCTACCAACATGAGAATGACATTGGTGGCACATTTATTTGTTTGATTTACATACTGCCTTTCCCAGTGAACTGGAACGCAGATTATTCCACTGTGTGAACACACAATGTACAATGTTAATTTATTTGCTGAAAAGCATGGTTGTGTGATGACAATGGCTCTTAATTTTTACTAGTTGTCTTCAAGCCCCCCAAAACATTGTCTAAATACCAAGCAGAAAGTTGTCGCCAGAAATAACATACTTTGGAAACTGGCTGGGTCAGACAGTGGTGCACACCCACAAAAAATAAGAACGACAGCTTTGTCACTGTGCTGTTTCACAGGAGAATATACTAGTGCTGTGTGGTATGAATTTACATATGCCAAACAAGTGGATGTACCTGTTGATGAATCTTGCAGGATTATTACTTGCTGTCTGAAACCTACCCCCCCCCCCCCCAATTAAAAAAGCTATTATTTGGCTGGCAATGCTCCTCCAGAGCTTCTAAATATATATAAAACAACTCAACAGCTATTGCATAATGCCATAGGGCCTCTTAAAATGTGACATATTTTAGGGCAGCCGTTCTCAAAAGGGCCTGTATGGCCCCCTGACACATTTAAAGGGGGGCACAGATGGGAAACAATTCTTCACACACACACACACTAATAAGGCTCCTTATGAGACTTATACGGTCCTGATTCGGCCTATATTTATTTTATATTGTGTTTATTGCCATGGCCAAAAAAAGGTTGAGAATGGCTGGTTTAGAGCCTTAAATCAGCTTGGGTGGGGAATGTAAATCTGTCAGATTATATTTCCATTGAGATAAGCCTGGCTGAAAAGTCAGTCACACAGACAAGAGTCAGGCTATTAGGATAAGTGAATGGACCTGACAGTGTGCAGGCACCCAGTAAATGTTATGGTGACCGAAGGAGAACTGGAAGGTGTATAACCTGCATTCCTCTGTCAGTACGTGAGGGTATTTCATTTCAGGATCTGCTATGTCCCAAACAACAGTTAGGAAAACTTCTGAAAAAGCCGGTTTTTATGAAAGGAAGAATATGTTTTTGTACTGTACTGCTGTTGAAGTGTAAATGAAGTAGAATGGATCTTTACCTTTGCTGAAGCACAGCCTGTTTGGTTTGTTTTCATTTGATTTATTTTTAAATAGCTCACTAGCCAGAGTTCTCTAGGGTGGTGAACAATCTGTTTAAAAACATAATGATACATTAAAATACAGCAATGATACAGGGCAGTGAAATAATAAATAAAGCAGTGACTAAAGCAGAGCCCTGGGGTAGCTTCATATTGCCATTCTTTCCTACATCTCTCTGTCCTACGCAGTACTCCTGTTGTCAATAAATTAATATTTCTGGTATGTAGATTGCTAGCTGCATTTTCCGCCAAGTCTGTGGCAGAGGTGTTGCAATTCTGTTGCAAATGCTTACTGGATGTTTCCAAGGGGGTAGTCGTATCTGTTGGTTGCAGTAAAAGCAATAAAGAGTCTTGTCCTACATTAATGACTAACACATATGTTTTTAAATTGTTTTTAATTATGGTTTTTAATCTTAATGTAGGTTTAATTGTTTTTTAATATGATACTTATATATGATTTTAAAACTGTGTTTGTTTTATAGATTTATCTGTTGTGGGCTGCTTTGGGTCCCCTGTGGGGAGAAAGGCGGCATGTAAATAATATAAATAAATGAATAAAATAAATAAGTACATTTTATGTAATGCACACTTTTCTGACCTGCAGTCCATTTTATGGACTGTAACTCCTGCAGTGGAAGAAGTGGGCTACTGCCAAATAAACCTTGCTAGTCTCTCAGGTGCCATAAGGTTATTTTCTGTAATTATTGCATGTTGTCCAGTATGTCATCTCAAAGCTTGGTAAAGTTGATTTTTCTTAAGAAAACTCCAAGCATCTTACAAGACTACGTTGGCTGGGGAATTCTGAAAGCTGTAGTCCAAAAGAGAAAACTTTTCCAAGGTCTGCATTGGCTCTGGGTAAATCATCAGACCTGACCATATGTAATCACATCATTTTGGAATAGTGGGATTTGTAGTCCAATTTAAAAAATTACCTTTTCCAAGCTCTATGCCAGTTCTGGGTTAACAACTAGACCTATCCACATCTAATCATGCAATTTTGTCTCTGTGTTCTGGCAGCTTTTTTTTTCTTTCCCCTGTTGGAAAATATATATTTAGGCTGGTACAAGGAAGGAGCTCCTGTTAGGTGGCTCATGCAAGCGCTAAGAGTTTTGTTTGGGTTGAAATTGGCTCTATATCTTCAGCAATGGCCTTTTAATTGTGGTATTACTAGTATCCCTCAAATTGAAGAATCCATTACTTACCATCTTAAGATAGCTGAATTAATGGTAGTCTTTAAACCAAGATGTGACAGAGCATTAGAGGTGGTGGGTTAAAGATACTGTAAAGAGGCTTTTCAATGACAGAGGTGGCTCCCGGCCTCTCCCTTCGCTGTAGCCTCTTCCGTTTGGTTGCTTTATCTTATCAGACAAAAAGCCCCAGAAATAGAAAGTTTTCCATGAGTTGCAAAGGCAGCCCTGGAAGTTGGTGGACTGTGGTGCGTGCTTTTGCGTTTTTGAAATGCGAAAAGAAAAAAAAAAAACAGGTGAGACTGCTGCGACCAAATGCTGTCTGCAGATGCATATCTCAATTTTGCCACATAAATAAGTTGCAGCAGTGGTACATTTCTTGCTTTCAAAAACATTCTGCATTCGACCAGTGTCTGCCTGCATGTCTTTGCCCAAAGAAGCTATTGATCTTCCATTAGAAGAATGACAGAAGGGGAAGCAGAGTCTGCGGCTTGCTTTGGACTGGTAACAAAGAGAATACGCAAGCTCTTCAGACATTTCCCAAAGTCTAAATCATGGTCAGAGGGTCTTCATTTCCAACTCAAGAGATCCAGCAGGAACGTCTTGCTAGCAAGAGGTAGGTTGTGGTCAGTCCAGCAGATTTATGCATCGATTCTGCTGATGAGTGGAAAGATAAATGATAGTGGTTGCTGATTACATGAATGCGGGGCGGGTTATGCAGCTCTGTCTTGTAATGTGCTTAAGAAACTGCTTGATGAATAGCTTTAACATTGTCAAATAATATTTTTGTATGTAACCCGTCCCCACATGCTTTGATTCTGACATTATACATTTATTTTGGAGATAACTGAGGCAGTGTGATCGCTACAAGGCAGCCCAATAATTAATAATGGGAACTTGTCCATTATAGCTGTACAGCGATATTATACTAATATACTGTATGAATGATGGGAGAGTAACATGCACTACATCAATGTAGTAATGCTTTTGTGAGCCACAATAAAAGTGTTACTGGGAGTGCAGCCTTGTAACAGTAATCTGGTTAAAATGATGGATTTTTAAGTATAGGACACTGTCTTTCTTAAGGCATCTGCTTTCTAAAATAACACAGAAATACTAGTGCCCTTTTCTCCCTGTATATAGTCTCTTTGTGGAGAAAGGCACCTGAACAGAATGCTACATCCAGTTTTCTGGAGGGTCTAATGATCTGAACCCATAAACTGAAATTTACTCATTCTCTAATTCTTTCAATGGAAGTTGCAATGGCTAGACTAGGAAGTTATAGACGTGGACCAAGTTGTTCTTTTGTTACCTTCCAAATAACTCACTTCTGAAGAAGGAGAATGCATACTTAGGAACTTCAATAAAAGGAGTGGAATAAATCTATACAATTCTGTAGATTTTAGAATTATGTAGCTTTACTTTTCAAATATCAATTAAAGACCAGTTCTCCTTCTTCATAAACCTGCTTAATGAGCAGTGTAGCTGAATAATGGTCAGACCATGATGTTCTTGTGTATGAGTATCCCATGAACTTCACGGAGACAACCTTCAGCTGCTGATTGTGTGAAACAGGAACTGGCACATTTTCTCAAATAGATCAAGAATTATTTAGCAATCATTTTCCTTGCTCATTTTTACTTTTGAATACAGAAAGAGTTATAGATTTTTAAAAATCAATTGACAGCACAACTAAGACCAGCAGGGTGGCTGTACTCTTGTGGTGGTTTCCAGCTGGTACATTCTACAGTATTATAAAGCCAGTATCATCTGAATTACCAACTAGGTCAGATTGTAGGGTTTTTAGTAAATTTTAAGTCTTTTTTGTCTCTGTAATTGAAATGCAGTCTCTTGTGGCTATGTTGTTGTATATTTAGTTTAAACTTTAACGTTGTGAGAACATAAACCTCTTCTAGATCTTTGACATTCATCCTTAATTGATACATGTTTGATCATAACTATCATTTTGTAGCAAGTTAGTTCATTTTAGAAGCAAGCCTTCCTCAGATTTCATTTTACAATTTGGGGTTGTAAATTCTGTTGGGGATTTACACTTGTGTAATTATGATTGCCTAATCTGTGGTGATGAAATGCCACTAATTAATGAATTGCCATTCATATTCCTAGTCATGTGCCAAGTGGCATGACTGGCATGCAGCCAAGAATGTAAGCAGCAACTTGTTAATTAAGAGCAACTTACCTGCCATGATTTATGTGATTACACTTCTCCCAGAGTAAATCCCTAATAAGATTCTGACCAGTAAAGCTTTTTTTCTTTTCTCCCCTTATAAAGGGTTGTGTGTGTAAAGCATTGTGGTTCTGTTAGCACTGTTTTACCTACAAAGTATCTCAACAAAGTGATGTGTACTGCATCAGAACAGAAGACTTTTTTGTTATTTTCTTCTTTTAGGATAGCCTAGTTTTAATATTTAAATATATGATGTCATGAATCTCTGAAAACCATATGTTCAAGACACTTGTGATTGATAAGGGCTTCATTCCACTTTTCAAAAGGTGAGAAAGTTGGACACATAAACTCTCTAGATTTAAATAAAATGTTTCCTTGTTTTACAATGTATTATGTTACTAAAGATTTCCCTGATAGTATAATAAAGCCATGGGCTGATGCAATGATAGGGATTGTGTGCTGGGCTAAAATGTCCATCAGTCTTAACCAATGTGGGTATTTGTGAAGGCAGGTGGGAGTTACAGTCCAACTTCTGGAAGACCCCATACTGCCCAACTATGAGCTGATCAGTTGACTGATTCTAACTAGAAACAGTGCATTCAGGCTATTTTGTGAAAATTGTTTTTTGTTTGGAAATTGCATTTGAATGTTTGCCTACATGGTGTTTCCGTGATGTGCCACCTTCCACTAGCTGCTTGTGAGCCATGTCATGTGGCTTTGCCCTAAAGCTTCTGCTGAGTTTCCAAAATTAGCTGTCTCAGCACGTTGCTTAGGTGATTAGGGCTCTTCAGAAGGTGACAGTAACCATGGGAGTATTATTCTTAACTCTGTAAAGAAATGCTCGATGGCTGATCGTTGACAGGTTTGTAACGAAAATACTAGGAGTTGATTGGGATTTGAGGATGGACTTTCATTTTTTTGCTACCCTTGGAAAATAAGGAAGTTTGTTTCACATGAACAGAGTGGAGCATGTTAGAGCAGTAATGCCTTTTGGCCCCGAGTGATCAATAGGCAGAATCCTCCTGCATAAATTTATTTATTAATATGAAATATATTTATCCCACCTTTCTCCTTAAAAAAGGACCCAAGGTGGCTTACATCAGTAGAAGACAATGTTTAAAAACTAAAAACAATAAGCATACAAGTATTGCAAAAGAATCAAACCAATGCCACACTAAAACAGTAAACAAAATCAACACCAAAACATATACAAAGCAACGAGGTACAGCAATCCACTGAAAAAAACCTCAGGTACTAAAAACATGCACTAGGGTTTGTAGATACTAAAGGCAAAATGAAGGAACAAAGAAGGACATGCTAAAAGCTCTGTTTATTTGGTGTGAAACTATGATGTTGAGATTTACAATACCAATATTTAAATAGAGGTTACAAGTTTTAATCCCACATCATACAGCTTTTTTCCCCCGGTTGAGTCTCTCCACAGTTAGCATTTCTAATAATGTCTCAAATGTAATTTAACACATGACTTGCTTTGTCAAAGTTTGCATTTCCCTCACCCGTTAATTATTACTTTTAATGAAAATGTTTGGAGAAAAAGAAAATAAGGCAGGAGCTTGCAGGAAGATGAATGTTAGGTGAGCAACAGTATTAAGAGTATTCAGACAAGAGCACATTAAAGACTAGTACATGTAGTACGGCATACTTCTCCAGAGGGTTGAATAAGGGTCAGAGTTTCTTATCATACTGCATTTGTTAATTGGCTCGCCCAATGACAGGATATTTGTGTTATCACTTATCAGCAAAAATAGCCTTGTAAATGGCCTGTGTCACTAATGAAATTGTCACAGTCAATAATTTGTGCATGTCTTTGCCCACTGATGTCTGTGTCTACAGTTTCACCTCTGTGTCTATTCTGTGTATATCTGAAATTCTGGACAGTATTTCATGTGTCTCATGATATGGCCTGAAATATGCAAAGATCATACTGTGATATATCTGTGATTATTTATAGTACCACAGGACTCTGCAACAGCAGATTAAGGGATTGGCTACATGGCTCATTTGTCTAAATCGCATAATGAACCTTGTAAAGTGGTGTGTGAAGATTTTTCAGTCTGTGGCTCCCTTCAAATGTGCCATGGCTGCTAGGAGGCTATATGGCCCCCGTTGAGAATGGCTGGACTCTAAACTTTTAAGCAAAGCTGTGGGTGATCTTTGAAAACCAGATTTGATGCAACCAGGATATAAGGCATCAGTTCATCCTATTTTCTGCACAAGAAAGGAGAAGGAGCATAACAGTGCACATCCACATTCCTCCAAAATGTGCTCTGACCAGTCTGGCAGGGGATGATGAAAATTGTAGTCCAATCCATCTAGAAGATGCTGGATTGGAGAGAGTTATCTCAGACTATTTCCTGTAACCTAGTCCTGATGGCAGAAACTTCCATCTAATTCCTGCAGAATTTTTGCCCTCCTCGGGCACAACTAAACATTGCCTATAATGAAAAATGTTGGTAATCTCCTGTATTCCATTTTGTTTATGGCATATACAGACATTCTACTTCACATTTTTGGTAGCATTCTAGTGCATATCAAGAATGCCAGTGCTCACTTGCCAGAAAGAAAGGTGCAGTGGATGGGTGGAGAATAGAGGAGGATTTGCTGACTGGTTAAATCACATTTTTCAAGGTACAAGCAAAGTAATACAATAACACCCTTTGATATGTCTTCATAGTGATGAAGGAATTTCACTTTGCAGATCCTCAGATGCACTCTTCATTATTATTTCACAGACTTAATGAAACATATATCTACAATGGTCTTGAAACTAATTGTGTGAATGCTACAACACCAAACTAAAATAGCATGTAATTTAATTAATCAGCAAATTCTACCCTGCAGAGGGCTCACATTGGAACTACGATGAGCATTGAAAGCTGCTGAAGGTTTTGAATTGGAAAACAGGCATGATGAAATCATATCTCAGAAGAGATATGAACTCAGAAGAGATACATTATTTTAGGAATAAAGAATACATGCATAGGAAAAATCAAAATGGCCTTTGTAGCTAGGTGAGGCACAATATCAAGCTGAGATGTAAACTAACCACTTAGAAAATGCCAGCTTCGGAAAAATTACATTTTGGATTTGCAGAAAACTGTCGCAAACATGCAGGGTTGTTTCTGGTAAGGTGGAAATTACAGAGAAAGCTTTATTTCTCCTTAATTTTGATTCCTTCCTGTATGGATGGAAAAGCATGCATTGCCAGGCTTTAGGAAGGATCCTATAGATGGCTCCCATAATTCTTGAACTAGTGGTTTTGGGATTGTTTGTGTGTTTTACATACAATATAAATGGTAAGAAAAAGGAAGAGACAAGGAAAGGAACCATGTTATTGGTGGATGCTGTGGTTGATGTTAACATGGCACAGAGATAGATTGAATGATTTTCCATCTGCTGTACTAAATCCTTTTTCTACCATTTTGCAGCCATCTCTCCCAATGTGATAGCTGCTGATAAGAATAACATAGGTATGGGCATGCACTGTACCATAAAGAAGGCATTCCACTTTCTTAATCCCATTTCTTATTTCTTTGCCATCTAGTGGTCCATACCATTAGGGATAACTTAGAAGAACCTAAGAAGAGCTCCTCTAGATCAAACCAATCGCCTACCTAAACATACATCCTGCTTCCTTTAGCAGCCAGCTAGGTGTAAGTCTTTCCTAGTTTTACTTTCCAGTTATTGGCATTTGGAGACAGATTGCCTTTGGTCCTGGAGGTGGCATATACAGTACCATCATGGCTGGAAGCCATTTATAACCATGTTTATCTAATTCCTTTTTAAAGCCTTGCAGGTGACCATCACTACATCCCGTGGAAGTAAAGTATGTAATTGAACTATATGCTTTGTAAAGACCTACATTCTCTTGCCTGAATTTTCCACTATTCAGCTTCATTGGGTGACCCTAGGTTTTAAGATTTATGAATGAGGGAGAAAAATATTTGTTTATCTACTTGTTCCACACTGTAATACTTTTATATACCTCTAACAGGCCTCTTTCTTCTTTCCTTGATATAAAATCAAATAGCCATGAACATTGTAACTTTTTCTAATGGAGGGCTTGTTCTAGTCCTTTTCTTGATTGTTCTTTTTTACTTCTTCTCTAGCTGTACAGTCTGCTTTTTAATGTGTGGTGGGCAGAATTGGACATTGCATTCTAAATGTGGTCACACTATGGATTTTTATAAGGATAGGATTATATTGGCAATGCTGTCGACTTGCATCTCTTCGGTTCATGTGCAATTAGACCATTAATCTGGTTGGGGGTAAATCCTTTTGAGCTCTTTTCAGTCCCTTTTTATTTTTATGAATCTTAGTATTTGATATCATCAGCAAACTTTTACATCTCATTGTTTCCTCAGCTCCAGATTATTTAAAGACAAGTTTAAAAGTGCTGGTCCTAATTCAGAATAGAGATGGTCACAAACCATCACTTTGGCGGTTCGTACTGGTTTGTTTTTTGCTATAACAGGTGTTCAGTGCTTCCCAGTCCTGCCTCCTCCAGTGGACGCCCACTCAGAGGCAGCATCTGGAGGAGGTGGGGCAGGGAAGCTGGGGCACTGCCTGAGTGGGTGCCTGTCGGAGGAGGTGGAACTGGGAAGCACCAAAGAGCTGTTCAGCCAAAAAATGAATCAGCATGAACCACTGAACCAGCAGTTTGTGCCTATCTCTAATTCAGAACCTTGAGGGACCACACTTCTTACTTTTCTCCTGGTTGAGACTTGTCCATTTATTCCTCCTCTGTTCTTTTTCTTTATTCAGTTATTAGGCCACATAAGGATCCATCTACTTACTGCTAATTTTATGCAGGTGCATTTGGTGAAGGATACTGTAAAAATCTGTTTGAAAATCCACATATGCATCATCTGTTGGAGCATCCTGTCTACAAGTTTCGTAATATTCTTACTGCTTTAGGGTTATGAAATTAAAACTAATCCAAAAGCCAGTTTTCTCGTTTGAGCAACATAAAATTCTGTGCCTTCAAAATGGGTGACCATCTATTTGCTTATCCTCCAAATCAATGCGTTGTCTCAAGTATTCAAATTCCTTTGTTTTAATTTATTTATTTGAGTTCAGTAGTTCAGATACTCAATTTCTTTTATTCCAAACCTCACCATTTCAGTTTTGCTTCCCTTCCCTTTAAACTGGGAAACACTTGAAATGTGCCCCATAATTCCCTGTAGTGCTACCCAACACCTCCTGCTTAGTCTCAACCTTGTGCAATATTCATGCACTATGAAGTCAATTCTTATGGCAACCCTTTTCAGAGTTTTCCAGGTACAGAATACTTAGAAGTGATTTGCCGTTTCCTTATTCTGGGAACATCCTGGGACTGTGGAGTTTGCCCAAGGCCACACGGCCTGGCTTCACTTTGCAGAAGGCACAGTGGGGAATCAAACTCCCAACCGTAGTCAGATACCTAAACCACTGAGCTATCCAGCCAGCAACCTTCTGCAAGGGGGGTGGGGAGACCTATTGTAAGGAAGACAGGAGGATGCCTGGCAGCAGAGAACAAAAATAGGACCAAAGAGGCTTTGCACAATCTCTCTTTACTGGGATGCTAAAACAAACCATTGTATTCTGCTTTGTCCTTGCTGCAGTGGTTAAACTGATGTACTGCAGCCAAAACTCTGCTCACCACCCCCGGGATTCAATCACAGGTAGGCGGTTCAGGGTTCACTCAGCCTTCTGTCCTTCCAAGGTCGGTAAACTGAGTACCCAGCATACAATCCGTAGCCTGCATAATTAAATTGTAAATCACTCAGAGAGTGCTTTAAGTGCTATAGGGCAGTACATAAGCAGAACACTGTTTTTTTGCTTTTGTTTTCTGTAGTGAAATAAAGCTTTTCAAAGCATGACATAAGAGAAGTCTTCTGAAGAATGCCTATGCATCTATATGCAGTCCACATTTTGTTCAGGGTGTTAAAATTTGGCAGACGTCTCAACCGTAGTGCTTCACTTTGAGATGGTCTTGGCCACCCAATTCTTAAACAATTAAAATTTTATAAAACTACAGGCATCTGCACTGCACTTTACCTGTGGGGCAGTGATGCTCTGAGCACTTCTCATTGCCAGCCGCCTAGTTACAAGCTGGTCTGCATTTCCACATGTCTTTATTGAACAGCAGGTTATATCTCATAGGCCAACTCATCAATCACTTCAAGATTAGCCTGTTTAGAACCTGTCCACAACCATAACGAGACCACAGTCTAGTGAGCAGCATAGCTTGGCATGCGCAGGAGGGCTTTTGATTGAAATAAGTCCTTTCTTCTGTTGGGTTAGTCATGTCAGCAATTCATTTTGCAACATGGTGTTTATGGTGAATGTAGTGGAGCCAATAATATATGCCCTACTTAGTATAGGCTTAGAAAAAGCATCAAATCATTTTGCTTATGAACATTCTTTAGGATAAAGTCTTTCCCCAATCCATACTATTTTTTGTTATAAACTAACTCCTTACTACAGCAGGACAAATAATTCGTAAAACAATCCACCCTAGTTTAAACCAGTCATCCCAGCATGCCCTCCGTGGCATCAGGTGGGAAGTGTATTGTGAGCTTTCCAGAATGCTGGAGCATCCTTTTTTTTAAAAGCATCAGTTTTAACCCAAAGGTTAGCATAACCATTACCACATTTAGTGTTTCCTTCCTTCCTTTATTTCACATTTTCTTCATTTAAATGAAGGATCATGTTATGCTTGCCCAGTGGCGTATTTAAACAAAGTTGCCCTAAACAGAGGTATGATAAGCATCTCATGCTAGATGAATGTTAAATGATAAATTAGCTACTCTTCTCTAGAGGATGCTAATGCTTTTGCCCTGCAGGGTTTTGGCATCTATGCCTCACATTTATTTCTTGAACTGGTTGCTTTAGGTAGCTGCACAGATTTTCAGGAAAAAAGTGTGTGGTTTTCCTTCCTCACTTATGAGGAATTTTCTGGTGCCATGTTGGGTTGCTGGTTTCAGAGATTTTTAATGGCCTTTCTGCTTTTGGTCCTCATTTGAAAAATTAATAGAAATAAATATAACAATGAGTCTGCAGTGGTCTGCCCCAAGCCATTCTAAAATATATGTGTGTGTGCTGTCATCACCATATATCATGTATTTAGGGCAATATTCAGGGGTGGCCCTTGAAGAAAGCAAATAATAAATTGTGTCAGACTCCATCCCACTTCTGTTTTCTAGATATTTGTCATGTGTGCATGTCACACAAAGCTGTGCTTTAGGACAGCCACAGTTTGTTGCTTTAGGCAAAAATGGTTGCACAGAGGACCAAACAAACCACTGTTTCCCCCAGCTGCAGTGTTGGTCTGTTCCTCTCCCACTTGTTTTGTTGTCTCCTGTTTTGGGATGAGCATGTGGTGATGTGCTCTGGTTCTGCATTTAGCCGGGGATAATTCATTAAATCAGCTGGAGTTTGTAAGCTAGCAACAAACCAAGATTTCTGATTGTGGCTTTCAGCTGGATAAGAAACCATGGTTTGTTTGTATTGGATGTATTTGAAAGCAATAATAAACCATAATTCAAGAAACCACAACCTAACTTGATGTTACATGTGAACCTAGGCGTCCCTTTCCCCAACAAATCAGGCATCCACTGGCAAGGAAGAGCCATTACTTGTCTGCATCCTTGGGAGGAGGTACCTAAGGCTTAGGAACTTACTAAGAGCAACTACAATGTCAATCAAGTAGACTTTGATTTACAACAACCCTTCTCAGGGTTTTGTAGGTATGGAGTAATCAGAAGTGGTTTATCATTCCCTTCTTCTGAGGGTGCTCTGAGACCATGAGACCACCCAGCTTGGCTCTTCTCCTACAAGCACAGTGGGGAATCCAGCCCCTGACCTCTGGCTTTGCAGCCAAGTACCCAACTCACTGAACTCTCCAGCCAGAACTCATTGGTTGGGTAGAAACCTCTCCATTCAAGAGGGCACAGGTCAGCTCCCTAGACACAGATGGCTGTTGGGGGAAGAGGGGGATTCTCCCCCTCCGATGTGTAGGTGACTTTTTGACAGATGACCTAAAAACAGTGCATGATAAAATAATTAAAGTACAATATAATATTAGAGAACACCTGCTCAGAGATCAAGCAAGAAACAGAGTACAATTGAGAGCAAAGTATAAGGGTCACTATTTGTTTGGACAATATACTTAATTATTCCACTCTGAAAGTCCACCACAATAAAATGGCCTTTTTCAGAAACCACCATGAAACAGGGATTGGGTGGTCCATCTGAAGATAAAGTAAATAGCTGTGAGACACAACATGGAATTAAGAAAACAGTTGCTGGGGTAGTCATGATCATTTAAATCTGGAATTGTGATGCTTACCATAAAATGTGAGAAGGAGGCTAGGTATTCATCAGATTAAGCCAACCTTGGCTACCCAGTTATGGCATTCTTATATTAGAGGGATTATCAGCATGAGAGAATCTGAATAATTTTTTCAGATAGCCTTCTTAATTTACAAAGTGCTGCTCAAAGGACCTTTTTAAGTGGAAGGTGAAGCTTGCATGTTTCATTCTTCTGTGGATGTGATGGCCTGTATCCCAAATCCTTACAAAATATAGCCATTCTCCCACATGATAGCTCAGAGGTAGCTCTTGTAAGCATCTCTTTCCTGGTGTTGTTGAGTTCCATCCCACAAAAACCTCCTTTCTGTATCTAATAAGATTTTTTTTTTCTTTGAAAGATGGCTTATTAACACCTGCTGGCAATGCAAGAGCTGTCCCCCAGAGCTGGAGATCTACTTGTTACTGCTCACTATCCTCCATATTGTTTATGAAATAATTTATAAAATGTTCGTGGATTCTTTAATATGGAGGGGAGTCTCCAAAAAACAAGATTTTTCTTTGGTTCCGTAGCATTGCAGCTGTATGCTTTGCAGTCTGAGAGCTCATATGCATTTCTGAGAACAGTTCAATAGAAATGTTAGTTAATTACTGTCTCTGGCTTTTGAAGCTCCCCCCCAATATATTATTTTTCTACATTATGCAGATTCACTACAGAAGTAGATGCCAAGCACAATAAACATTTTGTGTTCTAGAAGATATCTGAATGTTGAATAGATATATATGATTCCCCTGCTCGATTCCCCTTCAGGTTTTGTGCCTTGTAAAGATTCAGAGACATCTGTGGAATTTGGCTGAATTGAAAAGGAGAAAATGCATACAACAGTGAAATATTACAAATGGCCATTTTAGTTTTATGGATATTTGGAGGTGGTTTAGAGAGGCAAAAATTCTTGGGAGAGAATCAGTTGGGTTTGGGTCTTGTTGGTTCCTTATCAAAGGCTGCTTCAGTGTCCTGACAGCCCAGTCCACATTTGCTTTAGAACTCACTTCCTCTGAATTTGTTGGGATTCATTGCCAGATAAGTATCCATGGATGAGACTTCAGGGGTGGTGGTGTGTGTGTGACTGGGGCGGGGGGGGGGGGGGGGAGAGAAAGAGAATAAGCGAGTGCGTACCACATAGGTATAAAAAGAATATGACTGGAGGAGAGCAATGTGGAGCTTAATACTCTGTATCACAAAGATGTAGAGCCCTGTGCGTGCCATTGCTTGCCTTCTGGTTGGTCATGGATGCTTTCTCTTTTTTCTGTTTCACTAATGTCATATGCAGCATCGCTGATCTGCCAAGAACAGTATGATGGAGCACCACAGGCTGGGCAGTCTACCAAGACATTAAATGTTGCTAAGCATTTTGTAGACCTGGTGCTCTTTGCATGGAATCCAATTCCTGTGTGGAATTTCCTTGTGGGCAGTTTGTAAACGAACCCAGCCTATGGATCAGGCAAGGTACATTTTTGTCATGTCTCATTTCACTTTTTGTTTCCATGCTGATCCAGATTAATCTTTCTGCTACTACTCCTCTTCCGCTTCCCCAATTATTAGCAAATGCTGAATATACACAACTCTACCAGTGAACCTATTAAGGCAGGGGTCTCAAACATGCGGCCCGGGGGCCATTTGCGGCCCGCCGGACGATAGTTTGTGGCCCCCGCCTTGCCTGCCCCCCCCAAAGCGCCCACGCGTCCTCTGCTGTCAAGAGTCAAAAAAAGCCTTGCCTTGCTCGCCGGCTCTCTCCCAAGACAGCACCTCTTGCACCCTCCATCTGGAACTGCAGCCTGCCAGCCAGCCCACTTGTCTGCCGGCCGGCAGGCTGCAGTTCCGGATGGAGGGTGCAAGAGGCGCTGTCTTGGGGGAGAGCCGGCGAGCAAGGTGCGCTGCCGGCCCTTTTCCCCGAGTGCCCGAGCCGCTGCCGAGCGACGCCTGAGAGCGGAGCTCGCTCCCAGCCCATCCTTGAAGAGCGCCGCCAACAGCGCCGCCAACAGCAGCTGCCGCGGCCGCCGCCTCTTCCAGGGAAGCGGCTCTCTGGCTCTCTTTCTCTCTCGGCACCCCCAGCACCAGCCCAGCCAGCGGCCGCCTCAGCGCCCGGCGGTGCTTCCTCCTCCTCCTCCTCCTCTTCGTCCTGCTTCAGCCACCTCGGCTCTGGAGGCTGCCTGGGCTTGCCTCGCAAAGTTTGCTCCCCTGTCGTGGTGGGGGTAGCTGCTGCTGCTGAGTGCGCCTTTTTTTGAGGGGGGCCCTCAGAGGAAGGTTGGCGGACCTCAGTGTGTGTGTGCGCGCGCGTGCCCGCGCGTGCACACCTGTGGGGGGCGTTCTGTTTAATTTCGCAGGTAGCAATGGGGGCTTTTCTCCTTTGGCAAGGTGATTCTGTGAGGGTTTTTTTAAAAAAAATTATGTCATGCCCTCCCCCCCCCCCCCACTAGGTGGTCGCTGGCACTCCCTCCCTTATCCGCTTCTTCGTCCTGCTGCTGCTGCTGCTGCTGGTAGTGAAGAAGGAGCCGGAGGGGGTCGTGGCCGGCGATGAGGGCTCGCGCGCCCCTCCTCCTCCTCCTCCTCCTCGGAGCCCCAGCCAGGCTAAGGAAACTCCTGGGCGGCTTCCTCGGGCTCGACAAGGGCTCGCACATCCCTCCTCCTCGTCCTCCTCCTCCTCCTCCTCGGAGCCCCAGCCGGGCTAAGGAAACTCCTGGGCGGCTTCCTCGGGCTCTTGCTCCGCTTGGCAGAAAATCTGATGCGGCCCAGCCTCACCCAAACTCTGCTTCCAGCGGCCCCCAGGTAAATTGAGTTTGAGACCCCTGTATTAAGGCATTTTGTGGAACATGAGTGGGGAAGGGGGGGGGGAAGGACATATATTATGACCTTTAGTTTTTTGGGTGACAGCTATCAATCCCCCAGTGGCCATGTTGAGGAGTAGACAAAACAATAAATTCTTCAAACTTTTGGGTTAGGGTTGGAGCGGCAAAGTACTCTAATTTCTAGAAACATGAAGTCACCAGATTCTGGAATGGGAAAGTTGCTGGGTTTGCAGCTAGCTACTTGTCCAGATGAAGGGATGCTGTGGCATAATTTAATCTTCCAAAAATATAAACATTCCAGTAAGGATGCAGAAGTGGTGGGAGAATGACCCTGGAAGGACCTGGTACTATTTACTTAAAAGTAATTGGGAAAAATAACATTACCCCTTTACATACTTTCAAGGATACACAGGATAAAATATATATGCTACTCCCTTATTTACCTGAATAGATATTAGCAACAGATTCCATGGAATGCACATGTTGACATCATGCCATATATACTGCGTGAAAAATCAAAAACTGATTTAATTCCTTGTTTGATTGTGTTAGAAAGAGATAAAGAAAGAAGGAGATGACGAAGGCAAACTATGTAAAAATGAAGCATGGAAAACAATAAAACCTCTTGATTTTCAGCAGTAAAAAGGGCATCTGTTGATTTTATTGCACTGTGGAGAACCTGTTTTTACCGTGTTTAGGGTTTAGTTTAGTTTGAGTAAACAAGAGAAGCCAAAGTGCAGGTATCTGATGGGGTACAGAAGCAGCATATTATGTCCTTCTTAGCCACAAAATGGGAAGCTGATCACTACTTTATATCATGGGAAGGAGTACTGTGATATGAGTTCTCTTCTATGTGTATGTTTACATATTTGTTTTTTTAATAGAAACTATTTTATTTAACTAAAACAACTCTGTATCATGGATTTCTTTTTCTCCTGCAGTAAAGACATATTTAACAGACATATGGAGTTTTCATTTAAAAAAAACAGTTAAACATTTAAGCTTGAGATACTTTGAGCTAATTTTTTTCCTTTTTAAAAAAATTAATAACATAAATGATGTGATGACGTGTAACAAAGTATGTTGTGACCTCTCTCTCTCTCTCTCTCTCTCTCTCTGTGTGTGTGTGTGTGTGTGTGCGCGTGCGTGCTACCGTCTTAGGTGAGAAGCATTACAAAAGAACCTGTTCTTAAATAGTGTGGGCACAGTTGTCTGGCAGATTTTATATTACCTACAGCAGGAACATTAAAGAATTACTACTTTTCTCTCTCTCTCTCTCTCAAGTTATCACTTGTGCCTAAGAGGAATTGCCTGCTATTCCCAAGAAAGTAGTGTTTAATGGCCTGCATATATTGCGGCCAGCTGCCTTTTACATTTTCATTTTTAATTACAGTGCTTTGCAGACTTTTGGGTTTATTGATTTTTTTTGCCTCTTTCCCTCCCTTCCTAAGAATGCATTCCAAGTACTTTAGTCTATGAGCCATTCCCTAGCAGAGCCTCTTAGCATAAATGGAATAATGTTTTATTTCTGCAGTCATGAATTTTGATGACATTGGGAAGGCAGCTGAGGCCCTGGGCATTATAATGGTTCCTGCTGTGTCTAAGCGTGGGAGCTATAATGGGCTTAGAATCCTGTTGCGGCTTGTATGTTAGGCATACAGCTCAGTTCATGGAAAGAACTGTGTATTGTCTCCTGTTAGTGCAATATAGCTTCTTAAGTTTATACAGTACTGTTTTGTTGCTGAGTAATTAATATGAAAATGAAATGGTGGACACTCAGATCAGTTGCTGTAGCGTCTTAGGACAATACATTTTCAGCTTCTGCGGAGGTGTGAAGAACACAGTTTCTTCAGGTGGTGAAAGATGTCTATAATAGTGCATGATTTTCCTCATATCTTGCATTTAGCATGCAACCTTTGTTTTGCAATTGGTCATTGGAAGTTAAACACAAGCATAATTTGCAAGTCTGGTTTGAAGTCATCCCATAGTGGCAGGATAAATGGGATAATTGGTTAATCGCTGGGAATATATATTCCTCTTTTGTTTGACCATTACTTTGTTTGTTTACTGATGGCTAGTTCAACTGAGAGCTTCTACATATCATGGCTATTGACGGTGAGGGTATTTTGTCCTTCATAGTAATAGCATATCATTGAGAGCAACTTTAGCATAGTAGTTAGTGTTGCACAAGACTGAGGAAACCCGGTCTCACACAACATCCATGAAGCTTGCTGGATGATCTTCGGCCAGTTGCTATTTCCCAATCTAATCTATCTCAAGAAGATTATAGCAAGGGTACAGATGGGGTACACAGTCATATGTGATGCTTTGAGAACCTTGGAAGAAGAATGATATATAAATGTAGTAAATAAAACCAAATATTCATACTATACTCAATATTCAACATAATATTCAGTGTTAGGACTTCCCACCAGGGAGTTCTGGGAATTATGCCTCTGTGGGAATTCTAACAGAAAATGCAAACACTCATATTAATCGAAGATAACAGATTAATGTCTCTATCATGGGAAGCTGATTTCAGATCAGTAATATACAACAAAAATAAAACTTTGCCCAGAGAGCAGAATAAAGATACTTTTCCTCCCCTAATACAGTTCAGGGCAAACACAGAACCTGGCTATTAATAAATTGTTTCTTAAGAAGTTTCTTAAGGCAGCAGTCACACAAAATTTTCTATGCCTTTAGAATTGTGACTTTAGGAAAAAGAAATAAGGTCTGTTTTGGGGCTGTAGTGCTGAACCAGAGGGCAGTGTTGGGCCTGTGCAATGTGAACGGATAGAGGTTTATTGCTTTATTCGCCGTCTCTGTTTATTGGGCTGTGGGATCTGATAACCAGTTTTGTGAGCCACCTTATAGAGAAGCTATGTTCCAGTGGGGGTTGTCAAGGGAGACATATATTGTGAAGGTAGTTATACATTCCTGCATACACAGTGTGTGATCAGGTGCTTGTGAATGAAGCCCAGTAGATGTCTAAAGTGGTGTCAGCCATTTTAAACATTTTTTACAGCAGTCACACGGCGGTCATGCAATGGGCGTGTATACATTGGAATACTAATATAATCCAGCTGCTATGAAAAGCATAGGGGTAAGCAACCTGGTACCACATGAGTGAAGTAATAGGAGTAGGAATAGTAGTGATGGAGGAGGAAGTAGTGATTCTTATCTTCATCATCAGCAGCAGCAGCTGTCAAGTTCTTTATGAGACACAGTAACCCTCCCAGGATTTTATAGGTATAGAGTGCTCGTGCATCATTTACAAGTCACTCCTTGTGGTGTTATGGGACTTTTCCAGTTTACTCAAGATCACAAATGGGGCAGGGCATGCAATCCAATCAAGTGTACATGCTCTGGGTCAGTGGTTCTTAACCAGGGTAACCCAGGTCTTCTTGGACTACAACTCCCAGAAACCCTGGGCAGCACACCTGGCCCCTGGGAATTACCCAAAGTTGGGAACCACTGACAGGTACAGTGGGAATTCAAACTTCTGATCCCTGTCTTCAGAGAGAGGTGTTCCTACCCTCTGACTTACACCAGTTCTTAGACTGGATTGCAACTCATATAAACCTGAGCCAGAATGGTCAGCAGTCAGGGATTATGGGAGTTGTAGTTCAGAACATATGGAGAACGCCAGGTTGCCTGCCCATGGTGTACCTGTATCTGGAATTATTGCGGCTTGGTCAGTCATTCAATTTCTGTAAGGACATCGCCTCCAGGGTATATCTGCATGTTAATTCCAGTGAGATGACTACAAGGAAGGGGATGATTACTTAATATCTTGGCAATTATAATTCACATGATTTGACAGTTATTTTACTGGTGTAACACACATGTAACTGTTGCAGCTTTGTCCATGCTTCCGGGGGAGGTTGGAGACAGGGAAACAGCAATAATTTCTTCTTTATCTATCATTATTCAGTGGTTTGAAAAGACCAGAATGTTAATGAAGGTTATTTGATGCTGACTAAAGCACCATAAGGCCAGGAAATTGAAAGACCGATGCTTTAACAAACTTGCTTTGTGATCAGGAAGGGTGGTGTGCAACGTCACAAACTGTGTTTGCTTACAACTTACCTTCCATGTCCTGATATTTTGCCTTTTAAGCCCAAATCCAGATAGTGAGCAAAAGAGGGTCAGCAAAGATGCCCCATTTTGTCCTGGTCCTGTATTGCCTTGTTGAGAAATTGGAGCCCTACTTCATTGTAACACACCGTAGAATGTCTCTGTCATTACAATATTCTGAGCTACAAAAGGTCATACTGGAAAAACCTAGTATTTGCTGTTCAGCCCATGCCTTAATGTTGCTTCCATATTTGCTTCCTCCCCAGACTGCAAGTACACCTGCCATCAAGAATGCAGAAGCCTCATTCAGCTGGATTGCAGCCAACAGGAAGGACAGAACCGCAGCAAACCTTCCCCGGAAAACACATTAACACAGAGCTACAACCAGGTATGAATAATAGTATCCTCATCTTGTCCAGAGAGAAGGATAGGACTGTGGAGTTTCTGGAGACCAAGAGGTGGTAGACATGTGGTATGAGCTCATTGTTGTGGGGTGGCAAGTGTTGTATCTGTCTTCCTTGGTAGTGCCGTTTCAGCAAGGCTTGAGGATTTGCAAAGAACCTCTGATTTAGGTGAGGGCAAAGAGTGGCCCATCAGATGCTGGATTGCTGCTCCAAGTGTTCTTCTGTAGACAAAGCTACCGTGGGTTGGTTGGAACAACATCTGGAGAGCTGTGGTTCAGTCCAACTCTCCTTTAAACCAGTGATTCTCAAACTTGGGTCCCCAGATGTTCTTGGACTGCAACTTCCAAAAATCCTGGCCAGCAATTGTGAAGGCTTCTGGGAACTGCTGTCCAAGAACATCTGGGGACCCCAGTTTGGGAACCACTGCTTTAAACTATGTCTTTCCTAGATTGTTATTATTATCATTTATTACATTTATTTATTTTTTATTTATTTTTTATTTATTTATTGGATTTTTACCCCGCCCCCCTAGACAAAGTCTACTCGGGGCGGCTTATACACTGCCTTTCCACTATAAAGTGTAGCACAAGGTGGTTTACAGTCTTTATAAATCAATAAAAATGATTAAAATGAATTTAACCATAAAAATCATAAAAATCAAATAAAATTAAAACTACCGTAAAAGGGAACTGTTTCTTGGCCTTGCCTTTCTCCAGCATGTTACTGTTTGTCACCTGTTGGTCAAATTGGTCACATACGATGGATGCCAGAACTTGTGTTACCACAAACATTTATTGAAAGGGAGCATTGGTTGGCAGTTCACCTCACCCTGGTACACTATTTTTGATGGAGACAAAGCAGGACAAGACTGAGGCATGGAGTTAAGCTTTGCCAAATAAGCAGCAGGAATAGTGGCAGGGAATTGGTGAAGTAGCACCTGGAAATTATAGTGTAATGAAGTTTTACTGGTGCAAGTTTGAGCAAGTGTAGGGTAGAACAAATAGATGTTCAGCAATAGTGAGAAGAAGTCAGGGGGTGACTACATTGGACATTTACCCCATAATTTGCAATTGATTAGGCATAGATAAATTTTAATTAAAACCCATTGACTACAAGCTCAATAGGGAAAGCCTGTTGTGGATTGGTCTTTTAAGGGGGGATTGTCTTTTTTGTTCAGCTGGCCCATGTGGTTTAAATGTGCTCTGATCTGACTTTGCTTTTGTCCACTTTCTGCCCATTGTGATCTAATTGATAAGAGGCACTTATGAGGGTAGTCCCCCTCAAAAAAGTGCTTGTTGTCTGCAAACAGTGTGTTTGTTTGTTTTAAGGCTTTCAGGTCAGTCCTGGAACACCATACTGTATATCTAGGTCAGTTCAGGAAAGAGAGAGAGGTGGAAATTGACAATTAGCACTTCATCAAAGGCAGCTTCTGCTGTGCAAACACAGCTCTCTGCCTGTGCTGATTCCTGCAAATCAGCAAGAGTCTGAACAGCTACATTAACTTCACACACAGAAACCCAGAGTAGGTATATTTACCTTTTTGATAGGTCACTGTCATTTAGGAATTCATAGTTGATACTTGCCATCATAGCCCCTTAAAAGCTTCTGGTCCCAAATTCCCAGTGAGACAATCTTTCTACAGAATCAAAAGTCATAGGACAGATCTGGGAAACTTATGACAGATCTGTGAGGCACTTCTTCATCTGGTATACACTAGTGTTTGCACATTATTTTAGTATGATCCTTTTTGAATTGTTCGGAACTGGAAGTAATTGTAAGTTCACATCTAGTTTTGGAAAAAACAACACTTCAAAGAGCAAATTTGTGTACAAGCAAGCACGCACGCACACACACACACAATGCGCTCTGCTATTCTGGAGTATGAATATTGATTAAAAATAATAATTTCTAAAAAGGAGCAAGAGCCATGTAAACAGGTAAGAGGACATGCAGTCTGTGTGAAAGAGGTAAGGGGGCATGCCATTTACCCTGGTGCAGGAGGGTATTTGGACCTGTGTCTATATTACTAGTGAATAGCAGCAAAAAGGGTCCCTTTTTGAGGCACTGTGGGAAAATGCAGAATGCTAGACCACGTTGGACGTTGACCTGACCTAACATAGCTCATTTTTTCCCAGTAAGTTTAGCCATAGCTCATATGGTGTAACAGTGCATGTGCTTCTGAAAATACAGGGAAACACTCTGGCTCAGTAATAAAGCACATGGTTTACATGGTATGCCAAAAACTCTATTTCCCAGCTTTATCTACCATGTTTAAGTTGAACCCTTAAACATGGCAGATAAAGCTGGGAAATATTTCTTCTCAAAATCCTTGAGAAGTTCTGTCATTTAGTGTGGACAACACAGAACCAAATACATGTGCCTAAGATTTTCCTTCCCAGTAGCCTTTATTTATTTGATAATAGATGTAAGTCAGATTATGTCTTGTTTGCCATGGCATCTCATGTTCATGGCATCTCCTGTAACTAACTAACTAACTAACTAACTAACTAACTAACTAACTAACTAACTAACTAACTAACTAACTAACTAACTAACTAACTAACTAACTACCTGAGAAAGTTTTACTATAGGTTGCTGGCCAAGAATTTCCTTCCATTTTGGTGGTAGCTGGATCAGGCATCACTGCTTCATTATTGCAACTGTGTGTTAAGAATAACAGAATATATTTCTGAAGACTTTTATGTTACAGCAAGACTGAAACAACAAATAGGCTTTGGGGAGTATGTTGATGAAGGTGCTGAGGCTTCTGCTTCAAAACCTTTCATCTTGCTAAAGAGGGCTTTAGATCCATTGGCAAGGAGTGTACAAATGTATATTTCTTCTTGAGATTTTGCTCCCTGCTATGGTATAATCCCGAAGCATCCCTGCTATAAGGGAGACTGACATTTGTTTCCAATGTATTAAAATGCATGTCTTCTTGGGAACAAGGAAAACAACAACAGAAAGTAATAAACTGGGGCTTGAAAACTTCCTCTCCTTTTTGTTGTGGTTGCGTTGAGTGCTCTGTTCACGTCATCTTTCTCCAAGGTTGGGAAATGGATTGGTTTCCCCATGGGAAATGCTGAACCTCTTGTAATGTTATTAGAATTCAGTTATCATTTTTTACATTTTCACATCCTCAGCATGAGAAATTGGAACCTTTTGTTCCTGTGTCCTTTCTTGCTTTGTGTTCATTCACTGTGACACAAAGACTTTCTTCTGTGCACCTTTAATTGTTTTCAGTAGAATTTGTGCAGAACATAGTTGTGAGATGGTGGTGGTGGTGGCGGGGACAGCCTATTTTAGTTGTCAATTTGGTGCCCTCGATAGGATTTAGATTACAGTCCATCAGTCCTTCTAGTCACTATGGGCCAGTAGCAAGGATTGTGGAAGTTCCCCAAAAAGATTTGGAGGACAGGTGACTTTATATGATTTACCCAAAGGGAAAAAGGGCAGATGAATTCTCAAAGTGCTTGCCAATGAGAAAACAAATCCCTCAGGTTCACAGGTTAAACCTGACAGTTGTTAATTTTTTTTTAAACTGGGAGTCAGGGTAAAATCAGATGCTATAATGAGCAAATCATTAGAAGAAAAAAACATGTTAGTGTTCTAGCCATATCATCCTCCCTAAACCAGTGTTTAGCTCTGGATAGCCATTCACAAAACAAGCCAACCTAATTTGCAGGCTATGAAAGGCTTATGGGATTGTGATCAGTCAGTTCTTAACATTTAAGGAGCTGTTGTTTTTAACCACAAGCTTTCTGTAGTCTGCTTCAGGTCTCAATGGCTGCTGAGGAAGGAAGCTTCTGTGTACAGGAAAAAAAGCCTGTAAGCAGTATCTGGTACTATTGCAAATGAGGCCAGAAACAGATGTTAGTGATAGCCTGCAATTAGAGCTGGAAGCATGTTAATATTGCAGAGAAATGATTGAGGCAGTCTTTCCATGTTTATGGGATCAAATGTTCAAAGGAATCTGGTACTTAAACCCTGAGGACCAATCACCAAACAAAGAAGGCTAATTTAAATAATCCTAAAGGTGAGAAAATCTCCTTCCAAAATATTCAGATACTTATATTAGTTAAGAATTTCCCACTTCTGGCTATTTCTAATATTTATATCTGGCCTGAGATTGTTTAAGTATTTATCTGATGTGAAACATAATCTGAACGGCTGCTTTCCCTCCAGTTCATGATCCTGACCCAAAGCCACTGAACAGAATCCATGGTAAGTAGTAGAGTCAGTGGTAAAAAGAGCTAGGTAGGTCATTGGATTGTTGCGTGTAAAGAAACCTGACCTAGATGCTGAACTGAATGCAACTTCTCCCTTAGGAAACGCTTGACTGGAGATGAATTCTCTTATGCTGTCATTGTTGCTTTCGTGCTATATCCAAAAATGGTCAGAACAGTCTAATCGGATTATGCTGGAGAAAGTGGCAAAATGTAAACCTTGATTCCTGGGCAATCTATATATAGCGTTTCCTGAGCCCACTCTTGAAGCTAACAGGCATCCTTCTCCTTTCTAGAACATTCTACTCCATTCAATTTCTTCCCTCAGAGAACCTTCTGTAATTATTGAGCAGGTTCACATTTCACTGGGCTCTTTTGGTTCTCTTCCCTTTGAGTTTCCCCCCCTCAATATTTTGGTACTTCTGCCAACCTTGGAATTTTCCTGATGATGCTGGTGCTTCGCATGGATGATGCAGCTTTATCTACATAAGGACCTTTACTCTGAAGATGGATTTGCTGTTATCATAAGATAAAGAGCTTCCTTAAAGCAAGTCAACATCATGGGCCTTAGCAGTGGCTCTTTAGAATGTCAACTAGACATCTTTCTGCCCTCATCTGTCTTTCTAGAGAGGCCAGTGATTGAATCTGGGTCCTGCTTCATAAAAAACATACTCTGCTATTGACTTGTGATCTCTTGATAGTTAATCTAAAAATGATCCATAAAATCAGGTGTGGGACAAGTGTGGCCTTTCAGATGTTATGGCGTGGTAACAAAAACAGACAATGGTGAGAAATCCTGGGAGTTGCAGTCCACCAGCATCTGGAGGGCCCTTGCTTTATGTCCTGAGGTTATACCACAAGACAGCTGGTGTTTTGGGGGATATTTCAAGGATTGATCTTGCATGGCACCTCTTAAGCCAGTGGCAGAAATTTTTATAGCCCATGCTAAGGGGTTGGACGCTATAGCTGAGGCTATGGAAACATTTCAGATCTCACAGCAAAGAATAAAAGCATCTAGGCCTAAAATTGGTCCTCCGTTTGCTTTGTGTATGACAAGCTGTATCAAGGGCCTGGGAGATTTTCCTCCTGGATGAACATATGGACAGTGATGCTGGCTATGGGATTCTGTGGGTTGCAGTTCAAAGAAGAGCCACTTTTTTGAGCTCTGGGCAAACACAGGGTTTGTTTGTAAAATCCAATGAGAGTGAGTGTGGCCTAGTAGAGACACTCTCATGACCTGTAGGCATGCTAAAGTGGCTTTGTGGACCATTATGTTTCTTTCTCACTTTCATATCCTCTTTGCTAAATGAGAGTAATTGTCACTTGCTTCTGTAGAGATGTTGTAAGGACAAGCCAAATGAAGGCTGTCCATTTTGCTCAGTAATTTATATGGATTCCTAAGGTTACTAAGAATTAAGCATTTCTGAGTTCAGTGGGTTTCACCTTAAGGTAAGTGTGAATCGGATTACAGCCAATAGGAGTGCTAAGTGACCAACACATTGACCTTGGATCTTGTGAACTTATGCAAGTGATTCTGGGTCCACGATGCCAAGACAGAAGGAAGAAGGAGCCTGATCAATTGATGTTGCGAACTATAAAGACATTTATGCTTCCTTTGAGGAAATGTTAGATGGGGAGACAATGCATCACTCAGTTTTACAGTCTGTGTTGCCTGTAGCAAGGTTAGATCCAATATGCTAATACCCCCAGTTTTCAGACAGTGTGACATTCTAGTCTGCTTCAGCATACATAGCCCAAAACACCAAAACCAAAAGCTATAATTTGTAGGATACTTATGGCTAATAAAGCTATTTCACTGTGATCTTTTGCAGATTACAGTGCACTTTTTCAGAAGTGCTATGCTGAAATATATCTGCTAGTCTTAAAGGCACTACAAGCCTTTGTGGGTTTTTTAAAGTGCTAATACACCATTTCTCTCCTCCTGACAGGGAGCTCTTGTGTAGAATAGTTCAGTGTTTTACCCACCAGCAGCACATGGGGGTGCTGAAAGGCAAACAAGTGTAGTTGCAGGCATGCTTTCCTTAATGGGGAAGCTATGGGGAAATGATGAGGTGTTCTGAGCAGCTCTTGAGATCAAAGCAAGCCATGAAGGCTGGCAGCCTGAGCACCACACCCCTAATTAAACCAAAGCCTTCTCCAACTGGCAGCTAAGAGCCCATGGCAAAAATCTGCTATTGAAGAAATAGTGGCACAACTCCCAGCCATTTTTCTGTCTTATCTGTAGCTATTCTATGCTTAATTCATGTGGTTCATATTTATTTAGCTGTTTAATATTGGTTAGTAGTTAGCAGTTGCTTTCACCACAATTTTTGTTTATTTGATTTAATTTTTTTAAAACACGTATAATTGTCCTGATTGATTCAGGAGATTTTCAGTTGAAATGAGTCTTTCTGGGTTAAACTTTGGTTGGAAATCTAGAAGGCATTCAGTCTGACTTGAGATTTCCTGAATCAGTTAGGTCCGTTACAGTAAAATTTTAAATTTTGCATTAAAAAATACTCTTGAAAACAACACTAATTAATCACATGCTGTCAAGTCAAATTTGATTTATGGTGACTCTTTCCATGGTTTCCTACATGTAGAGTGCTCAGATGTTGTTTACCATTCTCTCCTTGCGGGGGAGCCCTGGGACTGTGCAGCTTGCCCAAAACTATGCAGGCTGGCTCTTCTCCTGGGAGGCAAAGTGGGGAATCAGGCTTCTGAACTCTGGCTCTGCAGCCCAGCACCCGGCTCACTGAGGTATTCAGTCAGCTTGAAAACAATAGGTAGCCACTAAATACAAGTAAACAAGGTGAATGGAGTATAAAACAGCTATAGATAAACTGGAACAGCAGCTAGCACTTGGTGCCACACTTTTCTTGGTGGCAGATTATGTCATGGGATTTCTGCCATTTTTAAAGCAATCTTTTTTCAGGATCTTGGGGGTGCAAAATTTGGCTTGATGGATTGCTTGTGACTTGCAGGCCATATGGTGCCCCTCCATACTTTGAAATGTGGTCTTCCCCCCCTTTTTCTGTTGCAGACGTGCAAATGTGAAGAATTCTCTATCCATTTTTACAAAGCCATTTTACAAATTCACAATGGAAGCATATTTTAGGAGAGATGCGTATGTTTTTGTGGGAGAAATGTGGGTGATGGCAGTTTAGATCTATGGTTTTAATAGATAAGCATGCTTCATTAATGGTATCCTGGCCAGTAATACGATTTTTAAAGTGTAACAACTTTAAGTCCTAAAGGAGTAAACATTAGAAGAAAAAGGCAGGGTAGAGAAGATGGACCAGGTTCCCCCCCCCCCCCCAACAACAACTCCCACTACAAGTCCCTTGCCATTGGCTGTGCTAGGTGGATGATGGGTGCTATAGGACCAACAACAACAACAAAAACCAGAATGTCAGCAAGTTACTGTAAGCAAAGAAAATAGTTTTCCAGCTAGAGAAGAATGACATGCACATTGTTTAATCCATGCAAGCAATGAAAAAGAATTTATATTGTAATACCAGTACAGCTGCTTGGGGTTTAATGGACAGTACGGACATGATAGAAGTAGAAATGAAATGTTTATTTTTCCCTTCCAAATATTTGCCTCTTTGCCCTAGCACCACCTAGTGGTTGTACTGCTAGCACTACAGCTGCTAAAAAGAATAGAAGTTGGAAACAGAGGACAAGAAATATTTTAACACATAATTGTACAGTGATTTAATCTATCAAAAACGGATACTATAAAAATACAGACACAACCAGTTGATACAAAATTGTATTTTGTGTTATTGACAAAAGATTTTGTCAAAAAACATTTGGTTGTCCTGTGTTTACTTTCTATTGTATCGTTTCGTTGTACAGCATCTGGTTAATATATATTTCTGAATAAAGGGATACAATTTGTTTGGATCCCTGTTGTTAAACAGAGAGAAAATATATTTGCTCCTCTTTTTTCTTTCCTCTCTAATCTTTATACAAATAAACTGGGAAACTGAATACTTTACCCTATTGACAAGTCTTGTCTCTTGGTCTGCCTGTATTGCTTCTGCTTGTTTGCCAGTATATCTCCACCTGCGCTATCTGCTCAGCCCTTTCTGGGACAGCAAGAACTATCTCCTATGTTGGCTTGGTGCTTGCTATGTGTTGTCAAGTTGGAACCGGCTTAGAGTGGCCCTAATAGGATTTTGAAGGTATGTGAGATACAATATTTAAGGAGTGCTTTTTCCCAGTGCCACTCTGCAGTGAGTGGCTGAGTGGGGATTCGAACACCAGCCTCTTGAATTCTGGTCTGACGCTCTGTCCATTACCGTCCCCTGGCTCTCAATGATATGGTGTTTATTACAAAATAATTCTGATTCACAGCCTAAAGTAGAGGCGGGTGTGGCATTGAAAAGCTCAGGTATGACTGTAGCTTGCAAAAGAACCATCAGAGCAAGTAGGTACCTTTTATAGGCAGGCATTGCCTCTTAGCTATGCATATCTTATTGACATTTTGTACCTAGTACATCAGTTAAGGCTCTTAATCTGATCAAGCAGGCAACAACTTGTGAAGAGTGAAGGATTTCAGAGGAGTTGAGCCTGAACGGGTGGATGTTTTGAAGCACACATTTTGTTATATAATCTTTTATATAAGACCAGTTCCGTAATTGAGACCAAAATGGATTTGCATTTCTCTTCCTGTGTCAGTCAGATGTTTCATCTACACTTCTGATAGTGGTTACACTTGGATATAATAATAAGCAGAAATTGACATGAATCCTCCTGCTTCTTCCAACAATGGGAGTGGCTACGCTAAGCAAAAATGTAACAAGGAAATGAAAGTTTCCCATTATATCAGAACATGGCTTGTTGATTCTCCAACAAACTAGGAATTGCAAAGCAACTTCAAACAAGTATAGGATGTGACAATAAGCTTTATAATTGGAGGTTACTGGGCAGTTGGCAACAACCTAATTTTGTGCAATAAGCCAAGTTTCTCTGTAGTTTCGTCCAAATGTACTATTACCTTTGAACATGGTCAAGAGACATAGACAAAAATCTTAATCACATTTAACCTAGGAGTAGGTTCCATTAAAGAGACAGTGGTTTGCTTCTGAGTTGGCACACACAGAGCTGTGTTACAAAGGACAGTGTGATGTCATCTCCTCTGTTTTTAAGCTGGGGGGCGGAGAGCAACTTGTGGCCTTGCAGGTATGGTTAGACTGTAGCTTCTAGTTTCCTTCAGCATTGGCTTTGCTGGCTAATGCTGATGAGAATTGCAGTGCAGCAACATCTGGAAGGCTACAGGTTGCCCATACCTGTTTTACATAACTAGATGTAGCTGAGGAATGATGTACATTTCCACCCAGACAGTCAGGGCATCAAGCCTTAGTGTTTAAGTCCTGAGCGTTTACTTGGTTAAAGCTGGAAGTTAGGGGTTACCCATTAAAAGAATACAATAATTCTGCCAATAGTGAATATCAAATGTTAGGAACTGCTTTAGTGTGTCAGGTTGCGCTGGGGTCATACTCTTGGTTTCAAAACATCTGTATTATTGATTGGATGCAATATTTACAGGAACACTGTAATGATCTATGTTGCCACTTCCAAGCTTTGGCCGCAGCCATAAAGATATTACTCAGATATGTTGCAAATTGTGTTGCTATCAGGAAGAGATGATCTCCAGTGTCATCAACAATTAAAGTTGCTAGTGGCAGAAGACTGACTTCCTGCTCCCTTTCAAGCGAATTAGAGGTGCACCAGAGCTTCACAGCAATATTGGACCACTTCCTTGTGTTTTGAATCGTGGCTACAGAAGCACAATATACCACTGGAGCGTTCCTTTTCTTTCTTTCTTTCTTTCTTTCTTTCTTTCTTTCTTTCTTTCTTTCTTTCTTTCTTTCTTTCTTTCTTTCTTTCTTTCTTTCTTTCTTTCTTTCTTTCTTTCTTTCTAAGGATTGACTGCTGCCATGCTGAGTGCACAGTGAGTAGAGCACCACATTGAGAGTGCTGATAGTTCACTGTAGACTGTGTGTTTAAAGGCACTAGTTTGAGACTATTGATACTTTATAGCACACTATTAAAAGAAAGTTATATTTTTTAAAAGTGCCTGAATTTCCCTGTCTTAACATTACTTTTTCTCTCCAGATTATCAATACCTGTTTTATCTAGACTGCAGTTTTCTCGTGGTTTAGGGCAGAATGCCTCATACTGGCATTGCTAGTCAGTTCAGTCAGCTTAAATGTACAGTTGTATGTATTCTGCTTGTATACATCAAGCTTTTAGACAGGAGACCTATTGCTGCGTCTTGGAAACAGTTACAAGCCAGGCCCAAAGCAGGGTGGAAAGTGTGTCCCTGGGACCAAATGTCACGCTCTGTGGCTGTTTTTGCAGCCTGTGACAGTCCTGTAGACCCAATTTTTCAGCAATAAAGGGTCAGGTCACAGGTGCAACACCCACAAGCCTCTGGGAATATCACAGTTTTTTGCCCTAGAACTTTTTAGAGAGTTTTATAGTAATTGGTTTCTAGTCAGATAGTGGAGTACCTTAAAGTATTCTAAGATTTTTTTTTTGCTCCACATGATTTTCGGGTGCCCACAGGGCCTTGAAGTAGGGTAGATCATCTGATACCATATTTTATAGTGTGCCGATTCTTAACTTATTATACTTTAGATAAAGCTAAGAAAAGCTTCTCGCTTGAGCACACACTATATTTTGCATGTTGTTCAGTTCAAAAGTTCAGTCTTGACAGTCATTCTGAAGAGCAAAGCCGACTCTGTGAGAGAACCTAAATTTAGATATAATCAACTTCAAGCACAGGCAGCCCACCCCTCCTTTCTGCTTCTAATTTTGTCACTTTCAATGCTAGGCATTGAAATAAAAATGTAAATAAAACTTCTATTGAAGCTTGAATGATTCTGACAGCACAAAGGAGATTATATATTTACATACACAGAGAAACGCGTGCACACATGTGGAGACGCCAGTGTCTATTTCTTAACATATTAGGGATCCTGCCCAGACAGAATGTGTATCTAAAAAAGCCTGTTTCATCTTCAGGATGACAAAACAGTCAATACATTATTGATGGGCCCAATAATAAAAACACAGGCGGGGAGGCCTTGCCATTTATCATTCAGACACTTCAGTGTGCTTCCTTGCTCAGTCCATGAAGGAGGAACTTTCTTGCCAAATGTACATTGGTAGGGGAAAAATGAGTTTAAAGAAATACAAACAGGTTGTTTCAGAAGCTGAATCATGCAGATCAGATTGGAATGGCCCCCCTCCCACTTCTAGAAGCCCTTAGCTAGAATTTAAAATGGCCAGATGGAGTTAAAAAAACAACTTCCTAAGCTCCATTTTTATCTTGATATTTGTTGAGGAAATACCCTCCTGTTGTGTGTATTCCCCACCTGAACAAGTAACTTACTTGTCCTAATCAAAAGTGATTACACTTATCCTTACATTTTTATGATGATATAGCTTTTGTTGTTGTTGTTGTTGTTTGTTCCTGACCAGAGAAAGATTTATATGATTCCACATTTGTGGGTTCTTGTGGCTGGATCGTGGCTTAGAAGTAAGCCTATTTAAATAAAAGGGACAAGTTAGACATGACTGAAGTCCCATAGATTTAATTGGGTCCATTTAAGTATCAGAGTCTGGATGCAGCTACAGCAGCCATGCATTTTACTACATACCAAGTTCGAAGGATAGTCAAAGGATAATCTTCTGTAACCAGATGTAAAATTTTATCTATAAATATAAAACAAGTCATGCAAATTTTACATAAATTGGTTTCATGTTTTACCCTCTTGTTTGATGATACATATATGGTTATCCAGGTTTCAGCTTTGGGGAAGATGATTTGTATGAGTTAATTAATTGATCATGTATTCGAGAATACATTAATTGATCATTATTTCCTAAATTTTGCAAAGCTGCCATGTGAAAAGAAAATCAGATTTAGATAGTTTCCCTTGTCAAAGGACGGTATGATCAACCATAGTGATATGCTCACACTGCTTCTCTGAGTGGTGAGAAGTTTCAGAGGAACAGCATTTACCTTTACAGCATTTACAGTTTGGTTTCTTTCTGAAGGAAATCAGGGGAATTTTGTGGCATGTTATATATTTGTCACTAAAACCTGGTATTACAGGTTGAATATGGGTGGAGAACAAATGACTCCAGCAGCTAGCTAGATCCACTCCCCTAGACCAGATGTCCAGAGAGTCAGTCAGCTCCTCTAGCCCATGATTTCAGAGTTTATTTTTTGTCTTCCTCTGGTTTCTGGTGTCTCTGTCTGTGTCTTGCTTCCCTTTCCCAAACTAGATTAAGTAACCTTTATCTGAGAATGGAGGCAAAAGAGCATTTGAAAAATGCTATTACATCTCCCCTTAGTCTTCCTTTCCCATGTCCAGTTCTTTCAGTCTTTCCGCATAGGGCTTGGATCCTCTTTATTGCCATCCTCAGAACTTGCTCCAGTTTGTTGGCATCCTTCTTAAAGTGTGGTGTCAAGAACTGGACATGGTATTCTAGATGAGGCCTAACCAGTGCTGAAAAGAGGGGGACTAGTATTTTGTAGGAGTTGGAGACTGTGCTTCTGTTAATTCATCCTAAAATAGTATTTGTGATCAAAGAAAACCCAAAGTTCAGTTTCTGATGCCTCTGATTAAAATAATGGAGCAATAGGTGATGAGGAGGCCACTTCTTCACACCATAGTGACTTACTGCCAGCCACACTAGACCATACTGACCTACAAGGACAAATAGATTGGCCTGCTGCATGGGCACAGTTCTGGAATTCCTCCATTTGGGGCCCCTTTCAGCCTTGCTCCTAAAGGGATATTTCAGCCTTATATATGCAAAGGGGATGTTTAAACATTGTGTTGTGGTGCCAGCTATATTGATTTCTATATTGCCTTGAGAAATTGTCAAGAGGGCAACTTCCAAGAATATGGAGACCTTTCTGCCTCTCCTCCACACCCTGAACCTGTAGGGCGGCACACCTACAACAATTCAAAAGTAGGATTCAAGTTGCTAAATGGAATTAACTATCAGCTTGAGAGATAAATCAACAGAGCTCTGAGTGTTTTTGGAGACCTGGGCTTTATTCCAACACAGGGTTAAATGCACGTAAAGTCCCTGAAATTACAGTAAGATGATTCACAACAGCTGACTGATGGAGGAATGTTTTTCCCATTCATCTTCCTCCTCTGAAAGCCCAACCGTGTCTTGCAAGTCTTTATGGGGCTAATCAGCAGACCTCCTGTTCTGTTGTCTTAGAACAACTGTGAAAATCTCACATGTGCACAAACAAATCCTGTCAGAATTCTGCTGGCAAGCAGAACACACCACCATTCAGTTCTAAGGACTCTCAAAGTTATAGCAGTATCAGAAATCTGTATCATCTCTAGAAAATGAGAACTGGAAATAATGTTTATCAGGAGATTTGAAGCTTAGGGTGACTGGAGGTATATTTTGGAAGGGGCTTGGCCACATTTCAGCTCTGAAAACAAATACCTCCAGGTATTGCATGTTTGTGTTCAAACCCGGTTACCTTGTACTTTAAAACGTCTGTTGGTCATATTCACACATTAAGGAATGGACATTTCTACCTACTACTGTTTTCCCTCCAAGCATGGAGTTACTTCAAAGCCCTATGCCTGAGCAATCAGACTTGCAAATGAAGCCTTTGTCTCTTTCCTAATGACCAGATGAAAACAAACTAATTTTCAGCTTGTGGGGTGAGTTAATCACATACTATTCTCTTTGTTGTGCAGTAATTCTTTAGGGTGGGTCCTCTTGCATTGGGCAGTCTCACAACAAGGCATAGCTCTTCTCTAGTTGACAGTGCTGGGGCTAAATCTGGTTTCAATCCAAATTATTTAGATAAACTAAGCTGTAGATGGATCCACAAGGGCCTTTCTAGGCAATCAATTACTCAAATGCAGCACACAGCTGTTGTTCATTTGTTGAGGGGGGAGTCCAGATGTTTTTCTTAACAGCATTTCCCCCTTAATAGCATTTTTAACAGTTTACACGAATGTTACACTTCACAGCTATCCGAATGCAATATTGTGGGAAATTCTAATTACCCTACCCAGCTACACTGTGGCATTTAAGACAGTGCTGTGATGAAAGTGGTACTGTAGGTATTGTGAATTCCTGCTGACTTGTCTCTGTGATGTCCCTACTTACCCTACCCCAATTAGAGGACAAAATCCTGTTCTTTTTAGCATAGTAGATTGCACCATAGTAGGCTGATTGAATCAACTGGGATTTGATGGATCAACTCCTCTGTAAGTTCCAATGACTCAATGATTCTTAGTATCCTAAAATAAGCTGCAGTTAGAGTAGGCTCATTTGAATCAAAGGAACTTATGGAGGCATTGACTCACCAAATCTCAGTTGATTCAGTGGGCCTACTGCAGGGTAGTTTACTATGCTAAGCAATAGGATTTTGGCCAATGGGGAATAGAGTACCCCTAATCGATCCATCATGCTTGCAGCAGTGCTACCATCGTATCCTGCTGAGGGGTTGGTTTCTGCACTTTTTGAATAACAGTCTAGATGTGCTCCAAGACAGACAGACCTCCTCAGTTTTGTGTATTATAATAATCCAAATTAAATTTGTGATCATATAAAGAAGACACAAAAGTCTGCATGTATAAATGCTATAAAATAAATGCCCACAATGTGAAGCTGATATAAATGCTTCAAGGTATTGGCTCATGTTTATAGGTAGGCTAAAAGAACTGCTCTAAACCAGGTGCAAGCAAAGTATGACTCATGGACCAAACACAACCCCTAGGGGAACCCACAAACATAAGTTGCGCTCCAAGCCTCTGAAGTACAATATTTTGTTGCACAGAGGAGCTAGGACTTAGAGCAGGGGTCCCCAACGCCCGGTCCATGGCCCAGTGCCGGTCCGTGGCCTTTGCCGGACCGGGCTGCGGAGACAGATCACACTCACCCTGCACAGCCCCTTTGTGCATGCACGCGGGGTGCCCCACCCCCCTGCGCACGGACCCCGTCCCCCCCCAACCGGTCCACGGTGTCTAAAAGGTTGGGGACCACTGACTTAGAGAACAAATGGTCCAATACAAAGCATATGATTTTTGCTGAGTAATTAATGGATATGTTATCTTCTGGATGGCCCTTTCCCCAATACTGACATTGTTTTTTTTTTTAATTATCCATGATTTTTCAACAAATTTACTTGGGAATCCATCTTATTTATTAGATTCATAGGACTGTGCTATTCATCTTTGCCTCCCACCCACCAACTCAACCACCCAAAAGGCACTGAACACCTTTTAAACTTTTGAGGCCATTTCCAAATAAAAGTTCTTTGAAACATTATTTACAAAGCAAATACATGCAAACAAACACACAAAAACATTCTTCATAGTTCTTGTTACATTTATGTATTTTACCTACCTCTTCTGCTCTTTTTCCTCTTTTTCCTCCTTGTCTAATCCACCTTCAGAGCAGAAACAGACATTATGGAGAACCATGTAGAAGATGGAATCCCTTAACTGCTAAAAATTTCTGACTGTACAGCAGTAGCTTTCCTCACTCAATTTGATTTGCAGACCAGCTTGCTTTTTTGTAATGAGTCTCCAGAATTTAAGCATTGGATTTTTTTAATTATTATTATTTTGCCTGAAAGATGAAAGCCTGCTTCAGTCATCTAATATGCTTTCACCTGTAATTCTGTGCTGTTTGTAAGGTTTGTTTCTGCTTTCAGTGTATCTTCATAGAGGGAATTAGTTGAACGGGTTTCTCAGAATTAGCAACTAAGATTGAGCTTAGATGACTGAAAATGAGAACAAAATGGCATTGGTTTCGAAATGGATTTTGAATCTCACATTATTGCAAATCTTTGGACGTCCTTCCCCAACAGTTGTGCTATTAATATGATATTAAAATGCACCTTAATTTAGGAAGATCTTCTCTTTCTGTTTGTTTTTGAAAAAGATAGACAGAGCACATCATATGTTTTCTGTTGGTATTGATATACTTAGATATTCTACCTAAGGAAAACTTACATCTTTCTTAGATGGCAGGTTAGTTTCTGAAACTGTGCAATTTTATATTGTGGAATTCCTAGATAATAAGTTGTTTAACCTATTAAATAAGCAAATGTGTACCTTGGCCTACATTGTATTTCCACAGTGGTCTGTTGTGGGTTTCAGTGAAAAACCCACCACTAGAATTTGAACACAAAAGCACCATAGCTCCTAGTTATATTCCCAATCAGGTACACTGAGGAGTGTCTAATCAAATCATCTCCGTGCTTTATTCTGATCCCTGGCAAATTAGTAATTTATTTTAATAATTTAGCTTTGCCATTCTTAACCCAACTACGTATGCCATTGAAGCATATGTAAAAAAGAGCACAGCATAGCAAGAGTACGGGGTTGAAGCAAATGGGTGCACATATACCCTTTCTTTATGATTCATGGGAAGGCAGTGAACTATGTGGTAAGCTTTGGAAGGCTGCCACGTAAAGCTTGTTTAAGATTTGCATAGATCACATGGTGTAGTCCTCAGGGCACCTTGAACATATGCACATGTGAGATTATTTATTGAAACCACTCCCATCAAGATTATGTTCTGCACGGAACTACACAGTATTGTCATGAAAAAGCTTAGGTTAGAAGAATCTTCAAAGGCATACTAGCTTTATGCATGCAGGGAAGTTTTGACATGGCATAAGTGTTTCTTAAGATATGTGGCTCCTCATGTTGAGGTACTACTCTTCCTTTCCTAGCCATTTGGATTGCTTCTTAGATGAACTGAGAATGGGAAAGGGCACTGCCTTTTTCACTACCAAAGCTACAGTCTCTAGTGTGAGTATTCCTTTCCTCAGGAACTACCAGCTAGAGAAATGGAGAACACTTTTTTTAAAAAACCAAACAAACAAACATCCTTACACACTCCTCTTCAGAAGGCAGAAGTATCTGGATAGAGATGGATGGTTAGAATTCTTTCCACTTGTCAAAACTTGGTGGTTCTTTCTTTGATTTTACATAAAAGGCAGATTTAAAAGGAACCTGTGTATCTCCACATTCATCTTGGTCTTTAGACTGTGTCACCTATTCTGATATCAGTTCAGGGCTGAGTGATCTCCAGAGGTCTGAGGGTCACCCACATCAGTATCTGGATCTTGGAGCCTGCACCCATTCCCCACATACCATTTTTAACCTTTCTTTCTTTTTGGCATGGTAAAAGACCCCCTGCATACTTTAATGGTCAATGTTATTTTTTTTTTAAGACAGTTTTTGGGGTAAGGGGCACCACAGTATCAGGAAAGCCTCAAAATGTGGCAGATTGGCTCCCATGCCCCCTAGAGGATGGAAAATAGGTTTCTGAGAAACAGCAACAAAAAAAGTTGCAATTTGTTGTAATTTTAGGGGTGAGAAATGTAGGTGGGCTGGGGAGTTTAAGAGTTCCATCTCTGATGTAGTGGCTACATGTGCTGGAAGAAGAAAGGCAATTCACATGCCTTTTTAAAATTTCTTGATATATTACACATCACTTTAGAGGAGACTCCTTCATGTGTATTGTTCATACATGTAGGTCAGATCTGCGTTATCTTTTGGTTAGTCATGAATTACTGTCTCATAATTTTCCAAAGTTAGAAGCTCTATTTGGAACATGAACCTGTGTTCTCTACAACATTAAGTATGATTCATAACATGATCCTACCTTAATATCTACATTATGGCAATAATTAGCTGTAAGTATATTTTATTTTGTTGGTAAACATCTGTATTTTTATATTCTGATTCCAGTTTTGGATTTAATATATGTTCTAATATATACTTCTAATTTGCTTAAATCTGAGAAGCCTGAATGCTGGACATCCCAGTCCAATTTGTAGAGCACATGGCCTTAACATATATTTTCTGTTTCACATTCTGTTTTTAAGTTTCACGTAAGTGTTACTTGATATCTCCTACTCATAAGAGGCTGGTGGAAGGGTGATGCCGATTTCCTCCCTCAAAACCTAGGGACAGAAATTCTCACTTGTCTCATCTTTGCAGACAAGGACAAAGAGTTGCAACATCCTTTTCCTTAAAAGTAAGGATGGTAGAGAATTGCTTGGCACTCTTGAGTTCTCAGTTGGTAAGAATAAGGTTTTGTGCATTGAAAAGGCCATTTTTGGTGCAAAATTACACAATTACCACAAATTGCTATGAGCTAGAATTCCAACTGCTTTGTTTGAAGCAGAATTTGAAGCATTGGATGGGTTACTCGCATATTTCTTAATAATCAGGAAGTCCTTGTGTGCTTGCTGTGTGTGTGTGTGCTTTGCTTCTTAATGGGAAAAAACATTAGATACATTTTATGCAAATTACAGAGACCCTGAATTGTGGAAAATAAGTTTTTGTCTTGCTCTTGGATATAGATGAGGATCTTGCGGGTTTTAACCATCTTTTAAAGCTGAGGCAACTTAAATAGGTGATAATAAGGAATTTAGCAAGTGTTCTTTCCACTCTTATTTAAAACTGGGTGAGCCTTGTCAGTATATCATGTATATAAAGTGATGACAAGGCTATGGCTGAATGAGGGAAACTTGTCCTATTGTTTGGAGAAGTTGGACCTGCGTGAGTAATAAGAGCACACAGATTTCTAAACTTGTACTGTTAGATTGGGACTTGTAGGCTGCCAGGCCAGGCCCAGCCCTGTCATTAGTTAGAGTGAAGCAGCTCCTTCAAGCTAAATTATGATGTCATAAAAGGACAGCAGATTGTTAGTAATTTCCTTTGGTATTGTTGTATTTTTACTGTCATGGAGGAGAAATGCTTAAGGAATTTTCTGCGTTACACACCAAAATAACTTGTCCATCTTTGGGTAGGATGCATCTTTGTGGATGGAGAGAGTATGAATTGTTGTTTTGCCTCAGGCTGGGAAACATTTTGGGGTGGCCTTGCTAGTTTTGTCCAATTCTTTGCTCAGTACAGGATATCCAATCCAAAAGTATTGTGATGCACAAGCCAGTTGAGTTGATGAACTATTCTTCCTATTAAGAAGTTTCTCCAAATGTTCAATTAAATTTTCTTAGCAGAAGATGTCTATATAGTAAACAAAACTCCTTTTCCCCCCCTTAAGCTGCTGAGCTAGAAAAGGATTTGGGACATCTTTAGGTGCTTAAATGTTTGAGTGCTGGGTTTTAGGTTGCAAAGGAGAAATAATGTAAGTCACAAAATGTTGATAAGCATTAACTTGTACAGATGGTGCCATTCTTATCTACGTGATCATACATATCATTTTTAAAAATAAAAATATTTGCTTGCAACAATGAGAAAAGGGGAATGCCCCTATCTAACAATCTACTTATTTAATATTCAATTTTTTTTTCTTAAGCAGGCTTCCTCTTTTTAAAAGCCAGAATCAAAACCAGAAGTGCCTTACATTTGCTTCATTGATATTTTCAGGCATAGTGCATACAGTATTAGTTTCACATATAGCCCAGTTCTGTAGACAGCTGTCTACAAATGAAAGAAAAAAAAGAAAAAAAACCAATCTAGATGGCTCAAAGTTCATCTTCTCAAGTATCTCGTCCAGTAGCTAGCCAGATGCTTCTAGAAAGCCCAGAGCCTGGAAAAGCTACTTTTTTTGAGGATTACTTGCAGAATTTCCCAGGCAACAATTACTTCTCCCAAAAAACAAACACAAAGACTCCCACTTTTCAAAGCTCCAAGAGAGCCCACAAGCAGGATATGAACCCAGAAACCCTATAGTGGCACTATCCCCTGTCCCTGATAACAAAAGAAGAATACTACTGTATTGCCGTGTGGAGGTTTCTCTTTATTATCACAGCTAAATAGGCTTTGGTAGACCTGTTCTCTATCTATGGCTGAAATCCTGTTGGCAGATCTTCACCACACAGCTTGGATATTATCATACGTAGTGGCCATTTCAGGACAATTCAAAACCTCCTACCCTCCACTCCTCCCCCCATCCCCGGCTCCTCTTCCTCCTGGAGAAATCTTCAGATTGCAGAATGGAGTTGGGAACTATTTAAAGTCATCTGGTGAAATAATCTCAAAGGGAGTTTACAGAAATCCATCTACATGTTGAATGAATGTGTGAGTGGGTCTTGAAGACTGCACAGGCCAGTCTTGCTCACCTCTGGAATTGTGCACAGCTACCCTAATGAGGGCGTGGTGCTTCCTCAGGCACCTGATTTGTACAGGAGGTTGGGGAGGAGCTCCGTACAAGTCAGTATGGACAGTGCTGAGCTAGATTGGCTGACTCAGTATAATGGAATTTCCTGTGTTCCTGCAGGAGCCCCAAACTATATTTTATCTGTTTATAAGAGTTGTACCCCGGTTTATCCGTTGTAGCTTCATGCCAGCTTAGAATACAATAGGAAAACAATATGATAAAGATCTAGTCAGGCAAAGAATCACAAACAGGAAGTTAGTCACAAATGTTAAAGAGGGGCAAATGAAAGTGAGGCCTCCCCCCCCCCATGACAGTGAACCTCAAATGTTATTATGCCTCACCATTGACAGTGTTGCCTAGAGATTATGGGAGTTGTAGTCCAACATCTGGAGGGCCACATGCACCTCACCCCTACGTTAATGGCATGGGTAGAACAAGACAGACTTCACCCAGCACTTGAGACACAGTCAGAAAACTCCATATCTACAGAGGGGGTGGTGGTGGTATTATTCAGACATGAATGCTGGAAAGGATTTCTCACTGGTAATTTAACTTCAGTGGAATAAAAAGGAAGGCCGATGAAGAACTTAACTGATGGGCAGGTTTTGTGCAGAAAATGTGAACCTTTAAATAGCCAGGTCCTGAGTCATTTAAATTTCATAACTATATGCAATATTCCAGATGTGGTCATTTTGCCTGTTATAAACTGATCATGATACCATCATGATATACTAACCATTTAGTGTTTTGATTCCTTTCTTAATGGAATGTAGCTCTTTTACTAGTGGATACTAAATTGGGACTTTGGATGAGCTATCATGAATGGATCCTTTTCTGGGATAATCACATATGGTATCTTGGGTTTTTCATCCTGCGGTATGTCAGTTTTATGTTTTATACTCACTTTCTCACTGGACCCAAATATGTCCAGAATATTGTTAAGATACCTGAAAATATTTTGTGTTTTCTGTCTCAGCCCAATGACACAGATAGTGAAGAAGAATTAATTTAGAAATGGTAATAGCATAAGCTAAGATATCGTGACTCGGTCTGAATTGTTAGGTTTTTGTAAACTAGCAAGCTGCTTGTGAAAATAAGATTGCAGGTTTTCAGTTGCACCTTATCCTTAAAACCAACCTGCTTTAAAGGCGAAAGGTGGGCTGGCATATTATTTGCAATACTGGGACAGTTGCATGGGCTTAAATGTAGATGTTTCCCCTCCGCTCCCTTTCAGCATAGAAATCATATACCAAAGGGTGTAAAGCAGCCAGCTGAGGCACCCTGATTTCATAGTGCTCTGTGGTTTCCTCAGAAGATGTAGTGAAAGGAAATACATACTTGCGATGAGTGATTGTGGACAGTTTTTAAAGCACCATTTGTGCAAAGGAAGGCTAATGCATTTTTTAAAGCAGGGCAGCAAGGGAAAAAATCTTATTGATCTTTGCTTTTAAATCACATGTCATTATTATTGGAGATAGGTAACCTTGCAGCTCAGAACCTGGAACAAGGTACCTCAGAAAAGGTCTTCAGCCTAGGCATTGAGAAATCAAAGGGTTAGTGAAGGATTCTGGGTTGACTAAAGGCTCAAAGAACTAAGTGTCTCTAGAATATCACTGGGTGACACATGGCAAAGACATCGTGATGAATGGTGATTGCTATGGTTATGATCAAAACTGCCACCTCCTTGTGCCAGCTATGCTGAGAAATCATCTCGGCTGTTCTAAAATTAGCTGCAGAACACAGAGGCACCAACTAGTTCCTGCAAGTGTTGCTAGGAGAATTTATCCATCTCTGCCTCTCTTTACACTGTGCACCAAACTGATTCCTTTGGCTTTAGGACTGCGAGAATGTATAGAGGTGCCCAGGTGCTATGATGACAGGTATCATTTGGGGCTTCTGGAGGTCCATTTCTAGAATCTCATACAGATGTCCAACTTTGCTTTCAAAACTGAAGTCTCTTCATATTTTCTTCTGGCATCCCATAGTCCCTAGCTAAGGGATGGAGAATGTGTGGACTGCAGATATCATCAGCCTTAGCTCACACAATTGGACCTGAAGGATAATGGGAATTGTAGTCTGACAAAATTTGGAGGCCCAATCATTCCTCACCCCTGCCCTAGCTGTTACTATTCTCATTCCTTAGCAAAAAACATAAAACAGATATAGTAGAGAAGGGTGGTTTTGGAATACTTTCCAAAAGGATAAGGAAAGCATTACAATTGTCACAGAATATTCACCTGGGAGAGCACTGCAGTGAAGCTTTAGATAATGAAATATAATTTGAATCAGACTCTTCCATCTTTGTCCCTACCTTTTGTATGTGTTGTTAAGGAACCGGGGAGCCGAGAACAGGCTGTCTCCTGCCCTGATGGTGTAACTCTGCTTCTTCTGTCTCTTCCCCCTCCCCCACCCCCTCCAAGTTGTGCCAATCAAAATCAGCTGAGATGCAGACTTATTCCCCCCCCCCTTTTTTTTTCAAGAACCCGTTGCAAAAACTGTGTGAGAAATCTTGCAAGAGGAAGTGGCTCAACTCTGCTCAACAAGAAAGCAAGCAGGAAGGGGGGGGGGGAATGAGGCTGTTCTCGCAACCGGCCTCTCGGTGAGCTTGCAGATAGGGGAAGCAAGCCACAGATGGTGGTGAGTGAATTTGCAAGCCAAGTGGCAAAGAGAGATCCCTCGGAGTCTGGCACTCCTCTTCGCTTCTGGCAACTGTTAGCCAGAAAGAGGTCGGCTGCTGGCTGAAGGAGAGGAGAGGTTGTCCCCAGCAAGGCTCTTCTCCTCCCCCCTTCTGCTTTTTAAACGAGACGTTACTTCATTTGCTGATCAGAAGAAACTGTTGCACAGCATAGCAAGTGAGAGCTGGAGGTGTATTTGAAGCTGATTACCTAGGACGTAGATTGGGAAACAGTGCTCCTTTTGCTGCTGCAGGGAGCTGTGAATCCGATGGTGGGGGTTACCTGTCTCTCTGGCTCAACAGAGGTCTTCACTTGTCCTCCTTCTGAGGATCCGGGATTCCTTCTTAGATGACGGTCGACAACAGCATGAGTAGTGGCTACTGTAGCTTGGATGATGACTTGGAGGACTGCTTTTTCACCGCTAAAACCACCTTCTTTAGGAGTGCCCAGAGCAAATGCACTGCAAAGGTAACTGCTGCATAAGGCTTACAGTTCTGTAGCAGAATCCTGCCCTCATCATCTGTGTATCTGTGTGTATATGTTGTGCTAGCTGTGAAGCTATCGAAATGGGTGGAATGCTTAATAATCTAGAGGCTTTTTTTTTTAAATCGTGGCTACTATGCATGGGTGGTTTGCTCAGCTGCAGTGGATTGAAAGATTCTGGTTATGTCATTTCCTTTTTTCCAACTCTGATCCTTCTATACTATTATGCACCCAAACGCTTGACTCTGACACCTGTTTGCTATTCCCTGGCTGTCAGAGTTCTCTGACTGAGAGCATGTTGTCATTGTTCGCATATAATGTTTCTGAGCATAGAAATTCTCAATAATTTGGTGAGACTGGTTTCTAATGTGAACAAGTGGCATTGAACTGCATCGACTCTAGCAGATCTCTCTCTCTCTCTCTCTGTGTTGGTTTTTAGCGAAGATCTTATGTCCCTAGAAGATTTTATTCTTGTGTGGACAACATGTTTGGTACCAAGGATTTATAATGAGTCAGAGGCTCTTGGCTAACTTGTACATGTGTCTAATTATAATGATTCTCATAGCTGATGGTCATAATCTATTGTTCTGTATATTCTTATATGGTAGCTGTGAAGACTTGGCAGGTGGAAAAATCTTGTGTACTCCTCCAGTTTTACGTTTGAGTCATGAGATTAGAACAAGATAGAATGAAGCCTGCTAGCCTTGTTGCTGCTCTTTTGTTACTATAGGATGCAATTTATTTGCAGTAACTAGAAGAGCTATATACTCACTTTTAGATGAATGAAAGCGTAGTAGAATGGATTGATTTTAAATCACTAATAATGAAATGCACAAAAAGGAGAACAATTTAAATCCAGCTTCCCACTTTGTAATCTAAATATTTGCTCAAGAATTGCACATACTAACATGTTGAAACATATTGGTTTGCATAAAAGTATACATTTGCTTGGAGAGAAAGGAGATGTTTTGAAATTAGTGGATGTATTGGTACACATGTACTGAACATGATCACTTACTTGAGGAACATGTGTTCAGAACTTTCTAGAAGTGAGAGCTGATAGTTACTGGGCAGAACAATGTTTTGCCTTGGCATGAAAGTAACTGCTGCTCGTGTTAGGTTGGCGCAGCCATAAATATTCATAACTTTAAGAAATGAGCCCATTGCACATCACCGTAGCTGGGTTTTTGGTTGATCCTGGTGAGAATTCTGTCTCTCGAACTATAGCATGTAAAATAGTCATATACCGGTCTCTGGGTTCAGTACAAAGCTTGCAGTATAGTGTGTGGTCTCCTGCAGCCTTCTGTAACCCGGTGTACAACTACAGCTCCCATCATACTCCAGTCAGCATACCCATTTTTACATTTTTCTATTTATACCTGTAATGCTTGACCTCAGGAATTGTTTTTTGTTTTTATGTATGGCTCATTATTTTTTAAAAAAATATCTTTAAAACTCTGTTAAAAATAATTTAAATAATAAAACCTGGTTATTATACTTGTATCTATATCTAGATACATAGATATTTATGTGCATATATATGGGATCTTAGCAAGAAATCATAGATACATTTTCAGGGCTTAGGGCACCAGCTGAAGTCTCTGGAAATTTCTGCGCTTCTCCAGGTGAGGAGACAAATCTCAAAGCAAAGAGCACTAGAGAAGAAAAAACCAATTGTTGTGTATAAGGTGGCTTTATACTCGAGACCAGGATGGATTTGATTTAAATCAAATGGATTTAAACCACAATTTAAATTTTTAAAATTGGATATTTTTTTGATGATTTAAATTTTAATTTTTTTTAAATCAATTTGATTTTTAAAAAAGCATTGATTTTTATCCACCCTGCTTTGGACACCCCTCTATACCTTTTCCCAGTTAATGCCAGGGCTCATAGGCTCAACACAAACATTCCGAACTTTCCATAAGCTCCAGCAACAGTAAGATCTGAAAGGACTCCACCTACATCAGCTTGGTAAGGCATCATGGTATAGGAGTCTGAATGGAAATGATGGCAACTTTTGTAGCTGCTAGATGCCTTTTGCCACCAGGAAGTGACATAGACACACAGCCTGTTTGGATTGCCATATTACCCGTTTATCTGAGTTTCCTTTGGATTCCTTGCCCCTTTACCTAAATTCTCTTCATGACTGCTTGCACAGGCAATTGCCCCAGAAGCAATTCTCATTCCTCTCCCATCCCTTTCCTTTCCACCCTCTGTGGACATCACAGTCCTCTGTAATAACCGAAGGACCCTGATTTTGCCAGGAAATCTCAGAGGATGAGATGCCCTACTCATGGGCCATAATGGGTCTGATCCACAGTACTGTTCTAGAAAGGTTGGTGTGTGTATTAAGGTTGGCTAGCTATTTGCAATTGTTTATGGTGCTGTCAGCTTATGTCTCCTGAAAATAACTTTGCCGAAATTGTTACTTAGGGAGGGAGGGTGAGTAGTAAGTAAGTAGCACTCACCTCATGAATGGTCATGTGGCCATAAAGAAATGGGGAAAGAAGAAGAAAAGGGCTTGCGTACAACTGTGTCCCTCAGCTTCAAGAGGTTATTTTTCTTCTTTTTCAACTCCACTTTTCTTGTTCATTGTGTGCTCCCACTTTCAAGTACTGGAGTGAACATCTCCATGTTTATTTGCTCCTCTGGAAAGGACTGAATAGGCTCTTTTGCCTGCAGCAACCATTTCCCTCCTCAAATGAAAAACTCTCCTGCCTTCATTATTCTTCCACAGTCACCAAGACAATGTAGCATGATTGAATTTGAGACCCCTGGAGCACTGATGGATAAGTCACTCCCACAGAAAGGATTATTTCTACCCAATTTTGGGTCAACAACCACTTAGTTAAACCACCAGTTAAAAGAGAAGAGAAAGGAGGAAGTCTGTTCTTGCACGGAAGAAAAAGCTTAAAACCTTCAGTGCCTTATGGTTGGTAAATGTCCTTGCATAGATGTTTGCACCTACGACTGCTTTCCACTCAGTCAAAGGAAATGATGTCATAACCCAGTTGTCTGTTTCTTGAATTGGTGGAGAAATATATTCTGATGAACTTTTGTGCCCTTTTCACATTTCCTTCACAAATACTGTAATTCCAAACAGGTAGTTTGGGATTTCTTTTCTAATTGCTTGGCAAACAATTAACATGAATGTTTAATATCACAGGCATAATGGTGCCTTCATAGCTCCTCATCAACATTTGCTCCATTTTTCCAGTGTTCCTCTTGGATTGACTGAGGGCCAGAGGGGGGAGTTTTTGTTTAGTTTCATAATCTGCTTTATCTGCTGCCACTTTTATATACATAGAAGAAGCTTTGACTGAGTCATGTCTGGAGGCGATGTAAAATATCAAAATATTCTATACGTTTCTGCCACAGGAGACATTTTGTTCCTTTCCATTTATATTAACAGTAGGTGTGTAGAAGCAGCCAGACAAGATCAGTGAATTGTTCTATTTACCCATATTCCTTTTTCTCAAAGGGTGGCAAGCACCAGATGCTTCAGAAGGAGGGTGCAAGAACACACAAACAGCTCGCGATCCATTATATAATTTACTTCCATTTTAAGAACTTCTGGAATCATTAGTGATTTGGATTTAAGCCTAGAATATGAATGTCAGTTTGGCTTCTGTTTTCCTTTGGTAGCATTAACTATTTGAGTTCTGGTGTTTTTTGTTTTTGTTTTGCTTCTTTTTCCTTTCTGGGAAACTGCAAGAAATGGGGCAAGTCAAATTTGGATCAAACAATAAATCTGTGACCCCTGATAATCTTTGCAAGAATTCGTTTGCATCTCTTCTAATGATGTTTAATATGGTTACACCATGCTTACTTCAATGTTATTCTTTGCTGCCCCTGACAGTCACCTAACAAAAAGTCTCCCCACAAGATGTAAATACCCATTAGATAGATAGACGGATGGACAGACAGACAGACAGAGAGAGAGACAGAAATTATTAATGATTTTGATTTAAGCCTAGAACATGAATGTTGGTTTGGTTTCTATATTCCTTTGGTTGATGGATGGATGGATGGATGGATGGATGGATGGATGGATGGATGGATGGATGGATGGATGGATGGATGGATTGATGGATGGAAAGAGCAAGTCCATACTGGTATGAGTAGACTGGTGTACTGAAGGGACTCTTGTCTTATCTCCTTCCTTGAGTCTGACTGGCCAAAAGAAAATAAGAGGGAATTAGAAAGTAATTGGAGAAATACACACTGTATCTCTGATTTTTGGCACTATCCCTTGACACAAGGCAGGTAAGGTATCATACCCATACAGATTTTGACTAGAGAGATTATTGTGAGCTGTCTATCTGGCTTCTTTATTTGGAGCAGAAATCCACAGCAGACTTTCAAGTTGATCTATCCCACTTAAATACAGATTCTAGAATCTTTGGAGAAGATGATTGAACATAACCTTACTAACCTAACACCTTAACTGTATATTTAAAAGTGTGGTAATTTAATAGCACTCGCCTGTAAATAACTTTTATTGTGTTAACAGTAGTAGCCTGTATCAGTTATAGTTGCTTCCAGTGCCACTGCCAATTGCAACCTTCCTTATTATAAGTAAAGGGCATTGTATGCTTGGTTGGCAAGCATTCCTTTTATATTTACGACAAAGACTGTGGCACACGACACAGTGCATTTCCCCTTCCTTCTCCCAGCTGCGTGAGTGCTTTAGCATGGCAGCACTTGATGAAGTTGGTTCCAATGTTCACCTAGTGGTAGTGCCATAACTCCTCCTCTTCTGGTGTATAATCCAAGCTTGAGTCTTACTATCAGTGCAGTGTCACAAGTTGCAACACTGTGCTGGCAGAGTAGCTCCATGTACTGCTTTGTTCATTAAAGACGGGAGATTCAGACAAACTTCTTTGTGAAATAATGCATATGGGATCATTCTGTGCTCACTGTCCACATGTTTGACTGACATGTGAAGAGACTTTTGCACTGTATAGATGTACACATGTTGAGCCCAGACCCCACAGTATGCTCTTTCACATAGCTTGTATTCCTTTAATTACTGTGACATCCCAGGATTCATTGGTAAATTGTATTTGATAAGCATCTAGTTTCTCCAGCTTGACCAGTGTCTCCACCCAGAAACACAAATAAACCGAGCTTTTTAGTAGTAAGATGTAACATTGCCAGGGCTTAGTGTATCAGCTGAAGTCTGGGGGATTTGTTAGGCACTCAAGGGGGAACAAATCTCAGAGCAAACAGTGCCAGAGGAGGCTCAAACATGGTATGTGCAATAAAATCAATTAAGCACTAGAGTGCCAAAAAATTAAAAATAAAAATAAATGTATGCTGCTCTTCTCTACCCCCCCCCCCCCAGACTCTGGGGTTCACTGGCTCGTAATGAAGGTGGTTCTGTATGTGCTGCAGTAGGCTCATGAGCATGCACCCATGGGTTCCCTCTTCAGCTCTTTCCTCTCAGTCTTAGTTCTGTGGCACGCTGACATTTGGGCCCATTGCGCCATTTGGAACACCAGCATCACAACCAAAATGCCCTCCTGTTGCGTGGGTCCTGGCTTCAGTTGCACAAATCATGGGGAGAAGCCTCTTGCCTACCCCGTCTCTGTGATGTAACACAAGCCTTCTCCGATGACCCCTCTCAAGTTAAGGCCTGAAATCTCAGGGAATAGGATGCTGCTGTCCTGGGACCCTATAGCACACTTGTGGTTTACGGATTTGTCTGGTCTACTGAGATATTACTTCTGCAGCTTCAAATCTTGAAGCACTCTCATCACTCAAAGGATTATTGTATTATATTAATTTGTTTAAAGGAACGAGGTTGTTAAAGTTTTTATTAGAATTTCCCCAGATCAGGACATTCAGGTTTCCCTAACTTAGAAGGAAAATGGTGGTTTATCATCTTGTGCAAACTTAGGATCCAGTAGCAGGTTGTAAATACGGATTTGCAAACTTGGAATTTTGCTTGTCTGTTAGTGATGGGACCAGTAAGCAGACACATCTAGAAGGTACCCAATTGGTGACATATAAGACTTGCGTAATACTGGTTATTAGAGATGAACTGAACCATGAACCAGAAAAAAACACAAATAGGGTGGTTCATGGTTTGGTTCGTGGATCCCCTTTTAACAAAATGAAGCACCAAACTCCGCCCCATGTGTTTGATTTTGCTTCAGCAAAATGGGATGTCTGCCCCTCCCCCATTTCCCCCCTACCAAGCCAGGACTGCTGCTTGTACACATGAACCCTCCACTCAGCTACAGGGGGGCACATGCACAGAAGCAGCAGGCGCAGGTGCATGAACCCAGAAAATGAACCGTGAACCAGTTTGTTATTCAAGGGGGGAGTTTGTGATAGTTTATGGTTCATGAGTAGAACCACAAACCACAAACCATCATGAACCATTAGTTTTCCAATTTGTGCTTGTCTCTCCTGGTTATCTACCTTACACTAGTTTTTTTTCAGGAATTAACATTTTTGTCTCTCTGTGAGGAATACTGAACTGAGCTGAACTGGAAGAAGCTTTGGAAATGATTGCTATTTGGAGACTCTCCTCATACTTTGGGTATTGTAGTCTTGGAAGAAATGGGTTGAACATAATCCTTTGATGATCTTTGGACTTTTGAATGCTTGCCATAGATATCTTCTGCCAGTGTAAAAAGAAAAGGTCAAGAACTCCTGACCACCATTCTTTGGTTATGAATTCTACTAAGTTACAAAGTTGTATTAATTACCTTTTATGTCTGTAATGTATTCCAAAGTAAAGAAGACTCAGTGGGCGACTGTATAGATTAGGTTATTCACTTTCTATTTTTGCTTCTAATCTTGGCATTTTCAGATACAAATAGGGATCATGACATTATTTTCTCCCCCAGAATTCTCAAGTTATGGGAATTAGCCTTCTTACTCAATTATTCCTGCCTATCTTGTGTGTAGTATCATATTTCATGAAATGAAATGTATAAGTGGCTTGGTTTTCCCCTCCCTTTATTGGTGGCTGAAGGGATATAATTTAAAACTTTTAAGAAATTGTTCTGCCCCATCAAAGGGGCCATTAACATTTCATGATTACTTTTGGCATTTTTCTTGTTGAAATATTCGAATTGTTCACTGAATGTTGGGGGAGTAACACACTTCCTGTAGGTCTAATAGGCACTCACATTCTTAAGTAAATAACTGCCAAATTATGGTCAGAACGACTTCAGAACAAAATCCAGTCCTCATATAGTTAAAAAAACAGATGATTTCCAAAAGCGTAATTGATATGTTAGGCACTTCATCCCTTTAAGAACCTCCTGCTGGTGGCAAGTGGTGGGAGTATGGTCATTAGTGGAGGAGGGAAGAGAAAATGATTATGTATAATATATATCTAACAGGAAGTTTTCCCTGTTTCTGCCTTTTAAGTGCTTCCTGGGCCAAAATTTGAAGTGCAAGCTGTTTGGAAGCATGGGCAATTTAATGTGGGTGCTCTTTCTCCCTGCACCTCCAAGAATCTTCTGGGATTATTGGAGGGGGCGGGGAACGGTTGCAGTGGTAGAATTTGGCATTTGTGCAACTATTGTGCAGGCACACAGATCACATGAGCAAATGTGTTTTTATGCCGGTGTGTGTGTGTGTGTGTGTGTGTGTGTGTGTGTGTGTGAGGGAGAGAGAGAGAGAGAGAGAGAGCACTTCTCCATACAACAGGCTTTCTAAAATGATGGAGGTATAGTTTTTATGTTCTGTGTAACCTTTTTACAGAATGTCACGAAGGAGGCAAAGTTAGCTTTCCTAGCTCTTCACCTCTCTTGACTCTCCAAATGCAGACTTGGTCACAGCAAATGTCATTACAGTGAAACTGAACCTGAAACTTGATCCAGAGGTCCCTTGTGGAGGATAGCCAGGTAGCCTTCTGCTTTATCAAAATGAAATGGAGAACTATGGTAGGAACTGGAATTCAAAGCATGGAGTTAAGATACAGAGTCTTCTAAAACAGACTGATGCCTTCTAGTGCAATGCTTTTAATTGTTCTTTCTGAAATAGTGCTGTGTGCTGCATATTCCTTCCATTCCCCTGCTCCCCGCTTTCATTCTTTTCCCCTCCTGTTGGCTTGTTTTCTTCCAGAAATCATTTTGTGTTTAAAGGATGGAATTGCCTCATCAACCTCAGTCTATATACAACCCTCTCTTTTGGCTAGAATTATGTGATTTTTTTGTTGTTGTTGTTAGGAAAAACTCCCAGTCTGTTACTGAATTGAAAATTGAATTAACCTGCAGGGAACACCTTGTATAGATAAGAATTCTGAAAGCTCCTGAAATCTGTTGTATGCAGAATAACCTGTTCTCCTTCTTTTTCTGTGGGGTGTTTATTTCTGCTACTAAGCTTTCAAACATTTTCTTGTTGAGTGTACTGTACTGTTTTGTACTGTTTGGCTTTTATGGAATTCATGCTTGAATTCATGTTTCATTTTTGTGTGTTTCTGTACAGTGAGTATTCTTTTAGTCACATTATATTTTCCAGGGGCTGGGGTGTTTCAGGAGAAAACAGGATCATCCCAAACAATGCATCATAGGACATTATAAGTGATCCAGAACAAAACAAACATGAAGGCCTCTGCATAACATTGTCTAAGATACCCACAGCATACATTTTGATAAGCGGATTTCTTTAGTGGCTTGTGACAAAGGAATAATTTTGGTGAGGATCAGAACACTAAAATGTCAGGTGAAGTCCCTAAAGCAGAGATAATGATACATGCCTGCCTGATCCATTCTAATATTTATTTTAACAAAAACTTAATGTTGATAAGCAAAAACATTATAAATTCAAATGTCTGATCAGGATTAGTTGGTTGCTACCAACTGCCAACCTAGCAGTTCGAAAGCATGTAAAAATGCGAGTGGATAAATAGGTACCACGACGCTGGGAAGGTAACAGCGTTCCGTGTCTAAGTTGCGCTGGCCACGTGACCACGGAAACTGTCTACGGACAAACACTGGCTCTATGGCTTGGAAACGGGGATGAGCACCGCCCCCTAGAGTCCGACACGACTGGACAATTTGTCAAGGGGAACCTTTACCTTACCGTTAGGTTACATTTTTGTGAAGATTTACAAATATGTATTTGCGCAGCACTTCCTAGGTGTTGACAGACTTTTTTTTCTGTTGAGGGCTATGTTTCTTCACAGAAAATCTGTTGTGGGGGGGCCCCCTGCATTTTGATGGCTGAAGATAGTAGTGGCAAGGGCACCACTTTCTTTGAGCCACTCCTTGTTCTCTCTTTCTCTTTCTCCTGGGCTGCCAGGGGAGGAGGGTAATACTCTTGCCAGAGGTTTCAGCTGCGTGCTTGCAGAAATTAGAATTAACCTAGGCGTTGTGTGAAACTGAGCCCGGGCTTTGTGAAGCCCTTTGAATATCAGCTGTGTACCCCTAACCTAAGCAATACATCTCCTGCAGCCAGTTCAGTTACTTAAGAAAGAAAATGGGGAACTGAGTGAAAAAACACCATTAGTCGTAGGTCTTATTTCCTGATGAAATGTTCAAACAATATTTTCACTGTTTACATGCATCAGTGTCCAAAGTAGCGGTCAATTTGTTCTGTGAAAGATATGTGTCTTTTTAGATCTGTTTCCACCACTTCTGAATTGTGTATGAGTTCTAGTTGACCCATGTTTCAGTTTTAGCCACAGCCTTGCTTTGGATGGAGCATTTTTCCCGTTTGAGAAAGGAATCGTAATAAGCATCATTCAAAGCTTAACTTCTCTACAGAGAGCATGAGCCTGCCTGCCAATATAGTTATTCTTCAAGCTACTGAACTGATACGTCATGGTTTCTGTGGGATAGGCGTGGCACTGTAGTGGGAGAACAGATATGGAAAATAAGGTGCCTCCTCCTATGAGTGGGAAACATTGACTGGAAATGGTGTCAATTACCATGTTGTTGTTTCACATTAGAGCTTGTCAAGACAGGCAGCTAATGAAATTTATGGAGAATAAGAGGAATGCAAGAAATTCCGTCTGGAAAAACTAGGGAAATTATTGTCTGGGAAAATGGGAAATGGACCTTAAAATAAGAGGTATTTTAATTGGAAAAGAAGCAAACCTGTGTTCTCCCATCCAAACTCTCTTATGGGCTACAGTAACGTTCATAGTAACGTTGCTGTGGCATCACCGTGTAATACTGCATTGCTGACTATCTTGCTCTTAGATTTACATTAGATAACACCACTGCTTCACTTATGGGGCTTATAGAGGAGAGACTGTTTTGCACCTACAAATCCATAATCGTATCAAGTTTGAACTTGAAAAAGTGTTTAATTAGGAGCAGTTTGCCACAGGACTGTTATATCCAGAGACTGATGAGGACAAGGATTTCCACTATTCTTTAACCTTAATTCTTATTGGGTGCTGTATTGTTAATAGACATGATCTTGGTTTCCCTCACTTTGTAAAATGCACTTCAAACTGGAATTTGAAATGGCTAGAAGGCCACTTCCAAAATTCCTAACAATTAAATGAACTAACTTGGTGTGGGTGGGGACAAGACACTAGTAGAAGGGGCTATGCCTTGTATTAATGGAGAATCGTGCTTCCTAGAGACCCGTAGATTCTCGTTTTAAAATAACACTATTGACAGTTTGGAGGGATTCTCGAAACCACAAAGCCAGTGAAGGGGTGGAGATGCATTCATCCCATCATATATTTATTCGTGAATTTTTTTCTAATGCTTCTTTAACAGAGAAGAATCATATTGTTTTGATTCACACATTCTGAGTGAACATTCTTTTTACTTCTATTCATTTCATTTATTTCTTTGTATAGTGGCCCTCCTCCTCCTATGTAGCAGAACACCACCTGCTAAATAATGCAATATTTACTCAGAATGAAAAACATCAGCAATAAACCTAAACTTGAAAACATAACACAGTACTTCCATTGTAAAACAATAAAGTCCATGTATGCCCTACTGATCTTGCAGAAAGATTATATAGAACCTCCAGAGTATTCCATCATTACCATTATGGATGTACTCACCATGTTTAAATAGGAGTGCCTAGCCCCTCCCTGAGAAGAGAAGACTCCCTGGAAAAGACCCTGATGTTGGGAAAGTGTGAAGGCAAGAGGAGAAGGGGACGCCAGAGGACGAGATGGATGGACAGTGTCATTGAAGCTACCAACATGAATTTGACCAGACTCTGGGAGGCAGTGGAAGACAGGAGGGCCTGGCATGCTCTGGTCCATGGGGTCACGAAGAGTCAGACATGACTTAACGACTAAACAACAAAGCCCCTCCCACTCTGGCATTGCTTTCTACCTATGGAAAATGATTTACCTACAGCAAAGATGTTCCTGCTTGCGCTTATGCAAGCAAGAAACCTGGAAAATTAAGTGTTGTGTGTGGGTTCTCACTAAATTGCTAAATAGCTGTAGTCCCAGTGAACTTGCATAGTGAACTGTGTTTCAGGATTATCCAAGACAGTTTCAAGAATCAGCATACAGGGGTGGGGGGAGATGGTGGTTGAATTTGCCCTGAGCTACGTAATTAGTTCAGCTTTTAGTGCAGTGCTTATATGGAAAGCAATGGAGCATTAAGTGATAAAAACATTTGTATGTCATGCCATACTTTTTATCAGAGTAGAAAAACCTGGTGATAATGGCTATGGCTACTAGCTTCATTTTAAATTTAACTAATGATCCTCCCAATTAGATAGCAAATATTCAGATAATCCTTAGTCCTGCTCTGTCTATTCCAGTTCTCTCTGTACATATAAACCCATGTGGTAGAAACCTGCTGTGTACTATATAGGGTCTCATCTAGTCTATTGTGGTTGATATAAAGAGTTTAACACAGTGTTCCTAAGCAATGTGAAAAGTTTGTAGGATATCATATATTGTCAACTTTCATGCAGCACGTTGAAAAAACAATTCCATCAGATGTTAAACAATGGATAGGGATGGGGGTAGGGGTAACAGCAGAGATTGGATATGGATATAGATGGTGGTCCATCAGAGGACTCCTTTCCTTCTTCCTATCCCTGTATGGTGGTACCAGATTTAACACACTACTTCTGTTTTCAAGAGGCACTGAGAGTGAAAGACAAAAGACTGTCAGTAGTTTTTTGAGCACCAGCATTTAGACAGTGTCCAAAGAATTACTGAGTTTAAGCCAGCTATGCCCCACTGGTAGATTATGATTCAGCAGCTGAAAACTAATGCAATATGAATGGCCTTGGCAGCCTGGAGTTCAAGTCAGGCCTGCTGAAAAGTCCATTTAATTCAAAGTAAACGTATCAAGGTATGGTTGATGCTGCAGAAAATGGGAATCTCATGTGAAGTTCTTCCTTTCTGTCTATACATGTAGCATCACTTGCTCCATTTTGTGATAGTGTCACATTGTGCATTCCAGCCACCCATGTTTCTCCCTTACAGGGAGCTGCTCATAGGGAACAAAGATGTGCAAAGTGTAACATTCTACATGCTGTATAATTACTTAACAATGGATTTAGTAAAAGTGGTAGAGAATTCCAGTTCAGCTATCGGTTGCTTTCTTAAAGCCCCCCCCCCCCCTACAAAAATGGTGTAGCTTTCCTCATTTAAATTTTGGCAGCTCCTCTTTAATTCACATAGTTTCCCTGTCTAGGAGGGGATTTTAAATACTTCACATTATGTGCATCGCTTCTAAATGCATGTAAAGAAAAATAAATAAATAAATAAAAAGCCTTCAGAGCTGAAATGGGCTTTTAGTGCCCGGTGCATATCCATTAACAGGCACTGTTCTCCATTGTTTCTTTGCTACTTTTATACATCCTTGCGGGCATGTTGCTGAATTATTTACATTATTTACAATGCTGTGCACCAAAGTTCCCAGCCTGGAGCTGAATTCTGAGCAGGTGGTTACCATAATTTACCCCTTTCTTTTCTGGTGGCTAGTAACAATAACAATGCAATATAGTTTGAAAGAATATAGTGGAGGTTATCAAGGGAGTTCCTGTACCTTCATTTGCAGTCCATTTTATGCATTACTGTTTTGAAATTTACTGTTTAGAGAACCAAGCTAGTACAGAAGACAAAGTGGAGATAAGTCAGTTTGTGGTGCTTAAACTCTATCCGAGTATGGAATGAAGGAGCATTGTAATTTTTTTAAAAAATTGCAATTTGTGTTTGGAGGCCCCAGGGTTAAATGCAGGCCTCAAATGACTTCCAGGTTTTAGTGACCAGCTTAGAGGAAAAGGTGTGAGTAGAACGACAGCTGTGGCACATGCCAGCAGTCCACTCTGAAGCCCAGCCTGTTCTATTTGTTTTTCAATCTACTGGGGAAAAGATGTGACAGAAGAAAAACAGCCCAAAGGGATAGTTCTGAGTAGACAAATTGGCCTTGTTGTGACATCCCCTCCTTCCCATTCTCGTGATCATCTTAGAAAAGAGTGTCTGAGAGAACTCGTTGTAACAGATGAGAAGGCATGTAAACAATTTAGGGCCCACAGCAATCATGATGAACCAGCAGACTCTCTGAACTGCAGTCAAGAGAATTAGCCTAGCCCATCTCTCTTGCATAGGCTGTACTCACAGTGCAGACACGATGTGCTCAAATATTATCTCTGTTATGTTAAGATCCTGATGCAGTAAAGAATTTAGCAGCCTACAGCCTATGGTAAAGAATTTAGCAGATCACATTTTAGTAGATGATATGCTTCAACTGTTTAAGAATTCTAGAATAGCATGTTGATAGAAGTGTGTGTGTGTGTGTGTGTGTGTGTGTGTGTGTGTGTGTGTGTGTGGTATAGATACAGTTATAGATATATATGCACATGCATATATAGTAGGAGACGTTTTTTGTGATTCCCAAAGAAGGTGCTGCGACTTGGAAATATTTAGTATGCTGACTGATTAGTAGAGCAAGTAAATGAGTTATATATATCTACTAGATATTAGCTTGTTCTTTATAGAGTAAAAGGCCCAGGGGCTACCAAAACAATATCTACTATCGTAACCACAGATGTACCCTGCATTGCTAAATCCACATCTATCAGAGGCATAAAAAGAGACTGTCAGCATTTAAAACTAGCAGTTTTTCCTAGAGGCCCCATAAAATCATTTCTTCTCTTTCTGTGAGATGGGTAAATTCATGTGTGATCAAGATAATATTTGAAGATTCTTTTTTATTGTGGGGAGAAGAAGGAAGCAGGGAACTGATATGCTTACAGCAAAGTAAGCTGAAAGCTCTCTTATTCTCTGCAAGCTGCATTTGCCTCATTAAATAGAGTATCTAGCAACGTTCAATATATATTCCAATCCCCAAGAAAGGAGATGCCAGGCAGTGCAGTAACTATAAGACCATTGCTCTAATTTCCCATACAAGCAAAGTGATGCTCAAGGTGTTGCAACAGATGTTTTTACCTTATATGGACTGAGAAATGCGTGATGATCAAGCTGGATTCCAAAAAAAGAAGAGGCACTTGAGATCATATTGCAAATATCCACTAACTACTGGAGTGCACCAAAGGATTTTAGAAGAAGATCAGTCTGTGCGTTTGACTCTGTGGAACATGAGAAGTTATGGGTTGTTCTGAAAGAAATGGGTGTGCCTCAGCACTTGATTGTCCTGATATGTAATCTCTGTTGTGGACAAAAAGCTACTGTTAGGACAGAACGTGAAGAGAAAGAATGGTTTCCTATAGGCAAAGGTGTAAGACAAGGGTGCATTTTATTCCCTTTTCTGTTCAATCTGTATAAAACAGAAAATGAATGGTTATCTAGAGCAGCTGATCTCGATGGGGGCCATATGACCCCCTAGGGGGCCATGGGACATTTGAAGGGGGCACAGACTGGAAACAGTTCTTCATACACCACCTTATAAGGTTTGATACTTGATGTATACAATCCTGATTTGGCCTATATTTCTTTCACTTTGTGTTTATGGCTGTGGCCAAAAAAAGGTTGAGAATAGCTGGTCTAGAGTGGCCTTTCCACTTCCAAAAGAAGATGAGCAAAAACATTTTCCTGTGTGCTCAGTTACATGAAAATGATATTTTCCTGATGAAAATTCATAAAAGGTTTTAAAAGGAGTATTTAACTGGCTTGTGGGCTTCTTGCAGTCCTGTGGTGGTCCATTGTGGGAAACACAATGCAGGATGACTTTGATCCTCTGCAGCAGGACTCTTCTTTCATTATTAAAAATGTTAATTACGAGACTGGTGTTCCAAAGATATTCTAAACAAACATATTATGGAATGTGTTTTTGTAAAGACCTTGCAGAAAACAATACATTGCAGGTAAAGGAAAATAACTAGGCAATACAGAGTTTGGCATTTATAAACATCAGAGGAATCTGTAGGGGAATATAAACTGACCCTTCTAGTTCCAACTTGTTTTTAAATGAAGGCTGTCATATATAATCTACTGCTTCCTGCACTTCACTTAGTAGTAAAGGCTCGAATAGAAGCCTGCAGAGAGATTGATTGATTCATCCCTCCTTCAGTGGAAAAGAGTGTAGTTGGATTCAACACAAAGTGAACCTTATGACAGTAAATTTCAACCACAGTCCTCATCTCTATACATTTCCTTGGCAAAATATACCTGGCTGTCACAAAAAGCCAGAAAAACGAACAAATGGGTCCTAGATCAAATCAAGCCTGAACTATCTCTGGAGCAAAAAAATGTTGAAACTGAGGCTGTCCTTCTTTGGATACATCATGAGAAGGCAGGATTCTCTGCAAAAGACAATAATGCTAGGAAAGGTGGAAGGCAGCAGGAAAAAAGGAAGACCAAATACGAAAAAAAATTGACTCCCTAAAGGAAGCCACAGGCTTGGGTTTACAAGAGTGAAGTTGGGGCAGTTGAAGACAGGACAGTTTGGAGATTGCTCATTCATAAGGTGGCTGTACGTCGGAGGTAACTTGACAACACATAACAACAGCAACAACAATTTTAAATACGCAGCTCATGAATCAGTACAGCAAAGAACTTTTTTTAAAGGTGAAATCTTTATAATAATTGGAACAACAATCAATTTCTGCACTTGTTCATATCTTGTCCACCACTTTCAATCTGTCAAGGTTGCTAGATCCTGTTGGGGGGCTTCATTCAGTACCAGAAAAGTCAGCCTCCAAAGCAAACAACTATTTTTGAATCTCTAATACATCTAAATTACTATGTTTCAGAACTTCTTCCCCCACATACTTCTGGAAGAACGACAATGGGAGGCAGAGACATTAAATCTTTTTATAAATACACTACACAGCTGTTGTGGAGGAAAGAAAAAATGTTTTTCTTAACCATGGGTTGAATCCTTTACATCATGTAAATCTAGCTCATATTATGTGTGTGTTATGTGCTGTTAAGTCGTATCCCACTTACAGCGAACCTATAGGGCTTTCAAGGTAAGTGAGATATTTAAGGTTTAGTGGTTTTATCAGTTCCAGTCTCCCAGTGAGTTTCCATGGCTGAGCATGGATTCAAATCCTGGTCTCCAGAGTCCTAGTTTGTCTACCCCACTGGATATAACTCATACTAAGTTCATATTAAGATGCCACTTGCAAGCTGATTCTACAAAATGTAGCTTCATAATGGAATCTAGTATGAGTATATATGATTAACTATTCAGCGGTTCTACTCTAGTGAGGAATAATGGTTGGATTTAATCTTTATTACCAAATTAGATATAAACAGTTATTGACAAATGTAGTGTGCCATGCAGAAGAGCATAGGCCAAATGAAATTTGTTAGTCTTTCAGAAGCCAAATTTATGCTTATATTTCCTTTTGACTTTCATCCTTATAAGTATAGCTTATGTTCCACTAGTAAAGCACAGATTAATCCCACCATTTTAAAAGCCACTTTGTGTTATACTATGGCCTTCTAAAAAGCCTCTTATGGAATCTTATGGATTAACACTCTGTGCCAAATGTTACCATCCCATTATTTTAAGAACGGCACTTTCCAAATATTTTGCTTTTAGTATATGTCCTGAAATTAACGTATTTGCAATATTCCTTGGTTCTTAGAGAGTACTAATTGATTTATATTGACTAATAACATAATCCTTGGATTCATGCATATTTTATAGCATAATTTACATTACCTCTATAAAACCATATATGTGAGGAAAATGGCCAGGTAGATTTCTTCACTGTTTAAATGCTAATAAGCCTGCCTTCATGCTCAGGCTTGCAGTTGATTTACGCTAATTGGGAATATTGTGGGTTTGGGGTTACGTATCCCACTACATTTTGCTCATACCAATGCCCTTTGTAGTATCCTTTGAAAGACGCAGGGCCTTGGCATGGTTAGTGACTTAATGGATAGCTGGTCCTATCAGAGCTCAGCCCACATTCATTATACCCTTTGCACCATTGTGTTATTATTTATTTATTTATTTATTTATTTATAATCGCTCTCAGACATCTTTCCAGAAGCAGATGACTAATTGAAATAGTGAACTGCCACATATGTGCCTAAAACCTGTTTCCCATTCCTGCTTTTTTAGCCCTGGTGGTAGACAGAAAAAAGTGACACAGAGGATTAAACTCAGGTGTTAGTCCCAACTAGCGTAGACCTACCGAATCAATGAGATTTTGGTAAGACAACACCTATGGAAGTGCCAGTGATTTAATGGCACTACTCTGGTTGAGGCTAACAACTTACTCTGGTTGAAACTAACAACTGAATTTAGACCCAGCCAGATTATTTGAAAGATAATTTGAAATAAACTTACAATAAATGTAAAATTGGTGGTTAGATTTTCCTTCAAAACCTCTTTAAAAAGGTAAAACAGGGTTAGTAAGGGCTGGAGAGATTGCATTACTCACGTCAAGAGCTGCAGTTGTCTGGCAGAGAATGAAACTTCTAACTGAAATTCCAATTTGACTGTTTTCCCCCCTACTAGTTAAAAAAAATCTTCATAGGAATTTCCCAGCTATACAAAATAAAAGCAAAGGTGGCTGAGCCTAGAGGGTAATACAGAGGGAATTACATGGTGATGCATTTCAGTTGCTACAGACCGCATGTGGTCCTCCACCTAATTTTGCATAAGATGGCCCAGAGAGAGAGGAGAGAGCATTATGCAGCATTATAGATTTCACCAGTTTCAGCCCTGTCTCTGCTCACCGTCATCTGCACCTTCACCGGTTTGCTTGTACCATTTTGTTGGAAGCATCCTTCTATTTAAGTTTGCTGGAGCGCCCCTGCTCTTTACTGCAGCATGCCGAGTTTTCATGACATGAAAGTTTTTTGTTTTTTTTGCAACAGCATATTGTCATAATTTATTGTAACCCTTCTATGTTGTCATCTTTTAAGGGGAAAAAAAATACCTTTAAAGGCGCCTCCAGTTCAAATTGTGTGAAAATCTCATCAGTTGAGAGCTATAGGGAAGATTTTAAAATGTTAAAGGCTTGGAAACCATGCCATCAAATAGAAAAATCAGCTATATAAAAACTTACTATTTCAAGTATAATGATTTTCCAGTCGTTGAGTTGATTTAGTTCCATGTTTTCCTCAGAACCATGTTAATCATCAGTTATCATGAATGTGTGATTCATGAGGTCGGTGCTGCACTTTGGTTAAGGTGTTTGTATCGCTAACCAGGCCATGAACTACCATAAATACCATGGTCAAATCTCAGACTGGTGCACACTGCTTGTCTTTGCTATCTTGTCCTTACCATGCCCTTTATTTGCTTTGGGTGGCTGTGGAGTACAAGGGAAGAAATTGGGGAGAATACTGTTAAACTAGGGAAAAAAATTAGTCATGGTTGCTGTATTAAACCATTATCAGACCCAGTCCTGTTCTGCCTAGAAAACGTTCGCAGGGTGAGATTAGGTTGGACCTTTGAACAGGTTTTCAAAACCCTTTGTGAGCTTTCTTATGTTATGTGCTGTTTGTATTTTTGTATGTTGACCCAATGGAAATGGCTGAAACAAAGCTTTAAATATTCACTCGTCAGCTGTAAAGTTCTCCAGACCATGTTTGTTAGTTCTAGATGTGCCTACTTGTGAAGAAGTTGATTCATAATTTGATTAGATCCCCGTAACAATTTTGCCTCAGACCACTAAGGGGGTACAGCTGACAAAGTTAAATACTAGACAGATAATGAATAAGGTGAAGCAGTTTAAAAGTATCATATAATTTCCCTAGTATTACTCCCTAGGTGCAGTCATCTCTGCTTTCTTTCATCTATCTGAGAATTTCCAGAAAGACTTTTTCTGTCTGTTGAAAAAAGAAGAAGCAAAAAGCGATATTTTATTTAATCTCTCTCTCTCTCTCTCTCTCTGACTCACTCACACAGTGTGTGTGTGTGTGTGTGAGAGAGAGAGAGAGAGAGAGCGAGGGGAGGGAGCATACCCAAGCTAACTTGAAGTTTTGTTGTTTTCTTTTCCTTCTTAGAATTAAGATATAACGTTTCAACCTAACAAGAAAGAAGTCCAGTTGCCAAGACTCAACTTCCAGATAATTAAGATACATGTTTATGAACTGGTTGGATACCTCAATGAGTTAGGTATCCGTTCAGTTCCCTGCTGTGCATCCTAGAAGGGCCAGCCTATGTAAGCCAGGGACAAGCTGCACAGTCCAAGAGTGCTCCCAGAGGAGGGCGATGGCAAACAACCTCTGAATATCATTTACCTAGAAACCCCCCCCCCCCCAAAGGGTTGCCATTAGTCACAATTGACGTGACGGCACGCAATTGTTATATATTTAAGAGCTTTCGTTATCATATTCATGTTTTGTTTTGCTTTATTTTGTTTCTCCATTTGTTTTCACTTGAAGATATATTTCCACTTGTTTTTATTGCAGTAATTTTGTTTTTCTTTCCTCTAAATTGCATTAACTTTTTGGTTTTTTTTGCATTGATCTCAGTGGCAGACTCAGCTACTTTTCTGCTGCATGCAGCTGTAGTGTATTTCATGCAAGTAGCAGAAAAATCTTCACATTCAAGCTGGTTAGATTTTGGTAGAAAGGATAAGAGGCCCCATTTAATACTTGTCAATTTCTCTCTCTCTCTCCCTCTCTTTGCTTGCATTGTAACTTTCCTGAGGTCTCTGCAGTGTGTTCCACATGGTTCCCCAATAGGGACACCAGTTGTTTTTGTTATTGGTGGATAGTGCTAAAAGTCTGACCTGAGAAGCTTTTACAACCTAAATTCCCACCCCTTGTACAAAACAAAATATTGGGGGGAAATCCTTTCTGTTGGGTGAAGTTTAAAAAGTGTGGAAAGTCACACTTTTTGTCATTCTTTATGTCTATTTATATGAGACAAGCCTTGCCTTGTCTGGAAGGTGAGGAAAAAACAGTACCATTTGGTGATTAGTCAAGTACTTGTTGGGGAGCAAATGCTCTATGTGGAAGAGCCCTAAGATGCCATGAGACTGTTGTTTTTGATGTTACAGACTACGCCTACTCCTCTGGAAAGTTTTCCAGTTGAAAGCAGCAGTAAAATCAACTCTGTCTTGTTTTACTGTGATTGCTCAGGGAGCCACAGATAAGATTTTTGCTATACTTTGGGTTATAATAAAAGCAGAAGCTGTTCTCCTAAGAAGGTTGCTGCACTTCCTGTATTCAGAGGGACAGGAAGAGACAAACTGTTAATAAACATAATCTAGGTAATCTGCTAAAAGGAAGGTTAGGTTATGATTAGATCATTTGAGTGAGAATGCTAAATGAAAGAGGCCTTTTCAGTTCAGCCTAGCAGTGAATGTGTTCTAACCCAGCAGGCACACTTAATCTGTAAGATTAATCGATAAACTACAAATTAAACAGTCAATTGTCACATACTAAGGAAAATGTGTGCCATGTCAATTAAATGTGTGTTTTTCCCCCCACTTGTTAAGGAACAGCTGAATGCTTGGCTCTGTTACTGTATTCTGTCATTGCTGGCAACAATGATGCTGAATACGTTCTGGGTCAGTTTCTCACTCCCTTCACCAATTCACTGTTTTTCAGTCCATAAAAAGGGCCTTTGTGTTCTCTTGATTGGTGCATTTAGTGTGACAATATCCATTATGAATCTTGTGTTGAGTAAGATTAGATCATTGGTCCACCCAACCCAGAGGTTTTTGAAGTGCAGTTGCCATGATCCTTCACCATTGGCTATGTTGGTTAGGACTGCTGAATGTAGAAGGCCAAAAATAAGCCTACGTTGCCAGTATCTACCTTAGTACTGTTACCTTTCACAGGTAGCAGGCAGGGCTTGACATTGTGGACGTAATTCTCAGACTCCTCCAGCCAACATGAGAAGTAGAAGCCCAGAGCTGTCCTTTCTGAGAAACCCATGATGGGGGCCACCAGGAATTGAGTCCTCTTCGGGGAAAGTACTTGCTCTGCCATTAAGTGATGGCCTATGTGTGGCACTTGCACTTCTTCACAGGCCACAATCCTGCCCATAGTGAAAGGTCAATCAATCTATATGACATGCTTAGCTCATTTAGAAGTGGAATTTAAGGAAGTGGATTTTCCTAGCACAGGCAAACTAGCTTTTGTGCTGGGATTAGACATCAGGAGGTAAACATGGGCTTAATTTGCAACTTTTATTTCTCAGATATGCCATTTTGAAGAAATCATGTCGGTGGAGGACAAAAATGGTATGAACCTCTAAACAGAAGTTGAGTGTCTTGTCAAGTTTGACTCTAAATAAAAAAATCACAATAGAGGCATCAGCAGACTCACAGGTCCTTTGTGGGAAGTGTGTGTTAAATCACCTGCATCCTCTGGATAACATTCGTAATGATACATTTTGGATCTTGTGGCTTACAGAAGGGCTCAGATCTGGCGTCACGTTATCTTGAATATTTTTATTCACAAAAGGGGAAAAAATCAGATATGAAGAATTTTCATTGACTATGGCAGTCTGGGAACAGGGGTTGACATGGCTGAATGCTTCACTATGCGGAAAAGTATCCTCTATATATAAAAATAGCACATCAAGGAGAATCCTTGAAAGGAACTTGATTTACACAAGAACATCAAGCTTTCTTTGCGGAGCAAATGTTTAAATTGGAGGAGGAATATTTAGTCATGTAATCTCCCATTTGTAATCAGAAGATGTGTAATCCTGGAACAGTTTTGCCACCTCATCTTTTGTTTTGTGCAAACTAGAGTGATAGAGGTTCAGATAACCCAAGAAAGACATCAGGAGGTGCAGGGTGATAACCTTTCGTTTGACTGTCATAGAAACAGCCTGCAGGATGTTGTTCAGAAATGTACCCTTTGTTGTAGTTTTGACTAATTTAAGCACTCTCAATTCTGGTATCACAGGAGAGGCAGCTTCTATGATACGTCTTTCCTCTAACCGCAACTTAACGAAAATTAATTTCTGATGCAGTTCAGTGCATACATTGCTTGGTGTTCATGAAAATCTGAACCAAGATAAATATTTTCCAAGTATATGGGGAGTGGGGGGGGGGGTGTCTGTTGTATTTCCACTGTGTGCCTTTTAAAGGGTAGTGAGCACATGGTCTACAGCTCTTCAGCAGTCTGACTCAGAATTATGGTGATGATGCCCTTGTGAGTTTGCAAAGCAGGTCAACTCTTTTCTGTGTACTTTTAAAATTGTTTGTTAGCCATGGAACGGTTGTGCCATCTGTCACTAAACATGGAGGTATAATAGGAACAAATTAATTCCACACCACATGCAGGATGGCTTGTTAAATGACCCCTAGAGAAAACCACCAGGACTGCTAAAACCCATATTTGTTCAAATGAAAACATGTGACATTCACAACCTCCGAGAGGAAATAGAAGGGTCTTGTTAGCTGTCCAGTCTTTGCCTTCTACTTTGAGACATAGCAATGCTGTGAACACCTCTAAATTGGTCTAAAAAATACACTGATTAAGTTTGCATAACCCCCCTTTTATTCCACAGTAATGGATGTACTTGGTATCTTGAACATTTTCTTCCTACTTTCTATATGTGACCTGCTGTAATGTTTTCTAGAACATGATGTGAATTCTTATGAGTGTGTGTTGCATTATAGGTGATGAAGAAGACTCTTCAAGAGCACCTCATATTTGGCTTTGTGTTCAGAATTTGGGACAAGCCAAAACATAGGTAGCAGAGATTGAGGAATAGCGTCAGTGTGGGAGGCTGCACCTCCAACGTCCACACATTCTTTAGAATATATATTTTCATGATGGACATAATTTATGTGCATATAGATGCATATGCCATGGCTTGTCCTTATGCATGAATGGGAGCCCTATGGCCATCCAGCCATTACTGAACCAGGCATGATGGGTATTGGAGTCCAATATCAGGTAGGCCACAGGTGCATCATTCACGTTCTAATGGATATGGGAAGGAACGTTACAATGTGATTCTGTTTGAAGGTGTTATCCAATCCCAGTCTAAGTTAAAAATAAAGAACTACTGTATATTACAAAGAGAGAGTAGGGGCCTTGTAGGTGCTGATCAACAGTGAGCACCAGGACATGAGGTTGAGCAGGCACAGAAGTGTCCTGGTCATAATCTTTCCCCACTATGATGAGCTGTAGTTTTCAAAACATCAGATGGGAGTAATTATTAGTAAATTTCATCTGTGCCCCTGCATTACTGTATTTTAATTGATACTCTCTGCTGTTCTCTTTTTTGGTGTTGCATTTTCTCTTTGCAGGCCTTTTTTAATAGATGAGAAGGGTTTATCTTTCTGCCTTAAAGATGGGCAAATTCGTATGGCATAACAAATAAGAATGCTGTTGGCAATATGCTGGTGCACGCTACATGATTGCTTTGACCTAAAACAAGAGTAGATAAACAAACAAGCAGCTATTTATCTCTGGTCTGTTCCTCTGTCAAACAAACCATGATTAGTTCTTGGTTTGGTCCTCTTCTTAGAGAAAAACAAGTCAGAGAAGGGATAGCTACCTTCATTTACATGATACAGTAAACAAATCATGGAGCAAAGTTCTGTAGTTTATTTAGCTGTTTACTAAATAGTACATAACTAGACAGGGTTCGTGGTTAGCTGGCTTCTCACGTTGAATGATACATCCCCCCCTCTCTCTGCTGCATTAATAGAAACATTATGGTGTGAGATTGAAATATGAAAAAAACAAAACATAATTTTCATCTTCTTGTGCTGTGAGATGAAGTTGTCTGGTGCTAAAATATATAAATTTGGGGAGTCAGAGCAAGTGTGAATAGATTTTTATTGATAAGGCCCAAATTTGAAACTCTTAGCAGACTTCACTTGTGATGATAATGATGGAAGATGGGACTTGAAGCTGCCTGAAATGTCATTCTATAATGTTTCCATATCAAATTGAGGATGCTTTGGTGTGTTGCCTGTAATGAATGACCTTAAATGATCAGCATTTTCATCTGATTTAAGTAATTAAGTCATAGATGGTAGTCTGTGGTCCATCTTGGATTAGGGACACATAACTCCTCCAGGGTTTATAAATGCCCCATACTTTTGGCAGTTGAAGTCCAACAACACTTTGGCAGTTGAAGGCCAACAACACTTTATGGACCAAAATTTTTCTTAGTGCCATTCAGGATTCCATTTTTTTTTTAAAGTTGAAAGCATGAGCAGGGAGAGAGTCTAGCCTCATCCCACTACCTGTCATGATCTCCACACAAAGGAGGACAGGTTCCTACAAACAGACCATTCCTGTGTGATCAGGAATCCTGCTTCTCTAGAGTTTCCAGTTATATGGAGAGACTACAGATACAGTAGAAGGTTTTTTTCTTCAGACAGTCCCTCTCCCCATGGAGACATCAACAGATGGGTGATGGGTTACAAGTCTGACCCTGGTCATACTTTTGTGTTAACTTTTTTTGAAGATCTGAATATGACTGTTTTACAGTATTTTTAGAACTCATTTGAGAAGAATTGCCAATTTGTCAAGTGCAGATTGAAACACACTCACATTAGTATAAACAGACAATATTTTCTTCTTAAGGATGCACTATTTCTAGACGTGGAATCAGTGTCTTGTCTAGCAAGGCCTTCATATTGCTACTCTATATAGCCAATGCTGTGATGTTCCTCAGTGCTTAAACCAAGGGGGTGATACTTTCAGACAGGATATAGAGGTAAATGAAGCAAAGAAAGAGGTAAATGAAGCAAAGACCGAACAGAGAGGTGTTTCAAAACTTTCTGCTCCATTAAGAACATGTGTGATACTTGAACTCATGTCAACTTATTCATCTGTTGGAGTAAATGGTAGATTGACTGACGGTTTAAGTTCTTATCTTAAGGTAGTGTCTTGTTTAATAAAGCATTAGCATCTCCATTTCCCTTTTGGAGTGGGAGGCTCCTGTTCCTGCAGAAGGAAATGACATCATTGATGCTGTTTTTATTGAGTTTATGCCATTTTACAATTGGAAATGTCAGAATATATTTCTAAAGAAGTACATATAAGATTTTTCCAGGACCTTTTTCTTTACCTCTTGTCATTTTGGGGGCATAGTGCTAAAATGCAAATATAAACAAAAATTTTGATGCCATATTGAATAACTGTCAAATATTCACTGCACTCAGGTGTCACAGTAAATAAAAAATATGCACCGTGTCAGTTGGTTACTCTTTCTTGTAGAGATTTTCAACAAAATTTTTGTGTTTCTTTCCTCTTTCATTTGAGTAGAGTTTTTATGTTACAAATTACATACGTAGTTACACGAGTGCATTCAGCTAATTTTTCTCAGTTTCTTTGCACAAAATGGCACAGACTGAAAACAAATGTGTCCTCTTTCCCCAAGGCTGAAAGAATTCAGATGCAGCTGCTTCTGCAAGTGCTGTACAAATTTATTTTTACTTGCCTCCAAAGCCTGCAAAACCTGTTTTGCCAGAGCCAAAGGAGAGGTGTACTGTGGTTTGGAGAAAGTGAGAACAGGAGGAGCTACTTCCACTGTTCCTTATCTTTGCCAAACAGCACACTTGAGATGATATCTCAGCTCTCTCTGGAGCTCTCTAGTAGTGCATACAAAGGACCTGAGGGCAGAGATTTCTGGCATTTGTGTATGGCATGGAAAAGGTAAGAAAAAGAGTCCTTGGGGAAAGGAGGACGGAGTTGGCAAATTGGCAACTTGTTAAAGGCACGTTGTCTGGCTGGTCAGCAAGCCAGATGAGTATTTGTCAACATTTGGTTAGTGATGTGTGAACTGGAGAGGACAGATGAGCGTGTCTCTAGTTCCAGTTGCCTTGCTTTGTTCTGGTGTGTGGCTTTACATGGACAAAATGTGAGATGGCCATAAGATGAGCTCTTTTTAGAATATTGCATGAAGGTTAAAGTAGTGTTGAAACACATTTGAGTGCCAGCAACAGCTCCAGCATAATAATAATCTTAGAACTGCAGAGCCAGAAGGGATCCTATGGATCATTGAATCCCGCCCCTGTCAAGAAGGCATAGTGGAGAATAGATCTCCTAACCATTCCTAAACCACTGAGCTATCCAGCAGTTCAAGGACACATGCTTTATGTGCAGGAGCTTCCTTCTTGCCTTCCCCTTTTTTAAACATTCAAGTAGCAGATGATAGGAAATGTCTGTGCTCAAGACCCTGGGAGTATCTGAGCTACATGGACAGAAAAATTGACCCTCTGTAAGGCAGCTTCCCGTGTTCCCTATGTTGTTGTCTGGGCACTCTTCTGCAGGTTCTCAAGCAGAGGTCTTCTCCGCTTTGCTTGGTACAAAGATTCTTAAATCAAATTGGGAGCCTTATGTGTGCAAAGTGGGTGTTTTGCAGCATACATTGTGTGTTTTCTCCATCACTGCCAGCATCATCTAATGATGTGAAACAAGGCTGAAGAAATGAACAATGAAGCCACCAGTACAGAGCAAACAGTCCTGCACATTACAGAGGAGAACGTGACAGACAGATGCCATTTTTGTAAAGTGTAACATTGAAAAAGCCCAATGTGAGAAATTCCTTAGTGCCAAAAATAATTTTAATCATTCTATTAAGGGAGAAGCTGTTCTCTATTTAAATATGCAGAGGACAGTCTGAACTGGAACCCTAGATCTTTCTTCCACATGGAAATTCAAGATCTTTGTTCCTATGGAACATTTGGCAATTAGCACCTGGCTCCTCTCTGCTAACTGATACCACAGATAGGTGCCCCATCGTTCCATACCATAGTGTAGAAACTTTAGGTTCAGTTGGTGGTTAACAAATGAGTGTTATTCTCCTCAAACAGTTCATGGGGAAAATATTGTAATAGCAGGTTGATTTGAGGTGAGGGAACAAAGGAGAGATCTGCTTTCATGGCGCATACTGCCCCTGAACAGCTCAGTATTGTAATGAATTTCCCGCTTAGTGGACTGATTCCAGAAAATGAGAGATACAACTCAGAAACAATACAATATCCAGGGCTGTGTGTCTTCTACAATTATATTGTGTAAGTATGGGATTTGGTATTGGGTGTACAATTTAATAGCGTGAGAGTTTATTGTGTGTGTGTTTTGCATCTTTTCCAGTCTTAGACTTGGAAAGTGTGTGGGCCTTGTGAGGAAAATTTCAGAAGCTGAAAAGAATCTCCATTCAACATCAAGCAAGTGATCAGTGCTGTGACATACTGACCATAATTCTATTTGTGGCACTAACTTGAATAATGCCATTGGTGTGTATCTTGGTGGCAAACTGCTGGTAGTTAAAAAGTCAGTATAAGCATTTGATGTTGCCTAGCAGATTGTGTGACCAAGATTGCTGTCGGTTGTATTATGCAAGTATTTAAAAATTATAGGATTTTGGCCAATTTTTTTTCTTTCTGTATCAGTAGTAGAAATAAGATTAGTTATTCAAGATAAATTATTTAATCAATAAAATCTGAATGAATTAATCTTTTGGAGATTCTGTTTTATTTTATTTATTTTTTATTTGGAGGTTTTATATTTATTGTGTTGTATAAACCAGGCTTCCTCATTTTGGTGCCCTCTAGCTGGGTTGGACTACAGTTTCCATTATCCCTAGCAAGCATGTCCATATGGTCTTGTTTGGGGCTAATGGCAGTTATAGTCCAAGACATCTTGGAAGGCTCCAGATTGGAGAAGGTTCGTGCCAACAACCTCTCTAACAGACCTCACAGAAGATTCTGTGTAACTCAGAACATGTGTACATCTTCTCTAGTGGGAACTGGTCAAATGGTGCAGTTGCGTCTGTGTGTTTTAGTTTGCTTATTTCCTGGGACCAGTGGTAACTAACTATATATGGAATGATGTGATTGCTAATGCATTTGAGCCATTATGATCTGTCCTAGAATTGAAGCATCCTTGGTCTCTTACCCATGAGAAAAAAGGTGAAACGTATAATTGTAGTGGAAAAAAATAGGTCCTTTCCATAATTCCAATTTGAATGAAATATCATCTTTGGCCTGAGGCATTCCTATATTATCTACAGCTTGCTGACTCTTAAGTGTCACGAGCTCCAGGACTATAATGGTCTTTTAATAATAGGTCAGCGTCTTCTTCTTAAAAAAAAAAAAAACAGGAATGGAAGTTATCTTGCAGTTCCTTTGCTTTTGTGAGCATGGCTTTTTTGAAGTGACATCTGCTCCATTGAAGCTTGCCTCTTAGCTGCTCCAAAATGGAATTAATATTGGTACAGCTTCAAAAGCAGACCTGTTGTAATTCCATGGGTGTGGAACAACACAATAGTGATTTCAACAGGTATCCACTGGATGTTATATTTGTGGCATACAATGCAATCTGGTTCTCTTGGGTGACATTTTCAGGTTAGCTTTTACTGAAAAGGCATTGACATTCAGGCATATGATGCCTTGATTGAATTTGCCTGTCTCCTTATTGCCGTAGATTTATCAGTATGTTTTCATTTGGCCTGAGCAATTATGTGCAAAGTTGTTCTAATGCTTGATGATTCATAGAGCTCAACTTATAGTGTGGTAAAGATGTCTCTTTTTCATAGTTGATTGCTTTAAAAAGGGGAATACTGGATGATACCCTGGACTCTGGCTTAGGAAATAATGATTTATTTATTTATTTATTTATTTATTACATTTCTATCCCGCCCATCTAGTCATTTCGACTACTCTGGGCGGCGTACATCATATATGTCCTTCCCTGTTGTCTTTCTGTGTGATACATAGACCATGTAACTCTTCTAGGCCAGTGCTATATCTGTAAAGTACAGATAATCTTTGGTACTAAAAGGAGGATTGGATGACTAAAATGTACATTTTTGTAATTTCAAGTCTCTTTAGGACTTGCCCTTCTTGAGGCTGAAACGGGTGAGGAATATATCATCTCCCTGATGTTCAATTCCAATCTGCCCTAGTCATTATGGCTAGTGCTACAGGATGATGGGAGTTGCAATCCAACAACATCTGGAGGGCCATAAATTGCCCATCCCTGTTCTAAAGGGTATTCTGACTCCAGTATTCTACTTTAATTTTTAAAGTAGATTATAGATCTGCTTTAAAAAAGGAAAACAGAACAAAGAAGTTCTGGTACCTTAAAGGCTAAGAGATGTATTATGAATAAGCTTTTATGGGCAAGAATCCATTAAGAACCACCATATGATAATAAATCTGTTGGTCTTTAGGATGCCACAAATCTCTTTGTTGTATTTTACTGTTACAGAGTAACACAGCTTCTTCTCCAGAAGTTAAAACAAAACTAAAATCCTCAGAATAGAAAACATGCCCTCCCTCAAGTTGCCTACTAGATTCGTGAAATGAATGAGCTGATTTATTAACCAAAACCTGATATCTGAAGCTTTTAATTTTGCTAGATTCTTTTGGACGTATTGCAAGTCTAGTTTGTCCCAAACCCAATAAAAATCACACTTGCTGTGCTAATTATTGGCCAACAGTTAACACAGATGGTGTCCTTACAGCTATATTGGCACAGAGATTCCAAAGACTTGTCCAGACAATTAATTGCAAAGGTAAGTTATTTTTATCTGGTAGAGACACAGTTCAGAAATAGCTTACAAAATCTTGCTTTGGTTTCTTTCACATTTGGTAGAAGTCATCAGAGCTGTAACTAGAGGTTTCTGTACTGGGGACTTCACTGCCATATTGTTCAGCTTGGGTCATGTGAGATTTTGTATGCATAGAGAGGAAGAATGTGGAGGAACACCTGGGTCTGAGAGTGCAAGAAACGTATTGGCTCCATGCTGAGCTTGCCTGCTTTGTGCTTCCTTCTCCCTGAGGAGGTGGCTAGAGGCGGCCTACATGCTTGGGTCCGCACTCTTCCACTGGCAAAGATTTGCATTCTCCATATGTTGGTGCCCTTTGTAAATAAACCCAGCCGCCTTCCCTTGTTACAGCTCTGAAAGATACTGATTTTCTTTCTCTTAAAGAGCTTGGAACAGTTATTGCAAAGTGTTGCGTTATGAATGTTGTAGCTGACAATATACCAGACACCTTACAGTTCCTATGCAGGACACACAAGCTCTCAGCTGTGTATGTTCTTCTGGAATTTCTTTTTGGAACATGTTGTCCTTAAGCTGCTAGTAAAAGAAAGGGACAGGGGTTCCCTATGTAAATATCTATATTTCTTCCTCTTTTACAAATACATATATACATACATATGTAATATATATAAAACTTTTTTTTCGTTCTTGAACACTCCAGAACATGTTTTGACATAACCAGTGGTATGTTTGTTCTTTATTATTTGCCCTGTGTGTTAAATTGTGTGAACAAGATTTCCAGACACAGCCCCATAATTTAAATTGTAAATGTTTTGGACGGTTGGGCATGGCACAACACTGATAAATATCTAGTAATATTGATCATTGGATGCCTCTGCTTTTGAGGATTTGTTGAGCTATGTGTCCGAAGAAGTGCTCAGTGCTACCTGAACTTGGGACATTTGACAGAACTACTGGTCAGAATACGAGATGTTTCTCCTGCTGTCAGATCTTGATGGCTTCCCAGTCACTTGCCACTCAACAAGGACATGATCAGTCAGGACAGAGTTGGAGATTTGAAAGGCTCTGAAGAATAGTCAGGCTCTTGTGTGAAAGGAGTTAGAATTAGTCATGTTGGGCTAATCTCAGGGTTTCCTCAGAATCAAGGAGATAAAAAGAACAAGGCAAGAAATGCTTTCAGAGTGAAAGGCAGAGCTAATTGTATATTCTAGAAGCAAATGGCTTTAGTTAACTGGCAGAAATACTGTTTTAGGGGTCAGAAGTGACTAAACTGAAGGTTGTTATACTGAATCTTCACAAATGTTCATAAGTTCTGTGGAGAAACCAGTAGGTTTTTAACTGTCATTATGCTACAATAAAACTATATTTCTAGCTCTAGTTGTTGCCTCAGCTTACATTTCTTTCCTAAATCAAAGGACATTCATGTTAAGCAGGATATGTGGAGCTCAAATATTTTAAAAGTGAAAAACACTAGTCTGTCACACTACCATCAATATTATTAATACACACAAACATATAAAATATGGAGGGTTTGTAATTTTGATAATGCTGGATGTTAGTCAAATTGCCTCAATCAGCAAGGGAGTGCAACAATATCATCTCAAGAGAATACAGGTGACTTTCTCCATATTTCTTTACCTATCTTAAATTCTTTATGGTTTGCCTAGGTTGTCTGGACCTAACACAGTCTGCTGTCTCCCAGACTTGATTGACATATGACTCCTTGGGTTGGAATGGATAGCAATACCGTATGATTAAGTACAAAAAGCTTGAAAAGGATGTGGACTACAGCTCCCAGAATCTTCCAAGTCAATGTGGCTACTGGGAATTATAGTCCAAAAAAGTAACTTATCCAAGCTGTAGGTACAAATAAGGCCCATCAGCAACTATGTTACATCTGTCTACACCAGGATTACTTAATTAATTAAATTTTGTTTGTTTGTTTGTTTAAAATATTTTTACCCCACCTTTCTCCTTGAAAAGGAGCCAGGGTGGCTTACAATAGTGAAAGGCAATATTTAAAGCTAAGAACAAAGAGTAAAGAGACCTCTTACATCATTAAAAGGCAATATTAAAGCTAAGAACAAAGTGTATACAATTTACAAAAAGTAAACTTATTACAGATAGATTTATGACCATCTCCATATGTGGTCAGTTAGTATTAAGTGTTTTATTTTATGAAATAAACATAGGAGAAAACTGAACAATGAAGATGATGGTTATACTGGAAGGATTGCTTTTAGACAACATAGAGCCATATGTTTATGTAAGATTTAACTAAATGCTTGCAAATGAAGAAAGAAGGTAGATATTTTTCAGCACCAGAACATGACCTCAGAATTTTTTTTACATTTTATTGTGTTTCCCTTTTCTTAACCTGATGTTGTTTGATATATGTGAGTATGATTTTCACATGGAATAGAAAGAGCCTTGAATAAGTAACGGAAATGATTACAGCTGACATTTTGAACATATTCTCTTAAATACAGTGGTGTTATGGTTCATCTATCAAAAATTTTTTATTTCTTTGTCTACAGCTTTTAAAACTCAGGAGAAGCAGCAATTTACCTTTGGTAGTCAGTTCCAGATTTCCATAGAAACATGCAGCATGTCTTCCTGAAAGATCAGTTGCTAGGACAAAACACACCAAGATCCTGGAAAGGGTTAAATTAGTCACTGTGGGAGATGGAAATAGACAACAATCAAGGCTGACAATACTTTGGACAGAAGATGCGCAGTGGTTTTTAAGAGGCTAGTAGATATTTTTTCATCATTTCATTTGAGAAGACTAGCCTTCTGCATGGCTGTGATCAGGCCAGTGGGCAGAATCTAATTTCTGATGAGGCATCTTGAAGACCTGAGCACTTGACTTTTCCGTGTAACATTCTTAGTCGTTGTGGTCATTGGGAAGTTCTGCAAAAAATATAATGAACGTCTGAAGCTTCCCAAAAGCTACTGCAGCAAAGTTTTTTTAAATTTTTGTGCACATATGCAACTGAGTCAGATTGTTGGTCCTCCTAGCCTAATTCACCTACTCTAACTGGCAGCTGCTCTGTGGGGTTTGGAGTAGAGAATTTCCCAGCCCTGCAGCTTATAGTCCTTTCAGAATAGAAGTGACCATTACAGAGGCCAAAACCTTCTGCCCACAGAGCACATGCTGAATACAGCCTCCTTCCTTAGCAGAGAATGCCCACTAGGAACCAGAGCTAGCAGTTGGCGGAGGCATTATGGACATTTGTCAAGCAGTTCTGCCAAGGAAGCCTTGGTCCAACCCCTCTCCCCTGTGACTACAAATACAACAGGAAAAGCTAAAAGTTTTTCACTTTCTAAAAGTTGTTTTCTTTTCAGAGTTAACAATGCCTAAGCTTGCTTATTTGTAGTTTTGCTGTATTATTAGTTACCCAAGTCTTGTTTGTTGTGATTCTGATTATTGTGGTTGGGTGGTAGTGGTGTTGGTGTTGACTAACAATGGCAGTATAAACAGTAACAAACATGACAGAGGTGGGGTGGGAGGAATCTGGAGGCAAGGATAAATGAGGGAATATTTCTTTTTTAGTTCCAAATAACTTGTCCCAAGGAACTTTGCTGTATAAAGCAAAAGACAAGATGACGCTCCCTCTCTACTCCATGAGAGAGAGAGAGAGAGAGAGGTGAAAGCTTGGCTCTTTGACCTATTAATATCCATATAATACTGCAGCTACACTGTTGTTATCTGTACTTTGAGCTTCCCAAATCATTTTGCTCCACTCTCAATCTTTAAACAGGTAATTTTCTAAAATTGGTTTTCTCCAGCATTTCTTAAAACAAAGGTGACTGTACTTCAGTAATCTATCATTTTAGAACTCTATTCTAGTGTTCATAAAAAGAAAGACCAACTAGTTCTTTCTTTCATTGCTACCGTGTGACCTGCCTTTCTGTCCAGGCAGGAAAGTGAGAGAAGGGTTGAAGTTGTCCTCTCAGATGAAGAGGCACTGGTTGAGCTGGGTACTCCACTGGCATCTGAACAGTTTGCATGGGGAATGGGAAGGATGAAGCCAGGTCTGTGGTTGAAGTGTTCAGTGGAGACATTCCACCTGGTACTACAGCCCAAATGGTGTCTGAGGAGAGGCCATGTAGCCCCTGAGTCAAGGCCATGGGCATGCTGTCTCCTATCACTCAGCCTGGAGAGGTCTGCAGTAGTGGGAATCCCTCACCCTGTACAGTCCCCTCAGCCCTGCTTTGACCTACCAGTCCCTGTGTCCTTGGCTTTCTTTGTTAACTGTTTGTGTCACCTAGTGGAAGAGGGTTGGATACTCAGCCACCTGTTGAAAGACTGCTCTAAGTATTTTGACTCAAATGGCGTAAGTTAGCTTTCCCAAATCAGCTTCTACATTTGGAAATGTTGTTAGGATACACAGCACAATTCCTTTGACAGCTGTTTCTGCCTCCCATGGGAGGGCTGTCTGCATGGAGAGGCTTCTGATGACAGAAGATAAAGCCATCAATCTCTTATTTGCCTGCAATTTTCAGCAGATGATGATGGCAAGACCCCCAACTCCAATAACTTAGTGTGTCTGCATTGATTCCAATGGATTTAAATACTGGAGGAGGCCCTAGCCATTCGTGCTTTCAAATTGCCATTGTTCCCCAAATTGATGGGAAATCAAATGCATTAATAGCTTGAAGATTTAGCACCTGCAGTTGTATCCAATCAATCATAGCCATTCCGTTGAATCAATCATAGCATTTGGGGGGCTGCACACATTGGTGACAATCAGCCCATTGTTCATGTAATGAGCCACCTTCATATCTCCACTGCTGTGACAGGTGTGTCCAAAGTTGTTTATTTCCTATCTGCAGAATTGTCAGAGCCTCCTAATTACATTCCCTCTTTGGTGTCCTGGAAGTGTCCCTGTTTATGACAGGTCTTGATTACTGACGTGGTCGATTGCATCTAAACATTAATGAATGGATTTGCATAAAGACCCACTTGGAAAACCACCTATGTTCCAATCTGGCTTCCTTTAAAAGGATTTCAAAATTAGGCTTTTCTCTCATTGTCCCTCTTTTTGTTTCCTGCACGAAGCAATTTTCCATTCCAGGCTGCAGATGCATAGATTAAATTCTGTTTCCATCTGTGGAGAAAGGGGTTGGTTAGGAATTAAGTACACAGATTGCTGAAATTTTATGTGTTGTGTTCTGCTTCGGGATGAAAGTAGTTCATAAAATTGAAAATAATTGTAATTGTATTATTCGCCTGGAGAACGTATGTCATGTACCTTTGTGTTTTTAAAAAAGTGATGCAGAGGTTAAAATTATCAGTAGTTTTAAATTGTAACCTGAGGTGCACAAATGAAGTTGTAGGTAGACCTGGGTGCATGTCTAATTTGGTGCACTAATTAGAGGAAAATCCTGATGATTCGTTAATTCTTTTTCTACACTTCTGCTGATTTATTTTATGTTCCTATTACTTCTCTTCCAAGTGATTTTTTTTTAAAAGCCAAAGCATGGCATAGTGGCTACTTCTTAAAGCCATAGGTAGTTTAGGCTTGATCAGAAATAGAATGCTATCCTGGGGCACACTCCAAATATCTTCTTTCCCAAGCAGTGATGTTACCATACACTAAGGCAGAGATGGAAAAGAAACATCCTTCTTTCGAAGTTGTGGCTACTGAATATTGAACTTCAGAGCTGGAGGAAGATCCAGGAAGACATTGGAACTGCCATTGCTCTCCAAATTGATGGATCTATCAACTGCTTTAATGGCTTGATGACTTAGCAATTACAGTTTAAGGTTGCAGATCAATTTATGTTACTCTTTTATCAATTCTGAGGTGTTAAAAAAGGCAATATGAGGGAACAAAAGGTAATAAATGCTGTAGGCTTTGTGATGAGTAGTAAGGTAACTTGCTTTGTTGCTCATTATATCATTCATTACCTTTTTGCTTCTTGCTGTTGCTTATTTAAAAAACAACAACCGGGGATTGATAAGAGAATAGCAAGAATAGCATAAATTAATCTGACAGAACTGTATGTACTCACGGTTGAAGCAATTAATATATTTGATATGTCCATCAGTTCAGAGGACAATAGCAGTTCTGAAATATAAGTGGTTAAGTCCCCATTGTAATGAGCCGGTGTATCTCGGCAGGTTGGCTGCACAGTCACCGGTTCAGTAAATAACACTTTTCTGTCTTCCATCGCCAACAGCCATTTGGTGGATTGCAGTCTGAGTTCTATGCACATACCATGTTTGGATGTAAACTCAAAGCTAAGCCATGGTTTAATACAGCTTGTGAGCAGATTGTGCTCTTTAGAAGCTGCTGTACTGCAGCTCTTATCAGTCATAGCCAGTGATGAGGGGAGCAGCAGTCTAACAACATCTGGAGGGCTATAAAGTGCCCTTCCTTAGCTTAATGTTATGAGAAGAAGCCTAACTCCACACACTCTGATGCTTCCCTTTCCATTGTAGCTTAACTGCAACTTAACATAGCATAAGAACCCTTAACAGGTAATATTTTAAAATTACCCATAATGATAACAAGCCAGCTTCATATTACTATAGTTTGATGTTGAGTTGTCTTCACTAACCATGGTTCACCTTTTTTCCATATTCAGACAACACAGGAAATGGTAGTTAATAAAAAACAGAAGTGAAATTTCTGAACTCTTTGCAGCTACACCAGAGGAGGGAGAATAAGGGAGCATGCATGAGCGTGACCAGAAGTTAGCCTCATGCTTATAATTACAAACTATGATTCAGTGTTACATCCCAAGCAACCTACAGTGTTATTTGTAAAGGCTTGGCAATGTAGGTTGTAAATAAAATGCAGCACAGAACCTCCTTAGCGGTTTATTTTGTGCTTTGTTCATCTCTGGGATGTCCTAATTTTTACAAGGTCCAGTCATGTGTCTACAGGAAGTCCTCTTTCACTATTACTCCTTAGCTGGGCATTCAATGGCAGACTACTTTCTGGGACATTCCACCTAGCCCTTACAATTAAAAAATATGGGTTTGTTTATTCTCTGTGGATAGTGGTGTCCAAGGTCTTTTCCAGCTGTGTGGTTCTAAGGCATGGAGTACTCTGCAGATGGGAGCTGTATGAGCTTCTTGTCCCTTCCCTTAGGGCAGTGATGGTGAACCTATGGCACGCGTGCCACAGCTGGCACGCGGAGCCCTTTCTTCTGGCACGCGAGCCATAGGTCGCTACTCCACCCCCCCCCCCCGCACAGCCAAACCTCATGAGGCGGCTGCAGCCGGGATTCCCCCTTCCGCTGCCACTTCCGGGTCCTCCGGGTCCGTCGCCATGATTCCCCCTTAAACCGCCACTTCTGGTTCTGGGTCCTCCGGGTCCGTCGCCATGATTCCCCCTTAAACCGCCACTTCCGGTTCCGGTCTTCTGGGTCCGCCGCCCGCTGTTCTCCCCCCCCCCCCCCCCATTTTGGGCACGCGAGCCCAAAAAGGTTCGCCACCACTGCCTTAGGGATTGTGGATTCTGTTCTCCCTATGACCTGCACTTCTTGTGGTAGCAGTCTTTGGTCTTGTGGCAGCAGACTTGGGAAAGTCTGAGGGACCAATTTTGCCCCCAAGATCCTATGGGCTGTTCAGACCTCTCAGAATACTGAAAAATGACACAATGTGGCCAGAAGTGGCTGGAAGTCCACTTTGTGTTTTGAAAAATGGTTCTTTTTGTGTCAGGCAATGGGGAGGGGGTCTGCAACCTATTTAAAAGGTGGATTGCAGCTTGTGAAAGATTCCAGGAATAGCAATATTCCATTTTTTCAGGGCAAGTCTGGTAGTTTGAGGGCTGTAAAAACATCTTTGGGGGTGCATGCCTCTCAGACTCTGTACTGAAGTTAAAAAAAATTAAAACACAGCAGTTGGGAGTTTGGAAGAAAGGTGGATGTTGTAGGAAATTCCTAGCCTGATGAATCCATATGTTCATGTGTATGTTCATTGTGTGGCGCCAAGCATGTGTACACATGCCATCTTTTCTGTCTTTTGCCAAAATATGTTTAAATTTTGCAAAACAAAAAAAACATAGGAAATGAAACCCTGCCATTGGAGTGTTGTGTAAACTTATGTATAAACAGTTTTGCACAATTGACCTTATTTATTTTAAGTACTGCACCTCTATTTTTCTTTTGGTGGAGAATCTGAAGAGATTGAGAATAGCAAATGTCTAGTCCCACCATGAATCATTGAATAACTGTTTGTCTTCTTTTTGCTTAGGGCCTGCAGAGGAAACCCTGTTAATAAACATGATTTTATGTAGATTGAGTTCATAATAAGGAATCCTTTGCATTCAGTTAGATGGTATTGTGCAGGCCTTTACCTTTCACGTTTGGGAAGAACTGTTTTGTAATATAGCTGCCTATTGTATTTGAAAACTCATCTGCTACCCAGCCACTGAAATACAGGAACCTTAAAGCACCTTGTGAAAGGTTTTGTCTTAATCAGTCTTTCTAACTGATGGATAATCTTTGGGTTATGTGCATAAGAATTCTGAAGTAAATTTTGCACATACTTGTAAGTGGGAATTACTCTAAAAGCCACAGGCATTAGACTGAAACTGGTATTATGTTGAAATTGGGGGTGGCAGCAGCAGAGGTTTGTTGTTGTTTAGTCGTTAAGTCATGTCCGACTCTTCGTGACCCCATGGACTAGAGCACGCCAGGCCCTCCTGTCTTCCACTGCCTCCCGGAGTTTGGTCAAATAGCAGAGGCTTACCTAAGGGTATATTCTGATTTAACACTGTTTTGCGTAATCTGCAGCTACAGATCTTGAATAGATAGAGGTACACTATATGCAGTATCGCATGATCTGTCATTTTTCACACTTCATTTCCATTCTTTCATGCATTGTCTTGTATGTCATTAAAGAGGTACAAAATTTGTTTCATTGGTTTGAGCTGAACTCTTTTTCAGTTTCATGTGCCACAACTTTCTTAGCTGAATTTATTTTATGCCCTCATGTTTACGTAACGTGCAATCATTCCCCTGGGTACTATTCTACTTTTGTCTGCTGACAGAAGCTAAAAGCCTTTTCCATTGTAATGTAGTAACATTTATCATCCACTACCCTTCTTGTCGTTTGTTCTTATTGTTGTTATTGTTTTGCCCACTGTCTTAAACTCACTGGAGCTGGTATAAATATAATGTTTTAAAAAAATTGCCAAGAAGCAAAATCATAATCCTGTGCATGATTCTATCCAGAGGAAACATGTGTATATATACAGGAGGTACTGAATCCCAGGGCCATGTTCATTGATTGAGTAGGTAGAAAGCTGTTATTTAATGCTATGCCTCGCTGATTTGATTCCATTCAAACTAGTCCTTGTAAGAAAATCAGGTAACATTCCTAACTGGTGCCTCTGTCTGCTTCTTTCTCACTTCTTCCACATGTTTTTCCTTTTGTATTGTGTCCTTTAGAGAGTAAGCCACAATGTACACATGGTGGGTCCAGGGAGGTTGCATGCCCTGCTGGCAACTCTTTCTAGTCCCGGCCAGTAGCAATGCGTAGGTGAATAATATGATTGGTTGGCTGCTGTAGTGATGGCGGCAGCAGCAAGATAGCTTAGAGTTCTGTTTAGTGTCACTGCCATTATCTAAGTTACCATCCTACCACCCTCCTATTCAGGGATTGTCATTATTAGGATGTCGAAGGGAGACTGCCAAAGAATAGTGGGACCTGCATTGGAGAGGGGCTACAGCTCAGTGGCAGAGCACACATCCTTTGCTTGCAGCAGGTCTCAGTTCAATCATCAGCATCACTGCAAAATCCAAAGGAAAAAACCAAAACAAGACAAATACATGTGGCACCTTAAAGACTATTATATTTTAATGTGAACTTTTGTAGATCATGTTCACTTCTTCAGACATATGTCTGACATATAGAAAGCCAATGAATGTTTTAAATGTTTTTCTTGTGAATTCTGTTTTTCATTCTGTATTTCATTTTATTCCATATGTCTGAAGAAGTGGACGTGATCCACAAAAGCTCACATTAAAATATAATAGTTAGTCTTTAAGGTGCCACATATTTTTGTCTTGTTTTGTTTTGTTTCTTCCTTTGGATTTTGCCTGATATGCTTGCACAGACTAACACAGCTACAAATTCTAAAACCACAGCATCATTGTGTAAAGCTAAGAGATCATCTTGCCTGATATCCTGGAGCACTGCTGCCTGTAAAGAGTAGGCTGGATGGACTAATGGTCTGATTTAGTGTAAAGCAACTCCTCGTCTTGCAATGGATAAGTAGTCTTTGTGCAGGTCAGCCTGGAGATCAACACAGCCCATCCCTGGATTGAGGCCTAATGATAAACACTAGTAGCTGGAAATGTACCTATACATGTAACATGTGCAGTGGAAGAAAATGAAAGAGAAAAAATGAGTGCTAGTGTGGGCAGATTGTGTGTTAGACAAGACATGATTTTAAAAGCTCATGAGTCAACTAGTGTGCGTCTCAAGTATCACTTATCGTCTTTTGTTCTAGAATGTGACAAAAACTGTGGAAGAAGAAAAACCAAAAGCTCCTACCATCCAAGAGCTGAAAGAGAAGATTGACAATTACAATTCAAAAGTCAACAACTGCTTGCTGATGAAGCTGGTTTGTACTGCATTTTCTTTCTTTTTCTATTTATTTATTTACTACAAGAGAATAACAAAAGATGATTATTGCCATGTCATGCTTTGAATGTATTCCATTCAAACGTCCTAAGCACCACCAACATGCCACAAAGTTGATCAGTTCTTTTAGTGTTTGTATTTCATAAGGACATCCTTGCAGAATGCATGCCCTATGAGAACTTTGGCATGAATTGTACGCAACAGACCAGACATATGCAGCATGTGAACCTCCAGATGTGTTATCAACCCTAGCTAGTGTAGCCAGTGATCCTTCACCATTGGCTATCTTGGTCTGGGCTTGTGGGAGCTGCAGTAATACATAGGAGGGCCAAAAGTTGTCTAGCAGTACATAGTAGAAGTGGCAAGATGCAACAACATTTTGAACAGCTGCAGGGTTAAAGGGCTCTCTGAAGCCATTCTTACACAGTTCATGGTATTGTGCAGCTCACAAAATTAGCTGAGGGCAGAAAGGTATCCTAGTTGCATTTGTTAAATACTACAAACAGCGCAAGTTTGCCTGAGACAGCCTTTAAGTTTCACTTATGGCTCAAAACATTGCATATGGTGCTTTTAAACAGAGCAACTAAGTCTGTGGTTTGTTCTTGCTGGATCACATTTGCCGAGTAAACCAATAGCAATCTGCATGTCCCCTGCTTTGCAGGATCCATATTATTATGGATGAATAGAAGAATATTAAAACAATTTTTCACACAGAAACAGGCTGTCCTTTTAACATGGTGACATTGGACTTCCAGGGTCTCTCTTACCTGTGTTATCATGAGGCCTTCAGTGAACTGAAGTAGAACTTAGTGGCACAGGTGGTAAGATCAATCATCATCCCATTCTGGCAGCTTGGGCAGAGGTCCCAGTCTTCAGAGTTATTAACTTGGCTTTCCAGAATCTCTGTGAATGTCTTTAGTTTTGTTCCTTTTAAGGGACCGAGCCAAAATGAGAAATACAAGAGCTTTGAATATATCTTTTCTAAAGCCTAGAAGAGGTGTTTTGCTTTGTTGTGCTTTGCTTTGCTTTGAATTGTCATTCCTAGAACCTCTCAGCCAGCATGACCAGTGACTAGGCTGGTTGGAGGACTCTGCAAAAAAAAGTGTCTCTTCCAAGCTCTGGTCTATTCACCAGCATACTTCCTTCAGGAATTATTTAATGAACCTCTCCATAATTGGTGTGAGCCACACAGCAGCTGGAATGACTTCTGTGCAACTGAGTCTTCAGCCAAAACGTTCTATAGCCACCAAAGTGCCCTATGAATAATGGCAGATGGTTTTCTACAAATAGCTGTGACTCTCTTGTACGAGCTCAGATGAGTCAAGATGAACAAAACTTGCCACATCCTGCTGTGGTTTAGCAATTGCCCTGGATTTGGGGCCTATATGGAAGCAGATGTGTTCATTCTTTCCATCACAGAACATGTATTAAACGTGAGGAAGGACCCTTGATTATTTGTTTTCAGTTGGCATCTTTATGTCTTCCTTTGGGAAAGCAGCCTGATCTAGAAAAATCCAAACTTAATGGAAAAAGGATATAATTCTTTTTCCACTCAAACTCTCTATAAATCTTTATGTAGCCTAATGACTAGTTCTGGAGAACTTGCAGGCTTAACATGTTTGTAATACTTCAGTGAATGAAATAAAGCTTCATTATACAACTCTTAATTTTATTGGTATTCCCCAGGAATTTTCCATCCAAGTACTAATGAGGCCCAGTCTTATTTAGCTTCCAAGTTTAGGGATGTTCAGACTAGTATCATGGCTGTACAGAGCTTCTGTAGTTGATTTGCAGTACATTTTATGTAATCAATAAATAATATGTGTGTAGAAAGAAAAAGGGTTAGCTACTTCTAGACAAACGTTTTTTTGTGGAAATAGTCTAGTGTTCCATGTTTCCAGTACTGAAATGACTAAAATACCTAAATTTACCCTTCTTTTAAACTTAATTTTAATTCCAACCCCTCTATCCAGAATGATGACGGCACTTATACAGGTTTCATCAAAGTGCACTTGAAATTGCGCCGGCCTGTGACAGTTCCAGCAGGGATCAGGCCACAGTCCATATATGATGCCCTCAAGGAGGTCAACTTGGCCAAGACAACAGAGAAAAGGACTTCCTTCTACCTGCCACTGGATGCCATCAAACAGCTGCACATCAGCAGTACCACCACTGTGAGTGAGGTGATCCAGGGACTTTTGAAGAAATTTATGGTGGTGGACAACCCACAGAAATTTGCACTTTTCAAGCAGATGCAGAAAGATGGTCAAGGTGAGATGGTGTTCCTTTTTAAGGCAATATAATTTTGTTTCATCAGGCTGCCAGAAAGAGTGGTCTGCTTTTTGAGCAACTGGCTTATGCATAGCAGATAGGAAAAAAACCCTTTCTCTTCAGGCAGGCTTTTTCTTAATGACTGGTGGTCTGAGAGGGGTTTTAAATGGATTGTTGTGCTCTGTTGTTTTAAATGTCTTTTAATATTGATCTTAGTTACTATATAATACTTGTTTAATTCTTTTTTTAATATTTGTACATTTACTGTTTTTAGCTTTTAAATACTGTTTTAATGAGGTAAGCCACATTGGGTCATTTTGGGGAGAAAGGCGGGATAGAAATATTACAGACAGACAGATAATTTCCCATATTTTAAACTAGCTAATGCAACTCCGTATGTTATAGTGAAGTCTCTTGTTTGATTATGCTTAAAATTTCAACTTCCTATCATGAAACAGTAGTAGACATTTTAAAAGACAAAATATGAAAGTTGCTGAATTTTCACTGAAAGCCCAGGACACTTCTCAGACAGTTCTCCCAGCCAAGTGTGAACAAATTATGGGCTCTTGATGTTGCTGGGCCACATAGGTCAGTAGTGATGAAAGCTGGAAACTGCAGTGCAGTAGCATCTGGAAGACTACAGCTTCCACCTGCTGAGTCCCAAATAGTATGTCCAAATCTACATTCATGGTTGGGATAGAAAATTTAATAAAATCAAGTTGTTTTTTTAATTGAGCATGGAGTTCTCAAACTGCAGATCAATACAGAAATGTTTTCTCCAATTAATATTCAGGATGTAAAAATATCCCAAAATATTAGAACCATGAGATCATCAACCTAGAGATTATGGACCACTACAGCAGTCTCCTCAAAATAGGCATGAATGAACTGTTAAATGAGTAGCTAGCTACCTGTTCTTTCCTCACTGTAAGGAATGTTAGACAACGTACTTCAACAAAGGACAGGGAAAGTCAAGATGGTGCTGCCTATCTATGCTTTTGCCTTGTCTGCCCATCCTCCAATTTGTTGTGGAAAGTGAGGGTTGTGAGCCATTGAGACCGGAAATTGAGAGGTAAACAATAAAGTCATATTTTGTTGAATTACATTCTATAATTCAGTGTCTACCAAGAGGAAATGGTTGCTGGCATCCAACTTGATGCCAGCTTCAGGCACACTGGGCTAATCATGTACTGCCTAAAAGCTGCCAACTCAGTGACTAGTTCTAAGAGGAGAATTTATATAGCCATAAGGCTCCTGCCAACCTAGCAGTTTGAAAGCATGTAAAAATGCGAGTAGATAAATAGGTACCACTACGGTGGGAAGGTAATGGCATTCTGTGTCTAGTCGCGCTGGCCATGTGACCACAGAAACTGTCTACAGACAAACGCTGGCTCTATGGCTTGGAAACGGGGATGAGCACTGCCCCCTAGAGTCGGGCACGACTGGACAATTGTCAAGGGGAACCTTTACCTTTACCTAAGGCTATACAAATAATAATATAATGCAGTGGCAAAGTGGTTTATGTGCTCCACTCTATTCTGCTTTGGTCTGACCTCATCTGGAATACAGTGTCCAGTTCTGGACACCACAGTGCAAGAAGAATATTGAGAAGTTGGAGTGTGTCCAAAGGAGGGCAAATAAGATGATAAAGGGCTTGGAAAACAAGGCTTACAATAAGTGGTTGAGGGAGTCTATTTAGTTTTGTGAAGAGAAGCTTGAGAAGGTAGCACAACAGCCATCTTCAAATACTTGAAGGGGTGTTACAGAGAAGATGGAGCAAGCTTTTTTTCCCTTCAGCTCCAGAAGGTAGGGCCTGGAGTAATGGATTTAAATGAAAGGAAAGGAAATTTCAACTCAACATTGGGAAGAACTTCTCTAAAAGTGAGAGCTGTTGGATGATGCAATGGACTGTGTCATAAGATGGTGGATTTCCCAGCCTTGGAGGTGTTTTAAGCAGAGGCTGGATGACTACATGTCAAGGGCATTTTAGGTAGGAATTTCCCTGCTTTGGCAGGGAGCCTGGCTTGATGGCCCCTGCAGTCCCTTTCAGCCCTAGTCATCTACAATTCTGAAATTCTCTGTGCTTTTTGTCCTTTCTGCAGTTCTATCCCAGAAACTTCCAGTGACAGAGTATCCTTTGTATCTCCGGTTGCAAGCAGGTCCTGACACAGACCTCCTAAGCTTTGTGTTGAAGGAAAATGAAACAGGGGAAGTTGAGGTATGTCTGGAAGTTGGTTGGCTGTTGAACCTGGACAAGCACTACATTTTCATAAAACAACCACCTGAAACAAGCATCAGTTTATTTTTGCTACCCATTCATGTTCTGATCTTACAGCTGCAAACTTTCTGTCTTTATAGTGCCACTGGTTGCTACTAAAAGACTACTAGGTACCAGCATTATTGGGGAAGGATAATGAAGCAAGTAAAAAGACTCCTTGAATTGACAGCATGTTAGGGCCCACTGAATTCCTGTTTTCATTATTTAAACTTCATTGTGTTTGAAGTTAGGTTGTGCTGGTAAACATTTACAGTCCTTTTCTTAAGAGTTTTAAATCATAATCCTTATGTTGCTTATTTCAAAACACAGAGCCACAGTCAATCTTAACTGGGTGCTGGGTGTAGCACAGATTGGAATTTTGAGCTGTACTTCAAATGGGAGACCTACTCTTAAGTTTTGAACTGCACTGTCTCCTTTTTCTCTAGGTCCCAGAAATATCTTTGAAAGTAAGAGTAAGCAGGCCATCCCAAAATGCAACAAGGAGCTCCTTCAAATATGAGGGGGTGGGGCAAACGTTTAGGCAATTTAAGAGGAGACTGTTTTGGAGCAGAATTGATTCTAGCACACTGAATATTATTTTACCAGGAGCCTAGAATCTCCAGGATCTTTGCACCTTAAATAGCTACTTTCTCCCTTATTGACTGAAATCTTGTTGCTTATTGCAAACTAGCAACTAGAGTAAGCCCATTGAATCAGTGAGGATTTGGTGAGTCAACTTCTCCATAAGGTCAGTTGACTCAATGGGCCTAATTCTAGTTATGATTTATTACACTAAGCATCAGCCATGGATGCCCATTATAACAACATTCATGCTTTGCAGTGCTTTCTCTCAAGGAGCATGTTGGCAATACAAAATGTTTTGATTCCTTCTAAGAATGGTTTTTTTCTTATGCTCATAAAAGTCTGGATTCGTTATTTACTTTATCTTCACACGTTGACCCTCAATGAGCAGTTGGGGGCAGGGCAGTGTTTCCTATTCAAAAGATGCTCACAGTGAAATCTGAAACATCTCTTTGTACTCAAACTTGAAAATGTGGATTATTTTTAGGGATCTCTGGTTAATATTTATTCAGTAAGTTGCCATGAATTTCCACATAAATTGCTTTCACAGTAGAATCTCACTAAATTAACCTTTGAACTTGGGATGTTAAAAAATGTTTGGGGTATTTCATGTTTTGAACAGGAAACATTACAAAAAATAGACAATGGGGGTGCACAGGGTGGGTTGCATGTAGACCAGCTGTTCCACACATAGAAGAGCCCACTGTGTTTGAAGAATGGATTAAGATCTAGCAGAGGCTCTCCTTGTTCGAGAAAGCCCATTTGGACACAATTGTTGACAATTCCCCCTTCCCTTTGCAGTCCCCCATGTTCTGCCTCTTGCTCTAAAGCAGTGATCCCCAACCTTTTCCCAACCGTGGACCAGTGGGGGGGGCATGGCATGCTTACACAGGGGGTGTGGCGCACCCGCAGGGGGGTGGAGCGCGCTCACACGCACAGCATGCTCGCAGGGGGCACAGCACGCTTGCAAGGGGCAGAGTGCGCTTGCACACATGCACATGGTGGCGCTCGCTGCAGGGGCAGAGCACGTGGCGGCGCTCATGGGGGGCGAGGAGATCTGTGTCCGTGGCCCGGTCCTGCCTAGGCCGTGGACCGCTGCCGGGTCGCAGACTGGGGGTTGGGGACCCCTGCTCTGAAGCACATTTTCAGGAAACTTCTCTGAGAGAAGAAAAGCATCAGCAGTCACCTCCCCACTTCTTTTGCTGGTAGCAGATCTCTACCAGCTGTAATTTTGAATCCAACCCATTTTCTTTGTCCCTAAATTGCAGCCATTGAGCTAAAGAGTGATGACTAAAACATAGCAAACTGTATTTCAGAGTCATCATCTACATAGCCGAGCCCTGCTGTATTTGAAAGCCCAGAAAGAAAACAGTTTATTGTATACATAATCTTCCTTGTAGGAGGCTTCTGCCTCCTTGAGGTAGGAGGTTTCTTCTTATGCTGGAGGTTTCCACTGGAACTGAAGAGAATACATAATTTCAGAAGGGCAGGCATGTTCCTTATAAAAATTTTGATGGTCAGGTTATAGACTGACATGTGTAATGAGAAAAATACATATTATCTGTTTGCCAATATAAAATGTATTTGTTTTTTTCCTCCCTTTCCTTAGTGGGATGACTTCTCTATTCCAGAACTACAGAATTTCCTAGTCATACTAGAAAGGGAAGAAAAAGAAAAAATCCAGCAAGTTCAGAAAAAGTATGACAAGTTTAAACAAAAACTGCAAGAGGCCTTGAAAGAAGCCAATGGGAAGCCTGGATAACCAGCGCTGGTAGCATGGCAAGTGAGAAACTGAACATTAAAAATAGATACATATATATATATATATATTTAAAAACAATACAAAAATTACACCCAACCAAGACTTTTTTTCCTCAGGACAATTTTTTTGATTGGTTGCAGTCCCAGATGCACTTAACACTGCTCATGACGAAATGGGAAGCTGATGTCCCAGTCCGTTGTTCTTTCAGAAACCAAAAATGGAGCACTGCTTCTCCTACCACCGTGATCACCCTATACATCATGGCCAGGGAACTTTGCAGTAGATGCTGAATGTTCAAGGAATAGATTTGCTTATGTTATGAATGCTAAGGGCCAGACCCAAACTGTGGCCTCCTTTCACCTGTCCTCCCTATATCTCACCTACTGGATTTGTGTATACATGTGGGGCAGAAGTGCAATGAATGTGCTTTCATGGTAATTTCATCACATGAGCTATTGGATGCACTGAAACGGATCGTAGAGGATTATTGCTTTGACATTTGTGGGCAGTATATATTCCACAGTGCAGAGGATGCCAAACAGACTAATCAACAGCATGAAGAGAACTGTCTGAACAGATGCCAAGAAAGCTGTAACTGTAGAGTATATCTTGATGAGTGCTAGAGTGCTTTGGCCTTGAGTTAGGAATTTGTGTTTTCTCAGGGGAAAAGGATACCTTTGGTGGGGGTGGAGGGGGGTTGGCACCTCAGGAGGCTTGTTTGCTTGGCCCGCTGCTACCCCAATATTTAAGCATAGCCTCACTTGGATCTGTTTCCTCTTATATAGGAGGAACTGGGACCAGTACTGCAAGATCTGTCAATGAGCTGACTTGTCCCTTAGCATGAAGCATTAGAGATGTTAGTCACCCTTTAGTCTGAAACTTATGGCAAGACCTTGAGGAGAATGAAAAATGGTACTGGGCTTTTTCTGTTACTGGCCCACATGCAATATGAGATGAGGGGCAACCTTGTGTCTGGCCAATCCGCTGACTCTTTATTTTTCCATCCTGCTTGATTTTCAACCAAACTGAAAGTGGCACAAGTTGCAATCAGCCACCTCATTTCTGCTAAGGCAGCACTGGGAACCCTTGGCCCTGCAGATGCTGTTAAATTCTAACTCTCATCAATCCCAAATATCACGGCCAGAGATCAGGTATAAACCGGTAGAGAGGTACATGTCCTGCCCCTAGCAGTGTATCAGAGGAAGAGTCCCCTAAACTTAACTGGTAGTTTCTGATGTGCCCTTTGTGCAAAATTTACAAGATCTGTGCAAGTCATTAACGTGGTGTCCATCAATTCTTTCATGATATACTGAAGTAGTAGAAAGTAAAAGCAAGTATTGTGAGAATTCGGCAGAACATTTAGGTGTTGAATGAAAACAGACAGTTACACTTCTTTCTGCTTATAATTCTTCCACATGGAAAGAAACAGGTGTTTTACAGTTGTAGCAGCTGCTGTGGGAAAGAAACCCATGCAGATGGAACCTTGTCATGTAACTGGAGAGACTGAAGATGGAGGAGCATAGTGACAAATTATTCGGATCCAAAGCCCACAACAACTGCAGTTACATCTCATGTTTACAGGAAAGTGGATAATAGTTTCCTTGCTGTGATATTGGAACAAGAGATTTTTTTTCTGCAGCCAATTCGGTGATTTTATGGGACAAGGGAATGGTTACATCCCCTAATGTGCCCCCATTCCTAAGTGCATTTCACTGTGAAGTGCATTTCATTTGACTCAATAAACTTAGGTTCTAGAGATTTCCCTTGGGGGGTAGCTTAAAGTGTGAGTTAACATGTGGGTGCAGAAGGTGTCTTGGCTACAATTGTGTCCTTGCTGATGCAAACCCCAAGAAGCAAAAGTACAGGACTTCAAACCAACCTTGACCTATCTTGCTCCTGATTCAAAATAGGAAGATTAATTTCCCTCCTACTGAGAATATTTATGGTGTAAAGGCCCCAAAGTCAATCCATTTTCAACACCTGACCATTCCCTGGGATGTTCTTTGCATGTTCCTTAAAGCAAAGCTTTCGTTGGGTAGGCTGGATGGAGACAATTCATTCTAGAACAGGGCAAGCTGAGGGACGGGTGCACCCAGCACCTGGAGGTACTGAAAAAAATGAGCATAGCATAAAGAAAGTGGGAAACATTCACAGAGCAGCACCTGGAAAATGCTGACCCTTGAAAACATTCAAGATCCTCTTAAGCATTGTAGAAAATACTGAACAAAGCACAATGCAAACAGATGCCAGAAGGTCTTTCAGTGGTGATGTCAAGGAGAGAGGAGAACTGAAGGCAGGTTTTGTAACTCATTGACACCTTTGCAGGAATGTTACAGAGACCTTTTCATTTTCTGTTTTATTTTTTAAGGGAACAAAAATCACACACCCCAGCTTTTCAATCACGGGCACTTTTAACCCTCTTCCTCTTCTCCCTACCCCCCCCCCATCCCAGAATGTCTTGAACAATTTTATAGAAGGCATGGCTTCTTATGCAATTTATGTGAATGCTGCTGACTTAAGCGTCCTGCAAAATAGATGGGTGTGGTGTTTTTCTTTAAAAGATTATTTAGCTATGGGGCATTAAGATTTTTTTTTTAAATCGTGAAGCTCAGATGGTGTGAGAAAAGGGACCTACTTGATCTGTGGCAGAGCTGAAGCCTTAGGTATGTTAGTGAGGGCCCCAACTTCAAGATGCACAGACTACTGCTGGCAGTGCCTTTGTTTAGTATGTTGTGTTGCCTGCATCTGTATGTGTGTAACTTTTTTCTTTTTTAATGGTCAACTGTAAAACATGTACAATCTGTATAGAATGGAATTAGTGAAAGCTTGTGGGAAATTAAATACATTTTTTCAATGCTGTAATTTATTTTTACTACTGTTTCCGCCCTATGACTTTGTCACCGTCCAGCTTTTTTTTAAAAAGAGCTCCTAACCAATTTGTTCATGCCATACAAAATGTGTAAGAAGCTATTAAAAATCAATCTCTGATAAAAGTTGGTTCAAAAGAGTGAGTTTGGTTTCATCATCTTATGCCTTCTTCTGGTAGACACAGATACTACACTTAAATAAGCAAAGGAGCTAGTTTTAAAAGTGCCAGTCTCGATGAGGAAACTAATTTTTAACAAACAAAAGCAGGAGTAGCCACTTTAATTGTTATATAATTAGGCCAACCAAAAAGTCACAGTGTGCAAGCTTTCTGAATTACCATATTTTCACCAGGCAAGTTGTAACAAAAACACTGGACTAAAAATACTGTGTGCTCATACAGGGTAGATGCAGCTGAGTTTATTGTGGGAGGTTTGTTTGGTCTTAAGATGGAGGACCAAAATTTCTACCTGGTGAAAGCTTGACACCACTGCATCACCCGATAAGGTCTAGTGCAGAGGTCGTCAACCCCCGGTCCGCGGCCCATTGCCAGTCCGTGGCTTGAGCCCGACCGGGCCGCGAAGACAGACCTCCGCCCCCCGCACGCACTCCCCTCCCCACAGCTGCTTTGCGCACACACACGTGTGCCAGTGCCAGCGTGAGCGCTCCCTCACCCCTTCACGCATGCACACGCGCAAAGCAGCTGTGGGGAGGGGAGTGCGTGGGGGGGCGGGAGGTCTGTCTTCGCGGCCCAGCAGCAGCGGCGACGGGAGTGGCCCAGAACCGGGAGGCAGAGCACGGCCGGGTGCTCCGGCTGCTGGCCTCCCGGCGGCGGGGGTGGCCCAGAGCTGGGAGGCTGAGCATGGCCGGGTGCTCCAGCTGCTGGCCTCCCGGAGGGCTCCAACAAGGCCAGGGTCGGTGCTCCTTGCCGCCCTCAGCGGGCTGATGCCGCCGCTGGTTGTTGCATCCAGCAAAGGAACCGGCACCAGCGGCTGCTCGCCAGGGCGGCCGCGTCGGTCCTCGGCGCTTCTCGCTGCCCTCCGCCATTTGAATTTCCCACCATTGGCCTGCGGAGGGCGGCGAGGAGCGCCGACCCCGGCCTCGTTGGAGTCCGTCGGGAGGCGAGCGGCTGGAGGGAGCACCCCGGCCATGCTCAGACTCCCAGGCTTCTGCCGCCGCCAGCACGCGCTCCTGCGCATGGGCAAAGTGGTGGGGGAGCGCGCGTGCGCCTCTGGCGTGCACGTTCCCCCAAAGCTTCATGCATGCGTCCGAGAGCACGAGCGCGAGGGGGCGCCCCACCTCCCTCAGAGGCTCAGCCGGTCTGCGGTAGGAAAAAGGTTGACGACCTCTGGTCTAGTGTACTGCCTCTTCTGTTATATCTTATGTTATATCTTATGACAACATACAGGTGAATCATCCCCTTCCCACCTTATGACTAGTTACATTTATTCTAACCCTGGTTAGTTCCCATTCACAGAGAAACAGGGGCAAAAAAAGTTCTTGAGTCTGCTGTGCCTCACCATACTTAGGTGAGTGGGTAGATGAGAGGCGCAGAAAGGGCATTTCTTAAAGGTTTCATGAAAGTAAATTGCCCACATTTCTGCACAGAAGTAAGTGCTCTTTGGCTAAATACCAGAACTACACAGTCATGTGAATGCAGAAGAGCTACTCAAGCAGACACAGAGATCTGTTTCTTAGTGCTGCACAAAGCAACATTTTCTGCTATTAAAAATGCTGAATTCCCTTAGAGCAGGGGTTGGCAAAATATGCCCCCCCCCCCGGTCTTTGCAGCTCCCCCTCCAGCCTTCCCATGCCCTCTCTTTCTGGCCAAGAAGGTAAACTGCTCCACCTGGAAATCAACCTCCCCCTTCCTCCTGTGGCAGCTGCTCCCATCCACTGGAGGTGCTGCTGAAACTATTAACGTGTACTTAGGAAGCTCAGCAAAGCATTTGGCAAAAAGTATTTTTATTTTATCTTTTAAATAAAAATCATTATTTTAGAGGTAAGGCAATGGAATTACTCACTTGTAATGAATAAAATATAAATTATGGAGCTTTGCTTTTGTTCTCAGGGCTTGGCTACTTCTTTCGGCCTGTCTTTGGTGCCTTCTCAAGGCCATGGATGTACTTCCGAGGTATGTGGTAGTTCTCTGCAACAGAGTGAAACATGAAGAAATAAGTAGTATGTGACACAAGGCAATCTACAATTTACTGTGTGTTTTGACAATTATTGAGCGACTATGAGAACAAAGTATCCATCTTAATTGAAATATTACACCACCTTGGTCGAAAACATAGTGCAATCCTATGTACTTTTTGCCAGATGTTCAGTGGGCCTGTTCCCAATGAAGCATACACAGGCTAAAATCCAGTAGGGCAACTAAGGCCGTGGTAGTTTTTTTGGAAATTTAAATTTTCCCATTCCCTTCACTGCAAAGATCTCAAGTCTTATTTGGTATCTCTTTTGTAGTGGGGGCAGCTCTTGGAGCACCCGGGACAAAATATTTCATTTCTGAAAATTGCAGCCAGTGGGATGGTTTTACTAGCAGTATCTTTACCCACAGCTCCCACCTCATTTGTTCTTAAAAAATGGAGAAGGAGGCAGGTTCGATTTTAAAAACCCTCCTCTTGAATCCTATAGTGGCCAAATTTAAAAATGGGGTGGGGGTCCAAAATGGTTGTCCATGCGCCCTAGAGCATACAGGGGGATTTTTGAGCCCACCTTTTTTCACAACGAAGTATTTTTAAAAATTGTAGGGAGGAGCCACATATTTCTCAACCCTTCTGTAGGATTTTCAGAAGAGTTGCATCACTGACTAGGTAAAATGAGGTTTATTAGGATAATATTAGGGAAAACTGGCATACAAACTGAAACTGCTCATCCTCACAACAGTCTCCAGAAAGGTAGAAAAGGACACCAGCCATGGTGCAGAGGAAGGGGAAATTCTCCACCTATGGAACCTTTCCAATGCATGTACACCTATCCTTATGCTTCCTGACAGATGTAATCCTTTGCCCGCTTAGGTTGAGAGTATATCCCACTGGCCATTATAGACATAAATTAGTAGAGGTAGGAAATTTTCTTTGACTGCAACTCAGATCTCATCAGCTTTATCCAGCACAGTCATCGGTGAGGGATGATAATAGTTAGGAACAAAGGAAGCTGCCTTTTACGGAGCTGGACCACTGATCCATCTAGCTGAGAACTGCCAAGTCGGCAGCAACTCTCCAGGGCTTCAGGAGGCATTCTTTTCTGACCCCATCTGGAGATCTGTGGTGTTATCCCATGCTATTACTAAGCAGTCTCTTCTCTGCTTATATTGCAAAATTACACAAGGTCAGATACGTTCAAGATAGCATGATGGTCATGGTGTGTGGGACTGAAGTGTCAGTCTAACTGGTCAAGTGGCCAAACATAAAAGCCCCAATTCCTAATAAACTATATTATGTGCTTGCAACAGCTACTTACCCAACAGCAACTTAGCAAGATGGTTGATCTGATTGCCTTGTATCTGGACCTGGGCTCTGTCCTTTGCTCCTGGGAGTAGGGTGACAGTGGCACTGGCCTGGACTTTCTGCTGCAGAACATTGGCAACAGCCTGTGGATCTAGACCATACAGCTCAAGATTCTTAATTATTGTTACCTGTCATCCAAAAGAGAAGATGGTAGTATTATTCTGTGGATTATTATGCAATTTAACATTTTAATTTGTGTATCATACATAGTGATCTAGGTTTTAGGGTACCCTTAATACTACAATGCATACTGATGAGTAGTATGAAAAAGAAGGTGCATGCAAGTCTCTTGTCCAAGCCTATAACATTGCCACTATGTACATTTTGAAATAGACACAATGGCTCAAGATGCCAAATATAGTATCAAAAGCTGTTGTTTTAAATGTCAGATATTCCTGGATATATGGACGCAGTAATGAAGTACTGGGTGACATTTATGAATGATTCCCAATGTGAGGAGAAGACAGTCAACAAATCCCTTCACAGTACCTGCACATTGTGGCCTGCAAGATGAAAAGTAGTATCATTGGGAAATCACAGGGAAGGAGAAGACACCTGATCCCCACACCCAGGTCAACAGCTGAGTTTGGTGAGCTCACATTATCCATCCTCCCAAAGACTACCAAGGGTCTAAAAGAATTCAACTACAGCAGCTGCTCCTTCATCATTCCATCACCTAGCTGAAGACTTGGGCAGGTACACTAAGGAGAAGCTATAAGAGGCAGCACCCATTTCGAAACACATCCAAAGAGATCTCAGAGAGCCAGAAACAAAGAATGTGACAAGGACTGCTCTTCCTTCAGGGGCTATTTCATGACATGCATGTGAAGCTGAAGAAGCACAAAAGTCAAGCTGACACCTTCAGTTTCTGAAAAGGCCCCTAAATGGCATATTTTGTATCCTTCCTGACATTGCATAAAATTGTAAACTGCCTTGAATTCTTTCACAGAAAGGTAGCATATATATCAGTTCAAAAATGTTAACTTCTGAAACTGAAATAGCACAAGACCTCATGCTTACTTTGATTCTTAAGACTTTAACAACCCACCACCACCCCAGAACAGGAGTTATTAAGCCCAGGAATGCTTATGTGTACTGAAGGAGTAAGATGCTAGTTATGAATCAGAAGAACACCTCATGGTAACAACTACTGTTCCAGTAATTTAAACCCATTGCTACAAGTGAAACAGTTCTCTTAGCCTCCCAAGCAACCTGCATTTACCCTTCTGCATAATGGAGCGTTTTTGTGAAAATAATGTTTATCAGACAGACCTGTATTGACAGTACAGCAACGCAGAAAAGAGAGAACAAAGGAAACTCCAGAAAAACCCAAGTGAGTTTTTATTATGCCTAGTGGTGGACTCCACAGAACCATTATTTGGCCCTTTGCTCAGAAAACTTCAGCCTTACCTTTTTATTACATGATCTCTGTGCTAGGTTTATGTCAATGGGGTCAATGTTTCCTTTCCTCACGATAGGTTCATGTCCGAAAACGGTCACCTGATGGAAGGGCTGCAGTTGGTCCAGACACCTGCCAGAAAGTTTATATTAAGTTTAAGAATATCCAATATACCTTAATGGAAGTCCAGTATCTGGCTTTGATATTCCTGCAATAGACTTAAATTTTGATGGCAGTAATGGCCATCTGGTAGAAAAACATGACTTTCTCCTTCTTGCCTCAGTCATTCACGCTGTGCAGAAACCTGTTCTGGAGAATTTCCTACCTCTTCAGATTAAGTTTCAAAATATGTAGGTGGGAGACGGCAGTGGGGAAAAAAGACTCAATCACTTATAATTCTGCAAATTGTCATTCCCTGTGTGACAAGATGTCACAGAACCACAGCCATATTTAACTAGCAAGTCCTTTTAGCAAGAGAGAACGTTGATGAATCTTGCCGTTTGCCTATCTTTACCTTCACCTGGCACCCTCCCTGTGGACATTCAGGAGGCAACTGAAGATGTGGCTTTTCAGGGAGGCTTTCCACACCAAACCTAGCTGATCGCCTTTTGTCCACCACTTTTTTGTTCTAGTGTTTTAGCACCATCTGCTGTTATTGGTTAGTTGCCAGACTGGTTTTAAAGTTTTAGTTTTATCCTGAGTTTGTTTTGTTTATTATTGTAAACCACCCAGAGTAGTGCTTTGGCACTAATGAGAAGCAGTATACACATTTAATAAATAAATAAATATCTTAATATATTAATACTGGATTCTGTATGTAGGCCATACAGTATGGCACAACAGAAAAAAACAATTGTCAAATTAATGTTTGTCCCACATTGGGTAGGCTGCTGGGCCATGATGCTGCTCTGAAAGAGAAGTATTCCAGGGAATAGGTCCTTCTTGGAGCTTGAAATATTGTGATTACTCCATCTTATAAGACTGTGTTTTACAATGAAAAAAAATCAAACACCACCAGCAATCCTGAGTAGTGGGGACCCCCAAATACATAGGTGTTACTTTGGATCATACGCTGAGCTGACCTATCAGAAAGAGTGCCCAAATACAAAGCAAGAAGTCTCCATGAGGAACAATATTCTTTGAAAGCTATTGGGAACCTGTTGGGTCACACAATCACAAAGAACTGCAGCTTTGGTCCTATGCTACTCTTGTGGGTGAATACTGCAGCCCAGTATGGTATACTTCAACCCATGCAAAAGAGATAGATAAAGCTATAGAATCGTCATCAGATACTTGAAGCCAACTCCTATCAATAAAATCAGCAAGCACTGCACCCAGTAACAGAGAGAGGTAGCAGCTTAATAGTGGAAGACTCAAATGCACATTATTATACCTTCCCTCTCAGATTAAAATCAAGGAATTTTTTTTTCAGAACATATGTGAATTTTGACAGAACAGCAGAGAATGCCAGGACTATAATGTGGAAAGAAAGAACTACCCATCTTTTAAAACAGATAGAACTGCAGGAAAATCAACCCCCTTGGCACAAGAAGAATTGGGTTACTTGAAAGTCACTTCATAGGCTACAGACTGGAGTTGGCAGGACCAAAATGAACTTTAAAAAATGGGGTTTTCACACCAACACAGTCCTTTTTGAGTAAGAACAGTGTACCTATGTCAGTGTACTCTGCTTCTACTATGGAAAGTTTAATGTTAGCTGCTCCAAATGCTCTTTATTTCCCGTTACTGAGCAAACTTTATCTGATATATTTCTTAACTGTGATGTTTCTGGCACAAGGGAAGAAAGGGTGAGTTTTGTGGGGAAAACAGTATATAAACCAAATATGTCCGTATGTCCATCCGTCTATCCATCCACAGGGAGTCCATATTGAAAAAGTTGGCATTTCAAAATGACCCAACAAAATGCCTTTAACATGCAAATGCTCATCTCAAAGGGAGTGCAAAGCATGCACAGTTCCCAAACATGTGCTTGACCTCCATTTAACCAGTTTAGTGGTTATCTACAACTAGAAAAGTCTTAATTTTGATGCTGAAATTCCCACCTTTGGATCTATCCTGCAATGTGAAATACATCCAAAGCCTTACTTTATGTCACTGGGCAAGACCTAAGCCTGTTGACATTGCCAGCCTCAGGAACCGGAGTATCTAAGAGCTGGGCAACATGGAGAACCAAGCAGTGTATACCTCTCCTAGCCTATTTGCTGTGTTGGCAGCCCAAATGGATCTTTTGTGTTAAAACATGACTTGGAAAACATGTCTTACTTCCATAGCTTATATTACACACAGAAGAGCTATTAGCCTTATAAATACAGCATTATTTTAATTGGAAACATGGTGTATGGAATGTGCACACCTTGTTTACAAGACTAATGGTGCTTTTTAAAAGCTTCCAACAACACTATCAATTTCTGCTACAAACAGTACAATAAATTCAATGACAATAATGTAATGTGTACACCCCATGAGTGCTGGGGGGGGGGGTTTACGACAAATTTAGCTATGATTCCCAAAGTAATCACACATTGGCCCTTAATTCACTTAGGAATATACAGCAGAATTTCAGGCAAGTAGCTTCCCAGCAAATATGACTGCAACAGTTTTCAATGTAAGAGGACAGATAAAGCAACTTAAGAATAAAGGATTGTTTAAAACCAGTCTCCAACTGCTAGAGAGATGTTTATTTTACTTTGCATGCTGATCTTAATTCCCAATTTTCTCTTAAAATATAATGATCTTCAAAGTGGGAAAAGCAAATGAGGAGTTTTAGCAGGCAGCAGAAGAGATGAGCACAGTGTGTTATGTACACGTCTTACAAAATTTAAGAGTAGAACAATTGCAGCTAGTGTGTTCATGTAGTGTATAGTGATGCTGCTCTAGGCCCTTGTGTGGATTTTGAACAGCTTGGGCCTTACATGTATTAGAGAACAAACTGTCACTGTAACGTGAAGGGCATTCTTAACTGTATGACTAACCATACAAAGAAAAAGTACACAGAAAAGCATTACTGATTACTGTCCTATACAACAGTGGCGGTTACATGAAATGTTGAGGCAGTACTAGTAGTAATAAAAGAATAGGAAATCCTTCCTCCTCACCTGCTAAGGAGGTCATCCCATTTGAGTTTCAAGACTTCATCTTGCTCTGATTTGTTCAGCAGGCAATCACACAAAATGGGATTCACTTTTACAAAGCTGTAATCAAATAATGCCAATTTTAGAAAGTGTTTTCCCATCATTTATTTGTTACTTTTATACCCTCCCTTTGGATTGGCTCAGGCAGCTTACAAAGTTTTTAAAAGAAATAAAAACAGATAAAACCAAGAATTGGCTAAAAGATAAACCCACCCCATTGTAAAACCATAACTTGCTCACTGAATACATCAAGAGTAGGCAATTTCCAGAGCTTGTGGGGCTTCCCTCAAAGAGCCACCCCACATGCCCTGACAATTCTTCAGTTCTTAAAATGTTGATTTAGAAGTCCCTTATATTATCTAGGAAGAACAAGAGTCATTTTGCCAAACATTTGGTGCCCTACAGAGCTGTTTTTATTTGGAAGGGGGAAATTGTTTTAAAAGTGGACCAAAAGTCACATCCAGTTTTGAAAAAAAAAGCCCCTCTTACAATGAATTGTAGCAAAATTGCCCTTAAGTGTACAAGGAAACTTCTAAGATCCAAAGAAAAATCTGTGGGACACAGGACATCCTGGAGGGAAATATGTGACCTGTGAACCATGCTTTGCCTGCTCTAAAACATACCATCATGAAGAATGTACAACATTCTATGTGGGAAGCTCACTAAAAGCTTATGCCTATGACTTTTTCTGCCATAGCACTCCAACTTGCCCTTGGAGGCTTGACTGGCACTGACATTGGTATCATTTCAGTGCCAAGTCGAAACATACTTGTCTATTAGAGCCTTTTGGGGTTGAAGCTGGTGGGATGTGCAGGTTTTAGTGCAATAGTTTTAATGGTGAATGTTTTAATTTTGTGTTTTAAACTGTTTGTCTTTAAATTGTTTTAAATATCTTATATTTTAAAATTGTTTTCTATGGCTTTTAAGATCCTGTGATATAGGGTGAGCAAGAAATGTTTTAAGTCAAGTAAGTAAGTAATTTAATTAAATAAAGGAAGATCTATTTCAAATAGCCAAGAAAAAAGCCTGCTACCTTTACTTGTCAAATGACGCCCACATGTGTGTATGTTGTTGCAGGCATCATCTTTGAAGGGATATTCCCAGTTGTCTTTCACAATACCTCCTCCAAGATAAGTGCCTGCCATCTTGCAGTTTCTGTAGGCAATTTATCATAACCAATCTCTTATCTTTTAAAAGCACTCAAGGAGCATTCTTTTTGTTTAAAAAGTTTTTCTAAATGACTTTCTGAATATTGTTGATCTACTGAGATTTCACACAATTGTCTAAGATTTATTTCACAAGGTAGCAGTTTCAAATAACTTGAGAAAAGAAGTAACTTTAAAATCGCTTCTTGATTCAGTTAGGCACATGTTTAGGTACATCTGCACCAGCCCCGTGAGCAGGCAAAGTCAATCCTGCAGTAAGGCTTTGGTACATGCTTGTCCACATCTATAATGCAGATAAGTATAACAGAGACACCAGATTATAACAACCTGCTCAAGTTTGAAATATGGGAACCAAAAACAAATAAACCATCCTTTCTAGCAACCTTTCCAATATTTTCAGTTTAATATGAGTTGTGTCATATGAGGAGCAAGTATGGAAAATCACCCCTGCAACCATTTTAGTGAAGAGCAACAGAGCTATTGTTCAACCAGGTTTTTGGTTCTTACATACTTTTTATTGGTTTCGTCAACCAACTCATTAATCTTCACATAATTGATAATGGCACTTCTCACTTCACTGCTGGATAAGGTATGACCTTTCCTGAAGAAAAACAGAATATTTGTTATTTTCTCAGCTGTGTGTTGGAAGCAGCAGTTAATATCAGCTCTTAAGCATAAAAAAAAAGTCTCTAGTAAAAAACCCAATCCTCCTTAAAATCAAAATACAATACAATACAGAGGAAAGTATCCAATCAAAGCAAACCAAATTCTTAAACCATGCACCTAGAAATATTCAAACTTTAAATCCTCCTCACCCTGGTACACCATTTACCTAAATCCTTAAAGAACACTATGAAGCTACGGCTGTCAAATGATTTCAAAAGCATCCCTCCTTCACTCTAGAATCTGACAATCCCTACCATCACTTCTTTAATCACTTGTCTATTTTTCTCTTCCCCAAATGCCCTTGTGCACACAATGTCAGGTAAGGAATAACAGGAAGCTTAAGAATACAGAGGGTAAGCCAGGCAGCTGGTTCTAATATTCCTTACTTATATCCAGATTCCTGGAACAAAGGAGCCATTTTTGATGAGACACCGTAGAGGGGTATGATTTCAGGAGGGTGGTACAGCTGTTCTCCATCACCACCTTTATTATCTTGGACAGACAATTCGGGTTCTGCTGTTTCTGGTACTACAAAGGATCTAATGCTGAAATGGAGAGGGAGATATCAGTTTCACTGTGAGAGAACAATCATGAGGACTAGCCGCTTTTTTGAATGAGAAACATTTTTCCTGCTTCTAAGGCAAGAGACATCCTAATGAACAACTCAGTTTCTGATACTGCTGTATAGAAAACCCTTCAGCAGAAGTTTCATAAACAACTCCTTATTTCTGCTACCTAAATGTCCTCCAAGTAACAAAACAAAGACTCAATAATGAGCTATTGCCATGAAACAAGCCCCATTAGTGTGGTAAATTAACAAGTATAAGCAATGTTATGAAGCACTAAGTGTTTAATAATAATTGGCTAAATCTAAATGTTATTCCCAATAATATTTAAATAGGATTTAAATCAACACTGATTCAACTGGTCTAATTTAACTGGAACTAACAATTGGATTTAGGTCATTCATCAACAGCATCTGCAAAACATTTCTGAATGTTTGAAAAGCTGCACATGCATTATCTCGCTGCTCTTACAACCATCCTGTAAAGACAGTTCAGTCTCATCATCTACATATTTCAAATGAAGGGCTGAAACTCAGATTGAAGGGGCCTCATAAGATACCCACTGTCAACACACACTGCATAAGGCTGGGTTTCTGGTAGGAAAATGCTAGAAAGATAAAAGCATTTTTCTATTACCAGGTGGACAGGGAAGTAGCTCAACCTCAAAGTTCTTTAGAAGTGAGTAAAATAATGTTACAAGCAAGATGCAGCCTAGGGACTTGCCAGTTTGTGACTCAGCTTCTTAGCCACTGCACCAGCTATACAACATATGAGCATATGACAGATACAGAAGAAAAGGTGACATGAACAGTACCCTTTCCTCAGTGTGTGATTGTACAGGGATTTTTTCTTAGAGGCTTGACATTTGGAGACTGATGTAACAGGCTAACCATGAAACTTTATTCAGAGGATTCATTGTGAAATCAAGGCAGCTGCATGGTAGCTCCATCTAGCTGACAAGACCCACAGCTGGCTTCATTGCATCTTGGCTAGTTTCCTGTACTTGCTCAAGGGTTTCACAAGGACTAGCATGTAAATCAGGCTCAAATAGAGTCAGGAAACCCTAATTTTTCAGACAACAAATCCCTCAAAAGTGCCTGTTCTTTTTCATAATTCTTCATATGGAATGGTAAAAATTCAATTTTTCATTATATATATATTTTTAAAGATTCATTTCTGGTATCTGAAAACTTTCCTATCCCTACAAAGTAAACTTTCAGTACATTAACTTTTCTCACTATCATGTTTTGCATTTAGTTCTGTCCCTCTTCCTACCCAGCCAGGAATTCTATTAATGTCTAGAAGACAAAATCTGTTCTGCCAGAATAAGACATTCCAATCAGAATGAGTCACTTGCTTCAAAACAATCGTTTTAAAGCCATATTATCCACCTATTTCCTAATTCATACTGCAAGCTATGTAACAGAAATAGGTTGCAAAGTCCAGTTCTTCTTAAGTAGCACCCAGTCCAGGTTTCTTGGCCTAACTGCCCCCCCTCCTTGGTGTTCCGGCAAGAAAACATTAGAAAACCAGGATAAAAGGAGGGGCTCACACCAACCTTCTTGGCTGTCCGTTTGTCTTGAGAAAGAACAGGTCTTTTTCCCTCATTTTTCTTAACTACTATGTCCGGACAAATGGACAGCTAAGAGTAAGCATATGTGCTAATATGGGCTGAGGATATAGGTAGCTGCAAGAGGATGGGCAGGAAGAGTAAACTAAGAAGTGGAACATTCCTGAATATTCTCAGAATGATTCTAATAATTAATATCATTATGTGCTCTCAAATAAATTCAGACGTATGGCATCTCTTCCCAGGGTTTTTCTAAGTATGCAGTACTCAGACATGATTTACACATTATTTCTTTTGGGTGATGCTCTGGGGCTGTACAACTTGCCCAAGGCTAAACAGGCTGGTTCTTCTCATGGTAGGCACAGTGGGGAAATTGAACTCCCAACCTCAGGTTTCACAGCCAGGTGCCCAAATCCTTGAGCTATACAGACTAATAATAATTACATGCCATCAAGTCTATTCTGACTTATGGCAAGCCTTCCCAGGACTTTCTAGAATTAGAGTACTCAGGAGTGCTTTTATGGTAAAGAAAATATGGAGCTGTAATCTGGACTTCCTTCTCAGGGGGAAAGGGTGTGTGGAGGAGTTCCATTCATAGCCTTAGGGGGTATCTGTAGCCAATCTCCTATAGAAATCTGATCTGAATGGTTCCTCCCTGTACATTCTTTGCAACCTTCCTGACATCACAAGTGCCCTTTGTGACAGAATTATGGCACAGGAGTCCTGCCATTTCTAACAGATGACTGTAGGACTCCCCAACATCATATAATAGTGTAGCAAAAAACGAGAACTCAAAGATCCTGTAAAATGCTAATTTCACAATGCTACGTGTATGTGACATCATAGATGGATGCGGGAGGAGACAATATAGGACCACCCCAGGGAAACAAGACCCAACAGCCCAGTATCAACACATCACCACCACCAAAGATGATCCTGGAGGAGGAGAAAGGAGACGAAGCATTACAATGTATCTTCATCAACACCAATCCATTGCCAATTTTAGCAGAAATGGGAGGCAGACTGGCAAAGCGAGCATGGGCAGCAGTAGGGAAAGATGACAGGTAAGCATGCTCATTTGCAACTTTCACATGGAGGCAAGAGCAAGATTTACACATGTATGTAGGACAGAACAGAGCTCCTACAAGCCACACAGTGTCCACCCATTTTCTTCCCCTGCCCGTCTCCACTGCTTTACATCTTTCATCACTACTAACACTTCGGCAGCAACAGCTTCCTTGAAGTGGTGTAGTAGTGTCAGGGCTCACAGGATCAAAGCCCTGGGACCTTCTGAATAGTAGGGACTATGACATTATATGCTCCCACACACACAAAATTTCCTCTGAGCTTAGTGACAATCTTCATACTGGTTGGGTAAATAGCTGTTCAAAAAGAAAGATCCCATCTAACACCAGGGCAGGAACAGGAAGTTTGGAAAAAGCTAGGCCTAAGTTGGCCTCAAAACTTTCCAGTTTAGACCTTTCTCTCAGGTGAGCCGCATTAATGTATCCATCAGATACACCTCCCAGAAGAATTATAGGATTTGTAATCCAAAAAATCTGAAAATCTCATCCCTAAGGATGCTAGTTGCATGTTCAAATCATTCCTACTCATTCAATATAATGCCAAAGGGAAGCGAAATCCTAATTAAATTAATCATAATGTTAACACTTACTCTCCTCTTTATGATTACAACAATTGTGATTCTCAAGAGTTAAATTCTTATGCACATTTGATATATTACTGTTCCATTATGGTTTGTAAATAGCGGGTATACCTCCTGGAGGGGGAGGAGTATGAAGAAATTCCAAGTATGGTTTGAGTCCAATATTTTCATCATCTTTCACATTAAATTTGTTGTGTTTCTATTTCTTTTGTGTGTGTGCAACCAAAAAACACAACTCCTATCTATCCTTAACTTTAAAACATTTTTTACCAAATCTGTTTTTACCCTAATTCAAATTTTTTCAAAGGGGGTTGCATAATTGCAAGGAGAGGTCAAAAGGTGTGCATTTCTCAAAAATTAAGAGTGTGATGCTAGAAAGTTTGAGACAACATATGGAGAGAGAGAGAGAATTTAGATGTTGCCTATAAGTTGCATAACTGGTGATAAACATTTGAGGCAATTGCATGGGAGTCCTTCTGCAAAGCACTATAAGCAGCAGCAATAAGGGAATATATCAGTCAGGGTAGGACAAATTGTTATAGGAGGAAAATGGTTAAGATATTCTTGAAAACTTCTTAGCTTTTTATAAATGATAATCAAGGACCAGTTTCCAAAAGTATGACCTGCCAAGCTGCAAGAATAGATGGTAAAAGCTTCACGTACTAAAAACCTCTCTAGAATAATGTACTTCATAAGAGATACAAAAGTCATGCTTAGTCCTATACTCTGGAGTCCTTGAGATGTTATGCTGTGTGGGTGTTCAAATAGGGAGAAGCATTCACCATGGTTTGTTTTTAGTGGTGATAACAACAGTACCAAGGAAATCATGAAATATGGAGGGTAGAGCAATGGTAGAAATATAAAGAAGTGTTTTTGAGAAAGATGAAATTAAATTGTAACAACAGTTTAAATGTGCAACAGAAGACCACTGTGTGTACATAACTGCCAGGATAATCCAGCAGTTTCAAGTAACTCATATAAATATTGGGATGGTTCAGTTTTACAATGCAGACCAGTGCAATATAATTTTGCAAGTAAATAATCTTATCAAACAGCTTGGAAACTGCAATTCCACTCCTAGCTTGTGCTAAGAATGGAAGCTGATATTATAGGTGCTGGTACTATGTACATATTCCCAGTGTGAGCCATCAGCAATTTAGGATTTAACTTATTTAGGTCCCATGTGGAAGGACAAAGCACTGCAAATAATGTTTGATCTTAGAACTGCAGAGCTGGAAGGGACCCTATGGATCATTGAGTCCAGCTTCTGTCATGGAGGCACAGGCGGAAAATGAACTCCCAAGCCTCTGGTTTCGCAGCCAGTTATCTAAAACACTGAGCTATCCCACAGTTCAAAACATGTAGAGGATCATGAATGGAATACTTCATGTGCTCATGCCTCCAAACAAAGGAATACTTTTAACTGCCACATAACTTAAGATTTAGATTAGCAGAAAGCAAGAACAGTATGAGCCCAAATTGGAGTTATCTCTGGCATTTGGGTGCATGCCTATCAGCCATTAATATTTCAATATCTATTAGTGTTTTCTGTGTTTCTACATTCATTCATTCATTAGTTTTCTCTAACTGTGCTGCACAGGCATAACTCTTACAGTAGAAGCAGAATAAAATAGCAAAAAGGAACTCTATGCAAATATGCTTAAATTTCATATCGCACAAAACTACAGATTTTTACTTTTCTTCTGTGTTTTGTAACATTCTTTTAAATTGTGTTGTATTTTATTTGAGGTTTTTTTTGCAATGCAGATGTTTCTTCCCTTTTTTTATCTGCTTTACATGATTTTGTATAATAATAAATAATTAGGGGGAAATTCCTATCAGATTTAGATACACTTTGTTGATAAACACACTGGGTTATTTCACTTAAGATCATGAGCAATGTGTCTATAGATTGTTACTTGCAAAAAATCCCTCTTTATCTGCTGCTGGAGGACAGCCGCTTGTTTACAGGATTTTGTCGTTGTAGTTTTTAGCTTTACAAAATCAATCACAGAAATAGCAGCTTGTCCAGGATACTAACTACAATTACTCATCTTCTGTGTGGGAGAGAAAATATTTTTCAGAATGTGCAAATTGGGATAAAAGAAAAGAGCAACATCTCTGCTAATTATACACTCTGCTCTTAAAGACAGCTCAGCTCATTAACTCCTTTTAGAGCATCATAGAAGGAAAGCACATGAACCCTTTCCCACTGTGAAAACTCAGATATTCCTCAAGATACAGACTCTCGTTTATAACATGTGGAAATCCTACCTTTCATGTCTCCAGTCTACAGACACGATGCTCTCCACCCCTTTATTCAGTTCTTTCACCTGTATGACCTTCTGCTGCTGCATGGATTGCAGGAACTTAGAGAACTGAAAGAAATAATGCATTTGAATCTGGATGTTCATACACGTACAGCAGTACTCCAAAAGGCAGTGCATGTTGCAGTGGCTGACTGCTATCTGCAAGGAGCAGGAAAAAGAAGGAGAGCGCAAGGGCCGTTGCAGCTTCCATCATTCACTGGGAATTGTCAGGGAAAGAGGGGAGTAGCCCAGTGCTCTGCAGTTACAGCCATGGCATGTCTGCAAAGAGGCCAGCAATGGTCTGTACAGACACAGGCAACATCATGCACCTGCATTAGGTAGCACAGGTAGCGGCCCCATCCTTTTGCACCACCAAGGCACTGCAGTCTGCACTACCATTTGGGGCAGTGTCAAGTAAGGCAGGTGTACTAGAGTATACACAACCCCATGAACAGAAGTCTTTGAATCACACAAGCATGCAATCCTCAGACGTGTATAAAGCAGTTTTTTACATGTACATATAGGAAATGCATAAACACATTAAATGGAATGTATCCCTGCAGTACATTTTTTCTTTAAAAAAATAAACACTGCAAGTAGAACTTTCTTATCACATATTTCTTCATGAAGAGCAATGAAGGAAATAGACGCAATTACAAATAAATGACAAGATGGGGAACCACAGTCTGGTAAACAGGCCACTCTTCCTTGCAACACCACAAATACACTGACATTTGAAAAACTCTTCAGCATTCTTGAAATTTTTAACATGCAGATGTGGGCACAATCTGCTTGCTACGGGACAGATATCTGAGAGACAGGCAGAGGCATCCCCACACTTTTAAAAATCAAAGTTAAATAACTATTTCTTTCCTCAATCTTTCACAGTATAGAAAGGCAACTCACCTTTTTGTAGCTAGATTTCTTCATGTCTAGTTGCTGACCTTTTGGGCTGTTAATTAAATAAGAAAACAATTACATGGAAAAAATAGCAGAAGATCAACCCTAAGTATCTGAAGTTGTGTTCCCATCCCACAGCTTTGACTTCTCTTCTTGAAATATTTTATAGAATATGCATGTAAATGAGACTGGAAGTACAGAATTTAAGTTCTCAATGAAGATATCAAATGGAATTACCTCCTATTGGAGCAATTTCATTTATTTTAGTTATGTTTCTACTGGAAGATAGGTGCTTTTCTCCTTTCTGAATTATCACACAACACAGACAGAAGTATTCTGTGGAGTGCAATTATCCCGTAGTCTTTCCCGTCTCACATGAGCCACTCAACCATCTACCTACCCACCCACCTACCCAAATGGAGGCAGCTACCAGATGGACTGCAGAATGCAGTTCATAAGCCATATCCTATTTACTCTTGCTCTACCCACATTGAAGAAGGCAGAAAACTAAATTTTCAGAATGCAACTATAGATGACTCTGAGAACAGTGCACTTTCTGCATGCAATTGGCTCCAAGTTCAATTCCTGGCAATTTTGCTTCAAAGGCAGGAGAGCGCCAAAAGATCTTTGCCTTGAGACACTCATTATGATTCTACTGGACTAAGTGTTGATTGCACTTATTCTGCCAAATGTTCTACCAACAGTTATACTGGCAGAATACTATTTCATCCCCTTTGAATTTTCTGAGCTAATATAATGTTTGGAACAGTTGCTTTTACAACTGTTTCCAAAATCCTCAAGACACAATAATCACTGGGAATTCTGGGAGCTGTAATATGAAATAATAGCTTCTGTAAAGCTCAACCCACATCTAGCTACATAGGTTTCAGAAGCCAGTTAAACTAAAGCCAGGGGCAAGAGTTTTTAAAAAACAAAACAAAACAAAAAGCACTGATAAAAGTTGCAAGACTGGCAGAGAGGACGGGCATTTCTTCTTGTTTTATGGCAATTTCATTTTTTAAATGGCTTTTAACCTGGATCACAATAAAGCTGCTTAATAAACCAGGTAAAGGTAAAGGTAAAGGTTCCCCTTGACATTTAGTCCAGTCGTGTCCGACTCTAGGGCGCAGTGCTCATCCCCATTTCCAAGCCATAGAGCCAGCGTTTTGTCCGAAGACAGTTTCCGTGGTCACGTGGCCAGCGCGACTAGACACAGAACGCCGTTACCTTCCCCCCGAGGTGGTACCTATTTATCTACTTGCATTTGCATGCTTTCGAACTGCTAGGTTGGCAGGAGCTGGGACAAGCGATGGGAGCTCACTCCGTCACGTGGATTCGATCTTACGACTGCTGGTCTTCTGACCCTGCAGCACAGAGGCTTCTGCGGTTTAACCCACAGCGCCACCACGTCCCAATAATAAACCAGAGGCATGACTAATTGAGAGACTGATCCATGTGGCATACAGCTGGTACAGTATTTACTGCATCTAAGTCAGGCCAATTGCTTTCTTTCATGTCAATATTAAAGGATCCCAAATACAATGTCTCTGTGGCCAAAGAGCTGAAGATTTAGCACTCTTTTATTCTAATTTCCCCTTTGTTCACAGATAGCAAATTTTCTGTAATCTTTGCTGTATAACAGGAATGTGACCACTTTTATAGAAACTGTATGTTGATACAATGCACAAAACATTTGTTATTTTTGTCAGAGAGAGAGAGAGAGAGCTTTATAAAATTCTGGTAGATTGACAAGGAGACACAAAATGTGTAATGAATTACAGCTGCCTGCCATTTTTGCAAGTTGCATTGATACGAGTTTGAATTCTGAAAGATGAACTTTGTATCAGTGAATTGATTTGGGGCCAGGAACCTGTTGATGACTTTTGTATGCGTAAATTAAATAGCAGAATTTATTTCAACAAACTGCTGCTAATTAATGATGTGCCATTCATGTTACAAAGTGCACATCCAATTGTGCAAAAGGTGTGCATCCAGCGCCTTGTTAGTAAGCAACTGTTTGTCACAGTGAGTTGTGTAATTTCATGTACATAAGCGTAAATCACCAAGACAATTCTAGCTGTTGGAATTCACTTTGAATAATAAAGTTCTGAATGAATGAATTATAGCAATATCCAATGCTACACAGTAAACAGGAGTAAAAATCACAAGAATCCAATAAAAAGGAGTGTTTTACAGCAAATTTAGAGTGGCACCCTCCAGGTGCTCATATCTGTTCCATAAGAATAAGTTTAGTACACCTACCAGCATAAGAACATGTAGTTCCGTAGAAAGGTGCTTGTCAGCAGAGGGAGCTCTGACCTCTTGACCTTACATTTTAAGGCATGAAAGAAACATTGATGGAGCAATGCATCCATTTGCTCTAGTAAAGACAAAAAAGACAAGTTTGTTCATTTTCAGGTTTGGTACAGAACAGATCCAGTTAGCTATAGATCGCTGTCACACTGGGAACCTCTCTACTCCCGTTCTGAGCTAATAGTGTTGAACTTAGAGTTATTGAGAAAGAAGGGGTTGGTTCTACACATCATAATTTTCCATATGCAAATCAATAGTGTCTGCCACACTTCTTTTTGTTAGAATCATACAGGCACATAACAATATTAAAAGAATATAAAAGTCATCATAACACCTGTCCAAATATTCTACTTCTAGAGTAAAAAAGTTGCCACACTAGCAGTAGCCACTGAGCTCAGTACAGGATGCACGAGTTACAAAGGCAATGAGTGAACCTGCCATAAAGTGCATACCTTTCTCAATGAATACCAGAGGGAAAAAGAGAGGCATATTTTAACAGAGATGGGGAACTTCAGAATCTAACCTCTGGATTTCTGCAAATGGCCACACCTCTGTTTACTGATATAATTGTTTGGTGGGTTCTCAGCTTTTTCTTTCGCTTTGTTTTGTTGGATTCATTCTAAAAGAGTGAAATGCTTTTCCTGGAACTTAGTTATTGGAGGTACAAGCAAGCATAATGTGCTGATCTTACTCTTTAGGGCATTTCTGGTTCCACCCTTTTCCATTCAGCCTTGCCTACCACTGGAATGCAACTGCCAAGAACATTTTGAAACCAAATCTCATATTTGACCCTCAGGCTCAAACTGTGACTGAAAGAGGTTCCTCACCCTTGTAGGTATACACACAATACACAAGCTAGGTTTACAATACATTAAGTGTCCCAAAGAGAGCAAAATGTAACAAGGAAGCACTTATTGTTCTCAGCAGACAGTTTGCTGTTACAACTTATCTGGAATATATATCCCTTTATTCATTCCTACAGTTATACCTTGTGGACTTCTATTTTCTGCCTCCTGAGGAACATTTGGGTGATCTTCCTCAGTTGTTTCAGTAGCCTCATTTTCACTGGGTTCCTTCTGTTCTCTTGTGTCATCAAACTGAACAGCATCCTCCATGTTCAGGTCTTCAATTTGTGTCTGCAAGGATGGATCAACTGTGAGGCTGCTTTCAGGAAGCCGGTGCTCCCCTTCTTCACTCTTCTGTTCCTCTTCTTCAGTACCCTCCTTTTGTGAAGGTTCTAGTTCTAAAGGGGCTATTGTGGGTGGGCATGACTTGTCACCAAGCCCCCTTGTTATTTAAACAGAAAACAAGAAGTGACACAGGAAAATATTACTCCAAATTCCGATTTCAGCAAGAGAGAAGCTCATGGCAAAGAGGCAGGGCCGCATATAACATATAGTTCTGCACTGTAAAACAAATAAACATAATCCTATTCCAGGGAAATAAAAACAGCAGTGAACATCTGCAAACATCTACTCAATTTTTAAAAAAAGATTATGGACAAAAAAATGTAGGAAACCAATGGCTCCAGCACATTTATCTAATGCTGTTAATCAAAAAGGAGCCAACCAACTGTAATACCCAAAATAAGACTTACTTAATCCTCATGAAGACCATGTTTTGACTTCAACCAGGAATATAGTCTGAAGCCATTGAAATCCTGCATCATTTTGGGTGTATATTCCATTTAGTGCCTAACAGGGGCTATAGCACAGTCAGCTCAAAAGATAAGTTCCTAATGCTGTCAAGTCTACACAACTATTAACATTCAAATATATACTCCAGCCTAAAGGTACGATCCAATCGTACAATTCAATCATGGACTTAGAAAGGAGGGAAGGAGAGATTTTAGGCTTACAGATGACTGGTGTAAAAAAGAATTTCAAATGAATTTGCCCCTTCTCAACTACACTCTGGTTGATTACTCTGGAGATATGTGCAGAAGATCCACTGCTATCATAGCTCATGTCTCAGGTTCTACACAAGAATATTTGTATTCAACATTGTATTGGAGTTAGTACTTACAGGGTTGAAGCACTGAAACACTGCGACTACTAGTAGGGATGACACCATCTGGCCTCCCCATTCATACTGCTCAGTTCCCAATGAGCTTGGCTGCATTCCCCATAATTTTGGTTTGTCATGTGCTGTCAAGTTACATCCAACTTGTAGCAACCTTAACTTGGTTTTCAAGGTACATGAGATATCCGAGTGCTTTTACCCACATCCCTCTGTGAATTTCCACGGCGAAGTGGAGATTTGAACCCAGGTCCCCTGAGTTCTAGTCCCTCATTCCATCCACACTGGATCTCAAAGCCTCGTAGCAGAAGAAATTATTCCTCCTGGCAAAAATGTATTATGAACCATCCCTGCTGCATGCTGGGATAACTTGGTCTTAAATGAAGCAGTTATGATCCACTACCCTTTAACATGGCTATTGTATTGACAACTGAACAACACAACTACTTGTACTTTGGAATTCCCTTATGGAACAGACACTATGAGCACCTACACTTGAATATCTACTACTACATCACTGCTTATACCCTTAGCATTCATCACTCAGAATCTAACTCCTCTAACCAAGTCTTAATTTTCAGTCAAAAATAAACACCCAACCACAGCTACTTACAGGTTCACGCTCATTCTGTAGGCTATCTTGGGTTTTTGGTTAGGCACTCACCATAACTGATCCATATATGTATGCAGCACTGTGAAGCCTTTTCCTTTCATTCCAGTTGCAGTCATCTCTGCAGTGGACATGGTGGCTACTCCAATGGCCACAGGGGCTCTGAAAAAATTTAAGACAAATAGCAAAATTAATGCTTCATCAAGAGCAAGTATTGTAATTAGTAGCTCAGTGAAAATAAGTATCTTGGTTCAGATGTCATGGTCAAACCATGGTTGTCTGGAGTGCTTTCTTCTTCTCTTCCATGTTTTGACCCCCTTTTGTACTTATTGGTTTGTGGTACCCATAGTTTGCCACAACAGTCAGATTAGACAAACCATCATTCCTACAAGCCACAGTTTGACTCTAAACAGGAAATGAAAACCTTCTTGAAAATTTAGATTCCAGTTTGGGGTTGGAAGCAGCTGTAGAGTTCACCAGAACTGGGTATCTTGACAGCCTGTATCACTATCACAAACCAGAAGTGCAAAATGGAATTGAAGCATGTAAAGGAAGCAGAGAAAAAGCAGTCCCTAGGATCAATCATACTGGTCCATGGATATTGCTCCTTGATACATGAAAATCACTGCTTCTCCTGGAAGCCCTGATGAGTGAGAAGAGTGAAAACTGATAGGAAGCACAGATATCGGCATGTAAGGACAGTGCCAAAATAAATAGGAGCCTTTTTTTTTTAGCTCATCTTTCTTTGAAATGAGAAATTGAGAAAACGAGCTGTCCAGACAAAGAAAAATTGTTGTGTTGGTAACTCAAATCAACATGAACCAATAAACCTATTTGTATAAGATACCAGTGGGAAGCTCTAATGGTTCTCAAAGATACCCTGTGGGTTACAAAAGATCAATTTCTATGTAACTTGGTTTTCTATTCCTCCTTTACTTTACCTTCTGTGCTACTGAACTCTCAAATACATATGTTACTCTTATCACCCTCTCCTCCCCTTTACATTTGTAAGCTCTCCTTGCAACATAAGGAAAAGCATAAAACAAAACATGAGCCTTCCTAAATTTTCCTATTCATAAAATGTTACTGGTTCAAAAAATGTCACTTTCTCTGTAATTTGGCAACAAAGTAGTTCACAAGTGGATAGCTCAATGGTTTAGGTATCTGCCTGCAGAACAAGAAGTTGGGAGTTTGATTCCCCACTGTGCCTCCCTGACAGGAGCTGGACTCAATGTTCCATAGGGTCCTTTCCAGCTGTGCAGTTCTAAGATTATTATTATTAAGATTATTTTGTGGATGGTGAAAACGTCAAGATGGGAAAGTTGCTTCTTAACCATTTAGAAATATGACCACACTCACACACATGCATTCTTCATTGATACTCTTTGTGATGTAATAGCAATCTTCCTCCCATGCCTTTTCCCCAGTCAAAGTTAAAAAAGAAGAAAGGCAATAATAAGCACCTCCTGCACTAATAAAATGTGCTGGGCTTGGATACCAATTCACTGATGCTAGTTTCCCCTATTTGTATTTTAAAGATACATCAAAGCAATGGGCTAAATCCAATGGCAATCCCAACTATAGTAATCAATTGAGATGAATGGGAATTGTTCACAAAAAGTAACATACGTTCCATTGATTTCAACTGTTGGATTTAGCTCAGTGAGCAGAAAATAGGTGCATATATTTGCACAAAAAGAAGAATTAGACACTGCTTAATCTGTGCATCTGACAAGTAACTTCAAAGCTAGTACAGCTGCATGTAGGAGATATTCAGCTAGCATTACTACAAAGACGTGCATCTTATAATGTTTGGCTTTCCTAGAGGAACAAAAGCTCAATGACAGATAATTTGCTTTTCTTTGGATTAAACGTTTGCCATTACAGCTAAACAGTTATCAGGAGCAGAGCTGAAAAAGTCCATTGTCTTGGTTTCGAACCAAGGAGATTTGCAAGTAAACTGAATCTCAAACTGGAAGGTGTAACTCAGGGAGTCATACAGGCATCACATATCTTCTGGCTACATGTTATTTTGCATTTTTAAAATACACTAAACACATTCTTCTCTGAACACATTTTTAAACTAATTAAACAAATTCTTTTGCAATTTCCCCTAAACAATTTGTTTAGTTTCATGTTGCAGTTCTGGATGCAAAGAGCTGGCTTTGATCTTCAGTTTATCCTTGCAAAAAAAAAAAGATGAACACAATGAAAATCCATTGACAAACCTTTCAAGATTAATTTTTCAAAATAAAACATACCTGCTTCCCACCAAGGTAACAGCACAGACAGTACCCCGATCCACCTCGGGAAGACCACAAGAGGACACTATAACCCCTGGCAGCATTAGATCTGCAGAAAAGTACTTCAATTAGCATCTCAAACTTTTCAAGATAATTACCTCCCATCTTTAAAAAGAAAACTGCAGCAATGCCAGTTTGACAATGTACATCCCAGATTAAATATCTCTCTCCATGGAACTACTGACTTCAAGGCCTATTTGAAATGAGAATTCTTATAACATTAAATCTCATTTCTCATTGCTACCATGTTGTTCCCCTTCACGGATTGCTGCCTTGTCGTGGAGAAGGGGCTTGAGTAATTCAGAGAAGCTATGGGCTATGCCATGCAGGGACACCCAAGACGGACAGGTCATAGTGGAGAGTTCTGACTAAACGCGATCCACCTGGAGCAGGAACTGGCAAGCCACTCCAGTATCTTTGCCAAGAAAACCCCATGAACAGAAACAAAAGATATGACGCTGGAAGATGAGCCCCTCAGGTTGGAAGGCGTCCAACATGCTACTGAGGAAGAACGGAGGACAAGGATAAGTAGCTCCAGAGTTAATGAAGTGGTTGGGCCAAAGCTGAAAGGACGCTCAGCTGCGGACGCGCCTGGAAGTGAAAGGAAAGTCCGATGCTGCAAAGAAAAATACTGCATAGGAACCTGGAATGTATGATCTATGAACCTTGGTAAGATGGATGTGGTCAAACAGGAGATGGCAAGAATAAACATTGACATCCTGGGCGTCAGTGAACTAAAATGGACGGGAATAGGCGAATTCAATTCAGACGATTATCATATCTACTATCTATTGTGGGCAAGAATCCCGTAGAAGAAATGGAGTAGCCCTCATAGTCAACAAAAGAGTGGGAAAAGCTGTACTGGGATACAATCTCAAAAATGATAGAATGATTTCAATATGAATCCAAGGCAGATCTTTCAACATCACAGTAATCCAAGTTTATGCACCAACCACCGATGCTGAAGAGGCTGAAATTGACCAATTCTATGAAGACTTACAACACCTTCTAGAACTGACACCAAAGAAAGACGTTCTTCTCATTATAGGGGACTGGAATGCTAAAGTAGGGAGTCAAGAGATAAAAGGAACAACAGGTAAGTTTGGCCTTGGAGTTCAAAACGAAGCAGGGCAAAGGCTAATAGAGTTTTGTCAAGAGAACAAGCTGGTCATCACAAACACTCTTTTCCAACAACACAAGAGGCGACTCTACACATGGACATCACCAGATGGGCAATACCGAAATCAGATTGATTATATTCTCTGCAGCCAAAGATGGAGAAGCTCTATACAGTCAGCAAAAACAAGACCTGGAGCTGATTGTGGCTCTGATCATCAGCTTCTTATAGCAAAACTCAAGCTTAAACTGAAGAAAGTAGGAAAAACCACGGGGCTAGTCAGGTATAATCTAAACCAAATCCCTTATGAATACACAGTGGAAGTGAAGAACAGATTTAAGGAACTCGATTTGGTGGACAGAGTGCCTGAAGAACTATGGATGGAGGCTCATAACATTGTACAGGAGGCAGCAACAAAAACCATTGCAAAGAAAAGGAAATGCAAGAAAGCAAAGTGGCTGTCCAACGAGGCCTTACAAATAGCAGAGAAGGGAAGGGAAACAAAATGCAAGGGAGATAGGGAAAGTTACAGGAAATTGAATGCAGACTTCCAAAGAATAGCAACGAGAGACAAGAGGGCCTTCTTGAACAGTGTAAAGAAATAGAGTTAAATAATAGAAAGGGAAAAACCAGAGATCTGTTCAAAAAAATTGGAGATATTAACGACTAAACAACAACAACCATGTTGTTATTGCCCTCTTCCTCTACCACAAATTCTGCAGCCACAAAACCATGTATGTTATCAACAGGAATGCGAAGCACATAAAGCTGTGCCACACAGGCCAAATCCAAATGGAGAAAAAACTGCATATGTAAGAGCAATCATGCAGCATTTCCCTTCTCTCGACATCTTCCCTTCATGAGACAGCCAGTTGTGTGGCCAACTTTGCAACCAGCATAGTATCAAGTATGCCAAGGTGAGCCTGCATGGGAGAGGAAAATTCTTCCACAATTACTCTTACACAATCACATACATAAACAGGATTACAGCTCCCCCCCCAAAAAATTACAGATCAAAGTGAAAAGCTTTTATTAGAAATTATGGTGGTAGGAGATATGAATAGTTTTCCAGATTTGATACTAATAAAACTATCCATTCTTAAACAAATTTAACACATAATTTAGAAGCCTGAGAGATGGGAAAGGTTTTACTTGATCCCTTAAAAATTGCAGGTTAGGCATCTGCTTTTGGAAAGAAATCCCATAACTGCAGCATCACAACTGAAAAGGGCAATCATCACCCATTTTACTTCTGACAACAAAAGAAGAGCCTTATAGAAAATTCAGAAGAGAAGAGCCTTATAGAAAAATTGAATACCAGGAAAGCTGGTGTACGTATTATTGCCAAATCATTTTCACTTTCAAGGGCTTAAAAGAAAGGGCTTCAACACTGGCCAGGCTTACATTTCAAATCTAAAATGTTACTTATTTACACAGAAGTACAACAGGCAGTAATTAGCTGGATAGTTCAAAGAGTCAGGTTTCTGACTGCAGAGCCAGAGTCTGATGCCCAGCTGAGTTTGATGCCCCACTGTGCTTCCTTGGAAAATGGCCAACCTGTGTGGCCTTGGGCAAGCTACATAGTTCCAGGGTGCCCCCAGAAGAAGGGAATAGTAAACCACTTCTGGGTGTTCTTTATCTAGAACACTCTGAACAGTGCTATCATAAGTCAGAATAGATTTGATGGCACACTACTACTACTACTACTACATCAGGCTGTACTTCTAAAGATGTTAAATCCAAGCAACATGCTTAGGATGGGAGAACCACCAGACAAATCATGAGGACCAGCTCCACAAAAAAGGCAGATTAATGGTGTATCCACAATTGGAAATGTTACTGCAAAAGCTAGCCAACTATTGTTGCTTCCTAAAGAAAGTAATTAGGTGCTGCTTATTCGTTAATTATTACTAATCAGTCTTCTCAATGGTTGTTCATAGATGGTTGAATCTCCTCCAAGGGATTCTCTATTCTCCTTCCACTGGCAGAGAAAGACCTTTCCATTCAGACAGGCTTTTGGAACTGACTGGCTACTGAGGGAAAGACTTTGAATGGTAGTTGCTGTCCTGTATAGTTATTACTAATATCAGTGTGTGCGCTCTTAAAACCATTTTTCATGCAATGATGTTCTGGTATTATATTACAACATGTTTTAATTGTGTTTTATAACTATAACTGACTATGGTTTTATTTGTACTTGTTTTTACCCATTTTGTGAGCTGCTCTAAATGCCACCCACCCACCAGGCCCTTCGGATAAAGAAAGGATATAGATCAAATAAATAATAAAGTGAGAAATATCAGTTACAGTAGTGACACATTCCTTTAATTATTCTTTAATTGCTTAAAATACTATGGGCTTATTTCCATCAAACAACTCCCAATAACATTTTAATTAATGAGTAAACATTATTAATTGTACCAAAACTTGAACATACCGTTTCCCCGAAAATAAGACCTAACCTGAAAATAAGCCCTAGTAGGATTTTTTTAGGATGCTCGTAATATAAGCCCTACCCCCAAAATAAGCCCCAGTTAAGTGAAACCCCGCCCTCCACCATTGTGCAGCAACAGATGACATGACTATAAAATAAAACATCCCCTGAAAATAAGCCCTAATGCATTTTTTGGAGCAAAAATTAATATAAGACCCTGTCTTATTTTTGGGGAAACAGGGTAGTTCACAGACACTATTATTTTTGAAAGTAATATAATTGCCACCTTGTTACAGTATATCACAGAAGTGAGTATATCCCCTCACATTCCATAAATATTTTAGTATATCTTTTCATGTGACAACACTGAAGAAATGACACTTGACTACAATGTAAAGCAGTGAGTATACAGCTTGTATAACAGTGTAAATGTGCTGTCCCCTCAAAATAACACAACACACAGCTGTTAATGTCTAAACTGCTGGCAACAAAAGTGAGTACACCCCTAAGTGACAATGTCCAAATTGGGCCCAAGTAGCCGTTTTCCCTCCCTGGTGTCATGAGACCTGTTAGTGTCACAAGTCTCAGGTGTGAAGGGGGAACAGTTGTTATCGCTCTCACTCGCTCAAACTGGTCACTGGAAGTTCCACATGGCACCGCATGGTAATGAACTATCTGAGGATCTGAAAAAACTAATTGTTGCTCTACATAAAGACAGCCTAGGCTACAGGAAGATTGCCAAAACCCTGAAACTGAGCTGCAGCATGGTGGCCAAGACCATACAGTGGTTTAACAGGACAGGTTCCACTCAGAACAGGCCTCTCCATGGTTCACCAAAGAAGCTGAGTGCCCGTGCTCAGTGTCATATCCAGAGGTTGGCTTTGGGAAATAGACGTATGAGTGCTGCCAGCATTGCTGCACAGGTTGAAGGAGTGGGGGGTCAGCCTGTCAGTGCTCAGACTATATGCTGCACACTGCATCAAATTGGTCTCCAGGGCTGTTGTCCCAGAAGGAAGCCTCTTCTAAAGATGATACACAAGAAAGCCCACATACGGTTTGCGGCAGACAAGCAGACTAAGGACATGGATTTCAAGGACATGGTGTCAAGCGTGTGTGGCGGCAACCAGGTGAGAAGTACAAAGACAAGTGTGTCGTAGCTACAGTCAAGCATGGTGGTGGGAGTGTCATGGTCTGGGGCTGCATGAGTGCTGCCAGCACTGGGGAGCTACAGTTCATTGAGGGAACCATGAATGCCAATATGTACTGTGACATACTGAAGCAGAGCATGATCCCCTCCCTTCGGAGACTGGGCCGCAGGGCAGTATTCCAACATGATAACGACCCAAACACACCTCCAAAATGACCACTGCCTTGCTAAAGAAGCTGAGGGTAAAGGTGAGTGACTGGCCAAGCATGTCTCCAGACCTAAACCCTATTGAGCATCTGTGGGGCATCCTGAAACGGAAGGTGGAGGTGCGCAAGGTCTCTAACATCCACCAGCTCTGTGATGTCGTCATGGAAGAGTGGAAGAGGACTCCAGTGGCAACCTGTGAAGCTCTGGTGAACTCTATGCCCAAGAGGGTTAAGGCAGTGCTGGAAAATAATGCTGTGTGTTGCATTAGTTTGAGGGGACAGCACATTTACACTGTTATACAAGCTGTATACTCACTGCTTTACATTGCAGCCAAGTGTCATTTCTTCAGTGTTGTTACATGAAAAGATATACTAAAATATTTATGAAATGTGAGGGGGTGTATTCACTTCTGTGATATACTGTATCTACCAGAACAATATTTCACAAATAATAACATTCTTCTACGACATTACTTTTGACCAAACCCCGGGAGGCAGTGGAAGACAGGAGGGCCTGGCGTGCTCTGGTCCATGGGGTCACGAAGAGTCGGACACGACTAAATGACTAAACAACAATAACCACATTACTTCCAAGCTCTGGGTGCCATAAAGTTTCCCTCTAAGGATTTCTGCTAAGTTTCCTTACCTGCTCCACCTGCTAGTTTCTGCAAAACTGGTGGCCACGTGGAAAAGGCTGGCAAAAGGTAAGGATAAGACCACAGGGTGTATACTGTCCCAGGGAGAAAACAGAGTCCTTGTTTACATTTCAGCATTAGAAACATTATCTGTTTTCATTATTTCCCCATTTTTCAGAATTTATAATCTTTAATATTGATATCAAGTCAGTCCTTTTTAAATTTCCTGATTCTATAGCACATTATCCACCTTCAGTCTGATGGTACCTGCTGCTCGATAATTGTGTTGGTATTGAAGGACCCTTCCATAGAATGTTTTAAAAAATGTTATTAAACCTGATAACATCTAACCAGTTGGAAAGGAACCTGTACACAGGGTGTTACTAACAAGGAGGGAATGATGGGGGGATGACATGATATTTAGTTCATGTTTACCTGACAGCAGAGAGGAAGGATCTTGAGACTTTCAAACCAGGCTCAACAGATGCTATGTTTTACTGTAGGGTTGTTGGGAACCAGAAAAACATAAAAGGCCTACATCTTTGATTGACTACTATGAAAATATATTAAAAACTTAAAAATATCTCTATCCAGTATGAAGCTCACAGGCTCTTAAGCAACGTTTATAATACTGTATATTTCAGATGTAACATGTGAACCAAAGATTATATGCTGCCCAGCTCTTTAATTAGCATAATTACATTTCAGCAACAATGGCTGCTTCTGCCTGCTGGGACTGAAATGGAAACCAAAGTCAACAGTGGTAATACCAACTAATTCTGATTTTCCTTCCTCATCCCTTACATTGCAGTTGTACATTGCAATATAGCTCTGTAATATTTAACATCTAGAAGAATTAGAAGCTATTCTCTCATGGCAGTTAAGCAGGCTTCTCCACTATCAGACCTGATTCTTTGCTGTAGCCTTTGCTAAAGCATGGGCTTTACCATTATTTCCTGATAACAAAAAGGATGCAGTGCCCCATTTGCCCTAATGGACTAAACTCCACTCTTAATAAAGTGAGAACCAGTGAAACACACTTCTCATTTTAGACACAGGAAACTGAAACTTGATCTAGTCTGAAGTGAATCCAAGAACCAAATTTGAATCTTCCCACTTCCAGAGTAACTATCTACCCAGACCCCATATTTCCATACCTGTGGGATACAGTGTCTTCTCTATTTCAAAAAGGAGTGGATTTCTGCTATTGGCATAGACTGTGAGAGCTTCTCCTCTGTGAGTGTACAGTTTAATCACATTCAGCTCCTCTTTATTTGGCAAAATCTCAGATAATTGCTCAGAGGTAAGCGTAGGGAAAGTTGCAGCAACATCACTTCGCAGTTTCCTCCTAGAAAAGTCAATCAATGATTTTATTCACCACATTTATTGACTGTGTACCATATCAGAGGTACAGTTAGCTCTACAGTGTCACCCAGTACAATTTCCTTTTGTGACCAATAAAAAGCGAAGTGTGATAGGTATGTCTCAATCTATACTTTGTTGACATTAATATTACAATACCATGTATTAACTATACATTTCTGTCACACCTTTACAGCCATTCAAAGCAGCCAAAAAAACCATACAACCACATTAGGGATCAGAATATCAAATAAGTGGGGGAAAAGGGAAAAAATCCATATATAGAATAGTGAGTCAGATCGTCACTATTCTACAGTTTAACTCACATGTTTTCACCATCAGTGTTTCCACTATACTGCAAAAGCTGTACTACAAAACTATCCTCCTTTTTTTCTAACTGTTCACATCTAAACTAGATCAATGTCATCATTTCAGAAACAATCAAAAAGCATCAATCTCTTCAATTCACAATCTTTTTCACTTCTTTACTATTTCGGAAGACTTCAGAAACTCCAGCAGGTCCAAAATGCCACAGATAGATTGTTAACTGGGACTGGTTACAGGGAACTCCCCTGCTACAACTTCACTGGCTGCCGATCCATTTCTGCACTCAATTCAAAGTGCTGGTTCTAATTTATAAAGCCCTAAACGGCTTGGGTCCAAGCTATCTTAAAGATCGTATCTCCCTTTATGAACATACCCAGATATTAAGACCATCAGGAAAGGCCTCTCCCGGTCCTGCCTCTCTCATAGGTAGGGCCTTTTCTGGGAGGGCCTTTTCTGTCGCTTCTCCCAGACTCTGGATCCCACCATAGGAGGCCAGGGTGGGCCCATCTCTGCTGTCCTTCTGCAAGCAGATAAAGACCTTTTTCTTCAGGCAGGCTTTCCTTAAATGATTGGTTGACCAAGAGAATGTTTCAAGAGATGATTTTATTCTGTTGTTTTACTTGAGCTTTTAATATTGCTTATTTATTAGTTTTAATATGGTATCTACTTAATGCTTTTTAAAATATTGTAATAGTTTATTATTTAGCTTTCAACTTTGTTTCAATACTGTAAGCCGCCTTGGATCTTTTAGGAGAAAGGCAGCGTATGAATATTTTAAGTAAATAAATAAATATTTGCACCTATAGCTTACTGAGGGATGCAAACCTCCAGTTCCTTATTATTTTATCTCTTTTAGTTATTATAGGCATGGTGCAGCATGCATTACGGTGCACTGCAAAGAAAGAAAGATGAGGAAAGGACACAATTCAGTGCAACACCATAAAGAGTACTTGCTCTCCAGAGCATATAAGCACCCGTTTTAATGTCAGCCAACGCTTATTTTGGAATGCAGAGTTGTAGTTCTGTATTTGTTTAAACACATATTATGCTCATATTTGATGTGGGTATACCCATTCTACTGTGCCCTAAATCCAATAAAGACACTGGGCGTGATGTGGAGTACATACATACTTTATTGTTACAGCATCAAGCCATACATAAAACAAAATTGAAAGCAGAGCTTCAGGTACTGACATATACTGCAAAAACCAAATCAAATAAACAAAAAGCAACAAAACTACAAATATAACAATATAAGACCAATGTCTAAGGGTTTGGCTATCTATTCTGGCTTCTATGGCATGCCGCCCAAAATTTCGCTACCAGTTCTGTAGTAATCCGATTTTGATCATTTAGCAATTGGTTACAGTAGTCCGAGTCTGATTGGCTTGTTATGTCTTTTAAGAGAGGTGTAATATATTTTCCTCGAATCTTGTTATGCCTGTTACATCTGAGCATCGTATGCTCAATAGATTCTATCTCACCAGATCCACAAGGGCAGAGTCTCTGTTCCCTCGGGATCTTCTTAAATCTGCCTTCCAACACCGCTGAGGGAAAGGCCTCACATCTAGCCAGAGTAAAGGCTTTCCTAAACTTATATGTCTCAAGCTGTGATAAATAGGCCATAGGGAGCAAGCGATATTTTTGCGTGTCTATCACTCTAAAGTTGGGGCATCTACTAAGGTCTACCTGTCTTTCCATGTCCATTATTCTCTGTTTAAGGGCTGATTTCGCTTCATCCCATTGCATACTCAATATTGCTTGTGGAGAGAAGCCCATAACTTGCAATTTGTTTAGGACCGCTTTCAACCACTTCGATTGAAAATTGTCCTCTAGAAGTAGATGGGTTAATCCCTGTAATTGAAAATTTATTTTAAGCCAGTACTGAAGGGAGGCTAGTGTAATTTTGGCTGCCATTGTTAGTGAGCCTGTCTCTAAACGAATTTGTGCATTTGTTACGCATCTTGGAACTTCAAGAATTGCTCTAAGGAATTTAGTCTGAACCCGCTCTATCGGATCAAAGCAGCTAGATGACAGCCCTATAAAGGTGCCGTAGAGCATCTGGCTGACCACCTTTGCCTGAAAGAGTTTTTGGGCTGCTGGAATATATCGACCCCCTTTGGAATGGTAGAACCTTAAGATGGCATTTGCTGTTTTTTCCCCTTGGGTAGCTGCATATTGTATATGAGCATTTCTGTCCCCAGTGGATTGAAGGGCCATACCTAGATATTTAAAACAGGAGACCTGTTCAAGAGATTGCCCATTTATAGTCCAAGACCTTTTCTTTTGTCTTCTACCAAAGGCCATAATTTTTGTCTTTTGATAATTTATTTCTAATTCCTTCATTTTGCAGAAGTCTGCAAATTTTTTAAGGGCTCTCTTTAGGCCGATTGGAGTTCTCGCTAAAAGCACGGCATCGTCCGCATAAAGAAGGATAGAAATATGTCTTTGATGTAATTTTGGAGGGTGGAGACTAGGAGAGTTCAGGTATTCTACTATGTCATTTATGTATAAATTAAACAGTGAGGGGGCCAGTAAGCAGCCCTGTCTTACTCCTCTATAGGTGTTAATCGGTTCTGTTAAATTTCCTTTCCTATTGAGCCTAACCTGGAGGTTGGTATTGTCATGTAGCACACGCAACAATAGAAGTAATCGTTTATCTATTGAGGTGGCTTCTAAATTGGCCCATAGTTGCTGTCTCGAGATCGAATCGAAGGCCGCTTTCAGATCAACAAATGCGGCATATAATGAGGTTTGACCCTTTGACGCATATTTCTCTATAAGGTGTTGGATAATGAGACAATGGTCCATAGTGGATCTACACTCTCTAAAACCAGCTTGCTCTACAGCTATCCTATTTTCTTCAACCAACCAGGTCTCAAGTTTATCCTGGAGATGCCTAGCATATAGTTTACCGCATATGTTTAGGAGACTAATGGGGCGATAATTCGCCGGCTCATCCCTTAGTCCTTTTTTGAATAGGGGTACTATTATTGCAGTATTCCATTCTGCAGGAAAGAGGCCCGTAGAGTCGATATATGTAAATAATGCTGCAAGGAAAGGAGCCCACCAGTCAATATTCTCTTTGAAGAGTTCCGGAGGCAAACCGTCCGACCCTGGTGCTTTACCTATTTTCAGTCTGGCAATATGGGATATAATTTCCTCTTTGGAAACTGGAGGCCAAACCGGTAGAACTTCAAATTCACCAGCTGAGACTGGTATTGGAGGAAAGTCTTTATAAAGCTGATTATAAAAGGCAACCCATTTACACTGGGAGATTGGAGGATCAATTTGGCAAGGGAGGTTTTGCTTCTTGACAGTAACCAATCGCCAAAACTTAGAAGAATTTTTCTGTTTCGCAGCTAGAATTACTTCCGCCCATAGCGAATGAGTATAGTCTTTTTTCTTTTGATAGATTAGATGTTTATATGCTGCTTTTTGAACCCCAAGCTTCTGTTGAATTTCCTGTCTTTGTTTGTTGTTTGATTTTTTAAATTGATAATAGACAGCTGTAAGGGCTTTTCTTGCTCTTTGGCAATCTTTATCAAACCAGGGTTTGGATTTCCTATAAGTTGTTAATGGTTGGTCTTTAGAGTCAGTTAAATTTGTTTTTAGTTCCTGGACTAGACTGTTGTAAATCTTAATGGGATCATTCTGTATATTGTAGTCCAGGTCTTCAAATTTAGGAATACAGTGATCTTTGACCTCTATTACTTCTCTGAACCTGGATTGCATTTGTGCAGACCATCTCACCCTACGAGTTAGTACTTGCGAGCCTTCATGTGAAGGCTGATCAATCATAGTTTGAGTTGTAAATAAAGGTTTAACCTGAAGCAGTAGGGGAAAATGGTCACTCTCTAGATAGGGTAACACTTGAAAGCTGGTTATCAGTGGAATTAGAGAGGCACAAACTAGCATATAGTCAATAGTACTGGATCCTTGGCCTGACATGTAGGTGAACTCCGCCGGATGATCCTCCGGAAAAGTGCCATTCAGAAGGTACAAACTCAGCTTGGAGGCTATCTTGGCCAAATACAGTCCTGCGAGGTTTGAATATGAATCTTTGAAAAGCCTAGGGAGGGGGAGAAATTTATGAAAATCATCCGGATCACTAAAAAATTCCTTGTACTTAGATTCAAGATTAGTGTCATCAGGGCCGAGGCGTGCATTAAAATCTCCTAGGAGTAGCACCTTTGCCTTAGGGTGATCTACTAATAGGTTTGCTATATATGTCTCTAAAGAGCTCCAGGCTTCAGTTATTTGTAGTTTTAAAGTGAGTGGGGGGATATATACATTTATTAAAATTAGGCTATCTTCCCTACTTTCCAGGACTATTGCCATAGCCCTTGAATCCATGGGAGGTTTCTCTTTACATTTGAAATTTAGGGTATCTGAGATTAAAAGTGCCAACCCTCCTTTCATCCTTCCTAGACCCTCTCCCCTTCTGGCTTTCACCCAATAGTTATTGTACCCTTGCAAGGTGATTTCTTGGTTGGACCAAGTCTCTTGAATTGCTATAATATCAAATTTCTGGCGGTCAAAGGGATTATCATGTGAATTTGTTAAACAGCGAAACCACCCTGCAACATTCCATGAGAGTATCTTAAGCGGGGAGATTAATATTTGTCATTCCGTTTTATCAATGTTATCCAAGATTTTTTCGGCATCACTGAATACACATCCATTGCGATTGAGGGAGTCCCTGTTTTTTAATACCAGAGGTGGTAGAGGAGATATCATACTAGCTGTTTGCCCATTTAACTCTTGATTTGTAGCTCCTAGGACAGATGTCGATGATGTGGTCAAAGGTATCCTATCCTCCTTAACCTTTAACAACTCCAACCCACATGTGGTGCCACTTACTAACATGGGGGGGTCTCCCCCGCTGCTAGCTGGAGGTTGGTCCATAGCAATTAGAGAGATCTCCTCTGCGTCATGTGGGCCCACATTGTCCTGTATGTTTCCCTCTGGTGTATTAACAGGCCTTGCTGAGTTCTGGAGTCGTGAGCGCAGTTCTTTTAACCTGTCCAGAATCTCTGATTGTGCTTCCCTTAACGGGCCCGGAAAAACTGCCGATGTCCCTGTCTCCACCGGATCTACCATATAGCTGTCCTCCTTGTGTGCAGTATCCGTTGGGTCCGACCACGTGATTAGTTCAGTTTCCATGACTGTTTCTGTCCTTGGTTTCGATGTTAGCAATGTTATTCTTGCCGGCTCTTTGTCAGGAGGCTTATGAGTGAGATTTGGGAGGAGGGGATAAATCTTGGTGTTTTGGAACACTCTAGTTGGAAAAATTCCAAATTTCTTTAATAAGAGTCTCTTCCTCAGTATCAACGATGGTATTTTTTTGGTTTGGAACAATAGCACTACTTTTTGTATCTGGTTAGATTTGTTTATGATTTCAACTGAAATTAGGTCCTTTAGAAAGGGAGGAGTCTTCAAGAGGAAGTTTAGATGTCTTGCTACTTGGTTCTTGGTAGACCAGTCTATTTCTTTTCCTTTGTAGAAGCAGACCGTTAAGCAAATTTTCCGGGATTGCAAAGAAAGAGCAAATGTTTTAAAATCCTCCCCTGTTTTTCTTAGGCTTCCATCTAATTGCTGCCCAGACTGTTGAAAGTTAGGGGAGATTATTGCTGAGGATGCCTTACTCTTGCTCCTCGTCCCTTCTGGTATTTTTCCAAATAGGTCTGCGCTGTTATCTACAGGTGCTAGGCTCTCCCTTCCATTAAAGTTCTTCACCATAGAGGAGACTTTTTCCAAAAATATAGATAGATCTTTAACAGCTTTCAGCATAAAGTCTATAGTTCTTTCCATAGTTCTCTTCATCAGTTTTAGTATTTCAGTTGGTTCAATCCCTCCCTTGGGTTCCTCCTGCGTTGTCTTTAGTCCTTCTTGTGAGTTTACCTGCCCCGTCTCTATATCAAACAAAGCTGCTGCTTGAGTGTCGTTCTCTCCCTTTTGATTACCTTCATTATCACTTTCCACCAGAGGAGAGAAGGAGTTGCATATGGGATTGGGAAGTGTAAATTCGGGCTCTGCAGTAAAAAAGTCCATTATCTTGGTTTGTTTTGAAGCAGGAAAGGAAAGCAAATCTTCTTTATCAGCATCACGGAGGCGTTTCCCAACACCCATCTCCTTAAGAAGGAATGCTCTAGTAACAACTCACCACCTCCTACAGATCTTGTCCCGGCCTTCACTGCCACCGTGACCGGCTAACTATAAAAGTCAGATTGATTAAAAAAAATTTAAAATTTTTTTAGGGCTCAGCCCTTCCAAATATTTATAACTGTTAAAACTATTTTAGATAGGGAGCGGAGCTCAATACAGACGCTACCTCCTCCCTCACCGGAACCGGAACTCATGTGATGTGGAGTAGTCCCATTACCAGAGAGGATATTTTTCAGCACATATGACTAGATAAGTAGCAGGCAGCTACTTATTTGGACAGTTATAATTTGAGTTACTCATTTGTTGTTGCCATCTAGGATCATTGTGGACAGTCTGGAGTTGTTAAAAGAAAAAAGAATATTCTGATTGGAGAGAATTATTGTTTGTCTTGAGGGAACAGTATCTGCTCAGTGAAATATATAGAAGAGATAGTCTTAAGCTTAGTATCCAAGGACATATCAATGTTAGTTTCAAATTCATTTTATAGAATGAGATCTGTCTGAGCTGTTATGCAAATTAAAAAGTAAGAATAAGTTATCAAGTCTATTAGGGTGAGCCTATATGCTACAGCTTTTAGGCAAGGGCATGTATACACATCTAGTGACTTGCTTAATAAATGGAAAAGCACTGCCACCGGTGAATATGGATTTAAGACTATCATCATACGTATATTTAATGGAGACTGAGACCACTACCACATGGTGTACTGTTGGTGGATCCTGCTCCTTCTATCAGAAGGAACAGGCTCCTTCTCCTATCTTCTCCTGCAGCCCCTTGTAGACTAAAAACTTACTCAAACCTTCTTGAACAGTTTTTTAGGGAGTACAGGCAACTGGAGAGAGAAGGAAAAACTTAATATTTTGTTGCTGATGATACCAAGATGCACATTTTAATCTTTGCCTAATACTATACTGTATTAAGAATAGGTAAAGGTAAAGGTTCCCCTTGACATTTAGCTCAGTCGTGTCCGACTCTAGGGCGCGGTACTCATCCCCGTTTCCAAGCCATAGAGCCAGCGTTTGTCCGAAGACAGTTTCCGTGGCCACGTGGCCAGCGCAACTAGACACAGAATGCTGTTACCTTCCCACCGAGGTAGGACGTGGTGGCACTGCGGGTTAAACCACAGAAGCCTCTGTGCTGCAAGGTCAGAAGACCAGCAGTCGCGTAAGATCGAATCCACGCAACGGAGTGAGCTCCCGTCGCTTGTCCCAGCTCCTGCCAACCTAGCAGTTCGAAAGCATGTAAAAATGCGAGTAGATAAATAGGTACCACCTCGGTGGGAAGGTATTAAGAATACTATAGCATTATTATAAAGACATATTTTCAACACTTTCATTTTAAAATCTATAAGCCACCAGAAAATATGCTACAGTGAAACTGTATTAAGCAGTTACAAAACTTTACACACATACCCCCACTTTGAAACATGACCTCTGTATCTGTAACTGGAGGACTAAAACTATGTTGTTAATCTCCTTGCAATGTTCACTACAAAAGCACACTCTAGAAAAGTATCCAAATGTAGTTGCATAATTGACTAATAAATGGAAGAGAAAAGCAGTAGCAGGTGCAAGAGTATGACCCACTATTTGATTATTAGAACACTGGAATATTGAGATATTGTTTGAACTTTATTATAGAAAATGTAAGGCAACTGCACCTTCAGAAATCTTTCAAATCTAAATACAACAGGGATCTAAACTTCTCGAAACTCAAGTATTACAGCTAGCTCCTGAACAAAAGACATAAAAACATAATGTAATCAGTTCATCAGGAGTAACTGTGTGTTGGAATTAGCGAGTGTTTGATAAACTGAAAAAGTGGAATACAATGACAAATTCAAGTTAACATACAATTCTGCACTCCAACTTTTTTCACAACTATGGGGTGTATGGTTTATTGTACAACAGGAAAGAAGAGGGAGATGGGCAGACAACTGTCGTTTAATGTACTTTATTTTGCCTTGACTAACTTAGTGGAAATCTATCACTCTCAAACTGATATAAGAAGCTGTTTTACGTTAAAGAAGATGTCAAAATTAATTGACAGGCCCTCCAAATTTACATGTTAAATAAGACTTATTTATACTGTAATCCAGTTATCATTGTAACTATATTACAAACCTGAACAACCATCAATCGCTGCATTTTACATCATACACACAACTGAGAGACTTCATTTAGGCACTAACTCAGCAAGCCATTCCATAGACACAATCTTAAGCAACACCACACAATTCTTGATAACACTCGGTTCGAAAGCATCCCTGTTTGCAATTTCATAGGGTTTTAACGAATTAAAGGTGACGGTAAACACATAGAATGAAGCCAAGGGGAGAAAGCTCACCTATCGGACCCTTTGATAGCAGTGTTGGATTTCACCCTGAAGGCTTTGGCAAACATGGTCAAAGAAATCACAAGCCTTCAGTACTGCTTTGCGGCGGCTTAAATCCCGCAGATTTACCGTGTAGTTCTTAGGAAAACGAGTAGCTGGAAAGCGGTATAATACTGGCCAGATGACAAGAATCACACACAGCTTTTTTTCTCACGGCACGGACGCAGCCATGGTTGGGTGCTGCAACAAAACGCGTCCGTGTAGCAACAGCGTGATCTCTCTCTCTCTCTCAGCCGCCGGTGTTACGACTGCTTCCTGCTGGGGCGACGTCAGGTGCAACGTCGGCGCGTGATAGGCTGCTTTTCCTGCGGACCAGTTCTTTAAGGTCTTAGTAATGAAACCGTATACGCCGTATCAGCTGCTAAACGAATAGGTTATTGATCATTTACTCAGAACAGCAGCAGGAAAAGCCTGAGCTTATTTGTAGTCAGCTTTTTACATGCCTAGGGCCTATTTGATTAACATTTATATTCTTATCATGTTAGTACACGTCACTGATTGTTCTAGGATTTGACAGTTCAGTTTATTGTGGTGTTTTCCCGCAGCAGCAGCCGACGCGAATTGGGTTTTCCGCTGTTTCCCTTTATTGAGTCTTTGGCCCAGTCAGAGGGGGCTTCCTCGGTAGAGCTCACTCCTTCGCACCACAGAGCAACCTGAACTTTTCCCACAATCAGTGGCTTCAATGGTGAAGGCACTAGTTAGAGGTTTGTGCTGCTTTTAAAAGTTTTATTTGCAAAATCTCGCTTTCTGGGTTGTGGCTGATTTTCAAGGGCCTGTTTGTAAATTGGGAGACTCATTCCTGCCCCCATGTTCTGTGGGACGGTCTTATGAACAGTCCCTTACAAAAGACCTCATTCTATGTCCTAAATAATAGGTGACTGGCAATTATTTTGAACTTTCTTCATCTGTTTGTAACAATATCTCCCCCTTCATACGAGAGATATACATATATCTTCTTCCTCCTCTTAAAGGGCTTAATCAATTCCTTCCATGTCATGAGGACAGAAATCACACACCTTTTCAATGGCAAGTGTATCAGATAGCAAGTGAACTTGCCTTGTCCAATGGGGCAAAGCTATAGCTGAGGAGACACCTGCTAGGCTGCCACTGAAAACAACTGAAAGCAGTAACTGGATCTTAGCTAAAGTTGATTCCTTCCTCAAACAAAACTTGTTAGTTTTAAATAGATAATCCTCTGGACCAGGTATGAAGGACTTGTCCAAACTGGCATTTGATCTGCTTTGAGCTGTGTGTCCTGCATCTATCATGCTACTATTTTCTATGATATTTATATGTTTTGCTCATATCAATTACAACCAATCTTTTTTCTGTGATTTTCTGGTTCTTTATTCAGCCTGGAATGGGGTGTGTTGTTCTTCCAAACAGCATACTTTTGCTAGGATGCTTAGGCATTGGCTTAAGTTTTAATCAGTAACTGAGTATCCACTGAAAAATCTTTACAATCTAAGTCTTTGTTCCTATTTCCAGCTGCAGATAGTGTGATGGAGTATATATGAGTTTCCGAAAGAGTTTTTTAAATTCTATTCTAAATGCAATCAAATTCATTTGAAATGTGATGACCACAAGATATGCCAGAGATGGGGAGTGCCATCAATCCTAGTAAGACAAGCCATAGCATCATATTTCAAGTGCCATAGGTTCTTGAAACAGTCTTGTATTTTTGAAGTATCAACTTCATTACAGCCACCCCAGTCATCAATAGGTGCTATTTTTATCTGTTATTACAAAAACAAGGTATTATTAAGAACTTGTTTATTATTCCTTTTGGCAATGTTCAGTAGGATTTCCATACATAGAAACAGCTTCTGTCTCTGGAACACTAAAATCAGCTTCTAGTTTTAGTACCCTTTTTAAAAACTGAAATTGACATTAATGATACAGTACAAGTAATGCAACTATTAACATTCAAAAATAATTTTAAAAATATTGATAAATTAGCACTGTGACCCAGACAATAGAAATCTCTGCCTTGTAAGTATAAGTCATACTCAACATTTGAGTATGGTCAAGTATTAAGTAAATTAACATTGGCTGAAATCCTATTGCTTGGATTACTAAGTCACATTAAAGACCATTGAATCACTGGGGATTTAGTGAGTCAATTCCTCCATAAGTTCCACTGATTCAAATGTGCCTACTCTAGTTATGACTTTCTAAAGTAAACTCATTTGAATCAAGGGAACTTATGGATGAGTTGACTCACCAAATTCCCTCTGAATTAATAGGCCTACTCTAGTGTGACTTACAACACTAAGCAACAGAATTTTAACCATTATTTTACTGGTCAGTTGATCAGCATGCCAAATTTATATAATCATGTGAAGCAGTTAAAAATACATATCTGACTGATCAGATAGCATTGTCTGGGCATTTTCCCCCAGACACTTTCACAGCTTGACATTGTTTTCTTTTGCTTCTTCTTTCCTTTTTTAATCTGATTAAACTGTTTGACTTCAGTGAAAAATAACGTTCATTATTACAGCGGGATTATAGTATTTTACTAGTGTTATAATAAAGTGCTCTAGCACTCTTATTCTTGAATAATTCCATAAATAAATGAGCTGTAATGGGACTCCTTTATTTAGTATCCATGTTACAAATTCCCTGAGATTTTCCAGGGATTGCTCACATTATAGCAGTATTCTGCGGATTAGTCTGCAACCCCAAAGACTCCAGGACAATCCTAGGATTTTGGCAGTATCATTGAAGTAGCAGACAGTCTAAAATGAAATCTCTTAAGAACTTATAAGTGCCCCAGTTATTCTAATTCTTTAGTCTGCTGTTTCCCAGGAGACTGCAGACAGAACTGAAACTGATTGTACGGGAGGATGGCAATGATAGTATTAGCAAACACAGATTGTGGCAGAAGATACCTAAAGCCTGTCAGGGACAGGACTCTGGTAATAGACTTGCTGCATTGTAACCATTTAAAGTGCAGTGAGGGGAGAAGAGTTTGGTGGTCCGTGCTAACAGTGGCTCTTCTCACATCCATGTAAGACAGCTAAGGAGTCTCTGGGTGGTATCACAAAAGTTTTATGTGTGGAACAAGTACAGGCTGAGGACTTGAGACAGTAATTTGCTGTTTAGAATGTCCTGCTGTGACAGGGCTTCTGAATGGCACCTACAAATCTCATAAGATGTAAACAATACTGTATGTGCACATACAGAGAAGAAACCGTTTTCCATAATGACTCTCAACATTATTATTTCTGATTCACTGTAAAGGGGCTTCCAGCCTTAACTAAAAATTTTAGAGTGTGCATGGTTCACTGTGGTTTCTATGGATGAATTTAACTTTTGGCTTTCTTGCTTGACTATATTCTTTAATTTCACATGCTGCATTGTAAAAATTGTCACAACTGGGGATCAAAGAGCTAACAGTCTTTATAGTGATGATGTTCTATCACTTACCTGTCAGTGAAAGAAAGTGCAGTTTCATAACTGTTGTAAGATTTGCTTTTTATATTTGAGGGTTACAAGAAGTACAAACCTCAGCCATGCCTTTTCAGGGACAAGCTGACTGACCTACCCTATTTTTTAATGCAAAACTCAGCTGGCTGGGAATAATACAATCTGTGTGGTAGGAAAAAGTGCTTGTGATATAATCTGCACAGTATAAATGGGCTCCCCTGCAGTGCATCCAGTATTGTTGCCCTTGCATGAGACAACAAAGGAGAAGAGGTATGAGAATATAATAAATGACACTAGCCTGAAAAATATCACCTGAAATGTTAAAGGCGAGATGGGGGAGGAAGACTTTTTATTGTTTTCCTTGTTTTGCTTTCCTTTAGTAAATGGCATGGTATAGCGCATATGCCCCAAGAGAGACAAGCAGGGCTGTGATCCCTACTTACAGCACCAGATGGCTCTCAGCTTTGCTTTCATGTGTCCATAACAAACAAGTCAAAAGATTTGCTACTGAGATAGTCATTTGAAATGTATATTCAGTATATTCTGATACCATTACCACTAATGGGATCTTTGCCATTATATGTCTTAAAACATATATTTTTAAAAGAAATTAAAACTGTGTGGAAGTTAGTAGGGATTTTCAGCAAAAAATAGAAAATCTCTCTAAGGATTGAAACATATAGAAAAGCAGTCTTTAGATGTTCGGAGAAGGAAAAGTGTTTCCTAGTGTTTTTTTTAAAAAAAAGTCTTTTTAGCATAATGTCAATAATTCCAATTCTTAATACGGAATCAACTCTTATACGTGGGAATAAGTAGGGTTTTCTGTTCACTTCAGATTCTTACTACTTTTTATTTATTTATTTATTATTAAACTTATATGCCACCCATCTAGACATTGTCTACTCTGGGCGGCTCACAACACACAAAGTAAAAACAATTAATATATAATAACATTTTTATAACGATTTACAATTAACAATAGTTCAAGATGGAAAGAGAAAAAGTAAATTAAGTAGTGCCCGGAGGGAAGGCCTGTCTAAATAACCAGGTCTTAAGTTGGTTTTTGAAAATGCCCAGCGAGGGGGCCAAACGTATCTCGGAGGGGAGTTTGTTCCAAAGAGAGGGAGCCACTGACGAGAAGGCCCGGTGTCTAGTTTTTTCTTTCCGGACCTCCGTCGGCGTTAGGCTCCTCAGTCGCCCCTCCTGACTAGATCGAGTGATACGAGTAGATCTACTAGAACTACGTAGAAGATGCACAGAAACTCTAAACAGAATTGTAGAGGTGGTGTTTGGTTGAGATTCACCCTCTTTAAGTTACTTCTGCCTTTTAAAAAAATCTTATCTAGGACCTATAAAGAACAAATATGTTGGAATAGAAGTTTCACAGCCCTTGAATAGCATGTGGCCTCAAGGCTGTTTTGCAAACTCATGAACTCTCTTCCCTGGGAAAATAACTGGAAAAACACACTGTATTGCTACCCCTAGAAGCCATATAATGGATACATAATGTTTTGTTTTTGCTGACACAGGATAGGAGTAAATTTAGAGAATTTACTTAATGTATGTATAAACGTACAGAATCTGTGACAAAAGTGGGCAGACTTCAGATTTGTAGAGTGTACTTTGTTTCTTGTTAATATCCTGACACATCCTAACTGGAAAAAGTAAGAAAAACAGTGATGTACTTTTTACTATAAAAAAAGAAGCAGGGTGTCTTTCAGCCTAGGATTTTACTTTTGGTACTGGAACTAATTTCATAGGTCTTTCACACAAAAATACATCCTTAGATTTTCCTCAACCTTGGTTCCAGCAGCCTAATTTAAGAAAGAAAAAGGCCCTTTCTGTTGCTGCTATTAGCAGACTGAAGGTGTGATCATACAGAGAAATAGATCACAATATGGACCACTTCTGAAACAGTATGGTGTGATCTATTTCCTGGTAATCATATGACACACAGGGAAATGTGCTCAAACCCAACCCAAATCTGCGCCCAAGCTGACATTTTCAGTCCTTCTACTTTTTGGGATGGGACAGAACAATTCCCCAGCAGAAGAAAAGGTCACTTAGGTGAGATTATTCTCATGAAAGCAAGCCTTTTCAGTGCAATCAGGTGCACACCTTTGCAGCCATATGATAGCACCCAGAAATCTGTCTGTATATCCAAATTGATCTCTTGCCAGTCCTCCCCTATCTGGTACCCCTCAGATGTGTTGCATTGATGTAGGCATCCTTCAGTCGCGAGAGACTATGGTAACGTGCTCTGAATAGAGGTCTTGGAACAGTGTAGTGTGGCTGAGAAGGCCAGTTCGAGAGTGACAATCCCTTCCAAACTGATGACAAATACAATCTGTCCCCTGTCCAGCTCCCTGATTTTGCTGGTTTCGGGACTGCCTCTTTGCCTCGGCCTGCTGACAAGTGTCTCTTCAAATTAGGAGAGGCCATGCTGCACCGCCTTCCTCCAGGCTGAACGCTCAGATGTCAAGTTTCCCATCTGTTGAGGTCCATCCATAAGGCCGTCAGATCCGACTTGCAGATATCCTTGTATCGTAGCTGTGGTCTCCCTCTGGGGCGATTTCCCTGCACTAATTCTCCCTACTGGAGATCTTTTGGAATCCGACCGTCAGCCATTCTCACGACATGCCCAAGCCAACGTAGATGCCGCTGTTTCAGTAATGTATACATGCTAAAAATTCCAGCTCATTCTAGGACTACTGTATTTGGAACTTTGTCCTGCCAAGTGATACCAAAAATGCATCAGAGACAACTCATTTGGAACGTGTTCAACTTCCTCTCCTGCGGTGCACAAAGCATCCAGGACTCACTGCAGTACAGGAGTGTACTCATGACACAGGTTCTATAGACCTGGATCTTGGTATATGCCGTCAGCTTCTTATTAAGCCATACTCTCTTTGTGAGTCTAGAGATCATGGTAGCTGCTTTGCCAATGCGTTTATCCAGCTTGATATCTAGAGAAAGTGTCAGATCGTCGAGCCAAGGTACACGAAATCATGAGCAACCTCCAGTTCTTGTGTAGATATGGTAATAGAGGGAGGTGAGACCATGCCCTGGCCCATGACTTGTGTTTTCTTCAGGCTGATTGTTAATCCAAAATCTTGGCAGGCCTTACTAAAACGATTCATAAGTTGTTGGAATTCTTCAGCAGAATGGGCAACAACAGCTGCATCATCGGCGAAGAGGAAGTCCCGCATGCATTTCAGCTGGACTTTGGTCTTCGCTCTCAATCTAGAGAGATTAAAGAGCTTTCCATCTGATCTAGTCCGGAGATAGACACCTTCTGTTGCAGTTCCAGAAGCGTGCTTCAGCATGACAGCAAAAAAGATCCCAAACAAAGTCAGCACGAGGACACAGCTCTGTTTCACTCCACTTCGGATGTCAAAGGGATCTGATGTTGAGCCATCAAAAACTACAGTGCCCTTCATTTCCTCATGAAAGGACCTGATGATGTTAAGGAGTCGAGGTGGACATCCAATCTTGGGAAGTATTTTAGAAAGGCCGTTCCTGCTAACCAAGTCAAAGGCCTTTGTAAGATCTATGAAGGCCACAAAGAGTGGCTATCGTTGTTCCCTGCATTTCTCCTGCAACTGTCTGAGGGAAAATACTATATCAATGGTGGATCTACCCCGTTTCCCTGAAAATAAGACCTAACCTGAAAATAAGCCCTAGTATGATTTTTCAGGATGCTTGTAATGTAAGCCCTACCCCCAAAATAAGCCCTAGTTAAGTGAAAGCCCGCCCTTCACCATTGTGCAGCAACTAGAAGAAGATGACATGACTATATTTGAATAAACATAGATTGTTGTACATGAAAAAAAATAAAACATCCCCCGAAAATAAGCCCTAATGCATTTTTTGGAGCAAAAATTAATATAAGACCCTGTCTTATTTTCGGGGAAACATGGTATTAGCTCGAAATCCACACTGTGATTCTGGATAGACTCTGTCTGCAAGCACCTGGAGCTCTTCAGCACAACACGGGCAAGCAGCTTCCCTACAAGGCTGAGAAGAGAGATGCCACGGTAGTTATTGCAGTCGCCCCTGTCACCTTTGTTCTTGTACAGTGTGACGATGTTTGCATTCTTCATGTCCTGTGGTACTCCACCTTCCCTCCAGCAAAGACAGAAGATTTCATACAGCTCAGTGGTGATGATCTCTTTACAGCACTTCAGCACTTCAACAGGGATGTTATCCTTCCCAGGTGTCTTGCTGGAGGCGAGGGAATCCAAGGCCGCTTTTATTTCTGCTGAAGTTGGTTCGCTGTCCAACTCTTCCAAGACAGGCAGGCACTCAACGTTATTTAATGCCTCTTCAGTTACTACATTCTCTCTAGAATATAGCTCAGAGTAGTGCTGCACCCAGTGTTCCATTTGCTGTGCTTGGTCCTGGATGATCACGCCTGTAGCAGCCTTCAAAAGTGCAGATTTCTTCTGTATTGGACCTAAAGCCTGCTTGATACCGTCGTACATTCCCTTGATGTTACCTGTGTCCGCTGCTATCTGTATCTGAGAGCAGAGCTGAAGCCAATAATTGTTAGAACATCTCCTGGCAGTCTGTTGGACTTTGCTATGAGCAACTCGAAGAACCTGCAAGTTGTACTCACTAGGACAGGCTTTGTATGCTGCTAGAGCTCTCCTCTTTTTCCTTGATGGCTGGCATCAACTCCTCTAAATGGGCTTCAAACCAGTCTGCCGTCTTTTTGGTCTTCTTGCCAAGTGTGGACAAGGCGGTGTTATAAACAGCATTCTTGAAATGTTCCCATTGTTCAGGTGCATTTACAACAGCCAGGCCTGGAAGAGTTTCCTCAAACGCTTGGGCAAATTCCTCCACTTTTCTCTGATCACGAGTCTTGCTGATGCCAATACTTGGTCTTTCTTTTTCATGTGATACAATCTCTTTATTCGCAGTTTGACTCTGCTACACATTGGGGAGTGATCAGTATCGCAATCAGCACCCTGATAACTGCATGTGATCGTAATACTAGGAAGGCATATGTGTTGCATTATAGCTCCTATTATCTGCAGACATGGCCATTGGCTAAATTTATTTTACCCACAGCCTGTAGCTGCAGGCCTATATATCCTAACCTAAGGATAAGCCCACTTAAGTCAATAAATTTTAGTTTTTAATAAACATGGGTTTAAAATCTATCCACTTTTTAATTGGTTTGTGGATTAGGCTGAATAAGTCTAGGATTATTTGAAATTTTATACACACACCAACTATGTCCTAGAATTCCCTACCAGCCATGTTGGCTGAGGAATTCTAGCTTTTTTAGTCCAAAAATTAACTTTTACAAACCTCTGCTTTTGGACCTTCTACTGTTGCTCCCGTTACGTTACCAGAATGAGCTGTCCCTCTATGCATGATGCCTTCTTCTGACATACTTAGCTTATACTGTTTACAAGTCATTAGTGAAAGTATTCAAATTTTGAAGTTATGCTGTGAGAGACCCTATTCTCCCAATAAAACACAGTCGTAAACTGTTTTTGTACTTACTTTGTGGGATGATCACAACATTACTAAACAAACAAGCAAAAATTTTTATTGTGTCTCACCATTATATACTTTCTTCTGTACTTCAGCTTGCTTCCACCACAGACTTCATGGTACGCTGTTTTCACTTTAAACACCATCGTCTCTCCTTTCCTCTACCAAGTATATTATTCTTAAGGTATTAAGAATAGATCCTTAGCAGGTCAATCCTATTTATTTTTACCTAAAGGAAATTTCCAGAGGAGTAGTACCTGTGCTAATCTGTGTAAGAGCTTGGAAAGTTACTTTTAAGAATGAATATAATGGCACACACAGAGGCTACTCATAATTGAGAAGAGGCAGGATGATGGCTGAGTCTTTTCTTTCTAGAAATGTTTGCACGCTTCGGTTGCAGTAAAACAGACTTCTGTGGACCCTGAAGGAACTGCCATTTTAGGCACGTATCTGATGCATTCGAGTCCACTCAACTCCAGAAAAGCTTATGACACAATGTGTCTTTAACAGTGTTACAACCAGTATTATTCAGTGGTTTGCAGCCGAACTACCTAAGCCAAACTTGAGTTCGACGACGGGTCTTCCTCGTAAGCAAGCGAGCCGCCTTCAAAACCGTTGTGTTTTGAGGAGCCAGTGAACTCCAAAGAAAGGCGTGCCCTGTGGAACTATTTTATTTTCCGAGCCAAAACTAAGCACCGGAAACTCAAAAGCTTATAGCGGGGGGTTAGGGTTATTAGAGAGAAAGTCGTTGTATCCGAGCTCAAAAGCGCTACTTTCCGAGCTGACTCCGTTATGAGCCTCCTCCGGTTCGAGTACATTTTATCGCCTGCGTGTTAACCTCTCCCCTCGACCCCCTTTTCCCCCCTCAGTGCCTCCTCGCTTCCTTTCTCTCGCGCCCCCCCCACTGTCTCTGACTGCGCAAGCGCAGAGCGACCCAAGCAGGCGTTCCCTTGGCAACCGCGCCCTGAGCGCTGCTGCGGCCCCGCCCGCCCTGCTACGGCTTGTGAGGGGAAGGAGGCGAGCGCCGCAGCAGCCATCAGAGGAGAGTCGGGGATCGGAGGGTCTTGCAGGCCTGGGTAGGGTGATGGGGCGTCCAGCCCGCGGGCTTCCCCCCCGCTACCGTCGCCGCCATGATGCTGCTGAGCAGGAAACCGGAGGGTCCTCTCACCGCAGGTAATAACCGCCTGGACTGGGTGCATGGGGTGGGGGGGTGGGGGTGGGGGTGGGGGGGTCGAGGAGACCTTGGCGAGGCCCCTTTGGGGTTCACCTGGGAACCTCATTACTCTCCTCCGCTTTGAAAATGAAGCCCCCGTACTCTACTCGATCTGTAGTGTGAGGATGATGATGATGATGATGGGGGCCTTTGGATTCGGTCAAAAATTAGGGGAGCGGGGTTACTGGCTTCGAAGTGTTGATCCATTCATTTGCATGTGCACCCATTCAGACGCACATTCCTTAACGCGTGTTTTTAGAGGAAGCCCACTTTATATCTCTTCTAGCCACATTTTGTGCAACGGATGTTCGGGGCCTGGGGTGGGGTGGGGTGGGGTGGGGTGGGGTGGGGTGGGGTGGGGGGGCTGGAGATCGCCCAGATCTAGCTGCTGGTGTGTTGTTTTCTTTTAAGGAGAAATTGTGACCCAGAACCCACCATCCCCCACGCCATGCGTGGCCTTGCTTGGGGTGGTGGTGGTGGTTTGGCTTTCCCACTTAATCGCTCTTCTTTTTTTCCACCCTCTTCTTTTGGCAGCAGCCTGGTTGTGAGTAGCTCGACGGGTAACTAATCTGGTTAAAGTGGTTTAGAGTTTGGTGCTCCGCAGTGTAATGCGGCGGAGGTCGTCTGAGTACGCGAGGCTCGGTGGGGGTGGATCGGATCCGGCATTACCAAGAGGTTCGGCGGGAGGGGGGGGTTTGGGGAGGACAAAAGAAGAAGAAAAGGTTAGCACGTGGATTTGTAATTAGGGGCCGATGCTTTTGCGGGAGGATCGCTGAGCCACGTGGGAAGCACGGGCATTAATTCAAGGAAATGGTAAGGCCCGGTTCTGTGCAGGTTCATTCACAAAACGAGCCGCCTGGGTTCGTGGCTGGTCCAAACTTGCCAAGGAAATGCAATCGGGGTTGCAAACTGGATGCAAGAGTGAGCGTTTGTGTCGTTTTTCATGGGGATGCCGTGATAGAGCGGCGGAAGCGCAGACGGGGCCTCCTGAAATGTTTTGGGAGGCCAATGGAAAACTCCCATCACTTGAGAGTTTGGAAAACAAAGCAGTCCGCGTCCGATTTTAACGGACAGGCTGGCCTGAATCAGGAGGGCTGACAGGGTTGCCTTGTGCCTCACAATAGCAAACGACGTTGCTTTCCGTTGCCTTTTTCTTTTATTTTGTAACTGTTGCTTTGTTACTGCATCTTGGCCAGTTTAGTGGGAGGGGAAGGGCTAATCTGAAGGGGCTGAAATGGGCTGTTTCTGAGCAACTGATCCAAAGTGTTCTCTTACTTAAAGACGCTTGAAGTAAGTCTGATTTCTTGAAGCAACTGCCAAATTTTGTATGAGGATATTTTTAGAAAACATTTTTCCTTTGGCAGCTTAGTTTTTTTCTACTGTGTTCATAATTAATATAGCTCAAGGGACATTCTTTCCTCTTTGATCAGCCATAATTCCTATTTAACTGCTTGCTTGTAATCCAAATTTTTAAAAGTAGGGGTTCTTCTCCCTTCAGTTATATAGATAAATCTAACACAAATGCATAGCATGCACTTTATAGAACTTCAGGAGAGTTGTGTTTAGTCTGTTGCAACAAGAACAACAGAGTCCCGTGACACATTTAAGTCAAGTTTATGTGGCATATATTTTTGTGGACAGCAGATCCCTTCTTCAGATGCAGGAGTTTGTGCATCTGAAGAGGTGGGCTGCAATCCACAAAAACTTATGCCAAATAAAACCCATTAGTCTTAATGGTGTCCCAGGACTCTTTATTATTTTTATACAATTTAGGGTGCTTTCAAAAATAGAATACTGTTATTGTAAGTTGTGCTTGTATTTTGACCAAATTTGATTTCTTTGTGACTTTAAAAAAACAAATACAAATCCTCAATATAAGCAGTGTTCAAGATAGAATATTATAATCTGATTTTGTTGGGAATATACTGTATTCCAATGAAGGATATTATTAAAACAACCAGAGATAGTAAAGAGACTATTCACAATCCCATTTGTGGATACTCATTTAGGAGCAAGGATCATTGGTTTCAGTTGCATTTACTACCAGGTAAGTGTATCTAAGATTGCATTTTTGGTGTAAATAATTATGTAATGTAACATTCCCATTACATTTCATTTAAATGTGGTTACTTTGTGGAGTGCCAGGTTCATGATCCCAATTGTGTGGAATCAAACAACTGACTGGATTTTTCTGGGACTGTGATTCAGTCTGCTTTAATCGGTAGACAGTGATTCATAAGTACTGATAGAACAATACAAAGCAATACATTCGCATTGCAGCATTTTAGAAGTCTTATTGTTCACGACCACCTTTTTCATTAAAGTATATTGTTGGAATGAAAGGTGTAAGACTGGCATTTCAACTTCTGATTAGCCCAGTTGGGAAGCTCCCTTAAAAATCAAAACCTGAAGTTGACAGTGAATTAGTTGCTATGATTTGGCCTGTGCCAATTAAATGCCTTGCTAAAATGCAAGTGGAAGTAGGGTTTGTATGTATTAGTGTCAGTAGCGACTGACCATCTTGTTATTTCCAGCCAGGTTTGGAGATGGCTTGTACGATTCCTACATGAGAATAGATCAGGTTAGATATTCAGATCCGACAAATGAAGAATGCAATCCTACTGGACTTCCTTCGCTGGGGAGACCTAATGTAAGTAATTTCAGGCCTTTTTTTTTTAAATTGAACTATAGAAACTGATCGGTTTTATAAATGGATCTATTAACATATTAATAGAGATGTGTTGGTTAAAGAAGCAGTTTGTTCTATACTGATTTTTCTTTAGTTCAGCATGATTAACAATATTAGTTAATAATTTGATGGAACTTGTGTGTGTGTTTGTTTATATAGTTCATTAATTCATTTGAGTCCTAACAGGTACAGCCTAATAAATATATTTGCTGGGATGGGCACCCCCTTGTTCTTCTGCTTGCCTTCATGTTTCTCTTCTTGTGTTCCCTGTTGTATCATAGCTTCGGGAAGTGTCTCTTGAATTCAAGCTTCTCTAGTCACAGCAACAGGTGTGCTATGCTTAGGGAACAAATAACAGTCTAAACATCTCCTGGCAGGAGAATTAAAAGCAGCAGATACCATGAGCTTCTCCCTCTCTAGACAGGCAATGCATCCAACATTTTAGAAATATAATCTCAGTACTTAATGTTTTCCCGTATCTGTAGAAGTTACTTATTGTATATTACACTGTATATTTATAAAATGTGGAGAAGGAAGAGGAGCCTTATTGGTGTCTGATCACTTCCTCTTTAGTTAAACCAACTAGCAGTATAAACCAAAAGCAGTGGGTGCATGAAAAAATGGTTAATAAGTTGGCTTCAGATTTCCCAACATTTTCTGGACATTAATTTGTTTTTCTTAGGACAAATAACCTACAAATGTAGGAATTTTATGTTATGGTTGAATTTATTCTTTTCCATCTTATTTCTGAAAATATGGTAAGATCAGTTTTCTTTGACTGGTAGATTTGATTAGAATGTTGTCTTCTAACTGTTGATTAAGTCAATTTACCCTGGAATCTAGGGATGCAAATTGTATAGTCTGTGGGCTGTACGTCATCCTCCAAAGCTGCAGGCCACTGTGTGCCCCCTTAAAAATATGTCAGGGAGAAAAAGAAGTGTGGTTCTTTTCTGAAAGAAGGCATCGCCCCATACTTTCTTTTAACCCCAAACCACTGTTCTGAAACCGTATAGTTGTTTTTGTTTTTGATAGAAACCAGAAATACAGCTCACAAGAGTAAGATAATGTAGAAAATGAGGCAGGGGCAGTCTGTACCTCTTGCATTTGAGTCTGGAGCACACGCAGAAAAATTAAGAGTTATGCCCGTACATCTCTAGACATAAGCAGGCATTTGCCTAATTATAGGGATAAACAAGTACCTTGGTGCATATTGGTTCTATGTTATTTTTATTAATAAGCTTTTTTTCCATAAGTTTGCAGTAGAACAAGAATGCTTGTTTTGGGGGGAAAACAGTACTGTATGCTGTTACTTGAATTATGTTTTTGTAGAAATATTAGGTGTCTTAATCAGAATCTTTATATCTTTGCAAGCTAACTAAAATGACTCGGTTTGATTGCATCAATTGCATCCAGCTGTGGCAACAATTTTAACCATAAGATGCTCTCTGAATTTTTTTTTCCAGCAATGGGGAACTCAGTTATGAGTGAAACGAAGCTTCCCTGCATAGCCTCTGGTCCCTGGGAGAAGAAACTATAATGTACAGCTCTCTCTTCCTATCATGCCTTGATTGCTTATTGGAAACTTGTGGCTAAAAGCCAGAGAGAGGAAATGGATTAGAATGTGATAAAGAATGAAAGCAAATACATTGGGTCAAATCATGTCTGGTCCAGCCTGATGCCTGGCAACTGACATTACCAAAACTACCAGTGCCCAGTACTGAATTTTGTTGGTTCCCTCCCTTCATAAAATGTGCTACTTGCATAATCAGGTCATTTTTGGATATATATGTAGGGTAGTGCTGCCATTTTCCCAGTACGTGTTCTTTAAGTCATGAATATTTAGTTTGTTTTTTTTTCTGATGTAAACATCAGTACTTCTGAGACACAAGTGGGAGTAAGCCCTTTTGAAATTTGTGGCACTGGCTTCTCAGTAAACTTACAGTGGATCCAGGATGTAAGTCACATCTTTGTTACATGTCAGATATGCTGGCTTTTAAAAATTAGTTTGATACCACAGGTAAAAGTGAGAACTCTGGAAACTGTTTAAATTGGCATGCAATTTGTCTCTGTCATAGAAAAAAAAATTAAAAATACCTCGTACCTTGGCCCAGCATTAAATGCAGTGTTGCACTGCAGAATTTTCAGATATTCCACCATACACCCCTCAATTCAGCCTAAAAATTGGCTCCACGGGGTTTTCTAGTGCTCCAGAACCTGTATGGAAGGTATAGGGGCACTGCCTATCCTCCTGGTTCCATTGTTTATTTTTTATTTTTTTTAAAGTTTATTCATACTGCAGACTTTTGAAACCAACATTTGGTTCTAATACTTACCATTCTAAAGAGTAAGTCCCATTGCACTTACACTGCAATTGGAAACTTGTTGGATCAAAAGTTGTTGCTGTATTATTGAGGGTACAGTAATTTTCCAAGTCCGCATCTATATTGGGAGCCTTCACAAACTGTAAAGCTAATCTAAACAGCGCACCACTTGTGTTGTCAGTCACTTCTCTTGGCTGCTAACAGCATGGCTATGAGCTAAATAAACTATGTGCTCCAGCTTTTGCAAGAGGAAGTGTTGGACACAGGGTGACAGGTTATTCCAAAGTCATCTGATTGGAAATAGAGCTTGCTGTTAAAATTATAATATGGGTCAGTCTGCCAAAAGTCATCTGATCATCATCCAGATCGTTGCTCTGCTTGGGAGAGGACTTTTTACATGCCAGCTGTCCTTCAGTCGGTTTGCCAAAGCTGAGTGGCAAAATACAGAATTCTCACCAGGTGTAAAACTTCTTGATAAATTTTGCTGGAAGTTGAGTGTTATTAATCAGAATCAAACTTGCTCCATAGTAGGAGAGTTTTCTGATCTCCAACCATCTTAGCAGAGTAATGCCAGCTGTACTTTAGGAGCATTAGATATAAATTCCTTGTACTAGCTAGCTATGTTGTATGGGTATCAGGGTTGTGCTGATAAAACACTACAAATTCATCAGAATGTCCTGGTTGAATGTCTAGTAGCATAGTAGTTTGTGTTTTTTTCCCCCAACAACAACAAAAGTAGTTGTTGACCATCTTAAGCAATTAAAGGTAAAAAAAAAAAATACACTGAAGTTGTCAATGGCCAGTGCTCTGTTCATGCCAATGCAATGTAAAGTTGCACTGGTGTAAATGTGCTGGGCATCCACAATATGTCTGATTACATAAAGCACCAGCAGAAGTGCTTCAGGGATAGCACTTCAACCTTGATGCTAGTGCAAATACTGTGCATACAACCCCTCATTGCATGCAGCCTCTCCTTGCATACACATGGGATTTTAGGTAATGTGAGTACTTTCTGCATGTAAATATTTTCTGACCCCATTGTCAATATCTCACCCCCAATAATGTGCACTGTATGTATATTGTAATCTTTAAGTTGATAACTGTGCATCTGGAAGTGGGCAATAATTCATAAAAACTCACACTAGTTCTTAAAAGCCCATGCTAGCTAGTAGTCTTAAAAGTACTACATGGTGCCTTGTTACTTTGCTGCAACAGATCCATACAACTTTAAAAAAAAAAGATGATAAAAGCCAAAATATCTCTACTGAATTCAGTGGAGGGTCAAAACACACTCTCCACTTCACCTACAACACTGATAAAGCGTTATATTTCAATAGAACTCTACAGATGTCCTAACACAGGACTCCCACACACAAACACCTAGCTAACTCCCCCCCCCCCCCCCAATCTTGAAGATGTAAGGCTGATACACCCTATACACATAAAGGGAGGGAGAGACTTGGCCACACATTAAGACTGTCTTTTCTAATGCTAACAGCATGCCCATGTTAAGTTTTTTTAACTTTGTATCAGCTTGGTGTCCTTTCTCCAACAGCTAGTTGCAGTGTTGCCTACACAGAAGATACAAGGACAAGAATTCATGGCGGGGGTGGGGGTACTTAGTAGCCATGAAGGTAAATTCTGTTGAATTCTCCACTTCAATCATAGCTATTCAAAACAGCCACAGTCTCTTTTGCGAATAAGGATCACAGTCTGGTTTCATATAGCGAAACATAACTTGCTGCACACAGTGTTCCACTACAGTTCTTTACAAGACGTTGGTCAAGTATATTTTTAGTGGCCACAGTCTCTTTCCAAATAGGAGCAACAGGGAAGGGGACTGGAAAAGCATCATGGTGGTACTGTTTGATGTTTGGTGCCCAGTATCTGTGTCTTTGGTATCGGGTGTGTTTGGTGTGCAGTGTGTATGTGCCTCTTGCCTCTCTATATTTATATTTCTCTCAGTTGTTTACATATGGGTCTGTGCTCCTGCTGGAATAGTACGTTACTTGGGTCCTATTTTATTGAGTAGGCAAAATGCCATGGTATGATGTGCTGGTGGAGCAAGTTTTACTCTAGCAACACTTTAGGACTCTTTCCTCCCTTGTTTTCTATTGCCTCCTCAACGTTATGGATTTTTAAAATCGTCTGTGAAGTACTGTGCAGTATGGATTGTTATCTTACTTTCTTCGTGCCTTTTCTTGTTTCTGCCATTAATTGCAGCTGGTAAGACATGCAGAATGTGAATTTGACTTTGCTTCTGTCATCCCTCCCAGCTTGAATTTGCCTCACCTGTTTTGTGTTCTAGAACCCTTGACTTCTCAGCTATCTGGCTGGCTCGGTTGCATGTCCTTATTTCTTGTATAGTCAAAAGAGTGAATTAATTTTAGGATATTTGTTCTCCCCTTTTCACTCAAACAAGGATGCTTGATGAGGCTTTTAAATTGATTCAAGAAAGTATTATAATTATCCTAATCTGATCAAACAAATGGTCATTGGAGCCAAACTGCTAAGCAGAGTGACTTAGAGGCCAACCAGAGAGTAACCCAAATGTTTGTATGGAGGAAATAGTTTTTCTCTGATGGAACAGAGCCACCAAAATCTCTCAGGAGATTCTATAATCTACACATTACCACAGAAAATGTACTTTTCATTTTCCTCACAAAACATATTTTACACAGACATGAGACAGACAGAAGAACCTGTTCAGCAGCTTCAAGGAGGAGGTAGCCCCCAGAAGAAGGGAATGGTAAACCACTTCTGAGATTCTCTACCTGGAAAACTCTGAAAACGGTCACCATGAGTCAGAATAGACTTGACAGCATATGATTACTATCATGTTAGTTTGAAAGTGTTACAGTCCTAAACTGTTTTGAGTAGGGGTGGGCGTTCTTGTTTCAGTTGAGGTGTACATTCCCTTGAGTCATCCATTATACTAAGTATTTGCTGGCAGGCCAAAGCCAAAAGAAGCTGTGGATCATCACTTTCTCCTGCCACCCCTTCTCTGTCTTCCTCCCCCTGTCTCCCTCTTGTTCAGAAGGCTGCCAAGGAATGGACTGACCACTCTTACCAAAGGTCTGAACTAGTCACATGCCAATAGCTCCTCAAATGAAGTTGAGAGAGCCATAAAATTAGGCCTAGGACCAAGGATTGCCTACCCCTGGTTTTGAACTTTAAAGATAATAACAGGCACTGTGAATCGTAGTTGTCAATGAGCAGACAACCAGCGAAGTCAATAGAAAACTGGGTCACACCTTTTCTTCAACTCACTTCAGTTAGTAGGCTTATGGCTGCGTTTCAGAGCAGCTGTGGTCATGATTTGTCTATGAAGGGCATAAAGGAGTTTGGATCCCTGTATCTAGGGATTTCTGGAGGCTTTTAGTTGCTGGCCTACTGTCCATACCACAGCAAGTCAGTCAAGAATTCTGGAGTATTCCTGTATATGTGTGTTTAAGAGTAATATCACTGAGACATCAACCTTATTCCTTGTGTGGACTGGCTCATTCTGTTATATGGCTAATGTGGAAGTCTCATGTGTATGCTTTGTTATTGGTTTGTGCTGGTGTTGCCATGGATACTGTGGGAGTGACAGGTGATGTTACTATGTTCTCTATAGTTTGTGTTACTATTTGCTCCTCAACTTCTGTTCTGGGTATGCATACAATTCCGATTAACTAAGGTACAGTGATACTGCATTGATGTGGGTTGCCACAAGTTTATCTGGAAGTGAAAATTTACTGACATTGTATTATGAAACTAAATTTAAAACATCACTGGGATCCAAGATTGCCAAAAATAAAGCATAAACGCATTCAGATACTGATTTTCTGGTTTATATGATATATTGATATGAAAAAACATATTGTGTTCATATTTTAATAAAATACATAGGTGATTAAAAAGAGCATTAATTTTTCAGATTGTGGGATTAAGAAGTTACTTTTAGAGGATAGGCTGCAATTTATGGGGAGATAACTAATAGCATTTAGGCACAGGCATTTGGATTTAGGATATAAGTGTTTATATTCTTATCTGCTATACATACAGTGAATGTTGAATTAATTGTATAAGAGTCTGTTCTTGCTGTTGATAGTTCTGAATGCCAGTACTTTAGGTACCATTTCTTTATCAATTAAATTAAATAAAACAATGCAATTAAAAGTGGGGGGAGCATATGGCAAGACAGATTGGTGTTAGAATCCTATGTATTGTTTGGTGATAAGAGAATTATATCATCTTAGAATAATGGAACGAATTTGCCATCTTTTGTTCCTTCTGGTTACATAACTGCCCACTGGGAACAGAGATAGGTAAATTTGGGGGGATTGGTGGAGCATAAATATATTTTATTTGAATACATTCTCTTAGAATCAGGGAATACATAGAAATTAAATGTTGATAGAATCCCAGTTCATTTTAAAATTTTGGTAGTAGACTTCTCTATATGTTAAATTAATTCCTCTTTTATTAAAAAAAGAATTACAATTAGTTACGTGCATAATTACAAGGACTAAGAAATGTTATTTTTGAAGCATGCATCTGTTCCATTATCACTATTGGTATCATTCAGCTGTGACCATTCTATGAATGAGAGACAGTGAATATTCTTACAAATTAAGATTAATTGGCCAGTTATCCACATAGTGACCTAGCTAGATAATGTTGTTCTGATGTCACAAGTGAACAGTAGATCCTAGCAGTACCTGATTATTTTAATGCTGTTTGCGGTGTTCTTTGAACAGTTACATATGCTTGCATTTTTGTCAGTCACAGAAAATATTTTTGTTAAGGAGATTGTGTGGTGACTGTAATTCTTCCCTTTTGTTTGTTAGAGTAAAATGGGCCACCATTCTACTGCATACATTGTCTGGCTTTTGAACTTGGTCAGTCAACCTGGGAAAAGGCAAATGGCAGATATTAAATACTTGATTTGCAAGATAATTTGGATACCCAGATATGCAAATTTGCTTCCATGCTCCAGACTTTCTTGTTTTTGCCTCCAGAGCTTATCCTCCCCCAGCCTCAAACAGGTTGCCCCATATAAATAATGTAAAATAGAAGTTTCTAAAATGGTGGTTGTGGTGCTACAGTAGTAGGAAGTGTCTATGCGCGGAGTTTTTAAAGATAAAATCGACATCTGTTCAAAGATTCATGTAAATGCTTCAGTAAATACTTTAAAATGCTGACTTCTTACTGTGAAGGGGGGAATGCTTGAATTATTTTGTTCCCCACATCTGTTAATGCATTTTGAGGAACACTAAATTACCAATTAGAAAGTAGCTTCTACCTATGCCTAAAAGATTGTATCAGTTATTGCACAGTGTAGCTTCACCATGTCCGTAAAAATACTTTAACTAATTTGGTGGCTTCAAACAGGTGAGGATGAATTTGCAGCCAGAAATACTGTTTTTAGCTTTTCAATATTGTCTTTCACTGATACAAGCTGCCTTGGACCCTTTTTTGAGAAGAAAGGCAAGGTTAAAATATTTTAAATAAATAAATAATATTGTACAAGGAGAACGTTATTAGAAACTTACCATTGTTGGAGTTTTTGTTAAGATGAGAGAGCTTTCTCATTTAAATATTTATAATGTTACACTGAAACCATTTTTCTAGATCTCTTGGATGGTTATTGTTTACGGAACATAGTTGGAGAAATTGTATCCATCAATTAAGTAGATGGCTGGTCTGGTGTTAATTATTGTCTTAAAACATGTGTTTTCAGGGAACTTCAAGATATATCAGTGTGCTTGGGTACCTTTTGGACTGTGTTGGGTTAGAAATGCAAAGTAGATTTTCATGTATGTTGCTCAAGAGAAGAGATTTCATTCAGTGCAGTGTGATAGGAAATAGATGAAGTTAAAAACTGGATTAATATTTTATAGAACTTGAAACTCCTAGATTATTTGTTTTTCTCCTTTCCCCTCTCCTGAAAATGATTGGATAATGGAAACTGGGCAGAGAAATGAGCTGGAGTTTCCCCAAGCAAATGCTTTCTGTGACAGATTTCTGTAGGTCCTTTGACATGTCGTCTTTGTTCAATCAAAAGACTAATCATTTAGTATTCTTAATAAACATCTTTAAAGAAATATACTTTGTTCATGAGTGTGACCACAGTTTATTTCCCTAAAAGATAACACAGTATTCATTTTGTCAGTTATAAAACAAAATATTGACCCAGAAGGCTTGTAACAGATCTCTTCCAAAGCAGAGGGGGAAGGGGCAGCTAAGTTACAGAGTCAGGCCCTGCAGTAGGTGGTTTGGCATTTGCTTTCATGGGAGACAGAAGAGCCATTCCAGCAGACAGCTGAGAAGGATGGAGGTGGGGGAGGAATAATAGCCTTGAATAGGGATTTCACTTTGGGAAGCAAAGTGTGTGTTTCTAAAAGAACTTGATCATAATATTCAGAAAATTTGGGATGTTCATGTGAAGAAACATCAGGGAGTTGAAGTTTGGTTTGTGTCTGCTGATGGGAATCCCTCCATAGGACTGAAACATCGTTGGCTGAGGAATGGATGTAAATATTTGCAACATGCTCACTAAATCCAGTTGACCTTCTGGCCATTCAGCAAATGCTTTTTTCATACTTGGCCAATTCCTTGTCTTGGAATACAAATGCTAGAAACTTGCTATTAAAAAAAAAAGTTGCTCTGCCTCAGATTCCATATGGTATAACTTGTAGGCAGGATTCTCGCCACTCTTGGGTCAGACAGTTTAAGTTCGGAATCCAGGAATGTTTTTCATTTTCTGTCTACAGGGAGGAGTCTCAAATAGTTCAGTCTGAGAAACCCTGCTGCCTCATATGGTATGCAGTTCTGACTTCTCTTTTTCCTTGTTACCAGTTTCCAGCTACTTGGCATTTATTTATCTCTGTATTTAAGCACATCAGAATGCCTTTCAGTTCTGTGCCTTTTGGTTATTGTGTGCTACTTCACAGCTAGTATTATTGTTAAATGTGAACCTGAATTGTGAAATATTATTTGAACATGTATATTTTACCCAGCTTAAGTTGCAGCTAATATTTTTATGCAGGACAAAATTTTCAGTCTTAGTTCAGTTGCAGATGGACTCTGTTTGTCTCTGTGTTTGCTTATCTTCATAGCTTGGCTGTAAAACAAAACAAAACAAAACAATCTGTGGGGCACTTGAGACCATTGTTGGGGCCAGAGGAGGCACTTTTGAAAAATAGCATTTTTTTTCCTGAAACATAGATTCCTTCAGAAATAAAAATGGCACCAATTGTTCATTAATTATGTGTTATGAGTGACCACCTTATTCAGAATTTCACAGTTTGTCATTCTTTCTCTGCAGTTCAGCCATAAGCCCAGTGAAGAATGTGTTTCTAAAATGCTAATTCTGTGGATCAAATTTTCTGTGGGCTCCTGGAAAGGTGTGTGTCTCACAATACTGTCTACATTTTCCAGACAGATGTAGCAGTTAAGCAGTAATCAGGAATATATATATATATCTTGAGCTCCTAAAACCGTTTCGCGAGCCAATACCATATACAGAGCACTAGCATTCCAGTGAAGGGGAGTGTTCAAAGTTATGTGTCACAAGCGTTGTTATTCTAGTGCTGCATTTGGATTATAGGTATTAGATTTGTAGACAGGAATTGGCTAGCAACACTCACCAACTGTCTTCAGACATATATATGTTTTTACTGAACAGTAAGCTGTTATTTTCATTTTCAAAGCTGTTTTTTATTTTATTTTGAGATTTGAGGCTAACATGGGCAATAGATGTTTCTGTGCTACCCACAATGGTTGCACAATATAGCACAGCATCTTGTAACATTCTTACAGTGCAGAAACAAAGGTCGTACAAGCCATAAATGTAAGCATTACCTCTAGAACATGGAGTCAGCATGCATATGTTACTCAGAAATCTAAGAAACACAAAATAATATTCATGATATTTCTTACCTATTTTTTATTTTTCTATTTACTGGGGAAAAGATTTAGTTCTTCACTTGTATAGATCAGTAAAAATTCATTTGGCTGGGCTCAAATTTGGATTAGTGATATCCTAGGCACATGCATAATTGGTCCGGGTAGGTCTTAGATTACAGATAAATGTGAATGAGAGCTGTGGTTACATATGTGCGATTGGCATGCAGTCCTTGGTAACCAAAATTTCACTTCCCTGTCAACCTGGTCATCTGCCCATCCTTCCCTTTGGAAAGCCTGCTTCTGAATAATGTGCTTCCATTTCTCCCTTCCCTCTCCAAGCTTATTTGTAGTGTGGTGCAGTTTAGCTGGGGTTCTGACCAAGCAAAGACACATGCATCTGTTGTTGGCTGATATGTGCTGAACCTTCACTATTGTGCATATGCTTATTGAAGAATAGGTGTTGCATAGCTGCTCTTTTTGCATGCTATTATAATGTTGCCTGTGCCTGGATTAAATACGAAATAGTATATTTTTACTTCCTCCATTTTGAAAATTCATCTCATTGTCGTTCCCTAGTTGTTACAGTAAAAATTGAATACTAAGGTGTTACTTTGTTTCATCTTTACAGGTAGCTACTAACACAGTCACAATGAAGGATCATCCTTTGACTGGGAGCCAAGTCAAAGTTGAGCAGTTATTTGAAGACTCTGGCAACAGAAGGAGTAGTACTCTCCAGTCCTCTGGAGTAAATGGTTCAGAGAGGTCTTTTCCGACTCCAGCAAAAGATAAAAGCTTTGAGAGTATAATTACCACCAAGAATAGTGGCAGTTCAACAAAAGCACATAAAACTGGTAGTCAGTCACCAGATCAAGCACTGAAGCAATATAAACAACAGCTGACAGTGTATGAGCAGCAAGAAATACTTAACTTCCCTGAAATTTATTTTGTGGGTCCAAATGCAAAGAAAAGACAAGGAGTTATTGGTGGCCCAAACAATGGTGGGTATGATGATGAACATGGCAGCTATATCCATGTGCCTCATGACCATCTTGCCTACCGATATGAAGTGCTTAAAATAATTGGAAAAGGTAGTTTTGGCCAAGTAGCTAAAGTTTTTGACCATAAACACCACCAGCACCTGGCCTTGAAGATGGTACGTAATGAGAAGAGATTCCACAGGCAAGCAGCAGAGGAAATCCGGATCTTAGAGCATCTCAAAAAGCAGGATAAGACTGGCAGCATGAACGTGATCCATATGCTAGAGAGTTTTACCTTTCGGAATCACATATGTATGACCTTTGAACTCTTGAGCATGAATCTGTATGAGCTGATCAAAAGGAACAAGTTTCAAGGCTTCAGTGTGCAGCTTGTACGTAAATTTGCCCATTCTATACTTCAGTGTCTGGATGGTCTTTATAAAAACAAAATCATACATTGTGACTTGAAACCTGAAAATATTCTACTAAAACAGCAAGGGCGAAGTGGAATCAAAGTAATTGATTTTGGATCCAGCTGTTTTGAGCACCAAAGAGTCTATACTTACATACAATCTCGATTCTATAGAGCCCCTGAAGTCATTCTTGGAAGTCGTTACGGGATGCCTATAGACATGTGGAGTTTTGGTTGTATTCTTGTGGAACTGTTGACTGGTTACCCTCTTTTTCCAGGAGAAGATGAGGGTGATCAGCTAGCTTGTATGATGGAGCTCCTTGGAATGCCCCCACAGAAGCTACTGGACCAGTCCAAGCGAGCCAAAAATTTTGTCAACTCGAAAGGCCATCCTCGCTATTGCACTGTAACAACACAGGCAGATGGGAAAGTAACTCTTACTGGTAGTCGATCACGTAGGGGTAAAATGCGTGGTGCTCCAGGCAACAAGGACTGGGTTACAGCATTAAAAGGCTGTGATGACCCCTTGTTTATAGAATTCTTAAAAGAATGTCTTAATTGGGATCCTTCAGCTCGGATGACTCCTAGCCAAGCTTTAAGACATCCTTGGATTTGTAAACGAGTGCCTAAGCCACCCGGAATGGATAAAACGTCAGGCAAGCGGATTGCTCATTATACAAGCTCTTTCCCAGGGATTGGTTCCAGATTACCCCCCGTTATTGGGGTAGCTAACAAACTGAGAGCTAATTTAATGTCTGATGCAAATGCCAATATACCTCTATGTACTGTGCTACCAAAATTGGTCAGCTAATAGAGAAGTACATATTCCTAGAGTACATATGCTGTGTTTTTAATTACCTTCTTAAAAAAAAAAGATTGTCAAATGCAAAGGTTTAAGGAGGGAGGAAAAAGAAAAGAATTTATATTGAGCACTAAATCTTGTATAAAAAAAGAATGAATCAAAACATAAAGCATTCTAAGGGCTATGATTGTTTTATCACGTTTCAGCTGGAATGTGGAGCTTGTTTCATGACTTCTAATAGGTCAGCACATTTGTTATGTTCGATGAAATTACACATTGTGTAATAGATGGATTTTATAGCATTCTTGTAATAAAACTTTTTTTTTTAAGCCCACTTTCCATGCAGGCAGTCTCACTTTGCAGGCTATTTTCTGTACATGAGGTTGAAGGAACTATGCTTGCCTAACTATGCATTTGATTGATGAACTAATGAATAATCACAGAATGATGGCCAAAAAAGCACACTTTTTGACATTTCATTTCTCTGTGAGTTATGGTCATTTTTATGTATTGGGTGCAGGATATCAGTATTTGGGAACTTCTTATCCTTGAAATGGCCCTTCTTCAAATTCCTTGCAGCTGGAAGCAATAACATACTCTTGGATAGTGGCAGGATCGCCTATTGGTATTTTAAACATGCATAAGTGAAGTCATGTAAGCTATAGCAGCAAAATGTAGTTAACATTTTATTGAACAGAATTTCAGACCACCTTAGCAAGATGCCACTAGTGTTCATGAATGTGCACCCATGATTTTTGTCATGCACACACAAATTGTCGACAGGATTCTGACTAACAGGTGCCAAGCTGGGTCAATGAAGAGACTGGTCTTTTAGCTCCATAGTTTAATGCACTTGGTTCTCTTTCTGATCCTATTCTGCTAAATTGGTCTTTATAACTTGTCCTAGGTATGTGGAGCTAGAAATGTAGCCAAAAACATTTCCCCACTTATACATAGCTAGCTGATCTTAATTTTAATCACTTGTTTGAAGGACAAATGTTGTTTTAGACACAGTGCAATCTTCAGGTCTCAGTATTATAACCAGACATTTCGACAAACTAGAAATGCCAATAACTAATGTTAAAGTAATAGCAGGCTACTAGTCCACGTAAGCAGTATTTCTAAAGTGTTGTTCAATAAAATGTATCACCATATGAATGAGCAGCATTCATATGGTGATACATTAGCACCATATGATTGATTATTGGAAAATAAGTATCAGATGTATTTTTATGGTATATAAAATATTGCTTATAGGTTTGCCACTCCAAACTATGTTTTTCCGTGGCAAGCACTTGATAGTTTGTCAGGCCTCATAAAAAATTTTTATACACCTGTCCCATGAGAAAACAAATTCCTTGTTACCAGTGCCACAGCATAAGCACTGTTGATGTGAAATGGTATCAAGTGTTTGCAAATCAGTTAAGTGCCATTTAAATTCTTTTTCCTACATATGATTTTGACCCACTCTCTAAGGTTGTTAATAGTTAAAATTTGTAACAGTTGCTGATAAATATGCCTCATTTTTTATTATAATAGCTACAAGGAAAATACCGTAAGTTCATTTCTCCTGTTATCAGAAATTATTGCTCTTAAATTAAGATGGCTTTTAATTTTAGCTTTAATGTGCATTCCAACATTTGTTGAATTTTGTGTAATTTTATATACTCCTTGGTTAATGTCACAAGTGCTACTTCATATATCACAATTGGGTTTTATTCACTCAGATCTCACTGGTACTTGATTCTGTATAACTTCACAGAGTATAATAAAAACATGAGGAGTTTTCAAGCACTTCTGGATTGAGGTATTATGGCTATTTCTATCTATTAAATGTGGTTTATACCAGAAGGCCCTATAGAACTCACATATGGTATATGTGGATTCAATTTAAAATATCTTTGTTGCTTGTATTTCAGTCAGCTGGAATGTAGTGTGTCCTATATGCACACATGGGATTTTTAATTTAAAATTGAGCTCTTAATCTAGTAAATCTAACGGCAATGATCTGTAATGCAAGCAGACTTATTTTAATGCTTACAATCATTAAGATGTCTCATGGTAAAGTGTTATTGGTCTGTCAGTCCTTGGCAGCAGAGATTGTGAGGGTAAAATAACTTCAGATAGAGCAGTGATTTCCAACCTAGGTAGCCCAGGTGTTCTTGGACTGCAGCTCCCAGAAGCCTTTGCCACTAGCTGTGCTGGCCAGAGTTTCTGGGAGTTGCAGTCCAAGAGAACCTAGGTTACCCAAGGTTGGGAACCACTGAGAAGACTGTCTTCTGTAAAGTAGAACTCAGCGACTCTACATTGAACAAACAATCTTCAGTCCCTATTATGTTGCCAAATTACATACCGAGAAAACAGTTCTGTAGTTTTGCTGTTGTTCAAATGAAAGACATCTTGTAGTTGCATTTGTGCCATTAAAGAGTCCAACACTTTATATGTCTACTCAGAATTAAGCCTTACTGAGTTAAATGAGGCTTACTTCCAGATAATTGTATGTAGGGTTGCCACCAAGGATGACCTTTTTGTCTTTGGGAGACTATTGAGATTGTGGTGACGAATATTCATGTCCTATTAGAATCGCTCAAGCTGCATTTTCATGTAATTTTTAATAGATTCAAAATGTACAAAATACTTCTTGTAAACAATATGACCAGTATACAGTGTTTGCAAGAAGCATCCAACTTTGAAATAGTTCTCATTCTATACTGATTTTATCAAAAAAAAACCAATAACAATTTTGTCAGGTTGAATTTTTTTCTTACAAAGAAAGTTAGATCTAGACTTGGTTTTTAAATGCTTTGTGTGTATGCTTTATAATGCACTGTGTTGTGCGCATTGCATCTTTTAAAAGTGCATGGACTGTAATAATTTACTTGAAATTATCAAATAAGAACATTAAGATTGTAGATAAAGAATTTACACAGAGCCGAACAAGATAAGCAGATATCTGCAAGATTTTTTAATGTATTGACTGCATTTTTATGCTGCTCAATAGCCAAAGCTTTTTGGATGATATACAAATAAAGATTAAAAATAATGAGCACACTAAAATAATAAAAACAATGTAAATCTAAAATAAATCCGCATATGATTCAGTTGAATATTCATAGATCAGTATAACTGTCTTTGTGCTACTCTTATCTTTGCTGTGAGGTCTGGTGCAACTTCCTGTGGATATCTACAAGATACTTAAATTCACTGAGGTATCATGTGTGACTATAGTGTGTCTTGTTGCTAGCTTTTTATGAGTTTCAGTGATCCTGATTCATCTGTGTTTTTGGGTAAGTCACCAGGAGTGGATCTCGGTTGCTTTGGAAAACTAAGTAAACTCTTGATACAGCTGTTAATTACCTTATAATTATTACTATGTGCTGTCAGGTCAGTTCTGAGTTACAGTGATCCTTTCCTGAGTATAGAAAGTTCAGAAGTGGTTTACTATTTTCTGCTGGGGGACTCTGGGACTACAGCTTTCTGAAGGCTACACAGTCTGGCTATTCTCTTCCAAGGCACAATGGGAAATCAGAACTACTGATTCCCAGTTCCACAGTCAAGTGTTCCATCTCACTGGATTATCCAGCCAACAATTATACTGTTGGCTAATAATAATCAGTGCATTTTGCTCCTTTTGAAGGGCAATTTAAACATGTCCTCCAATAACCTCTCATTTAAATTGTGGACCTTTTAAAAGAAGCATCTTCTGTACTTTTTGTTTTTCTGAAAAGGCTCATAAATGATAGCTTTCTAATCCCAGGAGAAGAAGGAAAAGGCTGATAATGCACCCAAAACTTTATAATGAAAGCTTAGTGCAAAGTTCCCTAGATAGTAGAACTGGGAAAACACAAAGCTTAAATGTATCTTCAATTATTTGTTCTAGCTTGTCACTTCCTCATAATCCTTGTAAAGCTGGCACATCACCTCAAAAATTTGGGTGGATCTTTGTTCCATGTTTTTTTCTAGAGTGGCTTCCCTTGCTGTAAACCTGCTAATGAAAGAGATCGGTGACTTTGCAAATCTTAGATTTAGGTTTTTTAATTTGCAATTCATGAGGGATTTTCTGTACCGAAAAAGGTTTTGGCCTGGTTGATTTACAAGTCTCTGCATATGGATATCCAAAGGATTTTCAATGAAGATACATTTCTAATGTTCTTTCTTCTTTTTTAATTTTACCTCCCGTTGCTTATTTGCATCTATTTCCATGTACTACCGTGTTTCCCCGAAAATAAGACAGGGTCTTATATTAATTTTTGCTCCAAAAAACGCATTAGGGCTTATTTTCAGGGGATGTTTTATTTTTTTCATGTACAACAATCTATATTCAAATACAGTAATGTCATCATCATCTGGTTGCTGCACAATGCTGCACAATGGTGGAGGGCGGGGTTTCACTTAACTAGGGCTTATTTTTGGGGTAGGGCTTATATTACGAGCATCTTGAAAAATCATACTAGGGCTTATTTTCAGATTAGGTTTTATTTTTGGGGAAACAGGGTAGATGAAATACTACATAGTATTTTGAACACTGCATAATGACAGTTAAAATCAGTGTAGAAATCGTACCAAAGAACTGGGTTTGGGCTTTTTTAAAATTAATTTTTTTTATTGAAAATCAAAAGGGAAAAAAGAAGAGGAAAAATAAAAATGATATATAAAATATAATAATGGGCTGGGCATATACGTTAATGTTAGCTGATCATATGTTCAGAAAATATTTCAGTTGGAGTTGTCATCAATAGAATAGATGTTCATGGGTAGCAAAGATAGTTGAGATCTTCTGAACATTGAAGATTGATGGTGTATGTGTAGTTTTGAAGTATAAGTCTTGTCAAAATGGTAAGATCTTTTAGGTTGCATCTTTGCTGAACATCACTAGATTCCAAATTTCAGGAATGTAATTTAAAAGTACATTCATATCTACAAATATAAAGACTTTTAATATAAAATTAATTTGCTGTATTTATGACTAAACAAAGAAGGGCCCACCACTGAATACACCCACATCATATACCTCAAAGAAACATGATCGGTATTGCATCACCAGGGTATAGCTGAAGTGTCCAATTTATTTCAAAATAATGTGGTGTCCATTAGGTTTGAAATACGGATTTTTGATGTAGCTTCAGATATTGAAGCTAGGGCATATTTCCATTGGTTAATTTGCTCTGAATATTCCAGTTCTTTGTTCCACTCTGTGTTTGTTTGTTTTTGTTTTTTTATGTTGTCATGAGGCATTAGCATAGTGCAAGCCATATTGAATGTTGAACTTGATTGTAACTTAGAATAATTTCTGTGTGAAGGAATACTTTGGAATGTCAGGTTCTAACTATTCAAATGAAGTGATGTTTGCTAAAATGGTTAAGATCTTTTAAAAATGAGGTAAAATAAATGTATAGTTTTCTTTAGCATCTTGTTTGTGAGCAAATCTACAAAAAATGTTGGGACCTAACCTTTTTGTTCGTACTTTCTGGCATTAAGATCTTGATGTACCTACCTATCTGCAGAGATTCAATATTTGTTAGTTTGTAAGAAACATCTTGCTATAAAATATATGCAGAGAAAAAAATGGAATCATGTATAAATGCATTGACATGTCCCATTTCATTAAAACTGGGTGCAAGTGCCAAACCTGGAAAACGAAGTTAGGTTACAATGATTAAGGTATCCAGTGATGGAATTGAGTCCACTGCTATAGATGCATTCTAATGGAAAAGCAGAAGATAGTCCTTGATTTCAGAATGCTAAAAAGCATTTATTTCATTTTTAAAGCTAGGGGAACACAAGTGAGTGGAAAGTAGGGCTCGGTCTATAAGTACATCAAATTATTTGCAGATTGAAAAGTTTTGATTCTCAGGTACTTTAAGAGTAACAACTGCTAAACTACTACTACTGCTTAGGTTGCTGATTTTAAAAATGCTTGCAGAAAAAACATGGATAGATTTCCATATAAAGTATCTTGTGAACCTGGCTGTAAGGGACTTGAGTAGTATTTCCGAGGTTTATTATTTCTTAATGCATAATATCTGCCTGAGAAGGTGTTGCTTGCCCACAAATAGCAGATGCAGCATGAAGACTCTCATATATCACTTGGCAGAATAGTTGATGCACATACAGAAGTAAATGGTGGGAAAATGGGGTTACCCCCAGGGTAGCTTTTAGCACAGGTTGTGCAGGAGCCTGTGCATATCCAACAACTTCCATCCAAAAGGCTGTGGAAAGAGACCTTTGGGTATGTGGTTGAGCTTTAGAGCCCTACCTGAATGCAGCTTCATCAAGTTTCTTAACAATTGTTTCCAAGAACGGTAGTTTTCTGTGCAGTGCAAAGATCTGCCCTGTGAATGTATGAAGAAATCAGTAAAGTCTTGGTGCAGGTTGGCTCTCAGCTGTCCTCATACTTGCTGGTGTTCCTCACTGTTGCAAGTGATAATACTGCTTACTTGTAGGTGCCATTGAAACAAACCTTGAAAGATTAGTCATACTCAATGCAAGTTGTAATTTTGTGTATGTATAAACACTAGTTGAAGTACCCTTCATGGAATGTATTGCCTGAGTTAATATATTTGACTTCAATTTTGATTCACATCTCCTTTAATGGAGTAGTAGTTAAATAGTCTTCCCTTCCCCCATCCTTAATGGCTTTGTTTGTACCTTCAGATAAATAACGGCTGTCCTTGGCATGTTAAAGAGAAGCTACTATAGCTAGCTTTAATTTCACTCTGTAGTTGCAGAACGTGAGTTCTTGACACAGGCACTGTGAAACTGGACATCCTAGGATCTTACCATAGCATTCTTCTGTTGTCACTGTTCTAATTTAACTCTGAGAAACCCAGAGTGCTTTTTATATCTTTGTACTGGAAAGGAAAATCTAGCACAGATCACTCAAGATCTGATTGTCTTTTGAAATGAAGCCTGCGCTTTGGTACAGTAGATTACTCAATTAGTCAGCTGCATAGTTCACAGCTGAGTTGCATGCTGTAAAAAGACATGTTTTGCAGCTGTGAAATGTAAGATGAGCATGCTCAGGGTTTTGTGGAGACGCAATTAATCTTCATGATGTCAGTTGTTAATAAGTGCCCACTAACTTTTCTGAGGAGGATATCTGGATTGCTTTTACATTTCAGGACACTTTGAGACTTTATGTACTTCAGGTAAAATGGAAATCTTAACCTGTGACTGACTGTAAACACTGTAGGGGAGATAATCAATTATAAGAAAATTATTACTAAAAATAATTATGTGACACAATTTTTGAGCGAAAATCAACTGTAGCCATTTCTACACAAGTAAAAAGAGAACTCCCTTATTTCTAGTTGTGGTTGATGCAAACACCTTCAGTCGTATCTCAACCACAATGTCCTTCTTCAGGGACGTAGAAGGAGCCTCTCCAGAGTGGGAAAACATTGTGAGTTCACTCGGGCATTCCCTCCCTGGGCAACGGTGTGCAGCCAGCAAATCCTTCACTTCCAAGTGTTGCACTGGAACAGCACCAAACCCATTTCATGGACGTTGAGCCCCTTGGACAGTGGTTGAAGTTGAGGAAAAGTTTCTGCATGCATCTCAAGCTCTGACTACTTCAGGTCAAAAATAGTCTGATTGTCTTGACAGTTAAATTGGTTTTTGATTTTACTTATGTTTCATGTGCATCCATGGTTTTGAATTGTGCAACGGTCTGACATGAATAAAGAAAGGAAGACCACACCCTGAACCTGCACTTTTCCAGGGCTCTGAGTGGCTGTTTCTGATCCTTGCCCACTTGTTACTGAATTCCCATAGCAATAGTCTTTTGAAGCAATTTTGCCAGTGGAATAGGCCAATGCTTCAGTGCAATTTTCTATGGCAATAAGGAATAGTCAGCTACAAATACTTCTAGAGAGCCAGTATGTTATAGCAGACAGAGTGATGGACTCAGGTGAGCGGGGTTCAGATTCACATTTAGCCATGCACATGGGGGAGGGGTACCATTGGTAAAGCTTTAAATATCTCGCATATCTTGAAATCTCTACTAGGATCACCATAAATTAGATGTGAATTGAGGTTTCATAACAACAGAATACACTCAGTGCTTGTATGTTAATTAGAGTTGGGTAAGCATTGTGTTTCATTTTTAAAAATTGAATTAACCAAAATTTTCCAATTTCTTCAAAAAGAATTTGAGACTAAAAATGTTCAAATGCAGGAGAAAGTGAAATTGCCACATTTGTCTATTCCTAGTGATAATAAATATAGTACCAGATGAGTATTCACTTGAATAAATTTCTGTTGGGGTCTATTGATGAGGTGATAGTAATCCCTCCTCTTAAAATCTGTGTCTTCTGATTAAGAATTCTGACTTCAGTTTTGATCCTCTTGTAGCAACGTCTTTGCTCCTTATATGTACAGACTCAAATTGCAGCCGTCTGCAGCCAGCTGTATCTATGTATAGCAAGCAGGAGCTGTCCACACATTTATTACCTCTGTGTACATTTTCTCTCGTCTGTGACAACATGGTGAGAAAATGTCAAGAAGGCAGCCATTTTACTTTGTCAAAAGAATGAGGCGCCAAGGGATTATATTTTTCTTCTATAAAACCATTTGAGTTTAACTGCAAATTGCTTTCTTTTCATTCAGAATAATAACTTTTAAAATGGGAAATCTTCAGTGGTGTAACACGAAAATGAGGACAGACAAATTTGTGTTATGAGCCTAATGGTTCGATGGACCCTTTATTATTTTTAATAACAAAACAATTAGACAAGGTGTGCTAATAACTGAATATCTGAGAGGAAGGGGAGGAAATTAAGTTATAAATTTAGTAAGTAAATCTGTTTGTGACTTTAAATGTATGTGAGCCATAATTTTCAGTCTTCTTGTCTTCTCCCTCCTTTCTCACTCAGTTCCTGAAGAGGCATTTTAATTTTATCATGCTTTCTAAGCTTCAGAGACATTAGCTCTTACCAAACAAAGTTAGAGTACTTCCATCTTGCCAGATGAGGATAAAACTATTATTTAAAAATAGGAGATAGACAGATATCCTTACAATACATGTAGATGAACATTGTAAATGTACATACTATAAAACAGAAATACATATCAGCTTAGTAGGAAAGATTGACCAGGTGATTCATGTACTTCAGTCCACTGTCCAGGACTTTGCATGTAGAGAAGAGAGAGGGATACACACATGCACATGCATACAGTGAGTGCTATCATCTGCACCTTTGAGCTGTGATCTCTCATGATGAACAAGTAAAATGCAGGTAAATCCCAAAAAAAACTGATACACATAACACAGAGATTGGGATAGAACAACACACATTAGATGTAAAAAGTAAAAATTTAAATCAACACCCCCTTCATGTCAGTTTACACAATTTTATATTTGCTATTATACCTTCATTTGTGCATTGATTGTAATGCACAGTATTATTTCATTTCTCCTTTATGGTGTGATATCACAGTTCATGATTGTGAGAATCTATCTTCCAGAAGCATATCTCTGCAAAGTGCTGTCCTCTCTTCTTTGCTCCCTTCCGGTTGACCTCTTCCTGCTTATTGCATCTTGATAGCTGGTCTGCACTGGTTGAACTTTGTATCATCCTATGCTGGAAGAGTGTCATCATAGCTCCTTTGGGTCCTGTTATCATAAACACTGCAGTATCTCAGATGGCTTGGACTGCCTTGAACAAAGAGCTTGATGCTGAGGAGGAGAAAGTGAGAGAAATGAAGTCTTAAGTCTCATATCCTCTTTTAATTGAACTTAAAATACAATATTGTATGTAGATTACAACATTTCACATCACACTTGGTTCCAGAGAGTTATGAGACCCTTAGTATAGCCAGGCAGCCAGACAGCAGCTGCTGCTTCTAAGAGAGATACCACAGTTACTCTTGCTTTTATGTCATTCATCTGCCAACTCTGAATTTTGATTAATATTTTTTTTCTTGTATGCTTTTACAGTACTAGGCACATTAAGGCTATCTGAATAATTCACAGCAGTAATGCACTATGGTTTCAGCACTTACCATACTGTTATAATGCTTGGTTACATTTGTATAATTTTAAAAAAATCATCCTGGATTATCGCAGGGTGTTTATAATTGGCAAAGTAAATGGAATGATATATGAGCTCTGCATATCCAATATTCTTGTGACAATGGCATCAACTCTGAAAGGTTGTCTCTGTAATTTACACCAGCAGTGTTCTGCCTCAGCCTGCCAGTGATGGGCAACCAGGCAAAAGAACAATTAATGTGGAAATACAGAGGCCAGGTTATAGGTGGATTATGGAATATTTCTTCATTGTTCTTGGATAGATTTAACATGCAGTTATGCAATGTGTCCGATCTTATCTGAACTGAATAAGTGCCTAATTTCTCCCTGTAAGGGCAATGACTTGTCATTAGTATTATTCTGTATTTGTGATGTTGAATATCTCCCTTTTGTATAATTTTCTGCTTCTGTGCATAGTGTACACCCATATTATAGACACACCTGCCGAACCCTTGTGTTCCACTTCCTTATTTTTGCAAAGAGACTAAAGTCCTGCAGTAATAAGGATAATGAGTAGGTGTCATTTCATGAAGTTGTGAAAACTAATGCCAGATGGTGCTCATTAGATATTCAGTGTGACCTTTTACATAAAACTGGAACATAGTTTGTGGGAATTTCCCCAGTAACATGGCATCAGAAAGCTCATAGTTATCACATTAATCATTTGACAAATAGGTATGCTTATCTAATTTATATACACTTTTTTTGTTTTAAAATATATGACTGGATTGCTTAGGGGATCTGTTTTTCATAAGGGTATTGGTGTCTGCCAGTCTTGAGAAGAGTTCGGTATTCTGATTTGGGTCCAGATGTCGTGCAGCACTGGAGCAGTAGCTAGAAAAGAGGGTGTTGCTGGTTTGGAAATGTTTTCCCTTTCTGGCTGATTTATGAGAATAAACATGCCCTACCAAGTAAATACGTGTGAGATATTATTGTGAACTTCTGAAGGATGGGACTAATTGGGAAGTGCTCAAGCGGAAGGTAGAGGTGCATCAGAGTAGGGTCAAAGACTAGTTAAGAATTGATCTAGTATCAGTTTCAAGAACAAGGACCTTTCCACAGGCTTTATGGTTCCCATGGATCTGAGTAAATGATGAAGTCATTTTGTGAAGACTGTGCATTACTGTTGTGAATTGAGGTAAGGAGCTGCAGTTGTAGGAACCCACAATCAAATAAGGATCAATAATGGCAGGAAGGAATTTCTTGACAATTTGTCTCAGACTTGGTTTTCTGTTTCCGGGATTCAGTCTTGCAAAGCTGCCTTTCCTTTAACACTGCCAAAGATGCTGTACAATCCAATGCCTGTTTCTTTAGAAGTAACCCCCTCTGTTCATCAGGGTTAGTTGACACCAAGTGTATTTAATCCCAATTCATATTTTGTACTGCTTATACAGTTTAGTGCTAATTAGGAATTGACATTGCATTTAAATTATAATTTTGCAATGGAAGCTTGGCTTGTTCTTAAGTGCAGTACTTTTTTCGGCTGCTGTGCTATTGTTGACAGGTGATGCTTTATGTGCTGCCCTCCTGATAACCTCACCCTGGCTGAAAAACAACCATGTGCCAGATTGCTCCTGAGTCCCAACCAGCTTTGTGTGTCTGTCCCAGGGCTTAATATTTATGTTGCGTGAATTATCACCCAGCCTAAGTAGAGCCTAGTCTAGACAATGGGTGGTAAAAACAAGTGAGATCATCTCAGTAGGTTTTAGGTATTTGTAATGAGAAAGGGATAAGGCAGAGGAAGGTGACTATTTCTTAGGTGCTATAGCTCAGTGGTTTAGGTATGCAGAACCAGAAGTTGGGTGTTCAATTCCACACTGCCTCTTGCAAGTAGCACTAGCCTATGTGGTCTTTGGCAAGCTGCAAAGTCCCAGGGTGGCCCCAGAAGAAGAGAATGATAAACCACTTCTGAGTATACTCTACCTGGAAAACCTTGAAAAGAGCTGCCATAAGTCAGAATTGATTTGACAGCACATGTTTATTATTCTCCTAATTGCTTGGATGTATCTAATAATGTTTGCATTCACCTTCTAGACTTTTTTTTGTCTTTGCAGAGTCTCTGATTACTGCCCTCCCCCCGTGTACTTGCCTAGCTGGGTTTGTTTGTATGCTGTACGCCATGGTGTTGCGCATTGAACACAAAAGAAAAAGTCTTTGCTTGGCTGCCTATGCTACACAGATCACACAGGGAGATCAGCAGGAAGCATTATCTCAGAATAATGGGTACAGGAATTTGGCAGAGACTTTAAGAAAGGTTTAATAGCATTCTCATGCATGCTTTAGAAAAAAGCACCCAACTTCTTTGTGATGGACCATTAGCATGCTCACTCCAAATACCATTTTCAACTGGAATGTATACTAAGGGTAATTGTGGAAAGGTACTGTAAAGTCCAAGATGTTATCTCCATGCTTAATTAGGAGTGTTAGCAAAGCTGCTAGAGAAATTAAGACTATATATAAGCTTTTAAGGACCATAATAATTGTGTGCCATCAAGTCAATTCTGACATGGTGACCCTTTTCAGGGTATTCTAGGTAAAGAGTACTCAAAAGTGGTTTACCATTCTCTTCTAGGGGTGCCCTGGGACTGTTCAGCTTTCCCATGGCCACACAGGCTGGCTCTTCTGTGATGCACAGTGGGGAATTGAACTCCCAATCTCTGATTTTGTAGCTAAATACCTAACTGACTGAGGTATCCATAATCCTAATAAAATTATGACCAACAATAAAACAACAGCAATAAAAAAAAACTTTGACACATCAGAAACAGAAAAATGGTCAAGAAGAGTTTAAAAGTGTGAATAGTGTAAAATAAATAGCAGAAAACCTGAACAAATTTGATGCCTTTGTATTCACTGGAGAAGAGGTAAGGCAAATATTTGAGCCTGAACTGATATTTTCATGAAGGAAGTCTAAAGAACTGAGGAAAACAGTGGGGATAGATCCTAAAATTCTAGGCTTAATGGACAGATCTGAAATAACTGAAATGTGAAATTGGTAAATTTATAACAAAAGCATGTAATACAGAGTCTCATTTTAAGGACAAGTGGAAAGTGATTGATGGAAAGCCATTTTTAAAATAATGATCAGACTGAGGAGAACCCAGGAAATTACAGACTAGAGCCAGAATTATTTTGCCTGGGTCACAAAGTCAACCCCCATTCTACACGGAGCAGGATTTCTTTGACACCAGGGCAAAGAGGTGTCCGTTTTCTCCTTGCACAAGTATAATCCTCAGCTATTCCAATAAGTCAGTTTTTAGCTTGTGTAAAAACTGTGGTGCAACAGAATACTGGCCAAGTAGTTTATCCTTAGTCCTTGGTTACATGGTGGAAAGCATTATTAAAGATGAAGTTACGAAACATGTAGAAGAAGCATACAGAAGAAGAATCAACATGGTTCTGCAAAGGTAAATCCTGATATCTTTTAAAGATCATGAGAAGCACCAACAAATATGTGGATAAGAAGGATCAGGTGGGCACTGTTTCCTTATGTTTTTAACAAGTTTTTGATAGTCAAAAGTCTCTCACCAAAGAGCAAATTTAGCACTCATGGGACCAGAGGAATGTTCTTTATAGACTTAAAATCAGTTAAAGATTAAAAAAAGAAGAAAAAGGGCTCTTATTAAGAAAGGGATTGAAACATAACAACGACAACATAATGAAGCCTTTCTAAACTATAGTGTAGCTACAAATTACACACTTGTATACAGTTCTTTTTGTGGTATACCATACCACTAAAAAGGTATTATGGAGCTGAGGAAGTGTAGAAAAGGGTGACCAAAACAATTGAAGAGCTGGAATAGCTTCCTTCTCAGAAAATGATACAAAGCTGTTGGCTTTTAATTTTGGAAAAGGTGAGTAAGGATAAGTATGACAGAAGTGGACAAAATTGTGCATGGCATGGAAAAAGTGGACAAGATGTTTTTCTCTCTCCATAATACTCAAACCTGGAGGCCTCAGTTCAAAGATGCTAAATGTTGGGAGATTCAGGACAGGTAAGAAGTGCTTGTCAGCACTGTATGACTGTAAAAAGAAATTAGCTATATTAATGCAGGAAATAGTTAAAGATTTTCTATACCTTGGTTCATTTATCAATCCAAATGGAGACCGCAGCCTTGAAATCAGAAGACTGAGACTCGGAAGGGCAGTAATGAAGAAATTAGAAAAGATTGTTGAGTGTAAGAATGTGTCATTGGAACAAAGACCAAGCACATTCATTGTATTGCTGATTACTAAGTTGGGTGGTGAAGAATGCTGACAGGAAAAAATAGATTCATTTCAAATATGGCACTAGAGGAGAGCTTTGCAGATATCCTGGACTGCCAGAAAAATAAACAAGTGAGTCCTAATTAGAGATGGGATATTCGCAGTCGTCTCCCGGGGGAGATGAATATGAATATCGCCACCACAGGTGGCCAGGCTGATCGAACCCTCCCCCCAGAACCGAGCCATCCACTTGCAGCGCAGCACTTGCAGCCCATTGTTGTTTATGCCACGCCAATCGCAGAAGCAGCCCAGCCGTGACTTCCCCACCTCCCTGCACTGCTGACCACTCAGCAGCTGAGCGGGGAGACTCGTCATTCCATGTCCTCACTGGATTGGTCAGCAATGCAGGGAGGTCCCAGTCAGGCCACTTCTACGATTGGCATAGTGCAAATGATGATGGCCATGCATGCTGCACTACGTTGAGAGTGGTAAGTGGACGGCCTGGTTCTGGGGCGAGGCTCCCATAGGTCCAGCCACCTGTGGTGGCGATATTTGTATTTGTCGCCTGGGGGAGGTGAATACGAATATTCCCATCTCTAGTCCTAAGCAAATCAAGCCTGAACTGTCTCTAGAGGCAAAAACGACAAAACTGAGGCTGTCCTACTTTTGGCACATCAGGAGAAGACAAGATTCTCTGGAAAAGACAGTGATGCCGGGAAAGATTGAAGGCAGCAGGAAAAGAAGAAGACCCAATACAAAATGGATTTACTCCCTAAAAGAAGTCAGATCCTTGAATTTAAAAATGCTGAGCAGAGCTGTTAGGGGAAAGGATATTTTGGAGATCACTCATTCATAGGGTTGCCATAAGTGGAAGGTGATTTGACAGCACATAACAACATTGACAACAACAACAATGAAGGATATTTATTTATTTATTTATTTATTTATTTATTTATTTATTTATTTATTTATTTATTTCCTGCCTAGAGATGGGCACAAACTGCCAATTCATGCTAGTTTGCTTATTGGCTGAACTGGTGTTCAATGCTTTAAAGCTCTGTCTCCTCTGGTGGGTGCCCACTCAGAGGCAGTGGCCTGGCTTCCCTGTCCCGCCTCTTCCAGGCGTTGCCTCTGAGTTGATGCCTACTGGAGGAGGTGGGGCTTTGAAGTGCCAAATACCTGTTTGGCTGATAAATGAACTGGCACAAACTGCCAAACCAGTGGTTCCTGCCTATCTGTAATTCTGCCCATTAGTGGTAAACCACTACCCTGGCTTAGAGAGGAACATATAAGACAATGTTGGACACACAATAATACATAAGATAAAAATAATGACAGAATAACAAGTCAAGCATCATAAACATAAACTAATATCATTAGTCATGACTGGTGTATATTGCCTCCAGTATTAGAAGCGTTTTGCCTCTTAATAGCAGTTGCTGTGGAATATGAGTGAGAGAGGACCCTGTTGGACTTCCCATAGGCATCTGATTGGCCTCTGTGCTGCACTATATAGGCCTATATGATCCAGCAAGGCTTTTATGTTCTTGAGAAAAAAACTACTCCCTGCCCTTCCTCTCATCTACATAAGATCACACAAATCTAACACTGTATACTTTTTGTGGAACATCAGCATGGCAGGCTTAGGAAATAAGTAAGATGTTCCTGTCTATATGGGGACACTTAAGCAACACTCACAGTTTCAAATTACCCAAGAAGCATGGCCCACTGCAATTACTGTACTGATGCTGGCACAGACACAAAGCCAGCCTCTGCAAGTACAGGTTAATTTTGTTTCTAACGAGTGAGAACTAGGAATAAGTAGTGTGTATGGGTTTTCTATATATTCTAAGCAAGTCTAGAATTTCAAAAATGGGGTAAGGAGAGAGGTAGCATTGCAACTGATTATGCATTCCATAGTTTTGGATGAACATTGGAGATACATTTCCTTCCAAAGATGTAGTAATGTCCTGGCTACATTTGCTCACAGTATTTTGAGTATGATCATTTGGTTTCAGCAGATCTGATTCCCTCAAACTGCACCCAACATAATCTCAGGACATCGAACAAGGTACAATGCAAGCAATGTACTGGGTGTGTTGTGGCATCTGTTTTTCTTCGTGATCATCTTTCTTCAGAATCTTAATTGCCTGTTAAGCACTAATGCACAGAATTATGAGTGTGAATACTTGCAGGCAAAGGTACCATTTATGGAAGAAATAACTACCTCCTGCTCCAGCGCCGTTGCTGCTCTGTCCATTCAAATGGATTTTTTACATACTCCTACACCAGTTTCTACATACCTTCAACTGTTCCAATCTATCCATTGCTTCTTCTAGAAACTGCAGTTTAGGCAATGTCTCAGTTCAGAACATCCCTGTTTCCTAAATAAGACATCCAAACAATTGTTTCTAAGAATTCCTTCAAGCTCTTTGCTTCCTTAAATAAGCAGCCCCTCTGTCTTGCATATATAGACTCTGCTTTTGTTGTAAAATAGCACTCCTTTTCATTAGGAGTGAGGTTCGCAGCTTGGGAGTACATCTGGACCCAGCGCTCACCATGGAAACCCAGGTGGTGTCAGTGGTCCGCTCCGCCAATTACCACCTGTGGCGGATTGCCCAGCTGCGTCCCTATCTTGATGGTGGGGCCCTCACCACTCTGGTCCATGCGCTTGTAATCTCAAGATTAGACCACTGTAATGCACTCTACGTGGGGCTTCCTTTGAGATTGATGCGGAAGCTTCAAATGGTGCAGAATGCGGCAGCCAGATTACTTAGTGGAACGAGAAAATTCCAACATATCTCTCCTATTCTGGCTGCTTTGCATTGGCTGCCCATTCGTTTCCGCATTGATTTCAAAGTGCTAATGATGACATACAAAGCCCTAAACGGTTTAGGACCTCGATGCTTGGCAGAACGCCTTCTCCCACCTAGATCTACTCAAGTCACTCGCCATAGCCAGGAAGGACGGCTGAGGGGCCTGATGCCGAGAGAGGCCCGAAAAGAAAGAACAAGAAACCAGGCCTTCTCGGCGGTGGCCCCTCGACTTTGGAACAGCTTGCCGCCAGAGATCCGCCTGGCACCCTCGCTGGGTGTTTTCAAGAGCCAATTAAAAACATGGCTCTTTAGGCAGGCCTTCCCTACTGCCAATACTTGATTTTACTTTTCTTGGTTTGAAGTTTATCCTTCCATCTTGATTATAGTATTATTGTAGATTTTAATTGTTGTTTTTATCTGTTTGTAATATTTTGTGAGCCGCCCTGAGTAGACTCTTGTCTAGAAGGGCGGGATAAAAATCCAATAATAAATAATAAATAAAAATAAATTACTTAAATAACTACCCCATAAAGAGGTGTTTTTTTTTAATGTTGATTGCCCTTCATATCTAAAGTCTGTGGCACTGTGTGTTTTGTATGTAGACATGTCCAGTGGTAAATTCTGAAGTGCACGTGTTCCAGAAGACACTCCCCAAGCTACATCCTGCAGGAGAATTTTTTTTAAAAACAGACAGAAAATACATATCAGCAATCAGATTTGATTGCTTTGATTTGCACCAGGAGCAGGTAATTTGTAAAGCTAATGGGCCATAATTGCCAATTCAGAAGCAGGCACTTTCAAAATACAATGCATTTCAACAGGGATAGTTCACAACAATATAAAGGTGCTTGGAAGGTCCCCTCTCCTGCCAGCTATTTTAAGGGCTGCAGCTAATCTGGCTCAGAGAAGCCTAGGTGGGTGTCAGACAGTGGCATCAGCCCTATTAATTTAAAATCCTGGCACTCTGAGCCTGTGAGCCTTGCCTCTTTGACAACCTTCTGTGGGTCCATGTTTAGTCTTTGGCATCTCTAGTTGAAGGGTTCCTTCCTTGGGAAAGATTCTTACCTAAGAGGCTAGCTATCTCTTCACCATCAACTGTTCTGAACTATAAGTACCTTCCCGAAGAACTACTTCTTTAGGTCAAAGAAACCTTAGGTACTTTAAATCTCTTCAGTCAAAAGATTTTGAGGGGGAAGGTCAAGTGCTAAGTGTTTATTTGGCACATGGTTTGCTATGAGGATGCAGAGACACCTAAAGAAAAGTATCAAGCCGTTCATGTTATAATTATGTACTCGATCTCTGGTGTAGTTATAGCTATGCTAGCAATAGCAACCAGGTCAGCTGGGAAAATTATCACAGTGTGTGTTTCTCAAGGCATTTGCCAGTTAAGGGTCAGATCACAGATTAGGGCAAGAGCCTATTTCCTCCTCTTACGTCATTATCCCTCCAGGCAAGAGAAATCTTTCAGTGCTATGTGCTGAGAGACCTGGGACACACCAATAAAGTGGTGCAGACTAATTGCAAAATTAAAGCAAGGTAATTTTCAAAACTGCCATAGAGATAAGCTCAGGTTAGAATACACAGACTATCCTTTCCTTTTAAGAGTGCCCTACATCTAGGTAGGGAATAAGCATCTCAGACACTGAGTCCACCCTCAGCAAAGACGCTGCTCATCCAATCCTCAGTGCAACTAGAACTCTAGGCTTGTGAGGGACTTGATGGTTTTTGCTAACATGAGCCTTCTTGCCACAGCCTTGTTATGGAAGATGGCTTTTCGTGCGCAGGCATAAATGGATTGTGTCTGAAGTTTGGATTGCTGAGGGAGGAGACAAGCAAAGAGACAAGAGACAGATCTTGCTCTTTTTAAAATTATTTTTACTTTCTTTGTATTTATACTGGGTTTTAAAAATGAAAATCTTCAGCAGAATTGCAGCAGCCATCAAATTATTTTAGGAACATCCATCAAGAAAGGAAATTCTGAAAGCTGGGGCAAATTATAATTTTCCTGCTGTACAGTCTATGGAGCCATGATAATCAAACATCTGCCACACAGATGCTAAGACTGCCATAGCCAAGAGTGCCTCTTTCTCAGTTTTTCCCAGAGCTAGAAAGGGATTGTGTGTTTTAACTATTTCACTGGCGTCCACTCCACTTAACCTTTCCACTTTTCTGCTCCAAATCATGCACCTGCCCAGAGCCACTTGCCTCTCCCAGAGATGTTTGCCTGTTTAAGCAAGCATTGGACTCTCATGAAAGGGAAGGCGCTGGGTGGGGACACATGTGAATGGAGCAGTATTGAACTTGGGAAGTGTTAAACACTCTTTCCCTTTGCTGATTCTCCACACCAAACCCACAATAAACTAATTATATACAACTATGTGTACTATTCATCCATAAGGAGGGATGAGCAATCTTTGCCTCTAGGACAGGATGTGAGCTCCAGCCGAAGTTCAAAAGCCCTTCCCAAGTGATCCATATAAACCTTATATAACAGCAGTTTATTTATTTGTTTGTTCATTTATTTATTTGACTTCTATACTGTGCATCTGGCTGCCAAGGACACTCTGGGCGGTTTACACATTCAACAAATATCTCAGCAAACCAGAATTTAAAACAATAAACATAATAATATGTTTATTGGAAACACATACACACCAACAAATGTAACTGAAAATAATTAAAAGAATATGGGAGCAAGGTAACAGGACTGACAGTATAAGTGTTAAAACAACTGCTGTATTAAGATTTTATAAGATCCAGAAAGGCCTGTCTAAAATAACATGGTTTTAGCGATTGTTTAAAAGTTCCCAGTGAAGGAGCCAGACAGATTTTGGGCAGGAGGTTGTTCCAGAGTTGGGGAGTGACCACCAAGAAGGCCTGGCTTCTTGTCTTCTTTTTCTGGGCTTCTCTCAGGGTCAATACTCTCAATCGCCTGGCCTGAGAAGATCATATAGGATGGGCAGATCTCGTCGGGAAGAGGTGTTCTGACCGGTATCAAGGTCCCAAACTGTTTATTCCTTCCTTTGCAGCCTGCTGATGTGGCTAGATTGCTCAGGGGTTTCAGTATCTGGATTGGGAGTTTGATTCCCCACTGTGCCTGCCAGGGAGAAGAGCCAGCCTGTGTGACCTTGGCAAGCTGCACAGTCCCAGGGCGCTCCCAGAAGAAGGGAATGGTGAACCACTTCTGAATACTCTCTACCTAGAAAACCCTGAAAAGGGTTGCCATAAGTCAGAACTGACTTGATGGAACATTAATATTATTATTACTATTGCAGCATGCTAGATGGGAAGCAGATTTTGGAAAGAACTCTTTTGGACTCCAACTCTTGGAATCGTCCGGCCAGCAAAGTCAGTGCCATGCTGTTAAGAGATTCTGGGAATTAGTGTCCAAAAAAGAAAATTTTCTGAGGTCAGGTGGAGAGGAGAGAGAAGAGGATGGTAGAAAGAGAGTGAGATAGGGGATAACATCATCTATCTTTCAGTCAGATGAGGAGGAGTAACAGGGATTCTCCCTGTGCAGCTGTTGAGTGGTCAGATGTCAGAAGAGACAGGGAAGGGAAGCCCAAGCTCCTTCCCAGACTGGGCAGCCAGCAATGGAGGATGACACAGGTGTGGCACAAAGGCTTGTGAGTGGGGCACCTGGCTAGAGTGGGGGTGGGGGGAGGGAACACATGATACCAGTGGTGCCTCACCAACGAATTTTGTCACCCTGGGCCAAATTAATTCGTGCCCATCTCTGGTCATTATTTGTCCTGGAGAACAGGTCACGGTGTTGGAAAAAGCTTTGTTCATGAAGCAGTGGCAATGTTTCTTTGAGTGATGGCAGGCATAAAACCACAGCCCAGGCAAAGCAAGTGGCAAATGGAAGAAGGAAACCCCCAAACCAGTTGGGGTGAGGAAAGAAAGGATGGAGAAAGAAAGAACATACCATGGTAAAATGGATCAAAGCCTAATTACTCAGATGCCAAACAAGAAAGCAAGCACCCAATGTCCTCACACATACACCTAGTCTTAAAGTGAAGACAAACAAGCTAATAACCTAGCTAGTGTCTAAAAGAAATGAGCAGAAATGTGTCAAGGAAAGCAGTATGGTATCATCCCCATGCTCTCAGAGATTGGAGAGTATAGAAGAGATTTTATCTTCATTGGGAGTGAAGCTGTCTGTCAGTGAAGCTCAACTCCCCTGCTTTTGCATCATCGAATGCCATCTCAGAGTTTGCTGTATGTGATATTCAACTGCTGCACATATTTTAAAAAATTAAACACTCCACATGCTGACGTTTTTTGGTGCAAACCAGGCCAGTCCCAGTCTACACTGTAACCAGGCTAAAGTTGTTCACTTCAACTCTAAGCATGCTTGGCTCAACACAGATAATGGTGATTTGACCCAGAATTCAGCTGTATCCATTGCATAATGCTGATCTGAATTAAAATTGGACACATGCAGATTTTTATTGGATGAACTTCAATTCAAGTGCTGTCTACTTCTAGTGAAGTGTATAGATAATTTATCTGAAAAGCATACAGTGCCTAACGCTTTGTTAAATCCAAAATTTGTTGGCTTTGAGATTATATGACTGACTTTTTAAAGGCAAAATCTGTTCTAATGAACACATTAACTGAATAAAAGCATTGTGCAGTGAATTAGCTGAGATAATCCAATGCAGAGACATTACATAATTTTGAGTAAATGTCTGTGGCTCTCAGTGCAATTTCAAAGAAAAAGGAACACTTCTCCTGCTTGAAGCAGAGGCCAAATGCCTATCTAACTATGCTTTAAGAAACAAAACAGGGGAATCACTGTCTTAACAACCTTATTTAAATTTTATTTAGAATATGTTTACCCTGCCTTTCTCCTTGAGAAATAGCCAAGGCAGCTTACATCGTTAAAACACACACACACACAAAATATTTAAAGCTAAGAATAGTAAGTATCCAAATACTAAAAAGGGTCAAGCAAATACCACACTAAAAAAAATGGTATCCAAAAACAACACCAAAAACACATTCAAATCAGGACAAGAAAGGTCTTCACCTGCTTGTGGAAGAACAGCAAAGATGGGGCCAGTCTGGCCTCCTGTGGGAGGGAGTTGCAAAGTCTGGGAGCAGCAACAGAGAAGGCCCTCTCCTATGTCCCCACCAAATGTACCTGTGAAGGTGGTAGGATGGAGAGAAAGGCCTTTACTGATGATCCTAACACCCAAGTAGGCTCATATAAGGAGACACAGTCTTTGAGATAGCTTGGACCCAAGTCGTTTAGGACTTTATAGGTTAGAACCAGCACATTGACTCATGCCTGGAAATGGATTGGAAGCCAGTGGACCTGCTGTAAGTTTATGCTACATGACCATGGTGGTAACCACAATGGCATGACTAGAGGTTTATGCTATAAGTATCTTCCATAGAGAAGGAAGACAGGCTCACTCAACTGTATCTCTGCTTCTTACCATTGGCCATGTTGAGTAGAGCTTCTGGGAATTGAAGTACAAAACATCTGGGAAGCCAAATGTTTATTCTTGCCCATGGCACCCTCATTATAAAACAACACATACCACTACATGATATGGCCAATGCATGGTGGGATATCATGATTTTAAAATAAGAAAAAAAAAATCAGACTTTCCCAGGGAGGGCACCAGATGGCAGGTGTACTCTCTAGGGTGGCAAATACTGAAAGTATTCATGCGGGAAAACAGCTTACCAATAACAATATATAATAGGAAGGAAGGAATTTATTTACACCATGAATACTGTATGCATGGGAAGGGAAGAGAGAGAAATAGACATGTGTTTTCCTCTGCTGCTGCTTTGATAAAAACCAGACCACTCCTTAGTTCCTTTAAAGTTTCAAAAGTTGGAAGGTTGGACAACAAGTCATTTTCATGCCTTATAACTGGTCTAGTCCTTGAGTGTTTGGTTTGGAGTGTGACAGATACAGGTTCAAATCTCCGCCAAGCTATGAAATTTAGTTTGGACAAGCTAGAGGTAAGGGAACACTGAATCAACAGGCCTGTGCTTTCAATCTCTACTGGTTCACTCAATATGGCAGATGAAGGGCCTTGGAGGGATCCATGCATGTTTTGGAGCCTGTGTAGATAACCTGGGTGCCTTCTTAGGGAGAAATCTAATTTTAAACCCAGCAGAATGTCTCAAATGTTTCAAAGAAAAAGGAACACTTCTCCTGCTTGAAGCAGAGGCCAAATGCCTATCTAACTATACGGTCAAATGTGCAGTTTCCCTGGCACAATGATACAGGGTGAGACAGAACTTGCCAAGGCTCATTAAGTACACTGACCGTTGTCCTTGCCTTCTGATCTATAGGAAAACAAAATATACTATCAGACATGGCCTGCAGCATCTGGTTAAGAAGATAAACTACCCCTGTTGAAGGTTTTGGCCAAGGAAGAGACCAAAGAATTAGAAATGAATAGCTAACTGGCTTGGCATATGATGTCACATGGAAAGGTTTGGCTTCTTGAACTGTAGGCAAAAGTTGTGTAGCTCTGGGTTCCATCATTTGGAGTATCAAAAGCTACTGAAGAACATATGGACAAAAAAAAATCAAAATGGGTGAATGAGTTTGATGGTTCTTGGTGATGTATAGTTATAATGGGAGACCTTAGTTACTCTAATGGTCTAGCTCTATCAAGAATGTAAGGTCCAACAAATTCCTCACTTGCTCTGCTGACAATGTCATTTTCTAGAAGGTGGAAAAGTGAGAAGACAATCAGCTGTCCTGCACCAGGTCAATATAGTAGCAGTAGTCAAAGCCTTTGTCTGTAACCTTTGAGAATTCTTGGAGAATCTGAGGTGAAGGTGACACATTATCCTGGGGTTATACTGATAAAAGGAAAAGGGAAGGGTTACATGATGTGCATTCTGGACTAAGAAAGATCATTTTAAGAAGCTTAAGGAAATATTAGGTAAAATCCCGTGGTGGAAACACTCAAAGATAAAGGAGGAAAGCAAATCAATAAGAGAAAGGAGGCAAATTTTACCTAATATAGGTGAAGTGGTAGTATGGAAACAGGAAACACTTAGCTACTTTAAACAAATTCATGTCTCTAGGGCCAGATGAACTGCATCCAAAGCTTCTCAAAGCCTTTGGCTATCACCTTTGTGAATTCTTGGAGAACAAGTGAGGTCCATAAAGACTGGAGGCAGACAAATGTTGTCCCTGCCTTCAGAAAGGGGACAAAGATGGATATGGGCAAGAATCAGCCAGTCAGTTTGACATCTAAGATGCTTCTGGAGCAGATAATTAAAAAATTGTTTTGTGAGGGCTTTCTACCGAATATGATGATTGAGGCTGGACAATTGCATAATGAAAGGCTCATCTGGAATTAACCTGAAATTAAGCTGGTATATTTTAGGATAGTCTATAGGCCCATATTTTAGAACTGTGTGTGAGAGGATGTTTTGATTACAGAAATACACTCAGTGAATGAATTCATTTAATACCGTGAATTAAATTAACCATGTAGCAAGATATCTGTGAAGATTCTCAGTCATCCAGGTGAGGTTATCTGGAAGTTGACCAAGACTGAAGAAGCTACTTGAATGAGTAGCAAAATGTTTCAACCTAACAAGAAAGAAGTCCAGTTGCCATGACTCAACTTCCAGATAAGTGAACCATGGTGACTCAGTTCAGATGTATTATGTCATTTATACTTTGTTCTGTTCTCATTAGTTTAGGGACTTAAGGGGAGATCCTAAATAGCAAGGATGACTGAGGACTGGCTGAGCTGACCCCAAGCTAGCTGAGGCTATGCTGAATCCAAACCTCTCTCAGCCTGGGGATGCTGGAAATCTACCCTGACCTTAATTTACTTTGAGTAAACCAGTGTGGTATAGTGGACAGAGTAACAGACTAGGACTCTGGGGAGCATGGTTCGAATCCCTGCTTGGCTATGGAAACTTACTGGGGAGTGGAACTGGTAAAACCACTCCTTGAATATCTCACCTTGAAAACCCTATTAGAGTTGCTATAAGTCAATTCTGACTTGACAGCACAGAACACATAGACAACTATAGTGAATTTGAGCTGAGAGGGGTTTGCATCTGGCATGACTCATCTCCTGCCTTGCTCCTTTCCTTCTCAGGCCTTTTGTCATCTCTTCTACCAGCTGATGTCAGGTAGTGCTTAACTTGTGCCTACAAATACAGTTGGACTAGCAAATGTAAAATCAGGCAAAGCAAATCATTTCTAAGCAAATCATTTCTGGCAACATGTAAGGGCAGGTGTGCCAGCACAAGAAGCTTCTGATCATTCCACATCCACTGGAGCCAGCATATCTTTGAGTTTGGATTGTATTGTATATGGTAATGCCATGATCAAGTAGGCCTAGCAAATTTGTCAACTATAGCTCTTTACATTTTGTAATATATTGAAAATATCTTGTCCCAAAGGAAGTGTTAGTACTTTTGACCCATTTCTGAATGGGTTGGAGCCACTCAGGAACTCATCCATTCAGACACATTTTCTTTTTATTCTGGTGACTCTTCTGGAATTCATCCAGAGGAATGTGGCCACAGATATTTTGAAACGGCCTAAACAGGAGCTTTTTGAAAGTAGATAATTGACAGCATAACTCTGTAGCAAGTTGACTGAGATCACTGAAGCTTACTTCCCTATCTACAGTATGTAAGTACATATAGGGTTCTAGCCTGAAGCATGTTATGTACCTTGATCTCTTCATAGCACTAATGTTAGTGCTATGAAGAGATCCTGAGATTTTTTTAAAAAAACAAACAAAAGTTAGCTTTTAAAAATATATATCAAAATCCAACTTTTTGTTTGGCATCTCAAAATGATCTGATTTCCTAACAATCCTCACATTAATTGCATCACTGTGCCCGTGGGTTTGAGCCACTTTGTCCACCTTTGTGACTGGATACTGTGATAAATGTATGTGGTTGTTTTAACTGAGAAGGTAAGGATGGTTCTTGATGAGGCGTTGGTTTTACCATCACCCTGTCTCATTCATTGAATTTTAGATGGGGTCCAGATAACATAACATTCCTTTTTAAATCCATTTTATGTTTGTCCACTGCTGCAATTTTGTTTTTCCTCAACAGGCGTGCACGCACACACACACACACACACACACACACACACACACACACACACACACACACACACACACGCACGCACGCACGCACGGGGTGGGGAGATGGAATAGTTCTTTCTTTCTTTCTTTCTTTCTTTCTTTCTTTCTTTCTTTCTTAGTAGTGCTAGGAGCACAATGGCTTTTACTGGTAATGATAGAATGCCTCTGTGCAAAAGTACTTTGAGGCTCTTGCAAATACCTAGAAGTGGAAAAGCTTTTCTGTGTTGCTTGCAGTTGATTATTGTAGCTTTTGTTACACTTAAAAAAACAACATGAAGTGGGAAACTGTCACACATCCAAACCACATCTGGCCTCAACTGTTCCATCAGGGCCTTAAATATAATAATGCAACACATACACAGACCTGTCTCAACCCTCTTCAAATATAAACCAACCAGTGTTTGAGAAACAAACTGGAACAATTATGATGGGGAGGGAAAAAGAGAAGCAATGTGCCTCACCTACCTAGTGGTTACTATTATCTTGGTTGCTATGTAAACAGTTTTATTTCTGGCTCCTACCACATTCCAGGTTGTAGGTCAGGGCCATGTAATCCTACATGATTGGTTTATGCTCCTGCTGTGGTCTTCCTCCACTTGCAGGTTCACATGAAAATTTCTTCAGCATTACCCAGCCGGAGCAGCTGTTCTATCCACTGTAACAGCAGTTGCCATTTGAAGTTTGTTGCTGGTCTAAACATTTTTCATCAGCAACAGAAAATGGATGGTATTCCTACCCTACCCCACTACTTTCCCTTCCCCCTACATTTCACCACAGTTAAAATAGCTGCCACCTGCTAAGGAATGCTGCTCAGACAAGCCGATGACAGGTCAAGAGATATTGTCCAGCAGGACAAAGATTACTGGAAACTTGACAAAACCTTTTCTAATTTTATGTGGTGGTCAGGGGTGTGGAGTAGAGTAGGGAAGATGTAGTTCTATTTTTTGTTGTTCAGAGCAAAAATATTAATTTCTCCAGCTGAAGTATTTATCTTCAGCTATACAGTATAAACATTCTAACTGAAAATCAAAAGGCATCCATGTATCTCATAATAGTAATTGAGAGGTTCTTTTTTTTAAAAGAGAGAAGTGTATTAGGTGGGACACTGTGTCTCCTTTATTATCCTTATTACATCAGTACTATTATCCCTCCATTAGTCTTAAGTCCCACAGAACCATATAATGTCATGCAGGACAGCTGACCTCTCTCTTTCTGGCCAGCAAATGTTGTTGCAGTGTTGTAAAGGAGACTACTGAAGCCTTATTCTTGCTAGCTGCTCCACTACACATTGTCAGAATTGCTTCTCCCTAAAGAGATAGCGTCTTGGGCGAGGAGTCACTGTAGGCGCAAGCGACCACCACTTTTTATACCTGAGACAGGTCCTTTAGCCTCAGAAGTGCGTAGCCATTGCCCTATGGACAAGCTCAACCTGAAATAAAGCCCCTTGCCTACTTACAAGGCAATAAACTATTGACTGTGTGCTTCCTTAGACAGCACAACAGACTGGCTAGGTAGGACCTCTCTGTATAGTAGCAATTAGTGACCTTTCCACTCCACACTGGATTTAGGTGCAGTCCTGCTGTTCAAGAGATAAGTCTTTTGTTGAAGAATAATTGTTTTATTAAGAAAATAAAGTAGTTCCATTAAAATACAGTTGTAGCTTAAAAAGCATGAAGCATGATCATATCCAAACAGTTACTATGATTCAAATAAGCTTACTATTCCTAGGTTAAAATAATAACAACTAAATCTATGTTAAGTAATCATCTTGGCAAACAATCTACATCTTGGCATTCTAGAGAAACTGGGCGAATCTCTCCCCCCTCTCTTTCAAAAAGATAAACCTCTCTCTCTCCAACATTCACCTGTCACATACATGAAACAACCATTTTTGTAAATATCTCTGGACCTCCCTCTTTCCTATGCTTTCCAGTTGTCAACCAATTAGGATTATGAGGGCGTAACACAGTTCACCATCCATATTTCACATGAGATCTGCAGGTGGCTTATCTTGTGCCAATTAGGAGGAATGTGGTGTTTGGTCTTCCTCTTGGTCTTCTCAAACCTTGCTCTTTAACTTGGTACCAGGCAGAGCAAACTTGGAACAACAATCCCATGAGACATTGAGTGGCTTAAATCCAAACTACACAGAAAACTTAACAGACTCCATCTTTGTATGACTACAAGTCCCATATGCCTTCTAATTCCTTACACACATAACAGTCTGTAAGTGTCTGGTGTGTACCAGAGGCAGAAATGAATCATTACATTTGGTTCTTTGAGTCCTTGTGCTAATGCAGTCATTATTAATGACAGTTCTAAAATGTACTGCACCACAAATGAGATGATGCATACTTAAGCATGTTGCTAATGCAACACCTTAAAACCACTACACTGTGCTTGGTTTGTAGCAACAGTAGGATGGTACTGCAGATATGCTGCCACATATATTCCTGCCCTACTGATTTCTTTGCAGAACTGAGATGGCTATGAGGAAATGTGGGCAGGAATGAATTATTATACCAGAGGAATATATAACAGTAAACAACACCTCACATTTATATAGTGTTTGGAAGTATTCAGAGTGTTTTATATGCATTATCTGGTTGCAATCCGTCCATTTTACATTTTACTGTGAAATAAGACAACATGATTATTTTGATATTGTAGATGTATGTGGATGAGAAAAAGCAGCTGGATATGTAAAGCCATCTAGAAAATTCATAGAAGCTGTGAGATTTCTGATTCTTAGCTTAGTTGCATAGTAAATATGCCTTCACAATCCAAAGGACTGAAGCTCAGCGCAAAATTACCTTGGTACAAACTGAATTACTCACTGGGTTATGGCTGTCTTTTGTGTGGTTGGACATCAGATGATGATCCTGCTGCATGGTGTGAAGTACTTGTGAAATAACTAATATATAAAAGGTGTGATATAATGAAGATCGCTCTAAACCTTAAGCTACCTGGTTTAACTGACTGAGATCAAAATAAGGTTTCTCTTGTATGGACAACACGCACACATACTCACCACTGGACTGTCCATCCCAAAACTGCTAACAGCAAGAAAGCAAGACAGAACAGGGCAAAAGCTCTGACACCCTGAGGCAGTAGTTGAAATAAAGACCAGTTTTGGATTAAGGAATAATGAACAAGTCTCCTTTTTCTTAAAAGTAATTTTTTGTATGTGGAGAAGAGGTGCTATTTGGATGAGCATGATAAATCCAGAATAGACCCTTTCCCTTTACAGTCTGCCAAAGTTTGTGCCTTGGCATCTTTCTGATCCTCCACATCCCAGGCACCACCTGTGCCCTCAAAATGTGACCATTTATGCTGATGTCAAATGGATGGAATACCTCACATATTATTGTTAGCTCCTATTATAGGTGCTCACTCTGTAATTTTTTTTCCCCTGTGGGGACAGTGAATATGCAAAATTTTATTTCTTAGGTGGTGAAATGTGTGGCTGGAATATTGGTGTACAAGCAAATTCAAGATTCCTGCTAAATTTGCACCTGGCAGCTTTTTAGATAAGCTGCTGAGATAAGAAGTCTGAAGCCAAGGATAGCCTGTGTCAGCTGAAGAGGAAGAAGAGTGAATAGTTTCACAACATTCACTGCCTGAAGTCCAACAGCGAGTCACAACTAGGGTAGGCCCATTGAATCAGTGGAATTTACATAGGTGCTGATTCCCCCCCCCCCCCCCCCCCGGTCATTCAATGGTTGCAACTTACTAATGGATTTTAGCCAGTGAAGCCTTTTTAGTCTAGTGTCTGAGGCAGGGCTGACAGCATTGCTTTTAGTGGAGTGCAAACAGGAAGTGAAAGCAGTGGTGGTTGGATGCCAGTTTTGCTACAAGTGGGTCGTGGAGCAGAACGATCAATACCTGATAAATGGTGCTGAATAAATCAGCAGAGTTTGGATTTCATTCTCTGAAAGCTGCTGAGCAGAAGAAAGGAAGGACACAATAAGAATTCAGAGGAGTTCCCTGCAACACCTATGGGTGTCTGCGTTTGGAGGAAAGGGTGTGTGTGTTTTCTCTCCCATGTATTCTAAATGCATTTATTATTTCAACGTAATGTACATCATTTTAGGATAATATATGCAGGTAATACTGTGCTGTAATGATGCATATAATATGCATGAATTATACTAATGTGCTGCTATCCACTAACCTTTAATGATTTCTTCTAGCACAAATTGCCATGTTTTCTGTCAGTGGTTAAAGGCTGGCTCATATTTAGGGGCAAGTCTGGATATTATGTTGGATAAACAGCTCTACAGAATGGAAATCCTTTGTTAAAGTAAGGCCAGTATTACCCAATCACACAACAGCAATCATGTAAATATTTGTCCTTTTCTAGCAGGCTCCACTTTGCACACCTGATGTCACACTGCTTGTGAGATTGGTTTCACAAGTGGTTGCGTGATCAGTCATGCAACAGCAAACCTGCCAGAGTGGGGAGGTGTTTATGTGAATGCCCTTTTGCTTCAGATACAATAGTGGTCTAAAAATTTTAAAATCTGATCAGTGGTTAGATGTGCTAGTTATTTTAAGCATTGGGAGGGCCACCTGAAGTAGCAGACTGCTGCCCAGACAGTGGAGGAAAACCCCTGGAGCCCACTTGTGCTCTGGCATACATATCAATAAATACAATATATGCTACCACGTAGGCCACACAATCTGGCCTGCATATGTCTCTCTGGATTAAGGACAGTGACCGGAGCTGCTTATTGCTAATAGAGCTAATCTCAGCCAATCATGCTGGGCAAATAAATACTCTTTTCCTGCTGGCAGAGGGTAAAGATTTACGATTACTTTGTAGTTGCCAGAACACACGTCCCTGTTCTTCATGTAATTGGAAAAGCTGAGCATGAGCTGCTACGCTTATACCAAAATGATGCTTTGGGCATATGCTTTGAATCATGAAGTCATGATGAGATTCCTCACCTAGTTTTAAGACTCTTGGGAAACAAGAAGCAATCATGCTACAAATCTAACCTTTCCTCAGTTATCTGTTGAACCCTCAATCACTTGGAACAGATGACAACTTGCTCATTATGTCCATAGCTGTTGGCCCCTTTCCAGGGAAACCCATCAAGAACACTAAGAGTGTTCAACTTTGATACAAATCATTAACAGGAGATGATAGATCGGAAAGCTTTAAGTGGATTCTTCAGTGGTGTTCTATAGGAAGTGTAATGGATCCAGGCAAGTATCTCACAGTTCCTAAAGGAATAATTCTGGAAAAGGCTAGGCCAATGTGAAAAGACTCATCACAAAATTATGCTACTCCTTTTATATGTTCCTTGCCAAAATATTCTAAGTGCTAGTGGGATTAAAAAAATCTATAAAGTAATCAACAGCTCATCACTACCTCTAGTTCCTTTTCTCTGGAAGAATTTCTGTACTTTAAAGAGTTGTATGGTGGGTAAATACATGTCAGTTTTTCTGAAGTGTGTTATTTGCCATCAAGTCAGCACCAGCTTTTTCTTTATTTGTATCAGAGCACTTCATAATTTAAAATTTTGGAGCTCTATGAAATATAGGTAAACATTAAACACAAATTAAAATGTTAGAAATAATTGTCATTTGTGATTTTAAAAGCGCTGGGACATCTTGCTCATCGGCAAGTTTATAGTGCAACACTTCTGAAAGTGAAGGATTGGCTGTCTGTACACCATTGCACAGGGGATCCCGAGTGTATTTGCAAAGCTTTCCACTCTTCAAGGAAGCTCTTTCTATGTCCCCTAGAACCGACTTATAGTGACCCTAATGGGGCTTTCTAGGTAAGCAAGATATTTAAGGAGTGTTTTTTTTTTTTACCAGTTCCATACCTCCCCCTATGAGGTTCTATGGCTGATTGGGGATTCTAAGCCATGTCTTCTAAATCCTAATCTGTCACTCTCTCTATCTGCTACACCACACTGGGTATCCCAGTTGCAAACAACAAGAAGAAGAGCTTTACCAAGAGAGGGTAGAAATGCTATTCTAGAAACTGTTCACACACACACACACTTCCTGAAAGCTTGTTAATTGTTTTAGAATCACCTAAAAATTAATAAAAGAAGAAATTCATAAAAGAAGAATGTTGGAAGAATGGTAAGAATAAGAAAGAATTCATCTGTTCTCCTCTGGGGGTCATTTGATTCCTGACCCCCGCCCCCATTTTCTGGGATAAAGCACTTCAGTTGATATTCCAACATCTCAATCTACACAGAGAGGAAATAGCAAGAAGTCCATGGGGGCCTTTCAGCACTTGGAAAGCTACTTTTTCCAACTACACCTGCCAGAATCCTGCACCCAGCATTGACAGTAGCCCTGCTGCTGACTTGCCAGTTTCCAGGTACAGTAGCTCAAAATGGTGACATGTCCAAACTCTGATCCTTTCTCAGAATAAATCATGGCATCTTTTGTTCCTGAACATTTCGAACATCTCTGAAAGGGCACTTTGGTTGATATTTCCAGCCTTGGTATTTGCTGTTTTGCATGTTAGCAGCACTGTGGATTCTTTCCTAAGTTACTGAACTACTGTGAGTCACTTGCAAAACTGCAGTGTATAACCTTCCATGCTTCTTTTTCTATACCAGTTTATTTGCCTTGTTATACCTCTGAGGAAAAGATGGTTTAAGACATTAGTTCCCAAGTGGGCAAGGTGGAGGGGTTGTGAAAAAAATCCAAGGGGATATTGACACTATTTCATAAAGAACTTGTTTCAAATTGTGTTAAACACATGATTACAATAGATGCCAGCATTAGATTTCTTCACTGTGTTGCTTAGACTAGCCTTATTTGAAGCAGTTTAGGAATCATAACTTTCTCGGAGAAAAAAGTTATATCCCACCACATTTCCCATCCTTTGTTTTTTTTTAGCTTGGAGACAAATGAGATGAAAACCACACCTCCTAGGATCCAAGCCTAGTTTTCCTCATCCCTGTTGGCACTGAAGGTTTGAAGGGTGAGACATCTAAGCGTTGACAAAGGTCTGCCAGCTATGGAATGACTGACTTTATGGTGGTGGGTTGAGATCTCCTCTGGATGCTCCTGTCCATTCTATTTTCTTTAGTGGTTCATTCCTTTTCTTATTTTTAAACTAAACTCTCCCAGTGTGGGGTGGGGGCTTTCTCCTACTGTAACCCCTATAAAATATTGGTTCAGCCCAAAGGGGTAGGACTAAGAAATAGCAGGGCTGTGAGTATTGGAGGGATAAATCCACATAGTGAATTCATGTATAAGCAACTGAATTGATATTTTATTCTAGGTTTTTGAAAACTCTGCATGTGGAGCTGATTCTTCTGTGTCATGGATACCCAGCCCAGTTGAGGAAGATGTCTTGGATTTTTGCCTGAACTGGAATTCAAAAGAACACTTGAACTTTGCAATTCTACAAGCAACTTCTGTATTGGTGCTGTTGCAGAAGACTTGGGTGCACAAATTGTAGCATTTTGCTGTTGTTATAATTGCTCATGTCTGTTATAATTGCTCATGTCTGTTATATACGTAACTGTGAATAAGAAGAGACTCAATTTGTGAAATTGTGTTTGCAAGGTTGCTGTGATGTTGGAAGTACCCCATTCCTTGAGATTCATGGTCCAAACTTGAGAGTGTGGTACAGCTGTAGTGATTTCATGGGACAGAATCCAGTGATGTCACAGGAAAGGACAGGACAGGATGGGATTGGGAGAAGGGTAGCTGATTGTGGAAAGGAGCAGAAAATCTTATGGTATCTTCACCAAAATCCTATGAGATGCTTTAGTCTAAGGGCTAGCTGATTGTGGAAAGGAGCAGAAAAAGAGTAGTATCTAGGTAAATAAAATGTGGCTATTATGGCAACCAAGGGCTAGGAAATACCCTCCCCCCTTTTTAATGGCAAAATGTGTCCAGCAGCTGCAGCAGTTACTTGTATTTTCATTAGGTTTTGCATTTGTAACCTTATCTACAACACCTAAGACATAACTGGGAGTTTTCCAAGGCTGCCTCTTGTATCTAATTGATGATTTTTAATGTCTGAAATAGTTACACAGGAATTGTAAATGCAATGTCTTTTCTGGGAGGGGACAGAGGAGATGGGTCATTGCCCTTGAGCCTCCAACATGTGATGTGTGGGTATATTTGGCCCTTCAGATATTGTGACCTGCAACTCTCAAATACGCCACCCAACATGGCCAATAGTAAGGAAACATGGGAGTTGTAGGTCAAAGCATCAGGATGGGCAAAGACTCCCTACTTCTGGTATAATAGTTAGACTGCAGGACTGGGAATGGAGGACATTCACATAGAGATTTTCACTCCACTTTGACACTCAGAGATATGCCCAATCTTAGACAACCTGCCACAATATGATGTCACTAGATGTGATGGATCAGAAGTCTCATATGCTCCAGACAATGGTCATGCACCACACGTGCAGAGCACCAGATGGGGAAAGTCACCTTAGACTAAAGCATCTCATAGGATTTTGGTGAAGATACCGTATAATGGGTTAGAGGAATTATTATGTATGGCAGTATGACCTCTGGCTGGATAGCTCAGTGGTTTAGGTATCTGACTGCAGAGCCAGAAGTTGGGACTCTGATTCTTCACTGCCTCCAGGGATAAGATCCAACCTGTGTGACCTTGGGCAAGTTGCACAGTCCCCAGACAAAGGGAATGGTGACCCACTTCTGAATATTGTCTCCCTGGAAAACCTTGAAAAGGGTCACCATAAGTCAGAACTGACGATAGCACATGATGATTATTATTATAAGATACAAATAATAAGAACATCTAATAATAACAATTTCTCCCTAGGATGTTTACAGTGTTCTTCATTACCAATATTTAAGTTTTGCTTCACAATAGTGCAGAAACCTAATAAATCACTAAAGCCAGCAACAATTATATTGGAACCTAACTGTGGCCCTTGTGTCACTTCACACAGAGTTGCCAGAGAACGTTCTAAAAATGACAAATGTTTATTGCTGAAATTCTCCCTTGAAATTGTATGGAAGCCTCAAAGTTACGATAAAAATCTCAGCTGTAAGCAGCTGGTCTTTTCTCCTGCAGCTGTGCACTGGGGTGTGGATTTATGTTAGTTTCCCTGGCATCTCTTCCTGTCATTCTAACCACTGACTAGCATGCAGAGTAATGCACTAGTAATAGCAATCGCCTGTTGCCCAAGAATGAAGCCAAAGATTTCCAGGCAGGTGAGAAAAACCACCTGAGGTTCAGCCACAGAGGCAGCAGAGTCACATGCCCAGACAACAAGAACAGATGGTGCTGAGCACAGTTTACAACTTTTAACCACCAAAGGGTACAATTGGCCTTCTCATGTTGCTCCCTGTTTCCTCAAATAGTTGAGTTTCCTTAGGTAGGTGTGCCAGTTGTTGTGTCTGTCTCCAAGCCTGGGCTGCAAACATAAACAATATGAGCCAGCACAGAGGAAGACTGTGAATCACTTGGTTACTGATGGAAGCTTGAGCATGCCATTTTAGGGTAAGCCTCAAATATACGCATCAACTAGACTTGGCCCCAATATAAGCCATAATGAGGCAATTGCCTCAGGTGCCTGATGCTGGAGGGGGCAATAGTGGCAATCTCAGAAGCCTAGAGGATAAAGATGCATGTGCCACATAAACTGTCCTGCGCCCCCTAAATTAGCTTGTTGCTTTTAGGTTCATGTTGGAGGACTTCCAGCACCAACATTACTGTTGAGCAAAGTGAGATGAGTGCCTCCAGGAGCAACTATAAAAGAGAGCCCACACCCAGGTATTCTGGTTTACACTACCTACCCCCATCCCCGCAAAAGCACTTCACCTTCTGGAAGATAGTATGCTACATGGCATGTCTTGTACCTGCTAAATTGTTCTGTTGCTCTCAGGAATGCTGGAAGATGGTCTTTCACCAACAGTGGTATAATGGTAATTTCAGAAGTGCAGGGATATGTCATGACAATCTTGACAGCCAGATACCTCTAACCCAGGGGTCTCCAAACTACGGCCTGCGGGCCACATCTGGCCCACCTTGCCTTTTTATCCGGCCCAGCATGCGTGCATGCGGGAGTGCATGTGTGTGCGTGTGCATGCGGGAGTGTATGCGTGTGGGAGTGTGGGTGGGCAGGCGAGAGTGCATGTGGGCGGGAGTGCATACGCACGTCTTTGTTTGGCCCTCAAAAATCTGGAACATATATGTTGCGGCCCTCACTCTGTAAAGTTTGGAGACCCCTGCTCTAACCCATGAAGAAAGTCTAAAAATGCAGATGGCTGGATGGGTCTATAATGAGAGAAGAATGGGTCTTTTATGTAGTTAATGACTCTTAGTTGCCCATTCAAGTTCAAACCACTTTTAAATACTTCACATTACAATAGGGACAGCTTGGATGTCCCGTCTCAAGAAAAATACTTTTCTGCCCTTAGCTACTATGAGGATTGCAACTAAGCTCTCAGGGAACAGAAAAGCCTGAGGGCTGGTGTTAAGTGATGTCATAGTCCCAACTATTCAGAAAGTACCTTACAAATGCTGATTTCACTGCACTACAGCCCATCACCAGTACAGGAATAAGATTAAAGCGGCAATGCATATGGGATGGGACACCATTTTGCCCTTCAGAGAGCTTGATATAATTGAACGGCCCTGCCATTACTAGTGTCAGAGTAAGATTCACCTGCCAGTCTGATTGGATCTTACATATCAGACAACTAAATAACTTGGGTCAGCCCTTGTCATCAACTTACCCAGTCTTTACCATGTGAAATGGAAACTGTTCTGTAGCAGCCTTTGCCTTCAGCAGTCAGATAAGAAAGCATCACGGAGAGGGTCTTCTCTATTATGTTTATGGAAAGCCATCCTCTGACAGACAGGCAAGGTCAGGTCACTTAACTGCTCACATAGCTTCTTCTACAAACTATGCTGAATGCCTACAAACAGTGGAGAGATGAGGTCAATTGGGTACAGTCATACTTCCCCTTTTACTATGATTAGCTGTAGATGCAAATAACAATCCAGTTCTCTTGGTGAGGATACTGGGAAGTTGTTTTCAAGCATCTCCTTCAATCATCCTCTAGCTCTCCTAAACCCAGCTTCACCTCTTCATCCAAGATGTATGAACCTCCCAAGCTATTAGCTAGTGAGGGTGCCGATTAAGTGGTGAACTGAGTAGCTGTGCCTAGGGAGAAGCTGTGCAGGTTGCTATGTATAATACTGGGCCATTTCATAAGAACTGCTGGATAGTTCAGTGGTTTAGGCATCTGGCTGTGGGGCCAGAGGCTGGGAGTTCGATTCCTCACTGTGTCTCCTTGACTGGGGCTGAACAAAAAGATCCATAGGATTCCTTCCAGGTTTGCCACTCTAAGATGATGATGATGATTATATAATATAATAATATTCATAAATTATATTATAATTATTATATTATAATATTATTATATTTCCCCACAAAGAAATTTATTGATAAGAATCCTTCCCATCCCCTCATCCTTATGCCAGCAGTCATTCTAAAAATACTAGCTGCCCAAACTACCAGCAAGAGTGACAGTCTCTTATCTGCTTCCCTTCACCAAAATGTTAATTTGTATGATTAGTATGGCATAAAAAGGAAAGCAGACTGCTTCCAGATGGTCCTATGAAAAGGTTTTAAACCGGAAGATGTCATTTTATTCCCTTCAGAACACAACCCCCACATGCCATTTTCAGAGCCTGAAAAAGTTATTGTTATTAAAACTCCCAGTTGCCGTTCAAAAAAGTAACTCTTCCAAACTGTGCCCATTCTTAATACTAGCTGAAGTGTTTCCTCACCACACATGGCTTTTCTTGGCTTGGCTGCATTTTTTAGTAACACATTCAGCCCGCATAATATTTATTTAGAAATTAATGCAAGGTTTTGTTCTGAATACAAGGTTCTCCACCCCGAGATAGCGCCAAACACATTTTTATTCAGTGACTGAGCTTCCTAAATCCCTGAAAAAATGAAGCATATAATGGAATTGCTGACATGAAGCTGCCCACCAGCCAGCTATGCAAAGGAAGCTGGGTTTATTACTGTCAACACTAGCTTAGTGAATAGCTGGCTTTCCTGACTGCTCATGCGGCTGGGCCAAATGTCTTCTTTAGCCCTCTACTTTGAATTCAGGCACAGAATTTCTATGCCTTTTCTCTGACCTTAGGTTGTTGTTTTGTTCTGTTTCTTTTTTCATTTTTTTTTTGTCCATTCCCAGGATACGTAATTGCCCATCTTGATTTGGATGATGACAAACTGCATCAGAAAAAGAAGTTATATTTTCTGATTTTTTTAAATTGTTGTAATGTTTGTATTGCTTTTAAAGATGAAAAGGTGGGAATGATGGAAATAATTCCTGGTGCGCATGCCAAGGATAACAAGAATATACTTCCCACGATCTTCCTTTCAGCCCATTATCTCACACACAGCTGAAGGGAGGAAAGTGTTGAGTTTCGCCTTATTTGGAAATGTTCTACTGCCCTTTCATTTAACCAAGTTTGTTTTACTAAGGTCCTTGAGAAAGCCAGTCCAACCATTAGCCAAAGCAAGGCAGTGGCTTCAGGTGACAGCCACTGAGTGAAAGTCTGAAAGAAAAGGTAGCTATCATGTAAAGACTCCTCAAGTGTCCAGCTGCTCAGAGCTTCAGTTCACTTGCTCTCATGTCAGACTCTTTCCTAAAACATGGGGATCTGGTGCTAGAACTGGTCAGATACACAACATATTGGGGGGGGGGGCAAAGAGGCATGCAGAAGGTTAATACTTGAAGTAAGCTTCATCATTACTAGGCTATATCTCCTTTTATAGCTGACATCAGTGTCAGCAGAAGGCTTTCAGTTCAGAATCTTTAAATCATATGCATTTTTCTTTTTGAGTTTTTGTCAATCAAGTGGTCCACTACTGGATAGAATCTCTATCTTCTCACAGTTTACACAACAAAGGGAAAAGCCCATTTTCCTAGCCAACAGACAGGTATAGAATTTGGCACAGTCCCTTTCCCCAATATATCTTGTGTAGCATGCTATGCAATGATGGGTCTTGCCAATGAGTCAGAATATCCCTAGACTCCAAAATCCTGGAATTTTCCCTCTCCTATTCTGATTTCTGACACCCAAGGAATTCTGGAAATTGCTTATCCAGCTCATTAGGATCCAAAGGCCATTGCTATTAGAATGACCAAAGATAATAACAGGTGGTTCAGAAGTACATTGCACTTTCACATCTGTTGATGTTGGAGGATGCTAATAAAAAGTGAATTCAACCCTTAAGTGAAGCTTAACACAAGCAAGGCGGGGGAACTCACTCAGCACTGCCTTGGGAATTGCTTAGGAGCTCTTTCCCTCCTAGGTAAAAAGCCAGAAATCTCAGAGTTTATCTTAACAGAGTTGAATTAAGGGGTCGTGACAATATATATTTTTTAAAGAAGATATAGCTGCTTGACATTTTCTGCAAGAGAGATGGTTGCTTTTTCACAGCAGGGCTCGCCAAATGCATTTTTCTGCCTGCAGCAAAGGACAAGAAATGACCCTCTCATTCCCTTCACAAAACACATTAACACTGATAGGTGAATCTTAATGTACAACTACCAATGAGACCACATCTTCTATAGCACTTTGGGCCAAAGGACAGGCCACATGTTGCCCGCAACTCTGTCCCTTTTGCAGTCGCCAGCATCTGCCTCTGCCTAATTGTAGGGCTGGCCCTGATTCATCGGTTTAGCCAAGTTAATTTCCAGTTCCAGTTAAGTCTGTCTGTTAAGCAGCTCAGCGCACAAAGCAATCAGTGCTGTACAAAGACCGACTACCCTACTGAAGCAAACAACTCATTTGGGCTACAGACTCTGACACAAAATTACTACATAGCTTATTTGCATATCTAATTAATTGCTGGCTTTTAATTTACACAGAAAAGTTAAAAAAAGAGAAGAACTCTCAACAGCTACCTCCCATGTTTATTCCAGAATTCTAGATTTTGCTGTTTTAAGGATATCAAGAGATTCCCTGTGTGGTGCAGTGGATAGAGTGACAGACTGGGACTCTGAAGAACAGGTTTGAATCCCCACTTGGCCATGGAAACTCACTGGTGAAGTGAAATTCTTTAAATATCTCACTTACCTCAAAAGCTCTATTAGGGTCACTATAAGTCAATTCCGACTTGATGGCACAGAACACACGCAAGGACATCAGCAGGCCCTGATTGGGATTAAGGCTGTCTTTTCCACTCAATTATCCTTGCCCTGAAAGTAGGAAGTACCATTAGGTAATGTAATATGGCAATCCAGAGATGGGAGGAATGACTGGGGGAGGGGCTTCCTAGCAGGCAGCCAAATGTGCCCAGCAGTTGCAGGTGTTGCCACTATTCCTGCCAGGGGCATATACAGATCATGGAATTCTTCCAGGCCCTACACTGCTCTTGGGAGTTGCGGACATTTGATAGCCAATCCAGGGATCCACCCCCGCAAAGGTCCTGCACTTCTGCTGGCAGGAACTGTGAACAGTACAACAAAAAAATTGAAACAGAGACACTCCGCTCTTTGCCCTGCTCCAAGCAGCACAGTGAACCCAGGGGCATGCACACTGGTCTTTCTCTACAGTTCCCTCCACATGCTCTGGGGTTTTTTGGTGCACTAGTATTGTTGCAATCTCAACACACATTTGCACTGAACCAGCAGCTCAGACTGGGTGAAGATGGCTTCCCAGGCTTCAAAGTCACCTCACATACTAAAATCAACCTTTTTTGCTCCTCTACCATCACTTGAAAGGACAGATCACTGGAAGGACAGATCCTGAAGCTGAGGCTCCAATACTTTGGCCATCTCATGAGAAGAGAAGACTCCCTGGAAAAGACCCTGATGTTGGGAAAGTGTGAAGGCAAGAGGAGAAGGGGACAACAGAGGACGAGATGGTTGGACAGTGTCATCGAAGCTACCAACATGAATTTGACCCAACTCCGGGAGGCAGTGGAAGACAGGAGGGCCTGGCGTGCTCTGGTCCATGGGGTCACGAAGAGTCGGACACGACTTAACGACTAAACAACAACAAAACCATCACTTATTTTGAGATTTCTTTTTCCACCTGGAGTCATCTTGAAACTAAACATTATGTTATAAAATATAGTCACTTATAGCCTTGCCCATTTCATTCTCAACTGCTTTGATAGACTGGCAGGGATGTTGTGCTGCCATGCATGCCGTTGAGCCACATCCAGCTGTTGCCATACCATGGAATGTGCTTCTGTTGCAATTTCAGGAAACCACAGTGTAAGTTTTCATATTTTTTTATATAACAGTGTAGCATTGTGTAATACTCAGCTGAAGCAATGTTGCTCTCTGGAGGCTGTGGTGTAAAATTACAGCCTGTTGTAATTTTCTTTCACTGGGAAAGAAAATGGAGTGGACAATCTGCTTTTTTTTTTTTAATGTTAAATCCATTGTCTAGCTTTTTCTGTTGGTTTTACCAATGCACTAGCTTAGTCTGTTTTCCAGGTAGGAAAGGGGTTAAAATTCTTTCTGCTGAAATGCAGGAGTAGTGTGATACCTTTATTGAACCCCTAAAAAAATCACACAGATTGCAAGCTTTCTGCTGAAATACACAGGGTGCATGTCCGGGCCTCTCCTTAACATGCTGGCATCTGAGGCAGGGCAGCAAGTGACATCCGCCTACCTCCCAAGTCAACGTGCACAGCAAATGTAGATGATTTTGTCAATCAAGCACCTTGAGGCAGAAAACCCCACAAACATCTCTGCCCATCTTTGGCAGTCACATTTTTTAAAATTTCAAAATTCATTGATTTGTCCCCTTTTCATGGCACCCTGAATCTTCTGCCTGGGTGGTTCTCTCCTTCTAGGTGGTGACAGTTGGTCTATGCTGTCAGCTTGCTCCTCACCCATAGTGACCCTATGAATGAGTGATCTCCAGAACATCCTCTTATTAAAAGCTCAGCTCTGCTCGGCTCTTACAGAATCAATGCTGTAGCTTTCTTGATGATAGAGCCAGCTCTATGGCCAGAATTAGGGTCGCCTAGTCTCTGGATGGCAGCTGAAATATCAGTGGCTTGCTAGACTTCTCTGGGTCTCCAGACAGGGAGGCAAATCTGGACAAAAAGTTGATTTTCTCCCCACGGTAAATTCTATAACTTGCTTAGCTTTCTCTGTAAATTATGCTACTTGATTGTGGAACGTTATGTGTTCTTGCTCTGTGGAAAGCCCCCTTTGATAAAAGAAGAAGTTAAGCAGGCAATGTACAGTTCTGAATTCACCATGGAAACTATGTATTTGGTATCTTTTTTTAAATTGTTGCTGATGTTCCTTGTTTTTCAGCTTTTCCCCTTGGATGTCTTTGACTAAGACTAACTTCGCTAGGAGTAATCATATGTAAGTGGCCTCTGTGTTTCCTTTACACATTTTCTCAGGGCTACATCACATTTTAATCTGTACAATTAACACATCTGTAGTTTTTACTCTGAATAACTTCGACTTCCATGATTTCATTGATTCAAACCAGGTAGCTCCTTCATCAATGCAAACCACAGTATTCATAGTTGCTGTGGCAAATGTATTACCTGGTAGCCAACCTTCTGATGGGGAGTCTCTCTATATTTAGCTAGGCTGGTCTTCTGATTGCAGATCTGCACTCTGCTGCCAGGGTCATATTTGAAGTCTTACCTGCTTGGTAGAACCAGCTCAAAGCCTTACCAGCTTGATAGAATCTGCCTGAATATGTGTTTTGTTGGTATAGTGTTCAAGAACTCCGCGAGGCAACAGGGTAGGACTTAATATATAGAAAGTACCAAATCTTCAGAAGCAAAATTAGGGTTATTACTGTTGGTTTTAATATCTCTATTTTAATTTTTTTGTGTATTTTATGAGTTGTAACCCACCCAGAGTAGTGCTGTGACACTAATGGGAGTGGGATACAAATTGATTGATTGATTGATTGATTGAATGATTGAATGAATGAATGAATGAAATTAAAGGCCCAGTTATCCTCTACAAATGTGACTGGTTGACATATGTTCCAAATCAGACTCAGAGAGATGACACAGCTATAGAAGGAAAGAAGAGATCTGTGTAGCATTAAAGGACTCAAGCAAGTGATACAGGAAAGAACTGAGAATGCAGACATAGCTAAATGAAATATAGGTGATCTAGACTCTCAAGTGAAAATAAATTGGATTGTTTAAGCCCAAAGTGCTAGTGAGGTTTCAAAAAACATTCTGGGCATTAAGATACCTCTCATTGCAACATTTTAATAACACCTCTTTGTAAATGTCAAGACAAATGTTCTTTCATTTCATTTCCTATTTTTAAAGAGGAGTTTATAAAGACAGCAGGAGTCAAAGTGTTCAGTGAGTGGAGATAAGGAGGAAACCATTTTTGGTGAACTCTTATTAAAGCAGAGAAACAGCCACTTTGAGAGCAGTTGCTATATAAATACTGTTCCTATACTTTTAACTTGTTTACAGTTCAGTTCTACATGTATAACTTATGTGAAGCACCTTTTTAGATTGCATTGTCCAGTGTCACCATTTTAATAAGGTGGTCCAAACAGGATTGGTCGTGAGTTTCTACCTGGATGTACAAATAGGAGTAACTATATCAAACTATATCATATTATGCCCAGATATCTGTCTGCAGTCCTTTATTCTGAATAATTACGGCATTCTAATGTGAAACTACTGATCTATTTCTGTTTCAGTTTTGAATAACTTTTTCCTTTGCTGTTTGGTGCCATCTAGTGAATAGCTAGGTAATACAAGTGCTAGAAAGGATGAGCTACATGCCTGCGCATGTCATACAGTTCATATACTTATTACAGTAAGCCTCAAAATAGGTGACCAGCTGGCCTAAGGTTCTTCCACTATTTTAAACCAGCCTGCAAGGGCACTCAGATTTTGATTGGCATAGTGGTGCTGGAATCATAGATTTTTCTAACAGTCAAAGAGAGAGATTTGAAAAGTAGTTTTATCTAAGGATGCTGAGAATTTTATAGATTGACAGGGTGACCAATGGGATGTATAATTTTGTGTTTTTTGACTGCAGTTCATAGGATTTTTCAAGAACGTGCCTACCAGAATTGTGGGAGTTTCAGTCCACAAACACAACCCTATAGATACCTACATTTTGCTCACGTGGAGCAGGGCCTAGCTCTAATGCTGTGTGGACTTCCCTGGCCTTCCCCCCCCTCCCCACTTGTTAATTAAAAAAAAAAAAGGAAGTTGCCGCAGTGCTTCCTGGGAATCATAGTGTCATGTCCATTAGGTTCTATAGAGGGAACCTCTCAGAGAACCGTGACTCCTAGGAATGACCATGGCAGCATTGTTTTTTCACCTTAACAGCAGAAAACAAAGGTTGGAGAAGGCCATGAAACCTCCAAGATAGGCCCTGCTCCAGGTGAGTGAGATTTTGTCTGCAGGTTTGTGGGCTGCACACACACACACCGTCCTGTCCTGTTTCTACTTTAGCTGGCTGTGATCCACCTCCAGCGTCGTTCATGTACTGTTCTTGGTCCGCTGCTTTGCAAATCCACAGTTCAGAAAAGTAAGCAGGCCTGTGAAGCATTTTTAAAGTCATCTTTTTGTGAGCTCATTGTGCTCTCATGAGAATTGGACTCAGTCACCTGATGTGTCATTTTGACCAATAATAAATCTGGACTCTTGTCATTGTCATGTGCTAAAAACAATCCTTGGTATTAGAGAGCATACACCTTCTTCTCTTTTCCTGTGTAAATCTCTTAAGCAGACCAATAATTGTCCTTTTAAAAAAACCCTCAACATTAATTTGAGAAGCCTCAGCTCTGGAGGTAAAGCAAAAAGATGTTACTGTAGTAGAGCTTGGAAAATGAGATCAATACTGAGAAAAAGTTCCTTATTTGAAGTATAGCTCTGGGAATCTCCCTGGCCAGCATAGCCAGTGGGAGATTCTGGAGGTTATCAGAAACAAAACAAAACAAAACACAACCACTCATACCATTTCCAAACTCTGCTTACAGATGAATTAAGCTATAATTCAGCTATCATCGCTTGTAGCCATACATAGGTGAAGTATATTTTCTTTTCCTTTTTGTGGTTGGAGGGCCACAGTTACTGTTTATGGTTAGGAAGCTATCTTTGTTCAAACTCATGGGTTCTGATCTTGGAAAAGTAACTTATTGGAGAACTGGGTGACAACTCCCAGCATCTCCTAGCCAGCATGGCCATTGGTTTTCTGTGGGGGAAACCCTGTCTAATCTGCAAAATGATTGACTGGGTAGTGCACGTGGACAGCCTGTCCGAGAGGGCTGGAATAGAGAGAAGTAAAGTGTAACAGACGAAGGAGGGTGTGTTTGGGCTGTTGGGTTGTAACTGAATTAAAACTGAAGCTTAGATCTTCATGTTACTTTCTAATAAAGAGAATGCCTATTTTTCACTCTTTAACCACTGGGTCTGGTGTGTTTAATGAGTGGTGTCAAGCCCTTTAATGGAAAGGCATTTTAGAAAGTGACAAGCCTGGGTTGGGATTGGTCACAATTACATAACCCAAAACCTTGATTTTTATCATGTCACCTTGCCTTTCTAGCAAAATACCATCTTCCCAAAAGCACTCCTGGGAATTTATCCTGAAAAGCTTCATGACATTATTTTTTTAAAAATATTGAAAGTCTCTATTTATTGCTTCTTAACCCCAGAGGGTCCCTAAAACAATCTCTCTGTGTGTGTGTGTGTGTGTGTGAGAGAGAGAGAGATAAAACGTTCCTATATAACAGCTTTAAAAATCACTAATAATTTAAAAATCAGCTGTAACAGCATTTTAAACATGAAAACCCATATGAAACAAGGCATTCTTGTTGCCAGCTGACAGGTGAGCTTCTGGGACAGCTGATTCTGAAAACAGGCACAAGATGCCCCACATCCTCCCTTGCTCTAGAGGGCACAAAGGGCCCATGTGCATGAATTTACCCTGGCACCAGCTAGGAGATGGGTCGCGTTAAAGCCAACTGATACCCAAAGCCCAAACTCTTCCAGTGTGTTCATCCCGAGATCTGTCTCCATTGCTGGACAAACAGAGAAAAGCATCACAATTCCCCGAGATTCCAGCCACTACTCTGAGACCTGACAAGGAAGGAAAGAAGCTCTAGCTCTTTACTATTGCACACACTTTGCAATACTAGGTTCAATCCCTGGCTCTCTAGGTAGAGTTGGGAAGGAATCTTACCTGGAGGCCAGGAGAGTTACTGGCAGTCAGTGTGAGTGATACTGAATCAAATGGGCCAATGGCTTAAATCAGTTTAAAGCAACATTCTGTATTGGTTGTTGGTTTGCTGATCCTTCCTTCTTTCAAAGACATCATATTTAGCAGTGTATTTATTGCTCATAAATATTCCTGCAAATTCACATTTCAGCCTTGTACCTGATCTGAGAAAGTCAAAGCAAATAAGGGAAGCCAATTTTTAAATCTATTTCATGTGACAGTGCATTAAAAGAGTATTTGATCCATACCAAGGCTTTATGCTGGTCACTTAAAAAGCAATCACAAACATACCTCATGGCAACCAGGGCAAAAGGGCCAGGAAAACATCTCTTCTGAAACAAAAATTCCTTGAGATGCTGTGTGCTTTGCTATGAAGTTTCTTGGTAGGAGAAATATTAATTTACTACAAACACTTTAATCACACACAAAGCTGGAAATGGGTAATAAGCCCCTGCCGCTTGCAGATTTCAGGACCTTCTGAGCATGAAACATTGATTCTGCAGGATGGGTTTTGTAATTTATATGTATTGCTGCCTGGCAACTGATAGATTTAATCACTTTGACAGCTGATAGGTGAGAGTGCTGCTGAAAGATATTTCCCCAGTCTATTCACTCCTGACTCCTGTGTTGTGAATAGCTCATAGGCAGATAAGTAATTGCATTGCCTCGTCAGAAGCCAGTTAACATAAAAAGAAAAGTGTGGACTTAAAAAAAAAACACACCTGTGCGAAAGATGAGTTGATTCTATCTTTTCCTCCAATTTCCCTACCTTCTTCTAAAGACTTTTAGTCTACAGATTGCAACTTGGGATTTCTCTTTTTGTACAGTATATGATTTATAAATAAACAATTGTAACAATGGTTTCTTGGTGTGTTTTTGCAACAAGAAACTAATACTTCTGGCTTAACTTAGTAAGTTGCAACTAAGTAAGCCCATTTGAATCAATGGAACTTGTGAAGTAATTGACTCACCACATACCCATAATTCAATGGGCCTATTCTAGTTTGACTTGCTAAGTTAATAATAATCTTGTACTATCAAGTCAATTCTAACTTATAGCAACCTTTTTCAGAATTTTCAAGGTAGAGAATACCTGGAGGCACAGTAAGATACCTAAATCACTGAACTATCCAGCCAGCTTACTTATTGTGTTAAGCAACAGGATTTCAGCCAGCGGATGTCCACTAATATCAGAGACTTCCAGTTTAGAACAATGGGGAACAATGGCAACTATCATTTTGATGGTTTTTAAAGTGTTATAAATAGAGATGGGCACGAACTGCTAGTCTGGTGGTTTGGCATCGTTTGTTTCCTGGCCAAACAGCTGATCTGCGGTTTGGCACCCCACCCCCTCCAGCAGGCTCCCATGGGAAGGCAGCACCAGGAGGAGGCAGAGTGGGGCACTGCCACCGAATGGGCGCCTGCTGGAAGGGAGGTGCTAAACCACGGATCAGCCGTTCAGCCAGGAAACAAACTGTGCCGAACCAGGGCACATGGGTTCATGCCCATGTGTAGTTATAAATAATTTATAAATAATTTCTTCAGGAGTTTCTTCAAAGCTTTTGAAATATTTTTGATCCATTTCGTAAAGAGAATTTTTCAGAGAGAAGAGAAACAGGGTTGTCTGGATAGTTATCCAGGTAAGATCTGGGCTTGAGTAGCATCAACTAGCAGGAAGGAGGGAGGAATAAATGCACTGTATAGATGAGCCTGCTTTTGCAACTCCAAAGCAGTGTTGTATGTCAATACTGCCCAAATTAAACATAGTATACTCTCTATCTATCTTTACATGGCCAATCCTAGCCAACGAATATTACTACTTCAAGGATCTCAGTCATAATTCTATTTATTTCTTTTTCTTTTATTTATTTCTTGTGTTGTGCATTTTTCCTGCCTCTTGCATACTACTGTATATAAATTCCAAGTTCCTATCTAACTTTCAGCTCAGAGATTCTTAGCATCCTCTGGCTATTTAATGTCTGACCAGGACTCAGAGCATCTTAACATTTCTGTCTAGCTGTGCTGAGTATACTTCGAAGATGCCATATGGTGGTTTGCTGTGGTGTTCCACATCTCACTGCTATAGCTGATTGCAGTGGCTACCATGTCCATCCCAAAGCCTGAATGACATCTCTTGTCTTTGGCCTCCAGGTGGAATTGATGTTGCTACTGTGCAAGGTCAACTGGAGTTTAGAAGCAATTTAGCAATGGTGTTCTCATCAGAAAAGCTTGGCCCAGAGGCATGTGGTGTTGTAAGCCCCCCACCCAAATGTTGGTAGACATTTTGAGTTTCATTTCATATACGGAAAAGTGGGATACAAATTACACTAAGCATACACCACAGATAGAATGTAAGTAATGTAAAAGGAAAAGCAGGGCAAAGTACAAAGCGGCAATAAGCATAAAACCAAATTTATTTTATGTTCTTGCATGACAGACACGGGGTGTGAGGCAGTGGCACTGAAATGTCAGCCAATGTGATGTGGCAGACCTGGCAACTCTGATCTGGTTTGGGGTTCATCCTGACATACCACAGATCACCCAGAGATCTACCAGTACATCCAAATTTATTTGTTTCCTACCTTTGGCTTAGAAGATGGTGTTCTTTTCCTTTTTGGTAATACAGCTGCTTCCTACTATGCATTATAGCCTTTAGCCCGCAAATCCCTCTCAAGAGACTCTAGGAGGCAGATCTTTACAGCACTGTTTCACTGGCTTTGAAATGCGTAATTCTGTCTCCATCTTGTATACCTCTGGCGCACACACCTTTCTGTTATATCTGCTGAAAGGTCTGGGCCCCATGACATTACAAGGGATAGGTATCCTTGGCTCTCAGGTTTGGGTCATGAAATATCAGGGACTGGGATGCTGTTGGCCTGACAATCCTGAAAATACTGCAAATACTGAAAAATTGATATATTTAGACATCACACATATTATGTGCAGTCTGCAGTAGTTCATTTATACTGCATACTGTACACCACTCAGACAATCCTGGCTATCAGGTGGTCTCAAAGCACAATCAATCAATCAATTTATCAAAATGTATTTATTTATTAGAGTCATATACCACCCCATTAGTGCAATGCACTGTTCTGGGCAGTTTAAAACAAGATAAAAACACAATAACATATATTAAATAAAACTGGTAAAGAAACACAAGACACAGAAAACTCCAAGAAGCATAAATTGCAAGATAAAACACAACACACAAGGCATATAAACAGAAAAGCAGCAGGAAAAGCATAGGTTTTGTATGCTTATGCATGGGACCCCCAAGCTGGCCCATTCCCCCCCCCCCCAAATGTACAAAATGTTTGAAACTAAATGGTGTGAATCAGTTCTTAGTGTTTCCTCAGTGCTTGTTAAGAATCACATGGAACATTCCACCTATTTTATGTTCATAATTCAAAATCAAACCCTTTCAATATTTTAAACCTTGGGATACAGGGTTCTGAACTGCCCCCAGCAGTTTACTGGTTGCTGGGTGATAAATTGGCTCTGAGTGATTGTCTCTTATCTTTTAAGTCCAGTTCTGGGCCTCACTGGTTTCTTTACTGAATTCAGAGCTGCCTGTGGATGAATGGGTTAATTTGCTGCTGGCTACCAACGTGCTTTGTTCCCAGCAGGACACATTCTCACCCCTCCGCCCTCCTTTGACACTTGGCCTGCCTGCTCTGTTATTCATGTCTCTTCTCTTCAGGGGAACTGATTATAGCTAAACACTCGGAAGAAGACAGGAGGTTTTGGCCAACACAATTATTAACTCAGTCCCTCTTTCATTTGTGGCATGAGAAATACCCGGGGCATAGTGACTAAAACAATGTGAAGCTTGTGAACTGAAATTATGTTTGGGAAGAGAGTTCTTTGCACATTTATTTTCTTGAGCTATGGCTTGGCCCATGAAGGAGTAGAGCAGAATTTGATTTTCACTGTGACTTGTATCCTTTCATTAGACTAGCTTCCTGTCACTTATAGAGATGCACTGATGATCATGGTTCTCATCACCAAAGTAGAGAAATGCATGAACAGCAAGCACTAAGGGCAGATTTCATGCTAGACTTCTGTCATCATGACAATGGAATCCAATGGAAGTAGGAGGGGATGATCTCTCCTTCCTGATGCAGCCCCCCTTGAAATCCTGCTCCAGACAGCTGGGAAAACCTCCTGAGTCATTTTATGGGCAGCCCTAAGGGCTTCACTGTGGACAAAAATGGAAAAAAGTTCCATTGTGCTGATTTTGCAGCACCAACATCACAACAGACTGAGGCCTACATTTTCTAATATGGTAAGATATAATTATGTTGCAAAATCTATCAGCATGCTGAAGCAGATGAACCATGGCTACTTCTTTGGAATGTGTCATTAGATATAGGTTGTGACATAGAAATTGTGATTTGAAAAGGAGAACATCAGGATTCTCACTAAGTTGGGAGTGCAACTATCTACCAATTGGCTATTGATGGGAAAAGTTACTAGTCAGAGATAGCAGTTTCGTATTAGAGTTAGCAGACCTGTTAGGTAGCTCTTACGGCACAGCTCATTGCTTACTTCTGGGATAGGATGAGTATTGGCAGTGGTTAGAGGCCTAGGGAAAGGCCTTATATGAGATCAGACTATTTGTCCATCTAGACCAGTATTGTTTACTCTAACTGGCAGAGGCTCTTCAAGACCAGCAGCTCAGGCAGACAATCTTTCATATCTCTTGCTATGTGATTTATTCAGCCAGAAATGCTGCGGACTGAATCTGCAACATTTGGTATGCAAACCATATATACACTCTGTCATTAAAACTACTATTGCTTCCCAAAGGACATCCATAGCGGAGCCTCTTTCTACATTTTTATGAATTGAAAAACCAAAAATGCTGACCTAACCCTAACGGACTGACCTGCATAAATTATGCAAATTATTACTATTTAAATCTATTCAGTTATTGATTAAAATGTTTTTAATATCCATCTGCCTCCTGGATACCAGATAGTGTACAAAAAACACAATTACCTCATCATGCACAATGAAAATAAATAATAATAACCAAAGCTGACAACACAAAAGAAAATAACAAACAAGCAAACAAACAAAAAATGACATCACCCTAATACAAATGAAGGCCAGCTAAAACTAGAACAGACACATAACTATTGATTTATCTCCTTGCCGCGAAAGTAGAAACAGGGCAGCAAAATTGTCCAACCTCAGAAATGAGAGTAGCAGATTGTGCGTAGATGTAGTTCATAGCCTACAGTATGTGCGTGCTTCAGATTTGAAGAAGCCTTTCATTGACGCCTGGGGAGCAGCCCTCTTCGTTGGTGCCCAGCTCATGCATTTCTTCTGCCCAGTGAGGAGATACTGGAGATAGCATGTGCACTCAAGGAAGGCAGGCTTTTGACCTTTTATTAGTAAATACCAGGGTTCAAACCCTTGCAGGAACAAAGTTTTGCCGGCTCTAAATTTTATAATCCTGTATCAAAGTCCCAGTTGTTCTGCTCTAGTAACAGCTCTGGGGTTACATTTTCCAGCATGAGCAGTGAAGATTTTTTGCTGGGTATCAACATCTAGGAATAAGTGAGGGAAGGAGCATACTGGTGGTCAAGATATTGTATTCTCCTTTCTCCCAGCTTTCCTTCACTTGATTAACCTGCAGGCTGCCCTCTGTTGGGGAGCCTATACAAGCCAGGTGTAAGAGTTGGTTGGAGAACATGGTAATTCAGTGTCTTCTCCGCACTGGTCCTCTCCCACCATCATCTCCTCACATCTCTGTCATCTGAGTTTGTTCCCATGGAAAGCAGGGTTTGTACTCATGTTGTTTACTTGGAAGCCTGAGGGTCAAGCTAGGCAGCATTTTCAATATTAGATCATATTTGCATATCTTTATTTATTTGTTTTTAAAAGTAGCTGTGAGGGACTCCAGTCTAAATTAATGGCAGTTGGTGGGTGGCTGTGGTACTGTGGAGAGTGATTTTTTTTTACTTGGAAAATAGTGCAGGGGAAAGGACTAAATTTCACTGCTACAATTTGGATTCAGATCAGTGGCCTCTGCAACTTGTTTCCCCATAAAATGCCTATAAATTTAACATATTATTTAGCATGGTCGTCAGTTCATGGCCAAAGAAGGAAAGATTATCTGAGTGACCCCAGGTTGGTCTGAGTAAGAAGAGGGGAGGGGAGGGGAAGGAAAACATTGCTCATATCAATGGGGTCCCTCCTCTGTCCATGTTTGTTTCAACTTGAGACCCACCCCAAACGTTAGGGAGAGTGAGGCAACTGCCTCAGGTAGTAAATGATGGAGGAGGGCAGCAGCAGTAGTCAAATCATCTGTCCATTTTCTTCTCTTGGAACACAGAGGTGGGTGTGTCACAAAGCTTGTGCTAGCTTAGCCTGATGCTCTCAGATGCATTGGAGAACAATATCATTTTGCTGGTGTTGAAGCAAAATTCGGCTGTCCGTCTCACTCTTTGCCTTATGCAGCAAAATGTATAGGAATAGCCCTGCAACTGCAGGTTGAATATAAAATAACTACTGGATACATTTGCTCCTTTTCTTTATAGTGATCTGCCAGAATCCTCCAGGAACCTGGCAAGCCTGTTGCCTGTGCAGCAGCTCCATAAACTAATGATTTCCAACCTTGGGTCCCCAGATGTTCTTGGTCTAAAAATCCCAGAAGCATTCACCACTAGCTGTGCTGGCCAGGGTTTCTGGGAGTTGTCGTCCAAGAACATCTGGGAACCCAAGGTTGGGAACCACTGCCTTAAACCATCTTAAGATCTGGAGACAACATTCATCTATAATGGCAACTACCTTTTGGTAGACTTGCTCCCTCTATATTTTTCTGATTCTAAGGCAGTGACTAGAAAGATATTTGTCCTGATGTTTGTGCCACATTCTTCATGATTCCATTCAAGATACGTTCCATCAACTACATAGTATTAATACAAGTAGATATGAGTATGAGTATGTGGTATATTTTGTTTGGCTGACAGGGATTGCAGGGTGTTGGTTTTTGATTTGTTTTGTTTTTTGGTTTTTCTGCTCACATCATTTTGTCTTTCTTTTGGTTTGTGTGATCACCTGTATCAGTCCTTTGGGGCAGTTTTGGGGTGTGTCCAAATGACATCGTTGATGATATGCAGAATGGGGCATGGTGTGGTGGAGGACCCTACTTCTTTTGTCCACATTCTGCTCACACTGGTAACGAGTATAACTGCAATGTAATTTGTAAACTGTGTTTCTTAAAACACATTTTCCGCCTTGTTTAGTGGTATAGCTATAGCACTAAATTGATATAGCACTCATTCAAATGCTTTCTGTGTCCTACCAGCTTAGCACTATTTCACTTGAAAAATACTTTTTAAAAAGGAATTTGAATGGTAGTGAAAGAGGTGGTGATAATAGCAGAGAAGGGTGGGAGGGGAATGGGAGCCGTGTGATGTCTGAACATATGAAGTGCACTTTCCTGGGATAATAAAGATTATAAATCTCAAAACAGTTGTGCCATGATGGCCATGTATTTGTGAAGATTCTCAGTCATCCAGGTGAGATTATCTGGAAGTTGAGTCATGGCAACTGGACTTTTTTATTATTAGGTTGAAATGTTTTGCTACTCATCCAAGTAGCTTCTTCTGTCTGAGTCTCCTACCAACTCTCCTCAGACAGAAGAAGATACTTGGATGAGTAGTGAAATGTTTCATCCTAATAAGAAAGAAGTCCAGTTGCTATGACTCAACTTCCAGACATGATGGCCATGCTACATGGGTATTCTTGAGTCCCTCTCTCCCCTGAAAAAAGAAATAAAACAAAACCAAATCAAACTAAAAACACACAGACAAACACACACTAACTTTTCCATGCTCTAGGAATGAAATGTGTTGGAGACAATGCATTGAAAGTTTGTTCCTGGAAAAAAAGAAGGAAAAAAGAAAAGGGATGTTTTTCATGGCTTGAAATTAAAAGTCATACATGGACTTGTTGATCCACCTGCTGTGTGTGAATTCTTTCATGGTTGTGCTTTATGTAATGTTAGTGCCTCATACCAATAGAATTTGGGAAGCACTTGAACAAATGAATGAAATAATCTTGGCATGTGAGAAAAGCTCCTTTGGGGTCATGTTGACATACATTTCCATCTGTGCAAATTAAATTTATTCTGTTGGCTTTCATGCTTGAATGGCCAGAAAACACAGTTATCTGACGTGATCTCATCAAATAAAAATATGCATTTTAATTTTTAAAAAATGTGATTACAGTTTGTTAAATCATGTAAATATTTAGTAGTTGTTCAACATTACTAAAACCAATGTTTATTTAAAGAGCAAAAAACAAGTGTGGTCCAAATCCCCCCCTTCTCTACATAGTGATGGGGAGGAGATAAATCTGGGATCAAATGACTGAACTTCAGTGAAGGGAGATGGCTTGAAATGAGAAGCATTTCCATCACAGCAGGAAAGGCTATGCTTGTTTTTGCATCTGCTCCACCCTGCTGTCTCTCATCCCAAAACTGAAGGTCACAGAGTCCCCTTCTGTAATTTATTCATCTAGATACCTGACCTCTGGCAGGGAAGAGGAAGAGGCAATTTCCTGTGCCAACTGACCAATCTCTTTCTTTCTCATGAATGGTCTATTCTCAACCACATTCCTAATTTCTTGGACTCTGCTTTTGCTCCAATCCTGATTATATCCATGGTAACGCCCCCCCCCCCCAAACAAACAAAAACACTGATGCCTGGGAAACTCCTCAAAGCTGACTGTTCTTATACAGCCTTCATTCTGAATTTGACTCTAATGACAGGCCCTGTGGTTACAACATTTGGCCTGAGTTTTGGCTTTCCCTCCTTGCCCCTCCCAGTAGTTAGAACTCCTCCCTTCTTTTTTCTTGCCTCACCTAGCATGATGAAGCATTTTGAAGAACCCAAAAACTTTCATGATTTTGTGGCATTGTGTTTGCTCCCTAATAAACACATTGCCCAGTTTTCCCCCTCATGAACTAGTATGCCTACCTGGGTTTTTCTCATTCTAATACAGTATGGGACCAAAACTGCATGCTGAAACAGAGTTGAATTTGCAGTGATTTCTGTCGCTGCACATGACACAAGCCTTACTGTGGTTTAAAATGACACCTGAAGCACACCATTTTAAATTGTAATAGGTCTTCCTCTGTATTTGGCTGGGATGTGGGAGCTCTACCTCCTCCACAAGGCTTGTTTGTCTGGTGAGGAGCTGGATGGCAATGGTTGAGGAATGCGGTGGCAGTAGCAGAAGCATCTTTGCTAACCAAGGAGACCCCTCCTGTTGCTACTGCAGCCAATGCACTTCCTGGTTGCCACCACCACTGCCACCATTTGGCAACCCACCAGACAAGCAGGCTCTGCAGAAGAGGAAGGGCAGTCTTACCCTGGCTCACTACAGAGGTGGCCCTACTGCTGCCACCCAAAGATAGGACGCGGGTGCTCTCTCACCCCAGCCCTTTACCTTCGAGTGGCAGTGGGCATGCAGCATCATGCTTACATATCCTCTGCTTTAATGCAATTTCTCACATTTAAATAGAGAACATGTGTTTTAAGTGGATTAGGGCCTGTTTGCTTGTAATACACAGTAAAAACTTTTGCAACAGATTATAGCAAACATGTAGTTTAGGTTTGAAATTTACAAGATAGGCAGCTTGTCATTCAACAAGGGGGATGCCCACTTTGAAATGTTGGTGTTGGTCCATGAACCACTCATGATTTATTACTACAAATATAACTAATGATTTATTCTGGCTGGCTGGATTGCTCAGTGCGTTAGGTATTTGGCTGCAGAGCCAGAGGTTGAGAGTTCAGTTCCTCACTGTGTACCCAGAAAAGAGCCAGCCTGCGTGGCCTTGGGCAAGCTGGACAGTCCCAGGATGCCCTCAGAGGAAAGGAATGGTAAACCACTTCTGAGTACTCTCTACCTAGAAACCGCTGAAAAGAGTGGCCCAAGTCAAAACTGACCTGACAACACATAATTATTATTAGACATGGGTGCTTCGTATTCAGATTAAGGGGATACAAATATGAAGCATGGTACCACAGGTGCCATGGCAGTCCATTCCTGCCCCCAGAACCAGCCCAGTCCACTCACTGGGGTCCATGTGGCATACATGTCTGTCAGCATAATTGTTGCACCAATTACTGTAGTTCTGCTGGCACTTCCCCACCCCTTCCCACAGACAACCACTCCAGCGAGGAGGCAGGAAGGCAAGTCTTTCCGCTCAGCTGCTGACTGGTCGGCTGTGGGGAGAGGAGGGGAAGCGCCCATGGGACTACTTCCGCAATTGGTGTAACAAAGATGCTGATGGACACACGCAACACATGGAGCCCAGTGAGTGGACCGGGCTGGTTCTGGCGGGTGGGAATAGACCACCGTGGCACCTGTGGTGCTGCACTTCCATATTCGTATTCCCTGGATACAAATATGAAACATTCATGTCTAATTATTATTTATTAATGATTTAATATACTAATGAACTATATACGTAACTGATAATTTTATCTATCCATATATAGTAAATGGAGGGATTGAAATATATATATATGTGTGTGTGTGTGTATGTGTGTGTGTATGTATATGTATGTGTGTGTGTGTGTGTGTGTGTTGTGTGTGTATATATATATATATATATATATATATATATATATATATATATAAATTCCAAACCTATATATATATATAAATTCCTAACCTATATATATATATAACCAATTAGTCCATCTATCCATATGCAATTTTAACTCATGTTAGTCTGAGTTGAGTATTATATTCTGTAGAATAATGCTTTCCATGTAGAAATGTTGTATTTGACATTTTTAAAGTGTCCTTTAATAGCTGATAAGCAATTGCCCAGCTAGCAGATGCCACCCTATTGGCCTGGCTATGTTGTATCAACTTCACAGTTGTACAGCTCAATGTGGGTGTAGCATAATTTGATGTAGCCCATCTTGCATGCCTGGTCCTGAAATGTCAGCCAGTGGTGTTAAAGCATTGTCAGGTCTTTGCAAATGTAGAATCCAGGAGGAATCAATGCTATAGTTTATTACCACACACAATGTGTGGACTTTCACAAATGACATTTAATGAATAAGTGAGATAAAGACAAGTGTTTGAATGGAACAGCTCCAGATGTCATGTTTTGCCCATTCAGCCTCAATACCTTCATCCTAACCATATTCCAAAGGTTATTTTCCTGCAAGGGTCCATCATGCAGAACAAGAGAGCATCTTCAGTACTTGTAGTGTGTTACATTTCCCAGTCTGTTGGCAAACATTCAAGCATAAACAAAAAATAAGATAAAATAAAAATGGCTGTGTTACCCTTACAGCTAGCAAGGGTCTTCCAAGGTTGCCCACTAAAAACATGGCAAATGCATGCTCTTTTATTTCCTCTTTCACTCTAGCTTACGTCAAAAACGAAAGTGGCCTTTCCAAAATGCCAAAGGCTGGCCTGGCAGAGCCTTTAATATTTGCTTTGTTTGCTTTGTGGGAGCAGAAGGGAAGCATTTAGTCATTGTTGGCATTTTCTGTACCAAATATCAGTATTTTCTTCATCAGCACGCTTCGTGTTGAGAACATTTCCGCAATCATTCTGCACTGACTCAGCCATCTCTCCTATCCTGCTTGTTTTATATTTGCATCATGATAAGATTTCATGGATGCTGGGTGTCCTGAATCCAAATCTCAGAGGTATTGCTTCAAAGGACCATTTTTTTTTACATTTTTGATTAGGTTATGATGCTGCTTGAGCCTTGGCATTGTTATACTGGTATCTTATACAAGGGTGATTGCATAACTTTGTTTTGTTACAGACAGTGCTTGGAAAAGTTAAAAGTCTCGGAATCTGCATGAACTGAGACAGGGCTGTTGATTTTGGAAGTCTCTCCTCCATAGGGTTGCCAAAAGTCAGAGGCAACTTGATGGCACATAACCACAACAAAGCATAACTGTATTAATACATTTTAGTACACTGGAAGGATCCAGATGTCTCCAGACACTGAACTACAGCCCCTATCTTCCTTCATTATTGGCTACACTGTCTAGGGCTGATGGGAGTTGCAGTCTAACATCTAGGGTTCCACACGTTCCCGATATGTTTCCTAGAAGATATTCCAGTGTTGGTTTCACTCTGTTCTTTCTTTTTCTGTGAATAAGCAAAATTTAAGATTGACTGGTGGGAGACAAAATGGCATACCTAATATAGGATTATACTTAATTTCCTATTACATTTACAGTCTGTCTTTCGCTCAGTGAGCTCGAAGTGATGTACAGGGCTCTCCTTATTTTGTTCTCACAACAGCCCTGTGATGTAGTTCAGTCTGAGAGCGTTTTACTGGCCCAAGGTCACTAATTAAGCTACATGGCCAAGTGGAGATTTTGAACTCAGACCTTCTGAGTCCTAGTCTAACATTCTAATCACTGCACCCCAGTCATGCAAACCAGTGTTTCCAATGTTACTGCTAAAGCAGACATACGGCACAATCCTGCACATTTATTTGGAAAAGTGGAACATGAGTATGTTAAATGAGACTTAATGCCATGTGTGTGTAGGGAAGCAACCTCAAGATCAGAGTGCAATGTATTCAATTTCATTAGTGTCCTCTTCTCAAGAGCCCTGCAAAGGATGCTAATCTTTTGGTGAGGCAACTGTGGCCTTCCAGATGGTGCTGGGCTGCAGCTTCGTGTGTTGCTTATCATTGACTATGCTGGCTAGAACTGAAGGGAGTGACTGCCCACAACATCTTGCTCTCATCCTGGTAAGGCCGTGAAAAGGTCCAGTGTAAGTCAGAAGTGACTTGACAGCACATGGCTATTGTTATGCAGAAAAAACATGGGGGCGTGTTTCTAGACCAGGCAGCTCTAGGCTCACTTTGGTCTACCATGAGTGTCAGTTTGTACCTGAATGAGTATTTAGTGGAGGTTCAATGGAACTTTCAGCAGCCATGCCAGTGAATTTAAAACTGAGGTTTGAATAGCTACTTGTTCTGAAGTCCATCAGTATATATGGCTGCTGCCCTGTTTTCAGTCTTCATTCTCCTTGTTCACCTGCCTCTGGGAGGGAATGTCTTGAAACATTTTTTTAAAATAACCAACCTCAGCTCCTTGAAATACTTCTTGATAAGAGAGACTTTGCTTCCTAGACTGCTAATGATACTAATGATGATGATAATAAATGAACTTCTTGTTTCTTATCATTGCTGGTGGGCAGACCCAAGAGTCAATCCTAAAAATTATAAATGGAGTCCAAAAAATTTACAAGTGATGTACCGTGTTTGTAAAATTCCTATTTTTGAATTTTAGGATGCCAATTAGCAACAATCATTTTAAAGTGGTAAGTATAGATTTTGGACCAACTCAGATTGTTGAAATTAGTATGACCTGATCTTGCTTCCTCATTCTTTTCATTTCTTGCCTTAATGTTTGGTACTTTGCAAATGTTCTGCTTTCTGTACTTTTGAGATTGCTTGTTGGCGCATCTCCTACTTTTTATAAGATATGTTTTCCTTGTTGCTTATCCAGAAATGTAACACCTAGCTTTTTAAAATCAATTGTTCCATCAGTGATAAATTGCTTGTGCCATTATAATACCGCTGTTTCCTTTTCTAAAATTGGAAGTGGCTGGATTTATAACATAGAGGAAAAGATGTGAGCAATCCATAAGATTTGGCTAACTGTTGAAAAATGATCTTTACAACCGATTATTGTTATTACCTTGGCAGTCTTAAAACGTAACATGGAGGTTTTCCCCCAGGTAGGACCTTAGATTGGTATCTAAACTATTTTTTAGCTGATAGGAATAAATCTAATACAGAACTAGTGACCAAGTTTCTTGTTTCTGCACAAAGAATACATAAGACAATTCTTGCCTCTGTTTTATAATATTTATTGTTTTGCAGTTATGTCCATGTTATTTTAAATTGTTTTAATGCATTTTATTGTTTCTGTGACCCTATAATAAATATGATGATGACGAGGTTTACCTAACCTAACATGTCCAGCACCATCTATGCCCACACAGTGATGCCACTCATTCTGCTTACCCACCACCACGTCCACCAGAGCGACTCATGTGAACCACCTTCGAGTGTATGCAAAACACTGGACACAAGTTTCCTATTCGCACAGGACTCTTCGTCAGGGAAAAGAAAGACGGTTCTTTTATCATTACTGAGCAAGATCTGCAAGGAGAAGGTGGGTCTCAAGAGGCATTTAACTCCGATCGGGCAGCACTCGAAATACAACCTTCGCCCTCCTCCTCCTCCCGCTGCCAGTTTCTCCTCGTGTTTTACTACGAACCTTTTCAACCCCCCTCCTCCGCTCTCCTCCGCTTCCCTTCTTGGCCGAAGTCCCGCCTCAGGCTCCTCCCCTCCCGCCAGCGCAGCCACTCAACGCGAGGCTCTGACATCAGCGCAGGGGAAGCCGACCCGGGGAAAGGGACGAGATTGATACATTGTAGCGATTCCTTTTCCTGTCTCCGCGTTCCGAAGAGTGAGCGAGCCGGGCCGTGGGGGCCAAGCTGGGGCGCTGGGGCGGGGGGTGGGACAGCTCGCCGCAGGGGCGGTCGCTTGTTCCCGAGAGAGCCCGCGGAGGCCGAGCGGCGGCTTTTGACCTCTGCCAGCTTCTCTCCCCGGACGCGGAGGGGCGATCGACAAAGAAGAACTTCACTCTCTCCCCCCCCCCCCCGCCTCCACGGGCAGGGAAGCGGGAAGAACGCAGAGTTTGGCTCCGGCTGTGGCGCGCAAACTTCCTCCTGTCGGAGACCGAAAGCGCAAGAGCAGGGAACGAGAGGACGGGCGAGGCGGACGGGGAGGGAACCGCGATCGGCTGACTCGGCGCCGGACGGCACGATGCTGTCTAACTCTCAGAACCAGAACCCGCAAAGCATGCTGTTCCCCAACCCGCCCCCTCCTCCCCCCCCGCCGCCGCCGCCGCCGGCCGCCCCCCAGCCCCAGCCGCCGCCGCCGCCACCACTGGCCCAGCAACAGTTCCCCCAGTTCCACACCAAGTCCGCCCTCCCGATCAAGAGAAATGCCATCACGGATGATTACAGGGTGACCTCGCAAGTCCTGGGGCTGGGGATTAATGGGAAAGTTTTGGAAATCTTTAACAAGAAGACGGGAGACAAGTTCGCCTTGAAGGTAAGCTCGTGGGGAATCTCCCTACCGGGTTCCGTGGCGTGGCTTGTTTGCTCTTTAAAAAAAAAAAAAAAGCTATTGTGGGGTTTGATCGGCGCGGTGAGAATAATCCAGAAGTTTGCGTTTCAGTAGTCGGCGAACCTAAGTTTTTTAAAAAAATACAAACCCTGAAACCAACGGCGCTTGGCCCATGAGTAAACGCGATCAGGCTCGGCCGTCGGAAGGCAGGCGCCCAGTAAGAGGCTTTAATGGATCTTGTATATTCTAGATTGACCTGGGCAGAACAATAAAAACTTTTTTCATGTCAGCGCGTGACGTCTGTCGATCGGGGGCGGCGGGTCGGCCGCCTCGTGTTGTGGTTGAGCTGAACCCTCGCACAATAAGCGAAGTTAGATCGGAGGCGCTGCTTTATGGCCTGGGGGAAGTTCTCCGCTTACTCACCACTGGAAAGTTCTCTGTCGCCTCTCTCGGTGTCTCTCGATTTAAAGGAAGGATGGTGTAAATCCCACGGCGGGTTTTTTCGGCTCTTCCTAACCCTTCTTTCAGAAGATCACAGTCACTGGAACGAATTAGGATTTGCCCAAGGGGAAGCCTGGGAAGGGGATCTCTAGAGGTCATACCTTAAGCTGCGACTTGAGGCTCCAGTTTATTTATTTAAAACATTTTTACCCCGCCTTTCTCCTTCAAAAGGCGGCTTACGTCATTAAAATACAATATTTCAAAGCTAAAAGCAGTAAGTGAACCCAAATCAAAACAGAATCAAGCAAATACCGCACTAACCATGGTAAACAAAGTCGCCACCAAAAACCACGTCCAGGGCAACAAGGCACCATACATAAATAACAGTAGCCGTAGGAGCAGCTTGCATGGCTTTCCTACATTCTTACGAAAATCAGAATTGGGAAGAAATCCACTCTGCCCATTAAAACTACCTGACAAACCCGTGCCTTTTTACCAGATGCCAATCGGGATCTGATCGGGAAGTAGCTTATATTGAATTCAATTGGACTTGCTTGTGAATAGACACAGACAGGCTCTGTCAGTCTCATAACAATAGGCCGGGCGCTTCATCGTTTACTTTTGACACACACACACACACCCCTCCACCAAAGAGTTGCCTCTGGCTTTTGTGACAGGCAGGTTCTTCTCGGCACTCAGCGATCCCAGTTCGATGTACATGTTGCCCTCAGGGAGAATGGGGGGAAGAGACTGTGTAAATGACGGCTACTCTAACTCTTTTCCAGATCATCGAGCGGAGCCGGGGTGGCGGGAAAAAGAAAAAAAAAAGACCGGGGTGGGGGAGCCTGGCACGGACTTTCCCTTGCTTTCGGGAGTGCGATTCTGCGGGGCGTTGGACGTGTGCGCATCTCCTTCAGGGCGGTTGGCGTTGGCCGTGGCGTTTCCTCTCTCCTTCCTCCCCCCCCCCCAACCCTCTTTTGTAACGAAAGCCCCGTTGCGGTGCAAACGAAAACCTCAACGGTTCTAGGGAGAGTTCCTGAAATTTAGAGAAATGGTTAGTTTCGCCATCGCCTGTTAAGTTCTGGTGCCTCTTCTCTCCCCGAGGATGTCTGTGGGGGGGCAGGGGAGGGCCGGGCCGATGGGGAAATCGACCATCCCCACTTCTCTCCTTGACAACACATGGAATGTGTCCCCCAGATGTTTGGCCCTTCCCTTGGGTCTTCCCGCAGGACAGATCATCTGCTCCCTCAAGGCTGTTAAAGCGGCAAAGGGCTGAGGAGTACAGAATAAGCCCATATAATAAATGAACCTCTTGGTAAACAAAATGGAGACTCCTAAGCTGTCCTCTTGCCATTTATGTTGACCCTTTAGACCTCTCTCACTTTGAAGGATGGAAAGAGAGCTTGTAAGGTGGCTTGGATTTCTTGTTGTCTCTTATCAGGTTCTTTCCTTGTAGCTGTGTCTACAGGTGTTTTCCACCTACATATACTGAGGGCCCCATTTGAGCCCCTTCTGTGTTGTTTCTAATTTTATGTCTGTTTCTTTGAGGATGAAGTAGAGGAGGAGCCATTTAAAATCCACATGTATGTTCTATCCAATGGAAGGATGAGGGCTTTTTGAGTACAGTAGGGGCAAGGTGGTGGGTCGGGGAGGGAGGTGGAAAGTGTGTAATGCAGACTTATATAATTCACAATTCCTCAGCCAGAACACATATCAAAACATAGTTATTTGTCGGTATTTTAGCTTTACCAAATTATAAGATGCAGTCTTCCAGTAAAAAATGTGTATATTTACGCATATCTTGGTGGAAATAACATGCCAGAAAATATAATATGAAGGGAATGCTTACAGAAATTGCATATACGAGGCAAAATAGCGTACAAAATGGTTATATTAAGAGAAGATGCATATGGATTTTTATGTGGGCTTCTTAAAAAACAGCAACCTGATGTGGAAAAGTACTGGAAACACAAGGCCAGAGAAGGGATAGACCAAGAAAATCTAGAGTGGATCGATTCAGACATCTATAATTTTCTACATGTGACTTTAAATCCACTTTGTGCTTTCTGTTAATACATGATCTAAGAATGTGCATCCAGTGTAAAGAAGCCCCTTTCAGCTTCGTATTCTTTATAGTCTGCATAATTAAAAATTATAAGTTGCCCAAAGAGTGGTTTAAGAACGATGGAATGGTCTATAAGCAGCACATTTTGCTTTTGTTCTGCATTTGCAACATTAAACCTTTTATTTACAGAGCATGTGAGAGACCAAAAATTCTTTTGCATCTGTATGGAACAATATCCTTGGTGAATCTATACTAAGGCTTTGATTATTTATAGAGCAGTTGACATACCATGTGTTTGCAGGAAATAACTTATTTTACTTTTAAATGTTACAGAGGGGGTCTGAAGTTGAGAGAGTCTGTAAGTTACCTTTTCTGCAGGAAGCAAAGCCATCTTCTAGAGGACTAGGAGAGATTTGAACTTGGGAAACCCAGCCATTCATCAGCTACACCTGCAAGGGATGATGGCTAGCCACGTGGCCTAGGAGACCTCCATTTAAATCCCTACTTGGCTATGAAACTGGCAGGCTGATCTTCAATTAGTCTCTCTCAGCCCAAGATGCTGAATGCCAACACCTAAAGCAGCTTTGTAAATAAGACTAGGTAAATTACTGTCCCACAACAGTATTTTCACTAATCTGTCTGCCCACAGGTGTCTCCAAGTGATGCTGTTTTCTTCCCTGAGAGAAAAGACAACATTTTCTGTAGTGGTGGTGGTGTGTGTGTGTGAGAAGAATGGATTGTGATTCTTCCTCTGTAGTCCATTGTCATTCACATTCTTCAGATGTGTCTGAAGAAGTGGATGGTAATCTGCCAAAGCTCATAGAGAAATCAATCTGATGGTCTTCAAGATGCCCCAAGACTTTTGATTTAGTTACTGTTTTTTGTTTGATTTTTTTTTTTGCTGAAAAGGATTAACAGCTGCTTCTCTGAAAGCTATTTAGTAATGAGGAGTGAATGATCCTTGTGTTTTTGTGAAAGAAGCCCAGTAGTATGATGTGGAGATGGGTTGACAGAGCCCTCAAGTAGGGATGTAAATAAAGTTCAGATGCATCCTTGCACACTACAGGTGAAAATGCAGATGCATGTACACACATGCACACACCCCGTATACACACATATATTATCCTCATGGCAAGATAAAGTGAGAGAGAGATTGTTTTGTTGGTCTTGGAAAGAATGTATACATTTTTGAGGCTTTTCTGTACAATTGTGCAAAATGTAAAATGTTACTGAGTGCTACCTTGATGTGTGGACTTCTGACATGTAGAAGCCTTGGAGGGCTGTTTGTGTTTTTGTGAGCATGATACCTGCCTTTGAGTACTTTCTCTCACCCTTTCTCTCTGTTTGCAAGCACACGTGTGCCTAGCTTCGGAAAGGAACAATTGCACAAATCATGATGGGAAAAATCATGGGAGGGGAAGTGGTTTGTGCATTTACTGAATTCTCACAGTGGTTGGAGATTGCTTGATTGGCCGCCTTACCTTACCATACACTGTTGAGAGTTCTTCACATCCATAATTGCTGGAGGTGACAAGATACATTCTGAAACTGTCCCTACCTGTAAATAAATGGATTAATTAGTGATCCAGAGTATCCCCCTGCACATAGAAAAGTAGCACACCAGGGATTGTGTTAGGGTAGAACCTTTCTGCTTGAACTTGCTGCTTGAATTTTTTGCAAAGTGTCATTTTTAATGGGGCAGGGCATTATTTTTTTAATTAACATTCCTATTTTTATTGATACTCTGTTATTGGTCCCACCATTGTTTTATAGCTGAGTCTTAGTGTTGATTGTATTTTTGCATGTTGGAAGTTTTATTCTGAGGGTTTGGTCCTAAAAGCCAATCTAAAGAGAAATTAAATAGGATGGCATGGTTCACCTGAGCCTGACGTTGTATAGTCTACTGTGCTGCCTCAGGAGTCTAGCACCTTTGAGGCACTCTATGGATTACTCTTCAACTGGCTAGATAGCTGAGTGAGTCAGGTATCTGGCTGTGTAGCCAGATACTGAGAGTTCAATTCCCCAAATTTTGTGCTGCAGCAATGGTTATTCATGTTCAGATGTTTGGGTAGGTGATTTTAGATGGATAATATAATGCTTTTAATATAACACTGGCTGAGGTTTTACTTATACTAAGGATTTACAATGTTATTAACTGGAAAGTAGGGGTTGTTTTATCATGTTTTAATGGAAATTCTATAATTCTGCCTGATTTTACGAAACTACAATTATATGTATGTATTTTATATTGATTTGGTTTTACTGGTCTTTGACTGTAATAAAGTATTCATTCATTCCCCACTGTGCATCCCAGAAGAGCCAGCCTGTGTGGCCTTGGGGAAGCTGAACAGTCCCAGAGCACCTCCAGAAGAAGGGAATAGTAAACCATTTCTGTAGATTCTCTACCTGGAAAACCCTGAAAAGGGTCACTATACATTGAAATCAACTTGACGGCACACAATTATTTATTGTTATATAGATTACTTTTCAGTAGGTTGGCCCAAGGTGATTGCTTCAAAGCCAATTTTCCAATCTGTAATACAGAAATAATGCCAATTTAATGCAAAAAATAATTATTATAACTACTTGCAATGTAGTTATAAGAGTATAAATTAAATCCATATATTAAATGAGAGGGCTAAAAATCCTGTTCTTTTCAATCTTGCTTTTGATACTGGTTTGAATAATTTATAGGCTGCATGGCTGACCTCCAGAGGAAACTTTTGATGAGTTAAAAGCTTCACCTTGGTTAGGCATGCACTCATAAATCTTATGATTGTTTTTGTTTTTTTTACTTCAAATGTGCCATTTCACCTCTAGCACTTTAAGTAATATTTCTGTCTCTCCTTCAGAAATAAGTGGGTGTGTAAGGATGGCACACAGCTTACAACACACTACACAGAGTAAGGCTCTGACTCTTACATATTACTGGGGTGTGACCTTATGAGTCTCCTTTATGATACTAATCACAACACAAACAAAACCAGCAATGCTGAAGCCCACTATTTCATGAAATGAAACATAAAAAAGGAACAAAGGGGACACCTGCCAGTATTGAAAAGCTATAAGCCAGTGGCAGTTTGTGACCAAGTTTTGAGCCCCCAAAATTTTGCAGTGAGACACCCCTTCTGTCTTGGTCCGTGAGTCACTCACAGTATAAACTTTCAATAGGATTCTTTCATGTTACTTCTCACCAGCTGGTTTGTAGTTCAAGGACTATCAGTACTTTTCATATAATTGGGATTATTAATTAGGATAAAAGAATGGAAATAGAATGGTAAAATTTGCAACTTGGCAACTGCACAATTTTAAATAGTAATTACTATAAGTCAATTGTGATTTCTAGGCTTTCTTTCTCCTCCTTATGTGCAATCAAGTCAATTTTGATTTATGGTGACCCTTTCTAGGTAGAGAGTACTCAGAAGTAGTTTCTCATTCACTTCTTCTGGGAGTGCCCTAGGACTGTGCAGTTTGCTCAAGGCCATACAGGCTGGCTTTTCATCTAGGAGGTGTACCTGTATTTAATTTCCCCCCATATGTTGGAGGAAGTGAACGTGATCCACGAAGGTTCACATAAAAATATAATAGTGTTTAAGGTGTCACATGTTTTTGTCTGTCTTTTGTTGTTGTTTTGTTGTTGTTTTTCCTTTGAATTTTGCTTGATTAAATAAGGTTGAGTTAGAATTCTTTTAGAGGTGGAGCACTGTAGTGTCTCATTTGCTCTGGCAAAGTTGGCACACGTATGCAGGAAGATGAACTGTTCTGGAATGACTTCCAAATGGCTTTGGAAATGTAATGCAAACTCTTAAGGTGAGATGAGTACATGTTGCCAATTTCAGAAGAGCTGAACAGTTTGTATTTTAGACATAAATTTGCTCCCACACATGAATTGCCCAGAAATGCTATACATTATCCTGTTAATTGCAACAATTTTTTTTAAAAGAACAAGAAGTCTCTTTCTGTTGCAATTAAATCTTATTTCCTCTTTTTCATAAACATCTGCTTTCAAAGTAATGGAGGAAAACTCAGACATTTCTCTTATATAGAGAGAAATCTGTCAGGCTCCTCTATCAGCATGGCTATGGAGTGACCATAAATGCTAGGTTTTAAAAAGATGCTGTAGAGAACACTCTCTTAGCTATTCAGCTGGATGGCAGATTCCTGCATTTTGCCTGAGAACATGCACATTTGTCAATGTTATTATGCCTGACACACACTAATTCTTTTTACCCTCTCACTATTAAGCTGTAAATGAGTAGGCTCAGCCTCTGTTTTGACAGAACACTCTTAATCAATTTGGCAGTTGCCTCAGCCACACTAAACTGTTTGGTTTCCAGCACTCCCTTGTGTGAAATAATCAGAGGAACAAGGGTTCTTAGTAGAAGAAAGAAGAAGCATGTGCTAGTGTCTTCGTGACCACTCTGCATGCAAATATGGGATGAGATAAGGTTTCCTGGTTTCTAAGCTCCATTCATCTTGCCAACAGCAGAGCAGAACACTGAATCTTGCCTTGACTTTTTAATCATCTGGAGCCAATTAAAGTGAAGCTTATAGCCTGGGAGAAATATATCAATAGGGAAGGGGTGGTAAGTTGCAGAGTGTTCAGACTTTGTGCGTAGAATGTAAGTCTTCTCTTACTTATTGATACGAGACATATGCAGTCAGATTATTAACCAACATCATTGTGTCAGATGGCATGATGATGCTGGGGAATAATAAATTGGAGCACTGGTTCAGAGGGATTCCTCTGTGTTGTTGCACTTGGGCAGATCAGATCACCTCTCTGTATGCTCCCCTTTTCACATAAATAGTCATTCATCATGTAGTGTTCAAAGGACTTCCATCTTAGGAGTAACAAATACTCACTAAATTCTTTGTTCTTCTTACAGAATCATAGAAATGTAGAATTGGGAGGTATCCCAGGAGTTATCTAGTCTACCTTTGCTGACATTGAAAGTTCAAGCCACCATTGTTAGTTCAGTTCAGGCTGCCTTAATATGACAAGACACTCCAATGAAGAATTTTAAAGCCCCATTAGATTTCTGTCTTCCAGACCAAGAGTGAGACAAGTAGTTTTTCTTTTCCATCAAACTATTCCTAATTTGTCCCTGTACAAAACTTTGCCCTTACACTTTGAGAAGCAAAGTCCATGCACTCAGTAAGCACAGAACAACTGGCTGATTGTTAATAAAACTGCAGTCAATCCCTCAAATGCTTCTGAGCCTTAAAAGTCTGTACAACAAAGTAGTCACTATGATTTTGCACAATACATGTTGTTAGTATTAAAACATTATTTGTGTGACTGTGTAATTTTGCTTAATCTGTACAAAAATCCTCACATACTCTTCTCTTGTCAAGAGTGCCACAAAATACATTGCTCTCTCATGAAGTAGTTTTGCAATTCTGTGTTCCTGCATGCGAGAAGGAGACAAGGAAGAATTTCCACCCAGACTTGATCTACTTTATTTCAGTGATCCTTAAAACACTGGGTAAAATTGGCCATCCTAGCCTGCATCCAGCATCCTGGTGATGGATGCCCAACCTTCATGATGGAACGTTCTTACCTTGAAGCCCCCTGTGCTATCTGAAAACTAGCTATGAAAAGTTCTCAAGCCCTCTGGGGGTGGGTTTGAGGGTACATTTCAAGCTCTAGATTCAAGGTGGAATTGGCCCTCTCCTAGTTCCACTGAGGGAAGCAGTTCCCTCTGTGAAACTACCACTGGTTTGTGGCCATGATTTCCATATATCAAAGGGAAGGTCTTGGAGATGGTGGCTTGCTTAAGGCCAATATTCTAAATTTATCACAGGGATGAAAGGTACATCTTATCATAGTGGACCAACCAGAGTGCTTATGTGCCTGAAATTCTGTTGCTTAGCATATTATAGGCCTGTTGAATCATTGGAGATTTGGCGAACCAACTCCATAAGTTCCATTGATTCAAATGGGCCTACCGTAGTGGGACTTACTATGCTAAGTGACAGAATTTCAGCCATTTTTGCAAGATTGTGTAAAATATAAACTTGTGGCAATGAAACCCTACTTTTAACAGAGAAGAATGCTTTGTAAAAATTTGGCAGTTGTTGTAGACAACACAGTGGTTCTTTTGCAGTTTTCTGCAGGAGATCCTTTCATTTACCTACCCACCCTTCTTCTGGTGAAAGGGTGTGTGTGTTTAAATGTTCAATTTCAGTTCAAAGTGCAAAACTGCTACCTAATGCCCCCTGTCACTGTTATTAGATCTTCTAGTGGTTGGGAATTTTAGCAGATGAAGGTACCAGGTGGTTTATGCTCTGGGTGATATGCAAGTAGTTGTTTCCTCCCTTTTTCGTTAGTGGAAGATATTTTGACTGATAGTGGCTGAAGGGGGCATCTGGATCGACATAAAAGATATGAGTGGAGAGATGTTGCTTTTGCTCAGTTCTTATCTGTGTAACGAAAAGGAGGGAGGGAGCAATGTCAACACAACCACATCTGAACAAACCCGATGACAGGAAGTAATTGCAACAGGACCTGCCTTGTTTCCGGTGATACTGCAAAGATTTGGAGCAAGACATTGCCAGGAGTTAAAAGATTCTCTTTGGGATGTCATGTTAAGGTTTGCTGTGGGCATTGCCCGTTTGATGCTTTTTTTTTTTTTGTTCCTAGGGCTCATGAGTATTATTAATGCAGTTTTGCCTCAAAGAGGAAAACAATTGTAACACTCATGAATATTTGATCACTGCTTCTGGTTATGTTTAGCCCTTTTGGGAATTCCCAAGAAAGAACCTGTTGCTAAATTACTTCTCATTGCAGATGCTTTTTCATGGCCTAATCCACTTAAGACTCAGCACCCTACTACGAATGTTATAATTTCTGGGGAAATTGTATAAAGTATGAAAGCAAACAGTGACATTATTTCCTTCTCAGAGTTAATTTATGTTTACAGAATGAAGTTTCCCATGTGCCTGTTTGGGTAGCTGGGGTATGTAGGGTATTTGTTCAGGACAAAAGTCTGGGCTAGATAATATCTTTAGTGGATCGCTAAAAAGTTACAAACAAGGCGAGTGTTCAGGACTCTTCTTCAGGTGTTGGTGTTATGAAAATTGGTGAATTGAAGAAGTAAACAGTACCGAACATCTAAAATATCTGGCTAGGTTCTGCTAAAGGTGTTTGGATAATTTAGGAATTTTTACTCATCAGTATAAAATTGACAAAGAAACAAACAAAAAAGGCAGGCAGCTTTCCTTTAAAAAAAGTTGGCTAGCTACTGATCACCGCAGTACAAAATGGAATTGGAAAAGCACTCCACTGTAATTAAATGCCTGCCTATTCCATACATTGGAGTGGTTCAAAGCAGGACACTTCTCCTAAGGAAGCAATTATGCAAAGTGGAAGCATACTTTTAACTTTCCACTAACATTGGGAATAACTCATGAATTACACTTAATTCCAGTCACGAGCCTAGATTCCTGGAAGTCTTTCATCATATATTACTAATAATAATTATGTTCTGTCAATTCTGACTTATAGTAAAACTTTTCAGGGTTTTCCAGAATACTCAGAAGTGGTGTCTATTCCCTTTTTCTGCAGCTTGCCCAAGAACACATGGCTGTTCCTCCTCCAGGGAGGCACAGTGGGGAATTGAATTCCCAACCTTTGGCTCTGCAGCCAGTTACCTAAACCACTGAGCTATCCAGTCAACTAGCTGCAGTCCCAGAACACCCCCAAAAGAAGGGAATGGCAAACCACTTCTGAGTATTCTCTACCTGGAAAACCCTGAAAAAGGTTACTAAAAGTCATAATTGATTCGATGACACTTTCATCCTATAGCCCTAATCAATTGTCCGGTTAAAGTTTAAGAGAAACGTTGTGTCCAATTATTTGAGAAAATGAGACTGTAAGATACAGTATCCTAACTCTTTCCCTCTACTCTCAAACTGATGAAATATTAGGATGGTAATATATAAATTAAGGGACGTGGTGGCGCTGCAGGTTAAACCGCAGAAGCCTCTGTGCTGCAAGGTCAGAAGACCAAGCAGTCGTAAGATCGAATCCACGCGACGGAGTGAGCTCCCATCGCTTGTCCCAGCTCCTGCCAACCTAGCAGTTCGAAAGCATGTAAATGCGAGTAGATAAATAGGTACCACCATGGTGGGAAGGTAACAGCATTCCGTGTCTAGTCGCGCTGGCCACGTGACCACGGAAACTGTCTACGGACAAACGCTGGCTCTATGGCTTGGAGACGGGGATGAGCACCGCGCCCTAGAGTCGGACAGGACTGGACTAAATGTCAAGGGGAACCTTTACCTTTACCTAATATATAAATTGTACATTGGAAATCTAGAGTATGTAGGCCACTGGTGGCTTGATCAGAATCTGTTTCTGCCACATGGGTGCCTGGCAGTGTGTGACACAGACTACAGAATTCAGAAAAGATGTCTCAAACTTTACTCTCCTCTGGTCTGTTTTTATAGCTAAGATTTATATGTGGTCCAAATGTATGACTGGCTTTCTTTTTACAAAAAAATAAAATAAAATCCAGGGAGTCTGGAGCAGAGGATGTGGGAGGCTCTGTGATTCCTGCAAGGATTGTATTGAACTCCATTGTGATGCGCTCAAATTGAGGGCTGGTGCTCCTTTGGCTCTGAACTGTTTATAGTTGTCCGGCTGAACCTGCATGACAAATGTCTGCCCCCACCCCATATATTACCGAAGAACAGCTTGAAATGGCTTCTGTTGTGTGTAGCTGTTTTTCCTCCATGGCTGGAGTCCTATTGTTCACCTGATATTTGTGTAACTTGCTGTGGCTGATTTGTGTGATTAATTGATGATATGCAAGGGTACCTTTGTGTTATGCAGTTGGGAGCATGACCAGGCATGTAGCCAAGATGGACCATGGCACCTTGTCAATTAGCCACTGTGAGGTACGCAAACCTTACAATCAGTCTCTGTTCCATGATAATACCGGCATCATGAATTCCAACATTATCACTCTGATTTCTGAGTTTCTCTGATTAATATTATTATTTATATTTATGTTGATTTATATTTAAAAATAAGAGGCTTTGCCTATAGGCATACAATTTAAAGACAACATTATATTTCTGCATACACGAAAGGGCATGTTTTATTTCACCTTGTTGAGTCCTTCTGTGACACATGGGGTTAGGAGTTATGTAACTCTAACTGCAGGACATGGAAATATAAAATCTTCCCACCTCTAAGTAAGTGAGTTCTTAGGTGACTTAGACTCTAACTCTGAATGGTCTGAACACAATTGTACTGTATACAGTGATGGGTACATATATGACTATTATTGCCCAAAAAGAATTTCAGTTTAGTCCAGCTGAAAATATTTTTTAATGTCAGTTGGTACTGATTAGTTTTATAATCATGCATTTCATAGAAGCAGCCAGCCAATCTGTTTCAAAGCTGAGATTTATGCTGGTTTATTTCAAAGGGTTTACATTTAAGAGTATTTTCACAAAAGAAGTTGATTGCCTTTTTTCAGGGGGAGATCTGGAATGCCACTTTCAGGTGTTCTGTAAGAGACTGAAGGTGAAGCAGCCATTTTGAACTCAAATATATATATTTCAGTCATTGTAGAATTTTCATTTGATTTAGACATTGGGAAGCACAAAAACTGTTTTATTTATTGCTATGAGAACTAGAGAGAAAATGTTGCAATCATCTTGAAAGAACGATTTATATACACCATATAGGAGTTTTCTGTATGTTCTGTCTTTTTATAATCTTGCTGGTCTGTGACTGTAATAAAGAATGATGATGATGATGTTTTATTTATAAACTTTCTTTCTTTCCTTTTTTTAAAAAGGCATTATTTTCTTTGACCTGAGGTTTGTATTTAACTGCTTGGATTTTTTTTAAACTGATCTGGGTGAGGGAAACATTTTCAATGTCTATACCATTTTTAAATATCAGGAAAACATCTTCAGCTTGTGTGCTTTCTCCTTGCCTGATGTGCAAAATTTAGATTGAAGTCCATTTTGAGTTAAAGTGTGGAATTAAAACTTTTGACACTTTGGATGTTGGCTATTATCAAAGAGGGTGTAAGATGCTCTGTGGATTTTGTCTTATGATGTTTTGAATCACAGCCAGAATTCATTGGAAGACAAAATGCTGGCCCCAGGCCCTGAATGTAAGAGGTCAAAAGCATTCTTGATCAGGACAGGAGACAGTGCTGTTGCATTCTGTTCACTTGTGCCTTTGACATGCTCTCTTTGATTGCTGCACTGGGTACTCGGGTTGTGGCAAATGCCACAGTTGCAGTTCATAGGAGTCTTGCCTCCATACTGATATATTCTCTTCTTTGGCTTCCTGCCTCCATGTGAAGATCACATTCCATCTAGATTACTCGAGTGTGTTTTGTATGTGGTTGCTTTTGAAGATGGTCAGGAAGCTGTAGCTGGTGCAGAATATGGCAGTGAGATTATTAACGGGGATAGGCATTTGGAATATGTTACTATGATCCCTTCCCATCTGCAGTTCTTCCCAATTCAAAGAGCTGGTTTTGTCATACAGAGTTATACGGACATAGAGATGGAAGTATTTGTATTTGTATACGAATACGAATATGCCTGCACAAGTGGCATTAACGAGGGTTCAGCCCCATGGGGCCGGATGGTCCACTCACTGATCTGGCGATTCTACCAATGATTCTACCATCCGCTTGCCACTCCTGGCAGGAGGCGGGAGGACAAGCCTCGCTGCAAGGTCGAAGAGTGGTGAGCAGATCGCACGCTGCTGAGCCATTGGTAGAATCGCGCCGTCCGCATCCGCGGATTGGTGAGTGGATCATCTGGCCCCATGGAGCTGGACCCTCGTTAACGCCACCTGTGCAGGGATATTCGTATTCGTATACGAATACCCCCATCTCTAAGAGTCCTTACATAACATTAAGTTTCAGTTCCTAAAGGAATACTTTGGAAACTGCCTGTCCCCTGAGAAACCATCAGTGGCTGCCTTCCTCCATAAATTCAGAGGGCAGCTACATAGAGATAGCCTTCTTCATGGAACCCCTTCCTGTCAACTAGTCTCTTTAGAGAAGCTCACCTGCTTACTCTTTTTTATAGTAATGTCCTCTTTTAATGTCCTTTCAGCACAAGGCCTGACATTTTTTATTTCTTCAGGCATTTTAAATTTAATGTTCACTACATTTTATTGTTACTTCTGACTGACATTAAAGGAACAGACTTGGACTTAGCTCTTTTATGTGGTTGGTTTCTCCCACTGTTGGTATTTTGTTTATTCTTATTGCTGATAGTTTGTTTCAGTAAAAAAATAATTTTATATGTTGATTAGAGAATTGGATTTTATACAGTGACTAATAAATGCAGCATTAGCATGCTAATAAGACAAATAGCGGGCTAGGAATACTGCAAACCCTAAAAATACTGTTGTCTCCAGTATTTGCATATCTGCTCCAGCTCTTCTTCATCTGTGAGGGAATACCTAATTTGATGGGGGGGGGGGGGATGAGAAAGGCTTCTTGCTTTTTGGAGGAAATGTATTTAGGAGGTTTCAGGATAATACTGAGAACCTGTTTAATGTATGTGGTTTAGGATCTTTCTCTCTGCCCTGTGTTTGTGTTGATAATTGTCTTGAGATGAAGTGTGACTGTCTAGAAAGGTGGCCTTTATTAATGTCTCCAGTCACATTTTGTTTCAAACAAGAGTTAAATTTCTTTGCAAAGAGAGTAATGTGGCACTATAACTGGCTGTAGATCACATAAAATTTACGTGCAGACAAAGAGAAATATTTATTTATCAAGCAATAGCAATGGCACCAATAAAATCCAGCACAGCAACATAAATATTAGGTTTAAATCATGTTGGAAGTTCTTTTTTAAAAAACTAAGCTTTCTGCGTGTTATGTAAGAGAGAAAATTCAAGCCAGGTTCTGTGTTTAGATCTTTAGCACCTATAGGTCTCAAAGTAGTTTGCACAAAGGCTTTTTGTAATATATCTGTGAAGATTCTCAGTCACCCGGGAGAGGTTATCTGGAAGTTGAGTCATGGCAACTAGACTTCTTTCTTATTAAGTTGAAACATTTCGCTACTCATCCAAGTAGCTTCTTCAGTCTGAGGAGTTGGTAGGAGACCCATGATATATTCTCCACATTGGTTTCACTTTCCCCTGGTCTGAATAGGCTCCTTAGATGGACAAAGGACTTGGGGTGAGTGAAAAATCCCACTTCTGCAGTCCTTCTCCACCCATTGTCATGGGTTGTTAACAGTCTTTCTTGTGTGTGGTCCTGATCTTTCTGGTGAGGGATGGAAGGTTAGCATGATAAATAGGAGACAGATTGTATTTAAGTCAAACCCACAAACATACTAAGGCAGAGACTCATCCAGCCAAAAGGCCAGACACCAAAACACAACAGGAACAATATAGTATATGCGATCCGATGCAAAGATGAGTGTTTGGAGCTCTACACTGGAGAAACGAAACAGCCACTAAACAGGAGAATGGCCCAGCACAGGAGGGACAATGGCTCAGGACCACAATCAGCAGTGTTCCTTCCTTTGAAGGACAAAGGACACTCATTTGATGACCAAGATGTACTCATTTTGGACCGAGAAGATAGGTGGTTTGAGAGAGGGGTCAGGGAGGCCATACATGTTCATATAGAAAATCCCTCACCCAACATGGGTTGAGACCTTAGAGGTGCTCAGCTCTGCCATTGTTGCGACAATCATGGAAGCGGCTTGGCCAGACCTTCCCCACCTCCCCACACAGCTGACCACTGTGGTGTGGAGTCTCCCCACTCAGATGATGAGTGGTTGGCTGTGTGGTGAGGTGGGGAAGGGCTCGCCGGGCTGCTTCTATGATTGACATGACAATGACAGAGCCACACACCATGCATTTGTATTCGTTTCCCATGTCTAGTCAGTAGTATTGGTCTTCTTCTTCACTTGCTGAGTAATGTGGGAAACTACCCTGATGGTGCAGAAGGAATCAGCACTGTGGTTTTCCCCCATGCCAGTGCTAACTCGGCTTTCCAAGAGCTGATGCTGCTCTGGGTGAGCAGTGGCAGTGTGAGTCTCTCTTGTATGGTCAGAAGTTCAGTATACTACTCCCAAAATTATGCAAAAGAATGCCCTGATGAAAACTTTAGCTTAAGAACCAAGTAGCATCACAGCTATGTCTTATATGTGACTGTGCATGCAGATGTGAACTATGTGCACAATACATGCAGTTATTTATATTTGAAGAGATGCATTTTCCAGGCATATTGGAGAGGCTGTGGTCACACACATACTGCATAAAGGTAACAGAAGTATGAGAAAAAGAAAGGGGTGCTAGCAGATTGGAGGGTGGTTACCAGACATTGCAGAAAAAGTGGACTGTTGTGGTATAGAAAAGACATGATGTAATAAAAAAAGATATTGAGTGAAGACTTAACAAGAAAGGAGTGAGGAACTCATATTGATAGAGGGCCAGTTAATCTGTTCAAACTAGACTCTGATTCAGATAGTCTTACTGGCAGAACAACTGATTTAGAAGATGGAAGGGTAGAGTTGGATGACTTTTCACTTCTATATCTGATAGTTTGGACTCCAGCAGCATTTCCTGCTAAATGTCTTCAGCTGTGGTTCCAAAAATAGCTTGGAGCAAGGTCTCCTATTCTTAGCATCACAGAGACTCTCTTTATTTATCTTTTTATTTACAGGCAGCAGTAATGACTTGCTATGATTCCAGTTCCTTAGCATTCCAACCAAATAATCTTAAATGTACACTCATCTTTTTTTTAGCCAGTTAGCTTCAAGAACTTCAACAAGTGCTTCCGCGTTTATGAGTAGAGAGTTATTTTAGAGTGATATAGATGTGTGAATAGAGGATTGAGAGTGTTAGTAAGCAACTGCACAATTGTGCTAGAGCAGTGTGTACCATGCTTTTTTTTTTAAAAAAAATTAAACCATCAGTTATTTGCACTGTAAACTTTACAGGATGGAACATGAACAAAAAAAGAAGAAGAAATCAACTGGCTAATTTGATGGGCTTCTATATGGAAGAGTAGACTGTCTGGGTGAATGGTGTGATGAAGATGAGTCCAAATGAATCTAGACTAATGCTACCCTGCCTAGTTACAGCTGTTGACATAAAACTGGGGAAAATCTCTATAGGAAAGAATGCCATAGGAAAATGTGCAGATATCTTTAATTTAGGTTGTTTAAGGTAGTGGTGAAGGATTTCTGTGCTGGGACCTATGTTTAGAGGACTTATAGTTGCTATGTATTGTCTTGCTTCTCCACTAGTCTTTGAAGTTCATAGAAAGCAGCAAGAGCTTTGCAGCTAATTAATTCCAGACTTATAGCAGGACTTGAGCAGGACTTAGGAGGCACACTGAGGAATTGAACTCCCAGCCCCTGGTGCTCCAACTCAGTGTGCTATCCAGCTGGCTGCTTAGGTAAAACATAGTATATAAATACTGTGAGTTGGTCTCCCTCTGTGTGTATTTCCAAGACAAATTGCACTGCCTGACATGTCTAGTCCTAGATGAGGAAATTTGGGAGGGCAACACTAGTGTGTTTGGCCATTGGGGGAGAGAACCTTTGGTTACAGTGTCAGATGCAAGATGACCACGTCCTAAAGATTTAGGATAATTTCCCTTCCATAAGCTGTAGTCCATGTTATATTTCTGGTCTTTAGAAAATATCTTTAGAAAAAGAGCAGTGTACCAAGAATGATACCAAAGACTTGTTGGAACATGTTTCAGTCATGCTCATCATAAGCTGATATACTGTATTTTGACAAAATGGAATCATCAGAGATTTATGCTAAACCTCATGATCCACCTCTATGTATCCATCATTTTTGACACAGCTTCTCCCGCAATGTATCTTTTGAACTTCATTCTTGTATCTCTAGCTACATATAAAGAAGTTTAAGAAAGAAAACCCAATATTGCTAGAAGGAATTCTCTGCTAAACAAAAATGGTTGCTGGTCATATAGGAATCAGAGACTATGAAGATCTGGAGATTGTCAAAATAATTTAATTTTTATTTTTTTTATTTTTGGTTAGCCCATGTCAGAAGAAGCAGGTTTGTTATCAGGCTTGCCCGCATTCATGAACTCTCTCTTAACAAGAAAGGGCTGTTGTTATTTATAAACAGGTTATTGCACAGAATATCTTATAGCCACCCCAAAACAAATAAACCAAGGGTTGGCAAAGTACAAATGGACCCCCAGCCCCTTCTGGTTTCTCTCTCTCGGTGTGTTCTTGGCATGCAGGATGGTCTGTGTAGCCTCAGAGGGTGTTGGAGCAGAAAACTGGGTGCTCAAACTCCCAATCCCATATAAAAACCAGGACGGATTCATTTGATTTTTTAATGGGTTTTTTTTTAAAATCAAATCGATTTAAATCACAATTAATTTTTTTAAATCAGCTTTTTGAATTATTTAATTTAAAAAATTGATTTTTAAAAATTTAAATTGTGATTTAAATCGATTTGATTTAAAAAAAACCCCATTGATTATTATCCACCCTGCTAAAAGTGCACTTCTCGTAAGCAATTGGCATGCTCTAGGTATCTGTATCTCCACCACAATGAGTTACTGTGGATCAGGGATTCTGACAAAATAACTTGGAGGCGGGGCGTGGGATTGGAGAAAGCCTTTTATTGGTTGATGTTGTTAGTGCTGGCTATCTAGCATTAACAACATCCACTTGGAGAATGAGCAGCTCCTGATTTTTAAACAACTGGGACTCTGAAACCTGGCAGATGCTCCGAGAAATATCCACCCATGTATCAGTAGATCTCAATCTTCATTCTGCTCTCATGTGATGCAGAAAATTGTCAAAAGACATACCTGTCAATGTTTGGTGAGCAAAACATTCTATCTCTGCATGTTCTTGTTATCATGTGTGATCAATTTGCCTCTGACTTAGGGCAGGGTCGCATGAATGAGTGATCTCAAAAATATCCTCTCCTCAATAGCTCTGCTCAGCTTGCAAACCAAAGCCTGTCCATCTCGTATCTGGTCTTCCTCTTTTCCTGCTGCATTCAACCTTTCCCAGCATTATTGTCTTTTACAGAGAATCCTGTCTTCTCACAATGTGCCCAAAGTAAGACAATCTCAGTTTTAACATTTTTGCTTCCAGAGATAGTTCAGACTTGGTTTGCTCTTGCACCCACTTGTGCATCTTTCTGGGAGTTCTGGGTATCTGCAAAACTCTCCTCCAGCACCATATTTCAAATGAATTTGTTTTTTTCCTGTCAGTTTTCTTAACTGTCCAGCTTTCACATCTATACATGGTGATCGAAAATACAAGGGCGTGGATGATTTTCATTTTGTTCTCCAGTGACACATTCTTACACTTGATGTTCTAATTCCTTCATTGCTTCCCTTCCTAGTATCAGTCTTCTGATTTCTTGGCTGAAGCATCCATTTGGATTAATGATTGAACCAAGGTATACAAAACCCTTCACCATTTCACTTTCTTTGTCAACTTTAAAGTTCTGTAGTTCTTCTGTTGTCATGTTTTTTTATCTTCTTAATGTTCAACAAAAGTCCTGATTTGGCATTTTCTTCTTTCACTTTCACTAAAAGTCTTTTCAAGTTGTTTCTGCTTTCTGCCATCTGCATTACTTAAGTTCTTGATTCCCCAACCCCCTGTTGATTTTCACTCCTCCTTCATATGAATGCAGTCTGGCTTTCTGTATATGTTCTGCATATAGATTGAATAGATAAATATACAAATTATACTGTTTGCAAGCATGTCATCTCACCCTCAGATTTTTAGGACTGAAGGGTAAAGTCCTTTTTCATGCACCAGCAATGGTGATAAATAAAAATAATAACAACCTTTCCATAGTTTTCTAGGTATCAAGTACTTAGACATGGTTTATGAGGGTGGACTAAGGGTCTATGAGGGTTTATGGTTTATGGTTTATGAGGGTGGACTGAGGGTGGACTACATGGACTAAGGGGTGGGATAGGCTAAGCTGAGAGAGAGTGATTGCTCCTGGCTTATTGGGGGCTTGAAACTGGATTTCCCAATTCAGCACCCTATACACTGGCTCAGTGATGATACATTCAGTGATGAATACAGGATTACAGCCTGAATCTCCAGTTGTAGTACTGATACAGACTCCATTCTGTAGGCTTTTGCCTTTCAGCTGATTTTCAAAGCAAAAACATTGGCTTATTTGTATGTATCTCTGCTGTATCAGGTTATGTGATCTAATGGCTAAAGCATAGGTAACCTAACCTAAAGATTGTACTAAATGTTCTAATGCTGACTGTTGCCCCTTGACTTTCTGCTGGGCATGTTACATAACCTGAATAATTTTCCTCTTTGTAGTTTGGGGTAAGAAGCAATTACTTTACAGGTTAGTCACTGTAAAATCTAGAGATGACTACAATCTAGTTCTGATATTCACTTGCAGGATTTGGACAAGTTGCTTTTTTGCACTATAAGTTCCTGAATCTATGAGTCAGTAGGGTGGTTGTGCTGTCTGGGATATTATGAGAGTTGTTAAGTTCCAAAAGTTCTAAAATAGTAATTTTTCAAAACTGTGTTAATTTCTGAACTTTCTGGAGAATTAAACCAGATTTGTTTTTGCAATATGAAACTACACAGCAACCACACATTCTAATGTCAAGGTATAGTTCATAATTACACAGGGCAACATGGTTCTTTTTCTCAGTTTCATTAATAGGGATTGACACTGCCTGGTAGTGACACCCTGGGCATCATGTTTAGGTTTGAGAAAAGAGGACTAAGGGGAAATAGGATAGCTCCCCCCCCCCCTTCTGATTGGGAATAGTTTTTGGTCACCAGATTTGTGAAACTGATAAATTGTGAATGCCTGTAAACCACTGAATTTGAATTTCATACTGCACAAAAGTTAACCTTGCTGGTTAGAACCACCAGGCATACAGACTGTAAGGAAATGAAAGAGTGGTGGAGAAGCAGTTCATGTGTCCCTTGTGTACATAAATAGAAAATGAGTGATTTGATAGCAGTTACACAATATGTAGCTCATCTGCAAAGATCAGCTGGGTGCTTTGCAGAGCAGTCATTTCCTCTTCTGTGTACAGTGTAAAAAGCATCCTCAGACTGTGGCAATTTCCAAAAAAGTAACCATGTCAATGTGTCTCAGCTTGTTGGCTAAATTAAGAGAGAGTGCAAGAGAGCGAGAGAGCGCAAAATATTGTTGCACTTTGAAGACTAACAGATTTATTGCAATGTGAGGTTTTGTGGATCAAAATCCACTTCTTCAGACACATGGAGTACAAATACATATCCTCTATATTTGTAGAAACCACCATGATAAGGTGAGGATTTGTTTGTTAACCGAAGTAGAACTAGCAAGCTGTTAATTACTTGCATTAGCAGGTCCTGGCCAGGGTGATAAGCTGTATGCAAGCCAGACTTGGCTGTCACAAGAAAAACTGTTGTTTCTGGGACAGAGGTCAGAGGCTGTTAAGGGAGACAACCATTTTGTACCCATAAGATATAATAGAAAGCTGGGTAATTAATATATGTAATGTACTAAGAAGTCTTGATCTCTGTTTAGACCAACGATGGCGAACCTTTGGCACGCGTGCCACAGCTGGCACGCAGAGCCCTCTCTGCGGGCACACGAGCCATAAGTCGCCAGATCGCTATCCCCCCGCAGCCAAAGCTCAGGAGGCAGCTGCAGCCGCGGTGCTAGCGCTCCGACAGGCGGTGGGCCAGGATCCAGATCAGCTGGCGGGGGTTGGGCACGATTGGAGGCGGATCCAGAGTGGGGTCTGGAGGCACCTCCGTGCCCGGGATTCCCCCTTCAGCCACCACTTTCACCGCCGCCGCTTCCGCCCGCCGCCCGCTGGGTTTTTTTTTGTCCCCCCCCCCCCCCCCCAGTTTGGGCACTCGGGCTCAAAAAGGTTAGCCATCACTGGTTTAGACCCTCAGAGATGCACTGGAATTTATTTATGTAGTGAATTTGGTGCTGTTTCCCACTTGAATTTTCCTTTGTAATTTTTTTTCCTTTATAATAGCCACTTTGAGATCCATAACAGGGGCTGAAATCCTGTTGCTTAGCTTTAATAAGTTGTATGAGAGTAGGCCCATTGAAATAGTGGTGATTTGATGAGTCATTCTTCCATAAGTTCTATGAGTCATTCTTCCATTAGTTCTAAATGGGCCTACTCTAATTTTGACTTACAATTTCAGTAGATTTCAGACAGAGTGAAGGGTTCTGAAACTGGTTTTGTTTTGTTGCCATTCCTGATATCAGTTTGTGCCCATTCATTCTTTTGAGTAGAGACGGTCCTTCTATGTAGGAAAACGAGGAGCACTGCTGGCATACAGCACACTAGAAGATGAACAATAAATAAATCCCTGATGATGTGGCTGACATTCTTGGAACCCTTGAAGGTGCTGCCAGGGTGAATTATGAGGACACAGCTGGGATTTAGGGTTTTGAAAGGGACCTGAGTGTTGAATCTCTGTCCTGTAATTCTGAGACAATCTGCTTATATTAGAGAGCTTGGCTGTAGACAATGGACTTGGTATTGTGTTCTGTGTGGAAGCTGGAGGCTTATAAATATACATCACTGAGTTTCTGATATAACATAGTGTTGATCTGTCCCTTCTGTCATTGCACCATGGTATCCAGAAAATGTTGTGTGGACTGTTTTAGGTGTGGGTTGATGGAAGGGTGAAAATTATTGAAGCACTTGTGGAATTACTCCAGTGATTTCTTGCCATGAGTCCACAAAAACTCACACTGTGGATTTCAGACCACTTCCCAAAAGAGTTTGCTCCTACGATTTCAAGAATCTCAAAGCCATGCATCTGGCAACAATAGAGGAGAGAAATTATTGGTAGACAGTTGTTGTTTGTACAGAGTGGCAGTTTCAATAAGCAGACTGTGATTGAGATGAGGGTGAGTAGCAAGATTTTAGACAATAGAAATGTCTTCAAAGCTTCCACTGTGTATGCAGAAGCAATCCCAGTATTCATTAAGCTGTTGCCAGACGTTGTTTAAGCAAAATGCAAAGATACCTCCATTGTGGGAATCTTGTGATATCTTCATTCAACTGCTTTTTCTTATTGCAAGTGCTAACAAAACTGTTTCAAAATCTTGATGAAGCCCATGAGTCAAATTGTGATTCAGCAAGATTGCTCCACAAGTTTTCTTCATGTGGCACCTTGTTAGAACCTCAATGTGCTCCCCATCATGGACACTTTATTTGTACACCTCAGGCTCATTCCTTATTTCCACTGACTTTGGTAACATCTTGTCTAATGAAGAGATCACTGCTCACTTGAAAGCTTGCTTTTGTTTAATTAAAAATAATTAAGTATCATAGTGCTATAAAGTATGCATATAACCCAAAGGTTTTCTTAGAAAGTGAAAATGGGAGGCAGCTGCAGGCCTTCATTCTAATGTGCTCTAATCTACCTATACAAATGAGAAAGCTAACCTGAAGATGTTAGAGAGCATCTTTGGGAGATCGAGGGTGTGGCAATGAGCATGGGAGTGTTTTTCCTATTTCTTGTTTTCCTTTTCTTCTAGTGTTTTAACCAATTTGTTTTGGTGTGGGGTATGTTTGTGCATGGCTGGTATGCCTGTCTTGTATAGAGGGTGAGTGTATATATACATTTGCCTTGCTTTTCTATCTCTTTGTGTGTTTTGTCTATCTTTCTCTGAACATTACCAATTTTGCCTTTCTGTAAAATGGGAACTGGAACTGAAAAATCTGGCTTCAAATGATTGCTGTTGTGTTTTGGACCTCAGACTCCATTTCTGACCTGTACCTAGATTCTTGGGCAAGTGACTTTCCTTTCAGCCTCACGAGTTTCCCTTCTGTGATTTGGACATCTTGTGAATGGTCAAAGGTACCACAGCAGCCATTTTGTGAAGTTCCCCCACAACACACCGTCCCAAGTCTGGCTGTGGTTACGAGGCCAAAAAGGCTAGGGACTTCCAGTGTAGCAAGAATTGATGTCTCTCTCCTGTTTTCATGCTTGTGTTCAGCTTCACTCAATCTTTTCATTTTTTAAAAATTGTGAATTGATCAGTATCAACAGTTGTGAGAACCAGTGAAGTGTAGTGGATAGAGTGGCAGATGGAGATTCAGGAGACTGGGTTCAAATCTCAGCTTATCCAGGAAAATTCATGAGTGGGGACACTGGCAAAGCCAATATTTAAACATCTCACATAGCTCAGAAACACTACCAAGGTCCCCATAAATCATAACTGATTTGATGGCATGTAACACATATGTCAACAAATTATTCAAGAGCATTCTTAATCTTCACAAAATGAAATATATCAGGACGAAACTGAAAAATAGGATAGTCCTTATTAGGATGCTCCTTGGGTAACTGCAGGGGTGTTCACCACAAATGTTCAGGTGAACTTCCCACATCTACCATGGGTTCTTCCTGGTTCTGGGTAGGTCACCTGTTGTTATTAAATTGCCAATGTTGTCCTTAGACTGCTACTTGTCTCTTGGAGCTTGTGGATGCTCATGATGCATGTTTATGGATGACATGTGCTGATGATGCCTAGAAGTAAGCAATCTCTGAGAGCTCTTGGAATTTTTTTTTAAAATACTAACTCCCAGAATTCCCCAGAATCAACATGGGCATTTTGGTCCAACTTTTCCAAGATGTGATCTGGTTGTAGAACATAGAAGAGAGAGATGTTACAAATCCTGCTTTAAATCCCTTTGTTGTAAGTGCCTGGGATGTATGTCGAACCAGTTCTGCTTTTTGTTTTGCTCTGTTTGGAGAGGAAGCACCCATCCTAATGGCTGGAGGAAACTCAGATGGCAGCAGGTCTGTTGCCTGCCACCCTGATCATGTCATTTTGTACACTGACTAATGACAAGACTCTGCTTGTTCAAACAATCAGTTAACCTTGTCCTTTCCGTTTTATGCCTTTGTGTCTCATCTCTCCCCCCCCCCCACGCCCTTGGGTTTGTTGCATTTGCTGGAGCCCACCAAGCTTTTGTTTTCTTTTGAAAGCAGGCTTTGCCAGTAATCCACAAACTGGGATGTTTCTTTGACCTCCTTGGGACAGTAAAGCTGACTCCCTCTGCTTTTTTTTTTTTTTTTTACCAGAGTAAAGCTAGTGATGAAGTCTGTCTGAGTATCAGCCATGTAGGTTTCCAGCAGAGCTTGCCAACATTAGCAGCTGTGTAATTATCCCAGTGACATCATTACGGAGAAATGATGACTCAGCAGCTTTTTGAGCCGAGAGACTTGCCTGCTGCGGTTGCGCTCAAGGAATCCAGACAGTATTGGGCCAACACTGCTTTGTGGATGAAAGCCATTAGGGAGTAGCCTATACAGAGTGCATATGTCCTGGCAGTAGTAGCTGGATTTCCTTCAGAAGGGCTTGCTTTGCGGTTGTGAGTGGAGTTTCCACTACTGGCAGCCGGACTTTGATCTGCCAGAGCCATGGAATCGGAGACTGGGGCAGCCTCACTGCTATTCTTGGGTATGCGAATAAACTATCAGGTGGCTTGTGCCCCCTCCCCATGCCCCCGGGCGCAGCAGATAAAATGAGAGTGGCTGCTGGGCCAGCCAGGCTTGCTGTCTTATCGCTAATTGGTTTAGTACGGGTTCAGTTTGAAGGTCAGGGTGTTATGGACATCAAAAAGCCTGCCTTTGTGCTTTCTTTTATAGCCAAACCTGGGGCAATATAGTGCAAGCGATTTGCTGCTGTCTACTCCTGTAACTCCGGGAGGCAGTGGAAGACAGGAGGGCCTGGCGTGCTCTGGTCCATGGGGTCACGAAGAGTCGGACACGACTTAACGACTAAACAACAACAACTCCTGTAAAATGCTTGCACTCTAGTTATTAGAAAGCATATTTTGCTAATTTAAGTGCCTCTGAAATACTGGTTAAAATGGAACATCCAGTGTTGTTGCTCGATATGGGTAATTCCAGGTAGCTTGTGTTGAAGGGATATTGAGATGTCTGCATTTGTTTGTTTGTGTGGTTTTTTTTTTCAGCCAATGACAAACGAAACTTTATTTCACAAAACCTTTGCTTTCTGGAAAGGCTTTAAAAGTTCTGGACTCCTACTGATAGGGGTTCTTATTCATGGAGGTGCATTGTCTTCATCTGTTCAAAGCTGGTATGTCATTCACTGGGTTTAATAGCAACTGAGCATCCTAACCCTTCATGAGTCATGGATAAAATAAAGTAAATATTAAGTATGATGCAGTGCAGAGCTCAGAAATTTCCTTTTTGGGGGGCTACCACTCCCCCAAACACCAGGCTGTAGGGAGATTTTTTAAGCTCTACTCCTTTTCATTTTCTGGGAGTTGGGAGGTTGAAGAAGAGTTGTAGTGCTTCTGTCTCAGCTTCTGTGGGATTCTAGCAGTTGTCACCAAATCATGAAACTTTTCCAAGCATTGCAGTACAGCGATAATAGTGCTCCAATCAAGTTTGAGCCCATCCCACTGACAAAGCACCCTCTTCTGGGGGGGGGGGTTCTTCATACATTGGTGCTCCCCTCATGAACCTCACTGATGGTGGGTCATAACAACAGGTGTGACTGCTTAAATGCCCCACAGTGCTCCAGAGTGAAGATACTTTGGGAGCATTGCAGATAATTAAAATGGCAGGTGGCTTACAAATCCAATTAATATGGCTGTAGAAAATGAGGGCCAAGATCAGCAGTTAAGTCCTGCTGGTGCCAGGTACTGACTCCAGCTCTGACTCTAGTCCAAAAATGTCCTTGTTTTCTAATCCAGCCAAGTCTGAAAAATCCTGATTGCCAAGGTGTATCACGTAATGTTTGAATCGTACTAAAAGCTTTTGCTTGCCCACAAAGGTGTGAATATATATGGGGTTATCACATGTGCACGCACGCACACACACACACACACACACACACACACACACACACACACACACACACACACACACAGAGAGAGAGAGAGAGATTAGTGTATCCCAAAATAAATCCTGTCCAGCTCTACACTTCTATGAGTCTACGTTGTGGATTTCCTGCTTTTGCAGGGAGCAGGGCTCAGTGACTTTTAGTGACTCTTTCCAGCTCTATAGTTCTATAAATAATAATTGTGTGCTGTCAAGTCAGTTCTGACTTATGGTGACCCTTTTCAGGGTTTTCTAGGTAGATAATACTCAGATGTGGTTTAACATTCCCTTCCTCTGGAGGGCATCCTGGACTGTGCAGCCTGCCCAAGGACACCCAGGCTGGCTCTCCTGGGATGCACAGTGGGGAACTGAACTCCCAACATCTAACTTCATAGCCTAAGGTTAGCTTAAGGTTATTGTTTTTTCTACTTTGTTATTTGCTTGTAGCTATTTTCTGCTGTATATTTTATTATTATCAACTGCCTTAAAAGCAGCTGGATTCAAATATTTTATATAAAGAGAATAATGAGATGGAAAAAATTAAATAATTGTATTTCCAATCTGGCTCCTCGTGTAATCACTCAGAGAATCTGTAACTTCCTGCAAATTTCTAGCCCTTTTTATTTTTGATGGAAGAACAGGTGGGTTTCTAATTCCCAGTTCAATATACAATTGCATAACCAGCCTGAATAAGGAACTGGAGGGGTACTCACCTCTTCACCACTAATAATCTGTGGATTAACCAGAATCATATACTTGCATAAGAGGAAGAATGTTCCTTTGAAAAATGCTCTTAATATGACTCCTTCCATAATGCAGCTTTTCTGTGAGACTCATTTTAACACATGATGTTCATGGGTCAAAAATTAGGATAAGGGATGCTTGACCTAAAATAACCCTTGGACTGCTCCTATTAATATATCTCATCCACAAGGATAAGCTGTTCAATGAAATGCTGTAATGTTGTCTTTGCCCCACAACTTAATTTTTGTAAGAATTGTTCTGAAGCCCCATCATGGTGCCATAATACATTATTTGTTTTTATACCAATAAATATGGAAAGAGAGGTTGTTGTTGCACCTTATTAAAAAGGCTTGGGATATTTGAGAGACTTTCCTCTAAAACAGGAGTGGGGAACCTTCTAGATTTCAGTGGTTTTGGAATTCAAGTCTCGCAGTCCTTTACCATTGTCCTTGCTGGGTAAGGACAAAACATCTGGAGGGCCAAAGGTTTTCTAGGTTTGCCCTATGAAATGCGCCAGTCTTGTGCCTGACTTTGATCTGAAGAATTCATTTGGAGATGGACCTGGGGATCTTGAGAAGAACAATCTTCTAGAGAAGGATGAAGTTGCTAAAATCTTATTTTAGGGTACAAAACACCTGTTCCTTATTCATTGGTGTACTACTCAGAAGGTAATTGTCATGGGGCATAGTTGCAATGACGTTTGGCGTGTCTTGTCCCCAAATGAAGATTTGAGCTAGATGCCAGCCAAATGTGTTTTTAATGGAGCAGTTTATCCGTGGTCATTTTTGGGTGGAGCAGCACAAGCGCTTCACTTCCTTATTCAGATGCTTCATGAAACGTGCTGACCAAAACGCTGAATGAAGAACCAACAGTAGGCATGTGATAGAAAGTTTGTGGAATAGAGGTATATGCTATCGTTACAGCAACTTTTCACAAAACAACATTTGTGAATACTTCAATTTCCTAAGACAAAGCAAAAATGCAAAGTGTGCTGCTTATATATCACCCCATAGTGCTTAAAGCACATTCTGGGGGGTTTACAGTTTAATTATATAGGCTACACATTAACCCCCTGTGAGGGGCTAATGCATTGTTTCGTAAGGAGTCTCAGTGTTTAATTTATACGAAGATAGCTTTCTTATTTTTCTTGTGTGGGTGAGTCTGGTAATTATTGTCTTTTTACTTAAATTGTCTTTTTAAAATTGAACGCATTTTGTTCTTTTCCCTTAGGCTTGCCATTTTCTTATTCTTAAAATAATGCTTAAAAACTCCACCTGGACAGATTTTGGAATTTGTTTTGTGCAAGCACAGTTACTCCTGGTTTTTGTGACCTAAATTAGCTGTTCACTAGCGGGACCTACAGTGGAAGAGTTTGTTATCACCAGAGATGAGATATACAGTATATCACAGAAGTGAGTACACCCCCTCACATTTCATAAATATTTTAGTATAACTTTTCATGTGACATGACTGAAGAAATGACACTTGGCTACAATGTAAAGCAGTGAGTATACAGCTTGTATAACAGTGTAAATGTGCTGTCCCCTCAAAATAACGCAACACACAGCCATTAATGTCTAAACCGCTGGCAACAAAAGTGAGTACTGCTCGTAATATAAGCCCTACCCCAAAAATAAGCCCCGGTTAAGTGAAACCCTGCTCTCCACCATTGTGCAGCAACTAGAAGAAGATGACATGACTGTATTTGAATAAATGTAGATTGTTGTACATGAAAAAAAAAATAAAACATCCCCTGAAAATAAGCCCTAATGCGTTTTTTGAAGCAAAAATTAATATAAGACCTTGTCTTATTTTCAGGGAAACACGGTACTAAAATATTTATGAAATGTGAGAGGGTGTACTCACCTCTGTGATATACTGTAATTAAGCAAACCAGATAAAGCTACACGGTTTGGTTGCCCTGTCTTTCTTGACCTCATCCAACCTCTAAAACTACCTCCAGTACTGGTGCTATAAAGACTGCCAGGTGTTTGAGGAGCCTGTAGGGTTCAGTTTATTGTGGTCACTTATATTGTCTGCAGTAGGATTTCTGTCTTTCCAGTTGTGAATCTAAAACCACCCAACGAGGGCCATTTTATCATCTGCAGCCCATCTCCGTCATTACAATTACAAGACGACACATCAACGACAAGAACATGAAACCAAAATTTCACTCTTTCCCTTCCTTCCTGCTTCCTTTTGTGACATTTTGTTCCCCCGATGAAAAGATAATAATTTCAAAAGCTAGCCCTCCTTTTCTATGGCTTTTTGGTTGGCCTGGTAAATTTATTACCTCAGTATAGATTTTGGACTTTCTTTTGTGCCAGCGTGGCTATGCCAGCTTTTGCGTTGGCTTGTGGATTAGCAGCAGTGTGAGTTTATACCTCTCAACCCTTAAGACTCTTTTTACCTTTTACTGAAATCTGAACTGGTGCATACTTCTGCCCTTAAATGTGTCTTCTTGTGTGTCCGGGGCAGTGGCTGATTTCAAGGAGCATTTGTCATCTGTGCTATGAATTTCTGCAAAGCCATCCCCCCAATCCTTATCTGACATGAGGGACACATTTGTCACAGAGAGAAGAGGGGGCTATCTCAGTGGCTGCTTCTGGCCTGTGGAAATCCTTTCCATTAGAGGATGTGCTGGCTTCCTCTAGCAGGCAAATAACTTTTCTTTTGATCAAGTTGCCTTTTGACAATGACCCTAAAGGGGGTTTTAATGGAAGATGTTGCTGTGTGGGGTAGAGACTGAAATGATTCTATATGGCAGAAGGATTTTGCAGATATTTTGCACGGCAACTTTAAAATTCTGCTATATGTCATTACTTGATGAAGAGTGCCCTTGAGATGTCAGACTACAGTCTGCCAGGCTGTATTAAAATCTCATTCAGACCAGCAAGTTCAACACCTGTAACTAGCTTTTTAAAACAAACTATTCTGCCTCTGCATTTGCAAGGAAACAGAGGTATCAGCGTGAGAGAAGTCTGGTTGGAGTAAATTAAGTTTTCTGGTTGTATGGAATGTTACTGGCACACTAGATGACTTGCATACACTCGTTACTGGTAGGTACTGTGCCATTATAATTAGGAAATATGTAACATTCAAACTTGCAAACAAAAGACTTCAAAATGATGGAGATCCATATATCAAATCTAATTGTAAAATATATCAGATATTACTAGCATTATTATAAGCTTCTGATAAGGTGGACTACAAAAGTCCGCAAAAGTATATACGAAATAAAATGTGTTAGTTCTTAAGGTGGCACAGGGATCTTTGATGTTCCTGCTAACATTATTATAGTATCTATGAAGCTGATAGGTTTGCAATTTTCCTAGTACATTAATTTTCAGAACTACATTTGACAAACTCAAATGGTGCTAAGAGTCCACTATTTGTTTTACAGTAAAACAAACAGAACTTTTACTATGGTTTTCTAAATTTCACAAATACTCTAGAGGAGGGTGAAGTGAATGCTTGTGTTTGCTCTGAACTGGAACTCAAATCATCCTATTTTGTTGATGGTTATCTTTCTGGCCAATTTGAACATACTAGTGGAAATAATAATTAATAAGTAGCAATTAAGATCCCTGTCATCAAGCCTCAAGAGATAATGGCTGGGATCCTGTTAAGAAGAACCTCTCATGCAGCGAGAGTAACATAAGTGGGTATCCAGGACTTCCTTGAACAAAATAAGCTTGATTCCTTTAATGGGAATCTCCGCATGTATACTGAGTGGACAGCCCATGACACTGCAGCGCTCTGCTCAACAGCATCCCAGCCAGACAGTCCGGAAGACTAGAACAGCAAGATGTCTCTGTTTTGTGTTGAAAGTCTCACAACTGTAACAGGATTAGACACTTCACCATAACTTTGGCTGATTAAAGCCTGTGTTTTGAGCACGTCACTTACAGAACCTTCTGCAAATAGGCTTTTCCAAAAGGAGGGAAATTAATTAGCATTTCCTGATCAAGCCTCAACACCAGCAACAAGGTTGATAGGTATTTGAACTCTGAAATTCCAGGAGAACAGGTTTCTGGTCTCCTAGGAGATAGAAATGCACAAACATCTTCCTGGAAAGGATTGGTAAGAGAAGGAGGTGTGACAAATCCCTTGCTGCTTTGGGCTAAAAGGAGCTTGTGAAGGAAAAGGACAACAAAGGAACATGTATAATATATACATGAACACTCCACCTACTTTTGCTGGCTCTTTTAAAACTGTGGTTTGAGCCTTGATGGAAACAGTGCACCTAAGTAGGTGCTATCTGTCTTTTTTGTCCTACTCCAACTCCCAGAATTCTCTCCAGGTAGAATCCTGGGAGTTCCAGCACACTGACCCACAACTTAGAGACACCTGCATTTCATTGACCTGGAACCGGGGCTGTTTCAGGCCTTGCTTCCTGTTGTTAATGTACAAAAAAAGGAAGCTACCTCAGTGGAAATCATAGTCTCGCTGATCTTTAGGCTCTATAGAGAGTGCTTCCTGAAGAACTGTGACCCCCCCTTCCTTTTTGGTACATTATAGCCTGAGAGGCCCTGGTCCAAGTGAGCAATAAATAGGTGTCTGTAGGTGTGAGCCTCTGGGCTGGAACTCTGATAATTCTGCTTGGAGAATTCTTCAAGAATTCTGGGGGTTGGGATCCAAAAAACCCAAACGGCACATTTTTAGTCAGTACAATCAGTAGTGACCAATGCTGGGAGTAGTAGTTCCTGAACATCTCCAGGTGCCACATATTCCTCATCCCTTCTGTATAGAATGCAGTGACTTATGGCTTATATGCAGTAACCACTGCACAGTGTGAAGGTTTTGTTCTAAGTGTCTTATGACCTCTCAGAGGATCCTTGGACTGCTCTCTTCTGATCACCTTGTGTGTTTGCTTTTCCACAGCCATTTTGTACTGAAGCGTGAGTGAGTACATCTTCCAAAAATATTCCACTCTGTGGAGTTGCTGGGAATGATTAGCAGACACCGCTGGTTACATCAGCCTGACGTGCACTGGCATAAATGTCATCCGGGCTCTGGGAAGTGTAGGTTTAGCCTTGAAACTCAGAGAAGGAGGACTGTTTGGAATTTGGCTAGGCCCAGCATTCCTGAGGCCCTAAGCTCTTTTTTGTAACGCTTCTTGTGTAACTGGGTTTGGAGAAGCTTACATACTTACAGGGCAAGCTCTGGGATTTCTCTCCATCCGCGAGGGAGGCATTTGGTTTATGTTCAGAGGCTGAAGGAATAGTGTTGTTACTGTAAGTAACCTCTTGGGACAATTTTGTGTAGTTAATTGGAATGCAATAAATTAATTAGCCTCCATAAGGCCATATGCCACTTGGTCTTTGTTTTTGTAGGTCACTTAATGATTATTTCCAAAGTTAATTGTTTCCAGTGGTTAGTTTCTATTGTTACCAATCAGGCCTCGGGCACGCAAAATCTTAAAAACTTTTACAGTCAGCCAGTTGTGTGCCCAGAAGGATTTATAGTTAAGCAGAACCATTGCCAGATAGCCCTGTGGTGTGAACCAATTGCTACCTTGCATTTGGCCTTATTCTTTAGAAAGGTTAACATGTCAACATTTACATTCTAAACAAGTTCAGTAAACTGAGTGTTGTTCTCATTAGTTTCCTGATGGTGTGCTGGTGGAACATGGCTGCTAGAAACCTTTGCTAAAGGAACACAGCCCTGTGTAAAGAAGTCCAGGTTCCAGTCCCCAGCACCTCTGGTCTCTAGTGTAAACCCACAAAGTAACCCAGATATAGGACCTTCTGGGTGGTGTTGACTGTGGCTCTTGTAATTTTTTACAATCAACCATACTGGATGAAAAAACTGATGTAATAGAAGCTCTAAAACATCTGGAAAGCCAACTGTTCCCCACCCCTAAGGTAACAAGTGACGTCAGAGATCTGAGACCCTTGGTCAGAATAGGGCCAGATTGTACTGTACTGGGCTGGAGGGACCAATAGTTTGACTTGGAATAGGCAGATATATTGGTTATGTGCATGGTTATCCAAATATGCTTTTGGAAGCAAATTGACACAAGTTAAGACATCTCTGTTAGACATTATCTGTTGCATACTGAGTTGTGTAACTGATGTGTAACAATTAATTCCTACAGGGATTTCTTATCATAGGGCAATTTGTTATGCCATTTGTGTAACTGCACAATGGGATTTCAGCCATAGTTTCTAATGTACCATGAGAAATTAATGGATGTAATATTAAAAGGCTGTGGTAAAATCTGGTCCCACATGGAGTATACCCAATGTATCTCTGAGTCACTGCTGTGGTCTAATCCCCTGTCCAATCAGCCACACAACTGATTTTACCCAGTTCCTCTGTTGGGTGTGGCTGAATGATTCAGTTGCTGGACATGCAGCAGAATAACATTCTCTTTAGAAGAATGTTATATACTAAAGATAGGCGATTGTGACCCTCTTCAGACAGTTGTAATATAACTCCCAGAATCCCTTGTGGCTGTGCTGTCTAGGGCTCAAAAGTGGTATGCCCGAGGGATGCCACCTAGAAATGCTGGGCTAAGCTTCTTCCTCTGCTTTGTTAATGAGCCATCCATTCTAGGGCTATGGGAGCTGCATTCCAACAAAATTGCCCACCCCTGTATTACGGCCACTGCAGATCTACTTCATCTCAGAGAGGCAGTTATAACTGTCATTAAGTGACATTATAAATCCAGAGATGCTTTCATTCATGTGTGTGTATATAAGTGCCTTATCAGAATCAACAGGAAAGATACTTACTGTTGATCCCAGTGTTGCTCTTAAATGGCTTACAGAAAAGACTTCCAACTGGACTTACTAGGTAGGGTGAAGAAACCAATTTTGGTTGGAAATAAGTTGCCTGAATAAGTTGCCATCAAACAAACAGACTTAAAAATGTTCTCAACCTGTCTCACAAAATCTTATACTTATTATATGCTCCAATACTATATTGTTAAACATATGCAGAACTGCTGGGCAATATGGGAGAGTCCTAACCTATATTTAATACAAGAATATATTGTCCAAATGATACCTGTTTAGCTGGTAGAGTAAAAATAACATTTATTTATTTATTTATTGTTTCTAGTTCTAACAGCTTGGCTAACACCAAGCTGTTGGGTTGGGAAGCCTGTTTGATGGTAGAAAATATATACAGTCATGGCCAAAAATATTGGCACCCTTGCAATTCTGTCAGAAAATGCAACCCTTCTCTCAGAAAATGGTTGCAGTTGCAAATGTTTTGGTACTCACATGTTCATTTCTTTGGTTTGCATTGGAAAAACACACACAAAAAAAAATAGAGAAGAAAAGTCAAATCTGATACAATCCCACACAGAAACCCAAAAATGCACTGGCCAAAATTATTGGCACCCTTAATTTAATATTTGGTAGCACCCACTTTGGAAAAAATAACTGAAATCAATCGCTTCCTGTAACCATGAATGAGTTTCTTACACCTCTCTACTGGAATTTTGGTCTCCTACCATAGGGTCCCTTTTCATTCAGATGGCGACAGATAGTGCGAGCTGACACTGTTGTACCCTGTGTCTGCAGATCAGCTTGAATTTGTTTGGAAGTCAATCTGGGTTCTGTATCCACCATTCGAACAACCCTTCATTGTAATTTTTCAGTAATTTTGCTCTTCCGTCCACGTCCAGGGAGGTTAGCTACAGCGCCATGGGCTGTAAACCTCTTGATGATATTGCGCACAGTGTCACACACAACACAACGGTTGAGTCAAATTTTCTCCATCTTAACTGGTTGCAAGTGTGATTACTATATTGCTCACACCTCTTACTTGCGACAGGTGTGTCGAAATACAAATTAAAGGAGCATCACATGCTTGAAAAGCAATTATTTCTTACAATTTAGACAGGGTGCCAATAATTTTGGCCAGTGCATTTTTGGGTTTCTGTGCGGGATTGTATCAGATTTGACTTTTCTTCTCTGTTTTTTTTGTGTTGTTCCAACGCAAACCAAAGAAATGAACATGTGAGTACCGAAGCATTTGCAACTGCAACCATTTTCTGAGAGAAAGGTTGCATTTTCTGACAGAATTGCAAGGGTGCCAATATTTTTGGCCATGACTGTATATTCTTGTAGTGGCTAGAAATATATATACATAGCATTGTAGTGCCTAGAAAATATATTGCCTTGTAGTGCCTACCTGTAGGAATGTGTAGAGAACTTGACCCTTTGGTTTCTAAATTCTTTAATGAGGCTTCCATCTTGTACAGGGATGGGCAAAATGGGGCCTTCAGATGATGTTGGACTGTAGTTCTCAGCATTCCTCACCATTGGCAATGCTGGCTGGGACAGATGGAAGTTGCTGTTTAACAACATCTGGAAAGCTGCATTTTACCCACTTCTGATCTAGTGGTAGAAATTGAAGTGGCTTGTCCCTGTCATTTCTGCTCCACTTTCTACCCATCATGAACCTCTGCACCCTTGTCATGTAAACATATACAATGGCTTCCCCACTGAGTCTTGTGGCTTAAGACGTGTTTTAAAAGATAGCATGTTCCTTCTGAAAACTAAGGGAGACTGTGCTCACTGTAAGAAAATTCTCAGGCCCTATAAAGGTCATATACTAATATGCATTTTGATATACTCTTTCTGGTCTCAGAAGCAGGAAACAAAGTATTTATGAATAGATGTTGTGGTCTAAAGGGGAAATCTACAGGGAGGATTTGAAAATGCCTGCTGTTTTTACAATTTACGATGCTGTCTTTAGGTGAATATTCATGAATGGTTTCACGGAACTGATGATAATAACATGCTGTGGGTTGCACAATGTTTGTCACCAGTATTTAATCTTCTTCCTGGATGGCATGAAGCAGCCTTGCATCAGGAGAATGCTTTGTCATTGTTGTTATAGCCACTGCAAAAAGAAATATGAGGCTTGGTCTCATAAACATTTTGATAGGTATAATGACACTGATGATATATCAACAGTATTCAGATTGCTGTAGAAAAAAGTCTCTGTATAATATTGGCTGTTTTGGTGGTATGTTTTGTACTAAGTATTGGGCAATCTGTTGAGAAAGAGTGTGGCAAGTTTAAGAATTACAAGTGGAAACCTGAACCCAAAACAACTCCCTTGAAAGACAAAGCACTGTCTTTGGCTCCCTCTGGCTTTCCTTGGTTAAGATCACAGGAAGATATATAGCACATTCACTCTTAAGGCTGGTATAACAAAAGTCAATAAAGGGCATTGTCAATTATTGCATTGTATCTCCCCATATAAGCCTTTCGGCTCTTAAGAGAGGTCATTCTCTGAGTCCCACTACCTTCACAGGCATGTCTGTTGGCAATGTGAGAAGGACCTTCTCTGTGGCTGCTCCCAGGTTGTAGAATGCCCTCCCATGGGAGGTTAGGTTGGTCCCCTCCCTCTTGTCCTTTTGAGATAGGGGAAGACCATCTTTTTAAGACAAGCTTTAAAGAACTAAATAGGCAGATTTTAATCAGGAGTGTGGGCATAATACTGTTTTATGCATTTTAAGGTATTTTAAACGTGTTTTTAACAGCTTTAACTGATTGTTTGAATACTGTGATATGTTGAATTGTTTTTTAGTCTCATCATTTATTGTTGTTTAGAACTTCCCAAATGCTAAGGAGAAAGAAAGGACATGAGTCAGGGCATCACTGCACATGGTTCCTGAAGGTTCACTTAACATTCCTGTATGGCTTACTATGGTACACAGACGTTTGCATTGAAATACATAATACAAATAATGATGCATCTCAGAGTCCTAGAACATCTGTAGAATATAATATAGCATGTGCCAAAAGAATTCTGCTCCTCAGAGATACCCAGAAATAATTTTAATAGTAATAATTAAGTATTGTCAAGTCAATTCTGACTTCTGGTGATCCTTTCTAGCTGTGGGCCTGTGCAGAATTACCCAAGACTATACTGACTATACAGGGACGTGGTGGTGCTGCAGGTTAAACCGCAGAAGCCTCTGTGCTGCAAGGTCAGAAGACCAGCAGTCGTAAGATCGAATCCAGTGAGCTCCCGTCGCTTGTCCCAGCTCCTGCTAACCTAGCAGTTCGAAAGCATGTAAATGCGAGTAGATAAATAGGTACCACCACGGTGGGAAGGTAACGGCGTTCCGTGTCTAGTCGCGCTGGCCACGTGACCACGGAAACGGTCTACGGACAAACGCTGGCTCTACGGTTTGGAGACGGGGATGAGCACCGTGCCCTAGAGTCGGACATGACTGAACTAAATGTCAAGGGGAACCTTTACCTATACTGACTAGCTCTTTTCCTGGAATACACAGTGGGGAGTCAAAGTCCCAATCTCTGGCCAGCTTGTGTGGCCTTGGGCAAACTGCACAATCCTATGGTGCACGAAGAAGAAGGGAATGGTTAACCACTTCGAAGTACTGTCTACCTAGAAAACACTGAAAAGGGTTACCATAAGTCAGAATTGACTTGATGGCACACAAGCATTATTATTCCCTTGTAATGACATACAGGCATTAATTTGTGATGTATCTCCTCTTTGGAGGGTATGTTCCTCACATGTGAGGGGGCTGTCCCATGAGAGTGATGATGCTTTTGTTAAATTCATACTGTGCTTTCCCATAAAAATCAGCACCCAAAGAGCAGAAAGAGCCAATGAAACATATCATGATATGAATAGAACAGCTGATGTTGAGTACTTACTGTGTAAGCTCAGCTGCGGGGCCTTATGGCTGTCTGAAAACAAACAAACTTGCTTTGTCAGTTTTGTTCTGTCTTTATTTGTAATCTTTGTATCTCTACAGACTATCCAACAATAGGGTGTCATAAGGGCTAAGAAATAAAAATGACCCAAGAAATAATAAATGCACTAAGAACAATGCGAAGTAGTTTGCTTTATCCAAAGAAACCAGTGAGTTGGTGCGGAAATTGGGCTGTGTATTTTTGGGATCTTGCCTTGTTTTTCCTTTTTTGACATTTGGCTTTTTAGTCAGAAAAGTCTTCGGTGGCGCCTCCCGCTCCGGCACTGGCACCGGCGGCGAGAGGCTCCGCCAGGCCCACCAGCCAGCGCGGAAGCAGCACCAAAGGAAGCCGTGCGGCCGGGCGAGCGCCGCTGCCACCCGACAGGCTCCTCCGGGGATGGGCACAGGGCGTGGGGCGGCGCCAGCCCGGCGCCGGGAGGCTGAGCCTGGTCCGGGGCTGCGGCCGCTGCTCCCTTCCTTTCAAATCACGGGGGTAATGTCGACCCTAAAAAAGTTCCTTGACTCCTGCTCTAACCGTTGGGGCGAAAGAGCTACTGTACAAAGAAGCAGCCTCTTCACCACCAACGGTTAGCAATTTGAATTTCCTGCCTTTCCCCCCTGCCTTTTTGTGTTTGTAAGTGGAAGCTCCGGCCGCAAGTCGAAGCAAAATTTTGCGGCCGGAGCTGGTCGTAAGTCGAAATGGTCGTATGTAGGGATGTACTTAAGTCGAGGCACCACTGTATTTATTATAACCAGTATTTTATGGATAGTGCAGAAAAATTGTAAATAAGAGTCCCAAAAATTCATGGCAGATGTCTGTGCTTGTTCTGCATGTAAGAGATGAGTTCAAACGCTGACTGCAAGCCACCTCTAGGGTATGTGTCTCAAGCCCCTCCCCTGGAATTTTCCATCCATCCCTTTAGACAGAGCATTGGCAATTACTCTGTAATTGCCCCCACTCCCCACCCTACACATTGCTTGCTTTTGAAACATAAAGTTCCTTTTTGGCTTTGGGGCTTAGAAAAAGGCAACACAGAAACATAGCAGCCATTATAATGTTGGGGTAAGAATTTGATTTACTCACCAGGTAGAAGAAGCCAATTAAAGCCAAACTAATAGTTTTACCTGGTGAGTGTATGGAGATGTTTTCATCAGTTTGCAGTCCCATTCGGTTGATGTCAAAGAGTCTATGTTTTCCTGTAGGTGATATTATGGGTGGCCATGGACTGTATCTTTCATAGTCCAGAGAAAAAAATTAGGCCATGTGATCCTTAAAATTACACAAATGCTTGCTGTTTGATTTTTCAGTGGTCTAATAAAGGTATTGCCTACTTTTGCATTTTTGTAATTTTAAGGACCACAAGGCCTTTTCCTAATTTTTTTCCATGTTTAAGAACTCTTCTGGCTACTTACATTATAAATTTCTATGCCTGTTCGCTATTTATTGTTAAATTTATATCCCTCTTTCTGCCTCAGAAAAGGAAAGCACCCATGGCAGTGAACTATAAATTATTTAAAGTGTAATTAAAATGTAAACACACCATTTAAAACAGATCAATAAAATAATAAAAGGACCCTACCAGTTAAAACTCCTTGAACAGCAAGCTATTGTAAATGCCAACATCCTGTTTAAATTGGGTAGTCTTTGTTTGCTGGCAGAATTAAAAGAGGAAGGGGGCTAGCAGCTTAGTCCCCCTTGGCAGAGAGTTCCACAACCTATGAATAGTCACCGAGAAAGCCTTATCTTGCTTCCTCACCAGATGTGCCTCTGAGGATGACTGGACCCACAAGATGTTATGAGAATTTATAGTTTACCTGGAGGCTTTTTTCAATTAATCTTTACAGTGTGCTTCGCAATAGTCAGTCTTCCACTATAAAGAAATCTAATAATTTTTTCATGTTGTTTTAGGCACAGTCACACACAGTTCTTATGAGACTGGTGCCAGCTGGATATAGAGCAGTGATATAACATTGCCTGTATTAATCCATATGGATTGATTTCCGCTGATGTATCAAGGGAGGTAATCCTGATTCCGTGAATGATTTAGATCTAGAACATCCTGCATTATACCATGGAACTGCATATGTGAGCAGTGAACCATCTCACTACTGTAGTATCATTGGAAGAGTTTTGGATATTTTTTATTTCTGTTATGTGAGTACTAAGTGTTTGCCTCGCATTCAGTGCTGTCAACTCTGTAAATAAGGAAACTTCAAGAGAAAGAAACACGAAGGAGATTCAGTTGCTACAGACTGCATATGTTATCCCAGAGTTTAGCAAAGTTATTTTTTCAGACTACAGACTGGTGGCTAGAGGATTCTGGGAATTTGTTGTTGTTGTTTAGTCGTTAAGTCGTGTCCGACTCTTCGTGACCCCATGGACCAGAGCACGCCAGGTCCTCCTGTCTTCCACTGCCTTCCACTGTCTGGGAATTAGAGTTCATAATAGGCAACTTTCCCAAGCTCTGAATTTTTCTGATAGAGGTAGGTGCATATGACAATACCTAAAATTGCATTTCTTATTTGAATGCCCCGCAGAAGCCCACTGTAAGTTTTCATTCTCTAAAGATCACAGATGGGACAGTTTTTTGTTCATTGGCTAATCTCAAGTGTCAGTAAGTATTCTTTTTTACATTTGTAACTTAAATTATCCCAGGAATGCCCCACAGAGCCTGCTTTCTGCGTGGTAATCCCAGGGAACACTCAGCTCTACTGTACTGCTATTTTCTTTTGGATTCTTAAAATAGGACTATCTGTGAATTGTATCCAGTGGTGTTATTCTGCCAAGTACAAAATGTCCATCACTTGTGGAAGCCCCATTTTTCATTCTTGCACATGTAATAAATCTGATGCTTTGATTTCACTTGTGTGAGCCGTAGCCAAAGCTATTTTACCAGTTTGTCCACAAGTTGTGATGCACAATGCATTGTGACTTCACTGAGCTAGATGCTGCTTGCAGTAGTTGTGCTGATTGATCAGCCAATCGGTACACTCATACTAGCAGAATAACACCACCTTTTTACCAGTAATCTAACATGGACAATAAACCCCTCCACTGAAATAAATGTTAACCAAATGAACACCAAAAGTCATTCCTGTCATCGTCCCTTCCTATATTGAAAGAGAAATCCTCCCCTGTCCTCAATTTTAAGTGTGTAAAGTCATAAACAGAGCATCCAGGGTGGAGATCAATTTTCCTGCTCTTCATGTTTGGAAGCTATGGTATAGTAATAAATTTGGAACCACAGGTGCTGATTGTGGCAGCCTCCATAGCCATCCTCCCACAAGGAGGGTCCAAAAAAAGCTACACCAGTCCATATCAACAAATGAAGAGCAGATGTTTTGTATGTTAATGGCCGGAATCCTGCTGTATCTTTCTACTGGAGTAATGTCTGTAGCCTAACTTTCAGAGGTGAATATCAACAAGTAAAAAAGTCAGAGTGGGCGCTTCCTGTCACACATTGAGTCATGCAGTTGATGTACAATAGGAAAGGTCTATGCTGACTTTTAACTTTGAGAATTTGCTGCTGAAAAATTTCATGCTGATGTTAATCCAGTGGGTGTAATTAATAGGATTGTGGCCAATGGCTTTAAACCAGTGGTCCCCAACCTTGGGCCTCCAGATGTTCTTGGACTTCAGCTCCCAGGAATCCTGGCCAGCAGAGGTGATGGTGAAAACTTCTGGGAGTTGTAGTCCAAAAACATCTGGAGGCCCAAGGTTGGGGACCACTGCTTTAAACCATCCATTCAAGATCAAACCATTCTCACATACTTTGCATTACAACAGAGATGGTTTGTACCAATCTAGTGTTTCTGGAAAAATAAATTTCTTGCCCAGTTACTGCAAGGGCTGTGGCAGTGTGGTTAATGGCCAATTCTGGCCAGTTCTGGCCAGTTCTGGCAATGTGTAGCTTGCATAATTAACTTGTAAACCGCCCAGAGAGTGCTTGAAGCGCTATGGGGCGGTATATAAGCAGCACGCTTTGCTTTTTGCTTTTTAAGCTCATATGGAACATAAGCAGGGAGGTGGTAGATGATGCCATAGTCCCTACTGTTCAGAAAGTCTCGGGTCTTTGATCCTACATGCCCCAACTCTATACCACATCCCTGCTTGTAAATGAGGCTGAGAAAAGTTGCCAGGATCCAGTAGGGTGGTTCTAATAATGCTGTGGTTCCCAACTTTAGGTCCTCAGATGTTTTTTGGACTAAAACTACCAGATGCCTTCACGACTGGCTGTGCTGGCCAGGATTTCTGGGAGTTGTAGTCCAAGAACATCTGGGGACCCAAGGAACTACTGGGGACCCAAGGAACTACTGTGCTAATGGAACTGCTTTGAGCCACAGAACCAGGAGCATGTGTTTGTACTTCAAACCCCTGTGTGCCCTCAAAACCTGCTCTGGACTGCTGGAAAACCTCTAGAGCAGATTTTCAGGCAGTTTGACGGCTGCAAGGAGGAACAGAGTCCTGCCTTGATTTTGGATTTTGCTCAGTAAAACTGCAGCATCTGGTCTTTGATGGCATTATCAAGCCCTGAAGGCTCATACTGCAAATAGGTTGAGAAATAATGCATTTGGTTTTGAAATTCTTGTTTTTAGATGTTCTTGGCTGGCTTCTTGCTTTTGAATGAATGTCTTTATGTTAAAATGAAGTGGTAAAGAGAAGCAGAATTAAAAAAAAACTGAGTAGTAATGTTGGTCTGAGTTGAAGTCAGCATGCTTTATAAAAGGAATTGTGTATGACTTTTAGCATAATTTCTCCATGTCTCAAAATCCAGTTTGCTTCCTAGTTCCATCAAACTTGTGGAAGAATTAATGCCATAGAAAGTGAATTAACTGATTTAAATTGGACCTTTAGCTTTCTGATTCATGTTTCTTTTCCTGGTATACCTGACTGGCTGCACATATGACTAACTTTGCAGTAATGAAAGGAGAGGCGTTGTGTTGATGAACATCCCATTAGTCACACAAAAGAATCCCTACTTTGTATGCAGTGTTGATCCTGTGCTTTACTATTTTTGATTACTGAATGCCTGGACTACGAATCTTTTGCTGCTTCATGATCTTTCGTTCAAAGCCAGATGAATTGTTGCAAAATATCTAGTCGTATTCTCTGCTCTCCCTTAATGGTGGAAACCTAGCTTTTGAAAAGCAAGCCCTGCTGCAGGGAAATTTTGCATTGGAGCAGAACATTGATAGAGAAGAGTGACACTTGCTCGGGTGCTTTCCTCTTCTCTGTGGTGAGCTGACTTGGGTTGCCTCTGCCCTGGAACATCTTGATGTAGATGAGTCTGTGTGTGCATTTGTAGTTCCGCTTGCCTGCAAGGCAATGGAATGAAAAAAAGGATGCTCTGTGATCTTAAAATAGCTCTTTATCCCTACCACTGCACAAACATAACATAGAACTCAGGCCAGATGTGTATTTTAGTATAAAACCAGAGATGCTTACATGTGCCATGTTAAAATAGCTCTTTATAAGGCTGACTTTTATTAGAAGGGATATTGTCCCTTTCTCAGTCTAGGTCAAGGGTGAGCAAAGTGTAGCCCTATAGACAGTTTTTGACTGTAGCTCCCAACTGGAAAGTCACACTTTGCCTCTTTTGCTACAGCAGTGGTCCCCAACCTTGGGCCTCCAGATGTTTTTGGACTACAACTCCCAGAAGTTTTCACCATCACCTCTGCTGGCCAGGATTCCTGGGAGCTGAAGTCCAAGAACATCTGGAGGCCCAAGGTTGGGGACCACTGTGCTACAGCACTGATGATGGACCTAGATTATGTTAACAACTAATTGCTGGCGGCTAACATTCCTTTCTGGGCATCTCTCTTGACTCTCCCCTTTGTAATTCCCTGATTCTGTTGTAGCCACTTTGAGTTTCATAATGGCATGTCCTGGGAAGCTGAAGTGTTCTGAAACTGGTTTCTCCACTTTGCCATTCCTAGTGTCAGATTTGTGTTTATTTCTGCAGAGCTTGGGAGAAGGTTGTATTGCCGTCTACAGCTTGGGGGGAAAGATTATATTGCTGTCTACAGTGAGCGTCAGGTCATTGATGATATGTCTCATTGCTCTCAACAGGGAGCTCCAGTGACTACTAATTGTGTTCTGTCATTCTTTTTATTGGGTCTGTCTTATAGCAGGTTGTTTCTGGGTGCCAGTCTGACCCTATTAGTTTGGCTTTTTCAACCTGTTGAGGGGGTATTGTAGAAATGCCTGCTCTAACTGCATGAGTTATGAATCTCTATTTGTTGGTTCTGAGAAAATGGAAGAACTTCTGTAAAGAATTCTCAAAGTCAGGGCTCACTATTAGCAGTAGTTGTAGCATGGCTTTGCTCTTTTTCATACATGTGGTAATAATTACAACTGGGTTGGCAACCTGGACACCATTTTGCTTGCTCCTCAGTGTCTTATACTTAGTTCCATTCCAGGGCATTGTAGTAGGGTTGGCTGGGAGAGCAGGTCCCTAGCATAGTGATGCAGAATTTTGGGGAAAGTGTGTGCAAAGTGAACATCTATTTCTAAGGGAGAGAAAAAAAAATGGGAAGCTCAGAATGTTTCTTAGAAAAATATATTATGAGGAATTCTGGGTGATGACTTTTCATTCTTCAGGGTTTAGCACCTTCCTTAGGGTGTGCCACGTGTAATGTTTTTGAGGAAACACTGTAGATTTGTTTTTATTTCTACTGCAGATGCTTCTAATACACCTTTCTTGCAAGCTCTATGGAAGATATGAAAGATGTCAATGATTTTATTTATCTGTCAATCTATTGATCTGTCCAAAGCATTTAAGCCCACCCTATATCACACGATCTCAGGGCAGGTTACAGAGCTGTATACAATGAATTAGTATCATAATATATATATTTTTTAAAAAAATTAACCATTTAAAACAGAAAATTAAAACATTCAAACATGTTGTGTCCAGTTCCGAGAAAAAAAGTGCTACACCATAGTTTGTCTTCTTATTTCTTAATTCCCCTCACCCTCCCTGTGGAAAAGGTTCCTACTTTTCTGCCTCATTTTCTGTCCTTTAGAATTTCTTCAGATGGTATTTTGAGTTTATTATAGCATTACAGGGTGGCTGAAGGTGCTACATTTCCCTCCTTCTCTATTACACATCTCTGTATCATTTTCAAGTTTTCATGGCTACTCACACTGCTGGATCTGAGAAAGCCCAGTGGAAGAAGTTACTGTACTTAGAATGTCTTTCTCTGAGTTCTAACTGAAATGTGGGAAGCTGTGGAGACTGTTGTCTGCCAGAGAGATGATTGTGCACTGAATGATCAGACATGCATGGAACACTCCCACTAACCACCTGATTAGTGAGATGATTGTGCGGCTCTCAATCTTCCCCTTTTATAATGTCTTCCAAATGTCTCCCCATTTTGAATTCTTTTCAGTGGGAATTTATTTTCTATCAAATTGAAGTGGCTGAAATGCTCACAGGAATCGTTTTTTTTGGTTCAGCATGACTGCTGCAACATGATTATCAATTTTGGGGGAAATTCTTTGCCCAGTCTATGGGGGAACATAGACCACACAATACCCATTCTTGCTTCAAAGTATTGAGGGGGGGTATAGCCTGCTGGTAGGTATTCCAGAGCTTGGGAAAGTTCCTTTTTTGGACTACAACTCCCAGAAGACCCAGTCAGTGGTCTTTCTAGCTAGAGGATGGGGAGAGTTGTAACCAAAAATAAAGGATTTTTTCCAAGCTCTGGATTGTGGAGGTGAAACAACAACAGTGATAGAAACACAGACCAAAACTGGATGTTACAGTTTGTACTCACTGAATTCTTTTCTCCAGCACCAGAGCAGAAGTTGCTTGAAAAAATGAGGAAGAATACAAACATCTCTTTGAAGCCCAATGTATTTGTCAATCGAAGCAGGAAATCCACAACATAAACGAAACAGCTCCAAGTACTGTATATAATCTTTAAAATCCTAAACCAAGGTCGTAGGAGCCTTCCAGTGAAACAGTAGCTCCTGCTTCTCTAGCTCGCCTGTTCTTTCTCAACTGAAGTTTTGGATCACAGCCACCTTCCTAAGATTTCCCGACCCACTGAGTTGAAGCAAATAGTCCATAGAGGTTACAGAGGCCTCTTTGTCACAGGAGGCACAAGTAGCCTCTGTGAAAGTGAGTGTCTTATGCTGGTATAACTGCAGTGATGCCAACCGATTAGCTGTGTCCCATGTCCAGTTAATCTCCCAATTGTAATGTATTGCCTAACTTTGAAAATCCTGTTAGTTCTTTAGATGGATTTGAGATTTCTACCTGGGTCTGGGAGATATGCGCCAGTGTGTTGTCATCTTCACTGCTTCCCAGTTCATTTCGAGATGCAATACAAGGTTCTGTGTTTGATCTTTAAGGCCCACATCATGAGAACAAGATACCTGAAAGACGACACATCTTCACATGTAGTTCATGGTCAGACTGTGAGATCTTCAGAGGCTCTTTTTTGAAGATTTTGGAAGTTTTTATCCAAAGAAGTAGCTTTTCTAAGTTCTTTAAATGTATATTTAGCCATCCTCCCCACCCTAAAGTTCATAAACATATTGTGTGCTCATTTGATGTGCTGTTGGTTGAACTGAATAAGTATTTGCATTCTCAGATGCCAATTTCGTTTTGTGACTTCCTTAAATTTGTCTGACTCATCTTTTTACAAACCCATATGCAGAAGTAAATTATGAATTGGCACTCAGCATCAGAGAATTTAGTTAACTTATAGTGTTATGGAAATGTCTTTGGTTTTAAAATTAACCTTATCTCAGATTCTTTAATGTGGGATCCACATAGCCAAGGGATATGTTGCAGGGGAAGAAGCGACTATTGTTCAAGAGAAAGTTCCAGGCCCTCATGGCCTGGTTGTTCTTGTCTCATTTGGAAGAAATGTTTGTATGCTTCAGAAAACAAATTGTGGGTATATGATCTTAGTTCTTTCACTTGCTCCATGAGGCAGTGGCTTTGGAGGAACATTTCTCCCTAAAGTCTACTATCACCAGCTGTAAAGTAGCAAGTGTCGGGAAGGATAGCAGAGGAAAATCATAGCGCCTGAATAAGAGAATATTTTGTTGAGTCTGTTGCCATGGGAGCAACAAGTGTGGTCTGCTAGTTCAAGAAAAGATGTAGCTTTTGCTCCAATTAGTTTGCAGTCTGTGTGAATTAAAGTCAGGCAGGCATGTTATACAGTATGTCAGTTGTATGTGGTGGAAGCATATTGCCTTGTATCCAAAGTGGAACTTGTGAGTTAAAATTGACAAGTCTAGTGTTAAATGCATAATGGAGATAGCAGATATAGATAAAGCCCAGAATCCAGATGAAAACGTACTCTGGCACAAGTCCATCCTAAATCTCAGATGCAAATACCGTGTTTCCCCGAAAATAAGACAGGGTCTTATATTCATTTTTGCTCCAAAAAACACATTAGGGCTTATTTTCAGGGGATGGTTTATTTTTTTTTCATGTACAACAGTCTACGTTTATTCAAATACAGTCATGTCATCTTCTTCTGGATGCTGCACAATGGTGGAAGGCGGGGGTTCACTTAACTAGGGCTTATTTTTGGGGTAGGGCTTATATTACGAGCATCCTGAAAAATCCTACTAGGGCTTATTTTCAGGTTAGGTCTTATTTTCAGGGAAACAGGGTAGCTGCAAGTTAAGAAGTCAGCCTAGGTATTGCTATCATGCAGCAAGTTATGCAGTCAGTCTGTGACTGAGAACAAATGTCTACACTGACTTTATAATGTGCAGCAAAGATGCACTGCTCAGATAAACATTGATGGACTTAGACCAGTGGGTATAAATAATAGGATTCTGGCTGAAGCATTTGGACATTTTTGTGCCTTGTGCCTTGAGGCAGAAAATCCAAATAGATCTTCTGCGTCCCTCTCCATTGTAATGAATGTAAACATGTTAAAAAACTCTAAATAATTGGCAATTACTACCAAATTCTGCTGCCAAACTAAGGCAGATCTTCTTACCCTACATATTACAGTCCTTTGCAGGTAGTGCAGAGAAAGTTGTTCCACTAGAAAATCAATTTTTGGATACAGGCCCAAGACTGAGATAGCAATCAGATTTTCTGCAAATTATGAGGAAAGTCAGAATTATGAAAGCCCAGATTTATTGTGACTTCCCAGCAGCCTAGGAGTGATGGTTTCTTAGCATCTGTCTGGAATTTCCAGTAATTAGCATAGGTTTCGGTATCATGTTGCAGATGATTGCCTCCTGTAACTGATTAATGGTTATTGCATGCTCACCATGTTTCTCTGGAAAGACTAAAGTTGTATTGGTGATACGGATGTAAATGTTGTGTTTTCCATACCATACACACCATGTTCTCCTATGTGTCATATTGTGTATCAGTACATCTAAAATAGTTTTGTAGATCTGGAAAAGGTGCAGAAAGTGGCAACCAAAATTAATCTACAGCAGCTCCCAAATCAGGAAAATTTACAGCATTGCAGGCTCTTTACCTTGGAGAAGAGATGAGTAAAGGCAGGGTGAGACATCATAGGATTGTATACAGTGGTGCATGATAGGAATAAAATGGGCTGAGTGGATATAGTATGAAATGAAGAAAACTGAAAAAAAATGTGTATTTTTCTTGTGACACGAGAACCTGGGGCTATCTACTAAAGTCGAATGGTGGGAGATTCAGGACAGATAAAAGGAAGTATAGTATAGGTCAAACGAGATGGCAAGAATAAACATTGACATCCTGGGCGTCAGTGAACTAAAATGGATGGGAATGGGCGAATTCAATTCAGACGATTATCATATCTACTATTGTGGGCAAGAATCCCGTAGAAGAAATGGAGTAGCCCTCATAGTCAACAAAAGAGTGGGAAAAGCTGTACTGGGATACAATCTCAAAAATGATAGAATGATTTCAATACGAATCCAAGGCAGACCTTCCAACATCACAGTAATCCACGTTTATGCACCAACCACCAATGCTGAAGAGGCTGAAATTGACCAATTCTATGAAGACTTACAACACCTTCTAGAACTGACACCAAAGAAAGATGTTCTTATTCTAGGGGATTGGAATGCTAAAGTAGGGAGTCAAGAGATAAAAGGAACAACAGGTAAGTTTGGCCTTGGAGTTCAAAACGAAGCAGGGCAAAGGCTAATAGAGTTTTGTCAAGAGAACAAGCTGGTCATCACAAACACTCTTTTCCAACAACACAAGAGGCGACTCTACACATGGACATCACCAGATGGGCAATACCGAAATCAGATTGATGATATTCTCTGCAGCCAAAGATGGAGAAGCTCTATAAAGTCAGCAAAAACAAGACCTGGAGCTGATTGTGGCTCTGATCATCAGCTTCTTATAGCAAAATTCAAGCTTAAACTGAAGAAAGTAGGAAAAACCACTGGGCTAGTCAGGTATAATCTAAACCAAATCCCTTATGAATACACAGTGGAAGTGAAGAACAGATTTAAGGAACTAGACTTCGTGGACAGAGTGCCTGAAGAACTATGGCTGGAGGCTCGTAACATTGTACAGGAGGCAGCAACAAAAACCACTGCAAAGAAAAGGAAATGCAAGAAAGCAAAGTGGCTGTCCAACGAGGCCTTACAAATAGCAGAGAAGAGAAGGGAAACAAAATGCAAGGGAGATAGGGAAAGTTACATAAAATTGAATGCAGACTTCCAAAGAATAGCAAGGAGAGACAAGAGGGCCTTCTTAAATGAACAATGCAAAGAAATAGAGGAAAATAATAGAAAGGGAAAAACCAGAGATCTGTTCAAGAAAATTGGAGCTATTAAAGGAACATTTTGTGCAAAGATGGACATGATAAAGGACAAAAATGGTAGGGACCTAACGGAAGCAGAAGACATCAAGAAGAGGTGGCAAGAATACACAGAGGAATTATACCAGAAAGATTTGGATATCCCGGACAACCCAGATAGTGTGGTTGCTGACCCTGAGCCAGACATCCTGGAGAGTGAAGTCAAGTGGGCCTTAGAAAGCATGGCTAAGAACAAGGCCAGTGGAAGTGATGGCATTCCAGTTGAACTATTTAAAATCTTAAAAGATGATGCTGTTAAGGTGCTCCATTCAATATGCCAGCAAGTTTGGAAAACTCAGCAGTGGCCAGAGGATTGGAAAAGATCAGTCTACATCCCAATCCCAAAGAAGGGCAGTGCCAAAGAATGCTCCAACTACCGTACAATTGCACTCATTTCACACGCTAGCAAGGTTATGCTCAAAATCCTCCAAGGTAGGCTTCATCAGTATGTGGACCGAGAACTCCCAGAAGTACAAGCTGGATTTCGAAGGGACAGAGGAACTAGAGACCAAATTGCTAACATGCGCTGGATTATGGAGAAAGCCAGAGAGTTCCAGAAAAACATCTACTTTTGCTTCATTGAGTATGCAAAAGCCTTTGACTGTGTGGTCCACAGCAAACTATGGCAAGTCCTTAAAGAAATGGGAGTGCCTGACCACCTTATCTATCTCCTGAGAAATCTATATGTGGGAAAGGAAGCAACAGTTAGAACTGATTTGGAACAACTGATTGGTTCAAAATTGGGAAAGAAGTACGACAAGGCTGTAGATTGTCCCCCTGTTTATTTAACTTATATGCAGAATACATCATGCGAAAGGCTGGACTGGGGGAATCCCAAAACGGAATTAAGATTGCTGGAAGAAATCTCAACAACCTCCGATATGCAGATGATACCACTCTGATGGCAGAAAGTGAGGAGGAATTAAAGAACCTCTTAATGAGAGTGAAAGAGGAGAGAGAAAAAAATGGTCTGAAGCTCAACATCAAAAAAACTAAGATCATAGCCACTGGACCCATCACCTCCTTGCAAATAGAAGGGGAAGATATGGAGGCAGTGACACACTTTACTTTCTTGGGCTCCATGATCATTGCAGATGGTGATAGCAGCCACGAAATTAAAAGATGCATGCTTCTTGGGAGGAAAGCAATGACAAACCTAGACAGCATCTTATAAAGCAGAGACATCACCTTGCCGACAAAGGTCCGCATAGTCAAAGCTATGGTTTTTCCAGTAGCGATGTATGGAAGTGAGAGCTGGACCATAAAGAAGGCTGACCGCCAAAGAATTGATGCTTTTGAATTGTGGTGCTGGAGGAGACTCTTGACAGTCCCCTGGACTTCAACGAGATCAAACCTATGCATTCTGAAGGAAATCAACCCTGAGTGCTCACTGGAAGGACAGATCCTGAAGCTGAGGCTCCAATACTTCGGCCATCTCATGAGAAGACTCCCTGGAAAAGACCCTGATGTTAGGAAAGAGTGAAGGCAAGAGGAGAAGGGGACGACAGAGGACGAGATGGTTGGACAGTGTCATCGAAGCTACCAACATGAATTTGACCAAACTCTGGGAGGCAGTGGAAGACAGGAGGGCCTGGCGTGCTCTGGTCCATGGGGTCACGAAGAGTCGGACACGACTTAACGACTAAACAACAACAATAGTACTTCCTGCCACATAGCACAGTTGAACTGTAGAATTTACTACCACAAGGTGTAGTCATGATTGTTAATGTGGATGACTTTTAAATAGGGATTAGACAAGTTGATGGAGAATGATGCCGTTGACCGATACTACTCATGACAGCTCCAGTAAATATGTAGCCTTCATGAAGCTATCAATACGGTAAAAAGATATATTTCTATACACTACAGAGGCAATATATCTTTGTATGCCATTCACTACTTGGAATTATATTGGTGTTTGTATAAAATTTGCATTAACTTACTGCGACCACTTGTAATGGTGTTGTGGTATATCTCAGTTGTGCAATTGGGCCTGTGACCAAGCATGTGACTATGATGTGCCCTAGCAAAACATCAATTAGCTGCAATTTGCTGGGACAAGTTACATAATCTTTAGAAGAACACCAACAGTATTCTGGCCATTGAATGTCATTTGTAGAGATATGACGTTCTGCTCCTGTACTTTGCATTGGCATCTGGCTGTCCACTGTGAGAACAAAACATAGGAGCAGATAGGCCTTTGGTCTCATCTAGCATGGTTTTTCTTCTGTTCTCGGAAGCCATGGGAACATAGCATTACTCCCATAGGGCAACAGCTGTATCCGTGGTTGTTGTTGTTACATGCTGTTAAAGTGCCTCTGACTTATGGCGACCTTATGAATTAGAGATAGACCAAATATCCTGTCCACAATAGCCCTGCTCAGTTCTTGCAAACTCAGGCCTGTGGCTTCCTTTAGGGAGTCAATCTATCTTGTATGTGATGTTCTTTTCCTACCACCTTCCACCTTTCCCAGCACTATTGTCTTTTCCAGAGAATCCTGCCGTCTTATGATGTGCTCAAAGTAGAACAGCCTGAGCTTCATCATTTTTGCCTTCAGAGATAGTTCAGACTTGATTTGATCTATGACCCACTTGTTCGTCTTTCTGACAGTCCAGGGTGTCCACAAAACTCTACTTCAGCACCCAATTTCAAATAAATATTTTTTTCCTATCAGCTTTACTGTCTATCTTTTATACTTGTACATAGCGATCAGGAATACAATAGAGTGGATGATGTTCCTCTTGGTATTCAGTGACCTATTTTTGAACTTCATTATCTTTTCTAATTCCTTTATTGCTGCCCTTCTGAGTTTGTCTCCTCCTGATTTCCTGCCTGCAGTCTTGCTGGAGGTGGCTGGGTTCAATTTGACGTATACTGAAAAAGTACTCCAAAAAGCAATTATTATAGAAATAATGTAGAGCAAAACCCAATTAATGAATACAAATTAACATTTAAAAACAGCATTTTAAATTTTTATTTTACACAATATAGTATATGTTTGCTGGTATAAAACAGATTTGTTTTTGAGCAAACTAGGACTATTGTGGCAAGGTGGGGGATTTTGCAGTATTCTTGTCATAGGAGGCTAAAATACTGGTTTCATCTGAAGAAGCAAGAAAAATCTCAACGATGTAATTCCAAGAACAGTAGGAAGTATCGCCTACTTGTAGTTGCAGAGGGAAAACTATTTTTAAGCCACTCTGTGGAACTATTTCCTGTTTTCATATTCTTTAAAACCACATATGCATTTGACATATGCATAATTTCCTTTTGGCATGGTAATAATAACCAATAATTATTTGTGGTTACCATAGACCCCACCTTCCCCCACTCTAGCATATGTAAGGGAGAAAGTTTTGCCAAATGTTAGGGAAGAATTACAAGCTACTGAAGAGACTCTTGCGAAGAGAGAGAAAAGAGGAAAGTCCTGTATGTAAGCTAGATCCCCCCTGAAAGTGATTGCTTTTCATGTCACATGACTGGTGCTGGAGGTGGCTGGGTTCAATTTGGCTTACACTGAAGAAAATGCATGGAGAGGAGTAGATAGAAAGGAAGAAGGACCTCCTCAGATTTCCTGGGCAGTCCTTTACCTGCTCTGGTCTTTGCTGACCTTCCTTCAACCTGGACTGGTCCTAGGGTTGCCGATGCAACTTCCTTTCCTTTTCACATCTCTGTCTTGTATCTCTCTGGGAGGGAACAAAGGAAACATGTTGCTCTTGTCCTGAGGAGGTGAGGAGGAGTCATGACTCCCTGCATCTCCACTTTAGCTAGCCAGGTTAGGGATCCTTTTGTTTCCCATATCAATGCGTTTCTCTATTAAAACTAACTGTCGTCTTTTCCAGAATAAGAACTGTGGATATGATTCCTTTTGAAAAGGGGAAGTGTGCTTTGTTAAGCATTCCAGTTTTCAGGATCTGAATCTGCAAGTTAACTTAGCTGTGGCTTGTTCTGCTAACCAGCAGCACAAAATTCCCACTGTTTTTTCCCGTGCACTGTATGGAAATCTACAGGGGGGTAGGTGGGACTTGTCCTTTGTACTGGGCATCCATATTAGCACAGGATGCCACAATGAAGCCAAGGGGCTTGTCATCTTGAACCTGATTTTTGACCTCTCTATAGATTAGAGATTGCTTACAGCACTACTTACATGTTCCGTTTAAACTAGTCAGTAAAATGTAATTTCACATTTTGTGAACAAAACACGTACAACTTGCAGATGTGACATTTTCTGATTAGTTACAAAGCTTCAGGCAAGTAAGCAGAATAAACAGACATGGACCTCAAGGGAGTGTAGTCCTGGCACAGGATAAACTAGGGGGAAAAGTTTGCTTGAGACTAGTAACTAGTATAGGCAGAACCCTCCTTTTTTAATTTTGAAGACTGTCGTCCTCCCTCCTTCCGTCTGACAATTTAAACGTTTCTTTAGATATTTGAGCAGATTAATAGGGATGAGTCACAAGATAGGAAATACAACACCCTAGAGCTTATTCCTGTGGTAAAATGAATTCCATCTAGTTAAACATGATTGAGAAATCGGAATGTAAACTGGATTATAATATATTTCCATAATGTCAACAATCAATTATTTATTCATTGATTTTGTTTATATCCTACCTTTCCTCCAAAAAGGACCCTCAAGCTAGCTAAGAGTAATAAAATACAGCTGAAAGATTAAATTTTCATTAAGCACGTAACATAAAAATGTTTGAATTCCAATATTTTATAAGTGCAGTTAAAAACAGAACAATAAAAGATAAAGGGTTAAATCAAATTGCTAGTCCCAACCAGAATAGACCCATTAAATCCATTGCTGAATAGTAAATCAGTTACATAAATCCTGTTGCTTCAACAGGTCTACTCTAGCAAGGATTAGTAATTACTAATTACTAAAATGATGACTGGGCTGGGGCACCTCCCTTATGAGGAAAGGCTACAGCGTTTAGGGCTCTTTAGTCTAGAGAAAAGGCGCCTGGGGGGGGACATGTTTGAGACATATAAAATTATGCAGGGGATGGATAAAGTGGATAGAGGGAAGCTCTTTTCCCTCTCACGCAATACCAGAACCAGGGGACGTCCACTCCAATTGAGTGTTCGGAGAGTGAGAACAGACAAAAGAAAATACTTATTTACCCAGCGAGTTGTTAGTCTGTGGAACTCCTTGTCACAGGATGTAGTGATGGCATCTGGCCTATATGCCTTTAAAAGGGGATTGGACAGATTTCTGGAGGAAAAGTCCATCGCAGGTTACAAGCTATGATGGGGATATATAATATCCAGGCTTAAAAGGAAGGTACCTCAAAATGCCAGATGCAGGGAAGGGGTATCAGGAGACAGGTGTCTCATGTGCTCCCAGAGGCATCTGGTGGAGCCACTGTGAGATACAGGAAGCTGGACTAGATGGGCCCTTGGCCTGATCCAGCAGTACTCTTCTTAAGTTCTTATGATTTAGGCGGTAGCCAGGCTTGAACCAATTAGACCCTATTGTCTGAGATGGGGAAGTACCCTACATAAAAATTTTGAGGTGATGTACCTTCACCTTGAATCCATGAGTCCTCCCTGAGTAAATGCCTTTCCACAACTGTCCTACCTGAGTGAAAAGGCCTTTGCTTGCCTCTGGAAGGACAGGGAAGAGGGAGTCAGTTTAGTTTTGCCTGATAGAAAGTTCCAGAGTCTAGGAGCAGCTGTTGGGAAGGCCATTTCTCTGGCTCCACTAAACATTCCTCTGATGATGGTGGGATCAAGAAAAAGCTCATGAAGACGGACTCATATGGGTGAAAAGAATGGTCGGATGCAGTAGCCATCACTGTACTTGTCTGAGTTTCTCATTCCTGTCCATTTCACTTTTCCCAACTCCCTTTGGAAAGGCTGGTTTGTCTCTTGATTTGCCAGTCTTTTGTGATCTCCCATTGTGAGTTTTGCTTGACTATTATGTCCCTGTATTTTTCCTTTTTTTAACAGATTTCCCCTTAACTACCAGACTTGACATGTATGGCATGGTCAGCTGTGCCCATCTATGCACAATAAGCACTTTATTTGTGCAAAGGAGCACAGAGGGGTGGTGATAATGAACTGTTCTTTTTTATTCTTCTTCAGTCCTGCTTCCCTATCCCCCTTTACTCTCAAGGCCCAAATAGATTTTATGGAAAACAACATCTGGAATGTCAACATGACAACAGGTTTTATGAGATATATTTTGTATTGTGGGGCCTTGTTTCTTTTAAGGGATGATAACAAAGGATATGAGATGGTTACATTTGGATAAACTGGATTCACATACTTTGGAAGACATACTTTCTCTCTAGTTTATCTCCTTGGTAACTTGGCCATTATTTCCTCATTTCATCTTCAAATAACAGGCAGACGAACAATTGAGCTTATGAACTAGGCTGCTAATGTTGTTTTTTCATAGAGTTTGCAAAAGTTATCTTTTGGACTGCAACTCCCTGAAAACACCTGTTGACTAATGGATTCTGGAATTTGCACTCCAATACGTAGCTTTTACATGTCATGGTTTACAAATATGAAGTCATATCTGAGAGATTAGAATGAGCTAAAGTGCTGAGTCCAGAACTACTGTATGCTGGAATTCTAGATGTTTAGCTTTCTCAAGGCTCTTAAAAGTCAGCCTTTTTTAAAAGGGAGTTTGAAAAACTCATGGTTTGTGCCTGTTTAAGGAACTGATTAGAATTGCTCAGTGAACTTTCCTTGTTGTCAAGGCAGTGCGGAAGGACAACATGTAGCAGTCTGTTGCCCTTATGCTCTTGTTTGTAAACTTCTCAGAGACATTAGGTTCACCATGGCTGGTAGCATGATGCTGTGCTAGATGTTATGTTTGATCTGATCTAGTAGAACTGCTCTTTTTGTTTGAAGGTTTTACTAGTCTGATATTACAGACAATGGACAAGCACATCCGAATAGTGAAAGAGAAACTGCAGAAGAAGAAACTGGATTGTAATTTGTTTGTTGTGCAATAGCTGATTGAGCTTTTTTCTTTTTTCTTTTTTTTTGCATGAACACCAAAGAAGACAAATGAGGGAACAGATAAAAAAGTAACAGTTAAAGCAAAAGTAGGATAAAGTCAAGTACAGTACTTATCCGTGGGATCAGTATCTGCTGATTCACTGATGTGCATTCTGGAAGTATTACAAATATTAAAAGAAAAAAATCCAGAAAAAAAAATTATGCTCACATGCATCACCAGAACTGGCCATAGAGGGAGCCAGAGAGCATGCTATGAAGAATACATAGCATGGTCTCTGGCTGCTTAAGGTCCTTCCTTTTTGCTAGCTTTCTCCTGGGTGGCAGATGGTTGGTGAGAGTGGGTTCAGTATAATCTGTGTTTTTCAACATCTCTCTCTGTGTGTGGGGCTTGGAACCAATCCCCTGCGGATACAGGGGCCCTACTGTATACAAAACATGCTGAAGTGCAACAGCAAATAATTATGAATTAAAATAGTCCCGAGAGCCTATATCAGTGGGGAGAGCAAAACAGTTTTCCTCTCTAAAGCTTGTTTAGCATATTGAGTAGCTTGTAATGTCATATAATAATCTGTACCTGCCCTAGTATTGCCTGCATCAGGGCTGTGGGACCTTTTTTGGATTGATGGCCAGTCTGGTTCTGGACAAGTACACTGGAGACTTTGTCACTTTTCTTTACTAAAAGAAATCCAGCACCTCTAGATCAGGTGCTGGGTTTCTTTTACTTCTAGTCTTCAGGAGACAACACTGAAGATTACAGGAGTGATGTGGTGGTTAGAGAATATGGGGCAAAATAGTCAGGAATTTACAGCAAGGTTCCTCTCTTGAAAAAGTTAATTTTTAAATAGAAAAGGAATGCAACATCCTTCTTCCAAGCTGCAGTCCTGTATCCACGTACATGAGAGTAAGCCATATTAAACTTTGTGGAATTTAACTTCTTAGTGATTTCTTAGTGATCTTCCAACTGACAGAGGTTTTTGATTACTTTAAAAAATTGTGTAACATTTCCCTGGATAGGAGGACATTTCTTGCTACAAAAAAGGGGTCCTCTCTGAAGCAGAAAGGTGGCCAAGCAGGTTTGGGTAACTGTTCATGTTTGGCTGCTGTTTTATTCCAACCATAACATTAATGCTGCACAAGTGCTTTTTCGATATATGCCAGTACAAGTTTTGGAGTGTTCCCATGAAGATGAGTTTCTAAAATCTCATGCTGTTAGTGGCTCAGCTGCTCTCTATTCTCAATTATTGCCTGCTAAATAAGCAGCTGACACAACAGGTTGTACTAACTCTTCAGTCTTCATGTCTTTGATTCAGGCAGCTCCTCTTCCTTTCTCTTGATGAGTTCCATTTTCTCTGATGCATTTGCTTCCCCTGCTCACTGTTCTGTACTATTTCTCTGAAATGTGTTGACTCATAGTGGTCTTGTTTTCATTTTCTCAAACTGACCTACATGAAAAGCCACTGCATCACCCTACTTTCTCCAGGGAAGAGAGATGAGCCCTCTGTCTTCTTTTACATGCAACCTTTTTTTAGCAGTCTGTGGTGATGTAGTTATTGCCTATTATTTTTGGGTGTGCTTCTGTGTACACTTTTTTGAAAACCTTTGGGACCCTTCCTCTGAAAGTAGAAATACAGTGCTTCCAAGGTTCTTAAAGTTGTATTGCTTTGGAGATGGAAGAATTTGAAGGTTCCATGAACTCAGAGCTCAGAAGGGTTCTGTCTGCTGGCCATGCTGGCTGGAGAATTTCAGGAGCTCTGGTCCAGAAAGTAAGTTGTCCAAGCTCTGCATGAAGTTACCTATGAGAAGATGAAAGGAGGAGGATATCTGAGTTTACATGTAATGGTCACCCAAGTTGTAGTTGAAATGTGGCTTCTTCATGGTCTCTGTGATCCACACTAATGGATTGTTCTGCACCTGCACAGGCATTCTTGGAATCTTCCAGAGTCTAAAAAGCTTATAAGCCCCACCCTAACACCTAGCACATACTCCTCCACCCAACAATTAATTCTCAGTTCCATTTTGACCACAGCTGAAGCAGGACCTCAACAGTTGTCTGGAGCCTACTTACTGAATCTCATGTAAATAGTTCTCACCTGTTTTTCCTGTCAGCCCCATCATTTTTCTTCTTGAACCTAATATAACAAAGAAACCAGTTTTCATCATATAGTTAAAAAAGAGACAAAGACTTTGTTGGTTGTTGCTTCATTCCACCTTTTATGGCATCTACAGCCCTGTTTGAAAAGTTTGATACTTGCAAAAACAAAATCCCACTAATGGATGTACACTTTAAGTGCCTCTTCTGTTTGGAAGAAGAGCATCAAACACGATGCTGCCAAATTTGCAAAAAACTACAAAGGTCACAGTAAAGAACAGGCTGTTGAGGCTCAAATTATACCTTTGGGAAAGGTTGCTACTATAGGAGAAACACAAGGCACTGTGAGAGCAGAGGAAAGAAGGTCACTATGTCAGCCTCATTGAGGCAGCAGAGGGCCTGTCTACATGAGGCTTGATAGAGCAGGCCTTCCCTGTTGGAGGCAAGTTCTATCCAAGAGTAGATAGACCAGGCCTTTGATCTGAATGTGGAGGAGCAGGTGTTGCCAAGGGATAGCTGGGTTACTCAGATCATGGGTAGACAAGGCCTCCCCTGTCAGTGCAACCTTGAGAAGAGATCAGCAAGTGGTGGTATTCAGGTGGTAAGTTGGATCTATGTGGATCATGGGTATACCAGGCCTCACTATGGCAGTGGAAGGCATGTCTACTCAGTTGACCAGCATCTGGGCTGAAAAGTTAGCTTATTAATATGTATGGTATGCTAAACTCTCTCTCTCTCTCTCTCTCTCCCCCCTCCCTCCCTCCCTCCCTCTCCCCACACACACACCCCTGCCTGCCTGCCTTAAACTCCTGACTTTTTGTAGCTCTTGACAGTGCTACCGATCTGTGGACTAGCAGGAGACACTAGCAAGGTGTTCAGTGCTGTAATAGTTATTTATATTGTCAAATCATGAATTACAGAAGTAATTCCGGGGCATACTTTATGCTGCTTGGTTAGTTACAGCTTTGGCTCCAATAACCCCTGACTCAGCCCAGAATGAGCAAAAGCCTGTGGAGTTTAATCTGCTGTATTGAACCGAACTGTGCTTTGTTTGGACTTTTTGGTGTGTATGCATGTGCGTGTAGGGGATGTGTTTAGGAAGATTCTTTAAACTTGGCGTGATACCCAGCAAATTCATTTCTGAATGGATGAAGCAACGATTGCTGGCTAATCCTCTTTTTTCTACCCAATGTAATGCGAAAGATCAACAATGTAACCAACCTGAACCAAAAGGAGTCTGCTTTTCTGCCATGTAATTTATAAGGGGATGGGCTAGTGCTCATTGTGATTGGTGGGATGGAGCCAGTGGTGGGAGGAGGCAAGAGTGAGAGGCAAACCAGGGGCAGATGGGGTTTTTCTCTTTCTCATGTTCAGGTGGACTCGTGTTCAGGTGAGCAACCATTCACACAGAGGCAGACTGGCTGGCATTTAGTCGCACAAACCCTCGCTTTGACCCCATTTTTTCACTTCACAAATTAGAAATGTGTCTACCTGCTGCTGCTTCCGACATCCTCTGTCACACCCGCACTTAAACACTGTCTGAAGCTGGGATTTCAATGGCACGGAGACCTCTGTAGTGGTCCCACCTTCTGCCTCCAATAAGGAGGTAAGCAGGATTGGCCTGGCTGTGGGGAACCCGAGCCTGAGGTGAGGCAGTGCCCTGCTTGCTCTAATGGACCAGCCAGGATGGAGGGAGAGTAAAATATCTGCCTGGCCAGTTTTGGCTACATTATGGCTGTGTTGCATAACATATATGTTGTATAAACTAGTACAGCACTTGTCAAAAATGTAAGAATCGTTAGCAGCCATACTTTAGTAAATTACAATGGAGGACTTGATATTTTAGTACAGTGGTTTCCAACCTTGAGTAATTAGGTTCTTTTGGACTGCAACTCTCAGACAACCCGGCCAGCACAGCTGGTGGTGAAGGCTTCTGGGAATTACAGTCCTGGGTTACCTAAGGTTGGAAACCACTGCTTTAGTAAATTACAGTGGAAGGCTTAGATATGAGAAGGCAGCATACTGTGAGGAGAAAAATTGACTGATCCCAGTTCAGAATTAGTGTTGTATTTATGAATTTTTTGATAGGTAAACATAAAAAGATGCTGTGTCTCAGAGGTCCCTATCAGTTTCTAATATTAACACATTTGTACCAGTGGTGTGATTCATGTGCATTTTATTGCATTGCCTCATCAGATTTTAAATTCCTAGTGCCAGAGGTGGCTGGAAGCTACTTAGAAATTCATCTCTCCCATTTCTAAGGTCCTCTTTCCTTTTGTGTTTGACAGAAATAGCAGTTGAAAATTATATGGTTTGTCCAGTGATGTTGGTGAGACACCATGTCACAACTGTCTAGGAAAACAAACATTCACATTTGTTATTTCTCTTCTTAAGCAAACACGTGTTGCATAGTTAGCCCCTACCAATGGCAAGTCTTACAAAAAGCAAACTTTAAAAGAAGTCTTTTCAGTTAAGTATCAATTTGTGACTTGTTTGCTTTTACTATAGCCTGTAAGGCAGTTTATTACCTTTACCCGTAAGCAACACTGGTTTTTTTTTTTTTTTTCAGAGAACAATGCCCACTTGAGGGAAGGATAGGCAAGAAATATGGGTGGAACATCATTCTTCACTATGTGGTACTGACTTGTTGCATATGCAGAGATTGCCTATTAAAAAGAGCATGTTTTCTGTTTGTGCAAAGAAGCATTAGAGACCTCCTTATACAAGGCTAGCTCAGTGACTTAGACATCTGACTTCAAGGCAGAGATTGGGAGTTTGATTCCCCACTGTGTCTCCTGTGAAAGTAGAGACAGCCTGTGTGGCCTTTGGCAAACTGCACAATCCCAGGGAGCCCCCAGAACGGAATAGTAAACACGTGTTGCATATTTCTGAGTACTCTCTACTTAGAAAACCCCCCAAAAAGTCACGATAAATCAAAATTGGCTTGGTGGCACATGATGATGATGATGCTAGCCTGGAAAACGTTTATTGCATGTGTACTTTCACTATCAGTCTGTTATGTCAGTGGCTCACTTGCCTAGAATTCTGTTTATATGCACACACCATATATTTGTAGAAGTCATTAAAATATTTAATTTGACTGTATGTGTGCTAGGAGGTTGTATATGCAATAAGTTCCAAGCTAATTGTCAGCTCATTTTTCCCAAAAGACAAATGAATCTACTCTGACAAAGGCTGCAAGACAGTACAGGCCAAACTGAACTTCTATTGAGTTTATCTGATTTTTTTAAAAATACACTAAACCTGTCAGCTAAGAGCGGATTACAACAGATTTTCAAATTATCCTATACATATTTACTGAAAAGTAGTTGAGCTACCTTGAGTCTCACTGTTGGGAGAAAAAGCAGCATAGAAATGCAATCAATCAGTCTCTAATTCCCTCCTGCTGTGTTCAGTGGGGCAGGTAATGTTCAGTGGGGCAAGCAGCCTGAACATCAACCATTCTATCCCAATTTCCATTCCATTACTTGTCCACCTTATTTATCCAGGTAATAAACATTACTGAGAGATCTGAGCTGTAGCTATTCTCCTAACAGGTATCGCCAGACGTGTGTTCAGATTATACATTATATTACCGTGTTTTCCTGAAAATAAGACAGGGTCTTATATTAATTTTTGCTCCAAAAATGCATTAGGGCTTATTTTCAGGGGATGTTTTATTTTTTTCAGGTATAACCATCTACATTTATTCAAACACAGTATGTCATCTTCTGGTTGCTGCACAATGGTGGAGGGTGGGGTTTCACTTAACTAGGGCTTATTTTTGGAGTAGGGCTTATATTACGAGCATCCTGAAAAATCATACTAGGCCTTATTTTCAGGTTCGGTCTTATTTTCGGGGAAACAGGGTACTGTTGGGGGAAGGGGTGTGTGTATATATTAAAAGTATTATATAATATATATAATATTTAGTTGCCAAAAATTGCTGTGTATATTTTGTTGTTTAGTCGTGTCCGACTCTTCGTGACCCCATGGACCAGAGCACGCCAGGCCCTCCTGTCTTCCACTGCCTCCCGGAGTTTGGTCAATTTCATGTTGGTAGCTTCAATGACACTGTCCAACCATCTCATCCTCTGTCGTACCCTTCTCCTCTTTCCTTCACACTTTCCTAACATCAGGGTCTTTTCCAGGGAGTCTTCTCTTCTCATGAGATGGCCAAAGTATTGGAGCCTCAGCTTCAGGATCTGTCCTTCCAGTGAGCACTCAGGGTTGATTTCCTTTAGAATGGATAGGTTTGTTCTCCTTGCAGTCCAGGGGACTCTCAAGAGCCTCCTCCAGCACCACAATTCAAAAGCATCAATTCTTCGGCGGTCAGCTTTCTTTATGGTCCAGCTCTCACTTCCATACATCGCTACTGGAAAAACCATAGCTTTGACTATGCGGACTTTTGTTGGCAAGGTGACGTCTCTGCTTTTTAAGATGCTGTCTAGGTTTGTCATCGCTTTCCTCCCAAGAAGCAGGCGTCTTTTAATTTCATGGCTGCTGTCACCATCTGCAGTGATCATGGAGCCCAAGAAAGTAAAATCTGTCACTGCCTCCATATCTTCCCCTTCTATTTGCCAGGAGGTGATGGGACCAGTGGCCATGATCTTGTTTTTTTTGATGTTGAGCTTCAGACCGTTTTTTGCACTCTCCTCTTTCACCCTCATTAAGAGGTTCTTTAATTCCTCCTTACTTTTTGCCATCAGAGTGGTATCATCTGCATATCTGAGGTTGTTGATATTTCTTCCGGCAATCTTAATTCCGGCTTGGGATTCCTCCAGTCCGGCCTTTCGCATGATTTATTCTGCATATAAGTTAAATAAGCAGGGAGACAATATACAGCCTTGTCGTACTCCTTTCCCAATTTTGAACTAATCAGTTGTTCCATATCCAGTTCTAACTGTTGCTTCCTGTCCCACGTATAGGTTTCTCGGGAGATAGATAAGGTGGTCAGGCACTCCCATTTCTTTAAGGACTTGCCATAGTTTGCTGTGGTCCACACAGTCAAAGGCTTTTGCGTACTCAATGAAGCAGAAGTAGATGTTTTTCTGGAACTCTCTGGCTTTCTCCATAATCCAGCGCATGTTAGCAATTTGGTCTCTAGTTCCTCTGCCCCTTCGAAATCCAGCTTGTACTTCTGGGAGTTCTCGGTCCACATACTGCTGAAGCCTACCTTGGAGGATTTTGAGCATAACCTTGCTAGCGTGTGAAATGAGTGCAATTATACGGTAGTTGGAGCATTCTTTGGTACTGCCCTTCTTTGGGATTGGGATGTAGACTGATCTTTTCCAGTCCTCTGGCCACTGTTGAGTTTTCCAAACTTGCTGGCATATTGAGTGTAGCACCTTAACAGCGTCATCTTTTCAGATTTTAAATAGTTCAACTGGAATGCCATCACCTCCACTGGCCTTGTTGTTAGCCATGCTTTCTAAGGCCCACTTGACTTCACTCTCCAGGATGTCTGGCTCAGGGTCAGCAACCACACTATCTGGGTTGTCCGGGATATCCAAATCTTTCTGGTATAATTCCTCTGTGTATTCTTGCCACCTCTTCTTGATATCTTCTGCTTCTGTTAGGTCCCTACCAGTTTTGTCCTTTATCATGTCCATCTTTGCACAAAATGTTCCTTTAATAGCTCCAATTTTCCTGAACAGATCTCTGGTTTTTCCTTTTATATTATTTTCCTCTATTTCTTTGCATTGTTCATTTAAGAAGGCCCTCTTGTCTCTCCTTGCTATTCTTTGGAAGTCTGCTTTCAATTTTCTGTAACTTTCCCTGTCTCCCTTGCATTTTGTTTCCCTTCTCTTCTCTGCTATTTGTAAGGCCTCGTTGGACAGCCACTTTGCTTTCTTGCATTTCCTTTTCTTTGGGATGGTTTTTGTTGCTGCCTCCTGTACAATGTTACGAGCCTCTATCCAAAGTTCTTCAGGCACTCTGTCCACCAAATCGAGTTCCTTAAATCTGTTCTTCACTTCCACTGTGTATTCATAAGGGATATGGTTTAGATTATACCTGATTTTGCCAGTGGTTTTTCCTACTCTCTTCAGTTTAAGCTTGAATTTTGCTATGAGAAGCTGATGATCAGAGCCACAATCAGCTCCAGGTCTTGTTTTTGCTGACTGTATAGAGCTTCTCCATCTTTGGCTGCAGAGAATATCATCAATCTGATTTCGGTATTGCCCATCTGGTGATTTCAATGTGTAGAGTCGCCTCTTGTGTTGTTGGAAAAGAGTGTTTGTGATGACCAGCTTGTTCTCTTGACAAAACTCTATTAGCCTTTGTCCTGCTTCGTTTTGAACTCCAAGGCCAAACTTCCCACATTATAGGGGATTGGAATGCTAAATATATATAGGAGTTATATGCTATATATATAGGAGTTAGAACCTGTCCTCTGAAGATGCCAGCCACAGAGACTGGGGAAACGTTAGGAAGAAAAACCTTTGGGACACAGCCAAACAGCCCGAAAAACCTACAACAACCATCAGATCCCAGCCGTGAAAGCCTTCGAGAATACATATTTGTCCTCAGTTTAGCAAAATATCTAGTTCATTGCATAGCAGCTTTAGCAGAGTGAAGATGCTGGAAAGGATTGCTTTCCAGGAAGTGATCTCGTTTAAAGCTACCCTGTCAGCTCAGAGTGGCTTACAACAGATTTTCAAATGATCCTATACATATTTATACTCTGCTGGGCTATTGCTTCAGCTCAGCTCCCAAAAAGTGGTAGCCCTACACCTAGACCAAAGAAGTCTAGCCTGGGCATGGTCAGTCTGGAGCACATTTCCCTGTATGTCATATGATTGCGAGGAAACAGATCACAATCGACTGCTCCACAAGCAGTCTAAAATGAAGTCTATGTCCACATGTGATCAAACCCTGAATTATTAAGTCTGGCATCTAAAATTACCTAACTGCACAACTGGCTTAGAGATCAGGGCAGGATAGATAATTGAACAGCAAAATAATGTAATAAATAATCCACATTCCTGTTCGCATGACTGTGTGTGGTGGAAGCTGATGACACCATCAGTTCATGCTGCTAAATTTTATTTTAAATTAATTAAATGCTTCCTATCCCCCTGTTTTAGACTCAGAGGCTTCCTATGGCTCCCTTTTGCTGTGGGGAAGCCTTTGGGATGGTAGTGGTGGGAGCCTTTAATTAGCCATCCTATGACTGAAAGGGAGCATTTAGTCATAGGATGGCTCCCTTTTGCTGTGGGGAAGCCTTTGGGATGGTAGTGGTGGGAGCCTTTAATTGCCAAAAATTGCTGCCGGATTGCTGCTGCATCCCAATGATGCAGCTGGTAATTTTTGGACTTGATGGTCCTATTGCAGAAGAAGGTGAACTCTTACTTCAAAAGCTATCCTTGGTATGGTGGAGAAGTCTTATGTTCCTGTTCTGCTTCATGGGAGAACCATGAACCTGGAATGCACCATGGTATATGACAGATGGCAGTGGGGACTTCAGCAGTGTGTAATAATACTTTCATGCAGTATAGTGAGTGTATATGAGCATGCAGGCACACTCCACAACGATTCTTGATTCCTTTGTTGAAGGGTCAAATTTTCTCACACATGCTCAGTTTTGGTAGGATGCATTGAATGTTTCCTATGCCTATGATCTGCCTATAATTTGTTAGGCTTCATTCTATCAGAAAGGGACTTATTTTTTTGAAAATGTTGAGAACTGTAGAAGGACCCAAGGGGTCATCTAATCCAGCTCCCTGACAGTTGGCTATGCAGCCTCTGTTTGAAAACGTCTAATGAAGGAGTCATCTAATTCTGTCCAAAAGCAATTAGAAGCATTTGTTCATTTTCACTGGTAGTCACTGGGGATGCATGAAGTCTTCCAAAGCACAAATCTGATTTTGTTCTGCATTTAATTGGGCAACCTCTGAAGCCATCTTGTGTTCCTCACTTAGGGAGAAAGGCGGTTAGTAAGTGACTAAGTAAACAAATAAATAGTAAAAATTGAGCTGTTTTCTGGATCATCAGATCTCAGTCCAAAGTGAATCTTGTGACTGGTACACAAAACATCTATAGAAGTTACTTGCATTTCATTTTCTTTCTTAATATCTGAAAAGGATCAAATGACCAGTGGTTTTCTGTAGGTGACTTTAAACTAGTTCTTGCAAATGTGGCAAACCTGTTTCTGCATTTTTTCCCTTCAGAATTCAAGTGAGGACTTGCATTGCATTGTATTCTTCTCTATAACTGCATTCCCCAAACTCAGACAGGAGGTGTGCCTGGAGAAGGGGTTTAGACTAGATTGCTCCTTGAAATGTTAGGTTTCTATATTTGCGGAATCCTTTCACATGAGGGAGCATTCAGTCATAGGATCCTCCACTTGCAAGCCCAGATAGTTTCCACATCAGTGAAAACTAGATGTTAGTTAGCTGGTAGCTGTGGCATAGTGGAGCATGATCTTCACATGGTATAGTTAGATTCAGATTAAACTATTGGCTGAAATCTTGTTGCTTATCATAGTAAATTATTGTAGAGCAGGCCTACTGCATCAGTGGGGAATTGGCGAGTCTACTCCTTCATAAATTCCATTGATTTAAATGGGCCTACAGCTCCTTACTACACTAAGTAACAGAATTTCAGCCATAGACAGGATGTGATCAGATGGCAAGAAAGGATCACATCTGATTGTGATGGAAAGGGTCGTTTTGCTGGGAGCAATGTCTCATAAAGCAACCCTTCAGTGCATATAGGGAACCCTCCATCCTGGCTCCAGTAAAGAGTAGCTCTACTTGGGTAAGGAGCCAGGTTGGGCTGGTTTGTAATCTCCTGTACATTGTGTGATTGCTGGAAAATACCTTGCACTGGACCATGCCACAACTGGTCTAAAATACAGGCTATTTCTGCATCTAATTGCACCTTCACTCACTCAGTGTGGGGCTGCCTTTGAAAAGTGCTTGGAAATGCAACACCATTTTAAGGGGTTGGAGGGTAAGGTCCTTCTCTTGGTCCTACTGCTATTGGCAGGTTGTTTAATAGGAATGTATGAAATGGCTTTCTTGGTGACTGTTCTAAGTCTTTGGAACCTCCTGTCAAGGGAAGCTAGGTTGACTTTCTCTCTGTTGTCATTTTTCTGGCCTGGCAAAGACCTTTTTATTCATGCAAGTGTCTGGTATTGTTGAAGGGGTTTTAACAGGTTGTGTGCTATTATTTTTCTCTTATTCATGTGTGTTTAATTGCTTTTTACATGAAATTGTATCTGTTTTCTATTTCAGTTTTATTACTGTTACTGTCTTCAGGGTCATGTTTTGGGAGAAAGACAAGACACACATTTACGTGCTTAGGCTTACAGTCTTGGGAAGCCTATTCATGTGTACTCAAAAAGCCCACCACATTCAAAGGAACTTGCTTCTTAGGATGGCAGCTTTGGAAATATTTTATGCAACTCTCAGAAGATAATTTGTAAGAGTATTCCTTCTATTTCAAAAACCAAAATAATGTCAAGGTCACAGAAGCACAGATGACAACAGAACTCTTTTTCACATCACCCTTTCTGAACTTGTTGTGATCTGATTTTTCTACTGATGGAACAGCTGTGGAGGAATTATGCTCTATTTCAGAGGTCATCTGAAATACCTTGAGATGTTTCCTTTTGAGTCAAAGTTTTAAACTAGTCATTTAGCTCTACAGTTCTTCCTGCTACCCACTTGTTTATGTTTTTGCTGCAAGGATATGTCATAATGTGCATTCAGTTCCTGCCGTGCTCTTACTGAGCCTCCCACCATAAACGTTCTTGTTAACCTTTTTGGAATGGTGATGTACCATTTGTTTCTTTTAACAAGATGGGGGAGGTTTAGTTGACATTGGAGGATCATAGCATTAAAAAATATATAACTAATGAGTTTTGCCACGAAGGACAGCTTGGACGGAAGTGCTCCCTTGTTTACACAAGCTGTTTTCAATGCAGATATGCAGGTTTTGATAGAGGAAGGGGGTGGTAGAAGGCATGAGGCCCCTGACAGGTGGCTCCTATTTAAGCACAACTCACTTTCGGCCTTTGTGGTTCTGGAGAGGGGTTTTGTTCTCTTCTGAAAAGGCTCAATTGCTGCCACATCTGTCATTCAGGAAGAGAGACCATTTGCTCATGTTTGAATAAAACATTCAGCAGATGCCCTACTTGGCTGAGGATCTCAGAATTCTCTGCATTCCTCATGCACCTTGAGGAGTGTGTGCCTAACAACCTGGCTTTGGGTTGAAGGAAGACAAAATAAGAACTCAGGTCATTATTCCTGTGTGTGCATCTAATAATAAAGAGTACTTGAACAACTGAATGTCTTATTATTGAAATATCTTGTGTGCTGGGCATTCTGCTCTTGTGGTTGTTGTTGTTATGTGCTGTCAATGCCAGGAATGAGCACTCTCCAAAATGTCTTGTCCTCAGCAGCCCTGTTCAGATCAAGCCTGTGGCTTCCTTTAGGGAGCCAATCCATTTTGTATTTGGTCTTCCTCTTTTCGTGTTGCCTTTCCCAGCATTATTGTCTTTTCCTATCTTCTCATGATGTGCCCAAAGTAGGACAGCTTCAGTTTCATCCTTTTTTTTTGCTTCCAGAGATATTTCAATCTTAATTGAGAGCAATTGTAAAGCATGTTTTGTCATTTTGGATATAACAAGAAATCATACTTCTGTAAAAGAAAATAATTATTTAGAGGTAAATTTGTGGGCTGGTACTTTGTCATATAACTCCAAAACATATTTTGGCATGAACCACCTTAGTGACAAAAAAGTAAACCTGAAAAACCTAATCTGGATAACAGATAGTGTTGAATTTGTTCTCAGATATCTGCTCAGGTGTGAAATTCTTGATAAATCTGTCTCTTAGCCTGAACTAATTTCAGAGTTGCAGGCCGATGAAAATAAAAAGTGAGACACACCTTTATAAAACTAATGTAACTGGAAAGTGAGACAAATTCTTATAAAACTTACTGAGATTTTATTAAAGGGTGGGAGTCATATGCAAAAAAAAATGTGGTAAAGACATTTTTGGATGCCTCTATAAGAAGAAACCATTGTAGTCAAGATTGAATTGTGTGTTTGAAGAAGCAACTTTATGGATGCACTGTTCTTCAATATATAATACCCCTACATCGGATTAAAGAAAATGGAGCTGTGTGTTTCAAACGCACCTTGAATGAATGAATGAATGAATGAAATTATTTATTAATTATGGTCAGGTGACCAGCTCATAAAACATATTATATGACTAAAATATACAAAATGCTATTTAAAAAATGTACAACCAGTTCATAAAACATATTATATGGCTAAAATATACAAAATGCAATTTTAAAAAGTGTATAATTTAAAAAATGCACCTTGAATTAAGCACTTAGTCCCTCCCAAGGTGTTTTCTTAATCATCTGGATTTTATCTCTGTCTTCTACACTTGTTGACATTGACTGATCTTTAAAGAGCACTGTGGGGTTTCCATGCAAAGAAAGAAAAACAAAACAGGAAGGAGGTAAATGGAGATAAATGATGAGACAGCTACGTAAAGCTGATAATAGAGCCATTACTGTCTAACTATGAATTGACTAACCAAGATTGGAATTTCCCAGTCTCATTGACTTTCTGAATTCTTATTTGCTCCAAATGGGAAGACTACCTCGAAATCTTGCTTTGGATGTGATATTAACTACAACGTCAGGGCTGTATGAGGCAAAGGGCAAGATCAAGACCTGCCCCACTGTCCTGCATGCATAAGCAAACTGGTATGTCATTCTCCATGGGCCTGGTGAGCTATAAGCTAGTTTGGTAGCTTTGCCCTCAGACATTAATTAATGGCCATAGCAATCAGGAGGAATAGTTGGGGGCTGCTGGTCCTTCCTCCGCTGGTATCTGGTAAAGCTAGTCCTTCACCACAGCCATACAGAGCTTCTCTCCACTGGTCTTAAACTGGCCTGGCAACCAGCCTCTTGCTGTTGCCCCTACTGACAATATTTTATATACTGTACAGTTCTGCTAAATTAGGCATGGGGAGTATTTGGCCCTCTGGATGCTTTGACCTACAATTCCTATCCAGCCCATTTATCCTGGTTCAGGGAAATAAACTGTAGAAGTTGTAGTCCAAAACATCTGGAGGACCAAAGGCTCCTCACCTCTGATCTAAATGCCCTGCAGATAGTCAAAGGCTTGTGAAGTAAACTAAATGGTCAAATTCCCATGCTATGCATTTGGAGAAAATGAGTATTTCAGATCCTGGCTTCACGGCTGAAGTAAAGTTTGGAGTTTTTACAACATGTAACTGTTATACTATACACTGCACTGTGTCAGTTCTGCAGATAATGGATTAAAGGGATTCAAGCATGTGTAGAGGAAGAATAGCTGAACTTAAAATCATGTGAAAAATGCAGCGAGTCAAGTATTCATTCTTTTGTGTTTAGCTAAGGTTCAGTTTATAGCAGAGAAACGTACAACAAGCTACTCAATCTTGCTCCCAAGTTTTTCTGTGGCTGTACTGAACCCCATTAACTTTTTTTTTCTATGGATGTGATGTGCAGGTTGCCAGTGGTGTCTGGACCAGTTATTTAAAAAAACATTGATGAGTGAAAGAGTAGAGATGGGAAACGTAGCAGTTAGAATATTTATATCCTATTTTCAAATAGAAATTGGATAGCTGAGTAGAGCAAGAGAGAGTTTTTACTGATGGTAGAACTCATTTGCCTTTGCAGAAAAATACCAGAGCAAGGAAATATGTGCTCATAGGCAAGTATCAGATGTTTAGGTACCCATTTGCTGAGTGTTGCTACATGCAATGTTGGACCCAACTTCATTGGCTCTCTTATGAATGCTGAAAATAATAGTTGGTTGTGTCAATTTAACCAGTCGGTGTTTATTGCCTGCCCATCTGTGATGCTTAATATTTCAGCGGCTTTTTTATGTGTGTCAGTCTGTCAAGTTTTAAACACATACTATTTTCAAAGAAACACCCCATGCTAATTTTTGAATGGTGGTTGAATCTTTCTGTTGGACACCCATGCCCTTATTGGGGTGAGGACGATGTTAGCTTTATTTATCAGATCATTTCCTTACTTTTATTTTGTGGAATTGATGGAGATTGGATTTTAAGAAGATACGAATTTCAAGGGGATGTGGAAGTATTGTGCTCTCTGGTTGCTTTCCCCACAAGTGGTTCCCAAATGCTAAGTGACAGTTTTTATTACCACTTCAGTGTCTGGCTCTCTGTCACATCACTGTAAAATGTTGCTACTATTTATGGTAATGTATTAATATTAACCTAGCAGTTAGAAAGCTTGTAAAAATGCGAGTAGATAAATAGGTACCACCACGGTGGGAAGATAATGGCGTTCCGTGTCTAGTCGCGCTGGCCACGTGACCACGGAAACTGTCTACGGACAAACGCTGGCTCTATGGCTTGGAAACGGGGATGAGCACCGCCCCCTAGAGTCAGACACGACTGGACAAATTGTCAAGGGGAACCTTTACCTTTATTAATAGAAGATGGAATCCAGTTAGGCTGATGTGAACTCAGTGCTGTGGTGGTGAGGCACAAGTTAGTTCAGCAATTGTGGGTGCTTGTTTTCATTTGTATACATGTAAAAACAGCAGCTGGCTGGATAGGTGTTGCATGGAAATTCTGGAGGTATGAATCTGCTTTATTTTTTAAAAGTAGACCTGTGCTGGCTGATTTGCACAAAAACAGTTGTATTTGCTGAGTGTTCTGTTACTGTGGTAAATGAAATCAAGTAAGAAAGGTGGACATATTGTACATTTCTAAATACTTATGGGCTTGTTGGCAGAAGCTGTAATTGGTTGCAGTTCCCTGGGACTTGTCCATTGTTGATGCATAAGTTTATCTTCTTCAATGGATATGTTTTCTGCAGATGTTTCTGTTCACATAAGTGTAACCATGGCAAAAATGACAAGTGCAAATTAACTGAATTCTCATATTAGCTGATTGTCACAGAGTTTGGTATCTAAGACAATCTGCTCCACTAGAAGCTTCCATGTTTGAAACTTACCTGTTCCATGCACTCAGTACATGGACTTTGGCAAGACCTTCATTCTTCATTCAACATGGAAATAATCCCTCTGGCCCAGTGGAAACCTGGGTAACTGTCACAGTCTGTTCCTGCTAAGCCAACTCTTCCTCAACCCAGTGCCCTACAGAAATAATTGACTGCCTCTCCCATCACCTGCCATGGTTGTGATCTATTACTACTGTCTTTTACCAGATTGAACCAGGACAGGCTCAGTACATTATTTAAGTAGTCAGTGAACAATGTTGTGTTAAAAAGCTCCAGTTCCAGTCACAGGTGGTTTTCTGAGGGTAACTGCATGAAATGGAGAACAAAGTTACTGACAAGCTTCCCTGATGCAATTTCCTCTTCAGTACAACTGTTATACGTACTGAAGCTTTGTCCTCCATTTCATATAGCCATTCAACTGCTGACCTGTTTGTTAAACAGGAACAAAAGGTATGGGTTATGTAGCATGTGGTCCAAAAGCTCTAATGATGGGGCTAACAGTTGTTTAGATCAAAAAGGTCAAGGAGTCTGAGTAACCTAATGAAACATGCGCAGAACTTTGCTTCATTACACAGTATTTTGTTGGAATGTGGACTGAGGTAGTGTGCATTTTAAGCTAAACAATTTTTTATGCTATAGAGCTTCTTGCCAAGTGGAGAGAGGCAGGGATCAAGTTCTAGCTAGAAAGATATATCTCTTCCTTTAATTCCATTTAAGTTTACAGAAATATATTCCTTAAATTCTTTTGTGATTTATTGGCATTGCAGTCTTGAAGTGCCTGAGCCTGCTCTGAGGCCCTGTACTTCCAGTTTACATGGCCTGCTCTAGTACAGTTTTGTTGTGAAAGTTGTATGTTGAGTTACATCTTCTGAGTGGAGTTCCTTTCACAGTACACTTCAGTTTTCATAACAGTAGCAGCTCAATAATGTTGGGAATGACCATAACAAACCTTGTTTTGCCAGTAGCTTAACTTTTCTTTCTAATTGTTTATGGGGATGAAGACAGACCCTTTGACACATAATAGATTGTTATATGGGTGACAGGTGTAATCCTCAATGGGCTTGCAATTGAGGATGCTTGGGTAGATGGACATCTGCAATTAGAAACTGACCTGATCAGCACCTCCCAAACAAATGCGCCAATTGCTGGAACACAGCAATTGTGGGTGTGCAACAAGCACAAGAATTGGTGTGACCCTAGTTTGGTGAAGACCATGATTCAGATGATGCCTGCTGTGACTTAGATTTGAATCCATGTCTTCATGCCTCCAACTGACTATCATTAGGAACTGAAAGAAAGTTACTTCTTCTGCTTGTCTTGGTAAGATGAAATTTTAAGGCATCATAATCGCTTGGGGGACACTCTATACAGTGATGCCTCAACTTTTGAATGTCCTGACATACGACCATTTCGAGTTACGACCAGCTCCGGCCGCAAAATTTTGCTTCTACTTGCGACCGGAGCTTTGAGTTACGAACAGAAAAAGGCAGGGGAAAAAGGCGGGGAATTCAAATTGCTAACCATTGGTGGCGAAGAGGCTGCTTCTTTGTAGCTCTTTCGCCCCAGCAGTTAGAGAGTGTGCGATCGGAGGAGGCTTCGGACTGCCTGGTAAGGTAAGGTGCTGCTTTCTACTTTTTAAAAACTGTTCTGGTTGGGTTTTGCAGTGTGGTTTTGGGCTGGGTGGTGGGATTATGTTTCTATACTGTGATGGGTCTTGCAGGGTTTGTTTGTTTTTTGGTGTCCCCCCCCCCCCATTTCTGATGGGTCTTGCAGGGTTTGTTTGTTTGTTTTTTCCCCATTTCCGATGGGTCTTGCACTCTCTGTTTGCTTTTTGGTATTTTTTTGCTTGCATTTCCGATGGGTCTTGCACTCTGTTTGCTTTTTGGGTTTTTTTGTTTTCATTTCCGATGGGTCTTGCAGGGTTTGTTTGCTTTTTGGTTTTTTCCCCCCTTCGGCCGGAATGGATTAATTGTGTTTCTGATGGGTCTTGCAGTGGTTTTTGTTTTTTTGTGATTTTTTTCTTCGGCCGGAACAGATTAATTGCATTTCAATGCATTCCTATGGGAAATGGTGCTTCGACTTATGACCATTTCAAGTTACGACCGGAGTTCCGGAACCAATTAAGTTCGTAAGTCAAGGCACCACTGTATTAGAACTCTTTGTTTATTTTTTGTGAGTAAATAAAGAGTTCTAACTTTGTCTTCTTACTTATATGCTTATTTTCTGTGTAAAGGGAATTTGTTCCTTTATGTACACTCCTCCTGTCATGTGTGTTTCCATCTACAATTTGAAATAATACAGTAGAGTAATACTTCTTGCCTGCTTTTTGCAAGAACTAGGTGAAAAGCTGCATTATTAAACATAGAAGAGTCACTGACCCCCATTTAACCCAACATATTGTATTTGCAGAAAGAGACAATATTGCTGAGTAGATTTTCCTGCTCTTTCATTGCTCAGTCATGGGCAAAGCAGTGGTTGTAATCTACACTGACTAAGAATATGAAACCAATAACAGCAACTACAATGACTATCATGAGGATCCTCTGTGTTAGATGATGACCTTAAAGAGAAATAACCTAAGGAGGGGACATGCAGCAGAGTTTTAGAGATGGCTATTAGAAGCTAAAATGATGTGTGGCTCATATATAGGAAGGATATGGCACTACCTTTTACCTTTCACATTATAAACATAATCAGTATGTGGAAAATTACTGGAATGGAAATAATGTCATTTTAAAGATATTGCTCCTTCAGGTGACAGATTTGTCTTAATGTTACCCCCTAGGTTGCCTTCTTTGCAAATATTTTTGCATTTTTGGAATATAATGTATCTTGTTATCTAAGACATCTGTATGGGGCTGTGCCTGATGACAGTGGATCAATAGGTTTCTTTAAAGTTCTTCCCCTAACTGCCAGGCTTAATTATTGGGTAGACATTTCAGAAATTCTGTACATTGTTTTTTGCATGCCGAATCTGTAACATTCCATTAGATGACAGATAGGCATACTTTTACAATAAAATCAGCTTTTCTCTCCACATAGAATTCCATATGTAAAGGAGAAGTTCATTTCTTCTGCTGAAGCCTAGAGGCCTGTTCTTGCTCAAACCCTGAACGAAGCCTCACAAATTCTCATAACCCTTACTTTCACACTGCATTACTTTGGTGACCTAAATAACAGAAACTGTTTACGGAAAGGAAGCTGCTTACAAAATGGGCATGGCAATCCAGCCAGAGTGTTTTAAGCTGACGGCCACTTCCTCCATGAAAGCCACATTTAGATTGTGGCTTCTTCTTTGTAGGAAATCAAATTGAATGAGAAAGGTTCCTGAATGTTTGCACGTTTTTTCTGCCTGAGGAAAATGATTTAACTGTTAAATTATTCCTTTTTTAAAAATGGGAGAAGAAAAAAGGATAGTATCACCAATGCCCTTAGAGGACCAATGGAGCAGTAGAATGTGTGTGGAACAGCTGTTGGTCCAAAGCATAACACTGGATGAAACCATTTATAGAGCAACAAGGGAAACAACAAAGCCAGAATGTCTTCCAGCTGCTGGTACAGGTACTCTATTTGGAAAAGTGTGGGCCTTGGCCACTGCCAATATTTTGATTCTAAGCGCTGGAGAATTTCTGAGACTTCAAAACCAAAGTTTAATCTCAGTTCCTTTCAGCCTTCCCCCAGCTCTGCAACTTCAGTTGCTCAGGTGGCTTCATATGCAAGACACAGTGAATGATAAAGATGACTCAGATATTGCAAATGTTAGTTTTGTGCTACAGCTCCCAGAATCCAAAATGCTGACTGAGAGATTTTTGGAGTTGTAATGCAAAAAAGTAAGGTTTCTGGAGAGCAGAAACAAGAAAATCTGGAGCTTGAACAGCTGTTTCCTTGTAATTTTTTTTTTTTTTTTTTTGGAAAATCCATCAGTCTTCATTTGTGACATTAACACCCCCCCCCCCCTTCCCATCCTTAATTAGTAAGGTTATTTCTTATGGTTGTTGTAGGTTTTTCGGGCTGTTTGGCCGTGTTCTGGAGGTTTTTCTTCCTAACGTTTCGCCAGTCTCTGTGGCCGGCATCTTCAGAGGACAGGAGTTAGAACTCTGAGCCCGAAAAACCTACAACAGCCCTTGGATCCCGGCCACGAAAGCCTTCGAGAATATGTTATTTCTTATATTCAGTGCTTTCCTGCATATTCCATTGTGATGCTGGATTGTTTGTGTCCTGATAGTCCCAGGTATACAAGCAGGCTTGCATGATAGGAATGCAATTCTGTTGGTAACAAGCTTGTCTTTTGTAGCTATGCCCCTGTCTATAAATCATGCTAAACCATAATTCAGCTTGAACAACAAGCTACACTAAACCATGATCTTCTGTCCTCCAGTGTGGCCACAAGAGAATTTTGAGACCTTAAAAAAAAATTAACTGCAGTTCAGTGTATCATTCACATCCTGAATTATGATTGATATTTGTATAAATTTCAAAATCTTTGATATGAATTTGGCTTGTTTCAAAGAAACTGCAATTAAGTAAAGTCATAGTTTATCAGGTTTAGAAAATACACTAAACTGTGGTAATCTAAACTGGAGGTGAAATCCCTAAACATCTCTTTTGGAAGCCAAGTGGCAATGTTATGTGGTCTGGACCTATCTTCTGCCTGACTTATTTCAGCCCATTCACTACTGTTAGAATACGTTCTATCAGCATCCCTTTAAAGAGGATGTCTTCTGTTTTACACAGACTGGAAAATGGAAGCTGATTTTTCAAATTTGTATAACTGACAAGGATGAAAGCAGCCTATGTTTGCTATATATTTCTGAACTTCAGAAAGGGCCTTGGAGGCAAGTTGAGTGTAGGCTGTAGTATGTCTCTTTGTAGTCTCTCTGGTAGAACATAGCAGACGTTAACATATTGTAGTGATGGTGAAAGACAACAGCATTTTTTTTTAATTATGTGTAGTTTACTGCTGATTATGAGAAATCTTGAGAAGGTGGTGGGGCTGGAGCATGAAACATGGTGAATCAGTCAAAACCTCCGCTTTGCCAGTGCATTTGTTGCCAAGGATGTGGTTTGAGGTTTTTCTGAAGGCGGTCTCCCATGACTTTTCCTGACACATCCATGTTTGTCTTGTGAGGGTTTGTGACCTGGTACATTTGGAGTGAACAGGGCTTAGGGAGGGGTGGAAAATAAATGACCTGTAGTGTATCCAACATCAGAAACAAGTCTATGAATAATAATAATATAAGAAAAATATCCAGAAACTCATTGGCAAGTCTGCTATCCTCCTGGAGTTCAGTTACATCTGGAGATACTGTGGGATAATCAGCCTGCTAGTGCTGCAATGTTGAAAAATGAAATAACACAGCAAAGAGGGTGGACATGCAAAGCCTCAATTTATGTAATACTTTATACTTAGGGTTCTAGGAAATGCAGAGCCATTTCTTGTGCTTTAATTCCTGAGGTAATAAACAACATCACAAGAGAGGGAAGAGAAAGGAGCATCAATGTGCTAAAAAGATAAATTACTTTTACCATTATTCCCTCTCTAGGAAATTATGGGATATGTACTTCTGCCGAGTGAGAGTTCCACTAAAAGAACACTCCAAAGATTGCAATTAAACTACAATTCCTAGGATTCTTTGAAAAGCTGTAAAATAAACATGGTGCGAAAGCAATGTACACTTGTAACACAATTATAATTGAAGCAACTCTGCCAATGTCCCTAGTTTTACCCATGAAGTGTAGCTACAAAGCACCTTTCTGACCACATTACAGAGCTTTCTGGTTTGTCTGTAACTGTTCCTTTTACTTTAAAAAAATGCTTTGCTTTTCTAATTAGTAGCAGAGCTAATTCTCAATGCCTCAAAGCCAATTAAACTCTGATATCGCAAAACCTCCCATCAGTGTCAAGGCTTTTGTAGCCAGGCTGCCATCCACTGCCGCAGAAACTTTGACTGAAAGATAATGGAGTTAACTTTATTCAGAATATAGGAGCCTGTTGTCATTGCAGGTGTTGAATTGGGAGATGAGAGTGGGCTCCTAAAAAACAGCAGGCATTATTATGCCAGCTCCAACACAATTAAGGCAACTCTTTTGTAGGTCCCTTCTTTCTCCAGGAGAAATGTGTAATATTCCCATGGCAAGTCAAAAGGTTAGAGGGAAGCATAAAAATTTGCTTGATCTGAATTGCAGTTTTTGAGAACTGGTTGTTGATATCTCCTGATGTCTAAAAAGGGTTTCTGGGGTTTTATCCCTTTCCTGTATATGTGGCAGAAGGCAGTGAGCTTGCTTATCAGTGTTGGGGATGTCTCTGAACATGCTAAGAGGACTTACTTCTGGTATTTGAAAGTTCCACATGCAAATACATCTTTGGAAGTTATAGTGGCCTCATTACTGTAACTCACTGATCAAACAAAATTCTTGAGAACAGGTATATGCTCTTTTTCCTTCCTTTTAACTGAAGAGGATAGCTAGATTATTTCCTGCCTTTTGATTTTTTTTTAAAGCTGGTCGATGTTGATTTTTATACCTTCCATAGGAAAACTGGAGGCAGTGTCATATTCTGTTTAAAATGTATGAGTGAAACAGAAACCTGAGCAACTTAACTTGTCAGCTGAGTTGTGTGATTCACATATAAAAGTTATACAGAACAGCATTTCTGCCACTGTTCCTTTTTGAAGTAAGTTCGGCAACAATTATTCTACCTGAAACCTAAATTTCTTGGTGGCTAACTTTCCATTCTATTGATGTGTGCACTCTAGAGATGGGAAGGCCTGGGGAAAAAAAATCTGGAAAAATTGGGAAAAAACAGTTTCCCCCATTTTTTTTCCAAAGCTGTTTTTCCCCCCATAAAAATTGAAAGAAAAAAAAATGGAGTGTGGAATATGTTATTTTACAATGATAAATAATAGGTCTGTGACATGGTATTCAAACTATATAACATGAAGACCTTAATGAAAGACTTCTGAGACTTTATGTATTTAAGTTCTCTCACTGAGCTCCCCTCCCACGAAAGGTAGAGTGTGCGACTCTTCTTGTCTCTCTCATATATTCCTACCTGCATTCCTGTCAACACATAAATATTTCTTCTTTGCTGATGCCCCTCTGAGCAGCAGATATTAAATCATGGGGAACAGATATTTAATTCTCCCTTATTCTGTTTTTGAAAAAACAACTGAGCAGTGGTAGAGAGGACACTCCTCTGTCCTGGGCCACCTGTTAAGCAAAAAATATGCTAGTGCTTACTCGTAACGCCTTAAATGTCCCAGGACTCAAATACTAGAGCCTGTCGATGTCCTAAGATATGCAGTGGATCTTGTTCTGAAGTAATCTTTTATTCATTCTGTGACCACCAGCGAAAGAGCCTTCTTTGTTTTTTTTTAATAAATATTTTTATTGTATTTTTTCTACTTTTCTATCCGTTGCAACCAGAGTGATTTATTACAGTATGTTCCATTCATTTCATCTTGTCTTATACTCTCTAACATAATATTAATCTAATCTATTCTACTTAAATCGGAGTAGATTTCATCCAGGTATAAAGAGGTTCCCATTTATTATTATCCAGTCTATCATTTAGTGTATCTGTCAAAATATCCATTTCTGCTAGTTCCAAAATCTTCTCAATAAATTCCTTCTTTGTCAGCACCTTTGTAGTCTTCCACTTGCTGGCATATACAATTCTAGCTGCCATTATCAGGTGTAAGGTCAAGTAAATCTTGTTTTTTTCAAGTGTAGCTGGTAATATATTCAATAAGAAAATTTCTGGTGTCAAAGCAATTTTAACCCCTAAAATTTTCTCTATCATTTCATGAATCATTTTCCAAAAGTCCTTGGCCCTACTGCACATCCACCACATATGATAGAAGCTCCCTACTTTCTTTTCACATTTCCAACACTTATTAGAAACATTTTTATACATTTTTGTTAATTTCTCTGGTGTTACATACCATCTGTAAAACATTTTGTATATATTTTCTTTTAGATTTATAGATTTAGTCATTTTAATATTTCGTTCCCAAATTTGTGACCAGGCACTTAGTTCTATATTATGACCTATATTTTGAGCCCATTTTACCATGCAATCCTTCACAATTTCATCTTCCCATTTTTTGCTCCATTAAAGTATTATATAAACCTTTAATCAATTTTTCCTGAGTCCAGCAACCCCTTATCCAAAGGTATTTTGTCTTTCTGAAACCCTGTAGCTTTATCTTTTACATATCTTGATTTCAGCAAGTTTATCGACTACCAATCTAAGATAATACCTTGTTCTGCCAGTTCATCTTTGTTCTTTAGATTAAAAGCACTATCTAATATCTCGGCATATCTCCCGTTTGTCCCTTGAGATGTTCTTGCTGGATCAGAGAACACTTCTAATGGAGCTACCCATAATGGTATCTTTCTGTAATGTTGTGCCTTAACTCTCTTCCAAACCCATAACAGAGCTCTCCTGATCAAATGTACTTGGGTTTTTTTTTTCCAAGTGTAAATTAAATGTTTTTCATTGCTTATCATCTTGGTACCATAGGTAGGCATGCCAGCCTAGCCTTAAATCATGCCCCTCAATTTTTAAAAGTCTCCCATTTTGTAGAATAACCCATTCCCTCACCCAGGACAGAGCTGCTGCTCTGTAATAATTCATCCAGTCTGGCAGGCCAAACCCTCCTCTTTGTTTATTGTCCTGAAGAGCCTTAAGTTTTATACTTGGTTTTTTCCCATCCCAAACAAACTTGGTCATTATCTTATTCAGTTCTTTAAAAAAATCTTGTTTTAATAATATTGGAATTGTCTGAAAGAGGAAAACTAGCTTTGGTAATATATTCATTTTTATTGCGGCTATTCTACCCATAAGGGATAATTGGAGTTTAGTCCATTTCTGCAAATCTACTTTGATTTCTTTCATTACTTCCATATAATTGTCCTTTATTAATGTACTTGTGTGTTTTTTTGTCATATTAATTCCTAAGTACCTAACCTTACACGTTTCTCACACTCTGAAGAGCCTTCTTTGTTGGAACACCTTGTTTGTGCATCCCCCTTTCCATGGAGGTCTGATGGTACCAAACCTTGACAATATTTTCTTGTTTGCCATGGCATTTTGAGCTGGACAGTCTGTTCTGTACTTTCATGGCCTTCAATCGTTTTATTATTGTATATCACTTTTCATATAAATTTGTTGTTTGCCAGTCTGATGTCTTTTAATTGAGGACAGTTTATGAATACACATATAAATGAACCATGTTTTTCAGTGGGTAAGGTTGGACATTTCCCCCCTTGTACAAGGAGGTATTTAGTACCTCCCTGGACAAGTGGCAAATTAATGAATTTTAAGGGGGAGATTCCCGTATGTGCAGTAGCAAGCCAGAGACTGGGCAATGCTCTGACAGTGGAGTATTATTCTCCACTTGAATTCCAGTAGGATTGTTTATTAATTTTGGAGAGAAAACTACAATAGGAACATAGAGTAACACATTCTGAAACCATCAAATAAGTGAGAAAGGCATCTAGTTAAGAAGGATTGAGCAGGCGTTATTTCTCCTGTCCTCCCTGTTCTTCTATAATCACTTCTTGTCTTACAGATTAAGAACAGCTTCCCTGTATGACTTCATGGTGGCTTTTCTACACAATAACCTGTGGCTTCTTTAATTAATCATTTGCAGGACTGAATTAAAGGTCCTGCTGCTAGCATTTCTGATGTGAGAGGGATTAGCAATGGTTAGTTTACCTGATGCAGCAATTTCAAAACAGATTCCTTGCAGTCTTTTTCTTTAGCCTAACTGCTTATTAATTGCCTCATATGGAATTCTCAAAGCCGTCTAAATTTCTCAGCACAGAAACTATACCTGGTGTGAGTTTGACTAGCAGTATTTTCTCCCCCAACATCAGAATAAAGTGATTCCTGTGGCTCTTGGCAAGCACTTTCCTCACCCAAAGAGTGATTCTCACGAAAATTCTTCTTGCCAAAATGTCCATGTTCTCTCTTAAGGCCACTCTGAAATATGATATACCTGCTGCCTGAGATTTGAGGAGCAGGTCTTGTATTGCCTCCGATGTACATTGTGACTTTCTGACAGAGAATGGACAAGCTGTGTATGGTTCTTAGAGGCTGACAAAGTGGCCTGTTGTGCCCAGTGCTGCCGCTGCTCCCTTCAAATTGTCATTGCTGCTAGGGATAGAGGTGTGCAGGTAAGACTTTCCTATCCCTAGTTGGTTCGTGATAGGTGGCTGAACAGCTGTTTAGCAGGCTGGTGGCAGCCTGATGTTACTAAAGAAGCCAGAGCTTTGCCATTCTGGTTGGGAGATTCAGGAAGATATGGCCCACAAAAGTAACTTCTCCAAACTGTCCAACTGTATGTTCTTTTCTAAAGTGGTTGGACTAGTTTCCCAGTCAGCCTGCAAAACTGATGAAATCTGGAGAGCCAATGCCTGTTTGCTTTCCAGGGGTTGAGCTAGATGCTGATATAGAGCAGGAGTGGCAAATTGTGGCCAGTTCTTTTTTTTTTAATCTACATGATCCCGCCCCTCTGTTGGCTTTAACTGATGGAAGTTGAAGATGGATCTATATCTCTGTTGGCTTTAACTGATGGATGTTGAAGATAGGTCTATAGATACACACAAAACACACACACACACATGGAAGGTGATGGTTGCTTGCCTGTTGTGTAGGGCATCAATTTCCTATAACTCCTGGTCAGACTGGATCTTATGTTAAATGCCCAATGTCCTTTTTGTTTTCATTGTGCTAAAATCAGAGTTTGGGGTTAATAAACATCCTAGGTACCTGAAACTAGCTTTGGGAGTAATGAGGATGTAACAAAGTTACAGTTCACACAATGATGTAACAAGTGAGAAGAGTTACTTTGTTGATACTGTGACTCACATTTTGTAGTTACTTTCAAAAGTTACTTTAAATGGCATTTAAATGCCTTTTTAGAGATTATTTATTTACATTTATAGATACCTCAACTTAGTTAAATCACTACTTAGGGCAGTTGAAATAATATAAACATATTGTAAAACCAACAAAAGATGGGGGGGGGGGAACGCTACATCCCAATTGGACAATCATATTAACAGAAAGGTGACCATCAACTAATACCAACAACATAACACTAAACAAGTTACAATAAATGAAAAAGTAAATAAATATAATCCAAAGCAACAAATAAAAACAATAGCTTCAATGGGAATATTTAATAGGAATATTCCAAGTGTTATGCCATTTTGCTTCTCAGTCTCAAGGGGTCTTACCCACAAATAGCACAAAATAGCAATAAAGTAATAATTAAGTGACACGTTGAATTGTTTTTTCAGCCTTGTAATGAGTGACAGAGGTGGATTGCCTCCCCTATATCCCCATGCCTCGATCAGCTCAGGTAACTGGATTAGAAGCATTGCTGGCTCATCATTCTGTTTAGCTCCCTTAAACGAGAGTCATTTATCCTTTCTTAATCAACACAAGGAAAATTGTGTGTACCAGAATTCACCAATGGCACAAGATGAATGGAGTTTACCAGGCTTGGAAGAGAGGCTAGTCTGCTTTTATTTCTGAGAAAGAAAGAAAAATGTTATAAATATGTTTGAGAAACATATCTTTTGAGAAAACCCTAACCCATAAATAGATCTCCACCCCATTTTCAAAAGCCTGGAGGGCCAAGCAGTAAAGCTTCAGCATGTGTGATATTAATAGCCCAGGAATTATTCTAGCTGTATGGCCTTCATATGCGAAGGTCATAGTTTTTGGGCGGATGGCCTAGGGATCTCCTAGTTTCACAGGCTGCATATGGGAGGCTAGGCTATGACTTCCTCTAGTATCTTACAACTTTAGAATTTCCTCTGCTGCTTATAGCATTGGAGTTTCCTGTTTCCGTATCAGATTTAGAACCATTTTGTCAGGAGTAATATGTTTATCGTAATCACAATCCCTGCATAAAATTACATTTGGCTTTTTATTGTAATGTGAGATTTGTGTGCAATGTGAGATTTGAAGATCCTGGAATCACAGTATCAGACAGGAATGTAAAAAATAATTCAGTCCAGCCCATTACTCAGTTCTTCCACAAAACATCACTTCCCATCCTCACAGATGCATTTATTTACCTGATCATAATAATTGGTCTGCCTTCTGTTCTGCTCAATCAGAGTCCTCCTCCATAGATGCTGAGCAACAGCAGGTGGTAGCTCGGTCCTATCCTTTCTCAGGAAATTGCTAATAGTCATAAGAGAAAGACAGCTGCCACCATGCTGCTATTTTTCCCTAATAAGGGAGAAGTGTGGGGTTAAGAAAGCTGAAAGGTATAAAAGAAAGCCTTCAGTACAGCTGCAATAATGCTTTCATGTGCTTTCCTAGGCACAGAGGGCCCTGCTATTAAGTAGACCGAGGCAGTCACCTTAGGCGGTAGATGTGGGTTGTGTGGAGAAGCAGCAACAACACCCTCCATCCCAGCCAATTTATCTGCTTGAGGACAGAGCTGTGTGTACCACATTGTCTTTCCTGTGCCCCTTCAGCTAGTCTGTTTCTCTCAAGTACAATGCATGGTGTGGTCCTATCACCAATGTTAAAGTAAGTGTCCCTTGTTGGTCTTGTCAGCTTCTGTAAAGGAAAGGAGGAATGCACCCAGACAGCATAAAAGTGTTCATCCCCAGCCTCTACCCAGTACACTTCTCAATTGTTCACTGCTGGCCAGTGTTAAGCATCTGTGGTGAGAGAACAAATACCATAAACTCTTATATCCTACCTGTCTTTTGCCTTTAAAAAAAAAAATCTTCAACTCACTTCTGCAGTAGACTTTCAAGTATATTTTTAGAAAGTAAGCCTATTACTGTTCTATTTTTCTTTCTTTCCTTCCCTATTTTCCTTTTTCCTTTTACAGTGCTAAATGAAGACAGCTCATAAAGCAGTTTCTCATGGGAGGAGTCATTCTTGCTATTACTCAGGATGTTTTTATTTCCATGTGTTCCACTAGATGCTGTCAATTGCTGCATGAAATAAATAGTTGTGATATGAGAAACCTTCCCTGTGGCAATTCATTACAGTCTGGGCAGTGAGGGAAGTCACAGTCACTGAACTGTGGTTTGGCTGACATGACTAAAAGGGGCCAATGTATATGGAATTGGGTGTAGAGTTCAGCTGTTAGAGAAATTCAGCTTCCATTAACTACTTTTTAAGAAAGCGATTAGACTGTACAGATTTCTTGTGACTGGTGTCCTGCGTAGCTCTTTGCACTACCCTATCATTAGCAAAATCAGAACAAAGTAGCTGCATTGTGGACGTAAGTCAGCTGAATGGGCCTAATTTATGCTGGTTGCACATTTCAATCTTTCTTGGCACAGATTTTGTATTGTGGGGTTGTTATTTTGGTGCCGAGCATGCACAACATGTGCTGAAAGAACTACACAACACCACTATTTCTAAAGGGTGCAGAGCTGTGTGTATTATTGTAGCTCAGATACCATTAGAGTGTGCATTCAGCAATCATCTGAATAAGCTTTTGACTATGAAGAGTTCCTTCCTTCCTTCCTTCCTTCCTTCCTTCCTTCCTTCCTTCCTTCCTTCCTTCCTTCCTTCCTTCCTTCCTTCCTTCCTTCCTTCCTTCCTTCCTTCCTTCCTTCCTTCCTTCCTTCCTTCCTTCCTTCCTTCCTTCCTTCCTTCCTTGTATTTCATGTGTAGCAAAGAACCTTGGCTTGCTGACCCATGAAATACCACAAAGTCCCAGTGATTTTTGTTGGTGTCAGCCCTTCCCCTTTTCTGTGCAGTTCCTGAGTTTTGACAGCTTCTGGAGTGTGCTTTGCTTCAGCCAGTTTTCTCCTTTCTCTCTCGCTTGACCCCATGCTGAGTGTATGCCTTGTGGCTGGCTGGCTCTGTCACATACATACTCCTTTGGCCACATGCTGCATTCTTTCCACAAGCTGTCATAGACTTGTTGGTCTGGCATTGCTGGTTGCAGTCGGGGCTCCAGGGAAGTCTCTTTATATCTGTCTTCTTCAGATATAAAGTGATTGTTCACTAAAGGTTTGGGGCTTTAACTTGTGCCACCAAATGGCAACACTGTCATTTTGTCAATAGGAGAATGCTACTTTCAATAATCCCCTCCCTTCTTACCAGATCTGGAAAATTTATCCACTGGACTACAATTCTCACAATCCATCTGATAGTCAGCAGATGCTGGGATTTGTAGTAAGAAAATATAACCTTTTATAGCTCTGCATCTTGCATTGTGAATGTCACACTGAAAATGCTTGCTTTTAACAGCACTTGCAGCTTCTTGTTTGGGTACATGCATCTAAGCTGCCAGTAAGCGAATAATGCATAGAAAACAAATCTGCATACAGATGAGATGGTTGCCCCTGCACCCACATTGTTTTAAAGTGCTGATATCAATCTGCTGGCATAGGAGCATTAAAAGACTTTGCAGATTTTACCCTCTGAAGGGGACTAGTGAGCATCCTCTGCACTCAGTACAGTTGCTGCCAGACTGGCAAAGGGGAGATGAATGAGGGAAGCAGCCAGACCCATATAGGCAACAGAGTGTGGCTACTGCTTAAACAGCTGCTGATCACCTGCTGGGTAGCTCAGTGGTTTAGGTCTCTGCCTGCAGAGCCAGGAATTGGGAGTTTGATTCCCACTGTGCCTCCTTGATAGGGACTCGACTAGATGATCTACAGAGTCCTTTGAAGCTCTGCAGTTGTAAGATTCTAAAATTAAGCAGCTTGCCTCTTTAATTTCTGCTCCTCCACTCCAAACCAGAGAAGGCATGAGACCCAAAATGTTCTGCATCAGCCTTCAGAGGCAATACTAGTGGTGCTGATAATGAAAATGAGATTTTATGTTTTGGGATATGGGAGTTCTGTGTGGTAAAAGAATATTAGGTAATTGATTGGTGGCGAGGGCTAGAGATCTAAAATCCGCAAGTATTTTGAAATTGTGAAAAGAGCCAAGAGTTTGGGGAGAAAACAGTAATCCCTATTTACATATCAAATCTAAACTCCCCCCCTGCTTTATTAGCATAAAGTCATTGCCTAGGTGGCATATAAAATTATATTATTTGGCATATTTATGATATTTAAAAACAAAGCAAAACCTTAGTTTGGTACAAGCAAACATATGCCAAAGGGAGATCTGCAAACTGCTGCACCTTGTGGAAACCCAATCTAAATTTATTTTACTGCTTTAGCAACATAAAATGCTTCATCCATAGCTTTGATAGTACACAAGATTGTACCATTTGGCATATGTATGAAGTTTAAAAATATAAGCTTTGGGCCAGAATCCAATTGAATATTTAAGTGAAACGTAAGCATAAGTGAAATTGCATAAAGGTAAAGGTAAAGGTTCCCCTTGACAATTTGTCCAGTCGTGTCCAACTCTAGGCGGCGGTGCTCATCTCCATTTCCAACCCATAGAGCTAGTGTTTGTCCGCAGACAATCCTCCGTGGTCACGTGGCCAGCGTGACTAGACACGGAACGCCGTTTACCTTCCCACCGAGGTGGTACCTATTTATCTACTCGCATTTTTGCATTTTGCATGCTTTCGAACTGCTAGGTTGGCAGGAGCTGGGACAAGCGATGGGGGCTCACTCCGTCACGTGGATTCGATCTTACGACTGCAGGTCTTCTGACCTTGCAGCACAGAGGCTTCAGCGGTTTAACCCGCAGTGCCACCACGTCCCTTGCAGTGCCACCACGTCCCATAACTCAGAGTAATGAATAGTTACATGCCTTAATGGTTTTCATACCCTTTCAGTCTACTCTGCAGTGAAACCTAGGCAAAAACCCTTCTCCCTCATGTGCTATTTTTTTCCTTGTGAAGTGAATTTTAGTTTTTGTATGTGGTGTAACATTCAGTTCTGTGATGACCTAACGGTATGGCCCAGACTCAGGTTTGCTGCTTTAGCGTGAAGTAGAGCTTTACTGTAGGATAATATTAATGCTAAAACGCTTCCTTGAGAGCTTTCTTGCTACAGCTAGGGAAATTCTGATGTGAACAGAAGTTTTGTTTGACAGTTCATAAGCCCAAGTAGCAGAGATGTGATGCAGCTGCTTTATAATGGATCTTTCTAAGGAAATAAGCCGCAAACTTTGGGGACTGTGTCATAGTGTCTGGAGTTTTCATAAGTTTGTAGAAAAAACAGTGGGGGGAGGGTGGATGACCAATATTCTCACAGCATTTACTGGCGTGAATTGCAGTTATTGAAATGGAATGACTAAGTGGGTTGGCAGCAACCATATCATTAATTTTATTCATCCATCAACATGGGTTTCTTATGCGTGTTGCTGTGACATTGTACCTACTCTCATGATATTTTGGTTGGAAATTTGCTTGTTCTGTGTTGCCTATTTATATTATTTTGACTTACCTGTTTTATATGATTGTCTGCTTGAAGTAAAGGCCTTTGTCATTCTGTGTATTGGCTCAATGTGTAGGGGCATGTTCACATGCATTCACACACACAGGCTGCGTGTGTGTGTATACATACACATACAAGCTATATATGGATGAAATGGAGAGGGCACCAAATCATACACTAAGTTGAATCCTGCAATAAATGAAACCCATTTTTTTGCTTCCCAGTTTCAAAGTAATCAAATAAAGTTTAGCACAACTAGCATTTAGGGCCGTAAATACGATAATGAAGAACTTACTCCTTTTGGCTTGAGAGGGTTTTTTCCCACTTTCACAGTGGCTCATTTACACAGGAACATAAAAATCTACTTCATAAATAAGTCAAACCATTAGCTCCATTTAGTTTTCCCTAATTGGAAGCAAGTTTCTAAAGTTTCATTAGTCTTATATATATAGTTGTGGCCTCTCCCCTCATTTAACACTACATTCCATGTGGCGGGGGAAGTTGTGACTAGCAGTTGGCAATTTTTATCAGTACCACATGCCAAAGACTGATATTGCTGAAGAACTTAAAGGAAGTGTTCACATTCCATTCATCTGAAGAAGTGTCCTTGAACACATAAAAGGTTATGAAAAATAAAAACTAGTTAGACTTAAAGGTACTGCAAGATGTCTGAGTTTCTCTTAAAGGAACTGTGTGTATGTGAAGGACGCTTTCCATCTATTTTTTCTCATTGCCTCCTTGTGTTTTGTTGTTTGAAAATTAAAATTAAAAGGCAGACGACATGGGCACAGTTGCAAAGAGGTTTGCATCCAGTCTATACTCAATTAGACACACAACAGCAGCTTCAGACTTGGATATCTTAATGCTCAGTATTTACAAGCCTGCAGTGTATAATGAATGCTGCCTTGTTTACACTCCCAAAGAAGGTAATGGACTGTTAGCTACACACAAATGTTAGGAAGGATGGTTGGCAGGATAGTTCCTGGGAAAGAGAGGAGTTGGTCTTGTTTAAAGCAACAGGCTCCTCCTGCTGGAGGAACTCTGAATGATTCTGTTAAAAGGGAGACGTGACATATCCTGTAGGGTAATAGTAAAATGACCTTGAATTAGGGTTTGAGGTAAACATTCAGTTCTTGGAAAGGCACAGGAGAAGGCTATTGAAATGATCAATGCTTTAGATCAACTCCTACATGAGAACAGATGATAGTGTTTGGGGCTTTTTAATTTTTGGGAGAAGGTGAGAAAAGGGGGGGGGCTTGATTAGAACAGCCTTCTGCAATCAGGTGCTCTTTAGATGAATTGGACTATATGTTCCATAATTCTCAGTGACTATGGCTGTTGATGGGATCTGTGGTACTCTGCCCTTGGAGAGCACCACCAGACTGGAGAGAAATGATAGGGGATTGTGAAATGATGGTTATTTTTATTGATGACTGTTGCAGAGAATGAGGATAGTGAGATGGTTTTATTTCATCACGTTGGAAGGGTCATCCAGTGAAGCTGAATGGTGGGGGATTCAGAGCAAGTAAAAAATGTTTCTTCACAAACAAAGTTAAATTATAGTATTTGTTACCACAAGATGTTGTGATGACCATCAACTTAGATGGATAGCTTTGAAAGGGAATCAGATTGTACATAAATTTATCAGTCAGTGGCTGCTGCTTAGGATGGCTGTATATCACTTCCATAATTTGGATTTATGCAGAAAATTATATTCTATAATTCACAGTCTATTTATTCAGAATATTTTAATTTTATTAATGTGATTGAGCATCCCTTTTAATCATAACAATCCTGTGAGATAGGTTAGGATTCAAAAATAATGAGTGGTCCAAGAAACCTTATTCAGCTTCATGACTGAATGAGGATTTGAACCCCCAACTATGCTGATCTGAACCCAGCCATTCTAGCCTGGCAATTTATGATACAGTAGGGGAAGGCCCATCATGTGGATTAATCTCTGCCACTAGGTGGCAATAGGCCTGGAAATGGGATTTGTTTCCAAAAGAGTCAATTTCCCGTTTATTATGTGTACCAAACACCACGGCTAAAGCAGGGAACTTTCTCGCTAGTCAAGGACTGGATTCTCCTATTAGTACAGTCTGATCTCTGCCTGTTGTTCTTTGTGTAGTCATTAGCTTTCTTAATAAATGGACAGAAAGCATTGTATAGGAGAATGTTGCCAGATCTCCAGATGTTCAAGCAGGGCTTAATCTGGGGGGGGGGGAGTTAGAAGGGCAACTTTAATAAAACCCACAAGCCTCTTTCCTTGACTTCCTCAAATTTTGGCTTAATTACGGCTCCTTGACAACTTTGTATGATGGGCGTTGTGGACATTGAGGTTGCTTTGGCCCTCTATAGTTGTTGTTGTTGTTGTTGTTTAGTCGTTAAGTCATGTCCAACTCTTCGTGACCCCATGGATCAGAGCACGCCAGGCCCTCCTGTCTTCCAGTGCCTCCCAGAGTTTGGTCAAATTCATGTTGGTAGCTTCGATGACACTGTCCAACCATCTCGTCCTCTGTCATCCCCTTCTCCTCTTGCCTTCACTCTTTCCCAACACCAGGGTCTTTTCCAGGGAGTCTTCTCTTGTCATGAGATGGCCAAAGTATTGGAGCCTCAGCTTCAGGATCTGTCCTTCCAGTGAAGGACAGATCCCCTTCACGGATTGCTGCCTTGTCGTGGCGATTCAGAGAAGCTATGTAAGTAATTCAGAGAAGCTATGGGCTAGGCCGTGCAGGGACACCCAAGACGGACAGGTCATAGTGGAGAGTTCTGACTAAATGCGATCCACCTGGAGCAGGAACTGGCAAGCCACTCCAGTATCTTTGCCAAGAAAACTCCATGGACAGAAACAAAAGGCCCTCTATAGAGTGAACAATAAATTCAAAGGAACAATGCAGCGTGGAGAATGAAACATATCAGCTTCCCTCTATAATATTATACATACACCATTTGGCAAATTATAGGAGGCTTCGTTAAGTAGCCCTTGCTTGCAGGGTTACTAAGCATAGTTAAAAATTGAATGTTACGGTTTCTTTTTCAATATTGTCTGATGTTGCACTATGCTCTGTAACAGATTTATTCCAGGAAAGCGGAAAGCTTTCTTTTAAAATGTTTGACCCTTCATTCAATAATATGTCATCAATATTTGAATCAGGTGTACAAAAGTTCTAACTCCAGCTCCTGGCGGTGATCCATTAGCAAGCTAGCATGAAAGCAGCTTCTATATTTGGTTCTGACTTACAAGTAAAACAAGCTAAATTTGGGAATTTAGAGCCAGAAGTTACCCAGTGTGACATTTAACCTTGTAGTGCTTGGTAATTAGGACAGGAAGCATTAGATTAACCTATTCTCTGCCACCATTGCCTTTTTCCTACTGCAAACTATTCGCTTGTTTGGAGTACCCACGAAAGCTTGCATATTGTACAATTTTTTATTTTTAAATTAGTGGCCTATAAAGGTATCACTTATTCTTGCACTTGTTTGGAGTGTGACAGCTTTCCCTTGGTGGGGTTGTTGCTGCAGTTGTCATTAGGATGGGAAGATATGGAAGAGAGCAGGATTCCTACTTCTTGTATAGATTTGTTAGAGGAGGAATATCAGCTTCTCATGCAAATTGCCTTTGCTGAAGGCCTTCAGAAATGCTGCCCCCCCCCCGTTATTTTAATTATACAAAGAGTTTCTGTTTGCCAAATGCTCCTCTAAAGATCTCTTTAATTAGTTGTCTGCCTAACAGTTTGCTGGACTAAATTAGGCATCTTAATTTCCCAGGTTGCATTCATGCTGCAATCTGCAGATCTATCTCACCACTTTGAAAGCATGCCTCTAGACTGAGCCTTCTGGCCCGAACCAAAATTTCTGAGTTGCCTTCCCCACTAGATGGCGTGCTTGATTCTTTTATGTGCCAGACATGTTTTAAAAAGTCTCAAAGGCAGCCTCTTCTCACAGGTTATTGAGCCTTCACAGTCGAGCTGTCCTTTGATAGACCAATTGTTTGCTTGTTTGCTTCCTTGCTTACAGCATTTGTTTATTCTCTTTCTGGTTGGCAGGGCTCCCAAAACAACCTGCACTAGATATTTTTTAAAAAAGATTAAAAACATCCTTTAAAAGGCAAGACAAATGTTTGTTAAAAGCCATTTAAAAAACAAAACTAGTCCCAGAGACCAAAGGCCCTTTGGAGTGATGCAGTCATAGCTGTCCACTGCCCAGCTCAGTGGAGATGGGGTCAGCCTGACTTCCCTCAGGAGGGAGTCCCACAGCCAAAGATCTCTACAAAGGAAAAACCCTATCTTGTGTGTCCACCAACCTAGTCTTTCAGGGTGGCAGGACATGCAACGGGGCCTCTGCTCTCAAACTCTGGACAAGTATCTGGCTGTGGAGCCAGAGTTTGGGAGTTTGATTCCCCACCTTGCCTCCCTGGCAGGGTCTGGACTTGATGATCCATAGGGTCTCTTCCAGCTCTGTAGTTCTAAGATAAGATGATCTCTTCCCTCCCTCTAATATATGGGAGGAGGTGGTCTTACTTTTAACCATCTTACCTACATTGTGTGGTGGCTGTTTTTTGGAGAAGAGTTTAGAGAATATATATGTAGTAAAGGATGTTGAAAATTGGCAGGAAAACTAACTATGGAATATTTAGCATGAATTGGTGAACTTGATCTTTGTCACACATTTGCTTGTCACGAATATGGGACGTAGCTGACACACATCAAACCCAGAAATAGAGATCCCATATTGGGCCAGTCACATCCTCTCAATCTGACCTTGCAGACCTGTTGAAAGAATCAGGTAGGGATAAGAAAAGCCATGTACAGTATGTTGCTTTGAGCTCACTGGTGGAAAAAGGGATATAAATGTAATGAATAAATATTGTGTCCAATGGGTGGGCAAACACAGAGGTTCAACTATGAGTCAAGTAACAAAAAGTCACATGGCTTTCTATAGTGTAGACATTCTAGTTAGAAATGTATGTTTTAAACATGTTGTAGTTCCACTCTATTTTTGTTATTGTTGCTGATTTTGATTTATATTGTAATGTTGTTTTCATTTGTCAGAGGACTTAAATTATGTGGCAGTTACATAAGAAATAATAAAATAAATACAAAAGTGAGCCTTGAGAACATTGGATTCATATCATCACTATTGTTCAGGAGCTAATGAAAGCCTCGTACCCAAAAGACTGGTTTTCAAATGCGTTCCTAGCTATGAACTCACTGTTTGGTCTTGATTAATTCATACTCTCTTTACCTCAAGGAAGTTATCATCTGTCTCATGGTTGTCAGCATGGCAAATGGTAAAAAAGTGGTGAAGCTTGCCATATTAAGAAGAATTAAAAAAGATTGTTCTGTAGAAAATGGTTTGCAATCTACATTCCAAAACTGGAAAGGCAGTTTCTCCTCAAAGGAGACTGTAATCCGTGGTAGACTGGATAAGAATTACTGGTAAAATGCTAATTGTTGATAAAGTCTGATAATCAAAGCAGAAAGAGGAAAAAACATACACTTCCTTTTCCTTTTCTAGATGCTGCAAGATTGTCCAAAAGCTCGCAGAGAGGTGGAGCTCCACTGGAGGGCGTCTCAGTGTGCTCATATTGTGAAGATTATAGATGTCTATGAAAATCTTTACCAGGGTCGAAAATGTCTCCTGATAGTCATGGAATGGTGAGTGTTGGAATGCAGTTCACCAGACTTGTTCATTTAAACTTGGAGTCAGTATCATAGAATTGGAGGGGGATCATGGTGATTTAGACACTGCACAAGCACACAGCAAATCCTGTGCTTCCACTATCATGTTTTCAAAATTTGGATATTTTCAGAATTTGGCAAAATTGCATTTTGAACTATTGTTCCAGTGGATTTTTGGATTTCCAGCTGCCGGGCTGGTTGTAGGATTCTTGGATTCCAAGTTCTAGTTTTGTCAGAATGATCTTATGTAAACTCATATGCAAAGTAGTTAGTTACTTCCAAAAGAAACAATACTTCTTGTGCTACAACTTCCAGAATGCCCTAGCTGAGAATCTTTGATATGAACATTATAGGCATGGCTGATGTTTCTTGCTGCTCCAGTTTCTTTACTATTATTTCACTTTATTTTATTTTATTTTATTTTATTTATTAAAACATTTGCATTTATCCCTGTATCTGAAGATGTTAGGTACGGTGCAATTGAAATACATCAAAGGAAAAAAAGGGACCATGTGATCCATTTATAGAAACAAAGTTTGAGGTTGGGCAAGACCTTACTGGATCATAAAAAGGTTTGCTGAAATGGTTTTATTTGTTGGCTGGCTGACTTAACTTGCCACAGGCAGCATACCTGGCTCAATTTCTAAATTATTTTGTTGTAACTCTATTCTCCCCACCCTCCATCTTTACCTGATGCAAATTTCTGGAGAATCCAAAAGCTCATCTTATTTGTAACTTTTTGGTAATTTTGTAAGAGCTAGCGGGGTATTGTAGATAAGAGTGATGAACGAAGACTCAGGAGACCTGGGTTCCTTATTCCTCCTTGGGCACTGGCGGAGTGGCATTGGTGCAACCACCCCTTAAATCAACATACCTTGAACATTCTATTAGGTCACCATAAGTCCGATGCAACTTGACAGCACATAACAAACAGACAAACAAAGCCAAATAAAGGTATTGTTTTATATTAGAAAAGCAACTTATGAACTAATTTGAATCAGTATTTCTATCATGTAGTGCCAGTAGATACCATGGCACTAGGTTTATTGCAGAAAAACAAATGATTTCTCATACTATTAATGAGTTCACATACTTGAAACATAATATATATGATAATCTAGAGCACTAGGTAGCTGTAGAAGGACACTGTCAGGAAGGTTGTCTTGTGTTCTGAGAAGCAATACATCTAAATGATGGTAAACTTGTGACAAAAGATTGAATCTTATAAAATCTTAATGGATCAATTGTCTTATATTAGGCACTTGCTATTTTGTAACAGAGCAGCCCCTGTTTTTTGAGGTTCGTTTGGATTTGTCATTATTATAGACTGGTTACTTCATTGCCTTTCTTTTAATCTCCACTTTTCACCTCCATTCAGCTATATCTTTTAAGGAACCTTGCTCCTTGCTTTTGTTCTTGCTTTTATTGGGAGAGGTTTGAACTTCTTTTCTGTGCTGTGGGGAACAATAAAATGGAAGTTTTAGAATCCAAGTGCTGTGGCAATGGTGTGCATTGAGCTGGGTGCTGGCTGCAGGTTCGTTGCCATGTTCGTTGTGGAGGAAATCCCAAAGTCTCATACCTGTCACAAACAAAGTCTAGGAGAACTTGAGGTGGCACTGTGCTCATAGTGTTTTGTGTAGGTGATAGTTCTTCTTGTAATTGATCTGTTTTGTGTCTTCCAGCTTGGACGGTGGTGAACTCTTCAGTCGAATTCAAGACAGGGGAGACCAGGCTTTCACAGAAAGAGGTATGGAGAGTTACAATATACCCTGTTTCCCCGAAAATAAGACAGGGTCTTATATTAATTTTTGCTCCAAAACATGCATTAGGGCTTATTTTCAGGGGATGTTTTATTTTTTTCATGTACAGCAATCTACATTTATTCAAATACAGTCATGTCATCTTCTGGTTGCTGCACAATGGTGGAGGGCGGGATTTCACTTAACTGGGGCTTATTTTTGGGGTAGGGCTTATATTACGAGCATCCTGAAAAATCCTACTAGGGCTTATTTTCAGGTTAGGTCTTATTTTCAGGGAAACAGGGTATTTCTCAAAACTGAACATAATGGTGTTGTCTTGTAGCATAATCCCCTCTGTTTTAAAATTGTGTTTGCCTTCTAAGGGTTGTGTTAAACAGTTCTCCAGAGCATGAAGGATTACGCTGTAGTTTTCTCATCAGTCCTTCCAACTGTGATTTAGAGCAGATTTGGAGGTCAAGTTGTTGTTGTTTTTGTCTATTTTGACTTTTTAATGGAAGACTAAAATTCAGCAACAGGAGCCAAGTGGAAACAGGAAACTTTGTAATGGAGTCAATCCATTGTATATTGGAGACAATCACATATTATACTTTCACCACCACCACCATCATCATTTATTCATTAGACAACATTTTTTATCCAAGGATAAAAGCATCGTACGGTTTAAAAATATGCAGATATTAAAAATGCAAATACTAGTCAACTTGAGAGTTACTACAGAACTTGATGCTCACAAGGTAAAGGGGAAAATTTTCTTTATTATTGCCAAAGAATCTACTAGTAGATCTTCATTTACTTTTGCTCAACTCTCTTTTAAAAGATTCTGAATGAGTCCCAGGCTTGCTTACTCCCTCCTTCATTGGTTTCATATTATGTATTTTCCAGAGTCTATTATTGTTCTTATCTCTGAATTTACAAACTGTGGTTAATCCTGAGCAAGGGAGAAGCAGTTCTTCTTCTTCTTCTTCTTCTTCTTCTTCTTCTTCTTCTTCTTCTTCTTCTTCTTCTTCTTTACCATCATCATCATCATCATCATCTTCTTCTTCTTCTTCTTCGACAACTACAGTTTCCAAATTACTTACCTTTTGGTTCATCCATACCTTCTAAATTAGTGTGGGGGTCTTTCTAGTCCTCCAAATCATGTCCTGGAGAATCACTGGAATTAATTACTTTTATGGAACATGCCACCACTTCCAGCCATTAATGTGCAACAAATATATGAGAATTATGTGTAATTCCATCAGGAGATTGAGATGTTAAGGAAAGCAAGAGTAAAGCACAACATGTGACTGCTGGTCTCAGTGGTAGCCTCATTTCCCTTGTAATAACCTTCTTATTTGAAGGTTATAACAAGGAAGGACTTTTTGTGGCTTTGCTCTCCTTAAGCTGGCTATTTGTGGTGGTTGCCTGTCTAAAATAATTCATTTTTTCCTTGTCCTCTCCAGAAGCATCTGAGATAATGAAGAGCATTGGAGAAGCCATTCAGTATTTACATTCAATCAACATTGCACACCGGGATGTTAAGGTAATTCTTTAGATGAAGCCCAGCCTACACAATGCTAATGAATAACAAGAAATAACCATTGCTTGGCAGCCTTTCCAAGTCCTTTTAACATTTCCTCCATATGTAGGATGCACTTCCAAGGGAAATGTTGATTTTACTTCCCTCTTCTGGTGGTGGAAGCTTTTATGTTGGGGGCGGTATTCTAATTTGATAACACCCAGAAATTTTATCATCCAGAGTTTCAGTTTTTGGAGGAAGAGCTGGGTGGAATTTGGAAACTACATGCAGGAGACTGAGAGACTCAAAGGCATATAATTCCCTGGGTCATGTTTATTGTTGTTGTTGCTTCTGCTACAACTATACTGGAAGTTTTCCCAACATGAAGAATAAGTGGTCAGTGTATGAAATGAATAATTTTGCTGAGATGGAAAGCTGCAGGAGAAAACATTTCTTTTCTAGGGATCTTCTCTGTCTACAGAGATAACGGCAGGACCTTAATTTTTGCCGTAGCAAGAGATGGCCTCTTGGGGACGTCTGTACCCTTATCTCGCCTTCAAATATAAAGCAGAACAGTGATTGCCCAGCTGCTGTATATAAGCTCAGGATGGTTATGGAAGTATCTGGAAGAATCCTAAGTAAATGGATGGTTCCTTTTGATTAGAACTGTCCCAAAGATATTTGGGTTCAGAATCCTTCATTGCAGTTGCTTGTTGTGTGCTCTGTCAGAGGTTTTCAAGTGTCAAAAGCATGGTTTTAAAGAAAGAAGCTTCCTTCTTAGAGTGGGTTGTTACGTGCCATCAAGTCACTTTCAACTTACGGTGATTTAAAAGTTCCATCATTAACAGCTATGTCTTCCTTTATTGAGTCAACCCCCTCTTATTTGGGCTTCCTCTTCATTTAATGTTTCCTGCTCTTGCTAATGTTGTTGTCTTTTCCAAAGAGCCTTGTCATCTCATACCCAGTGTGGTATAGTGTATAGAGTGACAGACTAGAATTCAGGATGTCTGGGTTCGAATCCCCATTTGGCCATGGAAATTCACTGGAAGTGTGTGTGTCGCTGGTAAAATCACTCCTGAAATATCTCCCTTACCTTGAAAACCCTACTAAAGTCTGTATAAATTGGATTTGACTTGATAGTACATAACACATACGTACACCTGTCTTTTCATGATATATCCAAAGTATGATAGCCTTGGTTTAGTCATTTAAGCATCTAGTGACAGTTAAAACTTGATTTAATCTAGGACCTACTTGTTTGTGTTGCTGGTGGTCCATGGTATCCAGAAAACTCTCTTCCAGCACTGTACTCACGATTTTTTACTTCTCAATGTTCAACTGTAATCCTGCTTTTGCATTTTCTTCTCTGTCTCTTGGATGTGCACCTTAAGTTGGTGAAGGGAATTGAGTGTGTCAGGGAAGCCATGAGCAATGCTGTCAGGAGGCCCAGACTCCATTACAAGTCTGGATTCCTGTCAAGGTCACCGAAGGCAGAATGGTCAAAGCTCAGACATCCAATTAAGAATAATTCACCCTCTTCGGGATTAACAGCCCTATCAGCAGAAGAGAATTGATGGTTCCAGCAGTGATGGGTATGGAAAAACTCCTGGAGGGCAGATATTGGGCAGCAGCAATAGCTGACCGGCAGTGACACTTGATTTACTTTTGTCAGTACTGCACAGAAGAAGGCAATGCTAAATGACTTCTGAATATTGTATACCTTGAAAACTCTATGAAAAGACTGCCAGAGAAAGTTACAATTTTGAACTACAGTTCGCAGTATTCCTTGCCTGGTCTCTGGATATTATAGTGCATAAAAGTAACATTTCCAAGCTCACTGATTGTTTTCAAAAGAGTAGTTTTGTCTTCTGAGCAGTAGCACAGCAAAGGCAAGGTTGACACTATTAGTGGGATTTTGTGCATTTGTTGCACATTCCTTGATATTCTTAATCTATAAAATATGAAGCTGTGTCTACCTACATAAGAACACATACAACAAAAGAGCAGAAGAGAATGAGGCTTCTAAACCAGTTCCACAGCCAGTGGTTTGAATCAAGGAAGACTTGGCTTCATAAGGAGATGAATGACATTAACCTCCTAGGGAACAAGCACTTATGTAAGAGGCAGGAAGAAGGAACCTTGCCAAGCTCATCCTGTTGCCTCAGGGGCAATGTATTATCCTTTCTACAAATAGATCTTTGAAGCCTCCTTCCAGTCTAATTTAGGATATGCAGATGAGACCATATTACTGGCAGAAAATAGCAATGACTTGAAACAATCACTTAAGAAGGTTAAAGAAGAAAGTGCAAAAGCAGGATTACAGTGGAACATTAAAAAGATCAAAATCATGATTTACAGAAGAATTACATACCTTTTCCACTGACAATGAAAAAACTGAAATTGTTAAAGATTTTTGTATACCTTGGTTCAATCATCAGTCCAAATGGAGACTAGTCAAGAGATCAGAAAAAGACTGAGACTCGGAAAGGCAGCCATGAAGGAACTATAAAAGTTTATGAAGTTAAGGATAGGTCACTGGAGACCAAGGCCATCCACCATATTATATTCCTGATTGCTATGTATGGATGTGACAGCTGGCAATCAAGGTTGCAGACAAGGAAAAAAAAAAGATTTGTTTGAAATGTGGTGCCAGAAGAGAGCTGGATGGTTACCCTGGACCACCAGGAGGACAAACAAATGAAATTTTTCTGGAAGCAAAAATGACTAAACTATTGTACTTGGGGCACATCATAAGAAGACAAGACTCACTGGAAAAGGCAATAATGCTAGGAAAAGTAGAAGGCACTAGGAGAAGAGGAAGGTCAACTATGAAGTGGACAGACTCCATAAAAGAAGCAATGGGTTTCAGCTTTCAAGAGCTGAGCAGGACTGTTAATGACTGAACATTTTGGATGTCATTTATTCATAAGGTTACTATATGTCCGATGCAGCTTGAAGGCACATGACAATAACACTTGGAACTGCTGGAGCTGCAGCAATGAATAGTGAAACAAGAGCATGTATAGCCCTGGATGCTCTCTTCATGCTGGATGAGAATTATGGGAACTGTAGTATAATACTAGAGGATGCTGGGTGATGGAAGACTAGCATATAACATCTGACAAGAAGGAAGTGACTAGCTGGACTGGAAGATTATTGTAAATGCTGAGATGTGGTGATGGCATTTATTATTATTATTATTATTATTATTATTATTATTATTATTATTATTATTATTATTATTATTATTATTATTATTATTATTATTATTATTATTATTATTATTATTATTATTATTATTTTGTAGACTACACCCCCTCAAAGAAAACATACCCTGTTTCCCCGAAAATAAGACCTAACCTGAAAATAAGCCCTAGGAGGATTTTTCAGGATGCTCGTAATATAAGCCATATCCCAAAAATAAGCCCCAGTTAAGTGAAACCCCACCCTCCACCATTTTGCAGCAATCAGAAGATGACATGACTGTATTTGAATAAATGTAGATTGTTGTACATGAAAAAAAAATAAAACATCCCCTGAAAATAAGCCCTAATGCGTTTTTTGGAGCAAAAATTAATATAAGACCCTGTCTTATTTTCGGGGAAACACGGTATATGGCACCATTCTCATGTCTTTTCAGGACAAGCTAAAGACTTTTTCAGTTTGACGGGCTCTTTTAAAATATAAGTTGAATTGTTTGATTTCATTTCCATTGATGTGTATATGTGTTTTCAAGTGATTGTAAGTCTATCCTGGGGATAATTATTATTGAAGGTTCAATGGGAATTAGTAGATATAAGTGAATGGCTCTGTGTGGTGGGATATATTTGAAAACTGCTCAATTTGAATATTTGGTCCTGCTGTGTCACCAGCTAGGCTTTGCAAGGTGGTACAAAAGGAAGCATTCTCTCAAGCAGCATTTCCTTATTATGTCTTGCAGCCAGAAAACCTCTTATACACCTCAAAAAGACCCAACACTGTATTAAAACTCACAGACTTTGGCTTTGCTAAAGAAACCACCACGCATAACTCCCTAGCTACGCCATGCTACACACCATACTATGTGGGTAAGTAACTTACTTGAGAACATCTCCACTCCCAACACACACACTTCTGAGTCATGAGTCTTGCAGGCTTCCAGCATCTTCTTTTATGCTGCTCTTGTGTTTTGCAGGCAGGGAAAAGATGGATCTAATAGTGAAGATTTTCAAGCAAGCATTTTTAACATTGATTGTATTTGGAGTGTTGTTAAAACTAAATAAGCCACAACTGAGTTCAGTCCAAAGAGAAAAATACAGGGAGTTTGGGGCTGAAAATCTTGTGATTTGCAATTCTTAATCATGAGGCCTAGAAACTCTCTTTTAAAACCTTGTTTTCTAAAGGGGGTACGTTTAAGTCACAATTCTGTGGCAGGGAAAAATACCTATATGTATATAAGGTTATGTACAATACTTTAAGCTGTTTGAGGGCTTAATTCTAGTCTGTTTTGTAAAATGGGGAAAGGAAAATGTACAGCTCAGTTTCAAAGGCCAAGTCCTATGTTTACTTTTAAATTGGGGTGGGTGTGTATGTGTCCTTCTGGCATTCTTTGCTGGCAAACTTCCAGGTTGTCTGTATTAGATAGTCTCCTTATAATCGGCTTTTTCCAGAAGCACTGATAAGACGTGCCAAATGAACTGTGACTGAACTGCAACGACCCACTGCCAAGGGCCATAAGCTCCTAAAATACTAAGGACTAAAATATGTCCTGTTTGAATACTAATGTCTGAACATTGTACGGTTGTTAAAAAGCAAGCAGTAACCCTCCATCCATTTTTGTTTGCTGAGCCCCATTACAGTGGCCATGCCACACATCTTGGTCTTCTACTCCAGGGCTTCCATGCTAGCCTGTTTCAAGTGATATTCATTGTGCCCTGTTTTTCCTGAAATAAAACCTGGCCCCAGTGGCCATCTGCTGTGCCTGCAAAGTGTGTGTTCTGTTGAGTCCCTATGTGAGGAAGGTGACGACTCGATATTTCTTCTTTCCAAGATGGATAGTGTCTCTCCCTAATTTCAGACTCCATTGGCCTCAACTAGGGACAAGGGGCTCATGGACACCCAGTTCCTCCTCCTGGCTTCCTCTTTGATGCAATCGTGGAGATTTCCCTTTTTGTCTTGATTGTCTGGCCACATCCATTCCCTGACTCTCATGGGTAGGCCTTTGCTGATGAGTGGACTCTCCCTCAGAAGAAATGCCTTGTTTTTGGTCAAAGTTATGGTTTCAGGACGTTATACATGGTCTTTTGTTCCCTCTTCTGCACAGACCACCAGCAAAAACAGTAGCAGCCATGACAACAGGTGTCTCCTACCTCCATAGCAGGGCTGCTGCTTTCTCTAGGATTTAACTTCCTGCTTTGCCTTCTGCTGTATTTTTCTTCCCCCCCAGAACTAACTAGAGACCCCTGTTTCTGTGCTTGAGGGCCTTGGCAAAACAGGATGTCCTCGAAACTCCATACTTAATATCCTGCAACCACAGTGACTCTGTATATCATCCCTTCTCTGTCTTTAGCTCCAGAAGTTCTAGGTCCGGAGAAATATGACAAGTCATGTGATATGTGGTCCCTTGGCGTCATCATGTATATTTTGTAAGTAAGCAACTTCTTCTGTTCTGTACTGCTCAGTATTGTTGACTGCTCTGTATGGTCTACTCTGTATGTTCTTGTAGGGCTATAAAACATTTCAAATCCTCTGGCACTTTACTGAACCAATAACCTAGAGAGGTCATACTTTCTTTCAGTCAGCCATTCAATCAAGTCAGGAGTTATTTTGAAGAACCGTGGGAAGACGTAGATAATATATTCAGCTGATTCAGCCCATCTTGGCAGCAAATTCTAGATGAATGATTCTCAGCCTTGGCTCCCCTGTTGTTTCCTAGTGATGCAGATCATCTACACTACCTTAATAGAATGTAAAAAAACAGCAACACTTCCTCTGCATTTAATTTTCTAGTATCCTGAAGTGGCTGTCTTCACTTAAGCCACTTCATGGTATGGGAAATTGACAGCAGAAGGAACCAGGCCAAATAGGGTTGCTTGAGGTGTGCATGCCATTTGCATATGAGGATTGTACCAAATGACATGTCGGACCTCTACATAACCTCTAGCAACCCTATTTAGCCGCTCCACCTGCTCCAGTGAGAAGGTAGAGACGTTCTGAATGTACTGAGGGTAGTATTGATGAAGGTGTTCTTGTGGTAAGGGATCTGTTCCAAAGCAGCATGGCAGTCCTTGGAGTGAGAGGATATAGGTAACTGTCCCTGCACCGTTCTAAGAATTTGATCTTAGCTTGATAAGCCCTGTCATTGTTTCTGAATGCAATTCAGAATGTTGGTTGTTATATTTGAATTAATATGCAATGTTTAAATCCTTAGATGGCTGAGGGCCAGTTTATTTGGTTTTGGCTGAACAAAAGGGTATGAAAGATGCTTAAAAAAATAAAGAAGTCATGACAGCGTAGCCTCTTTCTTTATTGCCCCTGGTAGTCTAATGGACTAGCAGCAGTTGTCGTTGTTGGTAGCATAGCTCTGTGGTACAAAGGGCTTTTAGAAATTGAAGGCAGATGTAATTCTGTAACCTGTGTCTGCTGGACCTCTCATCAACCTGAGCAGGAGTCCGTAATTCTACTCATCATTGTTGCCACCGTGAATATTCTGTTACTCTGTAGCAACATGAGGAATTCTGGCTTTCTTCTCCAGTTTGGATAGGGAAAGGGGCTAGTCCCCAGAGTTGTGCTCTGCTTACACCACTTCAGCTCCAGGCAAAGCCCACCCCCACACAGCATCTCAGCAGCCCATTTGCCGGCACAAGTCCCATCCTTCCCCTCCAGGTCAGTACATATTTGCACTTGGGCAGTAAGGCAAGTATCTCTCCCCTATTGGTGTTAGGCTTCCATAATCCTGCTTCGCTTGAAGGTCTTTCCCCCTTCTTAAGGTCCAAGCGTGTAGTTGTTAAGAGGAGCAGCGGGTTGTCCCTCACCTTTATGCAAAGGTTTGATGTGAGATCAGGCAAAAGGATAAGGACAGGATCCTGGTGGCTACAAAGTTTGGCTTATTTGTTGGACTAGATGTTGTGGATTTGAAGAACCACAAACTGTGGTGGAAGTCAGCACAGCTATTCTTTAAGAGTTAAGTGGGATGAGGAGAGTTTTGCAAGTTGGGATGTCTCAAGAGCACTTGGTAAGCCATAGTGTTAATTTAAATGTTGTCATACAACATAACAAATGTATGCCAAATTCCTTGATTCTGTATCAGTAATACGGAGTTTCCTCGTTACACATTTGAGAGAAAAACAATGTATTCCTAAGATCATTGGTTCTCACCCTCTTTTCTCTTCAAAAATAGAATTCTGTTGCCATGTCCTAGCCATTATGTCACTTTTTTTATTTGCACAAATACAATTATTTATTTGTGCACTTCTTTATTTACTTCTTGGGTTGTAAATCACTAGGTACTGTGAAAAGTACAGAGTAGGTCCTCCAAGCAGACCCTCTTATCTGACTGGCATTCATAGTACATGCAAGAAATGACCTGTTTTGTTTTTGCTTTTGCTTTGTTGTAAATCAGAAGGACAAATATCAGAAGGATCATGTCGGCATTTAACTCTGATTTCTCTGACACATGTCATTTTGCTTTTTTGTACAGACTGTGCGGGTACCCCCCTTTCTATTCCAACCATGGTCTAGCCATTTCTCCAGGCATGAAGAAACGGATCAGAATGGGTCAATATGAATTTCCAAACCCAGAGTGGTCGGAAGTATCGGAGGAAGGTAAACATGTTGGTAGCAGCTATTGTTCTGTTCTGAAAAAGTTAGGAGAGGGTATGCAATTAACACATGGCTTTAAAACCAGGACTTTCAAAAGTAATCATCACTTATTTTGTGGTTTGTATTTTTTATAATGGAAATTTTAGTCTGAAATAAAATTAAAAATAAAATTTACCAAAAAAAAAAAAAAAAAAAGGCTGTGTAATAGGAGTGGAAAACATGCAGGGATGGGGCCCACTTTCCCCCCTCCCTTTTCTGAAAATAAAGACTCAAAATTTAGGAGAAGATCAATAATTGTTGAGAATTTGGAGCTATAAGGTATAGTTGTATACTCAGATCACAGGGAAGAAAATAGTTTTGCTTTCGATTGGCATCGGAGTAGATGCTTGATTTGCTCCTGCAAAGGAAGTGAACAGATATCATGGTGACATGGTAAAAATGCAATTTTAAACAAGACATGAAAATAATAGAGTCCTCCAAGCACGAAATCCCTGGAAGGCAATAGCATTATAAAGAAGAGAATACTTTGGGGCATGTATGTTATGTAAAAACCTTGGGATGTGGGGGCTAGTAAAATGAATCAATGGCCATGCAAATATACCCAGGGAAGCATCCCTTCTCATTACTCTCACACTAGTGAATTGCATACTCCCCAGATAGTCACAGACATTTCTCTGGCACCTTCATCCTAAAACCTAGTTAGAGAGGGTAGAATGAGATGGGCACAAACCACTGGTTCGGCAGTTTGTGCCGGTTCATCCTTTGGATGAACAGGTGTTGGGTGCTTCCCAGCCCCACCTCCTCCAGAGGCAGCACCCGGAGAAGGTGGGGCAGGGAAGCCAGGATGCTGCCTTTGAGTGGGTGCTTGCCAGAGGAGGCAGGCTGGGAACCACTAAATATCTGTTTGTCTGAAGGACAAATTGGCACGAATCATCAAACCAGTGGTTTGTGCCCATCTCTAGGAATTGCCACAGGCCGGAATCCAACTCTCCATTTATTCCAGTCTGAGTCCAACAGTATACAAATAGCTGCTAGTTAAGAAATCAACACTTGTATTTCTTGTTGTACACCCAGTCATTGAGTTCTTAACAAGTGACAGTTTTCCACTGAGATTTCCCTTGTTGGACCTATGTCAGTAACAGGATCCTGGCCAGTCATGTGTATCAGAAGAATCATGACAAGTACGTAAGTGGCAAGGGCTAGCTGCCAGCCCCTCTATTCAGTTTCCAGTGGAGAGATTCCTTGTATTGGCTCAGAATCCTGTCCCTAACTGGAAACTCTTCACATGACAAAAAAATACCCTTCAGACCTAGACAGTTACATATCATCTTGGGACTGTTACTGCTGTGTTTGCTGTCATCAAGGCAAGGGTGACTTATGATGTCCCATGAGATGGAGAGTAAATTGCTGTTCCCCCACATTGCATGGGGACCAGAGCTACCACCACACCACCCCTTCATCACACACAGAACTGGTAAAACCCCCACCACCACCACCACCACCACCACCACTGTAAGAGGTCTGGCCTTTCTGCTGTATTTTGCATCACTCTGTTAGGTTCTTTTCAGCCTTTTCAGCCAGCCTTTTTAGTAAGACCTGTCTATGTGTAGTCCTCACAGAAAAGGCACAGTGGAAAAGGTGACAGAAAAACCACCAGTAGATCCCTTCACAACCAGTTCTTACTAGAAAAGCTGAAGGATGTCATTGGAGTTGAACAAAGCAGCACAGAAGAAGACAGCAAGGCGAGGGCATCTTTATGTGTGGGACTGTGCACGCGCATGTGTTTGTGTGTGTCCACGTGCAGTACAGACTGTGTTGTGGCAACTTCTGTTCTGCTGCCTGAGACAACTATTTCAGATTGGCTAGCCTTCTGTTAAGGAAGCAGGGCCAGCCTCACTATTCCCAAAGTCCTCTTCTCACATATTTGGAAGTGGACCCCTGAAAAAGACTTATTGATTACAAGATCTGGGACAGCTAGGTTCGGTAAAGAAAGGCAGCAAGAGAGATTTTTCCTTATGCTGAAACTGTCGGCCACTACTCTAGGTGGCTTACAATATGCAGCACAAACATAAAATTACATTCAATAGTATAGATAGATAGATAGACAGACAGACAGATATGTATGTAGAGAGAGAGAGAGGGAGAGGGGGAGAGAGAGAGAGAGAGAGAGGACTTGTGTAGCATTCTTAAAGTGTTCAAAGGCTTTCATATAATCAGAATATTAGCCTAGAGGACACTGCAGATTTATATAGGCCAAAAATATATTCTGCTTAAAAGTAGATCTATACTCTACCCTACTCACTCCCATGTAAGTGATCTCCCACTTTTTTTGTTAGTCTTGAAATAGGTTTCTAGTTTTCAAATGAGATGTCAGGTTGCGTAACGTACTGTTAATGCTGCTTTTCCCCCCAGTCAAACAGCTGATCCGAAATTTGCTGAAAACAGATCCAACTCAGCGGATGACCATAACAGAGTTCATGAATCACCCCTGGATCATGGTAAGTGCTCAGTTGCCATTTCTGAAAGTCCCTTTCCAAACTTATGTGGTTGCCTAGCCTGAGAAACACAAACACAGGCTGTCTAAAGCACTTTAACCCAGAAGTGAATACTTTGTTTATCTTCCCTCTGCAGCAATCAATGCAGGTGCCACAGACACCACTTCACACTAGTAGGGTTTTGAAAGAAGAGAAAGACCTTTGGGAGGATGTCAAGGTGAGTTGACTGCCTCCCTTATCTCCTTCATTTGTAAACTGCTGGATTGAAGGTTATGAAACCAAGTGTAAGTAACTAGGAGTCTGTTCAATGGTATGGACAGCCCAGCTGTAGCAGAAAATGGTGTCAGATATGCAGACTGGACCCATGTTTCTCAGTCATAGTTCTAATTTTCTCTGCCCATTGATAGCCAAGAAAAAGGAATACAATCTTTCCTTAGGATGACACTTACATCTTAGGCTAGATTATGTTAATAGTTAGAGATAAAAAGTGAGAATAATTTAAATCTGTCAAAACTTTGTATCTGGGAGTTGCACCATTTTGCATCATATGTAAAATGTGATGTTGCATTTCACAGATCTATTGTTTAAAATTATAGTTGTCGTGGGGCGCCTGATCAAGATCAGGAGAACAGTAGCAATTGGTGAAGGATTAATCCTTTCCCCTCAGGCTGTGTTCTCAATTTAAAAACTGTCTTGAAAACTGTTCTTCATCTTGAGAGGAAACCATTTTCGCCAAGATGAACAACAGCTTTGGATGTAGAAAATGTCTGTCAGGAACATGAGGTGGGGAAAGGGAGGCTCCTTGTCCTCCTCGCCTGAGTCTCAGAGCACACTAACCTATCCTGATCATTTCCCGTATATGTGGTTTCCTTCAAGACAGACAGACAGATAGATAAAGGCCTGTGAAATGCAGTCACAGGTGTCACACACCATTCAGTCTGCCCTTAAGCCTTATCATGGACAAACCTGAAAAATTCCTTACTTGGGTTGACCCTTTGTTTATAGATATTTGATGCTATTGCTGAACAGAAGGTTGAAAGGCTTTCTGATCAATAAAAGATGAAAACATTAATTCTTGTCTTAAGGATGGTTATTTGAGGAGCAGGGCAAAGTGAGTTTGGAGAGCTGCCATTTGGTTTTGGATAGATACCAATGCTAATATCACAAGAGGAATGCAGTGGGACTATCCGAAGGTTTGCATGAGATTTTGAACCACATAAATCTATGAATCAGAAAAAATGTAGATCAGAAAATTAGAAGATAAACAAGGTTAAATCATTTTGATATCTTAGCAGCTGAAAATAAAGACAAGAGGAATTTTCACTGGCCCAAACTGAGAAGCAGGGTGGGGAGGGATTATAAACATTTAGAACCCCCTCCCAGTGTGGTGGATTCTCTTTGAGGTATGGTTGTCTGCTGTATTGGAGGAAGCTGGAGAGTCTCTTATTTTATTATCAAAATGCTCCTTAAATTCTGTGTGGGTAGATACTATGGATCGTTGCTTCCTACTGTACAGTATACAATATGCAGGTGCTTACTCGGTCACCCATAATGCTCCACAAGGATGCTGGGAATCCACCCAGCAGGACTTCTAATCCCAGCATTCCAAGCAGCGAAGAGTCAGAAAGTGCAGTCGCTTGGGCAGCGTACAGCACCTTGGGAAATGTAGTCCTCGCTATTGCCCACTCCTGTTCTTAAGGCTCCCGGCAAGGACTGTTTGATGGTGTCGTGTAGCAGCGGCCATCTCTGCCTCCTCTCCCGCTACAGAAGTGAGTGAGGAGCCAGGTGATAATGAGGGACGAGGGCCATGGCAAGCTGTAAACTTGAATATCTGCTTGCCATTATTTCTAGACTTTGATCATAGACGTTTACTTCCAGAGCTAGTTATTACTTACGTTATTACTAAAACCAGTAATAATTGAACGAGGAGGATTATATTTAATATGATAAAGAGTAGATACATTTATATAGTCTTAGAGATACAACCGGCCCTTTGAGGGCAACCATAATGCCGATGCGGCCCAAGATGAAATTGAGTTTGACATTTCTGCTCTAGTATCTCTTTTGTCCACCCAGCATGACAGCTCCGTGTCACTCATCAGTGCTACCTGCTTCTCTTTTTCCTGTATTTTTAGGAGGAAATGACAAGTGCCTTGGCCACCATGAGAGTGGATTACGAGCAAATCAAGATTAAGAAAATAGAAGACTCATCCAACCCGCTGCTTATGAAAAGGCGAAAGAAAGCAAACCCCACTGAACCTACAGCCCTCCCTCACTGAGTGCTCAAGAGTCCAGCCTGGTGGTTGTGAAAGCAATAACTATATCTATATATTTTTAAAACAAATCAGATAAGACTGTCGTATCAGACACATGGAATCCAGATCTTTATACCAGACTAGTTATTTTTTTAGCTGTCCCTCATGGTTCTGACCTATTTCGAGTCAGGCGGGAGACAGTTGCCCTCTGTACAATGCATACTTCTATTTTATTTTATTTTTATTTTTGTCATGTTCAGAAATCTTCTGATAATTGGATTTTTATTGGTAAACTCTCCCCTTCTTTCCCCCCCCCAGGGACACTGAAAATCCTGTGATCAGCATTTAAGGATTAATAATATATATATCTATATTTTTAAAACTACTGTAGTACTGAGATCCAGACAGAGTCCTGTGCTAAGTAATGTTTTGTTGGGTTTTTTTTTAAAAGAGTTAAGGGCTTTCAGTTTGTTTTGAAGAAGTGCCAGGGCTGTCAAAGAAATGTCCTCTGAAACAAAGACATTGTTGATACTGTGGTCATTTCACACCAGGAACTGTTCCTTTGCTCTTGGACCTTAAGCTCAATTTACAGGTCATGGAAGTTATTGATCAAAGGTCCTAAGTACCAGACGCCTCATTAAACTGGAAGCCTTCTCACTCTCTAACTGGGTACGCACAGGATTATTTCTCTTTATTTGTGAGTTTGTGGATTGTATGTAATAATGTGGTAGGATGTGTATCAGATGTCTGCAAGTATAGGCAGAAAGACTCTCCAATTTTGTATATCCCCTTAACTTTATAAGGGGTAATATTGGGATCTTAGATGCACCCAGAATTCAGTTATGATCTCAGGGTATTTGGGTGGGTGAGGCAGAAAGGAGCTTGTTGAGTGATAGATGACTGATCTTTTTCATTAGCTGACACAGCCTCCCTAGAGCATTACACCAGAGTAATGGTGCCCAGTTTTCCATCACCATCTCATTCAATATTGAAGCCTAAGTCCTGGGTGCAGGATACTCATAACCATTAGTTGCAGGCTCATGTCCTCTGTACCCATGAGCATATTTTGTGGTTGTTGCCTCATTGTTTTTATGGTTGCATACAGCAGTTCTTATCTTTGCCAGGAAACCACAACTCTTTGACTGCATAGCAAAGGCTCCAGTCTGATATTTGTATCCCACTGGAATATACATTGCAGCTCGTGTTGGGCAGAATCTGCCACCTGACCAGTCTTATGGGAAAATGCAGTGGGAAACGGAAGAACCATGAAAAATGTTTTCTTCAGCTGGGTAGATTCCTTGGTGTCTTGAGATATTGCTTGACCACTTGGCATAAATTTTACTAGTGTAGAAAGATGATGATGGATGTTCTGCCTGAGAAACTAAAAGCTGGAACTTGAAGGAGACAGGATATGATCAGTGTGTGTTTAAGGTCTCCAATGAGATTCTAGTGTTTTGCCAGGGTACATCCAAGTCAAGCCCTCTTAAGTCTTGCTCTAACTGTACCTTAGAGAAAAAATAAAGTGGATAAGGTGCCCTATTTACATAAACGTTTGCCTCATGCTGGTGGTTGATCCATTTGTCTGACTTTTTCCTGTATATCCTATGTTTATGAATGAATATTTTTATGCCACATTTGTTTCACTGGCATTTTAATGTTTTAAAAAACACACTTTCTTTTCTTTTTTAAAAGAAAAGTTTAGCTTTTAGGTGACATTTTAGACACTGTATGGAATTTTAATTTGTAAAAAAAAAACAGTTTCTGTTTTTGATTGATGTCACTGCTGAAACAAATTCTTTGGTCTGCTTTCCCCTATTTTGGATTAAAGACACCTAATACATCAGAGTTTCTTCTTTTGTGATCTATTAGAAAGAAATCTTACTATTCTGGGTGAGTCTCAGGTACTGAACCAGGGGAGGCTTCAGTTAAGAAAGCACTGGTGATACTTCCAGCAGGCAAGTCTGACCAAAGATTTTCCTGCTATCCCACCCTTTCTCCAAAGAACTGAGGATACTATGCATGAGGACCCTCCAATGACAACAAATATGAGGTAGATAATGTGGTTCCAAGGTCAGCTGATAAATATTCTGTCCCAGCAGGAGTTGGAACCAGGTTCTCAGTGGTCTAAACAAAACACTCACTCACATTTGCTAGGAAACGTTGAAAGGCCCTGTACTGACCCACTACCTCATGATAGACTCTGGCTGGGAGTCTATCATGCTAACTCACCTTTTACACCATAGTCTGCTGAAAGCTGAAGCTTGAACACTCTCCGTAAAGTTGGAGGAAGTCAAATGAACACAGACAAACTCTTTCTTTAAGGCCTTTATGTGTTAATGCAGTTAGGAAACATGACAGAAAAATGATTAGGTTTTGCAGCTAAAGGCTTCTTCCATTCATCCTAGCCCACAGCATATGCCATATTCTTTTAGCGTTATAAAGAAAGGATTAAAAAATTACTGTTGTGATATAACTGATTGCAGCATTGCATCCTTAAAATTTCTCAGTGCTCTCAGAAGGTATTCTGTAATTTGAAAAAAAGAACAACTGATGAACATGGAAATGCTTCGTATTTGTTACTGCCTTGCAAGTAAAGGTGGCTGGGTAGATATTTTAAAAATATTATAATGATATGTAATCTGGTTAGAAGCCCTTAGTATTTCATCCTCCCATCTTCAGAAGATTTTTGCCAAAGCCTCTGTTACTGTAAACCTATACTCTTTTAGTCAGAAGTCAGTCTCCCAGAGTTCAGTGGAACCTGCTTTTTCAATAAATGTGAGGACCAGTGGTGCAGTCTTAATTGGACAACATGGCCAACGGTAGCTGAACCTACACTAGGTTAGTTGAAACTCTGCTGAATCCAAACCTCACCAACTTAGGGATGCTCGAAAGTCTTTAGGATGACTAACCCTCAACCAAAATGTTTGCTGACATTTGATTGTGTCCCTGGGAAGAAAGAAGTCTGGCTCTGGCATAATTTGGTTCCTCCCTCAATCTGCTTCTTCTTTTTCTCCATCCCTTTGCTGCTAACAAAGTTCTGCTAAAGCCAGCAGGGCCAATTATGCTGGTGGATCACTCTGTTGTCAAATTGTTGAGATCAATTGGCAGAAGGGCCTTTGTGCTAGCAGAAGAGGCTTATCTAATCCTAACTCCATAAATCATTTAGGATTGCACTGCTTGTCTCCTTGTGGTGGATTGATATGGATTTCAATAAGGTACAGGCACATTTGGCCTAATGTAGCACAACACACACTCCAATCTTCCAGGCTGAACAACAGAATTTAACATCTTAAAACACTTTTTCTCCGTCTCCAATGCCTATAACAGTGAAATACAGTAGGACTCCCATATCCACTGGGGATTGGTTCCAAGCCCCCCCATGGATACTGAAAACTGTGGATATTAGGGAATGCTATATATATAGTATGATAAAAGGAAAAAACCTAGAGAAAATTATTTTCACATGCATTACCAGAACTGGCCAGTAGAGGGTGCAAGAGATCATGCTATGTATACTATGAATACTAACAAGTATTCATAGCATGGTCTCTGGCTTCCTCTAGAGACCGGTTCTGGTAGTACATGAAAAAATAGTTTTTTTCTGGATTTTTTTTTCTTTTAATATTTTTAGACCGTGGATAAGTGAATCAGTGGATACTCATCCTGTGGATAAGGGACTGCTACTGTATTCAGAATTTGGCCTAAACCTGTTACCCGATGACTTCAGCCTTTGACTATCAAGCCTGTTCCTGTATGTGTACCTTTATGTGTATCTTATACTAGATTGAGTGTCTTGACCATCCTAGGCTGTGGGTCAATGTAAAATAAAGTGTCAAATGCTGTTTAGAACACACAATTTCTGACATAAAGACCCATCTTTCTTCAGCCTGTGATAAATACAGTGAATCAAGCCAGATGAAGGTCATTGTCATGTTGTGTCCTGCTGTATACTAATTTCTTTCTCTTGGGGTTCCTGCTGCAGCCTGTCCCACACCCCTCCCCCCCGTCTTGGTTTTCCCCCCTGTTTATTTGGTCTCATGATAGGCTGCACATTGTTATCATGTCTGCCAATCCCACATGTGCATTCTAAGAGACACACCACTCAAAGCCACACCACCAGCAGCCAGAACTTCTTCACCCTCTGTGTCATGTGCACATGACACATTCAATTCCTTTACACAGACGCTGGCTGGGGGTGGGGAGTAGGAAGTCGTGACAATTCATGATAATACCATGTTCCCTTTCCATCATTTTGTCATGTCATTGTGGAGTCAGGAATTGCACAAAGTGAGTCAAATGTATCATAAGGCTAGAACCTGACACTGATGTCACAAGCTATGTGCCCAGGGTTAACTGGTTTTCACGCTGTGACATATCATCATGACAGCGCACAGTGCCAATGCCAAAAAAAGAGAGGATAAGAGTAGGCTTCTACTGCAGAAATATGAATACATTCAGATAAAGCATCAAAAAGCAGTGCAATGAAGACAAGACCGATGGTGGGGTGGGGCAAACAGGCATGGGAATCTGATTGGGAAGAGGGTGTACCCTCACACAGAGGGTGACACCCACTATGGAGATATGTGAAGCATGTCATCCCAGCTGGAAACAGAAGACACACCCCAGAATACTGAGTCAGACTGAAATCCTGTTATTTAGTGTAGTAGGGCACAACTAGATGAAGCCCACTAAATCAATGCAACTTACAGAAGAATTGACTCACCAAATTCCCTCTTATTTAATGGCCTACTCTAGTTGTGACTTGCTACACTAAGCACCAAGATTTCAGCCAAAGTGTGATGGGAAACCAAATGCACCCAAACACACCAAAGAAGTTCACCTTGCTGCTGCTTGTTGTTTAAAAAGCAGTGAGAAAATACTGTAAGTCACAGCAATTGAGCGCAAAACATAGGCACATGTTTTCCAAATAATCCCCTAGAAATATCTCTTGAAACTAAAGCATTATAACCTCCTGTCTGTCCCTCTAATCCCTTCTGTACAGATTGCAGGATGATAATGATGATTATAAGCTTGTGAGTAGCTTCCACTAGGTGGAGCTAGCTGTCTAGCTGTGATGAGCCTGTCTAGCTGTGATGAGCCTGGCTTTAAATGGGTCTGAAAGTAGCAGACACATTTCAGTCGTAGCAAACAGTGGGTGAATGGAAGTTTTCAAAAGAGCTTCTCTTTTCTGGATTTTGCTGGACAGCTTCTATATTTCTGACTTCACCTGCAGCATTTTGATTCCTAATATTGCTGGCCAGGCTGTTTTAATTTGGGGGCAAACATCAAAAAGGAGCAGGTGCCAGACATTTAGATTTCTCAAACTGTTCCAATTGTTACAAATACACCTGCCATCACCATTATTTGTGTGTACACAAAATGCTGTGGATATTTTTGTTTGGTGGTTACTGGCAAAGACAGTAGTTTGCCAGTGCTTTGTTTTCGGAGCAAACATTTCAAATCAATGTTTGTCATTTGGGACGAGTAGTCAGTTTGCAAGTCATTTATTAAATAAGAGGTTGCACCAACTCAACGACCTTAATGTGAACACAGAAAATCAGATAAACCTCTTCTTCTCCTGTTGCAAACACTTCTGTTAGCTTTTTGTATATCAGACATGCAATACATTTTAGTATCTCTGTTGGTTTATAGAAAATGTTATCCACAGAGCTAAAGAAGTGCTTCCAATTTCTGGATAAATTCATTTATCTTTTGGGCTTGCCACAGTTTTCAGGTGACTGAGCATTTATAATTTGCATGCTTGTGATTATTCAGTAATAGACATCACTTACGGAACATTGCAGAAAGAAGACATACAACCAGATTCACAGAAATCCATGATGACATTGTTTTTTTCAGATTGTATTGCTTGAAAATTCATTCATTCATTCATTCATTCATTCATTCATTCATTCATTCATTATCCTGCCTATCTACTGGCTAGGTGGATTACAATAACATAATGTAAACATTAGAGATGGGCATGAATTAAAAAATAAATCACCAAATTCATTCAAAAATTGCTAATTCATAAATTTGTATTAATACAAATCAATGTCCCCAACAAATAGAAATCAATGATTTTGTAGTGATTTTTGATTTATTTGGCTATAATATACCCTCCCTGGGACCTAGAGACACCAAAATTACAGAGACGTTTCCCATGGCTCTCCTCTACAATCCCTCCAAGTTTGGTGAAGATTAGGTTTTCCCAAGTCAGCTGCTAAAGGGCACTTTCCTGGGGGGACCCAGTTTGTGGGTATATAACTTGGATGTCTGAAAATCATTCTTCACGTAACTTAGAGAGATTGTAAAGGAGAATCAGGAGAAGCTATTCTGTGAGTTTGGTGTCTCTAGGTGCTTTAGGGGCATTTTATAGAGTTTTAAAGATAAATTGACAAATCGATTAATCAGAAAAAAATCATAAATTCGTAATTTGTGATTTGTCAACCTTGACAAATCACAAATAAAAACAAATCACATTTTTTTCTGATTCATGCGCATATCTAGTAAACATATAATAAAACTACAGTAGTAAAGAATAATAACCATAAGAATAATAAAATAACCAAGTTATTCATGTACATTGTCATCTAGGCTTTAAGTTTTACAGCAAGCTTTGAAGGTAAATCAGTATTAATACCCTTAATTTCCCGGATTGGGTGACTGAGGACAAGGGAATGACTTGCCTATGGTAATCTAGTGAGTTCATGGCGTAAGTGAAATTCAGCCCAGGATCTTCCTAGTTTGTAGAACACATACATCAAGTGAAGGGAGGAAGTGCAATGCTTCAACTATTATTCAGAGGCCTGGACATCTCTCCATTCTGGGGAGTGTAATTTATTTTAATAATGCCAGAGCTCTGGAAAATGTTCTTTAATTTTTTGTTCTCAGCAATTCTTAGCAAAAAAAAGGGATACATTTCCCATTTGATCATGCTTTTCATTAATAAGGCTCGGGCACTTTTCCTCCTAATATCAAATGTTATTGAGCAGGCAGAAGACTCCCTGGAAAAGACCCCGATGTTGGGAAAGTGTGAGGGCAAGAGGAGAAGGGGACGACAGAGGACGAGATGGTTGGACAGTGTCATTGAAGCTACCAACATGAATTTGACCCAACTCTGGGAGGCAGTGGAAGACAGGAGGGCCTGGCGTGCTCTGGTCCATGGGGTCATGAAGAGTCGGACATGACTTAATGACTAAACAACAACATTGAGCAGGCCTCAAGCCCTTTTCAGGAGTCCTTCTCAAGTATAATATCTACAATCAAGGAGGGCAGTAATGAAGAGTTGTTTCATCATTCTGTACTTGTGGGGACAGGCAACTGCAAAAGACAGACTCTCCAAGATTTTACAAGCTTTAAAAACCAAGATTCTAGAATTAGGAGAGCTTCCATGGACAGATGGGGTTCTCTTTTGCAAACAGTTGTAGGCAATGAGGATAGCGCAAGAGAGGAACTAAGTATGCCCATTTTCACTTTCCTCCTCACATGTAGAGTTTACACATTTTCACTTTCCTCCTCACATGTAGAGTTAACACTCTGAAGAGTGTTTTAAGTAGAAGATGAAGTCTCTGTATTCCTTCTGTCTAGTCAGAGGCAAGAGCCAAATTGGGTGAGTGAAATCAGCTCAAGACCTTACTGAGAAGGTAGTTCAGTCATTTATGACATAGCCTACCTGCATTTCCTGGCAGCCATCTTGTAAGTACAGAAATTATTTATTTAGGTGGTTTAGTTTTTTTAAAAGTTTGAACTCTTAACAGCTGAATCCAACTTTTCACTAATCTTTCTCTCTTCATCTTCTCTGTGCTTGTATTTCCCCCACCAATGGAGGAAGGGAGAAAATTAATACCTCCATGCTTTACTGTAATTAGCATGTCAATATCTGTGAGGGGTGTAGGTACCTCAGTAACAGTGGCCACATTGATGCTCAGATAATAAAATAGTGAGGGGCAAGAACTGTACATTTTAATTGTCATTGAAGAAATCTTGAAAGTATAGTGCTATAGCACTGAGCAGCCTTCCAAAGCTGGTGTCCTCTTGATGTGCAGCTTCATCCTCAGCCAGCATGGCAACTTGTTGTGGTGACTGGGTTGGTCAGAGCTCTAGTCCAACTCATCTGGAGGGCACCAGGTTGGGAAGGGTTGGTGTTCACATTTTAACACATGCTGCATCTCATTATAGGTTTAAGTGGAGAGGGAACTATGAGTCAGAATGGGGTAGCAACTTTGTATTAGAAGGTGCAGTGCACCCTTTTCTCACGCTTTGTTCTTAAGTGATAATAAAAGGCATGTATATGACAATGTGGTGAGCAAATGAAATAATGACTGTTTCTCTGAAAACACTATTAAAAGGAATTGTTTTTTCATTGAGTGGGCGATGGTGAGAACTTAAGCATAAATGAGTATACTTCAGTGGTTCAGAATACAGTTCAATGAAGGTTAGAGAGAAAGTTCTCAGGCAAATGCTCTTAGTTCAGCTTGGGTGGAAAAATTCATTCATATTTTCCCCAGTAAAATTTATTTATTTATTCATTTATTTATTTATTTAACTTATATGCTGCCCACACTACCCAAAGGTCTCTGGGCAGCTTACAACAATTTGATTTCAATACAAAGATAAAAAGATAAAAACACTTAAAATACAATTAAAATACAATGCTCTAAAAATTGCCATCAGGACCCACCGTTGATATTATTTCAATTAAAAACCTTCTGGAACAGGAAGGTTTTGACCTGGTGCCGAAACGTCATCAATGGTGTTCCATAGTCTGGGGGCAGCTGCTGAAAAGGCCCTTTGTCTATAAGCCATCCCCCTTACCTCCTTGAGGGGGCTCTTTCAGGAGGGCATTTTCATTTACAGTGATTTAGGAATGCAGGAAAATGAAAGAGAATTGTATAGGCCAACTATAGCATACCTTCTGCACATTTGGATATACAACATGACTGAAACAAAAAATATAAAAAAGTATGATGACAACAAAACATAAAACTCAGATGAGAAGCACAATAAAGTCAGTAGATACTGCCCCAAATATACAACGATAAAACAAACAAAGTTCTAATCGTTACCACAGCACAACGGTTGGTTCAGTGGGAAGGGGAAAGTCTTTACTCCAAAGCTGGAATGAGAAAATCATTGGACAAAGTTCCATATTCAGACTGAATAAATTCTGCTTTTTGCCTTTGCTTATGCACAAGGAAAATTACACTATCAGTGTTGATTCAGGTGCACCACTGTCATTCCAGCAGACAATGTGCATGTTAGAGGCTATGATTGACTAGATGCAGTACAAATGTACTGTATCCTCTTATATGACACACATGCGTAATGCATGCAATCATGAAATTAGTTGTGAAGTGAACTACAAATGCAGTTAACCATTACATTTCACAAATGAAGGTGACACCAAAAGAGCAGTAGGGAGGTGATCAATAGAGAGTCATAACCAGTGTTGTTTTTAAAGCAGGTACCTAATGACCAATTTCGTCCATAGCTGGAGGGAGCCCTAGAATAAAAGTCATATATACAGAGCCTTGGGGTGCTGTGATTAAACTGCAGTACTGCAGTGAAGACTTTGCTCATGACCTGAGTTCAATCCCAGGCTCAGGTTGTTGGCTTGAGGTTGACTCAACCTTCCATTCTTCTGAAGTTGGTAAACTGAGTACCCAGCTTGCTGGGGCAGAGGGCAGTGTGTAGCCTGCATAATTAAATTATAAACCACCCAGAGAGAGCTTTAAGCACTATGGGGCAGTATATAAGAAGCACACTTTATATACATGGCCAGTCCACCTAGAGCTTCATCACTAGCTAAGATGGACAAACATGGGCAAGTTATGGATCAGATCTTCCTATGTATGTTGCCTACACCCTAGTATGAAATGAAGAGAAATCAATCCAGATACCGTACAACAGGCATGAATACGGTTTTCCATACAGATCCAGAGACCAGTTTGGCATGTATTTTACTTTCCAGCTGCATTCTGAACACATCTTATTGGGCAACTTATGGTTCCAAAGCTGGCTGGCTGATATCAGCCTTCTAGATGTTATGGACACTATTCTGTGAATGGAAAGAGAAGTAAGATTTCGTTATTGTCATTGCTATGGAATGGGGTCTGAAATATACCCTTTGGCATTTTCGGTTGAGGCTGCTTGTGCTTTAGCCGCTATCCCTATTGCTTTACTTCAGGCAGCTCCGTCTGGATCTCTTGCTCTGGTCAATTCAGATTCCACATCTCAAGCAGAATGTCAGTAGCAGAACTTACTAGATTAGGTGGAAGCTGTGAATGAGTGGACCATCTTAATGGGTCCTTCCTACCCCTGCAAAGATGCTGCTAGTTCCATCTCACTATGTCATAGATGAGAATCATGAGAATGAGATCCCAAAATGCAGCATACAACTTCCCATCTGCTTGTGTGTTACTCTGGAAATACACTGGGAGTTTTTATTTTTCCAGGTGAGGCAACAGAACCACAGAGACCATCCAGAAAAGTGTGAGACATAATTAACTGCCTATTTTCAAACCTCTTATCTCTGAAATATACACGTACAGCAAGTGATCTCGTATCCTGAAAACTTAATTTGCTGGCCCTAGTGGAAGCTACTCACAAGTTTATCTATCTAGATGACAACAACAACAACAACAACAACAGAAGCAGATAACTTTGTGCACACAAAAGTTAAAGAACTGACAGAAAGGGAATATATCAAAAGACTGTGGAAAATCTTAAAGTCAAAATTAAATGGGGGAAATACAATCAAAACCACAAACACATGTTCCAGTAATTAGATACCCAGCTGGAATAATAGATTGGACTCAAAACGAATTAGAAGAATTGAATCGGAAAACATGGAAACTAATGAACATGCATCATCACACACTACATCCAAAAGGTGATGTGGACAGATTATATTTACCACGAAAACCGGAGGGCGTGGATTACTGCAAATACAGCAGGTAGTAGAGGAGGAAAAAAGAAGCCTAAATAATTACATCAGTATAAGCAGAGAAAAATTACTTAAGGCAGTGAAAAGGGAGAACATTTTGAAAACAACAGAAACAAAGGCTCAATATAAGAAACAACAATTTGAAAATCAATTAAACAGTTGGAAAAACAAACCACTACATGGACAACACCTGAGAAATATTGATGAAAAGCATGATAATAATTCAACATGGACATGGCTAAAACTGGGGACCCTTAAGAAAGAAACCGAAGGCTTGATTTTTGCTGCACAAGAACAAGCACTCCAAACCAATGTGATGAAAGCTAAGATCCAAGGAATTTAGTGCTAACAGCAAATGTCGACTCTGCCAAGTAAAAGATGAAACTGTGTCACACCTCATCTGTGAATGTTCAAAGATTGCACAAACAGATTACAAAACTAGACATGAAAGAGTGGCAAAGTTAGTGCACTGGTCATTATGCAAAAAATATAACTTGCAAGCCTCCAAAAACCCATGGGAACATCAGGTAGAGAAGGTGTCAGAAAATGAGGAAGTCAAGATCTTGTGGGATTTCCAGATCAAACAGATAGACACCTTGAACATAACACACCAGACATAGTAGTAATAGAACAAAGAAATGTCTAGGTCATTAATATTGCAATTCCAAGGGATGCCAGAGTTGAAAATAAAGCATTGGAAAAACTAACAAAGTATAGAGACCTGGCAATCGAAACATCTCACTAGTGGATGTAGTCAGTGGTCCCCATAGTCATTGGGGCTTTGGGAACAATATCAAGAAATTTCACAGAGTACTATAAGTAGTTGCAGATCTCAGAAACCACACCATCAGAGCTATTAAAAATGGCAATATTAGGAACAGCATACATACTGTGCTGATATTTAACAGATACTTAGGTTTTTGGATAATACTGTATCTGTTATATAATACCAGTCAATGCTTTTATAGTTTTGATTGACTGTGCCTGGTGTTTTTTAATAATAATAATAATAATAATAATAATAATAATAATAATAATAATAATACCAACAACAACAACAACAACACTAATAATACTAACACTAACACTAATACTAATAATACTAATAATACTAACACTAATACTACTAATACTAACAGTAACAGTAACAGTAACACTACTAAGACAACTACTACTAAGACTACTACTACTACTGATGATGATGATGATGATGATGATGATGATGATGATAATAATAATAATAATAATAATAATAATAATAATAATAATAATAATAATAATAATAATAATAATAATAAAGATCTTGTACCTTAGGTTGAGAGCTCATTTAATAGGGTGGTTGTCACAATTAAGAGTTACAATTTAAATTAACACAAATTAATATTTGACAGAACAATGAGCTCAACTTTAGTGTTGCCAATAAGGAAGACTTGAACTAATCAAGAGAAAATGTGAGTAAGTAAGCAAATGCAATGTGATGGGATAATGTGTTTACTTTTTTGACGGCAAATAAAAGTGGGTGTCTTATTGTACACTTCCCATCCTTTTTGGTGCATGAATATATCTGCAAGCATTTCATATCTCCTCTGAAGTGAAGCATTTTTTCAACGTTAACTTTCTTTCACTGGCCCTGTGAAATGCAAGCATCTCTGGAACAGCTTAGATGGGACCATCCATCACTTTTCCCCGAATGCATGAATGAATATGCCTTCATCTGGCACAGGAGCATTTTGGATGCCAGCTAATATCTACATGCAATTTAGACATAACACTCTTTTGAATTGGTGGTGATCTGACACTGTGTTTGTAAAGTCTTTTATAAGCATCTGATAAAACTACTCATTTTGTACCTTCAACTGGAAACCGAAGATAACATAAAACAAAGTTCAAAGATATGATAAAAGGGATGATACAATGTTTCTGTTTGATAAATATAACTGGAAGTCATGGTGAGCTGGAAGATAGATATGATCATTTTTATGACTGTTTCAAAGAAGTTGAACAAAACTGAAGCTTTATTTTGATGTGATGAAAACAGATGTGAAAGCATCCTGTAAACAGGGGATGTTTATCAGTCAGGAATTGATAAAGAGGTTTTCCAGGTGACACATAGAATTCCACCTCTAGTCTTCCTGATGTGACCTTTCTTATTTTATTAGAAAGATAATAGTGACACTTCCTGCTATGCTATCCTTTTCTTCGGCATACAGGAGAAAGCTTATGTAGGAAAAAGGGGTAAGGTTGTACCCAGCAGAGGGCTCCAATGAGTCCCTTCCGACTGTAAGAACACATCTCTAGCAGAAGAATTATAGGACTGATAGTCCAACTCATGTTTTCCTGGTACAAAAAGTAAAGTTTCACTTAATTGCCATCACCTGTGTGATCAATCTACTCAAATGGCATTTTATTAGACACTGGCTTGAGAAATTCAGATCCAGGAGAGGTCTACCTTTTTTTTTTTTTTAAAGAATGGTCAAACAATTGCCTTTTAAAAGTGAATTATAGAGTTGGAAGATAACTTGGAGATCAGACCAGTTCACTATTTAGGGCATGACATTATCTAATGGAACCTATCCAAACAAATGATGCTGAGACCATAAAGAGGTTCTACATAGCACTTGCACTCAATGTGGCATCTAAAAACAGGAACAAGTGGCTTTGTTCAAATCTTACAAACATGGCACAGCTGGCCACAGATTGTAGGCATTTAGCTTGACTGGAAGTTGTCATCCAAAAAAGTAATGTTTCCAAGCTTGCAAAAGAGTGCAGTGTCATTAACCTAGCCTCTAGGTCAGAGGTCGTCAACCCCCGGTCCGCGGCCCTGTGCCGGTTCATAGCCTGAGCCGGACCGGGCCGCAGAGACAGACCTCCCGCCCCCCACGCACTCCCCTCCCCACAGCTGCTTTGTGCACACGCGTGCGTGCCAGCGCCGGCGTGAGCACTCCCCACCCCTTCACGCATGCGCCCGAGTGCCTGAGCGCCGGCGTGAAGGGGTGGGCGGGCAGGCGCTCCTGCGCATGTGCAAAGGGGTGGGGGAGCGCTCACACTGGTGCTGGCAGGTGCATGCGTGCTCCCCCACCACTTTGCGCATGCGCCCGAGAGCGCGCGCGTGCCCACACGAGCATGGGGGGGTGCCCTGCCTTCCTCAGAGGCTCAGCCGGTCCGCGGTCCCAAAAAGGTTGGGGACCGCTGCTCTAGGTCATACCAATCTCCAGTAACTCTTATCCCTTAATGATGGGGTAGTGTGGCTTATGAAACTGGCGGAGCTTCGAAAGGTTACTTTTTAAAAAGCGACATTTCCCAGAATTCCCCAGCCAGCATGGTCATGGCTGCTAAGCCATTGGGTACTAGGCTCAGTGTTTATAGGAAGTTTGAGCTGAAGCACAGACTCTTCTAAGTATGTTGTGAGATAAAGTGCTGTAAGATAAAGGCCAGAGAACCTTTATATGGTAAGTGTTGGAATCTGAAGTGTATGCCAGAGACATTTTTGCTACTGGAGGCAAATGACAAGACAGCAGCCCATCCCCTGTACAGAAGCAGGATGGAATACAAAGTATTCTTTTTTCAATAATCAATGCATGCAATCATCTAACGTTCTCCACCACTTCTGAGGCTGCTAATTTGGGGAGCTCTGAGCAGAATGTCTGGCACATACAACTCTGTCTTCCAGAGGAAAGAAGCTGCCAGGGTCCACAAGAGGAGCAGCTGAGAGGTCACCACTACTACTTCCTCACTCAATCTCTGCCTACCAGCCGAGGTGGCTGTCTGGAGATCAGGGATGGTTTCATCTGCTGAATCTGTTCCTAACATTTTGTTCTTATTTATTTATTTATTTAACTTATATGCCGCCCACACTACCCAAAGGTCACTGGGCAGCTTACAACAATTTGAATACAATAAAAAGATAAAAAGATAAAACAATTAAAATACAATTAAAATATATACTCTAAAAATTGCCATCACGACCCACAGTTGATATTATTTCAATTAAAAGCCTTCTGGAACAGGAAGGTTTTTACCTGGCGCCGAAATGTCATCAGCGTCGGTGCCAGATGAATCTCCCTCGGGAGGGCGTTCCATAGTCTGGGGGCAGCTGCCGAAAAGGCCCTTTGTCTACAAGCCATCCCTCTTACCTCCTTGAGGGACGGCTCTTTCAAAAGGGCCCCCTGGCTAGATCTTAACTGCCGGGTAGGTTCATATGGAAGGAGGCGGTCCTTCAGGTATCCAGGGCCCAAGCCGTTTAGGGCTTTATATGTCAAAACAAGCACTTTGAATTGGGCCCGGGCAGCAACTGGTAGCCAATGTAATTTAAACAGAATCGGCTTGATATGTCCCCTAGCGGCCCCACCACTCACCAGCTGCGCAGCTCAATTCTGGACCAGTTGCAGTTGCCGGACCGTCTTCAAAGGCAGCCCCACGTAGAGCACATTGCAGTAATCTATGTGAGATGTTACCAGTGTGTGTGTAACTGTCATGAGACTCCGCTCGTCCAGGTAGGGCCGTAGCTGGCATAATTTCCGCAGCTGAAGGAAGGCGGCCCTGGCCACCGAGTCCACCTGGGCTTCCAGAGTTAGACTGGGGTCCAGGAGCACCCCCAGGCTGTGGACCCTGTCCCTTAGGGGGAGTGTAACCCCATTCAGGGCAAGGAAATGACCCTCCAGCCTGTCCAGCGAAGCACCCACTAACAGCACTTCTGTCTTGTCTGGATTGAGTTTCAATTTATTAACCCTCATCCAGTCCATTATCAGGTCCAGACACGAGTTCAGTACAGAAACCGCCTCACCTGGATTGGTGGAAAACGAGAGGTAGAGCTGAGTATCGTCAGCATATTGCTGACTCCTCAGCCCAAACCTCCTGATGACCTCTCCCAGCGGTTTCATGTAGATGTTAAACAGCATGGGGGACAGTATCAAGCCCTGAGGAACCCCATGACATAAATGCCATGGGACAGAGCAACTGTTCCCCAGCACCACCCTCTGGACACGGTCAGCTAGGAAGGAGTGGAACCACCGTAAAGCGGTGCCCCCAACTCCCAACCCAGCCAGCCTATCCAAAAGGACACCATGGTCGATGGTGTCGAAAGCTGCTGAGAGGTCCAGGAGTATCAACAGGGTCACACTCCCCCTGTCTCGCTCATGGCAAAGGTACAGGGCAAAGGTACATGGCAAAGGTACAGGGCGACCAAGGCAGTCTCTGTACCAAAAACTGGCCTGAAACCCGATTGAAATGGATCCAGAAAATCCGTTTCATCCAGCAGCGCCTGGAGTTGCCCGGCCACAACCTGCTCCAACACTTTGCCCAAATAAGGGAGGTTCGCCACTGATCGGTAGTTAACCACCAGCCTTGGGTCCAGGTTAGGCTTTTTTAGGAGTGGCCGAATTACCGCCTCTTTCAAGGTGGTAGGGACCACTCCCTCTCTCAAGGAGGCGTTCACGGCCTCCTGGACCCAGGTGCGAACCCCCCTGGCAGATCTTCCAATTAGCCAAGATGGGCAAGGGCTGAGTGGAGTGGTGGTAGAACGGACAGATCCAAGCACCCTGTCCACATCCTCAGGTCTCAACAATTGAAACTCATCCATTAATACTTGACCTAAGCACGGCACACTGGACACATCCTCTGATTCTGCAGTAACGGTGGAGTCCAACTCACTGCAAATCTGAGCGATTTTTCCCTCAAAATGAATGGCAAACTCATCACAGCGAGCTGATGAGCAGTCCGGGACCTCCACTGGATTTCCCGGTTGAAGAAGAACCCGGACCACCCAAAACAGCTTTTCTTAAAGGCAGAAGAATCCTGGCTGAAAAAAGTCAGCAGCCCTGATCTGACTAATATTTTGTTTGCTTGATGGAAGTACAGTTCTTCCTTCCTCCAAGGGTGACCAGGGGGAATGTCTGTGGCTTTCCCTGCCATTATGTATGCCTTATGTCAGATACTTATACAACCACATTGACTCACTCTCGCCTGACCAACTCATTTTAATTTCCAAGACAGCATGTGATCTTGGGGCTCTTCTTTTCTATCAAATACCACCACATTGTCATCATCCTGACAGCCAGGAATCAGGAGACCAAAAACGAAATAGTCTTTTAACAATGTTCCTGATATACTTTGTCTAGAAAGCATACTTGTTTATTTTATTTTTAAATGCCCTCATATACTCTCTTCTATTAAAAGAAACATAAAAAATGGCTGAAAGCAAATCTGTATTCATACAATAAATCAATGTGATTCAGTGATAATTTTACCAGATTTTTCAGTCACATATTCTCTCTCAACCAAAAGATGTATAAGAAAGTTTACATTAAGTAACTTTCTCCAAACAGTGTAGTTATCTTTGCACACCCCTTGCCCATGAAATTGTTAGTTTAGGGATGTTGCAAGTCTTTATAAATATAGTTCTGACTATTTACATTTCCTAAGGCTGAAATATTTTATAAACTTCATTTTTACAGGCTGTTTGGATATTGATCTAGTTTAGTCATGGGGTAAGATGGGCAATAACTCAAGACACAGTCAAAGAAATTCTCTACTAATCCATGTGATCAGGAAAGTAACTTTTTCAAGAACTTTTAGGGATGAATAAACTGTCAGCCAGTTTCAGTTCCAGTCCCTCCAACAAAATTTATGTATCAGTCTGTGATTTTGAATACATCAGAGACAAAGACAGACAGATAGACATATGCATAAGTGTAGGTACAGACGTTGCCTGAATATACATTTTTCAAAATTCTCTTTCCATGCATATATGCATTTTAATATATAATAACCCCCAATATTCGTGTTTTGCATGGAATTTCTGACCAAAGAACTGCATCGCACAAATGGAAAACATACACATTTGAAAGGATAAACAGCCATCTACACAGAAGGGACTTAATTAGTTTCCCTTTTTAGTTTATTGTAGGGATGTGGTGGCACTGCGGGTTAAACCGCAGAAGCCTCTGTGCTGCAAGGTCAGAAGACCAGCAGTCGTAAGATCGAATCCATGCGACGGAGTGAGCTCCCGTCGCTTGTCCCAGCTCCTGCCAACCTAGCAGTTCGAAAGCATGCAAATGCAAGTAGATAAATAGGTACCACCTCGGTGGGAAGGTAACGGCGTTCCGTGTCTAGTTGCGCTGGCCACATGACCACAGAAACAGTCTATGGACAAACGCTGGCTCTATGGCTTGGAGACGGGGATGAGCACCGCGCCCTAGAGTCGGACACGACTGGACTAAATGTCAAGGGGAACCTTTACCTTTACCTAGAGATGTGTACTTTCTCCAAGAAGAGGAAAGGAGGAGAGGAGATGGGGCCTCCGTAAAAGCACATGAAAAAGGGAGGGGAGAGGGAGAGATGGGAGAAAGAGAAGAGACAGAATGGGAGTCAGGGAGGAAACATTTCAGGCTCTGATTTTGCTCACTAGGCAGCTCAGACACCAACTACCCCTTGAAGACAGCACCCCCATAAAATATAAATGAAATAACTCAGAAGCAACAGCTTCTCCATCTCTGATTTAAAGTTGCAGAGGGCAGTAGAGGATGAGAACTTTTGGCAGTGTTTCCACAGTCACAGCCCTATTTGTCTGGACACTGACAAACGTGCAAAAACTAACCAAATCAGAAATGATTGTTTGATTTTGAGGTGACAATGGGGTAGAGCAAAGAAGGTCTGGTTGCCCAGAGTGAAAAAAAAATGCAGTCTTCCCTCATATTCCATTTGGCATTTGGGAAGCTAAAGAGTTTTAAAAGAATCTCATAGGTTTGAACTGAGGAAGGATACACAGCAGTGAACTGCTGGTGCCAAAGGAGAAGGTGAGTGACAACTGAACCTCCCTATAAAACCAAATATATCCCTTGCAACACTCTAACCACCGAGCCCCCAGGGAGCCCAAAGGCTGAGGCTACTGTATGGTATATATTCCCTTGAAGTCAGAGCTCAGAGCTGCAGGGCAAATTGACAGATCTCCATTACTGTGCAGGTTAGCTTCCTTCCTTCCTTCCTTCCTTCCTTCCTTCCTTCCTTCCTTCCTTCCTTCCTTCCTTCCTTCCTTCCTTCCTTCCTTCCTTCCAAGACTCCCCCATCCTGATTCTCTGAAAGCCTTGCCAAAATCAAAAGGGATCCCTAGGGAGCCTCAGAATCTGAAGTAAGGTGATGGACAGAAAACTTGAAATGAAAGATTAACATCCATGGCTGATGATGTTATCAGTCTTACAACTGCACATCTCGGCCAACAGGATTCCATCCAGTTAGTATAAAAGCACAGCTGGCTCTGGCCAAGACTCAGGAAATCCAGCTGGTTGTTGTCATGCTAGGTAGGTTTAAGGATCCTTCCTCTAGAGCAGGGGTCCCCAACCCCCAGGCTGCAGACTGGTCCTGGTCCATGGCCTTGGAAGGACCGGGCCGCTGAGACCGATTTTCGAGGGCTCACCCGCATGCACGGATGCACGCATGTCTCACACATGCATACATGCCACCCCGTACGCACACACACACACACTCCTGCACACACACACACACACACACATGCATGCATGCACGCACACCTCCCGCATGCACGCACACCCCCCCCACAAGCACACACAGATGCCTGCCCACATGCACGCCCCCTGCATGGACGGACGGACGGACACCCGCACCCCCCCTAGTCCTTGGGAGAATGGTCTTCAACTAAACCGGTCCCTGGTGTCAAAAAGATTGGGACCCACTGCTCTATAGGTTAATGACTCAAGCTCACCTGCTTCTCCCTACGTCCAATTGTTCTGGTGTCAGAGCCATATATGTAATATGCATTTTGTCCAAGGTACACAACAATGGTCACACTGTTATTAATGTTTCTAGGAAGAAGAGGCACTGATAAAAATCTCCAGCATGTTGTTCAGCTGGGGATATGTATGTTTGGGCGTATGACGCTGGAAGGTAAAAACTATCACACATCGTCACATGATTAATTTCTTCCAGCATTGCCAGGAACACATATACTGAACATATTTTCCTATACAAAGACTGATGTACTTCAGTCCACACTGCGGGAAATGTTCATTAGTCAAAAATAAGAACCCCATCTGTCCATCCAAGCTTCTTGAAACTGAAGGGAACTCTCTTTCCTGGGGAAAAAAGTTTAGGAACACAAGGCTGGACCCTTTGATTTGTTAGAACATAGCTGCATTCTTTTTTTTATTTCCTGCTTTGGATCTGTTCTGGCTGGTGATCTTACAACTCATGAGTTCTCCCACCCCTACAAGTCTTGACATTTTGTCAGGCTACAAGGCTGTAGAGTAAAATGGAGTGGGAAAGCTGAGGAAAGCCTTTGGCCATAGTGATTGTTAGTGGTGGGGAAGAGAGCTCCTTCCAGACTTACTCCATAAAGAAGTAGTGATGGAAAGAATTAGCTATTGTGAGGGAAGAAAAGGCAATTAGAGTCCCATGGGTCAACCGTAGTGGTCCAGGATCCTAAACGTACACATGCTCACATGGACCTATCTGTATTTTAATGTCCATAATGCAGCATGCTGGCTGCTGCTAGGTTTGCCATATTTTTATTTGGCTTTGTGCCTTTCCCTGTATGATGGAACAGGTGATCAGCTTTCTCCACAATTGCATTTCCATGTTGAAGCTGTATTACTGATTTTCTGTATGTCATTCCACTGATAAAAGTGTACAGCTTCTGTCAGGGGAAAAAAGGTTGTAGTGCTGTTTAAAAAAATGCAACACCTTATGGCTGATATTACGGTTACGGCATGCTTCCATCATTCTGAAAGTGCGTGGCAACCAGAGTAGTCTTCAGTTGAATAAGCAACAGATATTAGTCAGGCCCGTGACTTTGAGGCTGGGTGGGAGTGAGAAGGTGTAATGTGTAAAGAAAAATCATGGACTACTTTGTCTACCAACCACCTTTGTTTCAATAATACATGTGTTAAACCAACCCGAATTATAATTTGACCTGCTTTATGCAAACCTCAGACTTTCAGTAAAAAGGTCTTTTGAGATCTGGGACACTGATCAAAAATACTCTGTGGTCTTCAGCCTGCCTAGACTTTTCTCAACACAAAAAAAAAAAATGTATAACAAATTAAGATTATTACATGCCATTAAAATAGAAAATAAAACAAAACAAAATTTAAAATCACATCCTATCACCTCACTTTATGCAAAAGTCCTTTTTCATAAAACACAAAAATCTTTGACTTTTATAAGCCCTACAGTTTATTTAATTCTTGTTCTAGAATCATGAACTAGGACTCCAAAGGCCTGGATTCAAATGTAGAGATGGGCACGAACCTTGGTTCATATGTTCGTGCCAGTTTGTATGTGCGGCACCACAGGTGTCATACATTCCCTTCCCCCACCTCCCTGATCAATGCCCCAGTCACCAGCTGGGGCAAGCTCCTCTCCTCCTCCTCCTCCTCTTCGGCTGTTTAACCAGTCCCCGGCAGGAGCATGGGCTTGCCCATCCCACCTCCTTGTCTGAATGGGCAATCAGCTAAGGAGGGAGGGCAGAGAAGCCTCTGCTCCTGTTGGGAAATGGCTGAAAAGCCAAAGAGGAGGAAGAGGGGAGCATGGTGAGTGAGGGATTCCATCCGAGGAGGTGGGGGAAGGGAATGCATGGCACCGGTGATGCTGTGCTTACGAACTGGCAAGAACCTCCAAAACAAGGTCCGTGCCCATCTCTATTTAAATCCCCTCTTAGCCATGGAAACTCATTGGGGATGAGGAACTGATCAAACCACTCCTTAAATATCTCACTTACCTGTTAGGGTAAGCCCTGTTAGAGTCGCTATAAGTCAATTCTGACTTGAAGGCACATAACATCAAAATGCCACACACACCCCTGCTGCCTATCCAATATTTTTTCAAATGTTTTGGACAATTTTGCTTTCAATGTGCCATTGTGTTCCCTGAGGTCTGCTTGCAGTCAGCGCCTTCACTGCAAAGAGAGACAGAGCTTATATGCATGCAGGCATTAGTAGATAAAGTACTTTTCTGTGCCTTAGTGGGAGAGGGAGCACACAACCTGAGGACTAGAAAAGTGTCTCCAGCAAAGAAAGACAAAGGTATAGCACATGATTCCAGAAACAGAAAGCCTGAACACCTGGAGGAGCTGGCTCCCTGCCTCACTCTTGATCAGCAGGCAAAGAAGCCCTAAGAGCAGATAAATTGTGTGAGGGACTTCTGTGGTAGAGCAGGTGTCCAGATTTCCTTGTGCTTTGATCTTTATGGTTGGAAAACACAGTGACTAAGGGGGCTGGGAATGATAATCTAACCCAGCGGTTCTTAACCTTTTCTTTACCACAGACCCCCTTTAAATATCTTTTGTTGTCGGGGACCACCAAGACTTAACTCAAGATTTAAAACCCTAAAGTGCATCAAATATTTATTTAAAGTTTCTCATAAAGGGTCTCATTGACAGATATTCCTTGCTATAAAGGCAGCACTTTTTAAGATGGCTGCAAGAAGCTTCATTTTGCTTTGAACAGGATGCACCCTCATCAACCAGTCAATTTTGGGACAGCATCATTATTGAGGCTCTCTTGATAAAACTTGAGCCATGTTCCATCAATGGAGATAGTGGTATTACTTTTAGCGCTTGCTGGAAGCCCTTGTTGGCTTGGCAGGTTGCCCTTTTATAATGTTGGCCAATGTGGGGGACTGGCTCTTTAATGTTAATCTGCCTGGGTTTGGTCTGAAGGTTCACCCAGCTTGTTTTGATTGCATCTGGAGGTATTTAAAGTTAGCCTTGTTTGAGCTGATATCTTGCCTTCCCTGACGAAGATGGTGTAGAATATTGCCATCAAAAGCTTGGACTATTTTAACAATAAATATAAATTGACATGACCGGAAACCCATGAGCTGTTTACACGAAGTGTTTGTCATGAAAGACTCAGATCTCCAGTTCTTTTACATTTCAAATTCAGGAAGTGATCCATTCTTAGGCTCAGCCAAAATGTATTGTTATGAAATTCACTGTGATTATATAGAAAAGTCAATTTACCCAACAATAACCAAATAGTTTTATTAGCAGAAATTGAAGAAGAAACATGATCACGAAGTCCGTTTGAACACTCACTCACACTGACATTGACTGACTCTGACTGTTTCTCTTCCCGCTGCTTCTGACTGTTTGTGCAGTAGCAAGAAATGTCATGTGCTGTCTCTCAGCCACTCAGTGTCATTCACTTGCATGTTCTCACCACGTGCAGAAATATCAAAGAGTTATTTGATATCAGATATTTATTTTCACAACTGATTTTTACTTTTGTATGTTTTTATTGGAGGCAGTAGGTTAGAAAAACCAAATTTTACACAAACAAGCAAGGGAACTTAAGCTTTCTTTCTTTCTTTCTTTCTTTCTTTCTTTCTTTCTTTCTTTCTTTCTTTCTTTCTTTCTTTCTTTCTTTCTTTCTATTTTAACTGCAAAAGATCATAACATTTTTTCAAGCCTTTGCGGACTTCCGTGGTGACATCACAAACCCCCCACAAGTTAAGAACCTATGATCTAACCTTGTTCTGAGTTCACAGAAAATGAAGAATGTCTTATGTTTACATGTCTGCTTTGCTGGAAGGTGCTAACTCAGCAAACATATCCTGTGGCCATGGAAACCAGCACCACATCTTCCCCTTTTTCTTTAAAAAAGGAGAGCGGAATGCAACTTTTTAATATTAATCTGAAAAGCCTGCTACTTTCCAACTAACTTTTTCCAGCACAAGTTTTGTCAACAGAAATGAGTAATATGGAGTGCCCCTTGATCTGGCAGGAAGAAAATATTTTAGCAAAACACCATCAAAAAGGGGTGGCGTTCTTTCTAATGAAATCTAGCTTTACTTTCTAGGGCAGCAGAGAAGAAATTTTCCCCTGTATGTGATGTCTCTTCAACAATTTAGACCTGAAAAATGCAATCCTTGCAAATTCTGATACGAAATGACATTTCCATAGCTTGTGATGCAGTTCTTGGGTTTTCAAAATGTACCAAAACCCATTTTAAAAAGCATATTTTAGAGTAAAAAAAATGTTTAGAAAGACGATCCTTGATATAAAATATATTTAGAGATGCATTTATAGCAGAATGTATTTAAAATGTGTAATAAATATCTAAATATTTATTAGACATTTTAAACAGTTGAACATGAACTTTTTTGCAGATTATTTTGGTTGTCTTCCTCTAACCTATTGTCTATATCTGCCTTCTGCGCTCTGGTCTGGTCCCAATATTTTGGGCTTCATCCTGACTATTGATTCTGCTTCTTGGTGATGTTGGGAGTTTTCATCTGGAACATTTGGAAGGTATCAGAATGAGGAAAATTGGTTTGTATACTTCAACACTGCATAGGAAGGGGCTCAAGCTACTGCACAATAACATAAGACTAATACCTGTGACCTGCACAGTGTAGTTTTGGAACTAAAATTTGTTAGTCTTGACCATGTTTCTTACTGGAGACAACTTCAATACTTTACCTCACCAGTCTAACCTTTTCTTCCAGAAACAGACAATTTGGAAAAGACACCAAGTATCTTAGTTGTTTTTAACATGGAAGGAAGAATTGCTCCTCAGATAGGAAGTAAATCAAGATCAGTCTGTTTCAGCAATGTTTTTCCACCAAATCCATGCAACTTAACACTCAACAGACTTTCTCTGGAGCTACATGGGTCTTGTCAGATGCTTCCATAAGTCAAGTTTGATAGAAATATATAATGAGTGGATTGGAAGAATGTCATTGTATGGGGGACAAAAAATAGGTTCTATAAATTGTCCCATAGATTTTTCTTTTTACTATGCATCTCTGGCAACCTGGTGACCTTATCCACATGACTCCTTTTACTCAGAACTTGTCTTTCTTCGTAGTTGGGAAATGAGTGTGTCATCAAGAAATATAAGCCTATTTTGAGAAATACTGAAACTATTTTATACTGAATGAATTTATACTCTTCTTCGATTGCCTTCTGATCAAGATCTGCTCCCAGAAATAGCTAACTCCACATCTAACGTATTGACATCAAAGTGATTCACATTGAGCATCTCCATTGGTCACTTAATCATGAACATTTCAGCCTCCTGAATTGCATAAGTCTGGACTTTGCTTTTGGTTTGCCTTGTCATAGGTAGAATCTCAGCCTGTGACTCTTTTCTGTATTGAGCTGCTTGAAGTTCATCATGTTATTATCAGCCATATCTCTCAATGACTTGGACAATGTCTGTAAGATTTTTTCCCCTCCCCTCCTTGTTGTGGCTTTCTCAACATACAGGGAAGTGTGTGGTTAGAATTATGCCACACTTCCATCAGAGAGGAAATAATATATTTTCTTTTCAAAGGAAATGGTACAAAGTTTAAGAATGTTTGGGAAGGCTAAAAATCTGCAAAATAATGCATGGTTCATGTTGTAAAGAAAGTAGGTAGGCTCCCCCCTCTCGTAAATACTAGAAAGCAAAGAAATCCACTATAGCTACATGGTGGGAAATTCAGGGCAGAGAAAATGTATTTATTTATTTGTTTATTTGTTTGTTTGTTTGTTTGAAATATTTTTACCCTTTCTCCTTGAAAAGGACCCAAAGCGGCTCACAAACAATGAAAGACAATATTTAAAGTTGAAAACAATGAGTATACAACGGTGGTTAACATCATTAAAAGACAATATTTAAAACTATGAACAATGAATAAGGAGGCATCTTACAACATTAACAGACAATATTAAAGCAAAGATCGATAAGTATACAAAAAAAGTCACTCTGAAAAATGGAAAACACAAAAATGGAAAACACAAGTAGTACTAAAATCCAGTCAAAGCAATAATGTATAACAATCTATCCAAAAATCACACATACTAGCTGGTTACTGAGGGAAGGTTTGTCTAAAGAGAAAAGTCTTTGCTTGCTTGCAGAAGGATAGCAAAGATGGGGCCAGTCTGGCCTCCTGTGGGAGGGAGTTCCGAACTCTGGGAGCAGCAACAGAAAATGCTCTCTCCTGTGTCCCCAATCAGACACAACTGTGAAGGTGGTGGGACTGAGATAAAGGTCTCTCCCAATGATCTTAACACCTGAGCCAGCTCATAAGGTGAAATACGATCTTTGAGATAGTTTGGACCCAGGCTATTTAGGGCTTTAAAGGTTAAAACCAGCACTTTAAATTGTGCCCAGTAACTGATCGGCAACCAGCGGAGCTGCTGTAACAGGGAGGTTATGTGATCCCTGTAACCAGCCCCAGTCAGCAATCTGGCTGCTGCATTTTGGACCTGTTGAGGTTTCCTGACACTTTCCATTGGCAGCCCCACATAGAGCACATTACAGTAATCTAGCCGGGAAGTAACTAGGATGTTTATCACAGTGGCCAGATCAGAACTCTCAAGAAACGGACATCGCTGGCACACTAGTTTTAATTGTGCTAATGCAGTCCTGGCCACCAGTGAGACCTGAGCATCCAGGCTCAGCGATGAATCCAGGAACACCCCCAAGCTGCACATTTGTTTTTTCAATGGGAGTGTAATCCCGTCCAGTACTGGCTGCATCCCTATTCCTTGATCTGCTTGTTGACTGACCAAGAGCACCTTGGCCTTGTCTGGATTAAGTTTCAATTTATTCACCCTCATCCAGTCCATTACTAATGTTGTACAAAGTGATTCTTTGTACAGCATATGACACTATGAAATTCACAAATTTAGTGATAGCCCCTTAAATCAGACGTATTTTTGGAAAAATGGGATATCAGTGTCTTCCTTCCAGTATTAGAGGCATTGCACTCCTGTATATCAGTTGTTCTGCTTGTGAGCTTCCCATAGGCAACTGATTGCTCACCGTATGAACAGAATGTTGGACAAATAGGGTACAATAGGCTACCAGAGGATCCAGATGACTGCTTTTATGTTCATAAGTACTTTAATTTTCCTACATATAGGAAGGAAGTGTAGCTACTTTAGAACAGGGGCCTTATTTCATTCATTATGAAATAAGGCACCACAATGCCAGCCAAATAATAGACTTTTTCAATAGGGATAATTTTCAGGCAGCCAGTAATCATCCTGTATGATTCTGTAAGAGCTAAATCCACTTGTTTCGCATGTTCTGATTTATACCACACGACACTAGCATATTCTGCTGTGGAGCACCATAGGGACAAAGCTGTTGTTCCTATTGTTTGTGGGTGTGCATTCCATTCTGACCCAGCTATTTTCCTAAGTATGTTATTATCTGGCAACAACTTTCTGCTTTGTGTATGGACAATGTTTCTTGTAGGTCAGGTTTCAATCCACAGTGACATCCAAATACTTTGGAGTAGGATATCAAATCAAATAGTTTATTTACAGTCCTTAAACCAGTCACATATGTATAAAACCTTATAAAACCTTATAATTTCTAACCATTAGAACATGTTGGCATACATACAGCTGAGAGCTACTATCTAGTTGGAATTTGACTTCCGCAATCGAAGTATTGCTACACAGAATTTCGCAACTTGACAGGTGATCTGCATATCAACATCTGAGAGAAGGAACTCAAGCCTATTTCCCTCTGAACGTCCTGGGATTCTTTCTATTAAGGGGGTAATAGTCTCTTTGCGCGCTACTTCATACAATGGACAGGTGAAGAACATATGCTATATGGTCTCGATCTCCCTCAGGTGGCAGGAACATAACCTTTCAGCATAAGGAGTATTTTTATACTTTCTAGTACAGCAGAGGGGAGGGCCAAACACCTCGCCAAAGTAAAGGCTCTTCTAGTTCCTTTAATTTCCAGAGATGTTAAGTATTTGGCCGGTTCTATACAGTTTTTGATGTCAGTCCTTACTGCCATGTTTTGAATGCTAGAGAGGTCTGTTTGATATTCATTGTCCTCTATTCTTTGTTTGACTATTTGTTTTGCCTGCTCTATTCCAGAAGATATTAGTGCCTGGGGCGAGAGGCCAATTTTCCCCAAGTAGCCCAGGACAGATTTGACCCACTTGGATTGATAGTTATCGTTAAATATCAAAGAAAATAGGCCTTTTGGGTTTAACTTTAGCCACATATATATATATAGATTGGATCTTAATCCAGGCTTCTACTTTAAGGCATCCTGTTTCTAGCCTTATCCTTGCATTTGACATGAATCTTGGGACCTGGAGTATAGTTCTTAGAAATTTAGATTGAACTATTTCTTGTGATGCAAAGTGAGAGCTGGGTGGCCCCATGAATGAGCCATACAACAGCTGAGCTAAAGCCTTTGCTTTGTAGAGTTTGAGGGCTGCTGGTATAAAGGACCCTCCTTGGGAGAGATGGAATTTTACTATACTATTTGCCGATCTTTCTCCCTGATCTGCCGCAAATTTACTATGCTGAAGCCTAGATCCCAAGGCCTATAGAACTACCCCCAGATATTTGAAGTTGTTCACCTGCTCGATACTGTGTCCATTTATTTGCCATGACTGACTCTTGGGTCTACATCCAAAGGCAACTATCTTGGTCTTCTGATAGTTAATAGTCAGGGATTTGTATTCACAGTATGAGGCGAGCTTCTTAAGTGCCCTCCTCAGCCCTACGGGGGTTCTGGATAGAATTACTGTATCATCAGCATAGAGTAGAACTGGCACTGTTCTGTCTACCAGTTTAGGGGAATGGAGATCAGTGGTGTTAAGCCAGCTTGATAGATCATTTATATAAAAGATGAACAATGCTGGTGCCAATAGACAGCCTTGCCTAACACCTCTGTGTGTTTGCACAGATTTCGTGAGGTGTCCTTGTCTGCTGTACCTGACTCTCAAGTATGTTTCTTCATGTAGGGCCCTGATTAGATATAAAAGTATTTTGTCTATAGATGAGTTTGTTAATTTGTCCCAGAGGTGTATTCTCGATATAGAGTCGAATGCTGATGTAAAATCCACAAAGGCAGCATAGAGTGATGTTACTCCTTTGGCCGAGTATTTCTCGATAAGATGTTGTATAATTAGGCATTGATCTATTGTAGATCTCCCTGGCCGAAAGCCTGCTTGTTCTGCCCCAATGATATTTTCTACTTCGAGCCAGTCCAGGAGTTTATCTAGGAGGTGCCTTGAATATAGTTTGCTTATAATGTTCAGCAAACTTATTGGCCTGTAGTTGGCTGGGTCTTCCCTTTTCCCCTTCTTGTAGAATGGTACCACTATGGCCGTTTTCCATGATATCGGGATATGGCCTGTGTCATTGATATGTGTGAAGAGAGGTGCTAGAAAGGAGCCCCACCATATCTTATTTTCTTTTAGGAGTTCTGGTGGGATGCCGTCAAGACCTGGGGCTTTGCCATTTTTCAGCTGATCTATATGAGCTATTATTTCACCTGGGGTTACCGGGGGCCATTTGGAGGTGCTTCCAAGTGTTAGTGGAGAAGGGGGTACAATAACATCCTCATACATACTTGTAAAGTGGGATACCCATTTATCTGGTGGAATATAAGAGGATAATGGGTGTTTGGGCTCCGATAGTCTACCTGCAATTAGTTTCCAGAAAAGGGATGGATTTTTGTCTTTTGCTGCTTCTATCACCTTCCTCCATAGTTCTCTCGTGTGTTCTCTTTTGCTGTGGTGTATCCGCTGTTTGTATTCTTTTTTGTGTATCAATAGTTTTAGGAGGGCCTCTTTTTTGACATGGTCTTCTGCTCTCAGGTATTCCTGGTATGTCTGGTTTACTAATTGTTTTGCTACCTTACAGCTTTGGTTGAACCAAGGTTTGGATTGGTTATATGATTTCTGAAGGTTTCTACTATATGAATGAACAAGGTGTGGATTTAACTGTTTTAGGAGAATTTCATATATATCTATAGGATTCCAGTGGGCTGTCTGGCTTCCTACTGGATTAAGGACGTCAATCAGATTTTTTGAGGTTAAAAGCTGTTTTAAATTTTGTGCCAGTTTAGGTGACCATCTTACTCGGCAGCCCACTCTTTCTAATGCTGTAATTTCAGTATAATATCTCTGTTCTGTGTTTAGATTTCTAATGTTTAGGTGAAAACTTAGATGTAGGGGGAAATGATCCCCCTCCGTGTAAGGAAGTACTTGGAGAGTTTCAACCATGGAAAGGAGCCCCCTGCACACCAGGATGTAGTCAATTGTGCTAGCTTTGGATGCTGCCATAAATGTGTATTTTCCTGGAGTATCACCTGTAATTGTGCCATTTAAAACTGAGAGGCCCAGTCTGTAGGCAAATTTGTACAGACAGGCACCGGCATAGTTTGCACGTTGATCTTTAGATGTCCTCTCCTGATTCAGGGTCCCCACACTATCATTTCTTATATTGGCTATCATCTTAAATTTGGTTCCCAGATAGTCGTCATCTGGTCCCATACGGGCATTTAGATCCCCACCGATCAGGACCAAAGCATCCGGATGTTCCATGATAAGCTCTCTTATATAGTTTTCAAGGTCTATCCAAATTCCTTCTGTTTCTGTTTTTCTAGATGTAGGAGGTAAGTATATGTTAATGATCAATAGGGTTTTCATACCTCCTGTTAGTACTACTGCCATGGCCAGCTGTCTCAAGGGGTTTTTTATCGTAGATTTCACTTTCAGAGCCATTGATACCAGAATGCTCAACCCCCCCTTCAGTCTCCCCGGTCCGCGCCCTGGGATTGCCCTTACCATGAAAGAGTTAAAACCATCTAGTATTATATCTTTGTCAGACCAGGTTTCTTGCAAAATAATGATGTCATATTTGCGGCGAAAGAAAGGGGTATCATGGGTATGGGAGATACATCTGGTCCAGCCTGCCACATTCCATGATAAAAGTTCAACTTGAGATGCAGATTTTTGATTGCTTTCTGGAGCACACCGGCATACTTGAATGTCTGGTGCCCCATTTCGCTCCTGAACTTTCGGATCTTCTACCTTTGTGGTCATTTCCCCTCTTGTGGCAGAGAGAATTTTAATGGGGTTCCCTTCCTTGTATATCGATAGCTTCTCCAGAGCAGGCTGAGATACATCTGATGACTGACATCCTCTGTAGGTGAGGGGAGCAGCTGGTGTGGGTAAAGGATAGTCTTTACAGGCCCAGTCTTTGTTGTTTTGATTTCTTTGTGTCTCTCTACTAAAGGAAGATCTTTCAGCTCTACCTGGATAGGTGATCGTTGTTGCATTTGGGACTATGGAATCTTTGTGAAGTTGGACTTTTTGTTTGTTTTTTCCCCATGCAATATTCCAGGGCGAAGGCTTCTTCATATGTTTTTGTTTTTTGCCTTCCGATAGTCAGTTCTGGGAAAAAGCTACTAAAGGGGCATATCTATTGCCCATGTGCCATTCGGGGGTGGAATCGGAAATAGTTCCAATTGTACAGGCTGGATGTATCTTCTCTTTGTATGGATGGTGTATTCCGTCATTTCTGGGGGATATAATACCTTTTGAAAGAGGCCTTGACCTTGGGAGCATTTTCACCTGATTACTCTGGTTTTTGATATTGCTTGTAAAATCACGGAGCTTGTTAATTGGGATACTGTTTGGATAGGTTGCAAAATTAGTGTGCGCTTCCTTTCCTCTGCCGTCTGGTTTAGTTTTGGAAGGTGAACTGTTGTAAATAGCTTCAGCCCTAGATCTGTGAAAGTCATAGCTGGGATTTTTGGCTGTTATCTTCCTTATGAAAGCGGCTGAGGGGCCATCTCTTTGTTCTGGAACCTGAATTTCTCTGGATTTATTTGTTAGTTTGTAGGTGTCCAATTTTGTGATCGGTTTGAAGTTGATATTTGAGTAGGTTGTATGTATTCCCCATTTGAATGATACTGCTATTTTTTCAAACTTGTATAACAGGCTCCAAAAATGATGGGCCTGTTTACTATTGGCGAAGATCATGTGCACCCTGCCTCTTAATTGCCCGGGCTTACTGGGATATATACAGTAACATTTTGTGTTCATTTGAGCATCCCAATCCTCGCCCAGAATTTCTGTTATCGTTTGCAATATTTCTGAGTTGGAGGCCCAGGTGCCATTTGATTTTCTTAGTGGCCAGTTGTAGATGGTGATATGGTTCATGGGCTTGGATGGTGGGTTTTTAGCCGGGGTGAGCTCTTCACTATCTGAGGTTACTGTCCCTTGGGGGTTTTCTGTTTGTATATTTTCCTTGCATACTGTCACTGCAAGTGGATGCTGGGGATAGGGTTCTTCTGGGATGTTTCCCTGCCATTCATCTATAGTTATTAACTCTGGATTAGAGGATGTTAAGTCGGGTCCCTCTGTGTCATTACTTCGGTCATATGGGTCTGCCCAGGCCTTTAGGGTCATCCCAGAGATGGACATTCGGTCCTGAGTTCTTTTTTCCGATGACTGTGAGTATCTCTGACCTTTAAAGGCTGGGGAGTTATCTTTTTGTGTTTGATCTTTTGTGCCCAGCTCCTTTTTTGCCTGAGGTCCTCTCTGCTCAGTATTCTGAGGATTTGAGGGGGGGGGGGTGCTGCTTTTAAAATCCCCAGCTTTATCATGTCAGCAATGCATTGTAGTGTTGCTTTAATATCAGCGATTTCTTTCTTTAAAACATGCAGCTTATTGAAGATAGTTTGGTTGGATTTGGCTGAGAGGAAGCACTGATCGTGTAGTTGGGTGTAAATAATCCTAGTTTGTTCACTCTCGAGCCCTTGGGCATCTTGGGGACCTATTTTTCCCTCCATATGGTTCTCCTTGGGTCCAGGTGTTGATAGGTTTAGGTGTTTATAGAGTGATTCCATAGAGATAGAGAGAGCCTTCTCTAGGAGTTCTGGGTCCAGAGACCAATTGCCAATTACTTCTCCAGACTGCGGGGTTTCCGCTGCAACCTCCTGGTATGTCTCTCTATTACTTATCCCTACATTGTCCGTAGTGAGTGGGGTACTTGATATAAATTCCCTCAGTGGCCTTTGATTATGAGAGGAAACATATTCACATTGGCTGATGAGATCTGAGGCCACACAGAAATCTGCTATTGATTTCTGGTTTGGCTTTTTGGGATCTTTTTTTTATCTTGCCACAGGTTTTTTTGGTCCTAGTAGTGACCATGGTTGAACTCCACAGATTTAGCTTATTTAGTATCCCCTTCTACTTCTGCAGGTATAAACTTCCATTCAAAGGGAGGAGAATATGGGTTGCACAGTTACAGTCTATAGCAGCTGTATAGAAAACTTCTTAGCCCCAGTAAACACTTTAAACATAAACCATTAAAGGGTGGATTATTCCACCCTGTTCCTTGGAGGACTTTAACTCACTGTGAGCCAATTGTAAGTTGACGAGGACGACAGATCAAGGCCCCTGCTATATGCCGAACAACTCCCCAAAGGCAGATGGCTTCTCTTAGGCAAAGTAAATACTTTTCTTGCAGACTTGATTCAAGTAGGTGCTTGCTATCTACAGTAATGGTGTTATTTTTCTTCTGTTTTTCTTCCCAAGGCTTCAGTCTTGTAATTGTGTAATACAGAGGCGGCAAGTATTTCTAATGTCTCTCGGCAGCTCCAGCGGTCATTATCTCTGTGTTTGCTTTTGCCAAGGTTAAAATCATGCCTCCAGCCGGAAAGTAAAATAGGAGCTAAACAAAAACAATAAAACCATATAAAATTATATAAAATAAAGATAAATTCACCTCTGCTTAGCCACGAGCGTGCTGCCTGGCTGAGCCGGAACCAGATATCTAGATCTGGAGTAGGATAATGTTCCAAAATCTTGCCTTCCCAGCTAACTCAGAGCTTCCTTTTTGCCTCTCTGTTCTTTAAGTGGAAGGCACAGACCTCTGTTTTTAAAGAGTTTGGATTGAGCTGGTTGTTTTTATAATTTAAGGAGATTAACTGGTGCTTGATGGACTCAAAGATTTCTCCCTGGACTGTCAAGGCAAGATCATCAGCAGAGATGAAACTTCTGGTGTATGGGAACATTGATTGATCTTTTGTGTAAATGTTAAAAAGTTAAAAAATTAAAAAGGTGTCAGGATGCTACCCTGTGGGAGACTGTTCCTCTGATTTCTCCAATGTCTGTACCTCCCTTGAAATTCAGCAAAGAAGCTTTGGTTTTGAAGTAGCATGGTGACCATTTCCATTAGCCCATGGTCTTCATTAAGGAGGTAGAGCTTTTTGGGCAGCAATTGATCATGGACAGTATCAATAATCAATAAGGACGACAATGAAATAAGGTAATATAGCACCAAAGCCATCCACTTCATGAACACCAACCCCCTACAATGGCTGAAATTGAGGAAACATTTTCTGCATATATCTGAAGCTCTAAATATTAAACCAGAAGACACTAGGCTAAACTTACAGAAAGCAAAAACAACACACCTTGCTGAATAGATCAATGCCAAAGAGTGTATCCCACTAGGACAAGACTCTGGCTGGACCGTCTGGAAATCACTTCATAGACTTTGAAATGAAGTAGGAAGATCAAAGAATAATCAAGTAAAATGGGGCTACTTGGATAAAGGACAAATTTTCTGTGACTGGGTAGAAATTCAATCAGTGCAGTACAAAAGAAGATCTAGTAGATGGCCATGATAACGCTATTGAAATAGCTTGCTTCTGGCAAAAATAGTCTAATTATTTTAATGTTTTTATTTTAATTTTACCTGTATTTCATATATGTCCATAATTTAAAAGTGTGCAATGCATCCTGGAATGTCTAATTTGATGAGACACTCAGAACATGCTAGCAGACAGCCTTGTGTGCTTGTTAATTCACTTTCATGGTGAGATGGTTTGAATTAGACATGGGGACAAATATAAAAACAAATCAGGATATTCGTTAAATATCTCTGGTTCATCAGATATTCATTGTTTCGTATTCTTGGGGTCCAGAGACCCCAACGAATATGAAGCAATGAATATAACCCTTTTATATTTGTCCCTTCGTTCCCTATTGGCTTATGCCCCTGCGGATCAGCTGTTCCTCGGAGGCATCAGCAGAGAGGGATTTTCCCTTTGGTGGCTTGCTAAAGCCTGCCCGAAGGGAATCCCCCCCCCGGGGGGCTGGGGGATTGCTTGGTTCCCCTTTCCTCCTCTTCCTATGCCTGCGTGGGATAAGAAGAGGAGGGAAGGGATCAAAGGGATCCCCTAGCCCTCGGCTGTGGGATGGCTTTGGTTCTTGCAAGAAAATGACCCGATGAAAGAATTGAATCGTTGTTTGTCAGGTCACTGGGGGGCAATTCATGGTTCGTGGGTTGTCAGGTTTTGGCACTTCATCCCCATCTCTAGTTTGAATGTACTGCATGGCTACACCTGGCTGAAAGTTATGCAGGTAGTATAAGTGAAATTCACAACAGCATTTCCTAACCTAGTATACTGTATTTCTAGATAGTTTGGTCAGAATCCTACTGATTAATTATGCATGCATAACTGAAACTGTAAGTCATGGCAGCAAATTGCCACTAATTAACAAGATGTGAGCCACATTCTTGGTCACATGCCCATATTGTGAGTGGCTGTATGACTAGGACAGCAACCAACACCTCCTTAGTGGGCAGCGATTTGCCACTGCAACTTACACAATTTGATTTATGCACGAGAACTTCATCAGTCAGATTCTGGCCCTTGGATTACTCAAATTCCCACAATCCACACCCCTATGGGTCTTTTTAAAAGAGAAATGTGGCCTATAAACAAACAAACAAACAAACAAACAACATTGCTCAGTGGTCAGAGAATATGGAACGAATACCATGTTATCTACCCTCAACCAGGTTATCTAGTAGGCACTATACGAAAAAAATGTTCAGGGTGCTAAATTTATGCACCTTCTCCAAATTACTGTGGCTCTCATTCAGGTAACCTAGTTTAATCAAGTAAAAACATAACTGTAAAAGTTAGCAGGCAAGAGAAGGAAAGAAAAACTACTCTGTGGAACGTGCCCTGTGTGTGCAAGTTTCTGATCAAAGCAAAAGATAAGAGTGAACAAGAAAGAGGTCATAGGCCTGGTGTATTCTCTATACTTTGATGCAGGTGCTGTGTGAGTCACATGTACAATTGTTAATAATGCTTTTAAAAATGTTTCCTTTTGTTCGCGTTTTGTCCGCTTGGGTTTGCTGATAAAAAAATGCAGCAAATATTCTTTTCTTCATTCATAAAACAAGATCTGTGTAAAGAAAATAAGTAGAAGGAACACACCATCACCACCATCTATCACTAATAACTTACTTAAGTGATTCTCCACCTTTGCATGGGTGAAAGTAACAGAAAATACCAGTAGCCATGTTGGCTGGGGTATTCTGGAATTTGTAGTCCAAAAAAGTAACGTTTCTCATCTCTTGGTGAAAATAGTTCTGAGTAATTCTTTCCCTAAGTGTGTTTTCAAATGAGATATTTGTTCTGAATTACCACTCTTTGTTGGGTATGTACATGTGATCATTGCCCTACTAAAGTTTTCCTATGTTTTTTAGACCTCAGAAAATCATACTTTGGAGAAAAATACTTGTGAAGTTGGCTTCTTCTTCTTCTTCTAAATAAAGCTGCCATGGTGCTCCCTGGAAGTCACAGTTCTTTGGAAGGCACCCCCTATAGAGCCTAATGGGCACTGAGATTACAGCCCCCACCATTCTCCCTGCCCAGAAGTTCTACAACCATGACTGTCACATGACTGGCCAGCAAAACCAGCCCCTCTTGGGTGTGGAGGATGCTGGAGCTGTAGTCGCTGTGCTCATCAGGCACTACAGAGGGCACCTACCAAAGAACTACAACTCCCAGGAAGCAGTGCAGGAGCTGTCAAGTAGCTTTCTTTTTCAAAAAATTAACAACAGGCTGTAAAGGCCAAACCCATGCAGCATCGGGGATAGGTCTTTTTCTAGATAGCAAAAGGTGGGGGTTTGCTGGGAATTTAAGTTAGAGAATTTAAGTCAATCTGTTTGAAACAAATGCTATCATGTTTTTGTAGTCTAAAAGAGAGAGAAAAAACACATCCCTAGTTTTGATTAATTTTAGATTAGTTTTGATGCATGCACTGATGCTTGGGACAACAAGCTGTCAGATTTCAGTTTGCAAGTGTATATGTGTTCATGCAAGCCCCACCCCCTCGAGAATTAATGTAAAATTCAGATGAATTTTTTCTATACTACATGGTTAAAGCAATTTTGATATCACTTTTAACGGCAATGGCTCTATCCTATAGCATCCTGGTATGTCTACTTTGATAAGGCACTCAGAAGTCACTAGTAGAGAACCTTGTGCCCTTTAGTGCTAGTCAATCTTGATTTTGCTCTCTTGCTTTGATTATTTACTACAATATTTCTGACAAAGTTTTATTTCATTTAATGGGATATCATAAACAAATAAAAATTCATGTACAATTGCCGTCTCCTCTCAAGTAGAATGCACTTTTTTTTTGTTAGCTGGAAATGCTTGCTATGGGAAAGCAGCATATACAAATTAATTTAGCATATGTTGCAGGAATGGGTATTGCCCCCAAATCTAAGATCTTTGAGGCAGAATCCTGGTAGCTCCCACAAAAGCAGTTTCCTAAGAGTGTTGTTGTTGCTGTTTTTTTAGCTTACATTTCTCTGTTGATTATGGATAGTCATGGTAATTAATCGATAAATCCGAGTATGTTGTCTTTTTCATATTGGTAGGGTGAGACACCTCCCTTTTAGCTGACAGACAAGATGTTTAAATTATCACCCTTATGCAATGGCAGAAGCAAACAGTGTATTCAAAGCAGAGGTATGCTACACCTGAATCTTAAAAATAAATAAATAAATAAATAAAGTTTAAAATATATAATTTCAAAATCTGTTTTTAAGTTTTCCAAAGTGTGGGTACTTTTAAATAGTCCTGGCTTTTTCTCAACATTTTTCTGGAAATATCCTAGATTGTAGTAGGTGTGTTTAATAGGCTACATTAGGAATTAAAGATAAGAATTTTAAATTTAGGTGGGTGGTGATAATACATCGTTGCAGCTAATGCATATTATCTCTGCTGCATTTAATTTGTACAATGCAAGATTAATTTTTTCTGCAAGTAAAGTCACATCCAACCTCTGGCTATTGGATAATTCTATTATGAATGTATCTTATTCCAAGTTTCTTTCTTCCCAATGCAATCATACAAACTGAAGTTCAGAATTAACATGAACCATTGAGCTGAAGGTTTTTCGTTTGATGAATTCACCGGGGTTCAAATAACATCAGGATGTGTAAACAAAATGTACCACTTTTCTTCACATATGTAGATAATAAAGAATTATAATGGGAGTGGGCTGGAGACACTTTAGTTAAAGGTGAGATTAGCTATCTGCTTCTGGACTAAATAATTACAGTGATGCAGAATAAATGTTTCATTTTAGAAAGAATCCAGTCATTGATGATGTCATTATTATAGAAACAGCTGTGACCAACGTATGCAAATAACACATATTTTGATGCATGATTGGTCATAGTAAAGGCTGTGGAAGAGGAGGAAAAAGCAATGACATCTGCAAGAAACTACTCACTAATGCTCATGAATCTAATGTTTCATTTTGGTCTGAACAAAACCAATGACTGAATGTTAAAGTCCTTCCATTCACATTTGCCTGAGTTCATTCATAATATTTTATATCACCATTACCTCATTCATATTTTATACCGCCATTCAGCCGAAAAAAAAACCCAAGTACAAAATCAGGGGAATTCAGCATAAACTTCAAAACAGCATAGGCTCTGAAACAGTTAAAGGCCGCACTGAAAGCAGTCCAGCAGAGGTAAAAGTATTGGAGAAGCTATGAAGAATGAAGTGTGCTGCTTATATATCATCCATACTACTTCAAGCTCTCTCAGGGCGGTTCATCATTTCATTATGCAGGCTACACATGGCCCCTATCATGTGAGCTGTGTACTCAATTTATCGACCCCAGAAGGATGGAAGGCTGAGTCAATCTCAAACTAGCTATCTGAGCCTGGGATTGAACTCAGGTCATGAGCAGTTTAATCACCGTGCCACAAGACTTCACTTCCCACCTAGAACAGTGGTTCCCAACCTTGGGTTCCCAGATATTCTTGGACTAAAACTCCCAGAAGCCTTCACCACTAGTTGTGCAGGCCAGGATTTCTGGGAGGTGTAGTCCAAGAGCACATGTGGACTCAAGGTTAGGAACACTGACCTAGAAGATGAAAGCATAGTCACCAAATGAGCTTCCTGGGAATAGAGTTCCCAAAGTGAAGTGCCTTCAGGGGGAAAAAGTACTTTCCACATGTTACCACCAGTCCTCGAATAAGAGGGGCCTAGAGGAGAGACTTTGGTGCATAGGCAGTTTAATGCAGGAGAAAATTATCCTTGGAGCATCCAGCCCCCTAGCCAGGTAGGTCTTTAAAGGTAAGCACCAATATTTTGAATTCAGTTTGGATATGGAGTAAGAATTCTTACTATCTGACCAGAGAAGGTTACCCATTGTAACCCAGTGCCCTCTGTATGTTAATTCAGCAGGAGCTTCAGTCAGCAGAAAGTGGAGAGAGGCAACTTCCTTTGCCAATGTCCGCTCCTTTCTGCCTCATTTCCCACCATTTTGTGAAGAATCCACCAACCCTTTGGAGGAAATTTTGACAGGGAAATTGCAAGGAGCGGAAAATTGCCTGCCTTCCATTCCACTGACAAATCAAACAACCTTCACCACAGGGACTGTTATTATGGCCATGCACTCTCAGCAACTGTTAGCATGGCCATGCTTGTGAATAGTGGTTCAAATGATAACTCTTTCAGCATATTAACAAACTGTTTCTAGTTTTTGGATCACATTGCTCAGAGTTTAGTCCCAAAAGATGATTTATTTATTTATTTAAAATAAATAGGCAGCTTACATCATTAAACAAGGCAGCTTACATCATAAAAAACACAACATTAAATGCTAAAAAAGTAAATTATTCAATTATTAAAGAAGAACTAATAACATTATATTAAAATGTTAGGCAAAAGTATTACAAAAACAGATTTAGAAGCAACAAAAATATAAACCATCCCATTTATCGTTTCTTCAACAGTCACTAAAGAAAAGCCTGCCTGAAGAGAAACGTCTTTGTCTGCTTGCGGAAGGAGAGCAAAGGTGGGGCCAGCCTGACCTCCTGTGGGAGGGAGTTCCAGAGTCTCTGTGTATGCACACCTTGCATATGGATTGCAGAAGGTCCCTGATTCAATTCCTGGCATCTCTAGGTATTGCTGGTATGAAATCTGAATAGCTGCTGCTGATCGCTCTTGGCTAAAGAACAAGCAGTATAGCTCAACTTCCTATATTCTACATTATTTTTACTTAAACATAATACAGGTACATATCAGAAGACTGTGATATAATTTATATCCTAAAAAGAATTTCATTGAAAAAAATCCACTTTGAACATCCCTAATAGGATAATAACAATCTCTTATATAAAAACATCAAACAATAAATTATGTAACTTGTCTTCCATTATGACAAAATGTAAAGCATTGACTAAATTGAGGTATCTGAGTTAATAAATAAACTCTTAATAAAAATACTGCTATATACTGTAACTGTCTTTCCTGTAACATTTTTTCCATCTAGTGGCTACATTAAAACTTTTTTTAAGGTAACAGTTTCCCTGTTATGAAGAACTCTTGATTTCAGTTTCTCATCTTCCTTATAAGATATTCTTCAATGTAGTTAATGAAAATATCAAATTCTCCCATTGCTTTGTAGATTCCTTTTTCTTGCAGCTGTGAACGAAGGAGAAGAAGGATTATTTATGTGCCACCATAATAATTATTGCAAGAAAAATAAGCAGATGCTGTTTATCATTATTATTTGGAGACTTTATGTGAAAGAGCACTGTTTACAAGGCTTTTGGTGGCTCCGGGCATGAAGGGAGCTAAGGAAGGTGAGCACAAATGTGAAGCAAAGGAGATGCCAACCCTTATAATGAAACCTTGCCTTCCCCATTCTCCCCTGTAATGTACACTGGAGGCCCATGATCTGAGCATACGCCTGCACTGATGAGACGAGACATCTCCCAGCTTGGATCATGGGTCAGCTATGGTCAGTGATTATAATGGTAAATTTATAGTGAGAAATTTGGAAGGGCAGGTGCGCATCATGACAATCCCCACAACACACACACACACACACACACCAATAAAAGGGGAGTCAAAAAATTCAGACAACTGGATCAGTTGAGGAACAGGATCTTTTGTAAAGTTAATGCCTCTTAATTACCCATTGAAGATCTAACTACTTTGAATTATATCAGAAGTAGCCTGCAACAATTCATTATTATTGGAGAAATCAGTCTCTCTCCCAGCTGCTTTGAGAGTTGTCATGAAACTCAGAAGGATTAGAGAAGCCTGAGGAGGGTGGTAAGTGTTGTGTTACAGTCCCTGATGCCCAGAAAGTCACCTTCTGCGATTTCCCCCTGCATGATATCAGTTTGTGAATGATAGTGAGCAGAAGAGATAGGAAAATTGATGTTTTAGACTGCAGCATGCATAATCCCAGACCAGTCCCTACAATTCCCATAGTTCTTCACCATTGCCATGGTGCCAAGGGCCGTTTATATGTGGGAGAAGACTTACAATACTTGTATAATACGGAGAATGGGAGTCCTTCTAAAGTGAATATTAAATATTCATTTCTGAAAATGAGCATTTTTCCATTTTAATGAAAGAACTGGGAGATGTGACAAAAGCCAGAATCCTGCTTGCAGCAGTAGCTGTACCCTGAGCTATCACTGAACACCTAGTTGTGCAATTGATCACATGATGGGCAGCCGAAGAAGTGGAAAAAACCACTTGCTCAATTGCTCATGGTATTCGTCACTAGGATTCTGGCCAAATAATTTAAGCATCACTTATGACTCTACAATAAACACACTTGTTTATGTTTATTGTAACCAGTAGCAACCTGCAGAAGAGTGTGTCCTATGTTTCTTGGCTGATGGGGCTAGAAGCCTCTGCTCGGATGTAATATTGCACTGTAAGCTCTGCATTAATTTAGTCCTCCTCCTCTTCATGGCCTTCACCCAATGGTATCCCTGAAAAGCAGATTTCCCTCAAAATGCAGTATTCTGCAAGACTTTTCCCAGTCTTGCAGGTCACCCAGATCTTCTGGAGGATCCAATCTAGATGTGGGTTTTTATGCTATTACCAAAGCAATTGAAATAGGAAGGAGGTATGAGCTGTCTGTACCTTGTACACTACTCCAGAAGCATGTCAGAAGGAAGCATGACTCACCCACAAGCTCACATGTGGCTTTTCCATATAGTGAGCAAAGCCTCTTAAAGACAGTGACAAAAATTCTAGTAAGTTGTATAGGGTCATGACTGAGGGGAGTGTTTAGCAATGCAGGAACCTACCTGTTTGTAGGTTTCTTTTATGTTCTTCATTGTATCATTCTTCTTTTCACATATGAAGAATTTATGCTGCAAAGAAGTAGCACAAGGGACGTTAATTCACTGGCTTCCTTTTGGATAGTACCTTCAGAACCCTACTGACTCTTAAGTTACAGTACCCCATTTGGCTATGGATATCCATTAGTGCTATTAACATTTGTGCATGGAGATGACTTTAAGCCTTATGTGTCTGCTTTAATAATGCTCATCCAGGCAGCATTGAAAAAGCTACATACTTCTTTTGACACTGACAGGGATATGCATCAACTTCTGGAGCAGTTATCAATCAAACTGCAATCAAACCATGTGTGAAGGTATTGAATGCTTTGGGGAATGCTTTGTGCTTTTATTTCCCATTTCATTCCTTAAGAATCTGAAGTAACCCACTGTAACCCATCAACAGTGGTCTCCTGCTACTTCATCCACTTCAATTCTAAGTCCTCCCTCATTTTAGATTCTTGTTATTCTTGACACCAACAAGGTATAACAGCATATTCTATATAAGGATACCGACTAGTTTAAAAGGACAAGGTTTGTGTAAGGATTTTCAGCAGGTGTGGCATTTACCATTCCTTCATGAACAAGCCACATCTTCTAAAATACACCTGATCACCATGACTTGAAACTTTGGAATGGTTGCATCACAAATATTACCTTTATACTAAACTATTAAAAGCCTCTCTCAAAGAATCCTGGGAAGTGTAATGTAGTGAAAATCTGAAAATCTTAGCTTTCATCAAAGGATTAGAACCCTAACTCAATTTGATACAAATAATTTCTGACTCTCATAGGTTATGCTTGAAGATGCAACACTAATGTGCACTCTCTTGCCACCTTTCTTACATTCTCAATCATTTATTATCTGGTTACTGTCACGTTTCTCAGTTGTACAGTGTCTATTGTGTTGTAATGAATTCTGGCACTTGTGAAGGGTGGGAATGGAGCAGGAAGGTGATTTCTGCTTTCTCTTTTCATTGTAAATTGACTTTTCTACTGTTTTCACCCCTGACAAAGATCCAGTTTAAACAAAGGTTTTTTAAAAGGGAGTTTCCTGCTAGTCTGAGGAAGTGGACTTGTCCATGAAAGCTCACATTAAAATATAGCAGTTAGTCTTTAAGGTGCCACAACATTTTTGTCTCCTTTATTTTTTATTTCTCTTTTGTTTTTGCATGATAAACAGCAAGGTTTTCTTCATGGCCTTTTATGCTTGCTCTCTGAGTCATACTGTGACCAGATGACACACTATAGAGATTACCACAGCAAAGCAATTTGGGGCTGTGGGGATGAACATAGTTGAAGTTTTTGTCTTCACAGCTGATAGAACCAGCAGCTCTCAGGTAAGAATTTAACTTAAAACTTATTAAGGGAGATTTCAGCACTGAACACAGAACACTTAATCCATAGGCTTTGTGAAGAACAAGTTTTCTGTGTGAAACTTCAGTCTTACTTCTTTATGTTTCTCAGTTATAAATCTGCTTATACAGTCCCCACTGTAGTTAAGACAAGGATAAGCTATGCCACTGGGTTACTTAATGAAGATAGCTATATCAAAGCCTATTTCGCTGATATTCTTTCCTCTATGTGGACATTATTGCTGCATGCAGAATTAAGTATTGAGAAAATTTCAGTGTTCTCAGAAGTATCTAATAGTGTAGAAGACTGCCCAGTTTATAATTCTGTATACTAATCCTACTATTTTTTGTAGGTTTTTGGCACCATTTGGTATCATATCTGCTATCTGATTGGGCTTTGGATGAAGTGGATATTTTCTACGTGATTGATCTTTGGATGAATTTTTTCATCCAAACAAAAGAAGGAACAAAAGAAGAATGTGGCAATGCCTTTTTGATTTTCCCTTGGAACTTACAGTCTACCTAGACAATGGAGTCAGTTTAGAAAAGAAAAGAAAAAAAATACTTACACATCGCTTGATGGTCTGTTTCAGATCCAGCAGTGAATTGCCAAGAAAGCCAACATTCTGCTCAACTGCGCTGCCGGTGATCACTTTGGGTATGACATCTTCCAGATAGAACTGGATCATTTCTGCTACTGATTGGCACCCCAAGTACCCCTAAAGGGAAAGGAGGAAACTCTACAGTAACAGTGATAAGATGCCAAGAAGAAGACATCTCAAGGAAAATCTGAGAACTGCTTCCATGGACGGTGAGGACCATGCGAAAATTCTGTGGCTCTAAACAGCCCTTTTTTACTTCAAAGTTTCCTTCCATTAAGTGGAAGGATTATCATCTCTTCCCTTCATCATCCCATACTTCTTACAGAATTAGAGACTCATACCACCAAATTTGCTTGTTACTCTACAGATTGGGGGGAGGAAAGTAGACTTTAGGCTGTCATTCCCCGGCTGCTTCTTTTTATGAGGAAAAAGAGCAGCTCCTAAAGCCAGCAGGACTGGCAATTTACCTTGTAATTATGGCTCCTCTGAAACTGGTAATGGTCATCTAATAATATCCATGTGCTGTCAAGTCAGTTCTGACTTATGGTTACCTTTTTCACAGTTTTCTAAGTAGTGAATAATCAGAAGTGATTTACCAGTGCTTTCTTCTGGGGGGTGCCTGGGACTGTGCAGCTTGCCGAAGGCTACAGAGGCTGGCTCTCCTCCCAGTAGGCACACTGGGGAATCAAACTCCTAACCTCTGGCTCCTCTGCCAGATACTTAACAGACTATTCGGCCAAACTAATGGACTTCTAGCTACATCACATTTCTTTCTTTCTTTTGCCACTCTTTGGCATTGATGATGGTTTGTGTGGACTCCAGATAAATTTATAGGCATAAAAGTGGCCCTTGGACCCATAAGAACTGTCCACCCAAGCCTTTAATGGTCCATGCTGGTATGAAAATGTGTATTAATTAATTAATTAATTAAAGGTTCCTGTCCTGTCTTATCATTGTTTTAAATAACTGGCAATATATATAGTTTTTTAAATTAATAAATCAACACCATAAAATTATACAGAATCAAAGTCTCCTAAAAATCATAGCACTCACTGAGAAAGTGCTATTTAGGTCTCAATTACTGGAAGCTCTCAGACACAAGACAGCACAAGCAGCATTTCGTCTGACCTTAAACAACAGGGAAGTTTGGGTGAGAGAATGCATTAGGGCCCCAAGGAATTTCTATTAGCTATTTTTAGCTTCTGTTGTTTGTCCATTAAACCATACCATGAATGGACTAAACCTTATGGAATCTCAGTGCTTTTAGAAGCAAATAACTTTGCTGCATGTGTTGTTCATTCTTGTTTATTCTGCTTTTCAGAATCAGTCTTCTGATAATTTAAATACAGTAATTCTGATGAAGGCAGCTAGCAATTACCATTTCCTGCACAATTTCCCTTAACGTGAAGGAAATGCAGCCGAGAAGCTGATACTTCTTATCAGTAGGGCTCTATTTAGGTATTAGTATAAACTTTGAAATGTAAAACAACAACAACAACCCTGAAAATACCCTTAAGAACAATGCCTTCTAATGCTGTTAATTTAGCAATATAAATAAGAATGATCTTCCTGTGAGAAAAGTTTTCTTAGAATATATTTCTGGCAAAACATATGTACACCTCCCACACACCTTTCCATGACTCCAGAGATAAACATGGCCTTAAGTCAAATTAAATTGTTGAAGACAATCAAAATCTCACCTTGAAATCTTCCAATAAATCTTCTTTTAACAACATGATGTCCAACCTATCGTCTCTGGTTTGCTGGAAGAACATCCAATGAGATATCAGTTTTATTAACCCAGGAAAACATGAACACAGATTTTCACTTAGGAAAACAAGAATGCTTTAACTTATCAGTAAAGACAATGGAACACCTGACATTAATTTCAGCCACAGTTCATTTCTCTCCTTAGTTTTGAAACAACTTCTTATCTGAAAGAGCTCATCTGCCAATATCTAAAGCTGTGACTAGTCTTACAAAATGTATAGTTGTTTAGGATGTACATATTTAAGAGTGAATGGTTTACATTTGATAGATGTTAAAACTAACATATTTTAGAAGCAAAGGAATTCAAACTGCTCAGAATAAACCAGATGTGCATGTCAGTCCCTTAAACATAATCCCTAGTCTTCACTCATGCTGCCTAAAAAGCGAGAATGCAGTTCTCCAGTTTCAAATGTTCACAAACAAATTTGACACAGTTTGGATGTTCATTATAACATAACATAAAATAATTGAAACAGAGAAAAGAATCCAGGTTGCATCATTTCATTGGTCAGTATTGGCAAACAAGGACACAATTTACTGAAAAATTATATCATTTCCATTCATTTTACAAAGCATTTGTGTCCCTAATGATGTCTTATAGTTATCACCACATCACAAAGTCATCTACCTTAAACTGCTTGTAAAGAAGCATATATTTTCTATTCTCTCCTCTTTCTAAATTCCAAATGCAAATAATGCTGGCTGAAGGAAAAAAAAGTTATACTTACAAAATAATCTTTAACCTTATTAAATATGACTCTTAGCTCTCGCAGTCTACGAGGCAGGTTGTCTGCAAAATATTTGCAGCTGCTATTGGCAAGTTGAGGATGCGCTGTTGGCAGACTGAGCGCCAGGGACAGCAACGTGAGCACTGCGAGAGAGTTCATGTCTTCAGAATGTTCCTTTGTGGTCTAGCTTGATTTTGCAAGATGCAAGGAAGCAGATCTGCCCATTACCTTGATGGGCTCCAATTTATAACCCCAAGCAGCGCAAATGTTCTTCCTCCTTTCCACAGGATATCGATGATGAATTTTCTAACCAAAATGTCAATCTTTCCCCTTGAGATGTTTATGTGAAGTCACTCTATTCCCTTGTAAAATTGCTTATAGAAGTAGAATTAGGCACCCCCCTTTTTTTTACATAATTTGTTTCTTGAATTTTTTTGGTGGTAAAACAAAACAGGATGCATTTTCATTATCTTGACATTTGATCCCTTTAGGTCAACACTCCTAATTTGAAGAGAGAAAATTGGCTTTATGTTTAAATTTCCGAGAATCTATTTCAGGCTGCTGTTTTCCCTTCTGAGTTTTTAAATCTGATGTCTCTAGAAACCACATAGCAACAAAATTAAATTCTAAAATATACATATGTGCAAATAAAGTTTTATCTGGACAGAAATAGTCTTACAAGGACATATATCAATTATAAAGCAATTAAATATGCCTTTTACTGATTTTTCCAGGTATGTGAGAAATTTAAGAAATGTACTGGGTTTCAGGGATCCCAGTTTGTCGCTCTATCCTTGCAAATTAAATATTAGCCAAATCTTGCAATGTAAGGAGAGAGAAAGCCACTTTCCTTTCAGGAAAGGCCTTAGAGAAAGCCACTTTCCTTTCAGGACTTGGATCTAAGTTGGCTTAAACTGCTGCAAATTGACATGTCTCTTTCCGCTGGTGTTTCTGTTGTTTTGTACTAGAGAAGGATGTTTTGTGTGCCTGACAGCTTCACACAAAGCTGTCAGCATGGCACCAGAAGCTCCAACTGCCTGTTCTCGTCCCTTCAGGCAGCTGATCACTCCATCAAGGAGATGGTACACATTTAACATATTATATAAGCAGGGACTGGTGAACCACTTCTGAGTATTTTCATACCTAGCAAATGCTAGGTTGCCGTTTGTAATCCTGAAGATGGCAGGATGTGTTTCCCTTGTCGAAAGCTTGATTTTGTCGTTTTTATTTTTAAAAAATTACTTGGAAGCTAAATCTGTGAAGTTTTTTTGAGCAATTCAGTCTGTTGGACTGGGATTGGTCAACTTTTTGCTCCAGGAAAGCAGAAAGGTTTTCAAATGCTAGTTTGTTGTTATGTGCCATCAAGCTGCTTCCAACTTATGGCAACCCTATGAATTAGTGACAAAAGGTCCTATCATCAACAGCCATGCACAACTATTGCAAAGTCAAGACTGTGGCTTCCTCATATTTGGTCAACCTCTTTACCTGTTACCTTCAATTTTTTCCAGCAAAATTGTCTTTTCATGTGGGGCGTGTCTTCTCACAATGTGCCCAAGGTGTTATGGAGTTAGCTTTAATCATTTTTGCTTTGATGATGGTTTTTACGCTGCTTTCCACAATTCCAGGTTCTTCACCACATAATTCTTTTTCAAAGGAATCTGTTATCTCTGCATCTCTTTTGTACAGCTCTTTAGTATAATGTTTCCAGTTTCTCATTTTGTTTTGGTCAGATAAGATGTTTCCCTGTTGAACTTTCAGTATGGCCAATCTATGTTAAAATTTCCTTTTGATTTCTTGGATTTTATAGAAGAGATGTTTTTTCTTTTCCTCTTTTGTTGTTCCTTTTCATTTCTTTGCACTGATTGTTATAATCGTTCTCTTTGTCTCTGTGTGACGGTCATTGAAAACTGCATTCAGGATTCTGATCCTATTTCTCTCATCTCTTACTATGGCTTCTCATCTGGCCTTAATGGTTTTGAGAGATTCATCATTCACCCATCTAAGCTGTTCTTTTCCTTTCACTACAGCAATTGTCCTTTTGTGTTCTTCCCTAATAGTATTGCTGGTTTCAATCCACAGTTTCCCTGATTAAATTAATTTTAGTAATGCAAATTTATTCCCTGTATGGACTTTAAATAGAGGATCGACTTGACAGGACATAATTAAATACATACTTTTGAACTTTACTGAGAAGTATCTCTTTTTGTACTGCTGAGCCCTGTAATGTTCTATTCCATGGTGTTACTCTTGTAACCCACAAAAATACTATGAACTTAATCTTTGTTTATCTTTTTAAAAATGTGTTATTTGAAAACAGTACAGATGTAGGTTTTTGAATCTCTCTTTTTATAGCCTAATTTTGTACATGCTTATTTAGATGTCAGTATGCTCAGGATAAAAACTTAAATGCAATACTACATTATTATGTAAGGGATGTGGTGGCACTGTGGGTTAAACCGCAGAAGCCTCTGTGCTGCAGGGTCAGAAGACCAGCAGTCGTAAGATCGAATCCACGCAACGGAGTGAGCTCCCGTTGCTTGTCCCAGCTCCTGCCAACCTAGCAGTTCAAAAGCATGCAAATGCAAGTAGATAAATAGGTACCACCTCGGTGGGAAGGTAACGGCGTTCCGTGTCTAGTCGCGCTGGCCACGTGACCATGGAAACTGTCTTCGGACAAACGCTGGCTCTATGGCTTGGAAACGGGGATGAGCACCGCACCCTAGAGTCGGACACGACTGGACTAAATGTCAAGGGGAACCTTTACCTTTACCTTAAAGTTTGTTAAATATAAATGATGGTCTTATGCTGGGCTATGCATGGTTTAGGGCTGTGGTTTCAAATGACTGCTGAAATGAGATTCTGTGTCTTGTGGTTGCTTTTCTGTAAGCTGCCTTATGGGGAAGAATACTCTTTCTTTCTTTCTTTCTTTCCTTCTTTCTTTCTTTTAAGGAAATAAATTAATAAATGGTACAATCACTGTTCAATAGAAATACAGCACTCTGTTGAAGTCAAGATTGATTGATTGATTGTTGATTGATTGATATGCCACCCCAGTTAGTGGAGACCAGTCTTACAATGTGACATAGACCCTGTCCTCCCTCTTCCCCCATTAAAACAACCAACAAACCAATCAAATGCAAATACATAACCTGACTAAAAGAAACTAAATAATGGTGTCAAACCCCAACAATAAAGGTGGCACATGTGTCACAAACCATACTAAATGAGGGGGAGGATGTCTTTAAAAGCTTCCTTGAAAAGTCCATTCTTTAGCAGTATTTTTTTTTCTTCAAAATTCTGGATGGAGGAGGCCTGCTGGATGTCCATAGAGAGGCCGTTCCAAAGTGCAGGGGCTTGACTCCTAAATGAGGTCTCTCTTGGTGTGGCCACCTGAAACAGTGAGGCCTGGGAGGACTGGGTAAAACGGGCAGCAGTTCTAAGGGATGATCACTTTGGATGGTCCGAAGAAACTCATACGGGCCTCATTAAACCTATTAGACTTGGAACAACTGCTGCAGATGACAACAAATTCTAGGCACAAGTACAACATGATCTTGAATTGAATGGGACACCGTAGTTGTACTTTTAAGGTAGTTTTTGGACAAATGTGTTGTGTTGAATTCTGTCAATCAATCTGAGCCATGATAGTTCAATGGGACCTCTGTAGGAAGGCAGATAAAAAAAGCACTTGCACTCCACATAGTTGGCACTGAATACAAGTGGGACAGAATGAACTGAATGACAGAATGAACATGACAGAATTGCTTTCTTGGAAGCTTCTGAAGATAACTGGCTGGCTTCTGATGGATTAGTTTGATTTTTGTTGTTGTTGTTGTTTAGTCGTTAAGTCGTGTCCGACTCTTCGTGACCCCATGGACCAGAGCACGCCAGGCCCTCCTGTCTTCCATTGCCTCCCGGAGTTGGGTCAAATTCATGTTGGTCGCTTCGGTGACACGGTCCAGCCATCTCGTCCTCTGTCGTCCCCTTCTCCTCTTGCCCTCACACTTTCAGTTTGATTTAGTAAGGCTTTTCTTATGTTCTTTCTCTGGGTACTTCCAGTAGGACAGGAGGCAGAAAAATCTTCCCTCTTTGCATTTCATAGGGTCTTAAGGTTTTGTCTGATTTTTTTTGTTGTTGATTCCAATTATATTAAGTATAGTTCCGCTTTGCTGCCTTTGCTTAGTTTAGCTAACCGTGTGGATTCCTCTTAGCTTCCCATCAGCCACAATGCAAACCATTATTATGATGTCTGCATAAATTATTTTACTCTTGTGTCAGTAGCTTGTCCCTTAGGATGCCTCAGTAAAACTGCTTCTCTATCGTTTCCCCAAACTGTCCTTTTGAAAGCGTCTCATGAAAATGGTGTGGTTGTTCACTTGCACTGATATAACATTTGCAAAAAAGAATCAAAAGGGGAGAAAAAAGCATGAGTCAGGGAAATGGATTCACACTGCATACACATGTCTTAAACTAGGGAAATGGACTGGAAAAGCAACATAGATTTTATCACTTCCCATACCGTAACTGAATTTCAGCAGTTCTCCAGAATGTACACAGTTTTCCCCCACAGAATGCTGAGTATCAGTTGGAGAGAGAGAAAAAAAGTAAAACTGGCAGGAGACAAAAGAGAACAAAATTGCATGACATATCCTGAACCTTCCATATTTGCAATATCTATTACAGGACTCCCTCATCTGTCAAATTTTCAGTGTAAAAGATCTCCTAGAAATGCTATAATTTGGTCTGGCTTTTAAGAGCTGGAGTGAGGCAGATACTGGGTAAAAGGTGGTGCAGTGATTAAACTGCAGTACTGCAGCCAAACTCTGCTCACAACTTGGGTTCAATTCCAAGTACTTGGCTCAAGGTTGACTCAGCCTTCCATCCTTCGAAGGTTGGTAAACTGAGTACTCAGCTTGCTGCAAGGGCAATGTGTAGCCTGCATAATGAAATTGTAAAACCACCCAGCAAGTGTTTTAAGCACTATTGGGTGGTATATATGTAGTATGCTTTGCTAACTTTGATTTATCTGTTAATGAAATGCTCATGAGAGTAGAGACACATGGAGGTAGTGTGTGGATTCACTGGTCTTTGGATCCTATGTATACATGCACATTCCATCTCTTAGGTGCCTGTGTTGGAATGCTGAATATATTAAACTAAGGAAAAATAAAGCTTCTTGTCTCCTTCTCCCCCTCCAAAGCTTCTTTGATGAATTGGTGGCCTTCCTGAACAATGTGGGATGAAGGTGAAAGGAGCTGTTGGGCAAAGAAAAAGCAATAAGATTCCTTTAATGAACTTCACATTAACTTCTTTTAAGATCAACACCCAATGTTGAGTGTTTCCATGCTTCCTCTGTGGCCCCCTTCCACCATTCTATGTTGTCCAAGAGATACCAGGCAACTGTCTGAAGGGGCAACTTAAGAGAAGGAAAATGGTTAAAAATTAACTTCCATAAGCAAATGGTCTTACACTAATTCACTCTAGGACCCAAGCTATTGTATTTCCCCCCTTTAGATTTATACTCTGCCTAGTTTAACAGCCATCTGATCTCTGATATAGTTGCTTGATCCCGTTATTGGAATGTGATCAGCCAGTGGTGAGTGTTGGAATGTTCCCCGAGTTATTTCTCTGTTGGTGATTGTGTCATTGAGGGTTTCTCAGAAACACCGAAACTTCTAACAACTTCATGTAGGTTGTTCAGCTCCAGATCTGCATATCTGGGCGTATGGAACGAAGAGGTGAGAATTGTCACACATACAACAATTTCCTCCAACCCTGTTTCTTTGCATTTCCATTTTTCTATTAAAAATAATGTATATATTTGGTTTTTCTTTTTGTGGTTAGATTGGGGGGACCGTGGAAATATCGGCAGCAATTTTTGGCTCTGGTATATATGGTTATGTGAACATTTCCAAGTTTCCACCTCCTGTTTGCCACTGAATGGGGAACATCACCTAACTCTACTCTCACTTCTCAGAATGCCCATCTTACTTGTGGTACTACTTTTGCTTGACCTGGTAGTACGGGAGAGTTGCTTGTTTTTTCTTGATGAAATTCCCCCTATTTTCCCAGAACTGCTATTTGCGCTATAGAGGAAAATCACCTGTATGATTTTTGCTGTGGTTGCACGTAGGCATGTTGGCAAAATAGAAGGAAAAAAATGACCAAATATGATGTCACTTTAAAGAACTGCTATATAGCTCAGTGGTTTAGGTATCTGACTGTGGAGCCAAAGGTTGAGAGTTTGATTCCCCACTGTACCTCCTTGATGAGGGCTGGACTTAATCATCTAAAATAATCTGCTAAGATTATATTTTTTCATGAAAGACTAATAAATTTGTTTACGTGTGAAATTTTGCCATCTTTCAGTCAATGTCTGAACAAGTGGATTTTGATCCACAACTGGTCACACTGAAACAAATTGGTTAGTCTTTAAAGTGCCACAGCATTTCAACCTTCTTTGTTATTCATTCTTTTCCCCCCTTTAATTTTTCCAGCATGTTGAGACAGACTAATATGGATACTTCTTTGCAAACTGCATGGAGTGTGTGGTTTTCATCCAAAAAAATGGCTGTAGGCATCCTTGGTAACGTGCTCTGAATAGAAGTCTTGGAACAGGGTCTAGTGTGGCTGAGAAGGCCAATTCGAGAGTGACAATTCCTTCCACACTGAAGACAAATACTGGAAGCTAGACAAAAAAATAATGGGAAGAAAAAGACTTAAAATCTCTTTTCCAGAGCTAGTGGTTTTCTAGGTCTCACTGCTGTTTACTTTCTAAAGTTGGAGGGGCAGAGATCTCCATCACTAAAACTCTGGATCTTCTGTATTTTGATGCTCAGACTTTAGTACATAAATCCCTTGCAAAATGAATTGGAACAGAGTTATGATATGACAGGCAGAAGTAAATAATTTTTCCCCCATATGATTCTAGCTATTCTTCCTTCCTTCCTTCCTTCCTTCCTTCCTTCCTTCCTTCCTTCCTTCCTTCCTTCCTTCCTTCCTTCCTTCCTTCCTTCCTTCCTTCCTTCCCTTTTCCTGTCATTGAAGAAAAGATATAAGATCCATATATTATCTCCGTAAAGTTGGAAATGCAGCTTGGGTAAGCTAATATTCAGTGAAAAAGCTAAAGAAGTGCTTCCAATTTCTGCATAAATTCATTCCTCTATTGGGCATACCACAGTCTTGTGGTGACTGAGCATGTGTAACTTGGCATGAATGTGATTACTCAGTAATAGACAGCAGTTATGGAACATTGAAGAAAGAAGAAATACAACCAGATTCTCAGAAATCTGTGGTGACATTGATTTTTATCAGATTTTATTACTTCAAAATTTATTTATTTAAAATATTTTTACATCTTAAAAAGGACTCAAGGTGGCTTACCTCATTAAAAGACAATATTTAAATTGAAAAACATACAAAAACATAAGCATACAAATACTAAAAAGGATCAAAGAAATACCTCACTAAAAGACAGTATACAAAAGCAACACCAAAAACACATAAGGCACAACAATGCATTTAAAAACTCAGTTCAGGCAGCCAGACACTCAGGTAAAGCTTGCCTGAAGAAAATGGTCTTTGCCTGCTTGCAGAAGGACAACAAAGATGGGGCCAGCTGGAGAGAAAGGCCTCTTCTAATGATCTTAACACCCGACCAGGCTCATAAAGCGAGATGCAGTCCTTGAGATAGCTTGAACCCAAGTTGTTTAGGGCCTTATAGGTTAGGACATTGAGGGAAAGGATTCAGCATTCCTTTCCTTTCCAACTGATTTTGGAGACCCCCTCACCCATTGGTTTTTACCCCTCCTGACTCTCCAGTCATTATGAGAATTAAAATGTTGATGATGATAATGACAATGACGATGATAGCAGTAATTATTGATGACAGTAGTAATTATTGTCTGCTGGAAAATGACAAGGCATTTTAGCAATAATGTAATATTGGGAGAAGTACTGTATTAAACAAACATAATGAGTTTTAGAGATGATGATACTATATGCCATTTGTTGTTGTTTAGTCGTTTAGTCGTGTTCGACTCCTCGTGACCCCATGGGCCAGAGCACGCCAGACCCTCCTGTCTTCCACTGCCTCCTGGAGTTTGGTCAGATTCATGCAGGTAGCTTCGATGACACTGTCCAACCATCTCATCCTCTGTCGTCCCCTTCTCCTCTTCCCCTCACACTTTCCCAACATCAGGGTCTATATGCCATATTAAATTCTAAAGTGCCTTTTTGATGCACCTGCATCCCCTTTATCATCATCATCATCATCATCATCTTAGAATTGCAGAGCTGGAAGGGACCCTATGGATCAACAAGTCCAGCCCCTGTCACATAGGCCCTAGGCAGGTAGGTAGGTAGGTAGGTAGGTAGGAAGGAAGGAAGGAAGGAAGGAAGGAAGGTAGGTAGGTAGGTAGGTAGGTAGGTAGGTAGGTAGGTAGGTAGGTAGGTAGGTAGGTAGGTAGGTAGGTAGGTAGGTGTTTGATTTATATACTGCCCATCTAGCCTGCAGCCGCTCTGGGCAGTTCACAACACAAAACAAAAATCATATAGTACAATTCAATTATAAAATAATCCCAACCTCTAGCATCACAGCCAGATACCTAAACCACTGAGCTATCCAGCAGTTTGTGCTCTTTAGGAAAGAAACATGCTGCTTGGCATGCAGGAGACATATCGTTTCTCTCTTCACTTCATAGATCATGACACTGCAGTTTCAGTCTCATTTCATTTGTTGATTTTCTTCTTTGCTTTGTGAAATGAAAGTCCGAGTAAAGAGCAGAAATATAAAGAAATACAGTTGCTTAGAATAAAATACCCTTTCAGGAAAGAAAAAAGCAATGTATGCTATGTCATTATTTCCTACTAACAAATTTTCTGATCACAGGAAATACCCAGTGATCTGAATGGCTTCTAGAACTGTGGTGAAATATGCACGGTGGAAAGTTCATGGTTAAGATATATCAGGAATGCTAGTAAAGCACCTGCTCAAAAGGAAAAGTTGTGCTTGATGTCATGCTCCATCTGTAGTTAGGTACACAATAACAATAATACAGATCAGGGGGGACTGGATGCAATACACCCATTTTCAAGAACCTCTCCTCCCCCCCCCCAAAAAAATAGATCTGCAAAGAAAGCCACATAGATCTGCCAAGGAATCCTAGCATCTTGCATTGGATTCTGGGGAACATGCACTGTTCTTGTCTGACAGTCTATGAGTGGAAGAGCATGCTTTCCTGCCAATCAAATCAGGAAAAGAAACAAAGCCCCCAGCATGGCTGTTGCCCCCCTTCACATGGCAATACTCTTATGAGTAGAAGGAAGATGATGGTGGGTGGGCTGTTAAAGATGGCAGGAGGCACTCCTTATTCCAGAAGAAACTGGATAGGAGGTAGAGCTGATGTTGCTCCTGGAGGCTCTTTGAATGATATCTGGTTCCAAGGGAGTCCTTAGGGCCCAGGCACTGTGGGAAGTATGGTCTGTCATAGCACAAGTGAGAACCTGTGGCAGCCATACTTTATTCAAAAAGCTGGCCAACAAGTGGCCATGCTATAGAAGTGGTGGAGAGAAGTCAGGTTTCTGGGGTTCTGTCAGCTGTTGGCTAAGGTAGAAGTTGGCTCTGGTGATGGTGATCAGTGGATAGTGGTAGTGTTTGTGCCGCAGCCAGCCTTCTGTCATCTGCAGTAATTTATTATCTTAAAAAGTAACTCTGACTTATTAACATTGTTCATGACTTGCTATTCATCATTTAAAGAGTTTCACATGAGTACGTAATGTAATACTAGTATTTTATTTTCTTCATAGCTTTTTAAATCATTGGCTGAAATCCAGTAGTAAGTTGCAAAAAGAGTAGATGCATTGAATCAATAGAACTTACATACATGTTGAGTCACCAAGTCCCCGCTGATTAAATGGGCTTACTGTAGTTGTGACTGACTACTGGATTTCAGTCATTGTCCTAAAAAATACAAACAAAAATACTTCCGGTTCCCCAATGACTGAAGTCTTGGTATACGACCCTCCCCCCACTCCACAATATCAATGTTTTAGAAATAATGAGTAAAGTTTTCTCTGTAAAGGAAACAACAGGCTTGACTTTGCAGGAGCTGAGCAGGTCTGTTGAAAATAGGACATTATGGAGATCACTTATTCATAGGGTTACCATAGGTTGGAGACAACCTGACCACACATAGCAACAACACGGAGACTCAGAACCTGAGGAAGAGGAAAGTTTAAATTAATTTAAATTAAAGATTCAATTCTGTGGCTGAAACATCCTCAGCCTTTATAAGTGTGGAGCTGCACAACAGGACTCTGACCAATATGTATATTTTAATAATCCTATATATATATGTGTGTGTGTGTGTGTGTGTGTGTGTGTGTGTGTGTGTGTGTCAATGACACAGAGAATGCCAGAAACTGCCTTCACAATCAGTAGATGTATGATTTTAGAACATGTGGGCGACACATAGTACATTTGGATCTCCAGGAACAACCCAGAAGACTGTGTGTCAGCATTCATATTTAAAGATGGGGTTTTCCCCATTTGATTTATGATAACTAAAATTTCGGTGGAATTCAACATTTCTTACTGGGCTTATCTCTCTTCTGTTTCCTGGTGAAGAATTCTATAAAGGCCACAAAACCATCTAAAAGTATTAGTCACCCAGACTGTTCTTCAAAAGGGAATGGACAAATCAATGTATATTCAAATATGAATGGGTTGTTCTGATTTCCCATAGAGTGTTTAGTTTTTAAAAATGGAATAAGTGGCTCCATGACAGAGTTCCCCTCTGCAAATTTCCCTGGAGTAGAAGCTTACCAGATGGTCCCAGACAAACTTCTTAGTCTCACCACTCATTTCCCAGTTGACAAACAGAAGTGACCTGTATTACTGGGCCTAGAGTTTGGTTGAGCTAGCTGGGGATTTTGGAAATTGTAGCCCCAAAAAAAAAGAAAAAAAAAAGAAAAGAAAGAAAAGAAAATAAAAAAATAAAAAAATAGTGACTTTTCTAAGGTCTGATTATGGACTCTCAAGGGTTACACAGGAAAAGTGTTTTGAAAATACAGCAAGTCCTTATTTGGAAATAAGCCCTGTTCTAAAGTATATATATCTGATGCATCTGCATTTGTTATCTTGATTTTAATATGCTGATTTTACAGCATATCTTTGTAAATTTCATACTCATCTTGCTGGGTCCTTTTTAAGGAGAAAGGCAGGGTAAAAATATTTTAAACAAACAAACAAACAAACAAACAAATAAATATAAGGCATATAGAGATTAGCCCTATTCCACTTACTAGGAACTAACTTTCAAGGAAGCCCATAGAATTCCACTGTAAAGCACTGTATAAATGTTGAGCAATTTTTGTAGAAATGGTGTAGCTCAGTGGTAGAAGCAGCTGGCTGGAGCTGGGAGTTTGTTTTATTTATTTAATTTATTTAAAACATTTCTAGCCCACCCTATATCACAGGATCTCTGTGTGAATTGCAGAGCTATACAAAATGATCTTAAAACAGAAAATGATTAAAGCAATTCAAAATCAAGCAATTTAAAACACAAAATCCAAACATTAAAACCATTGCATCAAACCCTGCACAGGCCATGATCCTCAACACCCCAAAGACTCAAATAAATATGTCTTGACTTTGTGCCAAAACTATGCCAATGTCCATGCCAAATTAACCTCCAGGGGAGAGCATTCCACAGTTCAAATCCTCATCGATCCTCCCAGGAGAGGGGCCAGCTGAGGTCATTACGGGTATGTGTGGCTGATGGAGTTGCTTCTGCTGCCACCTGTGAAGCCTTGGGCAAGCTGCAAAGTCCCAGAGTACCTCCCAAAGAAGCTAAACCACTTCTGAGAACTTTATACCTAAAGAGGTTTGTGATAAGCCACAACTTAGTTGATGGCATATAAATATTGCTAATTAGAAATTAGGAAGTGTGTAGCACAAGGAAACTGCTATCCTTCAAATTACACTTGTAAATTTGGAAGACACATAAGGCTTGGTCCTGGCACCATGGACCATACATTTAAGTTGCCTTACACCATCTCAGGCATATGTCCATCCAGCAAAGCATTGTCTCTGGTGACTGGTACTGAGTCATCAGGGTTTCATACCAGAATCCTTTTCCACCCCCACCAGGAGATGCCAAGACTGAACCTGGAATATTCTGCATGTGAAACACATGTTGTACCATTGAGCTATGCCCTTCTCTTACAATTCTGGCTTACGGAATATTGTTTCAGCAGCCTCACAACAGCCTTCAAAACATTCCCATGCCAAGTAAATCAGAATTTGCTCAATTTCTTCCTGACATGAAGCAGCATTTTTCCTGGCATGAAGTGTTTGCAGGGGGGAAAAGCTGGAAATTCTATCCACCTCCTGTTTCTTCCCACATTCCGTGAACATTTTCTTGTCGTGGTGATCTATATGCGCTTGCTTAGAGCCAGTGCAAGAACTGACCTCTCCACTCTACCCTATTGCTTCCCCAACTCATTCAGCACTTGTTCTCGGGCCTTCTCGGCGGTGGCTCCTTGGTTATGGAACAACTTACCTTCAGAGATCCGTATGGCCCCCTCGCTGGGTGTCTTTAAAAGCCAATTAAAAACATGGCTGTTTAGGCAGGCCTTCCCTCTGGGCATTATTTGATTTATTTTTGTTCTCCATCTTGAACGATTATTTTTTTTATTTTGGGACGTTGATGTTATTTTAATTGTTTTTGTTATATATGATGTACGCCGCCCAGAGTAGTCGAAATGACTAGATGGGCGGGATAGAAATATAATAAATAAATAAATAAATTCTCTCCTCCAGTTTCTGGCTCTTCCAATATTGCACCCGCAGTATCACAAAAGGATTTAAAATATTGATGCAGATTTTGTAATGATTCTTGTGAGCATGATATTGTGCAGCATAAAAAACAAGGGAGGAGAGAAATTAAGGAAAGTAAGGTGTAAAACTTTAAAAAGTTTTGTTAATAGATTTCACACATAAGACAGGGTTTGTGGGTGTGTGAAATTAAATAATAAATGGGCAAAATCCTGTTGTGTAACTTTTTACCGGACACTTTGTATCAGTGCAACATGGATCAGGCACTGGGAACATTTAACTTGGAGGGTGATCAGATGGGCATTTGTCCCGCTATTTGGTCCACTGCAGGGAAGGTGTCTTTGGCTCTTTCTTCTGGAGTGAACCAAACCATCCATCCCCAGAGCTTCCCTTCCTGCACCTTTCTGAACCCCTTTCAATAACTTCTACTTTTTTGATGCATGAAGGATTGCTCTGGTTTAGTCCATTTCCAGGATGTATAATAGCTGAAAATAGGCCAAAAACTGTCAAGGATGCTTCCGTTTTGAAGTGTTGATACTGTGAAGTGGTTTAATAAGTGAGCCACTTCAGGATATTAGCAAATTGAACACTTCCTCTGTTCCTCCACTGAGGAGCAGAGGAAGTGTTCAGTTTGCTAATATCCTAAAGTCGCTCACTTATTAAATCACTTCACAATATCTGGAATTTAAAATGGGCCAGAGCAAATAGGGTTGCTTGAACTCCAATAAGCCATTTGAATGCAAGGATCGTGCCAAATGGCATATCACACCTCCACCCAACCTCAAGCAACTGTATTTAGCTGGCAGCAGCCAGCTCCAACATTTCTGGCACTTGATCTGAGTTGTGCTGGGTGTAAAGTTACACAATCGAATTATGTCCGTTGATTTTTTTAACACTTTAGAAAAAGTGCATGGGGAGTATGTGTGCCAAAGCTGATCAATAGAAATTTTACCTGAATGGAATTTCCATATTCAGAGAAGTAGCCAGAGAAAATGGGAAGTAGTCGTAGCTTAATGTTGAAAGAATCCCAGAAGAAAACCATTGTCTTTATGGTAATGATAACATGCAGCCTGATTGTTACTGAGTATGCCGCAGCTCTTGTACCTATAGCTAAAGGACTCACCCACATGACCATTTTTATCTCCCTGCACCTTTCTGCGGCTTGATGCCACTTGGTATCAAATCAGTGCAGCTTTTACTGGAGTTTCTATCCACATTTATTTGAACAGCCTCACTTCTCTTCCCTTTAAAAAATCAGCATCTTTTAAGAGACCAGTTCTAAAGTATTTCAAAAACCTGAAGAAACACTTTAAAAATTACCCCTGGCAAACAAGGAGATGCTTAGGAGTGATTGTGTCCACAGCCCTGCCCATTTCCATATTCCAGAGGTCAGCCAGGACTTTGACAGGATCTCCTGCCCAGACAACAGGAAACTCCCCAAGAGCTGTCAGAAAATCAGTCAGATCCATCAGTCTCCTGGGGTGGACCATCCTAACTGGTCCTCCAACCCTGCAGAGGTTCATTCAAGTAAGTCTAAACCTCACCAGGTAGTGATCTGTCCATGATGATGGAACTACAATGAGTTCCTTCACACCCAGATCACCATCCTGCCCAGCACAGAATACTATGTCCAGAGTGTGCCCTGCAATATGTGTGGCCAAACACCACTTGGGAAACACTCATGATTGTCATGGAGGACATGAAGCCCTGAGCTGCTCCTAATAAGTTGGTCCAGCATGGACACTGAAGTCCCCCAGTATTACAAGCTTAGAGGAGTCCAGCATCGCTTCTGTTACTCATTCTGCCAGCTCAGGAAGGGAGACTGTTGAGCAGTGGAGTGGTCAGAACACCAACAAAATCCCTATTCTGTCCTAGGCACCCACTTTGAGGTATACACACTGAAACCCAACAACTGTGGGACAGGATACCTGGTGAGGAGGACAGAATCACAATAGACTATGGCAACTCCTCCTCTCTACCCTGGCCTGCTGCTGCACAGAGAATCCAGGTGGACAGAGCTGAGAAAGACTAACTCCCCCAGCTTCCTCCAACCAGCTCTCTGTAATACAGGCCAGGTCAGCGTGTTCATTCAGGATCAAGTCCTGGATGAGTAATGTTTTCCCTTTCACTGACCTGGCTTTCAGTAGCAGCACATTTAACCAAGGGGGACTCACCTGGATAACACTCCAAATTCACAAATGTAAAAGTGTTGTGTAATCTTGGGGACCACACTGCCTTTTCCTATTTCTCACTCAAAATTCACATGCAGTGTATTTACTGGAAAGATAGATTTCAGTTTTGGTGGTGTGTACAAATGCAGCAGACAGAAGAATGAACAAGCAGTTTCTTTGTGGTTAGTACAATGAGGGGTCTGCCTGTTGAGCATCTTTTGAATCATGATCATACTCTAAGGCTGACATGTGCAGCTTTGGGCTTTACTGGTAGGAAAGCACAAATCTTGAGGAGCCACAGAGATGAGTAACAGGGCCCTAGATATTTCTGTGGTTAACCCAGGCCAACTAATTTCAGTAACTGGTTTCTGCTGCCACATTTGCTCCCTCGTTTACTAAAATACTACTACCAAGTTTTGCAAGGTCACACTAAATGGAACCCAATAAGTTCACAAGTAGATAATGTCCCACTCTTCCAGGTTCAATATTGCTGCTGTATGTATATGGCCCTGTAATTTCAGTAGTTGGATGTAAATGAACTGGAGATTTATTTGACATGCATTACACACAGTACGTTAGATAAAAATATTTTAATGACCATATGTAATATCAGCATCTCTGTGCAATATCTTTACATAATCCAGGCCTTGAGTTTACATTTTGATTACAGTTTTTTTTTGTTTTCTTTTGTGTACTTTATTAATTAGTCTTTTAAGCAAGGTATCATAGAATCATGAAATTGGAAGGCCATAAAGCCACTGAGTTCACCTTCCTGTTCAATGCAGGAATACAGCTCAAAGGATATCTGCCAGGTGGTTGTCTAAATTTCTCTTGAATGCCTCCAGTGTTGGAGCACTCACCACCTCTCGAGGTAATGGGTTCCATTGCCATACTGCTCGAACAGTTAGGAAGTTTTTCCTGATATTCAACTGAAATCTGGCTTCCTGTAACTTGAGCCCATTGTTGCATGCCCTGCACTCTGGGATGATCAGGAACAGATCTTGCCCCTTCTCCTGAATGACAGCCTTTCAAGTATTTGAAAAGTGCTATCATCTCTCTTTTTCTTTTCTCAAGGCTAAACATGGCCAGTTATTTCAGTCTTTCCTAATACAGCTTGGTTTCCAGCCCCCCGATCATCCTTGTTGCCCTCCTTTGAACTTGTTCCAATTTGTTGGCATCCTTTTTCAAGTGTGGTGTCCAGAACTGAACATAGTACACAAGATGAGGCCTAACCTTTGAACGAGAAGAAAAAAATGTTCAAGAACATACCACACAGAACTACATGCTTCTAAAATGCTGGAGATTATTTGAGAGGGAGCAGTATATGCCCTCAAAACACTAAGCCACTACTCAGTTGAATTTTTTTAAATAATCCACAATTTATTAATCTATAGTTTTAAAAATTAATCATTAACGTTGTTAATCTAAGTAGTGACATACTTTATTTAATGCTTTTCTCACCTATATCCTAGTGATCAGTGAATAAAGCCAGAAACAGTTTCAGCTAGTGATTGTATTTGTTTCATTTCAAGGACAGTCATTGGTTGCTTGTTATAGGACACCTCACTGGACCAACCAAAGTACTTTTTAAAAGAAGGCACCATAACTTAATATGTCTGCCAAGAGCTTCCTTCATTGTCAGTTCCTAGCTCAGTGGTTTAGGAACCCGGCTGCAGAGTCAGAAGTTGGGAGTTCAATTCCCTACTGTGCCTCCTAGGGGAAAAGCCAGCCTATGTAACCTTGGGTAAGCTGCAGAGTCCCAGGGCGCCCCCAGAAGAAGGGAATGATCAATCACTTCTCGGTACTCTTTATCTAGAAAACCCTGGAAAGGGTCAGAATTGACTTGACAGCATGCAATTATTATTATTTGCCTCTAACCTCATGAAACGAAGCTGCTTTGGGGAAACTCATCAGTGACAGTATTAGTGATGAGTAGATGACCGTGTGTGATTGAAATTCCACGTTTAGTAAACATTTTTGCACAACATTTTTGCTAAAGAGGGCTTCAAAATGGGGGGAAACCCCTACATCCAACTACAGTGTCTCTGTTTCAGTCATGAAAAGCAAGCATAGCAACAAGATTTACAAAAACTGTTGCAAAATTTTAAAAGTCACCCCAAATGGGCAAGAGTTGCAGCCTTTGGAAAACTCCCACAACATTGCCTCAATCAATGTTCTTTATCACATTTCATAAGAACAAACAAAACATTTCTACATATAACATTCAATTAGCAGAAGTTCACTGAACTCTTTAAGCTGGGTTAGAATTACTGTACGACTTGTTCTGCTCATGATTTTTAATAATTTTTTAAAAGGATCATTAGATGTAAGCAACTTCTTTCTCTGTTTTGCAGCATTAGGTTTATCATATAATGGATCCAATAATCCCAGTTAAATTAGCACCATTCAAACAAGGCAAGGACAAGAGCTGCTATATTTTCACCATCTGTTAGCATGCTGGCTGGATAGCTCCATTAGGTATCTGGTTGTGGAGCCAGAGGTTGGGAATTCAGTCCCCCACTGTGCATTCCAGAAGAGCCAGCCTGTGTGACCTTGGGCAAGCTGCACAGTCCCAGGGCACCTCCAGAGAAAGAGTAAAGAGAAGCAAACCACTTCTGAGTAGGCTCTACCTAGAAAACCCCAAAAAGGTCACCATAAGTCAGAATTGACTTAATGGTGTGCAAATATTTTTATTATTATTGGGTTGGGTTGCTACTGTTAATTAGGGGAAAGGCAAGAGTTCCCACTTGCTAGGACTACATTTGGCATCGTTTTAGCTACAGCAATATAAATCTTGATTTCAGTATAGCTAAGACCAACACGTAGGGTCAGACTCCACAATTTAGCTTTAATCACCCAAGATGACTTGGATAGCAGGCAAAAGGCTTATTGGCTAGATTGTCATTCTAGAGCAATCAAATCAGCATTGACCTTTGTGCTGGATCTAATATTACCAATAACTGGCTGAATAGTTCAATGGTTTAGGTATCTGGCTACAGAGCTAGAGGTTGGGAGTTTGATTCCTCACTGTGCCTCCCATGAGAAAAGCCAAGCTGTGTAGTTATGGACAAGCTGCAGTGTCCCAGGGCACTTCCAGATGAGGAGAATGGTAAACCACTTCTGAGTAATCGCTACCTAGAAAATCCTGGAAAGGGATGCCATTAAGTCAGAATTGACTTGACAGCACATTGTTGTTGCTGTTTTTATTTTTATTTTGTTGTTGTTATCAGTACCAGCTATTCTATTTTTGGATTACAGTTTTCCCTGACATGACATTTTCCACTCTAGAAGGTGCATGTTGACTACACCTTCTAAGTAAAACAATCACAATGGCCAATAATTACTTCTGAAGAGGAAAAAAAATCGCATTTTTTCTGAACATTGCTTCTCGTTTCCTCTGTACAGTATGCAGGTCAGCTTCTCCTTACAATGGAAGAAGAAATGTAGACAAAAGCAAAACTGTCAAGTTTTGGCCAGCAAGGCAGAAAGTTTTGATTTGTTTGTAAAATGAAAGAACTGTGAGTTCTTCATGAATGGGGGAAAAAGTAATACAGGGTGAGGCAATAAAACCTCCCGGATTTTAAAGATCAACAAGAAAGATATGGTAGATGTGATTCAAAATTTTATTACATAATCTAAAAGTGCATGGAATACAGTTTGTTTTCATGCAGTTTTGAAAATAATGTTGTCCAGATGATGGCTTTCATTCACTATACACTTTTGTAGCTTATTTCTGAAGTTTTGTATCACTCGGCGAGTCACTTGCAGTACCGCTGCAATTTCTTGGCTTATAGCCGCCTTCAGTCCATCAAGATAGCTTCAGAGAACCTGTGGCCCTGAAATTTTCAATCCATAGCAATATGTTTTTTTTAGTCCAGAACAGCAGCATTTTGACTGAACATGAAGTGGATATGAAATGCTCTCTGCATCACGATCACAGATTCATTGTTTTTGATAAACACTTCAATGATGAAAGCATGGTGCATAGCCATCCAAGCTATGATGGCAACTGAAAATGGTAAGACATATGCTACCGAAGACCCTACTACAACTCACCCCACTTCACTAGCGCCAGTCCAATAGCTAAGCGAAATCCAGGAGGTTTTTTCCCCTCATCCTGTAGAACAAGCAAGCAAGCAGGCAGGCAGGCAAGCAAGCAAGCAAATGAATAAAATGGGGTGAAAGTGAAACTTCCAAATTCATTCATTACTAACTCATGATATATGCCTTCAGCACTCTGTTTTTAAAATATCTGTTCTATGTTCTGTTACATTTGTGAAAAAATGTGCCAGTTTGAAAAGGAAAATGAAGTGAATGAAATTCTCACCCATTCCTAATATTACATTGGTTTATTTAAAAAATAATACATATTGAGCTTGAGGAAACAGAGTAGTCGTACAGTTAGGCTGGCAGATCTTGCCTATAAAGCAGTATCATTTCTCAAAAAACAAACAAACATAGTTTAGGACCACATGCTCCATCTCTAGAGTTATTCTTGATTGCCTGCTGCAAATTCCAGACTTGGCTTTGCAATGGCTATCCTCATTGAAGGCCATACTTAGGGAGTCCCATGGCACAGTGGTTAAACGGCAGTACTGCAATCAAGCCACTGCTCATGACCAGAGTTTCACCCCAGGACATTCAGATACTGGATCAAGGCTGATTCAGCCTTCCTTCCTTCCCATTAAAATGAGTACCCAGTTAACTTGGGGGCAAGTTGTTGCTTGCATAATTATGTAGTATACCGCTCAGAGAGTGCTCTAGCACTATGGTGCAGTATATAAGTCAAAACAACAACAGCAGCAACAACAACAATATTTAGACATACTAAGATATATCAAGTTTAAGAGGTCACATAATATTATTGAAAACATGTACTGTTAGGACAGAAACAATGACAGTGAACTTGGAAATAAGAAAAGTAATCTCTGCATCTATGGTGGCGCATGGGCAAAGATACAATATAATGAATAATCGTATAGCCGTTAAATGTATTTTTGGTATATCTGAATAATAATATGTATTACCATGTTTTCCCTACTTCCTTTATTTTTGCTTGTGAAAGTTAGAGGCTGCATATTATAAGAATGTCTAAAGCACACCTTATAGTTCATGCTTTGAGCTGCTGGTAGCATGGTCCTGTTCAAGCAATTTTCTGGTAACTACATGATGTACAGGAAATTTTGAACAAGCCTAGCCTTGCTCCATGTCCAATCAGGACCTTTTTGGTCCAACAGCAGGACCACTCTGTTTGGAGTTAGGCTGGAGGGATTTGGACTAGATCATGTGTGCATGAATGGATTGCTTTAAAGAAGACAGCACCCAACAAAGTAACCCTTTCCAGTGAGATCCAGTTGTCATCCTATATCACTGTCTGATCATGCTGCAACTTCCACATGCCACAGCCAGAACATATAGAGACTGTCTTACCCCAGAAGCCACTAGAGATGGGCATGAACCACCAAACCAGCAGTTCGTGCTGGTTTCTTTCTCAGCTGAAGAGGTATTTGGTGCTTCAAGGTCTCACTTCCTCCGGCAGCGTCCAGTCAGAGGCAGCACCTGGAGGAGGTGGGGCAAGGAAGCCAGACCACTGTTTCTGAGTGAGTGCCTACCAGAGGAGGCGAGGCTTTGAAGTACCGAAAGCCTGTTTGGCCGAGAAACAAACCAGCATGAACTGCAGAACAAGCGGTTCATGCCTATCTACAGAAGCCACCAATGAGCCATTGTCATTAAAGAAAGATAGTTTACTGCTCACCAGCTTGTCAGATTTACTACCTGTTAGACATGGGGACGAATAAAAAAATGAATTGCGATATTCATCAGAAATCGCTGATTCGTTAAATATTTGTCCCTTCATATTCATGGGTTACAGAGACCCCGACGAATATGAAGGGATGAATATTTCCCCATTTTTATTAGTCCCCCATATGAAGAAAAAAAAGCCATCCTATGGCTTTTCCATTCTGCCTACCGGCCCGCCGATCAGCGATCGGTGGGCTGATAGGCAGACACCCACCCCCACAGCCACCCCCACAGCCTATCCCCTGCCCCTTCCTCTCCCTACCTTAGCCCCCCGCCACTCCCGCCGACCCCCCCTCACTGTAATTGCCACCACCGCCGAGGTCTCCATCTGGCCTCCGCAGCCACGGCGTGTAAAAAGGGAGACTGGCTGCCCTTTGCAAAGATGGCAGCTGCGGCTTCATTTAGTGTAGGGAAGCTGCAGCTGCCATCTTTGCAAAGGGCAGCCTGGATTCCCTTAGCCTGCATTAAGGTGTTTTTTTTTAAAGGACCCCCCATGAATCAATGAATAAATTCGTGCTTCGTCGGTTTATGGGGGCAGCTTCGTGCTTCGTTAGTCGTCAACTTTTGACGACTCACGAAGCAGGATAACTTGCCAAAATGGTGAGTCATCCTCATCTCTACTACCTATCACTGAGCACAATCTTTTGCTAGCTTACAAATTTATGGCCACGTCTTCATTTGAAACAGTACAAGGCTGCTGCCCCTGACAATTTAGTTTTGTGGCATTGCTTTTCTTGTTTATATTTTCTAAGCTGCCGCAAATAGTTGAATGGCTTTATTTTCCTTAAGGCATTGGGAACTGACAGGAAAAGATCATACTTGACGTTCAACTTAGCATTGTTGTGGTTGTGGTTAGAACGTGACGGCAAAAAATTGCACTGTATACATTATTACCTACTAATCTATCAGCGTTCAGTTTGTTTTGAGTCATAGCTGCATGATTTTCTGAGAAGCAAATATATTTTTCTACCACAGTAAGGTAGACCGGATGAGGAAATTATAGAGGTATTGCTTTGGTCATCAAATTTGTCAGTTTTAAAATCTTATACTAGCACTTGCCTGAGTCTTGCCAAAAAGTAATTATGAAAAGGAAAAGAAACAGAAAGTGTCCAGCGAATGTTAGCATCTGCTAATTATCTCAAACTATATTTCTCTTTTATGCTTTATCAAAGAAAGATATAGTATAGGAAGCACAAAAATAGCAGCAAAGTACAAATTGTTTTTAAACAATTTGGATTCTACAAACAAACCCAAAAAGAATACATTACAGCTATGCTCACACTATGCTGTTTCTGATCCCTACAAAGGTATTACAAGGTCCACAAGATAGATGGGAATGTGCTTCCTATTTGGAAAGGGGTGGTGGTGGAGAGGGAGGATCCAAATTCACATCCCCTGCTTCCAGTTGCCCAAAGATCAGCAGCCCTTATCTCTCTTACACTGGAGCTCCGGGTATGCCAGATTGGGAAAAGCTTTTGCCCAAAAGATTCAAGGCCATCCTCAACACTCAATGCAAAAGGAAACTTGCAGCAGCTTTGGACCTACTGTAAATACATTCCATTTGTAAAAAGCAAAAAAAAAAAAAAAAAAAAAAAAAAAAGGAAAGTGTGCTGCTTATATACAGGCCCATAGCACTTCAAGCACTTTCTGGGCAGTTTACAAGTTAATTATGCAGGCTACACATTGCCCCCCCCCCAGCAAGCTGGGTACTCATTTTACCGACCTCAGAAGGATAGACGGCTGAGTCAACCTTGAGCCGGCTACCTGGGATTGAACCCCAGGTCATGAGCACAGTTTTGGCTGCAGTACAGCAGTTTAACCACTGCGCCACAAGGCTCAGTGTATTTGTAAGCTCCCTTCCCATCTTGGAAATGAAAATATGGAAGAAAAGTGGCATTTCATCTCAGAGATTGGAAAATTTGTTTGTTTAATTTTGGATTACAGGTCCTACAATCTAAATTCAGTATAGTCAGCAATTGCTTGATTCTGGGTGTTGTGGATCAAAAAAGCAGCTATTCCGAACTCTGCTTCTCCCTCCCTTCTATGCTGCTAGCAAGTGTTCAGCAAGGTGTTGGACATATCACAGGGGCCAGGTTTGGAACACTCAGCTTCTGAAGGTGGACTGCCCCGCTTTGATAGACACATTATTCCCGATAACTTTCTTGGATTACTATGCAGCCACATTCCAGCCATTTAAATGGTTGAATTACTGAGTTATCAGACAAAGCACTACATGGAAATAGAGGGACTCTGCAAAGCAGATCAGGAGAACATGTGACCTCAGGGTTCTGAGGGTGTTTTTCAAATTGCAGTGTGGGGATATTTCTGGAGGCATCACTACTGCTGAAAAGGGAAGGTTAACTCTTCCCACCCTGAGACTCTGATTTCCCCACCTGATTGCTTTTCCTGTGCAGTAATGAAGATCTTAAAAAACTTCCTTTGGTGCAAATTGAAGCTTTGGTAGGTGCCTGATAGCAGTGGTGAAAGTGTGGCAGTGAATGAGTGAGTAAGAGAGGCAGAATGGGAGAGAGAGAGAAAGTGCAGGTGTACATTATGTAAGGGAAGTCATGTAAGTCTTGGTGGCAAATTGTGAGTCATTAACATGGCACAAGTTGCATCCCTGAGCATGCACCCAGGAATACAACAAACACCTCATCAATGCGCAACCATTGGTCACTAAAATCTTACGCGGTTTTCCTTATGCAAGCATGAAACAACAATACGGTTCCAGCTAGTAATGGGCAGTGCCACGTTGGGATGGTGGTGCCTGCTGCTGGTGTGTGGGCGCTGACATACTTGTCGAGAATCATTTTGTTCTCCAGGCTGAGAAATGTTTCTCACCCCAATGCAAGAGCATCCCAACCACAGTTTCAATTTAGCTCACTAATAAATGAAAAGGTTGGAATAATAAACACCCTTAGACTGCCAAATAGACAGAGACAGAGACAAACACAGAAACATCACTGCGGATGTTTATACCCCACACTCACCTCATGTTTGGCAGCTGGTATGTATGTCAATAGAACCTTAATGAATGATGAAAGCCACTTTTGTATACTCATTGTTTTTTGGCTTTAAGTATTGTCTCTTAATGATGTAAGCCACCTTGGGTCCTTTTTAAAGAGAAAGGTGGGATAAAAAGATTTTAAATCAATAAATAATTCTGGGTGGCTTCAAAGCAAAGATGCTTCTTCCAGGAAAGGAACAAAGATGAGGGCAGAGGCTGAGACAAAAGTATAGGGTACAGAACATAAACTAGGTGCAAAGTGCTCTACTCTGACACCATAATGTGTGTCAAGTTTAAATGCCACACAGGTTTACTAAAAATATGATATTACTGTAACAGAAATGTTAGGGTCATTAGTCAGTTTTAAATATTTTAAATCCCCTTAGTCAGAAACCCTAAATTGTTACTTACTTGGCTTGTGCATAGATTGACATTGTCTGTTGGCACTGCTATTCTGCTATCTTTTAAAATATATTGTGACTATGATAAAACTTTAAAAAAAAAGGAAAAGGAAAGGAAGAATAAGAGAGAGAAGGGTAGCAGTGTTACAGAATAAATAGCCCCAGAGGAGTCTTGGCTTCTTCTAGTTGGTGATCAGTCCTCAGAGAAGTAGCAGGATCTTTTCTCTATAGCAAGAGAAAGAAAGAAAGAAAGAGGATGAAGCATTACAGCTGTGGAGCTGAGAACTTCAGAGGAAGGGTGGTTGGAAGGACCTCAAAGTCCCAAGAGGAATGCATATTCATCTGGCCCTGATTATCTTAGCCTGCACCCTTTATTTCCGCAGATGGATAGGTCATAGCATCAAAGTACATGGATGCAGGGAAGATAGTTGAGGGTAATTTTGCCAGCCTTCTTGTTCTGTTTCAAGTAAAGCATGGCCAAAATGGCTTCAACGTGAGCCTAAATCAGGATTTTTTTGTGTAAAGTGAAATACATCTGTAAGAGGTGAAAATGAAAATGGACTGAATTATTTAAAGCTGCCTTTATCTACTGAATTTCCTGAGTGCTGTCAATAATTCTGTGATTTTTAAAAAAATATTTAAATCAATTTTAGATTTTTCATAGGGTTATTCATAATTTATTGTTATAATTATTAGCTGTTCTATTGCTGTATTGTTTTAATCGTATTTCTAATTTATGACTTGGATGAGGGAGTGCAGGGAATAGTTATCAAATTTGTGGATAACACAAAATTGGGTGGAATAGCTAATATCTTGGAATACAAACAGAATTCAAAAATATCTTGATAGGCTTGAGTTCTGGGCTATAAAAAACACAATGAAATTTATCAGGGATAAGTGCAAAGTTCTACACTTAGGGAAAATAAACCAAAATCACAGTTACAAGACAGGGGATAGTATTTAGTATTTAGGCATCCTTCAGTCTCGAAAGACTATGGTAACGTGCTCTGTATGGAGGACCTGGAACAGCGTCTAGTGTGGCTGAGAAGGCCAATTCGAGAGTGACAATCCCTTCCACACTGAAGACAAATACAATCTGTCCCCTGTCCAGCTCCCTGATTTTGCTGCTTCCATGACTGCCTCTTTGCCTCGGCCTGCTGGACAAGGGTCTCTTCAAATTGGGAGAGGCCGTGATGCAACGCCTGCCTCCAGGCTGAACGCTCAGATGTCAGGGTTTCCCATCTGTTGAGGTCCATTCCTAAGGCCTTCAGATCCCGCTTGCAGATGTCCTTGTATCGCAGCTGTGGTCTCCCTCTGGGGCGATTTCCCTCCACTAATTCTCCATACAGGAGATCTTTTGGAATCTGACCATCAGCCATTCTCACGACATGCCCAAGCCAACGTAGACATCGCTGTTTCAGTAATGTATACATGCTAAAAATTCCAGCTCGTTCCAGGACTACATTATTTGGAACTTTGTCCTGCCAGGTGATACCAAAAATGCGTCGGAGGCAACGCATATGGAAGGTGTTCAGCTTCCTCTCCTGCCGTGCACAAAGGGTCCAGGACTCACTGCAGTACAGGAGTGTGCTCAGGACACAGGCTCTATAGACCTGGATCTTGGTATATGCTGTCAGCTTCTTATTGAGCCATACTCTCTTTGTGAGTCTAGAGAACATGGTAGCTGCTTTGCCAATGTGTTTATCCAGCTCGACATCTAGAGAGAGGGTGTCAGAGATCGTTGAGCCAAGGTACACAAAGTCATGAACAACCTCCAATTCTTGTGTGGAGATGGTAATAGAGGGAGGTGAGTCCACGCCCTGGCCCATGACTTGTGTTTTCTTCAGGCTGATTGTTAGTCCAAAGTCTTGGCAGGCCTTGCTAAAACGATTCATGAGTTGTTGGAGGTCTTCAGCAGAGTGGGCAACAATGGCTGCATCATCGGCAAAGAGGAAGTCCCGCATGCATTTCAGCTGGACTTTGGTCTTCACTCTCAATCTAGAGAGATTAAAGAGCTTTCCGTCTGATCTAGTCCGGAGATAGACACCTTCTGTTGCAGTTCCAAAGGCGTGCTTCAGCATGACAGCAAAAAAGATCCCAAAAAGGGTTGATGCGAGGACACAGCCCTGTTTCACTCTGCTTCGGATGTCAAAGGGATCTGATGTTGAACCATCAAAAACTACAGTGCCTTTCATTCCCTCATGGAAGGACCTGATGATGTTAAGGAGTCGAGGTGGACATCCAATCTTGTAAAGTATTTTAAAAAGGCCATCCCTGCTAACCAAATCAAAGGCCTTTGTGAGAACTATGAAGGCGACAAAGAGTGGCTGTTGTTGTTCCCTGCATTTCTCCTGCAACTGTCTGAGGGAGAATACCATGTCAGTGGTGGATCTATTAGCTCGAAATCCACACTGTGATTCTGGATAGACTCTGTCTGCGAGCACCTGGAGCCTCTTCAGCGCAACACGGGCAAGCAGCTTCCTTACAACGCTGGGAAGAGAGATGCCACAGTAGTTATTGCAGTCGCCCCTGTCTCCTTTGTTCTTGTACAATGTGACGATGTTTGCATCCTTCATGTCCTGTGGTACTCCACCTTCCCTCCAGCAAAGACAAAAGATTTCATACAGCTCGGTAGTGATGGTCTCTTTACAGCACTTCAGCACTTCAACAGGGATGTTAGTGAGAAGGATCTTGGAATTGTTGTGGATCAAAAGCTGAATATGAGCCAACAGTGTGATGTAGCTGCAAAAAAGACAAATCCTAATTTAGGATGCATTAACGGTAGTATAGTCTCCAAATCAAGTGAGGTACTAGTCCTCCTCTATTTGGCACTGGTTAGGCATCATCTTAGGTTAGGAAGTGAAAGGAAAGTCTATGAACCTTGGTAAGCTGGATGTGGTCAAACTGGAGATGGCAAGAATAAACATTGACATCCTGAGCATCAGTGAACTAAAATGGACAGGAAAGGGTGAATTCAATTCAGACGATTATCATATCTACTATTGTGGGCAAGAATCCCATAGAAGAAATGGAGTAGCCCTCATAGTCAACAAAAGAGTGGGAAAAGCTGTACTGGGATACAATCTCAAAAATGATAGAATGATTTCAATACGAATCCAAGGCAGACATTTCAACATCACAGTAATCCAAGTTTATGCACCAACCACTGATGCTGAAGAGGCTGAAATTGACCAATTCTATGAAGACTTACAACACCTTCTAGAACTGACACCAAAGAAAGATGTTCTTCTCATTATAGGGGACTGGAATGCTAAAGTAGGGAGTCAAGAGATAAAAGGAACAACAGGTAAGTTTGGCCTTGGAGTTCAAAATGAAGCAGGGCAAAGGCTAATAGAGTTTTGTCAAGAGAACAAGCTGGTCATCACAAACACTCTTTTCCAACAACACAAGAGGCGACTCTACACATGGACATCACCAGATGGGCAATACCGAAATCAGATTGATTATGTTCTCTGTAGCCAAAGATGGAAAAGCTCTATACAGTCAGCAAAAACAAGACCCGGAGCTGACTGTGGCTCTGATCATCAGCTTCTTATAGCAAAATTCAAGCTTAAACTGAAGAAAGTAGGAAAAACCACTGGGCTAGTCAAGTATAATCTAAACCAAATCCCTTATGAATACACAGTGGAAGTGAAGAACAGATTTAAGGAACTAGATTTGGTGGACAGAGTGCCTGAAGAACTATGGATGGAGGCTCGTAAAATTGTACAGGAGGCAGCAACAAAAACCATCCCAAAGAAAAGGAAATGCAAGAAAGCAAAGTGGCTGTCCAACGAGGCCTTACAAATAGCAGAGAAGAGAAGGGAAACAAAATGCAAGGGAGATAGGGAAAGTTACAGAAAATTGAATGCAGACTTCCAAAGAATAGCAAGGAGAGACAAGAGGGCCTTCTTAAATGAACAGTGCAAAGAAATAGAGGAAAATAATAGAAAGGGAAAAACCAGAGATCTGTTCAAGAAAATTGGAGATATTAAAGGAACCTTTTGTGCAAAGATGGACATGATGAAGGACAAAAATGGTAGGGACCTTACAGAAGCAGAAGACATCAAGAAGAGGTGGCAAGAATACACAGAGGAATTATACCAGAAAGATCTGGATGTCCCAGACAACCCAGATAGTGTGGTTGCTGACCTTGAGCCAGACATCCTGGAGAGCGAAGTCAAGTGGGCCTTAGAAAGCATGGCTAACAACAAGGCCGGTGGAAGTGATGGCATTCCAGTTGAACTATTTAAAATCTTAAAAGATGATGCTGTTAAGGTGCTACACTCAATATGCCAGCAAGTTTGGAAAACTCAGCAGTGGCTAGAGGATTGGAAAAGGTCAGTCTACATCCCAATCCCAAAGAAGGGCAGTGCCAAAGAATGCTCCAACTACCGTACAATCGCACTCATTTCACACGCTAGCAAGGTTATGCTCAAAATGCTCCAAGGCAGGCTTCAGCAGTATGTGGACCGAGAACTCCCAGAAGTACAAGCTGGATTTCGAAGGGGCAGAGGAACTAGAGACCAAATTGCTAACATGCGCTGGATTATGGAGAAAGCCAGAGACTTCCAGAAAAACATCTACTTCTGCTTCATTGACTACGCAAAAGCCTTTGACTGTGTGGACCACAGCAAACTATGGCAAATCCTTAAAGAAATGGGAGTGCCTGACCACCTTATCTATCTCCTGAGAAATCTATATGTGGGACAGGAAGCAACAGTTAGAACTGGATATGGAACAACTGATTGGTTCAAAATTGGGAAAGGAGTACGACAAGGCTGTATATTGTCTCCCTGCTTATTTAACTTATATACAGAATACATCATGCGAAAGGCTGGACTGGATGAATCCCAAGCCGGAATTAAGATTGCCGGAAGAAATATCAATAACCTCAAATATGCAGACGATACCTGATGGCAGAAAGTGAGGAGGAATTAAAGAACCTCTTAATGAGGGTGAAAGAGGAGAGCGCCAAAAATGGTCTGAAGCTCAACATCCAAAAAAACTAAGATCATGGCCACTGGTCCCATCACCTCCTGGCAAATAGAAGGGGAAGATATGAAGGTAGTGACACATTTTACTTTCCTGGGCTCCATGATCACTGCAGATGGTGACAGCAGCCATGAAATTAAAAGACGCCTGCTTCTTGGGAGGAAAGCAACGACAAACCTAGACAAGATCTTAAAAAGCAGAGACATCACCTTGCCGACAAAGGTCCGCATAGTCAAAGCTATGGTTTTTCCAGTAGCGATGTATGGAAGTGAGAGCTGGACCATAAAGAAGGCTGACCGCCGAAGAATTGATGTTTTTGAATTGTGGTGCTGGAGGAGACTCTTGAGAGTCCCCTGGACTGCAAAGAGAACAAACCTATCCATTCTGAAGGAAATCAGCCCTGAGTGCTCACTGGAAGGACAGATCCTGAAGCTGAGGCTCCAATACTTTGGCCATCTCACGAGAAGAGAAGATTCCCTGGAAAAGACCCTGATGTTGGGAAAGTGTGAAGGCAAGAGGAGAAGGGGACGACAGAGGACAAGATGGTTGGACAGTGTCACCGGAGCTACCAACATGAATTTGGCCAGACTCCGGGAGGCAGTGGAGGACAGGAGGGCCTGGCGTGCTCTGGTCCATGGGGTCACGAAGAGTCGGACACAACTCAACGACTAAACAACAACAACAAAGGCATCATCTTGAGTAGAGTCCAATTCTGGACACAGCACTTTAAGAAGGATGCCAACAAACCAGAACAAGTTCAGAAAAGGGCAACAAGGATGTTCAGGGACTGGAAACCAAGCCTTGTGAGGAAAGGCTGAGATAACCATGGTTTCTTTTCTCAAACCATTTTTAGCTTTGAGAAAAGAAGACTGGGGAGAAAAGTAATACAGAGGAGGGGCAGCATGTGTTCTCAATCATTTGGACACATAATAACGGGCTCACATTACCAGAAGCAACATTTCGACTGATATCAGGAAAAAAACTCTTAACTGTTAGAGAAGTATGACGATGGAACCAATTACCTCGGGAGGTGGTGAGCATTCCAATGCTTTAAGCATTCAGGAGAAAACTGGACAACCATCTGTCAAATCTGCTTTGATTTAGATTCCTGCATTGAGCAGGATTGGAATCAATGGCCTTATAGGCCCCTTCCAACTGAATTATTCTATGACCGATTCTATGGTTATTGCTATCTCATATTTGCTGCCCTCTAGTGCTACGAAATTGAGTTAATTACACTTTGAAATGCGGTAACATGCTTCACTTTTTTTCTTTCTCTCTCCTCTCTATTTCTCTCTCACACACACTTTTTAGTAGACTTTTTAACCTTATGTTGGGATGTCAGAGATCTCTTCTCTAGTTACAAGATTGCTTAAGAAAACATTCTGAAAACTTCTGTCCCACCCTAGCATTCTATTCATATTTATGGCAAAAATCCTCAAAATAATCGATAAAATCAATAAAAATAGCCAAAAAATAAAAATAAAAAATAGAACAGCCCCAGCCACTATGAAAAAGCAAAAAGCATGAATATGGCTCAGCATCGTAGAGAATAATAATGATGCCATGCATATATATGGTACGGCAAGGCTAAAGAAGAAACATTTTTTTCTGATCATATAGTAAGGAAAGCATTATACCAGGTGTGGCAAAGATTTAGAGAGCAAATGTATAAAAAAATTCTGATCTGGGTAGCACCGCTGGAAGCCTTTAACCAACCCTCCTTAATGACAGAAGAATGGAGATATATGTACAAAGAATTATTAACCAAAGAACAACAATTAAAAAATACACAAGAGTTGAAGGAATTGGGTTTACAAATAGACTGGTGGACAATGTTAAAATTAGAATCAAGGTTTAAAAAAGATAAAGCAGTGGGCTTTTATGAGGGGAAGGTACAGGTGGATGAATTATGGATTTACACTAGTGAGAAAAACATACAGAAAATATACTTTTTTGTTAGAATATAATGTAGAAGATGAAAGGGTAAAAACTGTGATGATTAAATGGGCGCAAAACTTTGGTTATACTATAGATATAGATGAGTGGACTCAAATGTGGAACGAGAATTATAGATGGCTCAACCAGTAAACTTAAGAGAAAATGTTTTAAAGATGTTTCATAGATGGTATTATATACCTGTAAAATTAGCAAAAATGGCATTGGGGCCGAGTAATTTATGCTGGGAGTGTTCTTAGCAACCAGGAACTTTTTTCCATATGTGGTGGACTTGCGATAAAGCAAAAAAGTTTTGGAGACAGATAAAAGATATAGCACAAGAAATTATACACCAAGAAATAATGTTTAAACCAGAAATGTTTTTATTGAATATAATTCCAGAAATTGTTGATAAAAAAATTAAATATATGCTGTTGCACATATTTACAGCGGCAAGGCTGATCTGGGCCCAGAGGTGGAAAATGCAAGAAATTCCGAAGAATGAGGATTTACTTAAAAAGTTATTAGATATTGCTGAAATTGATAGCTTATCAGAGACACTATGTGAGAACTCGAGAATATATATTAAGGAAAGTTGGAAAATGTTTTACGACTGGGCCCAGAAACAGATATGAATAGATAATGTATTAGAGATTCGTATCACATCACAGTCATGAAGTCAAGAGCTTTTTAGATATTGTACGAAAGCTAATACACCCCTGTGTATATGTTTTGTGTTTTGTTAATCCTGTTGTTTCCCTCTCCCTGTTGTTGTATTGTATAGTTGTTTGGTAATAGTTAATTTAAAAAAAGAGAGAATAATAATGATGCCAGAAGAACTTGTCTAGAATAGCATGTCTAAGAATATGTGTTGAGTGAATGATCATCTTTGCAAACCCAAGGTGTGAGATTTGTCTGTTAGGAAGGGCTTCATTAGTATCCTTGAGGCAAAAAAAAAAGTTTTGATGCTAGAAAAAATTGGTTTGTTTGCAATTTGATTTTAACCAACTTTGCATTTCCCAAATTAATATAAGAACTAAACTGAAAAACAAGTATACTTTGATCTTCACACTGCTCCAAATTTTGCAATGGCATTCTTCAAATAAAGTGTGTGCAAAATGCTTATATAAAGGTGAAAGTATACAAAGAGACACATATTAAGGGAAATTACTTGCAAAAATGCATATACTGGGGAGGCTGCATACAAAATATGCATTAATTTTTGTCTGCACAGGAATGCATGTGAAGTTTAATGCAGATCTAAACAGTTTTGCAAATTGATGCAGAAACGAGTGAAAATAGTTTGTATCTGAAGAAATGGTACTAAATTATAGAAGAGAAAGTGAATAAAAAGTAAAACATACAGAGCTATTCTTCCCTAAGAGAGAAAGACACTGGAACACTGACGGCAGCAGGAAATTTTCCTTCCCTCAGAAGGAGTGCAATACATATAGGAATCTACACAGAACAAGTTGTGATATAATTTAAAAAAGAAAGAAAGCAGATTTTGCAGAAAATATTCATGGGGGGGGGGAAGCATAAATCAAACGCTTTGTTTATGATCTCACCTTTGAAATCTCTGGGCACTTGTCATTTAAACATAACATTGCTCACAGATATTCCTCCACAGGATTTATTCCAAATTGCTTCTGTTGATTAAAAATAAAGCATCAACATGAAATACATTGTCCAGGGAAATTCAGATAAAATTGAAACTAGTTTTAACCTTTATATTTCTCACACAACAGAATTATTTTGTTTCTTTTAGATGGTGCTCTGAGCACAAGAAAAAAATCTTAAATTGCTGAAACAAAATATAAATTTAATCAGATCTGTCAGTTGCTTTCTTGCTTTAGTCTGTCCACATTTGCCTTGATGCCATTCTGCTTTTACCCAACTCTTTTACCTATGCTAGTCTTTAAGGTGCCATAGTACTAATTTTTGTGATTATTGAGCCAGTAGACAGCATTCATCATAAGTTAAGAGACAAGAACTCTGACATCTGTGCTAAACTGCAGACTCAGTTACTCAGAATGCCAGCTGAGCATGTGCCATCTCTTTACTCATAAAATGTTCCTGAGGGGAAAGTGCCCCAATCAAAGGCCGCATCATTACCTAATAGAGTCTACAGGGTGTTCCTGGTAGTTCCTTGTGACTAGTTTCTTGACAAGTCTCTCTTTTCCCCTTCTCACTGGAATAATTTGCAATTATTCCTGCAATGTTCCACTTTTCAGAGTCCCTCATCACTCTTGAATTCTCCTCTACTTTAGAAGGTCCAGCCAATGGACTCTACTGAACTCTTTCCACTGCTCATTGAAGGTTACTTTCCTAAAGTCCAGAAAAAATAAACATACAACTATCATAGAAAAGTGAAGTTGAAAGGGGCCTACAAGGCCATCAAGTCCAACCCCCTGCTCAATGCAGGAATACAATAAAAGCATGTCTGCCAGGTGATTATCTAAGTTTTTCTTGAATGCCGCCAGTGTTGGAGCACTCACCAACTCCCGAGGTAATTGGTTCCACTGTCGTACTGCTCTAACAGTTAGGAATTTTTTCCTGATATTCAACCGAAATCTGGCTTCCTTTAACTTGAGCCAATTGTTGTGCGTCCTGCACTCTGGGATGATCAAGAACAGATGTTGCCCCTCCTCTGTATGACAGCCTTTCAAATATTTGAAAAGTGCTATCATATCACCCCTCAGTCTTCTTTTCTCAAGGCTAAACATGCCCAGTTCTTTCAGTCTTTCCTCATAAGGCTTGGTTTCCAGTCCCCTGATCATCCTTGTCGCCCTCTTCTGAACTTGTTCCAATTTCTTAGCATCCTTCTTGAAGTGTGATGTCCAGAACTGGACACAATACTCAAGGTGAGGCCTAGGTAAAGGTAAAGGTTTCCCTTGACATTTAGTCCAGTTGTGTCCGACTCTAGGGGGCAGTGCTCATCCCTGTCTCCAAGCCGTAGAGCCAGCATTTGTCCGTAGACAGTTTCCGTGGTCACGTGGTCAGCGTGACTAGACACGTAACATTGTTACCTTCCCACCGAGGTGGTACCTATTTATCTACTCACATTTACATGCTTTCAAACTGCTAGGTTGGCAGGAGCTGGGACAAGCGACGGGAGCTCACTCCGTTGCGTGGATTTGATCTTATGACTGCTGGTCTTCTGACCTTGCAGCACAGAGGCTTCTGCGGTTTAACCTGCAGCAGCACCACGTCCCGCCAAGGTGAGGCCTAACCAGTGCTAAATAGAGGAGGACTAGCACCTTGCGGGATTTGGAAACTATACTTCTATTTGTTGTTGTTGTTTAGTCGTTAAGTCGTGTCCGACTCTTCGTGACCCCATGGACCAGAGCACGCCAGGCCCTCCTGTCTTCCACTGCCTCCCGGAGTTGGGTCAAATACTTCTATTAATGCAGCCTAAAATAGCACTTGCCTTTTTTTTGTAGCCACATCATACTGTTGACTCATATTTAGCTTGTGATCTACGACAATTCCAAGATCCTTCTCGCTCGTAGTTTTGCTGAGCCAGGTATGCCCCATCTTGTAATTGTGCAATTGGTTTCTTTTTCTGAGGTGCAGTACTTTGCACTTATCCCTGTTGAATTGCATTCTGTTGCTTTCAGCCCAGTGCTCCATCCTATCAAGGTCATTTTGAATTTTGTTTCTGTCTTCTAGGGTATTAGCTACTCCGCCCAATTTTGTGTCATCTGCAAATTTGACTAGCATTCCTTGCACTCCCTCATCCAAGTCATTAATAAAAATATTGAAGAGCACCGGGCCCAGGGCTGAGCCTTGGGGGTATCCCCCCCTTGTTACTTCCTCCCAGTTAGAGAAGGACCCATTAATCATCACCCCCTGAGTACGATTCTGTAGCCAATTGTGTAGCCACCTGACACTTGATCTATCCAGCCCATACCTAGTTAGCTTGCTAATCAGAATATCATGGGGCACTTTGTCAGAAGCTTTGCTAAAGTCAAGATATACTATGTCTACAGCATTCCCTCTGTCTATCAGTGAGGTTACCTGATCAAAAAATGAGATCAAATTAGTTTGGAAGGATTTGTTCTTGACAAATCAGTCTCGGCTTCTAGTTATTACTGCATTGTTTTCTAGGTGCTTGCACAATGTCAGCTTTACGATCTGTTCCAGAATTTTGCCTGGGATTGATGTCAGGCTGACTGGCCTGTAGTTTCCAGGTTCATCTTTTTTGCCCTTTTTGAAGATAGGGACAACATTAGCCCTCCTCCAATCCTCTGGCACCTCCCCCGTTTCCCACAATTTCAAGAAAATAACTATGCTCAAGTTTCATATCCCTTCTTATCAAATGTTTCAAGAGGGATCACTTGCTTCTATTCAACAGTCCCACCATTTTCATGTCATCAGAATATGTCATCTGCTTTTGAAAGGTTCTGCCTATTTTTTTCTAAATCACATATCTTAGTTTCCCCTAAAGCATGCCAGAGTCTCATTTGCACCTGCATCATATGCCAGATCAAACAGTTGACCCAGTAAGAATAGCTGTGCAGTACAAGGGCTTCCTTTATACTATCCTGCATGTTAGGCCTAATGCTTACTTGGCCTTTAACCAAGAGGCAGAAGAATATATTTTCAATGCAAATTCAGTGCAATATGAACATTTTAACAGAGTTAAACATTTCAACATTTAAACTTATCTGAAGAACTGCTAGATCCTGGAGAAACTTCCCCTTCTGCTTAGAGTGGTGTAAGATGTCCTTCTTTACTTTCTGCTATTTCATTGCTTTCTGGTGTGTCCTCTCTGTTCATGATGTTTAAAAATACTTTGAACAACAGAATTGTAAAAGTAGGTTACAGATGCTTTCAATGATGCTTTCAATGATTAAATAATGTAAAGAGTCACCCTGGAACTACAATTTCATTGTAATGTTTATTTCCCAACGAACTCACTAACATTGTTAAAAATCCATGGCCAGTGTCCTTTGTGCCTGTTCTGCCACCACAATTGTCCATTATTTTAAATAAAATAGCTTTACCTCTTCTTTTTCCTTTTTCCCCATCTTGGACTCTTGTAGTAAAATTGGGCCTCATTTTTAATGCATTTATGTTTTCATTTATTATATTTCTATCTTTGTTTTTTTGTATTTTGTGTAAACCGCCCAGAGTAGACATGTTCTAGATGGGTGGTATATAAGTCTAATAAAATAAATAAAAATAAATTGTAGAGCCATGCTTTTTTCTGAGCTTGCACATAGAGGTGTCCATTCCTTCCTTGTGTCTATGTAACTGCAGCAAGGCAACATCTGGCTTGTATAACAGCAACCCACTGATCTCATGCAGTGCTATGTCAGCAGGGCATTATGCACTGCAATTGTCAATAGGATACTACTCCAGGCATTTAAAGGCATAAACTACTCATATACATTAGCACTTCATTCTTATTAAACCTCTGGTTGATTCACCACTCCTCAAATCCTTAATTCCATTATAACCTCCCACTTCTGTGTCACCTGTGATGAGAACAACAATCACAATCCCAGTCATTCTCATAATTGTTCTCCTTCTGCTGCTCTGCTTGAAACTTTTTTTTAGGAATAAGGATGAGGAAGCAGAAAGATTGCCTGAGCTCTCTCAACATGTACCAGCTCGAAATTCAGGATGTCTGTGCCATAGACAGAGCTGTGACCAAGAATATAAAATGGTGTCCTCCACTTTCTGTGTCCCTGCTCTCTGTTGCCCTCTGTCAAAGGGAAGTGAACAGAGAAGGGGAGAAAATAGTATGGAACCAAAAACATATACAATACTGCACAAAGTCTGAAATTGTACAACTTGGTCCTGTTTGAATTATTACATCCTAGTCAGTGTTTGCCTACCAGATAAGATCTGGCCCCTCCCCCTCAATTATCACTTTATTGTTTTCCATTGATACTGTATGTGATTTGGTTTTGAAGTGGCTCCAGAGGACAACCCTTGTTTTGAAGCTGTCTTCCATTTGAGAGCTGTCCAATCCAAGCCAGCTTTAAAGATGCAGAACTGTAAGAAAGAAGACCCAAATTCTTCAATGTGCCCAGTCACAGTTAGTACATGGATAGCAGACTTAGCAGGCACACTAATTACCAGATCACTATTTACCCTACTGAAGAGCCTCATGGTGCAGGGGTTAAAGTGCAGTACTGCAGTCAAGACTCTGCTCATGACCTGAGTTCAGTTCTGGGCTCAGGTAACCAGCTCAAGGTTGACTCAGCCTTCTATCCTTCTGAGGGTGGTAAATTGAGTACCCAGGTTACAGGGGGAAGGCAAAATGTAGCCTGCATAATTAAGTTGTAAACTGCCTAGAGAGTGCTCTAAGCACTATGGGATGGTGTATAAGTAGCACACTTTGAAGAGAGATGCACTGTAATTCTATTTAAAATATAAACATCATCTTTATTTTTGATAAATGCAGTTTTATGAAAATCACTGTCCCCCCCCTTTTTTTTTAAACATATCAGTGGCCATCCTACAGGGCAGCCTATCAAAAACAGAGCTGGCCCACCAATTCTCAGTAATTTTACTGGGGAGCTCACAATCCACAAATTTTCTTTTTTCTCACCCTCTCTAGGAGAAAAGGTTACTTTTGCAGCATATTCTCCACCATTATTTTGTAGTCGTCTGAGCAGCATCTCCCACTGCAGTGATCCTGCAGAATGATACAGATCAAACTATTTTTTTAAAATTTCTTCCCTCTGAGGAATATTAAACAAAACTATTTTTCTGACTTTGCTAGTCATGAGGAGAATGGAGAATGTTGGTCAGTTGTTAAAGTTTTGGTGGCTTTGTTTCTCAGACAAAAGGAAGTCAAAGACCAGCATAAGCAGAGATCACAAAAGTGTTTTGGGGGAGGAGAACTACAACTCTCAGCATACCTAAATTCTTGACATGTGGGTGATCTCCTCTCAGATCTTGTCTCTTCTCTGCATACTAGAATATTGCCAAGATATCTTCGAAAGGGGACACCAATAGATGAGCTGATGAAGTTCAACCTTTTGTCTTACCTGAAATCATTATGGAGAAACTACTGAATTCTCACTCTCAAATGCAGGAAAACTAACTGGAAATGGAATACCAAGAAGAGGATAGATGGGGGGGGGGGAACCCTGAGGGGTTGGCTTCTACTTCTCACCTGCATAAAATGATCAGAAATTTAATATTCAGTGATACATCAAGAGGCAGCTACCTACACTTCAGAACATAAAGTTAAGGGATTGTTTCAGATGTATATCTATACTTTTGGCTTGTCTATCATGTAATTACTTCGCACCTCACTGTTTACATGAATACAGAATTTAATCATCCAGGCATCTGTGTCTTGTTTGGAGGAGATACCAGTTACCTGTAGCAATTGCTTCAATTCAGTTTTCAGCATTCCCTCCAGAGATCAAAGTAGTAGTTTTCATCTTTTGCTTAGATGGTAATCTTAGTTATCTTCAAGTACATGGATAGCTATGAGAACGTTTCTCTTTGTGCCAAAACATTCAAAGCATTAAATTTTGCTGAACAGGATTGTGCTGTGCCAATAACTCTCTATCTCATAAATTAACCTAGATAGTTGTAAAATGCTCTGATGTTCATAACCATTGTAGTGTTTTACAATCTGTAGGTCAGGCAGAGGAACTAGAGACCAAATTGCTAACATGCGCTGGATTATGGAGAAAGCCAGAGACTTCCAGAAAAACATCTACTTCTGCTTCATTGACTACGCAAAAGCCTTTGACTGTGTGGACCACAGCAAACTATGGCAAGTTCTTAAAGAAATGGGAGTGCCTGATCACCTTATCTATCTCCTGAGAAATCTATATGTGGGACAGGAAGGAACAGTTAGAACTGGATATGGAACAACTGATTGGTTCAAAATTGGGAAAGGAGTACGACAAGGCTGTATATTGTCTCCCTGCTTATTTAACTTATATGCAGAATACATCATGCGAAAGGCTGGACTGGATGAATCTCAAGCCGGAATTAAGATTGCCGGAAGAAATATCAATAACCTCAGATATGCAGACGATACCACTCTGATGGCAGAAAGTGAGGCGGAATTAAAGAACCTCTTAATGAGGGTGAAAGAGGAGAGCGCAAAAAATGGTCTGAAGCTCAACATCAAAAAAACTAAGATCATGGCCACTGGTCCCATCACCTCCTGGCAAATAGAAGGGGAAGATATGGAGGCAGTGACAGATTTTACCTTCTTGGGCTCCATGATCACTGCAGATGGGGATAGCAGCCACGAAATTAAAAGACGCCTGCTTCTTGGGAGGAAAGCGATGACAAACCTAGACAACATCTTAAAAAGCAGAGACATCACCTTGCCGACAAAAGTCCGCATAGTCAAAGCTATGGTTTTTCCAGTAGCGATGTATGGAAGTGAGAGCTGGACCATAAAGAAGGCTGACCGCCAAAGAATTGATGCTTTTGAATTGTGGTGCTGGAGGAGACTCTTGAGAGTCCCCTGGACTGCAAGGAGAACAAACCTATCCATTCTGAAGGAAATCAACCCTGAGTGCTCACTGGAAGGACAGATCCTGAAGCTGAGGCTCCAATACTTTGGCCATCTCATGAGAAGAGAAGACGCCCTGGAAAAGACCCTGATGTTGGGAAAGTGTGAAGGCAAGAAGAGAAGGGGACGACAGAGGACGAGATGGTTGGACAGTGTCATCGAAGCTACCAACATGAATTTGACCAAACTCCGGGAGGCAGTGGAAGACAGGAGGGCCTGGCGTGCTCTGGTCCATGGGGTCACGAAGAGTCGGACACGACTAAACGACTAAACAACAGGTCAGCCACATACTGTAAGGTAAATAAGTAATTTCTCTGGAATACAAACAATGTGGAACAGGGATATTTACACTTTCCTAGAGCAGATACAGGGTGATTTAATAAGCCCCCAGCTCTGATTTGGGCCCATTCATACCCTGCTACAACTAACTGACTTTTGCTCCAGCATTTTGGACTTAAAATACTGAAATATGAACAAAACTACTTGACATCTGTTCCTGTACCAAAAGAAGGAAGTTACAAAGTTCCATAGCAGAAGAAAATTGACCTGAAGCTTCAATGAAAGCCAAAACCTCTCTAGGAAATTCCACCAAGCCCTGGAGGAGGCTCCGATTGATCTCACCAGACACCATTTATTCCTCATCCACCAGACTAAGCAACCATTTCATATCCAGGCAAGGCAAGGGGAGAATGGAATATCAGTATTCCACTATTGGATCACTCAGCTGATCTACCGCTTCAAATTTAGAATTTTTCATAAAAATTAGTGCTATGTCCCTAATTTTGTTTGTTCCACTTGCGCTAAACTGCTCTTCTAGAGATGAGGGCTTATAATATATTTTTCCTTGCTTTCTATGATGTGTTTCTTGTAGCAATAACCCATAAGCATCCAATTTATGAATAGTCCACATCATTCTATATCTTTTAGCTGGGGAAACCAAACCATTTGTGTTAAAATACATTATATTTAAGCTGTTTAACATGTCACCCATTTAATTCGCTAGCTGTGCTTTTAATTTTCTTCAATTAGAATATATTAAGGGATGTTAAGTGCTTGTATTGCAACCATATAAAATGGAATTGTCTACATAATCATTCTCCTCTCCCTCCCTCCCTCTCCACAACTCTCATCCATCTTCTCACCCTCTTCCCCCATCCATCTGCCCTGCTTCCCTCTCCTTCTCTTCACAACAGATGGAGTTGAGGCCACCTAGCCTCCAGCTACTTAAAATGAGATGTCTCACGTGGGTCACAATTTGTGGGACTAAGAGCTACTACTACTGGCAAAATCTCCTCACTCTCCTAGCCTGCATTTCAATATATAGACATATAAATATAGACTTTTTAATATTTTTAATCTGTTTTGTAACTATATAAGATATTTCTTAACTATATAAACATGATTCAATTTTACAGTCCTTCCACGAGTTTTTCTGCACTCTTACAATTAGCCCAGCAAATTTAGTTATGATATAGCCAGTTGCTTATCATCTTATATGATCTTGAAAAAATACCGACTTCTAACTTTGACTTGGGGCCATATGAAGCAGTGGACTGCTGGTAGAAAAAGAGGAATCTGACACAATTGAGAAAGAAGAGGGGAGATGTTTCCTTCCTATTACAGCTGCCTTGTGCACCACAAAACCTTGCTTTTGCAGGCTGGGAAAACCAGGAAGATCCAGCAGGATCTGCCATTGAAGAAAGTGTGTGAGGAGTACAGGTTTTTGGTAGGCACCGCAAGCTGCAGCAGGGAAGGGAAATAAAGAAAATTCCATCATGTTGGTCGTCCAACCACCATGACATTTGATTCAGTCCTTGGAAGGGCATCCCTTCCAATGTTATAAGCCCCACCCATGTTGCTTGGCTCTATTCCCTTCAAGAATCTCATACTAGTGTCCAAATAAAGCCACTTGCAACGTTCTTGTATAATGAAGATAAAACAACATGCAGATCTTTTTGAGTGGAGAGGCAAATATAAATATGTTAAATAAGTAAATATTTATTAGTAAATAATGTGAACACACACATACAACATCATACATTGAAAGTCAAATATTCATTACTATTGGCTGCTAATCATGGGTTGGTAGATTGGATTCTGAAATCCCAGATGCTGACTTGTGCTCATGTAAAGTGTGCGTGGCATTTTCTACTTCTAGGGGTCAATTTTCATCGCCCCACCCCTTCTCCCTGAAATCCTAAAAATCAGAAGACTGGGGAGGCTGCAAAACAATCTACATATTGGTGCAGAGAAATTGAGAGAAGTAGGAACTGTGAAAAACCATTGTTCCTCTCCTGCCATCTATTGGTGAGAGGCTCCACTGGGTTAAAATATCTTTGGCCATTTTTGCTTCCATACTTTAATGACTGTCATGAATGACAATTAAATAGAGTACATATTGTTGGCTGTCCAGTGCCTTGTATCAGAAATCAAATATTTGGCAGATATTCAGCTTCACTGTGAAGAAATGAAATTCTAGCGCCTTCATGGTGCAATTTCACTTCTGCTCTGCTGGACAGCCAGTGTTGGTGTTTCTTTTGTTTCTAGTCAGTCTTGTCCATCCAGTCCAGCAAGATGTCAAGCTCCCCAAGTGCTTTCAATGCTGCAGGCTGAGATTCCATCTGGAAAGGAACGAGAAAAGCTTGGCTTTCAAAGCCACCTCCATTTTGGATACTGAATGCTATGTAGTCTTCAGCAAGAATATGTATGAAGCCCTCCAGATATTGTTGCAATGCAATTTACATTATCCCTCACTATTGGCTATGCTAACTAAAGCTAATAGGAGTTGCAGTCATAGATCAAAGCTTGTAAGAGCTGCCTTTCAAACTACAACTCTCAAACTCTACCATGTGGTCATGCTGCCTGGGGGCTTCTGGGAACTGAATCAAACAAAAAACCTTTACAAGGTCTGAGTCCACCAACATGCCCATTCTGCAGTGTTTCCACTACTGCCTCTGCATCTGCTTGTTCAGATCCATAGAACAGAAAATCCTGCAAAGTTTTACTTTACTACCTGTAAAGTTTTCATTCACAGGATAATTCCCTCACCCAAGCCATGCTTCCACATCGCCTCCTCCCCAATGTATACACATACATATATGCATGCAAAATATGTCAGAATACAGCTCTCCCAGCATCTTAGTTTGTATGTTAGTAATTTATGTAATTTATGTAATTGCTTCAAAGCTCAAATCAGAGCACTAAGGATCATTTATTTTTAAAAATCATTTAAATAAATATTTTTAAAAGTGTGAAAGTACATGTCTTCATAGGCATGCACTTTGACTCATATGTGGGTATAATATTTACATGAAAAAGAGTAGCATCAGCATGTACAAAATTCCCCAAAACCATTTTAAAAATCCCACACAGACAAGAAAGAGAAGTTGTTCTGTAATGCTAAAACCCTACAGTCAATTTGAAAGCCTTATAACATTTGACCAGGGAGTGTCCAGAATTTCAAAACTACATGTATTCTCTGTTACAAAGTTGTGGTTCAAGTCTTGTACATGCTTCGAAAATTAAGTATACATTCACATACAATTCAGCCTGACAGTATGTAACTTCATTTCTCCCTTTTCGTTTTCAGGTTTCCCCTCAGTTAAACTACTTGCAGAATGATTTAACATGTGCAGAGGAGCATATCTTACCATGTGACAGTTACACAGTTAAATGATCAAGAGCTGACTCTGTTGTTCTATTATTTTATTTTCATAATTTCTATTGTTAATGTTCATAATTCCTTTACTTGGAAACCCTTTCAATTCTGTCTGTGCTCTGAGTGGCTAGTCGAGGTTGGAAGATTCTTGAATAACTTAAGACAGACATTACATTATCTTAAATTACTTAATCTTGACAAGTAATTACTTACTTGAGTAAAGACATAAGTAGGGGAGTGCATTAGCCTTACTCATCATCATTCTCCATGTGTGAAGAGCAAGAGTCAGAAAAGGAGAGCCTTCTCAGTTTTTTTTTTAGGGTTCTGGACCATGTGGAGAGCCTCCATGCATACTAGAAAAACTGCTTTGCACATGAGGCAGAAAAGCTGAGGCCAGCAAATTGTTTCTCCTTATGTGTTTAGTTTAATAGAGCTAGTGTGTAATCTGAAATTTAGACTTGGATGGCTTCAGCCATAAGGGTCCCCTATCATTGATGGGCTCTCTCTTATATGAGAGGGCCCCTTGGTGTGTGCTGACTTGCAATATAACAGAGTTAAATTCTCCTCTCATCCTTTTTAAAACTGTAAGCAGTGGCAAAGCCTCCATGAATGGAGCTGTCTGGCATCTACCATCTTATTTTCCCCACAGTACATCAGGGCAAGGCATTTCGAGAAAACAAAATGATGGTCAGCAGCACCCAAGTTGCAATTACTGGAGTTAAATGTTGCTGGAGGTGTGAGATAAGAGGAGCAAGTTGCCTGCTGGGACACAATGGCACAGGAAGTAAACCAAGGATACCAGGTGCTATAGCTAAGCCTGCATACAAGGAATATCATGTGGCCAACTGGCTGCTAAGCTACCTTCATACACTGTATTCCAAAGTGTAGGCAGCTTTTCTTCACCACCCCTCTTGCTCCATAGCATTCACATACCCTCAAATGTTGCAAACCACAGTTGAAGTTTTGTTTGCCTTTGTAGATTGGATAGCTTTGGCTGTTAAAGCGCATGTTGGTGCAATCAAAGATTCTCAGCTGCCAGCCACAGATTGGGGAAGACTGTGCTTGTTTCTCTGAACAACCTGAGAAGACCACAGAACAAGAGACTCTTTCCAAAGTACTGTTTCCTTGGAGTGACAGGAATGGGTTCCAGATCAACTTGATTCCACTTGTCAGCAAAAATCCATCTCTTGCAGCCACCTCAAGAGATCTGTGTTTCCAGTAACTAAATTACAAAATGAAAACACATTTACCTGCTGAAATTGATTCAGGATTTGTTCATATCTGTAATTGGCTTCCTTCTCACAGGAACATGTTGTGACGGTATTCTGGAAAAAAAATTAAGTAAATTAATAAATTAAGTAAATGATGCTAAGCCATAATTTCGCTGAGTTCTCATTGAGAAGTTTGGAAGTTGAGCCAGCTTCATAGTACTGCTGAGGTGAACAGACAAAGTAAACACAGAATGATTGCAGGGACTTTTATTCTATACCTGTGTGAAAATGAAAAACATACAATGATGTCAGTTCAGTGAAATTTGACAAGCAAATATACAGCAGAAGTTGGCTAGTTTACAATCAGTTGCTTCCTGGTTGTTTACTACCATCCATTCATTTAATTATTTTCAAGTGCTGTACATAACTATTTGGTTGACATATGCCATGTGTGAAGGAAGAGGAGGTACGAATAGGAACAAACGCAGAAGAGCTTCACAAAAACCAGGAGTGGTTGTCACTTTACTGAATAAAACCAATTTTAAATCACGTGCATGAATTCAGATTTCTCAAATGCATACTATTAACCTAGGAATTCCAGACTCATTGCCTTTATTTTTCTTCCAGTTCTGGAATAATTTCTTGTTGATGGAGTTGACAGAAACCTTAATATTTAGTGTGGTGATATCCAAAGGTCATTGGCCAGCTGATAGCTGAACAGCATCCAAATTAGAGATGGGCAGAAAGCACTTTGTGCCAGGTCATCTTAAGTCATTGGCTTATGTCATTGGCCACCTCAAGTGCTGCATGTTGCCTATCCCCACTCTCACTCGCCAGCTTTCTCTCACTCTCACTTTCCTTCTCCACCTCCTCTAGCAGCTGCCCACTCACAGGCAGTGCTGCAGAATCCCTGCCCCATCTCCTCATCTGAGTAGGCAGTTGCCTTGACTTCCACCACAGTTCCATATATAGACCCTGACAGGACTGGCAGTTGAATCTTGTGTCAGCATTGTTGATAGACAGTATCTTCACTGCCCCGGGGACCAACAGGTTAGTTTAAAAGGTACGGGGCAAGCTCAGTGGCACATACAGCTCCATCCTTCATTGCTTGAGTATTTACTTTCCACCAAAGCTAATAAATAATCTGATACAATAGCTTGGAAAAAACTAATTATTGTCCACAAGCTTGGAAAATTTATCTTCATCATGTGGTTTATTCTGCTTTGATCCACAACTTAGAAAAGTTACTTTAAAAATTAACAATTGCCATAATCTCATAGACAACATGGCCAGTGGCCAAAAAGGTATTTCTTCAAACTTACTTTTCGTATATGCACCTATCAGTTCTCTCCTTCTCTGTTTTCTCTTAGTCATATACATTGTTTGTTTGTTAATATTTATCTCCCACATTTCTCCCAGTTTAGGGACTCAGAGTTCATTCATTCACATTTGTGCATTCACACTGTGCTTCTTCACATTATGAAGTGAATTAACCTTATTCACACTTCCCAAACTACTGGACTACATAGAATTATAGAATAATTGAACAGGAATGGGCCTATAAGGTCACAGAGTCTTATGGCATCATTAATATGTGATCCCTGATTGGCAGATATCACATTGCAAAGAAAACCTATTATGTAAATATGAATGAGCAACATGATTTATTTCTAAGAATCATGAAGATATGGGGAGGACTGGAATATAGGGGTGGTTCTTCACAACTCTTCTACCTCATGAAAATTTGATGTAGATCCTGCTGGAAGCTAATGCTTTGAGTAATTTTTAGCTAAAGAATGCCACAGCTTTTGACAATTGTCTACAAAGGCCTGAGCCATAAAAGAAAACAGAACAGATAATTCAAAAGACCTGTAGCTTAAGGGAGGATCAACTAGCCATACCATCTAGCAGTTGTGTCAAGTGGCTGGAAAGTGATCTTTTTCTACTTGGTATAAATCTGGGCAATATAAACCTTGTCACCAAAGAGAATTCCACCCCTAGCTATATTTGGGAGTGAATAAAGCAACCACACAATTTGCAGAATGGGATAATCAGGAATACTCCAAATTGTACCAAATAAACTGCAGCCATAGCACTGTACCAGAAAGAAGTAGTAGAAGCAGGATGGATCACTCTTTCTTAAAATACATGTGGCTACTGGAAAATATTGTAAACCAAACTACACCTAAAGTGAACCAAATAGCAAGCTATATGCTTGTCTAACCACTCCCAAAGTTGCCCATCTTGTTCTTCCTATACATTGTCTCTGTACCACCAGATAGGATTAGCCAAGTGGGCAAAGATTAAGATAAGGGCAGAACAGGACACATGGCTAACAAGGGACCAGATCACTAGTCAGACTGGCCAGACACTATATATAAAGACACACAGTAGTCGTATTAGTTGTTCTGGGGGGGGGGGGGAGGTTCAGGGGTGAATCTTCTGGGGTGCCTCTTGCTGTGGCTGTCTCTGTCTGAGCCCTGCTGTTGATCACTACCAAGTCTTTTTGTGCTGACTTCATTTCTGAACTGAAATCAATTTATTAACACACCTCCCATCCCCAAATCCAGGATTTAGTCAGATAATGCTGCTAGTTTATACTGCTCTCCTGAATTCCTGATTCCTGACCTAGGACCTCTGTTAGCCTGTTCTCTCTTCTGCTCCTTGCCCAGTAATTCCATCACATGGTTCCAGCTGGAGTTTCAATGCTCCCCAGTCTAATGAGACTAAGGAGAGGTAACCTTTGTCACCCCCAATTTTTTATTTTTGTATTTTCCCCACACATTGGTGGCTCCCCAATCCACCCCCTTCCCCTCTCTCTCTCTCTCTCTCTGTGTGTGTGTGATTGAGAGAGAGAGAGAGAGAGAGAGAGAGAGAGAGAGAGAGAGAGAGAGAGAGAGAGTCAGAACCTTCCCAAGCATTTTGCTTTTTTTGAGTCCGTATTTCCCCATATTAGTTATATGCTTTATTGTGAATGTTTGATATCTTTTAATCATTTTGTGTTCAATAAAATTTTCCTTGTGAATAGCTCTGTGTAAGTGTGATCAGCCCAATCTATATCAAGATGCTCTAATGCCATGGTTCAGGTATTTATTTGAACATGCATGAGTTCATCCATATGCTCTGAGAGCATACCTGGTAACAAACATATGGAGGCGGTGCCTCACCAAAACCCCACTGATTCAATGGGCCTTTCCTAGTTGTCACTTATGACTGGATTTCAGCCATTATGTACCAATGATACTCCAGGCCTGCCCATTGCTACTATGTGTTTGCTTATATTTGGAACTCACAGAAAGTGTTAACTCCTTCTTGATGCTGAGGAAATTGTTGGCAATCCGGCTGACTCTCCTTTGGTGAAAATTGTTTCCTTCCCTACATTGATTGAAGACATTCACCAGGTAGAATTTGAGCAAGTTATGAAAGAAGCAACACCTGTCTTCAGACTGAAACAAACCAAGATTTATTTCTGTAAGCAATATTATCCCTATAATACGGTTCAAACAGAGACATGATGGTATCTTTCAACTGTTTTGATTGACTCAGTTCTCTAATATGGTATATTATGCCTACTTAAACACCACAGGATGTCAAATACTGTCAAATAAGACATCCACTGTGGGTCATGTGGCAAATACTAAATTCCATGGAATGTCAGCTATCATCTGTAGTCAAATATCAAATGCTGAAATTAGTGCAGCTAAATACTGGCTGAAATACGACAGTGAGTCACAACTAGAGTAGGTAAATTCAGTAAATTCCTTTGATTGAATGGGCCTACTCTAGTTGTGACTTACTACTGGATTTCAGCCACTGTGTGCCACATCTGGCAAATATTTGAGCATTCAGAGAATATGCAAAAAATATTCAATCTCTCCTTACCACAAAGGAATATTTCTTAGGAGTGGGGGAAAGCAGTTTTTCTAGACCATTTGCTTACAAGTCTGATCTCAATCACTTTGATTATGGACTACATGCTAATTTTCATTCTACTTGTGTAATAAGGGAGAATAATTGTATTCTAGAGCCCATATATGTGGGTGAATAATCAGAGAAACATACACGGCACTAATATGTAGCCATAGTGGCACGTGCCTTAATTAATTCCCATTCAGATTACTGCATGAAGTCTATAGGGCTGTCAAGTAGGGAAACTGTTGAGAAACTACAGCTACTGCAACCATTCTGCAGCCAGGTTGCTTTCTGATGCTACTCTTGCCGCCCAGAGTAGACCTTTGGTCTAGATGGGCGGGGGTAGAAATCCTATAAAATAAAATAAAATAAATAAAATAAATGTGTTTTTTTTTTAAAAAAACAGACTATATTACACTGGTGTTAAATCAATGACATTAGCTTTGCTTTGCTTCTTGATACAATTCAAGTTGCTTGTTATTAGCTATAGAACTCTAAATTCAGTGGTGTAGTGAAACCTGTGGCTCACAGGTTTGAAGTCCAAGGACTTTATGAATAACTGGGTTATGGCATCACCTGCCACCACCTCAGGCTTTCCTGTACCTTCTGAACTTCAGTAGTTCAAAGAAAAATGGATTCTTCTAGGATCAGTATACTATTGCAAAATATTCTTGTTTTAATGTAAAATATTTGAAAATAGTTTGGTCTTGAATAGGAAATTAAGAGCCATTCGTTTTAGAAAAGACCTGCTCTTTGTTTGTTGATATGAACTGATCCAGTGGCCTACATTTTTGGACTCTTTCTGTGGGGGAGGCTGACCAAAGGGTCTGTCATGAAGAAGCTCTGCATTTTCCAAATTTCCATTGCATCATTGCCTAAATCGCTTAGATGTCCATGGGAACCTACAGACATTTATGATCTTCTTCTAAGACTTGGGTGGCCAACTCCCATATGCTGGAGGCAAGTGAGGGAGAGACCTTTTGTTGATGGCATTCCCATTCCCTCCTTTAGTTTGGAATTCTTTCATTTAGTTTCAAACAAATGGTAATATATATTTTATCCTGCTAAGGCTTTGTGGGGTGAACACTTTGAGTCCCCACTGTGTCTCCCAGAAGAGGGGCCAGTCCAGATTACATGGGGTGTATGTTTGAGAGGGTTGCATGCCCTGCCATTTATTGCAGCCTTGGGAAAGCTGTATGGTTCCAGAGCACCTTGAAAAAGATGGACTTGTAAATCACTTCTGAATACTTTATATCTAGAAAACCCTGGGAGGGCTGGCATAAGTTGGTATCTACTTGATGACATATTATTAATTAAGGCTTTTAGTGCTTTTAGGGTTGAGAATTTTTCTGCTCTCTTGCAATTTTATAAACAACTCCATCTTTTAACTGGTTTTTGTTATGTAAATTTGTCTTATTGTTCCATTGTGGTATATTACCTGAGGTGGTTTAAAAATGCTTATAAAACTGACAAATTATAAAAAGGAGTGATAAAAAGACTACATAAATACAGCAGTATATGACAGTCTCATTAAGAAGGAAGCAGAAAGAAAAAATAAATTGGATTAAGAAGGATTTTCAGTGCAATCCTATGCATGTTTTCTCCTAATGGTAGTTCAATGAGTTTAGCCATACATATAGCAAATAAACAGAAATAAAATTTTATCAGATTGCAGCATCAGATTGTAGAAATCCAGAAAGAACCTCAGAAATGGTTGCATATTGAGTTGGAACATAGAGTTTTCTTCCCGATATAAAAGAAAATAAATTCTGACTGTTTAAGAGAAGCAAACAGACACATCAGTAACTATGGCTTTTAATATCAGCACTAGAATTGCACTGCACATTCCATCCAAAATGCAGGTTCTGGACAAGGAAAAACATGAACTTTCTTAAGCAAGAAATCAATATATGTAAGTTGTGCATTCTGAACAGCAAAGTTTTAGAGGGGAAATTGGAGATGTATGCCACATCAGCACAACACACACACACACATACACAAACAGAGGGGGGTGGGTTAATCACTGATTGACACAAGGGAGATACCTTGGTATCTTGAAGAAAGTATGATCTTTGTAAGAATCGGATGCTTGTGTACTGGTCTTGAATCTGCTGAAGACAGAGAAGAAAACACCCAAAGGTCTAGATATAAAAATAAGATACCAGATTTGTTTTTACTGTTCCATATTAATTCATAAACTTTAAATATATTGTAGAGATGTAACTTTAGTTTAGCTTAACGCTTACATTTAGCCGTCCTAAACTTACCCAAATTCCCTGCAACCACCACCATCATCAATACTTACTGTCATTTCTTTGATGTCTCCAAATCCCTTGCGTATTTCATACATATCCACAGAGACCATGCAGTGCCCAAGTTTGAACTTTTTAGAGCTACTGGAGGAGGCCCAGAAGAGCAGAAAAGCTGTGTACAGAAGAAAGGGGGAGCAGCCACTCTCCATCTCAGAAAAAGATCCAGCCAGCTTGTTGTTTTATGCCGTCGAGTCAGAACTGACTTATAGCAACCTCAATAGGGCTTTCAAGAGAAGTGGGGTATTTCAGGAGTGGTTTTATTGTTTCACCTCTCCCAGTGAGCTTCCATGGCCAAGCAGGGAGTCGAACCCAGGTCTACCGAGTCTTATTCTGTCACTATGCCACACTGAGTTCCACATCCAACCAGGAGAACTGTTAATAAGAAATAAAAGACCCATGAGACAGTCTTACTTTGCACAGGGAATTGCTGGTTTTGCAATAGGGCTGCAAAATACTTGTTGGACACTGAAGCTCATCTGCCTGCCCAATGGTATATATGCAGTAGCATTTTCTGTGAGAATTGAGCTTGAATATAAGACAAATTGCTTGCACTGTGTGTACATGTTCCCGTGTCTTGATCCAGTGGGCGTAATTCACTCCCTTGAAAGCTGGCCAGGTCTAAATCCTTATTCAGCTACACTGTGTAATGGATGACCTGTCACTACTTCTGAGTATAAACTACCACAAAAAGTGTGACCTTTTTATTGCTTCTCTGGATGCCTTGTCAGAAAAGTGGCATAAAAAGAAATACAAGCATAATATCTCAAGAATTGATATGCTGTCTACTGTGCTCATTTAGAAACATGCCATGGCCCTTCTATCTCTGCTATTCTTGAAAGAGACATCACTCTTTGAGTGTTTAAATTAACCCCAGAACTGAGCGTTTCTACTTATTCAACCTAAGAGTCAGCTCCTTTTAGAACAGAAAGCAAGGCTCATTGAGAGAAGAGCTGTAGCTCAGCAGCTGTGAATATTCTATGCATGAAGAAAGGCATAGGTACATTCTCAGATCTTTCTAGGCAGAATTGGAAAATACTCTCCTCTCAAAACCTTGAGTGTAGCATACAGTATATAGTAGCCAGATGTGCCAATGGTCTTACTCAAGAAGCTTCTTCTCTCCTGTGTACGTTTTTCTGATTTTGTACCACTACAGTTCTTTGTGAATCCCACAGGGATGGAAAACGTGTTCACACATTATTTGCACATGCATCTGTCACAAACAGAAAGAATAGAGATGTCCCTGTTGACTCAACCCCAGAATCTATGCCTGGAGTGCAGTTGTCGGAAACCCAAAACACAAGAGCTCCTGTTACAGAAAATGCACCATGTCTGGGAGCAGGACTTGTCTGGCCTTACAGTGTCAGAGTGGGGCCAATGGAACTACCCAGCTTCTTGTTCTGTGCCTATGTCACACATCCAAATGAACAAAATTAGTGTCACACTGCAATGTGTATTTAAAGGTAACCAGACCAACAAATAACCCACAGTTATAGGAAAGGGGGCAGCAGATGAATAGAAGACGGACTGAAAAACAGGAGCACCAAAAACCCGACACTATAATATGGAAACTACCATGGATGACTTATGTTGTGAGGTGACTGTGCGCAGAGTAATTATCCAAGAAAGGTCCCACTAAAAAAGAATGTAGCTATAATCCTTAGGAAGTGTTTTGATGTGTGCAGCATTCATAAATCATTGTCTGTATTCCAAGGCCATTTGGGGCAAGCTCTTTTCAACATATGCAACAGTTCCACATTTTACACTGCAGTTGGTTGCTCAGCTACACTAATAGTGTACCGGTACGTCTGCAACAACCGTGAATGACAAATCTGTATGCTTCCTAGGGTGCCGCAGCCTAATCTAGGCTCATGTGTGGCCACAGTAAATGTGATTGCTGCAGAGGATATGGAGACTTATCGATAAATCCCACTGATGCTAGTGAGATTACATAGAAATTAGTGGCAGGAGCACTGTGTATTCCATCCCAGGAACTTAAAACCACATCTGCTTTTCTTCATTGTTTCCGATTATTATGGATGACATACCACAAAGCAAAGCAAAGCAAAAAAGAAAAGGGAGCATAGAAAATCAAGCCAGAACCATGTTCTTGCTAACTCACTTGGATGGTTTCCGAAAGCACACATTTAGGCTGGAGGAACTAAAACCACTTGGAAAATAAATAAATAAATAAATAAATAAATAAATAAATAAATAAATAAATAAATAAATAAATAAAATTACTCTTTAATTAAGCAAACTAAAGGCTTGACTATTTTAATCTAACTAGTATCCCTCCATGCATACTGCAGAATCTTACAGACATACCGCCTTTTTCCTCCAATGTATTAGCTCATAGAATTTATGGGTTCTCACTTAAAAGTAATGTGAAAAGAGACCAAAGAAATCTCTTACCTTGAGAGGTGTTCCTTTCTGATCTGTAATGAAACTTACCTAGCCCTGAGACTGTCTCCCATTTATACATACCGATAACGAAAGATAATGAAACGTCAGTTCATCCCCATTGGATTTCCTTCTTGATTAGGTTCAGGCTTAGTCAGCTAAAACACATTTACTAAAATATTATACACATTCTCAGTGAGATGACAGGTGTATAGCAAAGCTGCTGCCCACCAGCACATACAATTGTAAAGACATATCACATTGTTATTCCTTTCTGAGAAAAGAAATACACCAACAACTTCATTTTTACATCAGATCACCATGGGACTAGGCTTGTAAATGTCATATATGTCCATGAGAAATATTTGCCAAATATATGCACAGGATTCTTGTGACAATATTCTTTGGTAGTTTCCCCAGAAAGCACTTACTGTATATTGAAGGATGGGATAAAAACAATTATTATATATTAACATGTCAGATCCCATGGGATTTTAGTCAAGATTCAGCATTTGGCTGAAGTTCTACTATTCATCTTGATTTGGGTGGGTTATGGTGCTCTTCATTTGCTAATTCTGCCTCAGGCAGCCAAACATTCTGGGCCATAAGAAGCACAGTGGGGAATGAAATTCCCAAACTCTGGCTCCACAGCTAGATACCTAAATCACTGAGCTAACCGGCTAGCTATACAGGAGGAAATTTCTGTTCTGAGATATAGGAACATCCTGAATTTTTATCATTGGTCCTAAAAGTATTTGAAATAGGATTTCTATGGCTTCTTTTTGAGATATCCCCTCTCACAGCAGCTTGAGGTGCAAAGGTTTCAGTGCTGATGCTCCACTTGTTACCTCAGTACCGGAAAAGGTTTGCCAGTTATTGCTGTAATTAATTACAAAGGAGCATGGCAAAAAGGGCTGGCATCCCTCAGCAAATATCAAGATGCATTTGTTGGCAAAACAGATTTGCTCTGTTTGAAAGGGTCAAAACTGGTGGGCATATCTTATCCCTCTGCAATTTAGCTACCAGGCTTTGCAAAATGGTGTGGCCAGGTTAAACTTTAGCAGATTGAAGCATGAATTGCTCAAAACTGGCATGTGAAGGAGGCCTTGCCATACTGTTCTTGCTCTCAGGGCAAGGAACAACCATGTCTCATGCAATAGTAGCAGATACAATCAGCATTGCTTTGTTGTGCTAATTATTTGTACCGCCATGGATTCGGTGTAGGAGTTTATTGCTTCAGGGTTTAAGCAGTACTGGGAAATATACATGGCTTATAATCTTGTAGTTTATTTATTGCTGCTTTGCGGAACTGTTGTGAAAGCCTACCTCACACATTCTTACTTTCTCACCTGAACTGAACACCTCATGTCTTGTACCAGCTGTGAGCAGTTCCCGCACTGTAGAGTCTGCATATACCCAGCTCAGCACTCAAGGATTTAGGATTAAGTCTACAAATCTACCCTGATAAAAACCTCCAAAAGAGCAGCTAATGCTAACGTTGCAACAAAAACTACATGATGCCCTCTGATACCTACAAGGCTATCTGATGATCCAGACTCTCATTTCCTAAAGCTAAGTAATGCCAGATGGAGGCTTTTCTAGAATTCTGTATGCAAAGGCACACAACATCTCTTCAGCCTTGTTATTGTTGCTTATATAAGACTTCATATAGATTATGGTGTTTTCAAACGTAATATTGGCCTCTGAAAGCAATGTTCTTGCACTCAACGCAGAAATGGGTGAGCATTTAGCATATTTCATTCTCCAGCCCAACAGCATATACTTTCCTTATTATGAAAAAAATATTATCTTTATTAAGTAAAAAAAAAGAGAGAGAGATAGAAACATAGGCTGTGGTAGATCTTATAACCTAAGCTCTTCCCTTGCCCTGTGTATGTATCTTCAGGACTGGTTACAATTTGAGGCAAAAAAAGACTCCGTCACATATACCTTGGGATTCAAAGCAAAGATTGTGATTTGTGTGGAACAGTCAAAGCATGTGGGGAGGAGGTAAAGCAGTTTTCTCTCAAAATGTAACTAGACATTTTCCCAAACGGAATACCGATTGGTGTTTAAACGTGTTCAAAATAGGCACTATAAATGCTATTTGTCAGTTGTGTGATGTTGTGCATGCACACAGATGTCTTTGAACCTCCCTTGAACTCTTTTTCTCTCTTGCCACCATCTGAGCATCTTCTTTAGTTTTCTTTATCAATGCCTCCTTCTCAAACTGGGAGAAGGTAACAAGTGGGGCACTACAAGGCCCAGTCCTGGTGTGGTGCTCTTCAACATTTTTATTAATAACTTGGATGAGATAATGCAGGGAATTTGCAGATGACAAAAAACTAGGTGGGATAGCTTTGGAAGGCAGGAACAAAATTCAAAACAATTTTGATAGGCTCAGGCATTGTTCTGAAAACAACAGAATGAAATTTAAGAAGTATAAGTGCAAATTTCTATACCTAGGAAAAAGAAACCAAATGCACAGTTACAAGATGGGGGAATACTTGGCTCTGTAATACTACGAGTGGGAAGGATCTTGGAATTGTTGTGGATCAAAAGCTGAATATGAGCCAACGCTGGAGGCATTCAAGAGAAAAATGGACAACCATTTCTCACTTCTAATGGCCATACATATAAACATGATGGATCTCGGTTGGGGAGGGGCACTCTGCCCTGGGGTTTTGCTCCACCTTATATTCACCCTGTAAATAAACAAATGCCTGATTCAATTCATATTTACACATTTGTCCAAAGACAGCTTACATCCCGAGTAAGAAGATGAGGATGAGCTGGAAGAGAAAAGAGCAAATGCTTAGCTAGAAAAGGAGGAAGAGAACGAGAGCATGTCAGATTAAAAACCACTCTGCCCCAGTCAGTGCCAACACCTCCAGGTGTTGGAGCAGAAATGCCAAGCAAGCAGGTGCTACCTGAGAAGATCTCCAATCCCTGGGGATTGAGCAGATGCAGCTGAGGCAGGGAAGGGTGCAGGCCAAGAGGTATAAAGGACCATCACAGTCAGAGCTACTTGCTGGAAGCATTTAGAATACCTAGTGTTGCTACTGTTTTTGGAGGTTTCTGTTTTGCATCCCTTGTTCTTTGAGCTAGCTCATCTTCAACTCTATTTCTGTAAGTGATTTTTCAGACTGAATCTTGGCTCTTTGGACATTGACTTCATTATTTATCTTCTTCCCTTCCTGTATTGCTTGTGATTAATGAGAATTCACCCTGTCATTTTGAAAGCTTGATTGGCCTTGACAAGGATGTTGCAGGCAAAGCACCTGGCTAAAACATAAGTCTGCCCTTTTCTCCCCAAAAAAGCAATTCAGCATTTCTCCAAGAATCTTTACTGAGAGCTCCCTTTACCTAAACAGACTACTTAATTTTCCTCTTTCTTTTTTCTTTCTCTTCTCCCCCCCCCCAACTCCTAGGATCCCCCCCAGGACAAAATCAGGGAAAACTCAAACTAACATTCAAGGGGATGCAACAATGAGCAAAATAACTCCACCCGGCTACGATTATTTGGATACATTTCTCAAAGTGAGTACATGAGCATCACTTTATAGAAATGCCCTGTAATAATGTATTTGTTGCAATGATAAAATGAGATGACCCATATACTGTAGTCTTGCCCTAGTTTTTGAGGAAGGGCAGGATACAAATGTGAAAAACATATTATATTTAAAAAGAGCTACTTCTGGGATTCTGTGCAATGCATATGTGAAGTTGCAGGGAGGGGAGCAGAACTGTCGCTGCTGTCCCTGTTTCCAGCCTTTTTGCAATCAATTGTTCCTCTGTGACTAGAGTGCACGTCTCCTGCCATTAAGCCCACAGGCTTTTCTCAGTGCAATGGGGGATGTGGGAGTAATGGTCTAGCCTCTTTTTTTGCAATTCAACCACCAGGCTGTGAAATTTAACCCAAGAGACAAGTGTCTCTACTCTGTCCTGTTTTCCCGGATATAGGAAACATAGATCAGGAATAGTTCACATGTACAAGCCAATGCCTCAGGTTGTGTCTTACAGGTAATTCAGGAGTATTTGCTAATGATTTTACTTCCACATGCAGGAGTGACTGGCACAGAGTTTCAACATTTCCACAGCTGGAAGAGAATTGTTCACACCCATTTCATTACACGGCCCAGAAACGGTTACTCCCTTTCTAGCTAGAAGAGTTGCTGTCCAATCCTGTATGTACTCACAAATTCCACTGAACACATAGGATTGTAGACAGCATTGGAGTCAGCACATGGCTATGAGGAAATATAATCATGGGAAGAATATGGACTATCATCCTCTAGATGTGAAGCTGCTTTCTTGTGTAATCTGACCTCAACGAGCCACTAGATAAAGGCTGTATAGATTTTGTCTGCTTGGATAAACCAGGAAAAAGCATAGACTAGCACTTACTTCTGTGACCTGAGAAGAGAGGGGTCACAGACCAAAATGGAAGTGAAAGAACCTTTGTTTATATAAATGAAATGGAAGAAAAATTGATTAGAAAATGGAGTCTGTATGATTCTGTAAGATACAAATGATAATGATGAAAAGGTCCACACTAAGGACAGCTTGGGATCAGAGTAAGAGAGGAAGCTTACCCCAAAACCTGAAGGCAAGGCCTTCTGAAATTTGGTCTGAGGTCACCTTTCTGCTCAGACTACAATCTGCCTGTGGTCCACACCAGTAATGCAATTCAATTCTTCCAAAAACCTCCAGTTTATGAATGTGGGATATTGTGCTTCTGTAGCCACGATTCAAAAAGCATGAAAAGGGCCTGATATGGCTGCACAATATCATGCCAGTGTTGCCAGCAGGAAAAAGGATGCCAAGTTTTACATAGTAAAGAGCAGCCTGAATGTTGACAACACCAATGGCATCCATCAAGATGGTGTACAGAATACCCTCTTCTGCTCACTATCATTCACAAAGTGACATAACACGAGGGGAAATCCCAGAAGCATTGTCAGGGCTGTTTTTCAATGAGTGTGCATAGAGCAAGAGCAGATGTTCTGCTACATCTGTGCTAGGTTCAGTGCTGATTTGAGGTCCAGTTTCACAATTATAATTTTTTCTTTGGGGCACCCCTATTTTTTGAGTTGGCTTACAGAGTTTTGATTCCTGCTATCAGGACAATATATTGGTGCTGTCCTGGGCACCAATAATAGTAAAATTCAGAAAAGCAACCACCCATTCCAGTCTGAAAAGACTATAGGCAAACAAAGAGACCTATGGCATGCAGTGGGCTAGCAGCAGAACATTCACCATAAGAGAAAGGCTAGCATAGAATCAAACACTTTGCCTCAGTCTACATCTCTCCAGTTTATCTGTATGCATTTATTTTTCTTTCAGTCCTATGTCAGCTCCTTCCCTTGCCTCCAATAATAATGTTTGTTGTTTGTGGTGTGTAGAGTGGCTTTTAATGTTCTAGATCACATGTGGTTTTGGAGGATCTCCAAGTATTGGTAAGACAGATCAGGATCTATTTTATTTATTTATTTATTTATTTATTTATTTATTTATTTATTTATTTATTTATTTATTTACCGCCCATCTAGAATGTATCTACTCTGGGCAGTTCTATACTTTGCATTGTCCCTAGTCTTTAACCATCCTGCTTATGTCAACAAAATAATGGCTTATGGATAGATTTATCTGAAGCTTCTTTACTTGGAGATACAACTTGTTGAGATCAATAGGACTAATAGTTTGGGGTTGCCAGGTCATCAGCATTCCATTGTATGCCTGATATTTCAGGTCTGAGCCAGAGACTGGGGAATGGAAGGGAAGGCACTTGTGATATCATTGGCCAGGCAGGCAAAGCTTGGCAAGGGGGAGTTGGGGCTAGGGCTGTAATGGTTGCTTCTTAGGGAATACTCACAAAGCACTCAGAGGAAAAGTTTATTCACCAGGAGCAAAGACAAGTACAACACATACAACCATAGTAAAAGAAAAGCAAGACCAAACATTTGGCTAGTTAAATATAATTCACCTGTGCTGGCAAGCTGTTCTTAAAGGGACATTATACCACATCTCCCCTTCACAAAATAATTTTAAAAACCCTAAATACATCTAAGATATAAAATAAACATATATGAAAAGTTATACAGTAAATCTACCGTTCTTATAATGGTATCAGAGGAAGCTAGTACTCAGCCCACCACTGAGGGTGGTCTTTCTCACCAACCTATCTCAAGGTATATATCTTGCTAGTAAGAACACAAGTCTGACACAAGATGTTATATATCTAAGTTTTCCGTCTGCACAACATGAGTCTCACAATGTTCATTTTGAGCACTACAAAATCTCTAGCGGAATGAAGAAATGAGCTTCAGTATCTTGACTGCCAATCATGAGTTCCCATAATTAACAATATGTTTCTGGCCTTGGTTTAACGAGTAGTTATTTGATGGATATTTGATAGTTCAAAGGGTGAGTTTACTAGTGGAAATCTTAAGAAACTGCTGGGATTTCTAATTAAATATATTCAAGATACTGCTGTCCTTGCAGTATTAGCACTTTGGCAAAAGTTGGTAAACTTGATTTGCATTGGTTTCACATCTGAGATTTTTTTGTGGAGGCAGCTGGACACTTGTGATGAGAATTTTGGGACAGGGAGTATTCCAGACTTGGGAAGCACATTTTGCAGGAACACAAAGAACTTTGACATTTCTGGTAGCTGTCCAGTTTGGATATTCATGGAATAGAAATTCGTCACATTTTTTTCTTATTCAAGAAGGAGACCTGGAGAGCTTAAATAATAGTAATGAACTTAGAACTGCAGAGCTGGAATCAGATCTATGCACATAGCAAAGCACCAAGACTTTACAGATGGTAAGCATGTACTAACTCATCTGAAGAAAAAAAAAAGTCAGCAGCACTATGTGTGCAAGTGTTAACCAACAGTACAACAGAGAATCTGACTCTAAAATGTATGAAATACTTTGATGGGAGGCAATCAAATCATTGGTAATCTGCAAGCACATTTATTTATTGATAAATGAACATTGTGTTCCTGATTGCCTTCAACAGTATTTAATCATTGGCAACTTCAGAGTTTTGCTCCAGATGTCACATTCCTTCTAAAACAAAGCAGACTCGGCACCAATCTGAACAATAAGTTGTTTTTCCAGTTCTCTTGAAAAGTGTTTTTCAGACTCTGTTCCCTGTGGGGCAAAAATAGGTGGGAAAAGACTTTTTCTGGGAACAGCCTACTGTCCCAGGAGAGTGTAAGTCAAATCTATGGTAGAAAACATACAGAGTAAGAAAATGCCATATATTAATAAATGGACAATTGCTTACTGCCTAAGATTTCATCACTGCGAGCACATATAGGAGGGAAACAAATTGCAAGCATGTCATATCCAGAATCGCACTGGTCAGTGGAGGAAGCATTTTGGAGGACAGTTTGAAATGGGAACAAATGGCTATTACACAAGAAGTTAAGCAACCATCACCACCATTGTTTCTCTCCTCAATTTGCTGACTGCTGAGTGGCCTTAAAATACTTCAGGGAGTTGATGACATACATTGATGTGTACTGCACTGGTGTAGTGCTTTCAGCACAATATATTGTGAGGTATCCAATGCACCACATGATTCAGTCATTCAGTAACAATGTCAGTTTTGCAGCCTGATGACAAAACGCTTACAGCTGCTTCACCTATGGCATATTCTCGTGACCCTTGTCTATCCTGCCTAGTCTGATCCACCTTGGAAGGGAGCGTTGTGTGGATCCAAGAAGTAATGAATGTGTCTCCGTGAGATGGACCGATCCCTGCCATCTTGGTGGGGGCAGTGATTTGTGAAGTCCTCTTACATCCAGATGACTTAGACCAAGTACAATCACAATAATAAATTCCCCTGATTGAGGAAAAAGGTGGGTGGTGGCTGCAGTTGTTTGATGAATATTGATAATCTTGTCCTATTTCACTTTAAGTTCATGCCTGGTTTGGGGACAAAATCCACCATTGTCACATTGACTCTGTTGATCCTGACTGATCTCCCATTAGCTTTTGATAAGCTTGACCATAGCATTCTTCCATTCACTGCAAGTTGGCAGTAAGGGTCACTGTTTTACAGTGGTTCTTGTCCTACTTGTAGGGGCAGTTTCAAACAAGTAAAAAATAAGCCTGGATACCATGGTTAGCAGGAACTTGAGATCCCAATTTCTGGGCTATAGAAAAAGGGTTCTGCATGAGTCAACCTTCCTTTCTGCTTATTCTAATACTTAATGATGTTCAACCTCCTCACAACAGTTTGATGGAAAGCACAGGGCTCATTGGATCCTAATATAATGGCTGTAGACATATCATTAACTAAATTACCTCAGATTAGAAATACATATTTTGTAAGAAAATGCATTGCAAAGCACATATTGAGATATGAATTTGGTGAGAATTTGTTTTCCCCAAAATTCACAGATTAGTGTAGAATTAGAACAGAATGGGTTCAGAAATGATTGCGAATAAAAGGAACAGACCAAAAATAAGACTGTTTCGTGCATTTTGAATATAAGTCATAAATCCTTTAGGGAACAACATTATTATATCTTTGGTTATTCTTTGAACTCTGTTATAAAAAAATGACATTTCAGAGACTGAGATATATTTAAAAAGCCACTGGCAAACTGTTTGTCCCAGTTGTTATGAACTGCAAAGCACATGGAAATGAAAATTCATTGCTATGTGGAAGTCTTTAGAATAAATATCTACAGTGAATTTTCTTCCACATGAATAATAATACTACTATGTTACCCATCAGTTATTGTAGCATTTTATGTCTTAAATGCTGAACAGGCAATACCAAAACACCCGTTTTTTTAAAAAAACCTTTTAAATGAATATATTTGTTTTAAAATGACAGCAATCAGCCACGACCCTAAATTGTCAAAAGCCAACTGCAATTTGGACACAAAAATAGGTTATCTACAATGGTTCCCAACCTTGGATAACCCAGGTGGTCTTGAAGTGCAGCTCCCAGAAACTCTGGCCAGCACAGCTGGTGGTGAAGGCTTATGTTGGAACTGCAGTCCAAGAACATCTGGATTATCCTAGGTTGGGAACCACTGCTATAGTAGATCACTTAAAAATTATGAAAAATCCTGGCTTTTGGCTTGTATAGACGTTTATCAGGTTGGGCACCACTTAGATTGTGAAGAAAAAAAATGCAAGAGTTCTAAAAATCATGTCTAGATGTCTATGCCAGGCCTCCTTATGAAAGGTGGGTTTTAAAATGAGGGCTGCAAGTTCAAGCCACAACTATTGGTTTTAAACTACAGGCCTAGTGAAAGCTAATACTGGCTGAAAGCTAGTGTCTGTGATTTTTTAAAAAGAGGTTTAACAGAAGTATTACTTACCCTTGTCTTTGGGTGGTATAGAAAGACCACATGGCTTTTTTACCCCTTTTAGTTGAAATTTTGGTTGACAAAGGGTTGGGTATTACATCTTTTGAACACTGCTACCATCTAGTGGTAGCTTCATTGACTACGCAAAAGCCTTTGACTGTGTGGACCACAACAAACTATGGCAAGTTCTTAAAGAAATGGGAGTGCCTGACCACCTTATCTATCTCCTGAGAAATCTATATGTGGGACAGGAAGCAACAGTTAGAACTGCATATGGAACAACTGATTGGTTCAAAATTGGGAAAGGAGTATGACAAGGCTGTATATTGTCTCCCTGCTTATTTAACTTATATGCAGAATACATCATGCGAAAGGCAGGACTGGATGGATCCCAAGCTGGAATTAAGATTGCCGGAAGAAATATCAACAACCTCAGATATGCAGATGATACCACTCTGATGGCAGAAAGTGAGGAGGAATTAAAGAACCTCTTAATGAGGGTGAAAGAGGAGAGCGCCAAAAATGGTCTGAAGCTCAACTTCAAAAAAACTAAGATCATGGCCACTGGTCCCATCACCTCCTGGCAAATAGAAGGGGAAGATATGGAGGCAGTGACACATTTTACTTTCTTGGGCTCCATGATCACTGCAGATGGTGACAGGAGCCACAAAATTAAAAGATGCCTGCTTCTTGGGAGGAAAGCGATGACAAAGCTAGACAACATCTTAAAAAGCAGAGACATCACCTTGCCGACAAAGGTCCACATAGTGAAAGCTATGGTTTTTCCAGTAGCGATGTATGGAAGTGAGAGCTGGACCATAAAGAAGGCTGACCACCGAAGAATTGATGCTTTTGAATTGTGGTGCTGGAGGAGACTCTTGAGAGTCCCCTGGACTGCAAAGAGAACAAACCTATCCATTTTGAAGGAAATCAACCCTGAGTGCTCACTGGAAGGACAGATCCTGAAGCTGAGGCTCCAATACTTTGGCCATCTCACGAGAAGAGAAGATTCCCTGGAAAAGACCCTGATGTTGGGAAAGTGTGAAGGCAAGAGGAGAAGGGGATGACAGAGGACAAGATGGTTGGACAGGGTCACCGGAGCTACCAACATGAATTTGGCCAGACTCCGGGAGGCAGTGGAGGACAGGAGGGCCTGGTGTGCTCTGGTCCATGGGGTCACGAAGAGTTGGACACAACTCAATGACTAAACAACAACACCATCTATTGGTGTGCCTTATTATTTCAGTTCTTACCTTTTATATCTATGTGTGATTCCTTCTCGTCGAAATGGAAGTCTACTTCACACAGCCAACACAGTTTGACAGTCCTGCAAGCAGGCTGTTTAGTCATTCCAGCCTGTCCAGGCCTCATGATCTTTTGGGCCTAAGCACTTTTTGATTGGAGGCAAATTTTGAGAGGAGATACAACCTGTACTCAGGCCACTAGTCAACTATCCTTTCCAACCATTTTGGTAGGAGTGCCAATGGAGGTCTTTTGGGGTTCTGTGGAGCTCCCTAGCAAGGAAAGCGAAGCTGGCACTGTCTTTGTTCTCCTTGCACAGAAGACCTTTCTCTTCAGGCAGGTGCTTGGCATTTCAGCTGGGATATTATTTGGGTGCTCTTTATATCTTTGTGTTGATGTGCTTTAAACATAATTGTGCATATATACTGTTTGTATTTGACTGTTGCTATTTTTAGTGCCCTTGAGTGCAGGTTTTGGTAGAGAGTTGGACTATAATATATGTGTGTGTTATGTGCTGTCATGTTGGAACTTATAGCAACCATGATAGCGCTTTTTAAAGTGAAATATTTAAGGGGTGGTTTTACGTGTGCCGCCACTCCCCAGTGAATTTTCAGGGCTGAGTGGGATTTGAACACAGGTCTCCTAAGTCCCAGTCTGTCACCCTATCCACAACACCACATATGTATAGATCTCAGTTTTGACAAAGTTGTCACACTGTATTGTGGCACAGTTCAACTACGTACTGCATCTCTTCTATTCATAAACATGTTTTAATTTCTCTGGATTCAAACCCTAGATAATAGATTCACTATTATGTGTCCCTCCCATCCTCTCAGTGGGCCAACATGATCACCAACAATTTTTCACCAGATATGCTGCCATGGTATTTTTAGGTGATGTAATGGTATTGTTATAGAGCTAAATTGGGATGGATGAATTACAGTATACATAATATCATATAAACTTATAAGAATCCTCTACTGTATTTAAACCTTTCAGTTCATGGTTTTAGCACACACTTGAGTGTACATAAGAATTTTGGGAGGAGAGGAGGAAGCTGCATAGACATATTAGAGAACCAGTACAACACATAATGTCTTCATAAACTAAAATAATAAATACATGTAGAATTCAGTGGCAATGTGCCCCCTTGCTCCTTCACAGACAACCATGCTTGTTTTATAAGTGCAATTTGATTGTGTGATATGCTTTTGAGTACAGTTTATTCCCCCATCTTGGTTCAGAAGACCTCTACAAGCTCATCCTTCCCTAAAATCTTTTCCAAAGATCTGACTTTCATTCTTCCATTTCAGGAAAACTTTCAGTGCTCTTCAGCAACTGTTCAGGAATGTCTAAGAAGACCCCCCAGAGAAAGTAAATTTTTTGCCACCCATGGTCTCCATTCAGGAAGTAGTTCCCCTACATTTCAGTAGCTCTCTCCTCTGCCCCCCCTCCTTCTCTTTCTCCTTGGTATGTGTGTCATATTAAGGCAAGATCTCTGACCCCCCACTTGTGCCTTTGAGCATCTTTCTTCCTCTCTTCTCCATCCCAGAAACCTTGGAACTCCCAACCGCATAACTCTTTAGCTGTGCCATCTCCTGGAATGCACATCTTGTCATCCGTAGCCCACTGGTACCTTGCAATCATGACCAGATTCTCCACACCCTCTCAGCCCTTGTCAGTATGCTTCTAAACACATAAACCTCCTCTTTCTATCAGAGGTATGTGACCTTCTCCTCCCCATTTTTCTTGAGGGGCTTATGACAGAGTGGGTGCCACTTACTCAGGATGCCAAAATGGCTTGTTATGGCTCCGGAGATAACACTTCTCCCATTTTGAAAGCAACTGCATGTTATTATCTCATAATTTCCTTTATTCACTTACTGTTTGCCATTTATGAAGACTGACTATAATACTGTATATAGTATTTGTGGATATTCCATCTGTATGTGTGCTGCAGAGGCCAATAGATGATACACCTAGCTTTACTTGATAGCTCTGTTGGTTAATAGCAATATTTCTTAAACTCTGAGGGGGAGACAACTTGTCAACCAACTTTTAACTTGAAGTGGCTTCATTTTTCAGCTGTTGTCTTTAAAAAGTAACTATTTTTGAAGGGTTAAAAAAAGCTTCACTATTCTTTGAATTGTATACTTCAAACTTAATATGTAAGTTCAATGTTTTAAAATCTGAAATCAAGGTTTTCTGATTTTTCCTTAAAATAGCTGCCTTCTAAGTCTCTTATAATGGAACAATATTTCTACACAAAAACTCTACGACTTACTGTTTGTGAGATGACTCTGTCAGTATTGCGTGGATGGCATGAGTCATCCTTTGGAATGGGAACTTACGTTTCATGGTAGCTTCAGTGGCATAAACTTCATGTGCCAATGGAAATATCTGAGATTCCGTCTCTACATTCTGCTAGTAACAGCCATCTAGCTCCAGCTTAAGATGGAACTAAATGAACTATACCATATATATAAGTCTCAAATGGTCCATATGCTAAGGGCTCTCAGCCCTCAACGGTTGCATTTCCTAGCATTTTGGAGCTAGACAGAACATGGAAAGACCTTAATGTAACATGTTAAACTGATTTTGTAAACTAATTTAATGAAGTGGCATTAGATTATGGAACAAATCTAGATCCAAAGATGGGATGAAATAAATGTATCAATTTACTGGCAGCAGGTACAATTGATTGCACAGATTTGGAAACAAAATCTGGGCAATGATCAATAATATGAAATTAACATACGTTGTGCTATGAAGAAGAAGAAATGGGATACTGGATGCAGCCCAAGGGTTTTTTCATAACCTTATGGTAAAGCATACAGTGAAATCATTCTTCTTAATAACAAATGCATTCTGTGTTCTTTGATTATCCTTTGCCAAGGAATGCATTCCTAACAGAGAATCAATTCATACACATACTTCTTCTTATTACATGCTGCTTCATTATTGTTAAGTCACCCAAACTCATTTCTCCACCCTCCCTCCCCGAGCAGAGGGTGAACCAACAATTCCAGTCAATAACAAGTGGCACAGAAGATGGAGTCAAGGTCAGCTCTTTTGAGTTATAATGAATGTTGATGCAAATATGGTAAAAGCTTGCTGCCATCCCATGGAACGGCTGGCTTTGGTTAATTATTGTTGTTGTTGTTGTTTAGTCGTTTAGTCGTGTCTGACTCTTCGTGACCCCATGGACCAGAGCACGCCAGGCCCTCCTGTCTTCCACTGCCTCCCGGAGTTTGGTCAGATTCATGTTCGTAGCTTCGATGACACTGTCCAACCATCTCAGTTAAGTTAAATAAGCAGGGAGACAATATACAGCTTTGTCGTACTCCTTTCCCAAATTTGAACCAATCAGTGTTTCCATATCCAGTTCTAACTGTTGCTTCCTGTCCCACATATAGATTTCTCAGGAGATATATAAGGTGGTCAGGCACTCCCATTTCTTTAAGGACTTGCCATAGTTTGCTGTGGTCCACACAGTCAAAGGCTTTTGCGTAGTCAATGAAGCAGAAGTAGATGTTTTTCTGGAATTCTCTGGCTTTCTCCATAATCCAGCGCATGTTGGCAATTTGGTCTCTAGTTCCTCTGCCCCTTCGAAATCCAGCTTGTACTTCTGGGAGTTCTCGGTCCACGTACTGCTGAAGCCTACCTTGTAGGATTTTGAGCATAACCTTGCTAGCGTGTGAAATGAGTGCAATTGTACGGTAGTTGGAGCATTCTTTGGCACTGCCCTTCTTTGGGATTGGGATGTAGACTGATCTTTTCCAATTCTCTGGCCACTGCTGAGTTTTCCAAACTTGCTGGCATATTGAGTGTAGCACCTTAACAGTGTCATCTTTTAACATTTTAATTAGTTCAACTGGAATGCCATCATCTCCACTGGCCTTGTTGTTAGCCATGCTTTCTAAGGCCCATTTGACTTCACTCTCCAAGATGTCTGGCTCAAGGTCAGCAACCACACTATCTGGGTTGTCCGGGACATCCAGATCTTTCTGGTATAATTCCTCTGTGTATTCTTGCCACCTCTTCTTGATGTCTTCTGCTTCTGTTAGGTCCCTCCCATTTTTGTCCTTTATCATGTCCATCTTTGCACAAAATGTTCCTTTAATATCTCCAATTTTCTTGAACAGATCTCTGGTTTTACCCTTTCTATTCTTTTCCTCTATTTCTTTGCACTGTTCATTTAAGAAGGCCCTCTTGTCTCTCCTTGCTATTCTTTGGAAGTCTGCGTTCAGTTTTCTGTAACTTTTCCTATCTCCCTTGCATTTTGTTTCTCTTCTCTTCTCTGCTATTTGTAAGGCCTCGTTGGACAGCAACTTTGCTTTCTTGCATTTCCTTTTCTTTGGGATGGTTTTTGTTGCTGCCTCCTGTACAATGTTATGAGCCTCCCTCCATAGTTCTTCCGGCACTCTGTCCACCAAATCGAGTTCCTTAAATCTGTTCTTTACTTCCACTGTGTATTCATAAGGGATTTGGTTTAGATTATACCTGACTAGCCCAGTGGTTTTTCCTACTTTCTTCAGTTTAAGCTTGAATTTTGCTATAAGAAGCTGATGGTCAGAGCCACAATCAGCTCCAGGTCTTGTTTTTGCTGACTGTATAGAGCTTCTCCATCTTTGGCTGCAGAGAATATAATCAATCTGATTTCGATATTGCCCATCTGGTGATGTCCATGTGTAGAGTCGCCTCTTGTGTTGTTGGAAAAGAGTGTTTGTGATGACCAGCTTGTTCTCTTGACAAAACTCTATTAGCCTTTGCCCTGCTTCATTTTGAACTCCAAGGCCAAACTTACCTGTTGTTCCTTTTATCTCTTGACTCCCTACTTTAGCATTCCAATCCCCTATAATGAGAAGAACATCTTTCTTTGGTGTCAGTTCTAGAAGGTGTTGTAAGTTTTCATAGAATTGGTCAATTTCAGCCTCTTCAGCATTGGTGGTTGGTGCATAAACTTGGATTACTGTGATGTTGAAAGGTCTGCCTTGGATTCGTATTGAAATCATTCTATCATTTTTGAGATTATATCCCAGTACAGCTTTTCCCACTCTTTTGTTGACTATGAGGGCTACTCCATTTCTTCTACAGGATTCTTGCCCACAATAGTAGATATGATAATCGTCTGAACTGAATTCGCCCATTCCCGTCCACTTTAGTTCACTGACGCCCAGAATGTCAATGTTTATTCTTGCCATCTCCTGTTTGACTACATCCAGCTTACCAAGGTTCATAGTTCTTACATTCCAGGTTCCAATGCAGTATTTTTCTTTGCAGCATCGGACTTTCCTTTCACTTCCAGGCACGTCCACAGCTGAGCGTCCTTTCGGCTTTGGCCCAACCACTTCATTAACTCTGGAGCTACTTGTACTTGTCCGCCGCTCTTCCTCAGTAGCATGTTGGACGCCTTCTAACCTGAGGGTCCCATCTTCCAGCGTCATATCTTTTAGCCTTTTGTTTCTGTTCATGGGGTTTTCTTGGCAAAGATACTGGAGTGGCTTGCCAATGCCTGCTCCAGGTGGACCGCGTTTAGTCAGAACTCTCCACTATGACCTGTCCATCTTGGGTGTCCCTGCATGGCATATCCCATAGCTTCTCTGAATTACTCAAGCCCCTTCGCCACGACAAGGCAGCAATCCATGAAGGGGCTTGAGTAATTATTACAGTTCATGAATTGGGTGTGAATTGTTGCAAATTCTCCCCTTTTGAGCATGAGGTAGTTTTACACATCAGAGGTTGGGATCAAATATTGTGACACCAAAATAGAAGTAGCTGTAATGTGAGGATCCTTAAAAAACAAAGAAAAGAAGGTACTCTTCAGACTGGAAGTCTTCTGTGTATGGAAAGCTAAACTCTGTCCCTGGAACAAAGAGGTTAAGGGACAAAGAGGTGTGGGAAGTCAAGGAAAAGAAAGATACAATGTGAGATAAAAAGAATGTCATTTGGATGTCAGGCATAGTAATACCAGTGTAAAAATTGATCCTTAAAGTGGAACTAATGGTCTCTCTGCAAGAGGCTTAAGTTGTCCAAGGGAATTATCTCCAAGGACAGCAATCCAAGTTATTTAAACATGTTCTTATTTAAGAGGATTTTCTACAGGTTAAAAAACTAGCTGGCTGGATAACTCAGAATACCTGGCTATGAAGCCAGGGGGTTGGGAGTCACCACTGTACCTTGTAGGAAAATAGCCAGCCTGTGTAGCCCTGGGCAAGCTGTACAGTCCCAGAGAGTCCCCCCCCCCACCTCAGAAAAAGGAATAGTAAAGTATTTCAAAATAGTGTATACCTGGAAAGCCCTAAGAAGGATCACCATAGGTTGGAATTGACTTGATAGCATGCAATTCCCTTTGCTTCGGAATTCTCTTCTTGAGTTCCCTGGGTTGGGTATTTGATTCCCCACTGTAGCTCCTGTGAATAGAGACAGACTGTACGGCCTTGGACAAAAAAAGCAAAAAAGCAAAGTGTACTGCTTATATACTGCCCCATAGCAATTAAAGCTTTCTCTGGGTGGTTTCAGTTTAATTATACAAGCTACACATCCCACGTCCCAGTGAGCTGAGTACTTAATTTACTGACCTCAGAAGGATGGAAGGCTGAGTGAATCTCAAACCAGCTATCTGGGATTGAACCAGGGTTGTGAGCAGAGTTTTGACTGCAGTAGTGCATTTAACCATTGTGCCACAAGGTTCCTGTGCAGCTGCATAGTTTCAGGGAGCTCCCAGAAAAAAGGCATGATAAACCACTTCTGAGTATTCTCTACCTGGAACACCCCCCAAAAAAGAAGGGTTGCATTAGTCTGAATTGACTTGATGGCACATTATTATTGATATTGGATGATAGTAAACTGCTGTTCCACAAATTATGTAGCATGCATTCATTTTGTGGTAGTGTATATAAGATAAAATTGTTTGGTGGGCTTTAGGTTTTTTTGCTAAATTTTATTTGCGTTTTTACCCTTTCTGAAGCAGTTTATTAGTTTGTTGTTTGATATATTTGTATTGTGATGTGTACTGTTCTGGGAGTCTTTGGAGAGAAGAACAGCATAGAAATGGAAATAATCAGTCAATAACTTTCCAGACTCTACATGATCCTTTTCATAACAAATGGCTTTTATTTGTTTTTCTGTTGCATTAGGTGTATTGTTTATTTCAGGGAATTTAATATGCATTTATGTATCTACATTTTTAGTTCTCCAAAGATATAGCAAGACTCTCTGAGGTGACTATAAGTAAGCTGAAGATTTATGCATAAACATACTGCAGACTAATTGAGTGTGTGCTGGGTCCATCAGCTCCTCTGTACTTTGCTTCCTGTCAAAAATGAAGCAACAAGAAGCAAGACCTACAGTTACCTGGGAGATGCTGCATAAAGGCAGTTAGTGGCACTCCTCACTTTGTGATTCAAGAAGCTTGCAATGCAGTGATGTAATCAGGACTGTGATAATTTTTGGCATGACATTGCAGGGAGCTGCTGTTTTTTTGTTTGTTTGTTTTTTTAAACATAACCTGTCCCAGCCTAGAGGCCCAGAATGACTTATCATCACATTTTAAAACTTCCTTTCCATTAGTGTTTAATATCTTAAACTGAGAGTATCTAGGCCTCAGGATTTTCTAGAAGCTTCTGGTGGGGAAAGCGTTTCAGGTTACCTCTCTGCATAAGGACTGCTGAGGGGAAACATAGTCTCTCCATAGATGAAAGCCCAGGCAGATACTTTTCTGTTATTATACCAAGAATCCAATTGCAGCTCATAAAGCAGTGGCATAGGAAACATCTTTGACAGCTGCTGCAAAGCTGGAGATATCCCTATTCATACCTCCTGAGACCAGGAGTTGAAGTGAAGGCAAAAAGTGCTTACTCATGCTGGCTGGAGGAATATAGGAATTGAAGTAAGAAAAAGTAACTTTTACAAACTCTGTGGCCCTGTGCTCATTTATTCTGAAAGGGCCTATTTTTCCTTGAATATAGCCATCCTACACTGACCAGCATCTTATTGGGAAACAGGTGTAATTGCATAAATCACGGTGGTGGGTTTCTACTAATTAACAGGTTGCTGCTCGCACTCTTGGTCACACGCCAGTCATGAGACTTGGTGTGAGACCTGAAGCAGCTGTCCAGGACTTAACCACAAACCACTTTTGTTGTCAGTGGTGGCAGGGGATGAGTGTGGGGAGGGGTATCACCAACTTGCCCCACTCCTCTTCTTCCCTTCAACTACTGTGGGTTTGTGCAGGACTTTCCCCAGCTATTGAAATTCTGGCCAATCAGATTGGCTGAGGGGCAGGAATAGTCTAATCGCCATGTGTATATTGAAGTTATCCAGCACAATCACACAAAGTTATCCTGCACAGAACATCATGTTAGCGTGGGATAACAAGACAGTTGTCAGAGTCATTTACTGACAATTGTAACACTCTGAGCGGGTAATGAGACGATTGTGCAAGTTTATGCTTATATGTTTGGAAGCTAACATCTCTTTTTTGGCAAGCTACAAACCTGGACTAAATGATGATATTGTGGACGTCCTATTTCAGTTTGAGGGAGAGAGGTTTCGTTTCCTGGCCGCAGATGTAATGAAAACCTTCAATCTCATTCTGAGCAGAGCTTTGGGGGACAGTCCATCATGCAAAGAGTACTGGACTAGATGGCACCTGCAACTCTTCAGGCATACAGGGTGGTAGTAGCAAACGTCCTTGAATTTGACAAATCCAATGGTTGTGGGTGGGTGGGGAGCCTGGAGAATGGCTGGCTTCAGAAAGGAGGATACTGTGTTACATGGCTTTTTAAAATTATTGTTATTGTTTAGTGCGATAGCAGCAGGGCTCCCAGGACTAGAGGTGAGCACCTATCAGCCATTACCTTCTATGGTAAGCAGCATGAGTCACCAGGATCTTTGTAGGCCTTGTATGGTTCACAGCTCTCTAGACAGTTGTTGCAGGGTAGCATCTCCCTGCCAGGATGCACAAAGGTCACCAAGGGAAGAGTGGGAGTTGGTCCCACCATCCGTGCTGTGACGGTTTATGATCAGGGCTGCATCATCCACTACACCTGCCTATGGACTGGGAGGAGCGTGGGGAAGATCTACACCCCAGGAGAGACTTGGGGGGAAAATGGACAGTTTGTTATCAATGTCTGACAGGTGTTGGGAGTTGGAACTCTACAATGTGGTTGAAAGGTTGCTGGTTATGTTAAATAAGAAGAATGAAGTAAAAGCTGAATTGTCTCTGTCCATGGGTTTAGAGCTGGGAGAGGCACCTTAAACAAAGTCAGAACCCAGTCACAACCATAGTGCTGTTGCCATTACATTATCTTACAGTTATTCATTCTGTGCATTTTTTCTTCTGTTTTTTTTTCTCCTTAATTAAAAACTTTTAAATAAAGTTTTGCAACCTTTCCTTACTAGTGTAAGGAATCATCATCTCCAAAAAGTGAACCTGGAAGTACTTGTCTAGGTACTTTTTCTTTGTTAGATTTTTTTAAAATGGCTATTTCTGTGCTGGGGTGAGGGGCTGGCAACACATTTACAATTTTTCATGTGTTTAGGTATACATCTGAATAGTGCTTTTGCTGCAGGTCTCACTCAGGACCCAGATACTTTGCTCCTGTGGTATAGAACAAGATCGTACTCATTTTGCACTTGGAAGCTGACTGGACTGAATACTGGCATCACTGGAATTGTGTCATCTACCACAACCAGAAGGCAACAAGTTAATTTAGAGAGACAGGGCATGGTGGCACACAGTGTTCCCATGCTCTGATAGAGAAAAATGGCCAGGGAATTCAGGAAGAACATCCAAGGGACTGCAATTTCTGCTCCCCTACATTTGCTACCTGAAGCAGTTATCTCACTTTGTCTAATGGTGCAGGAAATACTGGTTTCAGATAGGATTTTTTCCTACTGGTTTCAGATAGGATTTTAGGGATCAAGAGCAAGTAATGGAGAGAGAAAGGGAGTACACAGAAGAGGGAAAGTGCTCAAACTCCACTAAAACAGAGGTACACTCTATCCCCTCTTCTGTGTCTTTCTGCTTAGAAACCCCTTATCCTGGAACATTAAAGGCTGGGTATCCAGTAACTTCCTGTGTGAAGCCCATATGTTGTCTTGTGCTTCCCAGAGACCATGTACACAGAATATTTCTGCTTAGTTTTTTCCAATAATTTTGGGTTATTATATTAAAATGCATTTGACTAATCCCAGTAGACTCTAATATTAGTTCTAGATGGAGTAATTATACCACCTTAAGGACTGGTTGTATATTGATCTTATTGGAAACATTTCCTGCTCATATTTCTCTTAGCTTGTTTTGTACCTCCCCCCCCCCCATGAGTTTCTTTTTATCGCACCCAAACTCCTTGGTTTATTTTTTGTTCTGCCTTGTACAGTGGGCAGAATTAGCCCTCCAGTGTACCCCAGTTGCATTCTTCATTTACATACAACCTTTGTTAATAGACAACCCGGATCAGCAGGGCAAATGAAATGCTTGATGCCCACAGGGCATAAGATTCCAACCACCCTACCTTGCCCAAGAGGCTGAGTGGAAAGCCATGGGGTTTTGCCAACCAGCATGACCACTTGCTCCTCACTACCTTTGGGCAAGGAGGCACATGAAACAAGGCTGGAGGGTGGGCTGGGATGGAGAACAGAAGACAATGTCCTTTGACAAATACAAGGAAGAATGGTTTTGGAGAGGGGCTGCCAATGCAACGCTTGAAAGTTCTATGGGGCTATTTGCTTACTATTGATGAATCTTGCAAACACAGTTTTACAAAATGAATCTCTTCTTATTTGCATTTATACAACAGACAACATGAGCAATTACAACAACAACAAAATGCTACAATTTGTGAACTCAAGTCCTTGGCAACCACACCAATACAGGAGTTGCTTGTAGAATTTGCAAAGTTCAAGTGTCCTATTGATTTCAAAGTCAGACAAAAATCCAAGATATCTTCTTCAACTGAGTTGGATATCTATAACACAAGAGATTCTTCAAAGCCCTAAAATAAAATATACAATTGTATGAAATTGATGAATTCGCTATGTATGTAGATTCACAACTCCAACACAAACAAAAAGGGATTATACCTAAGCCAAGTTGAGGCTTCAGCAGTCCAAGAGGCAACAGCAGCTCTGGCCTCTTTAGTTCTCCACTCTTTCCGATCCAAAATCCTCTGTGGAGACAAAGCCACTCTTTGGTTTGGCCAAAAGTTTGGTTACTCAGAGCCCTGCTTTTTCTTAGTCCCACTTTAGGCTGAACCAACATTTCATAGGGGTTACACCAACACTGCATGATAGTGGCTGTATATGGCCCCTACTTTGTGTTTATTCTGGTTTCCTTTTTAAAGCATGCCCTCCTGTAAGCAACAAAACTTACTTTGCAAGATAGATAGATAGATAGATAGATAGATAGATAGATAGATAGATAGATAGATAGATAGATAGATAGATAAAACCTTTATTGGCATAAGTAAAAATTGGACATAGTCACGTTGGTGTGTTAGGTAACTACATATATAGGCATCAAGAGGGCAGAAAAGTGTTAGACATCCTTAAATGGACAATGGTTCATCTCCTAACAATAGTATCAAGGAAGTCTGCAACTGTTTTTTACTTATGCCAATAAAGGTTTTATCTATCTACTTTGCAAGGAAAAAAAGCTAATATTTTCAGTAAAAAATTGTTACTTTTCAACTATTCATCACCGTACCCTCTTCCTCCCAGAGAGGAGTTGAGAGTTGCCTGAGTAGCACTCAAAGCTCTCATTGCTGCTGGGAGGAGAGAAGGCTACCATCTCCTCTTTCTCCACTACAGCTACCTCCAAGAAACAATCTGCTTCAGAAAGAGCCAATACCTGTGGGCTTCCACATGGACACCCCACTGATTAACCCAAACCATCAGTGGAGAGAAAATGAGAAGCTCTAGCATTAAATGCAGTATAGAAATGGGGATGTGGGGGGAAAATGAAGGTACTTAGGTTTTTTTATGTGTATGTGGAATTCTATACTCTGAAATGGTTGACCCATTGGCTTGTTTTTTTACACAGAACACTTTATGACTGTATGCTTTGCTAGAAGTGAGAGTGGGACATGTCTGTTCCTGCTCACAGTTGCTGGAAGTGAACAGGTTGCTGATGCTGCAATGGGAAAAGGTGTGTTCATGGAAAGTGTGCTAAAGAGACAGGAAGGTCACAAGGGCAATCTGGAATTTCCTGGGGGGAGGGGGAAATGAGAGAAAGTGGAAAGTATGTCTCATTAAGATCTTTGCTGAAGGCATCACCTCTGAATCCCATAGATGCAACGGAATCATTGGGTGTGTCGGCCTCTCAAAAACAAACACATTAAGGAAAAAACATGACATTAAAGCACACCTGGAAAAAGAAAAACCACAGTAGGCCTCAGGAGTATTTCAAAATCTCTTTGGGCATTTGACAGCAGTCCTCATCCAGCTAGTATGCAGTCTATAGATCATAATTTCATCATTGGCCTTATAATAATATATAACATATTTCCCCCTTCTCTACTAATGTGGCTGTACTTTGTTCTGCCTCCTATGTTTCCTCATCCCACGAGTGAGCAAGTGGAGGAAATAATGAAATGGTATGTGTTAGTGCTCATGAAATAAAGTGTTCAAGGGAGATGTAGCAGAATGTTCATCATGTTTGTGTTCTAGTATTCATTCAGTGAAAATGTGTGTACGTATTATAAAGGAAGGCAATGTAAAACAAAAACCAAAGCAGATACTTCTAGCCAGTTTTAGTTGTAAGGGTCTCAGAAGTTGGTTCAGAAGCCAGCTAGTGAGACCACACTGTTGCAGTGCCTCCAGCTACCATAGATCACCATGGATTCCTTTCCCCGTCCTTCTTGTCCACAATGCCAATGTAGTGCTCTGTTGGCAATATGTTCAGGGACTACATCTAATGGAATTTGAACACATGCTCATTGGGTTGCATTTTGTTGTCTGGAGCTTCACTACCCTATCAGCTTGGGTCATATGAAATTTGTATACAAGAGAGGAGGTGGAGGAGGCTCTTGGAGGTACAATTCTCTCTCGTTCTCCATGTCTCCTTATTTAGCATGAGAGTAATTTTAACACAGCAGGCTGCTTGATGGAAGTGAGAAGTATGAATTCCAGATGTAACACTTGCCCCCCTTGCAAGATGACATGGAAGAATTAGATGGATAGCTCTCTTCTGGGGGTGGGGTATCAGAGGTTTAGATGGGAGACAAAGCTGGTTCATTCTTACTAATCTTTCCTAGAATATTTCTTTTATTTATTCAATTTTTTAAAAATCAACAAGTCCCATTCTTAGCCAGTGGGGGTGGAAGAAGGGATAGCCATGTTCACAGAATGAAAGGAAGATGCTAAAACACTTATCAACATCCCAGGACATTTTGGTTTGCTTTAATTTTAGGAACTGACACTTTGTCCAGTATCATCATCACCAATCTGGCCACACCAAAGCAACAGTTCAGCTATGGTGAGGAAAGGTTTCCCCTCCTCTCATAGCCACCTGAGTTGTTCCCCAGAAATATTAGATTAGGGCATCACACAAACAGGTGGTTGCTTGACAAATGAGACACACTGCCACAATGGCCAGTAGAAGGGTGGGGGAAGGGTAGGATGAAAGCAGTAAAAGCTGAATGGGGATTGAATGCCAGAGTTGGGGAAGAGAGATGTCCCAACCCTCCCCCATCCAAATATGGGCACTGGTCAGTAGACAGTGCTGGAGGAAGAGGGTGGGGAACTATCAGTGACAGCCATGAGGGCAAGGCCAAACCAAAGAGTGGCTTTGTCTCCACAGAGGATTTTTCTCCTTAGAGGAGGCTGAGTCCATGGAAAGAAGCCTGAGAGATGGTAATGAGGAGCCAGGAGAACCAGACAGGCTGCAATGGCACCCAGGGGAAGCTCCATACTCTAATGCTATCCTAAGGAAGGGCCAACAGCCAATCTTGCAAGGGCATCAGGAAGCTGGGTGCTAGTGAAAGCTGTCTGGCAGGGAGCCCCTAAGAAAGAAGGGCCACAGTTGTCATTCACTAAAGGCACTGGAAGGGGCAGCCAAGTCACCCAACTGCTTCATGAAACGGATCCACCACCTCAGTGGACTGAGTTTGTCCTGGGTTTGTCACCCTCTGCCTAAGGTGTGCTACAAAGGGCAATGGACTACTCCCTGGGACTTCCCTCCAAAGATCCACTCCAGAACTGAAGTGTTATGCCTACCTACCAGGTCCTTAACCTGATGGAACCTTTTACTCCCCTGGGTCTCATCCAGCAATGACAAACTATTTACCCAAGCTTACTTGTAAAGCTCCCCTGTGGCTCACCTGCTGCATACTTAAGGGCTGAAGTAGGATTAATCCCGGCTGAAACACATTCTCACATTGCTGGCTATGTATTGGTTGAAATTGGCCTGCATGAGCGACTCTCACTTCTCAAAAAAGTGCTACAAAGAATAACTCCACAGTCCTTCTCGAAAGTCCTGGATAAATCCAGTTAGACCCATTTTACAGAACTATGGGATTGACACAGAGTCCTTGCCCACTTTTGCCTCTAATAGAGCCAAGCATCTGGTTAAAGAAAAAAAAAAGTCTTCACCCTAAGTGACTGTATTTGTGTGCCATCTCACAAATGTCCTATTCTCGTTGGTTCCCCCTGTACAAAACATCATTTGGTTTGGAGAATTATTTTGTTTATCTAACCTCAGCCCCTTTAAGAAGAGCATTCACAGCTTTGCATTTTCAGTGTATGCCATCAGCCATTTTGGAGGGGAGATATGATAGTGTCCCATTTCATCAAAGACTCTGTATCTGTGGATCAGGAAAGATTGAAGATACTTTCCATTATTTATCAAGTTGCCCTTTATATGAGCACCCCAATGCTTGCTGGCATTCTCAATTCCTGCGTGATAGACCCCCCCCCCCCCGGCTCAACTTTGTACTCTGTTTCTGGGTAGGGATGTAACTACTACCTGTCAAGTAGCAAAATTTGCTTGAGCAGCAAAGAAAATACATGCCAATCATCAAAAGTCTTAAGAAAGAAGGGAAGTTTATGTCATCTTAAATGTATATATAGATATACGGGGTCAATGCAGTTTTCTGTCGCTGTTGATATTGTGGTGACTTATGGTTTTAAACAATAAAGTTTGTTCTGTTCTATTTTGTTTGGTTCTACTCATAAAGCAGTGAGGACCTATTGTCAGGTGCTGCAAGGTCCTGAGCTGAAGCTGAAGCTACCCAATGAGCCTTCTTTTCATGAGCCCATTCTGGTCTGGCTATGAAGCATTAGCTAGATACTTCTGGAGTTTGCCCAACTACAGCAATCAATTATTCTTAAAGCATTCATATAGTCACATGCCATGCCACCTGTGGTCTTCAATGTCTCCCTCCCCATGGAGAAGGACAGAGAACACCACTGACCATCAGGACTGTAATCCTATGGATAGTGCTGTGTACACGTTCTCACTGTTTGTGTGTGTATATAAAAGCAGCCACAACTGTTAACACTTTTGCTGGAGAGCAAAACACCATTAAACATATATTATGTGCCATCAAGTTGTATCTGATTTGTGGTGACCCTAAAAGGATTTCCAAGATAAGAGATATTTAAGGAGTTACTCTACCATTGCCACTACCCACCCACCCTGTGAATTTCCATTGTCAAGTGAGAATTTGAACTCAGGTCTCCTCAGTCCTAGTCCATAGCTTCATTCATTGGCTCTTACAATCAAACATAGTGGGGCCTGTTTCTGAATATGCATGCATAGGAGGCTCTGGAAAACAGTCTTGTCATAGCATAATAGGATAATGGAGTTGGAAGGGACTTATAAAGCCATCAAGTCTAATGTCTTACTCAGTGCAAAAATCCAAATCAAAGTATATCTGATGGCTGTTTTTGTCTTAAGTGCCTTCAGAATTGCCCTTAATTGTTAGACTAAAAATCTTTGTTTTAAATTCCCACTAATTTCTCCAAGTATTTTACATCTCTTTTTTTCATAAAGCGCTTTTTTGCTTTCCTTTCAATCAGAGTCATGATGTAAATGAGCCTGGAAATAATTCCACAGTGAAGGGGATTTTTCATCCCAAAATTAAGCATCCTTCCTTAAAGGAAAAGAAATTTACCTTAACCATCTCTGAGATGAAGCCAGATGAAATGTGATGTAATGTCTAAGGGAAAAACTAATGCAACACTTAAACTTTGCAAAAGAAGGACTAGGGAGGAAGGTACTGATTACACAGGATGCAAGTTCGGTTGAATCATCTCTCTTGTTTGGTGGGCTACCATTGCAAGTACATTGCAAGTGTCAAGGTAAGAAGGAAACTGAATTACAACATAACACATCTGATCTTGTAACTGCTGCTCTCATTCAAGGAAGGCACTGGACTTTCATGCTGATTCAGCAAAAATGACACATGTATAACAGCAGGTGTGTATACACATATGTGAACTTCTGAATAAAATTATATACCTGTGGTGGAGTCTTTCATCCAGAATCTTTTTTCTGGGCTTATTTACATTATGACTAATTGAATGGGAACTATGAAGTGCTTTTTTTGGGGGGGAGATGCAAGACACTTGGGAAACTTACTTGGGAACTTAAATCTAAGGTTTTAAATCCAAGAATTAAGAGGGAATCTTTTAGCTTTGATACAAGGCTGGGACATTTCAAACCATTCTGAGACTCAGTACGATATAACATTCAGTGTGGTGAGCTAACATGACAGGGCAAATTCCAATATTATGGTCCCAGGGATATTTACTAGACTCTCTGTCTGTCATGCACATGTATTTGCATGTACACCTACACTGGCAGACAGTGCTGTCTGATTTGAAAGTGCCAATCTTCCTGTTTGGAATAGAGGACTATCTGACTCTAACTACACCCCTCTCACTTCCAACTAGTCATCAATAATATCAATTGATAGCTCTAGTCATCTCCTTGGAGAGTATGTTGGTGTGAATTATTATTCACTCAAACATGTTTTGCAGGTTGGCATTAGTTAGTTCTAACAGTTGTTAAAATCTGATAGTTCTCATTTAGATTTACCACAAAACCAGCCTATGGACCCATCCAGCCCAAAGGAAGGTAATATGTGATCTGCAGTCAACATATGATTTCTGCATGCTTTTTTGGATCACTAACCTTCACAATCCCTGCTGTCACCTTCAATGTTTTTTGCTGAACTGCCAAAATTCAAGGTGCAGCAGAATGCTCCTGGTGGATGGTGGGGAAGTCATTACAGCTCCCACCTTGGAAAGTTGCCCACTCCTGACCTTGTCTGTTATTTATAGCATCTCCTGCATCAGATAGTGGAACTCTAGAGTCTTGGACAAGCTACGGTTCAAGAGATCCTTCAAATAACATTCCTAAAGATTGCGGCTTGGATCTGGTACACCTGAAGCACATTCACTGCTACTAACCTTTGTACTTGTGTGTGAGGGGATGTAAATTGTAAAGGCATGAATGAATGAATGAATGAATGAATGAATATCATGGCATCATCGAATAATGGAGTTGGAAGGGGGCTAAAGGCCATTGGGTCCAGCCCTTTGCTCAATGCAGATATCCAAATCAAAGTATATCTGACGGATGGCTGTCTAATTTTCTCTTGAATGTTGAAGCACTTACCATTCTCCTGAGGCAAGCAGTTCCATTGCCGTACTGCTCTAACAGTTAGAATGTTTTTCTCGATATTCAACAGAAATCTGGTTTTCTGTAACTTGAGCCCATTATTATGTGTCCTTCGCTCTGGAATGATTGAGAACATATCCTGACCCACCTCTGTATGTCGATCTACCAAGTATTTGAAAACTGCTATCATATCTCCCCTCAGTCTTTTTCTCAAGACTAAACATGCCCAGTTCTTTCAGTCTTTCCTCATAGGGCTTGGTTTCCAGTCCCCTGATTATCCTTGTTGCCCTCCTCTGAACTTGCTCCAGTTTGTTGGCATCCTTCTTAAAGTGTGGTGTCAAGAACTGGACACAGTACTTAAGAAGACACCTGACCAGTGCTGAATAGAGGAAAACCAGTACCTTGTGGGATCTGGAACCTATATGTTAATGCAGCCTTAAATAGCATTTACCATTATTGCAGCTATATCACACTGTTGGCTCATATTCAGCTTATGTTCTGCAACAATTTCAAGATCCTGCTTGCTCATACCCTGTTTCCCCGAAAATAAGACCTAACCTGAAAATAAGCCCTAGTATGATTTTTCAGGATGCTCGTAATATAAGTCCTACCTCAAAAATAAGCCCTAGTTAAGTGAAACCCCGGCCTCCACCATTGTGCAGCAACCAGAAGAAGATGACATGACTGTATTTGAATAAATGTAGATTGTTGTACATGAAAAAAATAAAACATCCCCTGAAAATAAGCCCTAATGCGTTTTTTGGAGCAAAAATTAATATAAGACCCTGTCTTATTTTTGGGGAAACACGGTGGTATTACTGAGCTAAGTATCCCCCATCTTGTAACTGTGTGTTTGGCTTTTTTCCTAGGTGTAGAACTCTGCACTTATCCTTAAGTTTCATTTTGTTGTTTTCAGAACAACACTTGAGCCTATCAAGATCTTTTTGAATTTTGTTTCTGTCTTCCAAAGTATTAGCTATTCCACCCAATTTTGTGTCATCCACAAATAAGCATTCTCCGTCTTTTGCTATGTGTGTACGTGAAGAATGTTTTGTTTGGTTTCGTTTTGCTTTTAGCATCTCTTGCTAACCTCAGCTTGTTCTCAGCTTTTGCCTTCCTAATGCAATCCCTGCAATTCTTGCTACCTGTCTGTATACTTCTTTTGTTCCTGGCCTTCCTTCCACTTCCTATATGAGTCCTTTTTATTTTTCCTATCAAGTCATATTTATGCTTCTAAATTAAGATTTCCAGTTCTTCTTGTTTGTTTCCCATACTCCTGGCATTCATATACAGACACCAGTGTGATTTGTGGCCTGAAAAGTGAGATCTATATGATAACCACTGGTTTGTTTGTTGCTTTAAAAAAAGTGCTGTTCCTCCTTTGCCTCCTACACATTTTCCCTCCAGAAATGGAAAAATGTACATTCCCAAAAAAGCTAGCCCACCTGCTTCACTGAAACTGTTTCATCACTATTGTTTCTTAATCTGCCAAAGCAACTCTCCTTATCTTTCTCAGCATGTCACTCAAAACTAACCAGGCAAACAGAGCTATTTTTAACCCTTAGTACTTGAAAATTGCTAGTCACACACCCAGCAAATTGACAGCAGGCTGCTGTGGACCAAATAGGGTTTTGCTTGAGTTCTTAATGACTATTGTACATTTCTAGTATAGTCTTTATATATAAAATGAGCTCCAAGCTCAGATTTCAGAATAGTGCATAGGTCACACAATGAAGGAAAGGTGTTCTGCATTGACTTTAATCTCAGAAGTGATGAACTCAATCAAAGCCAAAATTTTTGGAAGTTTTCAGAATGGTTCGTCAAGGCTGACCATTCTTTTCTGGCTATCTGCTTAGGTTTTAGGAATTTCTAAACAAGAGTTTAGAAGGAGGGAATGCAACTCTGTTATACTTTATGCTTTAAATCAGGTTGTAATATGATATGACACTAACAGCTGCTTGTTGTTGTTGTTTAGTCGTTTAGTCGTGTCCGACTCTTCGTGACCCCATGGACCAGAGCACGCCAGGCCCTCCTGTCTTCCACTGCCTCCTGAAGTTGGGTCAAATTCATGTTGGTAGCTTCGATGACACTGTCCAACCATCTCATCCTCTGTCGTCCCCTTCTCCTCTTGCCTTCACACTTTCCCAACATCAGGGTCTTTTCCAGGGAGTCTTCTCTTCTCATGAGATGGCCAAAGTATTGGAGCCTCAGCTTCAGGATCTGTCCTTCCAGTGAGCACTCAGGGTTGATTTCCTGCAAAATGGATAGGTTTGTTCTCCTTGCAGTCCAGGGGACTCTCAAGAGTCTCCTCCAGCACCACAATTCAAAAGCATCAATTCTTCGGCGGTCAGCCTTCTTTATGGTCCAGCTCTCACTTCCATACATCACTACTGGAAAAACCATAGCTTTGACTATGCGGACCTTTGTCGGCAAGGTGATGTCTCTGCTTTTTAAGATGCTGTCTAGGTTTCTCATCGCTTTCCTCCCAAGAAGCAGGCGTCTTTTAATTTCGTGGCTGCTGTCACCATCTGCAGTGATCGTGGAGCCCAGGAAGGTAAACTCTGTCACTGCCTCCATATCTTCCCCTTCTATTTGCCAGGAGGTGATGGGGCCCGTGGCCATGATCTTAGTTTTTTTGATGTTGAGCTTCAGACCATTTTTTGCGCTCTCCTCTTTCACTCTCATTAAGAGGTTCTTTAATTCCTCCTCACTTTCTGCCATCAGAGTGGTATCATCTGCATATCTGAGGTTGTTGATATTTCTTCCGGCAATCTTAATTCCGGCTTGGGATTCATCCAGTCCAGCCTTTCGCATGATGTATTCTGCATATAAGTTAAATAAGCACGGGGACAATATACAGCCTTGTCGTACTCCTTTCCCAATTTTGAACCAATCAGTTGTTCCATACCCAGTTCTAACTGTTGCTTCCTGTCCCACATAGAGATTTCTCAGGAAGAAGCCAGTTTCACCAGACATTAACTAAAAGAGTAAGACTGGGTGGATTAGATAAAGTGATTAGATAAAGCAATGACCCCCTCCCATCTACAGTGAAGATGAAAGTATATGTGAAATGATTCAAGTTGAAATTTCTGAGACTCAGTTGCATAGGATTTTCCACTGTCCCACCTGTACCTTATTCCCAACCTTCTTAAGTGTCACTTTGTGAAAATTGTTATTTTGCTACAATTTTTTTACACATTTACCCATTTCCAGTGCACATTTACCTATTTCCCCAATTGCCTGAAACATGTTTGTGTGCATTTTTTTCAATTATGTCTTTTTTCAATCATTTTTGAATGTCAGCCCTGTTTTGTGCACACTTGGCTTCTCCAAAACATTTTATGAATCTCACAAATGTTTGTATTGTTGAATCAAGGTTCCTTTCTACCAAGAAGATGTGAGAGGTATGATAATTCTTCTTATACTTGCACTTACTTAAAATCACTATAATAATGGAGGGTGGAAAAGGCTGAGATAGGATCAACATTATCATTGAGTCAAGCGGGAAAAGGGTTGAGGATATTGAAACTATCTATGCTTTGACATAACTGTCACCAAATTGCATTTTGTCACTTCCTACCTTGAATCTTTGGTGTGGTATGGATCACATCTAATTCTATCTGTCTCATTTGTATTCTGTTTCAAAAGCAATATCTTTCTAAAGGAAATCACAGATAAGAAAGAATAATATCCAAACTATATTTAGAAGTCACTAAAGTACAGAGACACTATGAACAGAACAAACAAAAGCCATGCCTCCACTTTGGAGTTCCTGTGTCCTAAAGGTATTATCTCAGTTATGGACAGAGATAATATATATATTTATTGCTCAGTATCATATAAAGATGCTGAGAGGGAACAAGGCTGAGATGGTATGTCTAATTTACACTTTATTAGATCCAGGCTAAGGTACCTGACTGTAACTGCCACTGAAATGATTAGATTATTACTATGAGTAGAGATGGGAGTATTTGTATTCCTATATGAATACGAATACCCCCATTTCTAATTATGAGTAACATGGACCACTTAAATGGGATCCAAGTTCAAGTAACATGGTCAGGAGTACAGCCATCATCCTTTCTGTACATGGATTTGTCATAGTGGGAAAATTGGAGGAAACTAGGTCGTCTGAGGGACAGAACATGGAAAAAGCTAAACATGTTATAGCATCCTGAGATGTATTGAATAATACCCAAATGACACAATACACCTTTAGGGAGGGAAGCAGCATTTTAATTGTCTCTAATGGATATAACATATTGGAAATCACCTTGCATCTGAAACAGGAAATCTTGAAGGCTCAGGGGAAATTCCTAAAACTTAAATTGCTAGAAAATTGGGGTGAAACAGGAATACAAAAGTTGTGGAAGTCAAAGGTACTGAATCCAATTTTATTAACCCATGCACAGTTTAAACACGAATGCTCAGTGGGCAGGGTGGTTATGATTTGAATCAATACCTGATTATTTTTCCACAGTAGAACAACAGATAGCACCATACAATTAGTTTTGGTTACAGATATCACTAGAGTCCTCATCAGAAGGGGCTGTATGATGCAGCAGTATTGTTCCAAGCTGCATTGTGAAGGGGAGGATAGTGTTGATTATCAGACTACAGTAACTGGGGAAATAACTACAGAATTTGTGGTGTTGGCAAAAACAAAAACTGGTTCTTACCACCCCATCAATATGAAAGTGGTTTTAGATCCATCTCAACCCTAAATGACTTTTGTTAATCAGTGTCCATCTGCTGAGTCTCTTTTAAACAGAAACTTGTTTTTCCTTATAGTTACATTTTCAATGACCCAGAAAAACAAATCAGGAATGCAAATCACATATGCATTCTTCACTTTTGCAGTATTTTACAAACTACATTGTTTGTAAAGGAACTCTCATCTGATCAACTCTGAATGATGTTTTACTTGCATTTTTCAGTCTGTACAGGTATATCAGCTTTCCAGCATTACAAACAGAAAGTGCAAGAGGCCTTAATACCACTGGGGCTCTGAAGGGTCAAAGGGTTGAAGTCCCCCTTACATACATGGATATTTCTTTAAGAAATGATAGTTCTGTATCACCATCCACCATTCCACTAATCCACTACAGTTGATAGATACAATAGATCTTTCTGGTCCTGGGAATCTTAAAGCAAAATGGTTTATACATATCAACAGTTTTGATTATAAAATAGCAGTCAGAATCTTATTGGTTATTTATGCAGCATAAGTTGCAATGATGTAAACTGTAGCAGTGAATGGCCACTGGTTTAGGAGCCAACACTTATATTTTCATCACATGACAGTTGTATACATGATGGTACATGATGAGGCATACAACTGGCAACGGTTAACTAGCAGCAGCATGCCACTGTGACATACACTACTGCACTTATACCACACTAAATAAATAAACCCAAATATTTTGGCCACTCCTTCCAATATATTCATCAGCCATTTTACAGTAAGGGTTTTTATGTTTGGTATTTACTGTTAGCATAGGATTAAGAAATATTGGGCAAAAACTTTGGTGCAGTTCTGGGGAACTTTTGACAGCAACAGGAAGCTTCAAAAGCTGACATAGAGGGATAGGAAGCTTTAAATTAATTATTTCTGGCATTTTGATCCAGTTTATGCCAGCAAAATTGTACAGCAGGATTTTGCCCAATCTACCATAAATAAAAAGATACCCAGTGTGGTATAGTGGATAAAGTGATGGACTAGGACTCAGAAGGCCTAGGTTTGAATCCCTGCTCAGCCATTGAAACTCATTGAAGGTGGATCTAGTAAAACCATTCCTTAAATATTTCAGTTACCTTGAAAGCCCTATTAGGGTCACTATATGTTGGTCCGGAATAGAGATGGATACAAATTAATTCAGTCCAGGGTAATGAAATTCGTCATCAAGGTACCACAGGTACCGTACGTTCCCTCTCCCCACCCTCTAGCCAGCTGCCCCACTCACAAGTCTCTGCACACCACCTGGGACGTCCTCCTTTGCTGGCTGCCCAGTCTGGGAAGGAGCTCGGGCTTCCCTTCCTTGCCTCCTCCGGCAGCCGACCACTCAATGGCTGTGCAGAGAGAATCCCTGTCTCGCCTCCTCATCTGAATGGTCAGCTGCCAGAGGAGGTGGGGAAGGGAAGCCCAAGCTCCTTTCCAGACTGGGCAGTTGGTGAAGGACGACAACCTGGGTGGCGTGTGTAAGCTTGTGAGTGGGGCAGCCAGTTGGGGTGGGGATGGGAGGAGGGGATGTGATGAATGTGATGACTTAAGTGATGCCCATCTCTAGTCCTGACCATGTAAAATATGAATTAAGGTATGCAGCCAAACATAACTTTTCATCAATAAGGATTGTAATATCACTATTAGCCTTGAATAAAGATATTTCCTTTTTGTTCATAACTCATTTCCATCACTTTGATCAACTGATAATGATTTTCTTTTATTTTCAAAATGTTGATGTTACGCCTTAGAAATAAGTTATGCCTTTCAACGTATTTAAGGAGTGGTTTTAGCAGTTCCACTCCTTCCTAGTGAATTTCTGTGGCAGGGTGGGTGTTCGAACCCAGTCCTAGTCCTAGTCCATCGCTCTGTCCACTATACCAGACTGCTTACCTTATAGCGCAGATTAAAAAAGATTACAAATACTTTAGAACCAAAAAGCCAATTCAGGTAACGCACAGTAGGTACAAGGACCACCCACACAATAAAGGAATGGTCTTATTGAAATGGTCTTATTGGAAAACATAACAGAATATCATAGCAAGATTTCTGAGTCAGAACAGAGTTCTTACCGATGGCATGTGAAACTTCCAGGTAGTGGGGTCACCCACTGTTCTAATTTCATACTTGATGGAATGGCCTCTCAGCTGATCCCCATTAGCCAATCAAATCAAGATTTGTAATGAACCTTCCAGAAATGTGGGATCTGTTAAATACCCTCTTTCTGAAGTAAATGAGGCAATTTTAGAGCTTCCCTTTGAAATGCAATTCCAGTCTTGAATGTTCAGTCTTTTGTCCGCCCAGGTGAGAGAGCCTGGCTTGCTCTCTTGGCCCCATGTTCATCAAATAAACGTACATATTAGTACTGTAACATCAACAGATTTATTGAGAAGATTAATCATGCATACAAAAGGCCACTGCTTAGATTGGCCACAGCAGCATAATATTGGCACAGCATAAGGATCAGATCCTTATATCAGATAACAAGCCCTGTTCGATCTTTACTGCCGTAGCACACAACTGGGTAATCAACTATGGGGGTTGTATGGCAGCCCTCTTGAGTTGGGCATGCCCCTTATCAGTTCCCCACCCAATGCTTTCTTTCCTTCATTCACCACAAAAGGCGGGCTGTTCTTCCATAGGATAGGGCAAAATGCTCTTGTACCTCACCATGGATATGCTCCTTTGTGTAATATCACCACAAAAGGTGGCTGGGCTCCTGCTGCCTGGCCAGACATCCACCAGAGAGGATCATGGGGAGGAGTTTTTAAAGCCCCAGCCCAACCTGAATGGGCATCCCTTCCCAAAGCACTGCTGGGCACCTCAATTGGATGGCCATCAATGCTTGCCCCAGAACTCCTCTGGTGCTACGGTGCCTAGAAAAGAGTTTTCTTCTGGACCCTTCCTGCATCCCAATTTGCCGGGCTGCAAAATATGCCCTCGGTAGGCCACACAGGGACTCTCACATCTCTAGCTTTCCCAGATGGCTCCCTATCTATCTTTGCTTTCGTGACTCTTTAACCCATTCCCCCATAATTCCTGGCACCATGAAATAAACTAGCTTGTTGCTTTAAAGCCCTGGTGCAATAAATTTCTCCTTAGGTGTTATTTAGGACTTATCTCTGGGATCTTTCACAGCTCTCTATTTATTCTTAGCATCTGTTGAATGTGTTGACAAAAAGAGAATTATACAAAGAAATGACTGCCTTCTCCCCTCTTCTCAAGTATAAGAGGTTATTTAGTTAACATTGCTGGCAAAAGTTACACTAATTTCAATTTACAGTATTTTAAAACAAAAATGTATTGTCCTAGCTACACTGCGCTGAGTATAATAAATCTGAATAAGTCCATTTTCAAAAGAGCCAGACATTGCACACACAAGCATGCATACACAGATAAACACATGCACACACACGCACACCTGTATACATCCAACATCTTCCACATCCTTTACCTTGTGATGTCACCAGTTACTTTCTCATGACTCTGCAATTTTTCTTTTGGGAAACTCTTTCTGAAATATGCAAATGAAGCTCCTGCCAGAAGTTGGGAGTAAAGTCTCTAGTCACCACCCCCAGCTATGTTGCAGGAAATTTCCTGCAAAGTTTTTCACTGATATAAAGGGACAGAGTTAGGTGGTTAGCATAAGACATCACTGCAACTCACAGCATCCTTGTAATTAAGGTAAGCACTGGGATGAAAGATGTGTCTTCTACTGGCATGATATTCTAAACACACTATATTTTTATATTTTGCCTATTAAAAACAATTGTTCAACTAATGTAATATTTTATTTCTCTATACCAAGTTATATGTCAATAACTAAGTTATTTATCTATGCCAAGATATATTATAAAATATGGATTTTAATGTACCTCCATGCTACTCTTAAGTAAATTTAACTGGAAAGAGGTTCTATTCATAGAAATAAGAAAAGCTTGTATTGGAATGTTTTAGGATGGTAGTAGAAAGTATTTTGAACTGAAGTACTTTAATATATCTGATTTATGGATTGGGAAAGTACAAATAAATTAGTCTTGTGTCTGAAAATGTGTTATTCCAGTGACTTCTTGTTGTCCAGACCTCAGCTTTCTAGCATTCTGGTTCTAATCTTAGTAATAAAATTTAAAGTTCACATAGATACAAGACACTTAGTTTTTACGTTGCTTAGTTTATAAGTTGCAAAGTAGTTTAATCACACTAAAACTGCATTTCTAAATTTGTACAATCCATATCTCTTTACAGGAGCAGATAATCTAATAAAGATGGGTGTAGGAGCTTTCTCTTGCCTTGCTCTTTTTTCATTGCTCTTCGGCAAAACTGTGATTGCAGAAGGAAGAAAGCTCAACTTTGGCCAATGTGAATTGAACAGCATATCTTTCCAGGAGCTAAGAGATAACTTTGATGTCATCAGAGAACATGTTGTAAGTATCATCTGGAAATCCATGTCAGACTGGTGTTGATTTTTATGAAATTCCAACAAGAGTTTAGAAGCTTTAATCATCTCACAGTTTTTGTCTTAGTGAATGAAATAATGCTGAAAATAACACTGAAATCTGAGACACAGTGTATTTTGAAACCAGATTACTGGAATTTCAAATATAACTGTTTAACAATAAAGAAAATAAATTAAAGAAATAAACAGGAAGAGGGAACTACCACTGAGAGGTTTATCTACCTTTCTCTGAAGGAAAGTGGGTGGGCATCCTTACTGGTGGTTATTGGTATGAACTGTCAAGTCACTTCTGTCTTATGTCAATTGGACAAATTCTTGATCTCCAAAAGGTCCTGTCATCATTAGCCCTGGTCAGGTCTTTCAAACTCAAGACATGGCTTCCTTTATGGAGTCAATCCATCTCATATTTGGTCTTTGCCTTCTCCTGTTGCCTTCAACTTTTCCCAGCATTATTATCTGGTGGTGGGTGAGGCCAAATCCAAAAGTAGATAGAATGGCTCTTCCATCCATCCATCCATCCATCCATCCATCCATCCATCCATCCATCCATCCATCCATCCATCCATCCATCCATCCATCCATCCATCCATCCATCCATCCATCCATCCATCCATCCTCTCCTTCACACACAGTCACACATCTCTACCTAGCTTCATGTGCACACAAAGCAAACACCCTAACCCTTGCTTCATCTTCCTTCATATTCTGCACTCACCTCACTCACTTCAATTGAAAAGAGACTGCATGAGAAAAGGTCCCAGGCTAGTTTTCTGACATCACCAGTTAAAATAATTTCAAGCACATTGTCAGGAGTATCCACTGTGGTGGAAAAATCTCTTGAGCAAGTTGTGATCCACTGATTAGCTCTCAATGAAAACTACGAATGTTACAGGAGTATTTGGGGTCATGCTTCAGGAAACAGTAAATCATGCTGCAGGCAGTTGTTTGTCATTACTCTGTTTGACTATCATACACTTCTGACCAGCCTGATGAAGCAATAGTACAAGATATCTCTGGGTTGCTATAGAACACCACTATCCTGATCTGTGTACTTGCCCTTTTTGTCTTCAGGAATTCAAAAGGCCTGTTTCAAAATTAGTATCTCAATGTCTAGGTTCAGATCTGCGTGTGCCATTAAACCTTTTAGGTCTCCTAAATATGATTTGAAAAAGAGACCCTTCTCCCCACTTCTCATTGTGCAAAAGTTTGGGTATCCTGGTTAAACATTCCAGAATTCAAGATCCAACCTCAAAACAAAACAAAGCAAAACCTATTTACCATTTAAAACAGCAACAACAAAGTAGCTGTGATACCTGTGTATAAATATATATCTATATCTATATATATTTGTGGAATCATTGAAATATCACAAATGTGCTGAAATTTTAATCCTTCAGACTTCATCATCATGCTAGATCAGGGATGGTCGAAATGCAGCCCTCTCAAGGTGTTGCTAGATTGAAACCCCTTACTATTGGCTGTGCTGCCAAAGACTCATGGAAGTCACACTCCAAAAAACATCTGGAAGGTCTACATGATTCAGAATTTAGGAGATTAGGAAGTGTCACCTCCTAAAAAATTTCTCTAAGGGTAATCTCAACCTTGGAATAAAAGAACATTTTCGCACTGAGGTGACTTGTGGACTAAGCCCTGGGGGGCTCAACTTAAAATTTATGGGGAAGTTCTCTGTGTTCCTGTAATAAGCTATGCTTCTCAAGACACCAGTTCCACAACCAGCTACTAGATGTCTTCTGTGTGACTGCTGAATGTAAATTTACCCTTTCCGTATTGCTACACTGCCAGTTGGGAGTAATGGTAAGCAGCGCTATATGTAGTCATGTTGCCATTTGATAGTAAATCAAAAACCAGAGACAGAAAATTCAGGTTAAGTCCCAAGAGTGGTGGATCTGAAGGAAATATGGTACTGGTAGCATTAGCGCAGAAGACGTTATGAAGCATGAGTCAAGCTAGTTGCCTGACTGCAGTGTCAAAATATCAAGAATGGGTCCTAATTGCTGCTGTTTTATCTCAGATGAACTTCAATCTCCCTCTCTCTCGCCCCCCATGACTTTTCCAGGCACCTCTATTCATATGATTTCTCTTTTCTTTGTGCCTGCAGCAAAGTCAAGATAACAGGACAGATGTGGTACTGTTGAATGGAAGTGTCCTACATGAAGTCACGGTAAATATAGCTTCTTTAACATACAGGAATGCTCTTATGGGTCTTACTTGTGAAAGTCAAGAATTGACTATTAAGTCAGCTTGGCTTATATTTTATCACTAGTGCCAACTAGAGTAGACTCAATGGATTTTACAAAAGACTTTCTTTTCTGTCTGGCAGTTAATTTGGTGGATTGATTCTTAGTTGGGATAAGCAAAATGATACTGGCCTCTGTGTTTAGGAGAGGAAGAACTGTAAAAATAAATTGTATAGTGTGTGTATCTAATTCTTTACAAATGAACTGACTAGCAGTAATCTGTTAATTTGGATTCCAGTTCTTATGAAGTGTCAAGTGCCATAGCATTCTTGCTTATGAACACCGTTTTGCCAAATTAATTTCATGAATTGTCATTGCTCATCAAAGTCTTCATTTTGATGCAAAACATTTGTCATGCTATGTGTAGGGACCAGTGACTACTTGCATTACAAGATGGCAGTCACCCAATTTCCCCTACACACTAATGCCCAGTATCATTATTATCATCATTATCATCTTTGTGTAAGGGTTTTACAGTCCATACATTGCTTATTGTGTCAAACAGTTTTATGAGACATTACATACAGTGTCTTAGAGTAAGCTAGTAGTTGGGGCAGAGTATGAAATTGTTATCAGGCTTAAATCTAGTAATTTTTTTAATTAAAACTCCATGTATGTCTTATGCTGTTAATTTTTATTTATTTATTTTTCATGTGGGAACTGGTCTCTGGAGGACTTCAGTATCATTTTGAACCCATCTGTGTAAAAACTAGAGATCTGACCGTTTGAGCCTAATGCTGTTTGTTTCTCCTTTAGATGTCAGAGAGTTGCTGCTTACTCCGTCACCTGCTGAGGTTTTACGTTGAAAGAATTTTCAAACACTATGAACCAACAAGTAACTTGCTTATAAGGAAAACCAGTACCTTAGCCAATGCTTTCCTTAGCATCAAAGCGAATCTCAGGGAGTGTGTAAGTGTCATTTATTTATTTTATTACTTATCTGTAGCAGTTATAGTCTGTTCTATAGTTGACAATTTTCTTATGGGAAATTTCTTTCTTACGGGAAATTCTTATATTTCATTCAATTGATAAAAGACAATCCCTTTTTTCAAGTTTCCAGTCTTAAAAGGCAAAAGGAAAATGGAGGAGAGGGAGAGAAAAGGATGGGGGGGGGGAACAGAGGGTGCAATTAAAGGGAACCTTTTCTCACAGTTTGGGAATGGGTTGGTTGTAACTCTGCTTTTCTATTAATAAGACCAAATGCTAGGAATTTGGATTCCCAATGACCCCATGCCCTCAAATCCCCAAAATGCCATGGCAATTACAACATATTTTGTATAAGTTAAACAATACCTTTGTGCTATGAATTAAATGAGGAGAGCTTCTGTATCCAAGGTTGTCCAGGTCAATTAATTTTTACTCCTGAAATATGAGATTGCTTCTTTGATCTTGTTCCATGTCACCGTTCTAACCATGTTCCCCTCTGTGTGTTTTACGCATCAGCATAAGAAAAACAAATGTCCTTGTGGTGAAGAGTCCCATAGAAGATTTAAACTTGTACTGGAGGAATATGAAAAGGTAACTTGGCCTGTTTATTCCATCTTTCTCTATTATTGACTTCTGTTGCTGTTTGGCAAAAACTGTCTAGGTTTTTGGCTCCTGTACCCAATGCACATTCAGACACTCCAGTATAAGGTATGAGTTCATTCTGACAAAACGTAACCTGACCATCCTGAGTCCATTCTGGTCTCTCATCCACTGGAAATAAAGTAGATGGAGATCTACCTGACAGATCTCTGGAAAACTGGCAACAGATCAGAACTTATTTTTTGATGCCTAGTAGTTTAACATTAACAGCAAGAAAATGCTGTACATCTTAAATTGTACTACTGAAACAAAGAATTCTTGGTGTAACTAGAAACAGATATTGGTATGTAAGAAAAAGAAATCTAACTGAAAACCAACAAATGATTCTGCAAATAACACTTATTCCATGAGTTAAATACAAACACACACTTTGTTGCTTATATATTCTTCAGTTTTAGAACATCTTAAATTCTTTCCCCCTTTGCAGCTTGATCAGAATATAGCAACAATCAAAGCTATGGGAGAGATGGACCTTCTCTTTGCCTGGATGGAAAGCTTCTAGAGATGACCATTCAAAACGAAGTCTTAGAACATTTTTTTAAAAATGCAAACTTGTTTTCTATTTCAATAATTTTAAAATATTTATATTTATTTATTTTATGTATTATTATTTTTTAAATTACACTTTCCAGATTGCTGTCAGATTTAACACTGAAGCTACTTAACCAATATCAAATGTACTGTAAAAATGTTAAGAAACTGGACACTGGGACAGCTTATTGCGCAATGTTTTCTGTTTTGGGGTGCAGCCCACAACTATGCTACCAAAAATAATATATATTTATTAATTTATTAGAGATCAGATGTGCAGCTATTTTGTTTACCACTGACTCCTTTGAAAAGGGCTTGCTCAGTTGACATTTACAGTAGACGTACTTGAGTCTTAAATCTCCAGAGAATAACTATTACTCAGTACTGGACCATGTAACATAATTTACTTTTTACTAATTTTATATTATTTATTACAATTAATTATATTTGAACAGTTTTATTAGAATGTATTTATATAAAGGTATATTTAATTCATTTTAACATACTTAAGTTTAAATTTATTTATTAACAAGGGCTGATCAGAGTACTTAGAACTTGTCTAAATGGTTGCAAGCTAAGGATGAGATGTAAACAAAATGTTTATTTGAACCACCCAAATTGTACTGAACTCTGATTATATTATATTTTTTTAATAAAATGCTTCTATTTTTCCTAAATAAAGATACACTATTTTTTACAGTTTGCTAGGTGTGTTGATAGTGTTTGTAATTGGTTTCTTTGCACTTTTTTTTTGCTTTATATATATATTCATCTCAGAAAAGAAAAACCAAAGGACATATAATAATTATAAAAATAGCTATACATCAGTCAATAAAGCTATAATTCAATTCATAATTCAAAAGTTGCTATAAGATATAGCAGTCTTTTGAAATGATTATAGACATGTTTACTCCTAAACCAAGCTGCTGACTATTGGAATGGGTTATGTTTGCTTCTGTGCCTGCAGAGCAGAGTGCGGGTAGTTTGGGGAGAAGATACTTCACTGTGGTAGGATCCCTTCTGTGGATGCAGAAAGCAACCACCAGCAGTCCACTCACCACCAATAGCCAACAGATAGCCACAGAATATTGTATTCTGGAGGCAAACTGGAGCTGACTTTCAACCCTCTGAACCAAAACCTGCTTTCCTTCCCTGAGAAAGGAATTATCAAGGCCTCTCACTTACCAGGGTTGACCTTGCAAAGGAAAAGTCATCTCCCATCCATTGTTGATATCCATTTTGCTGGCTGGCTGCTTTAGATGGCACTATGGAGATGGCAAGACAGATCCACAACCTGGTGCCCTGTCTGAAAAGACCTCACCTCTCTTACCCATGACCGTGAATGTCAAACCAAGAGGTCACAGAAATGGAGGAATCAATATAGGTACACATAGAAGGAGATTCTGATATTCCAAGCCATTTAAGGATAAGTGAATGACATCTCATTTCTGTTTCCTCTACTGCTAAATTAAAATGTGGATTGATGTCTTTAAGAGGTGAGATAAATGTCATCTGTGTCATCTTGTAGCTACAGGGCTTGCATATAAACAAGCAGAGATCCCAGAGGAAAATAAACACCAAATTGGATACAAATTTCACAGAATGGGTACTCAAGAAGCCAAATTTCCAACCTGCTCATTTGGACAACTTCCAGACCTGAAAATGTTCCCTTAAGGCCTGCCGGAAACCTGCAGAGCCAAGGGGCTGTGATGTGCAAGGGACATTGTGAAAATGGGTGTGCAGGCACTTTTTGTAGACACACAGAACATGCCTGCACCAAATGTTCATCTCTTTCCTCTGATCTCATAAAGCACAGCTCAATCCACAGTAGAATCTCCTTGCTCAATAGTCAAGAGAAAGGTTTCAGGAAATTCTGGGAACTGGCCAACAGATGAAGTGGCAGGGAGTCAGTTTCCACCTTCACCCTTCTCCAGCTGGAAAACTGTTGTTTTCTTTCTGTTTCTGAAACTGACCCAAGAATTAACCCAAGCAGCTGCAAGCACTGCATGATAATGAACAAACTGAATAATCCTATTGATTGTGAATCTGAGAAAATATCTTAGTGACTGAAGATCTTTCAAGTTGCCTCAGAATTCTAGAAGACACCTACATAAAACTTCCACATGTTATTTCCCATTCATCTTTCTTTATTGATAAGGTAGGAGTGTGTAGAAGCCGGCCCCCAACCCAGTTCATGCCCAAATAAAGGCCACACAGGTGAAAGCTGCCCTATCTACACCCTTTTAGTGACACTCTTACCCCATTATTCTCTCAGACGATTACAGTATTTGTTAGGTTCTAACTTTCTGGGAATACTCCATTCACCAGAAATGCAAATAGAAAGGCCTCGTCACAGACTAAATGGTTCAGGCAGGGCATAAGGGTACCAAGCAGCAGTCTGCAAAGCTGGGTGTTCTATTTTATTTTTATTCCCCCCCCCTCCTTTTTGCTGGCCACCTTTCCTTTCAAGGCCAGCTTCCTTTAAGGATTTTAAAAGGGCATGGTCATACTTCTCTTTGGTTTCTTCTTAAAAGAGACTGCTTTTGTACAGTTTCCACCTGTTCTTTCTGCACCGTTCTTTTTGTCTTCTGCATCTGAAATTAGTAGTGCCAAGGCTGTAAGACTTGGTTGATTTAATCAGTGACTTTGCAGTGTAAAAGACAAAGAAAATGTTTCTTTACATTATTTTTATTGCACAAATATGTGCATTTTGCATAGGCAATGTACTTTGCATAAAAGGATTTGGTGTAAAATACAGGGTTTTCTGGGCAAAATACAAGGTTTTTTTTTCAAAAGGCATTTTTCTAGCAAAGCACACGTGTGAATTTTTCATGAAAAAATATAATGCAAAAAAGAACAAAGCAAAGTGTACTGCTTATATACTGCCCCATAGTGCTTAAAGCACTCACAAGAACCCTTACTACACTCTTGCCAAGTGTAAAGAAAGCTTTACATTTTTTTTTCTTTCTCACTTGCAAGAGTGAAATAAGCCAAGATGTACATCCCCAAACTGAGAAAGAGTGCAATTACATAGTCAAATGGGGTGGGGTTTACTCCATTTATAAAATGGGTGAATTCATAATACATTTTACTGCCTGCCTGATGTACAAGGCTGATTCAACCTGTTCCAGCCTTTTTGCTTCCCAAGCAGATTCTGTTTCTCTGCCTCTTCAACATTTCATGCCAGGAAGATTTGATAGTGTTTTCTCCCTTTCAGATGTTTTTTAAAGATGGGGGTGGGTTGGTCTATAGGGTTGTTCTATAAGGGAGAACAGTCAGGACTTTGAAATGCATGTGCGCCACATACACACAACAGAATGGGATTCCCTGCACCCCCATTCCAAGTGCTTTGTATGTTCGGCAGAAGTTCAGAAGGAAAGAGAGAGCCAAGGCACTCAGCCTGCAAATAGGGAGAAGGAGAGGGGAATCCCAATGTGGGGTGGGGTGTGTATGTGTGCACATATCCACACATTTCAAAGTCCTGACTTTTCTCTTGTGGGACATTTGTAACATTACTTGAAATGCATGTGCACATGCGCACGCACTACATTGGGATTCCATTCCCATAATTCACACATCAAAACAGGTCAATAACAGGATCATCACTACCTCCCTTCACTTCCCTGGTGCTAGTTTTCTCAAACAAAATCATAAAAGAATTGCAGAGGTGGAACTAGAGGACGAAAGGGTGGGCAGGTGTGAAGTCAGAGGAAGGAACGAAGGAAGGGGGCTGTGGGCTGGAATGCCACTCAGATTGCAACAAGTGTGAATGGTGAACTCTCCAATCAAGTCATAGCCTTGTGTGGGCACTGATTGCAAATTCAGACTATGAATCAAACAGCAGCAAAGCTAAAATGTTCTGATTCAGCTTTTGAATGTAGTCACAGCCTAATGCTGCAGATAGAAAGAAGTTGCTGCTGATACATCCTGCAAATTGGGAGCATATTTTATCAAAATAAATGATATAGTTATGAAAATCAGCCCAGAGGTCCACTGGGGGGAATTTTGTGATCATATTAATTATGCAAGGGATCAGATCTGAAGCAGTATTGTACGAAAGCAATCTTGGGCTGCAGTGCTTACGCATAACTGTGCCCTATTGAACTTGGGACTTACTTCTGAGTAAATATGCATAGATTTGGGAGCATTCTCAGTTTGAAAGCTTACAGGCCATTTTCAATTCATTTGAAATAGTGTCTTAGAACAATGTGTTAAGCTGGAAGACCTACTAGAACATAGCAAAGATTGTCATCCCTTTGCCAGTGCAACAGTCAGTATATTGATGATGCCAAAATGATATAACAATGGTGATGCAAACTTGGACAAATCTGCCGGCAGTCCTTGAAGGAAGAAAAATAAAATATACTACTAACAGTTTTTTCCTCCTCCATCTCTGTCAGTAACTTGGTTTGCTAGGACATATTACATAAAACATGCCTACAGGCAGAAAACAAAACAAAACAAAACTTTTCTTTCGGTTGCATCACTATTTTTGAAAAGGAATGCATTTCTACTCCTGCTCACTGAGCACTCTTTGCATTTCCCAATGGGATACATTTCCTGTCCCTACCCTTAACATCACTACTTGGATATGTAAAGGGGGGAAAACATGATCGTGCAAAAGGAAATCAAGGAATATGTCTTGTCTTGCTGCCACCCCTCTTTGAAAGCAGGCACTGGAAATACGAGCTGTCATAAAATCTCTGTTAAAACAGAACAGATTCAGCTTCAGGCTTGAGGAGACCCTGTATGAAATGTCCTGTATTGGAACCAATGTAGTTTTAGAAAGTTACTTTTAAAGACTTTCAGTCCCAGAATCAAGAGGATCCTAGAAATTATAGCTCCTCCCACCAAAAAAGCTCTAACAGCTCCTCTCCTACAGGCTAACTTGGCAGAGGTGGGTAGAAGTAGCCCTAACAGCATTATCAGCTATGTGCCATTTAAACTTCTAACACAGTCCACTCTCATCCCTGCCATGTAACATTGTTCCAAGGTATTATCAGAAAAGAAAACAGCAAGGAGATGCTTTTTTACAATCCTTGGGATCTGTACTAAAAATCCTTGGGATCTGTACACACACAAACAAACAAATTATTTAGCTGTTATGATAACTTTAAATGTCAGTGTCCTGCCTAGAAAGACTGGCCAGTAGCCTAAGGGCCACACATCACTGGGGGTATAGCCACAATGGGAGGGCCATGGCGAAGTTAGCTAATTAATATTTTAAATTTTTGAAAATAGATAAATAGTAATTTTCACAGGTCACAATAACTATTTTACTATTCTTTTATTAAATTTTAATTTAATATAACATAGCAAATGTAATCGGTAGGTTATATAAGGTTTTATAGACTTTTATTACGTTTTATTATGTTTAATTAAGGTACCAAACCCCTATCCCTGTTTCGGGACATTAGGAAATTAGAAGTGGCTTCCCAGTTTCTTTTGTAACTTTGTTTATTTTAGGTTTACATTACTTTAATCTGTTTAGTTGTTAAAGGGAGCTTATAGCTTTTATTTTTGTTTCACTCTACTGTTCCATGCCCTAATAATCTTAATTAAACACGGAAGTCTTTGATGTATTTACTTCTTGGTCTATTTCTTCCACATTAATTGGACCATTTGTCGCTTTCTTTAACAGTCTTGATGGTTAAAGCCTAGTTAGGTATCAGAAAAATGGAGACCCAGACTTACCTGGGAGCACCCTGTTGTGGCCAGATTGGCAGGGCCAGGGCCACAGCGAGCAATGGAAGGGGCTGGAACTGGCAGGGTGGTTCACATAGGAATCCTCCTGAGCACTTGGGACTCTGGTGGGGGGACTGAAGAAGGTGATTGCATACATACACACATTGAATTCCCATTGGCCAACAGGAGAAAGTTTTGCCATACTAGTTTCACATTGGCCATCAGGGAAAATTCAAATTAGGACTTCAAGCAGGCAGGCCAGAAGACAGCAGGCTTCACCGCATACCCAATATATAGTTGGAGCAGGAAAAACTGCTCCAGGCAGTCTCCAGGCTCACCGGTTTTGCCCTTCCCCCCTCCTTTGTTTTATGGCGGTGGTGTGGTGGTACACATTAATGCTTGTTGCTTGGGTATTCAGAACCCTTTGTCTGTTGGTAGTTACCGGTACTAGGTTTATGATGGTAGTTATTGTTGGTGTTATTGATAGGTTGTCACAGGGTTTATGTGCCTTATTGCCTTTTCACAACTTTATTGGCAGTATGGGCATATGGGTTGGATCCAGGTGGTATGAGGGTGGCAAGTAAAGACCTGCTCACCCTGGTTGTTAAAGGAATTCCTTTAAGGGGAGTTGGGGCAGGACCATGGTCTGGCCTATCTTGAAGGACTGTTGTCCTGGCCAAGGCTGGCCCAGCCCAGCCCTCAGGTGACAGGGGGTCATGGAGTGGCGTACACCCATGTGGTCTTCAGAGGATTGCCACTTCTGGTGGAATGTTTAGTGGCTGCTAAAGGAGCCATGGTGGGCATCGAGAGGCATGCAGGTCTCTCAAGGCAACAGATCCAGTTCTCCAATGCTGGGCCAGGGACTGCTGCTGTAATCAACAAAGCTGTGGCCTTTTTCACACAGCACAAGAATTGTGTGTTGTAATTTTGTAATGTGAGTTTTTTTGGGTATCGTTCGTGAGGGTGGGAGGCCTCAGGCCGGCTCAGCACTAGGCCCACAACCATAGAGCTGCAATTCTGTGATGCCTAAACATTCCCTAACCACCATGATTGTTGAAGAAAGTGCAAAGTCCAGTGAATAAAGGAGCATAAAATTCACATACAAGGAAATAAACATGCCAGTCAAAGAATTTGTTGTTCAGTTAAGGTTATGAAGCCACAGAACAGCAATTTTAGGCAAACATAAAAGTGGCAGATGTCCTTTAATAACTAAATAACTAAGTCAAACTAACATAAACTGAAGCTCAACAAAGTTGTGCGGCTGCCACAGAATTGCATAACAAAAGAGAAGGCATGGTTTGCAGCAATGATTCCCTATTGCTTTTTAAAAGGTTTCTTTCCAACTATTTAAAAAAGTTTTTTTTCCTGTCCTTCAAAGGGGGGGGGGGGGAAGGTCTGGGGTCCACATGCAGCCTGTGAGTTGTACTTTGCCCACCCCACTTTCAGTCTTTATAATAAATAACATCCTGAATTGAATTCAGAGACTGACCATCAATTTAGTATTGAAATGAACTGCTGTCTTCAATCCGTACACTGTTTATTAGAAAACTACTACTGGATTACTTATATTTCCCACCAGTTTCTGGACTTTTTCACAGGTATTCCAACATACAGCACATTCTCATAGTCCAAACAGAAGCTAACTGTGGCATGAATGATAACTGCACAATACATCAGAGAGAACAGGTTACTACAACTGGTCCACCAGTCAAAGCACATGACAGCTGGGATTAATTGGTACCTGAATGACTTTAAACAAGGATTAGACAAAGTCATGGAAGATATGTCCATCAAGCTTGGGAAATGTTGGGGAGGGAAAATAATTCCCAACAGCCATACTAACTGGAGGAATCTGGGAGCTGTCATCACCTTTATTCCCAAAAGGAACTTTGCTAAGTTCTGGTTTCATGATGGCAATATGCTATGTTCATGATCAGATGTAGATACTAGTTGCTATGAAAAAATAGCCAGAGTGGGCTGTTCCTTCAGGTTCTTCCTTATGGGCTTCCCATAGGCATCTTGTTAGCCATGTTAGAGGGAGGTTGCAGAACTAAACAGGCTTTTGGTCTGATGCACCAAGGATCTCATATACTTAGGCTCTTGCAAGTCTGGAAATCACCTGTCCTTCAAGAACGAAACTGATTTGCACAAACAACTTTTGTTCCCTATGGGTGAGTCCCAGGCCAACTGCATTCTGTCATAATTGCCTTTTGCCCTGAGGTGGCCTCTGTTTCATGCCTGGTGATCACTTTGCCTACTAAAAACACATATGAATGACTCTTGTCACAGAAGAACTGAAACCTGCCATCATCATCATCATCCCTTTCAGAAGAAGGATATGGAAGTAGCAAGCTTTCATTCATTCAGAAAGGTTGCTGCAGGTGTAGGACTTCACTGAGTATCAGGCAATGAGGGTTTGGTGCCCCAAAGCTGTTTCTTAAAGGAAGAATCATGTGGTGTTTTTCATATGTAAACAGCAGTAAATAACAGTTACAAGTTGGTTTTGTGTGGTTGGGGAAGGAACATTATCTTGCTTTTGACTGTTTTGCTTCCTCTTCACCTTTCACAGGTTTGGTATCACTCAGGTTTATCCTAAGTTCAATTTTGATGCCATACTAGCCCAAATCCTGATGCTTAGTTATGCTTGCAGAAGACAAACAGTGCAGCTCCAAGTCCGTGCTTGGATTTTGGATGCATAGGAGTCCAGTGGGTTGGCACACACCCAGAAATCCAAGTATGGATTTTTACATTGCCTGTTCATTAGAAAAAGAAAAAGAAAAAGAAAGTTCCATAGAAATTTACAAATTTCAGATTAAAACTGGAATAGCTGATGCAAATCTTTCCTAGTTGATAGCTTGCAGAATCTTTTAGCTGCTTTTTACAGCACCATGCCTGACAAAGAGATCTGCTGAACCTGAAAACTTGCACAGACTTTTGTTACTTTCAATAACAGTAACAGCTTGTTTTTGTTGTGCATGCCAAAGCAGAATAACACAGCGACTTCTCTGAAAATAAAACATACTTGTCTACATATGGCATTAGGAGCGGGCTTCGAGCAGGCTAAATAGGATCCCTAGGAGGTCCCCTGACAGGGGCCAGAAAGATGCAAATAGGAATGCTGTGGGGATGATTTGGTTTGCTCTTGTGATTAGGTCCAATGGTCTAAGCAGCAGGCTTAAATACATATCTGATCACGCCCTATATTTTGCAAAGACCTTTATTCAATCTTCGCCTTCTCTTTAAAGCCTACTATATGCTACATCTGAGTAAACACATACAAATGTGTTGTTACAGCAGTTTCTAAAGGAGTTAAATTGCAGTTTGTGTTAGTGGTGGACTTCTTGGGCAATTGCCTTTCCAGCGACACACCATAATCTGAGCATTTGTCCAGGAAATATTTTATATTCACTGTCTGCTCATTTTTATCAGTGAACACTTGGCAGAGTTGAGTCCTGACCAATGAGAGATCAAGAGCTAAATCAAGCCAAATCAGTAATGCAGACAGTTCTTAAGATCTGGCATACACTCCCACATAAAATAAAGTATGGAAACTAATTAGATGCAACTGCAAAAAGTGTCCATCTGGAAATGTCCTGTGTTGACTGGGTGCAATCTTTCAAACATGATTATCTCAAATCTGATTATAGTGCCCTGTTACGTAGCTGCCTACCATGCTAACACTAGGGATGAGACTGACTTTGATTTATTTTTTTAAACCAAAAGTTTTTAAAAGTTACAAACTTCTTCATAAATCAGCAGACGTATTGTGCTCAGAAGTGTTGAGTGAGGGTTGCTATCTCTTTTTTCCCAGACAGTCGCCCCATCTTTACAGCTCCGTGGTAGGTTGTTATAACTCAATCCTCTTTGTATTGCAAATAGCTGTAATTGTTGAATTTGGCCTATGGAGTCGGTAGAGTATTTTGCTCAGTTTTTTAAAATAACAGTTTATCAAAATCCACAAATTTCCTCATGAATTTGATTGGAATAATCTCAGCTTTCAAAAACTGCAAGGTGGATGAAAGCAAAACTGACAAATTCATCTGTTTCTAGTTAACAAAAGGCAGCTTTTTGGTAATCTATGATAACCCCTTGTGTTGCCCCCCCCCCCACACATACCCTGCCTTTACAGAAAGTGATGCAATTCTGGACGTGAACAGAGAGGTGTACACGCCTACTAAGAAATATGTCATACAAGGAGAAGAACCAGTGTCTTTCTGGACAACATCATACCTTTGACAGGTCAGGTACATAATTATACTTGAGAGGTAAGTTTTGAGTGAAAGGAAAGGATAGTAATTGGGAAAGGCGGAGAGTCCTTAAAACACTCCTGTTCTATTTATAAACCTTCTATAGTGCTCACCCACGCTTCTTTTCTCCATGGTGGGTGGATCTCAGGAAATGACTGTATTGCCTAAGCTGTAATTTAGAACTGTTGATCCTTTATAGTTCCCTTCTCTTTGTATCTATTGGATTCCTTAGGACCTCAATTGAGGATGCTTCACAGAATTTGTTTCTGCAGATGGTTTCATGATTCTGTTTACTTATTTATTTAATTTATATATTGCCCCATTAGCGTGATGCACTATTCTGGGCGGTTTACAGTGTGTCAAAATAAAACCCAACAGCAATAAAATTAAAATAAAACAATCAGACAATAAATACAGTAAACTGCAAGAGGTGTTGTTTCAAGATAAAAGTCAGATTCCAGGATCGGCACAGAACATAGCAGCAGTTTGCCATCTAAAATAGCTGAACTTCCAAGTGCACATGAGAAAACATACCTCTGTTTAATCAGTTTCCTTATAATTATAGAAAATTATTTTAATTAATTTCATCAGGCAATAATATACAGCAATCCTTTTTGTGGGCTGTATATTATTTGATTCTATTTAGCCTGCAGCATTTGGCTCATAGAACAGAGGAATATTTGCCTTTGATTCTCAGGAAGTTATATTTAGTCTACACTCATTTTTCCGAGCAGCCAAGAGTTTCTGAGGTACACAATTTTGGTTTTCTTTGGAATGAAGTTGGTGGACATTGATTGGCATTTTGTAGTATTTATTTATTTAGTAATAAATAGTTTCCCCCTTCACGGATTGCTGCCTTGTCGTGGTGAAGGGGCTTGAGTAATTCAGAGAAGCTATGGGCTATGCCGTTCAGGGACACCCAAGACGGACAGGTCATAGTGGGAGAGTTCTGACTAAACCTGATCCACCTGGAGCAGGAACTGGCAAGCCACTCCAGTATCTTTGCCAAGAAAACTCCATGGACAGAAACAAAAGGCTAAAAGATATGACGCTGGAAGATGAGCCCCTCAGGTCGGAAGGCATCCAAAATGCTACTGAGGAAGAGCGGAGGACAAGGACAAGTAGCTCCAGAGCTAATGAAGTGGTTGGGCCAAAGCCGAAAGGACGCTCAGCTGCGGACGTCCCTGGAAGTGAAAGGAAAGTCCGATGCTGCAAAGAAAAATACTACATAAGAACCTGGAATGTAAGATCTATGAACCTTGGTAAGCTGGATGTGGTCAAACAGGAGATGGCAAGAATAAACATTGACATCCTGGGCATCAGTAAATTAAAATGGATGGGAATGGGCAAATTCAATTCAGACGATTATCATATCTGCTATTGTGGGCAAGAATCCCATAGAAGAAATGGAGTAGCCCTCATAGTCAATAAAAGAGTGGGAAAAGCTGTACTGGGATACAATCTCAAAAATGATAGAATGATTTCAATACGAATCCAAGGCAGACCTTTCAACATCACAGTAATCCAAGTTTATGCACCAACCACTGATGCTGAAGAGGCTGAAATTGACCAATTCTATGAAGTCTTACAACACCTTCTAGAACTGACACCAAAGAAAGATGTTCTTCTCATTATAGGGGATTGGAATGCTAAAGTAGGGAGTCAAGAGATAAAAGGAACAACAGGTAAGTTTAGCCTTGGAGTTCAAAACGAAGCAGGGCAAAGGCTAATAGAGTTTTGTCAAAAGAACAGGCTGGTCATCACAAACACTTTTCCAACAACACAAGAGGCGACTCTACACATGGACATCACCAGATGGGCAATACCGAAGTCAGATTGATTATATTCTCTGCAGCCAAAGATGGAGAAGCTCTATACAGTCAGCAAAAACAAGACCTGGAGCTGACTGTGGCTCTGATCATCAGCTTCTTATAGCAAAATTCAAGCTTAAACTGAAGAAAGTAGGAAAAACCACTGGGCTAGTCAGGTATATTCTGAACCAAATCCCTTATGAACACACAGTGGAAATGAAGAACAGATTTAAGGAACTCGATTTGGTGGACAGAGTGCCTGAAGAACTATGGATGGAGGCTCGTAACATTGTACAGGAGGCAGCAACATCCCAAAGAAAAGGAAATGCAAGAAAGCAAAGTGGCTGTCCAACGAGGCCTTACAAATAGCAGAGAAGAGAAGGGAAACAAAATGCAAGGGAGATAGGGAAAGTTGCAGAAAATTGAATGCAGACTTCCAAAGAATAGCAAGGAGAGACAAGAGGGCCTTCTTAAATGAACAGTGCAAAAAAATAGAGGAAAATAATAGAAAGGGAAAAACCAGAGATCTGTTCAAGAAAATTGGAGATGTTAAAGGAACCTTTTGTGCAAAGATGGACATGATAAAGGACAAAAATGGTAGGGACCTTACAGAAGCAGAAGACATCAAGAAGAGGTGGCAAGAATACACAGAGGAATTATACCAGAAAGATCTGGATGTCCCGGACAACCCAGATAGTGTGGTTGCTGACCTTGAGCCAGACATCCTGGAGAGTGAAGTCAAGTGGGCCTTAGAAAGCATGGCTAACAACAAGGCCAGTGAAGGTGATGGCATTCCAGTTGAACTATTTAAAATCTTAAAAGATGAGGCTGTTAAGGTGCTACACTCAATATGCCAGTGAGTTTGGAAAACTCAGCAGTGGCCAGAGGATTGGAAAAGATCAGTCTACATCCCAATCCCAAAGAAGGGCAGTGCCAAAGAATGTTCCAACTACCGTACAATTGCACTCATTTCACATGCTAGCAAGGTTATGCTCAAAATCCTACAAGGTAGGCTTCAGTAGTATGTGGACCGAGAACTCCCAGAAGTACAAGCTGGATTTCGAAGAGGCAGAGGAACTAGAGACCAAATTGCTAACATGCACTTGATTATGGAGAAAGCCAGAGAGTTCCAGAAAAACATCTACTTCTGCTTCATTCTGGAGATTGTTCAGACCAAATTTGCAAGAGCCATCCTTGGAGTTCCACCTTGTACTTCCAATGTGGCTCTTTGCTTAGAGGTAGGTTTAATATCCATTAAAGCACGGGCTAAAGTCCTTATGGTAAAATACTGGCTTAAACTGATTTTTTCATTAGAAGGCTTGGCCCCACTGATCCTACTAGATTCTTTTCAGTCGGAGTAGAAGAAGCATATAACTGAAGAGATATCGAAAATTGGCTTTTCTCCCAGTATACTTATAGCAATGGGTCTCATGGATGCCATCAAAGCGGTGAAGTTAAGGGTATGGGATATTGAACTACAGGACCATGTTGGCCAGTTAGGGAAGTCTAACTTTCTTAAGAAATCTGCTTTTATCACCTCCTTGTATTTAGCTAACACTATGTCATCTAAAGCCATAAGGGCTTTTACGCTAGCTAGGCTCCATGTACTACCTTCTAAGCTTCTGGAGGGAAGATTTCGAGGTTTGTCTACATCAGATTGTCTCTGCCCTTGTAATAGTGATAAAGTTGAATCAGTTGGTCATGTTCTCATTTTCTGTACTTGCTATCGGGATCTACGTATGGAGCTTTTACTACCTATTATCTGTAAATCTCCCAGGAGATCAGAGGAGGATTATGTACAGATGCTACTCTCTGACAATACCCCTTATATTACGAGACAAGTGGCCAAATTTTGTGCTGCAGCAATGGTTATTCGTGTTCAGATGTTTGGGTAGGTGATTTTAGATGGATAATATAATGCTTTTAATATAACACTGGCTGAGGTTTTACTTATACTAAGGATTTACGATGTTATTAACTGGAAAGTAGGGGTTGTTTTATCATGTTTTAATGGAAATTCTATAATTCTGCCTGATTTTACGAAACTACAATTATATGTATGTCTTTTATATTGATTTGGATTTACTGGTCTTTGATCGTAATAAAGTATTCATTCATTCATTCATCTTCTGCTTCATTGACTACGCAAAAGCCTTTGACTGTGTGGACCACAGCAAACTATGGCAAGTCCTTAAAGAAATGGGAGTGCCTGACCACCTTATCTATCCCCTGAGAAATCTATATGTGGGACAGGAAGCAACAGTTAGAACTGGATATGGAACAACTGATTGGTTCAAAATTGGGAAAGGAGTATGACAAGGCTGTATATTGTCCCCCAGCTTATTTAACTTATATGCAGAATACACCATGCAAAAGGCTGGACTGGATGAATCCAAAGCCAGAATTAAGATTGCCGGAAGAAATATCAACAACCTCCGATATGCAGATGATACCACTCTGATGGCAGAAAGTGAGGAGGAATTAAAGAACCTCTTAATGAGGGTGAAAGAGGAGAGCGCCAAAAATGGTCTGAAGCTCAACATCAAAAAAACAAAGGTCAGCATAGTCAAAGCTATGGTTTTTCCAGTAGCGATGTATGGAAGTGAGAGCTGGACCATAAAGAAGGCTGACCGCCGAAGAATTGATGCTTTTGAATTGTGGTGCTGGAGGAGACTCTTGAGAGTCCCCTGGACTGCAAGGAGAACAAACCTATCCATTCTGAAGGAAATCAACCCTGAGTGCTCACTGGAAGGACAGATCCTAAAGCTGAGGCTCCAATACTTTGGCCATCTCACGAGAAGAGAAGACTCCCTGGAAAAGAACCTGATGTTGGGAAAGTGTGAAGGCAAGAGGAGAAGGGGACGACAGAGGACGAGATGGTTGGACAGTGTCATCGAAGCTACCAACATGAATTTGACAAAACTCCGCAAGGCAGTGGAAGACAGGAGGGTCTGGTGTGCTCTGGTCCATGGGGTCACGAAGAGTCAGACACGACTTAACAACTAATCAACAACAATAAATAGTTCCAATAAATAATCAAACTCTACTTCTTCCATATGAGATCTTCCACAAGGAAGATATCAGAGCCTCAAAAAAGTGTGAGCCCAAATTCAACTCTCTGGATCTTCCTTCATGTATCTACAGAGTTTAGTGGCCGTTTTAATGCTCAGACAACAGTCTTACATAATCTTTGGCAGGGAGGTGAAGGCTGATTTTGCCTCATTCAGAAGAATTAAGGATGGTCATCTTACCATCAGTGTCCCCATTCACACATCATGGAATATCCTGGATTATTAATACTTCTTTGAGAATTCCAAGACTCTGGTCTGGTCAAGCCTCAGAGCAACATACTAATATCTGGTTTCTAATATGCTTGCAACAATCTAAGACAAAATCTATAGCCGGAATCCTATTTCTTATGACCACAGCTGTAAATCAAATGGCCTAAGTCGCTGCTGTGAATTGCTGCCAGCTAAGAAGTCAAGGCTGGTATTGCTGACTTTTTCACTAGTGGCAATTCACTACCACAGCATTGTATGCCCTTTGACTTACACTAGCCAGTGTAAATAATACAGTTCTGAGCATTAAAGCTGATTTTGCTATACATAATTTAAAAAACACACACACAACTCTCCTAACTTCACCTGGCCAACTGAAAAGTTTGTGTCTTTGTAAAGTACTGCTGCTTGTTGTGCTATGAATAACCTGAATCCTAAAATATGTGTGATTGGCTTAAAGTAAAAATTAAAAGTAGCTGGCAGATAAAACAGTCAGAAAAGAAAGCATGATCCCGATGGGTTGGAAGATCCTTGTGACGTTTACCAGGTATGTAGACACACATATATTTCCACTACACATGTACAATCAGCTGGGAGATTCTGCCACTCTCAGTGGTGGGTGGTGGAATTTACATCCTGCGCTAATCTGACATTTGAATTCACTGGTGCAAGCACTCTCTTGTCTGTTAGAGAATGTTGCCTAAAGGGATACTGGGGAATGTTCTAAGGTGCTTGAGAATTACTATGGAAGGGAGGTATGTTGATGCTATAATTAAATAAATGAATAAAATGCAATTATGAGTCAATTTGGGTAAGCAATACTAGTCACCCAATTAAGATTGCAATTTTAAGTAACCTGCACCCCTGGACCTGCCAAGTAAATGTGTATAGAACTGATGTGCACAACTGTAGCAGAGCTTGGAAAAGCTACTTATTTGGGCTAGAGCTTCCCAAATCCAGCAATCAACATAATCAGTGGCCGTGTCAAATAGGGATTCTGGGGGGCTATAGTCTAAAAAGTAATTCCTTTCAAATGCTGACCTACAGATAAAAAGCTGGCCTGTAAATACAGTAAAGGTGTCAGTCTTTATGATAATTCATACAATAATTTTGAAACTAAGAGTTTAATAAGTACGGGCGAATCTCAAAACAATAGACTTCTGGGAGTAATGAGACCGGACAATTTTTTTTAAAATCTCCCCCCAGGGACAGAAATTTTGATCTCATAACATGTTTATTGTGTTAATCAGTTACATATGTTAATGATCATATCTTTGTAAGTTATCCCAGTTCGTCTTTGCTAAATATATAGCATGTTTTGCATTCCTGTTCCATGTGGCCACTGATTTCAGTTCTGCAGAAAGTGTGTGTTTCTGTAGATGAAACTCACATGCTTTGCTCAGACAAAGACTTCTTGTCCTCATATTGTATTATTTCAACTTGTCATCCATAACCACCTTTAAGATAACTACCACGGTGGCATCTTTTGCACTTATATTATTTTTTCACATCCTCTACCCCAGCTTGAGTATAAATGACTGCCTATTGAATTTACCCTCCATGCACATAATGAAGTGGGCCACAGTATGTGAGAGCTTATGCCTAATAAAGCTTGTTAGTCTTTAAGATGCTTCAAAGCTCTTATTCTTTAGTAGCAGTGATATTTGCTATCCTACAAAAGAAAGAACCAGTTTATCCAGATGTTTGGTAACTTCTACTGCCAGCAGAAACTTGGTCTGAGAAAGTGGACTTGTCCACAAGACTGCACATTAAAATACAGCAGTCAGTCTTTATGGTGCCACAATGTTTTTGTCTTCTTTTTCTCTCTCTTTTGTTTCTGCCTTGTATGCTAGCACAGACTAACGTGGGTAGCTCTTCTAAAAAATATCATCAGAAGCTTGTGGGTCAAGTTGTGTAACTTGCTCCAGCTCCTTTTGTAAACAAATCTCATAGAAGGAAGGAGACCAAAACAGATTTCGCAAGATATGAATGCAGTACCAGTGTCTAATACAATGAAAGCTATTAATTGTATCACCAAGGTCATGCATTACACAAGGCAAGAGAATAAAAGACATTCTGTATCCTTAACTGTATCTGGCCTCACTGGTTTCCCCTCTTTTCTTCCCTTTGCTGATGAGAATGCTTTTCTTCTGAACCAATATATTAGAACGGGGTTTGTACTTCTGGGGGAAGTGCCATTCAGATACAATGGATTCAGGTATAGTGGATTATAATGGATTGTAGAGCAGAGACAGAGCTTGGAAGTAACTAGAGCATGGGAAAGTTACTTTTTTGGACCACAAGTTTCAAAATCTACCAAAGCAGCATAACTAACCGACCCTGTTGACTGAGAGATTCTAGTTCAAATTTAGTCCTGCACCACCACCACCCCCAAAGCTCTGTGGAGTTACAGGTAATGTAGATCACTTATAATAGTTGCTTCTTTTGGAACTTTTGATATTGAGGATATAACGAAAGTAAATCAGTGTAGGGCAATGGTATTAATTGCTTTGGTGTAACAGGTAATTTTTTCTAGTTACCTCAGTTTTAAGGATATTTTTAGACATTTTTAGGTTTTTTTTTCAAGAATAATAACAAAAAAAGAACAAAAATAAAAAGCTTTTAATCACTGTAATGAGATTCATTAAGGGATTCCCTTTTTCCCCCGAAGACACAGTAATGAACAAATTGTGACCTGTAGCACCATGTGGTCCCAAACTCTTTTTTGCTTCCCATGACAGCCCCTGGTGCTTTCCAGAAGAAATTTTAAAAAAAATCGTTGCCAAAATCTATCAGCAACCCCCCAAAACTGTTTATCTCAGTGCGGGCTGTGTGTTATCTGCCATGAAATGCTTTCTGACTTATGGCTGTTCTATTAGAGTTTTCTATAAGAGATTTTCATGGTTAAGCAGGCATTTGAACCCAGGTTTCCTGAGTCCTAATTTGACACTCTATCAGCTGCCAGTATGGCTTACCACAACTTCTTTTTGGCAGCATTAAAGAGGATAATTTTAATTGCCATTCTTTTCCCCAGCATTTCTCTTCCTTAAGTCTTCACTGTTTGTTAAAAAGGCTCAAGCTGTAATTGTTATTTAAAGAGCCTCAATTGCCTGCCAGGAGAAGAATAGTTGTAATTAATAATCCTTCTTCATAGATTCATAGGCACATACCACTACTGTTTCTACAACAGAAATCAAATTGAATGCCTATGGTACTCAAAGTTGATTCAAAATTATGCTAAACTTCATCTATGATGAATTAAAATGATCTTTATTGAATTTTAATTAGTTGTCCCTTTCATCACCCACATAGGGAGAGATTTATCCTGCCATGTTTAGATAGACTAACAGCGGATGCAAATGAGGAGGGTTTGGAAAGACTTTTAAATGATGAAAACTCTTTTATTACTAAACAATTAGCTAAATTTTGCTTATATTTGATTAAATTTCATACTAAGAAGATGGGTTAATTAGAAGGTTCAAATTCTAAATTAAATTTTTAACTCTGAATCTTGAATTCTCTGTAGATATTCCCTTATGTTATCAGGGTATTATCCTGTAACCGTGTTAGATGTATTCCTATGATTTTATACCGCAACAAAGCTATTCAATACAATTAGTTGTCAATTAAATCTCATTGGGTTTGTGGAAAATAATGAAATATTAATTAATTAGCATTATTTTATAATAATTACCTGTTGGGTTTGTGGGACAATCTTTATTTCTTAATACTGAAGAAGTGTATTACAATAAAATACAAACAACAACAACAATGAGAAGGGGTCACATACTAAGCCCTACCTATTCCTCTTGGGACAACCCTCTTTTTGTTGTATTGTTCTCAAACAGTTGGACAGCCTGAAAAGTGGCCCCTTTCCCTACCTTAGCCCTCCCCCACCCCCACCCCCACCGTCAGCCCCTTACCTTAATCGAAGCTGCCGAGTCTCTTGGCCTAGCCTGCCTTAAGGGAATCCAGGCTGCCCTTTGCAAAGATGGCAGCTGCAGCTTCCCTACCCTAAATGAAGCTGCAGCCACCATCTTTGCAAAGGGCAGCCAGTTTCCCTTTTTACACTCCGTGGCTGCGGAGGCCTGATGGAGACCTTGGCAGCAGCTATTAAGGTAAGGGGATGTCGGTGGGAGTGGGGTGGGGCTAATGTAGGGAAAGGAAGGGGGTGGGTGGGTAGGCTGTGGGGGTGGCTGGCTGTGGGGGGCGGCGGCTGCCTATTGGCCTCCGATCAGCTGATCGGCGGCCTGTAGGCAGAATGGGCTTCTGTGCCGTGTGGTAAACTCTCCTGGGGGAACCCAATTTGTGGGTGAATAACTCAGATGTTTGATATCCAATCTTCACCAAAGTTGGCAGGCATGTTGGCGAAAGACATAGGAAGCTCTGTTGTGATTCTGGACTCTCTAAGTACCTGGGGGGAGCTTTCCTGGGAGGGTCCTCTTTGTGAGTATATAACTCAGGGGTCCGTGATCCAATGTTCACCAAACTTGTAGAAAAGCTTCCCTGCAAATTTGGTGTCTCTAGGTGGTTGGGGTCCAGTTTTATAGCTGTTTAAAGCAAAGACAGATTGATGGATCGATTCGTCGATGAATATTCGTATATTTGTATCCATTGATCCGTTAACCTTGATGGATCACGAATCAAAACGGATCACCATTTTTTTTATTTGTCCCCATCTCTACTCCACACCCTTTAAAGTTCTGTTCTCCTTGACCAATACTTCAAGAAATACTAAATGGTTGTGTCTATGTCTCTTTCCCCCCCTCCCCATTTAATCTTCCTCAGGGCTAAGACATCATTAAAGGTATTGTGGGAAAGTGGCAAAATAAAGCTGCCCAATGCTTCCCAGGATGTTGCTGCCACAGTCTGGTAAGCCTACCATAAACTGCACAGATAAAAATGCTCCGGAGTGTAGCCAGCTCTGGGTTGATAAGTGTTGCCAAAAACAAGATATAAGAAATGCCTGTGTCTAAGCTGAACATGGACTGTTGACCATTTTCACCGCCTTCTCCCACTGTATGTATGTCTTCAGCTGCTTTGACACCTTCCTGCGTCTGCTCCTGTGCTGACTGGCAGAAATTCACTGGAGGAGTGGCAAGATGTAAGTATAGTGATGTGAATGTGCCAGAAGCTTCTGCAGTATAAGCAGATGGTTGCTCAGCTCAGTAAACCCAAGGCAGTCATGTCACATTTATAGTGGAATGTAGAAAAATCATTAGGCTTAAACTTAAAGAAGATTTATTTTTACTTCTACAACAAAGGCCTCCAATGCAGGTCAACATTGCCCCCCAGAGGACCTACTATGGTGGTGCCTTTTATGCCTCAATATAATGAATATAATTATGTTACCTCTTTCTTCTAGAATATTATTGACTGATTGTTATTGGCTTTCTTGACTTCAAAGATAGAGATTTAGTGGGTCCAGTTACTAATGAATCCAGACACAAAGTAAGTTTCTGATCTTCTGGGTAGACATCTGACTAGATATGAAATGTTTTGGATTTTTTTTTTTAAACTACAGATCCCGTAATTCTCCATACTTGGAATTTCACCTGACAAACCCACATCTACAGACACCTAAATGTGGCTCACTTGGAGAAAAGGCCTAGCTTGGAAATCTTTGTAGTATAGCAGAAGCCTAACACCATCCTAGCTTCTTGTGCAAAAAGGAGAATTTTGCACTTTTGAAAAAAACCAAGATCAGTTGCCATTAAAGGGGAAGCTTATTGAACTCAGTTTCCTATAACATATACTGGTTCCTCATAATATTCCTTATAACACCGAGTTAGTGTCACAGCTAAGATACTGTCTCAGCCCCCTGCTTTACAATGAACTTTCTGTATGCTCTGAAACACAAAATTTTACTCAAGCAAATGACATCCAACAGCTAGGTTAGGTTGATTTCACTGATACAGTAGGACCTCCTTATCTGCAGGATCAATATCTGCAGTTTCACTTGCCTGCAGTTTGCTGCAGCCCTATACAACATACAAGGGTGCCCTCTTGTGGCCTTTGTCCTACTCCTTTGTATGTTGTCTATAACGGTTCCCTCATATCTGTGGTTTCAGGCATCTATTGTAGATTGTGGAACCAATCCCCCACAGGGGGTCCTACTGTGTTAGTTGGACTTCTGTGTGTCTTTGTGATTGTTGTTTTTGCATTATTTTCTCCTCACCACCCAGTACAATAACAAGACACATAACAATGGGCTCAAGCTACAGGAAGCCAGATTTAGGCTGAATATTAGAAAAACCTGATAACTGTTAGAGCAGTACAACAATGGAACGAATTACCTCAGGGTGGCGTGAGTGCTCCAACGCTGGAGACATTCAAGAGAAAATTCGAAAACCATTTGTCAAATCTGCTTTGATCTGGATTCCTGCATTGAGCAGGGTTGGAATGGATGGCCTTATAGGCCCCTTCCAGTGCAATGATTCTATGATTCTATGAATCTTTTTAAAAAATATTTTGATATTTGGCTACATTGTTTTGAAAGGGCTGTTGCTTGTTGCTAAAATCTTTTCCACATGAAAGGTTCTCTGCATAGTTACCAAACTGCTCCTAGTTTTTCCAATTCTTAGGCATACACAAGTGGGACGTGGTGGGGCTGCGGGTTAAACCACAGAAGCCTCTGTGCTGCAAGGTCGGAAGACCAGCCGTCGTAAGATCGAATCCACGCGACGGAGTGAGCTCCCGTTGCTTGTCCCAGCTCCTGCCAACCTAGCAGTTCGAAAGCATGTAAAAATGCAAGTAGATAAATAGGTACCACCACGGTGGGAAGGAAACGGTGTTCTGTGTCTAGTCGCGCTGGCCAAATGACCACGGAAAATGTCTTCAGACAAACGCTGGCTCTATGGCTTGGAAACAGGGATGAGCACTTCCCCCTAGAGTTGGACATGACTGGACTAAATGTCAAGGGGAACCTTACCTTTAGGCATACACAAGTTTACTGTAATTTCAAAAAAATCCAAAGTTCATTTTTAATATATATTTTCCTAGAGTTGGGGTGAATGGAGATCTCCTTAGCAATGGGGTTCATCTAGAAAGACTAGAGAGTGCCCTGACATTCATTTTGACTGGTGGCTGGTCAATTCTTCTTCTTCTTCTTCTTCTTCTTCTTCTTCTTCTTCTTCTTCTTCTTCTTCTTCTTCTTCTTCTTTGGTGGAACCCTTGTATAGGAGAAGTTAAAGGTTCGTAAAAGTCACCTTCCCTTCTACATCTATACCAAGTTACTAACATAATTTTGGACATTAATCCTGCAAGTAAACATTATTCTTTTTTTAAAACAAATCCCTGACCAAAAAAGAAAAGAAAAAGAAAGATTAGGACATTTGACACCCCATTGTTCACTTTCATAAGCCAGCCAAGTGGCTCCAAAAGTCTTCAGTTTTATATACCTGACAACAACAACAACAAAAATGATGATGATGATAATAATAATAATACCTAGGGATTTCTAGGTAGAATGTACTCAGAAGTGGTTTACCATTCCCTTGCCCAAGGCTACACAGGCTTGTTCCTCTGGGATGCACAGTGGGGGACTGAACTCTTACTCTCTGGCTCCACAGCCAGATACCAAACTCAATGAGTTTTCCCGCCAGCTCCCCGACTATTGGAAGGTCCTTATAGTCAGGACCCAACTGGTTACAGCTGCTGAAAAAAGGAACTCAATCCCGTCTGAGATCCAGGAGGAGAGGATCTTCCGACTCAGGAATTGCTCACACTTCTACAAAAAGATATTTTCCTTCCCTCTCTTTCTGCAGCACCTTGAACTCTATACAAGATGGTTTCCCAGAAGACAGTGAAGATGTCTGTATGGTAACTGCAAACTGTATGGTGGGGATAATTTCTTCCTGGATCTGTCTTCCAGACATATCACATCTTTCGAACTAAGCATCATAACTTTTCAAACTAGGGGAATGAATGTTGGTATCATTGCCAATACTGAAAAAAACATTATTTTAAAAACATGTTGTATACATTATGTCTTATCATTTAACCTCCCATTTTCTTTAAGATCTTGCCCACCTGCAGAACAGATCAGCATGGAATCATTAGATTTGCAATGAGTTTCTTCTCAAAATCAAGAAAAACCCAACTCATTCTGCACCTCAATCAATATTTTTATTGAAACATTGTATAATCCAAATGGTTACAAGATATATACTATGAAGTCACTGATCCCAAAGGAATACAAGTTTACAAATGGCTTTAGTCTTATATATTCTAAACTTACTGTCAATTTTTAAAGATATACTGTCATCTTTTTCCTGAGCCCATGAACTGCAAAATCCTACACAGAGTTCTCCAGAATGAAGGGATCCTACATAAATATCACATATCTTTTACATCAGCCTTGACAGATTCACTCTTTCCAGTAAGAATTAGTATTTTATATACTGAAAAGGCAACCTGAAGGTGGTGGTTTCTCTATGGCTTTTAGTGAAACAGAGCACTGGATTTTGAATTATTTGAAAATTCTTAAGTTCACATGAATACATATTTAATTCCAAAGGCTGGGAAAGTTATTATTTTTGTCACAGCTTCCCGAGTCCCCATAGCTGTAGCTCAGATGTGTTGCCTGAAAAGGTAACTTTTCCAAACTTTGAGGAATGAGAACGTTGCAGCCCAACTCCTGGAGAACCATATGTTGCCCACTCTGCCTCCAGGTTGCTTATTATCTTTGTACATTTTTTTTTAAAAAAAGCCCTGCCTCCCATTCCTAAACATGTAATTCCAACACATGGATTGCTACTAATTTTGCAAATACCATAGCCTGGATCATTTCACATTGTGAGCCCCTGTCACCATTTGGGAAGAAGGATAACAAATATTTTAAGGTAAGGAATGGCCTTAAAATGTAAAATTCTGCTCACAACCTGAGCTCAATTCCAACTGATTCTGTAGTTAGGTAGTTAGCTCAAGGTTGACTAAAACTTCCATCCTTCCAAGGTTGGTAAATTGGTTGCACAGCTTGCGGGGGGGTGGGGTGGGGGCAATGTGTAGCCTGTATAATTATGTTGTAAACCATTTAGATAGATCTTTCAGCACTATGGGGTGGTGTATAAGCAGCACACTTTGCTTTGCTTTATTATTTTGTTCATAGAAAGCATGACACTCATGCACCCTTGACTGAGGTGAGCCTCATATGGCCCAGTTGACTGAGGTGATTCCCCTATGGTCCTGTTGTCCCTTCCCATAGGGTCTGTGTACAAGTGAAACCTCTCTGATCTAGTTCCATATTAAGGTAATAACTTTTATTAGGCTGAATAAAATACTGTGCAAGCTTGTAAGCTCTCCATTCATCAATATTTAGTCTAAGAAGAGAACCTGGAAAAGTTGCCTTTTTGCACTACTATTCACAGGATCTATGTGAGCCACATCCCTCACTTTCTGGAAAGTATAATTCTAAAGGATTTATTATTATTATTTTGCTCTGTCTAAGATCCTCACAAAAATGTGTTGCAAGGATAAAATAAGAAAACCCCATATATGCTGTTGTTAATGCCTGTGAGAAAGGAAGAAGACACTAAATGGGCAATCAATCAGATGAGTAAACATCAACATCAGCTTAATTACTTTGATTTACTTGTTCCAATAGGAAGAAAAAATGTTTCTAAATCAATCGATATCATTTTTTCCCAAACAGGATCTCATTAATATCTCAACATTGCTATTCTTCATTTATAGACATGGCACCAAAACATGTACACACTTTCTAAACATAGCTATGTTGGATGTTGTATTAAAGTAGTTTAAAATCTGCCCTAATTTCACTTTTACTGTTAACTACTGGATTTTTGAAAAATCATAAAGCTTTATTATTTGTTTGGAACAATGCTGTTTACTCCTGAAGCAACCTACCCAAAACACCACCAAATGTCATATCATATAGTCATTGATCAGACTGAATCAGTTTTGGAAAATATTAGAATTTCTCTTAGAATCATAGTTAAAATCTTAATTATAAATTTTTTTTCACTCATTATAAGCACAGTGTTCTTGAATCATTATTGCATAATTCGCCAATGTCTTTCTTCAGATGTAGCCATGATGTAGTCATGTAGCTGAGCCAAACTCAGCAGCTTCCCAAGTTCTGTTCCTGGGAGCTTCTTGCAAATTCAAGATTCTCTGAGTTAAGCAGGAATGTGGTATATGCCATCTCAACTTCCTCTTTAGAACCCTGAAAGAATAAAGAAAATCTCAAAAGTGTTTTAATGTAGCCCAGGAACCACAATAAGGAGTCACATGAGAACTACTTGCTTCATGAAAGAACACTTGAGTTGATCAGGCACCTCTGCAGTAAAGATGTGACAAGTGCTTGAAAAATATATCATTCTTTGCCATTTTCTGAGTCTTGACACAAGATCCTTGTGGAAAAAATAGATTCCCAAGAATGAATCCATGCTTGTACTGGGTTTATCAAAAACCCTTGAGGATTCCTTGCTTCCTTTGAAAGAATTTTGCTTTGTTTTTAGATAGTAGTCAGATGCAAGAGAGGACAAAACCCTTGCCATTCTTGCAGTAATTTGAACAAGGAGCTTCAGCAAACATTTGCTTTACATGTATATAAAGGTAAGAACTGCTGAATATGCACGATCTTTTCAGGTATAAGAGCTTCCTCCTCTTTGGCCTTTGGACTCTGGACATTCTAGTTTTAAAACCCTTGTTTCCTCCACTCCATAGCATTAGGACATCTGTCATTACTCATATTTCCCCTGAATCCAGGTGTTTGGACTGTGACTCCTAATATGCTGCTAATTCTCCTGGAAGTATAAATCTATGCAAATAAAAGTTACTTTCTGTGCAGAAAAAGGCAAAAAGCTTTGTTTTGGAACATAACAGTGATGGAAGATCTCTGATGTCAAAACATCTGCCATCACTTAGCTCTGTATCCTTCATTCTAGTGAGATTTCTTTTGTGATCAATCTCTGGAAGGTAAACAGAGGCTTTATTTATTTGCAGATTTGGTTATTCAAGCACTTCTCTTTCATGCATCCAACACTGGGAGTGTGGCTAGCAGTTGTGATTTCACTTCCCTGTCAATTCTATGATAAGGTTTGGACGGGAAGGGGGCTTGCTTGTTGTCTATCCTTCTATCTACCCAACTATCTACTATAGGTTTGGTTTTTTTTTTTTACCACTTTTCAAACATGATAGTTCACAAAGGGATTTACAAGAATAATAAAGCAATTCAAGTAAAATAAATTGTTTTGTAATTGGTAGTTGATTTGTGGCTGGTAATTGTGAAATATGAGTTAAAGCAGCAATGAACCATTACAAAACCACAACAAAAGAACAGCAGCCAATTTTTTTTAAAAAATGGCCCAGCATCAAAGATCCAAAACTGCTGTTAAGATCCAACTGAGAAAGTAATGTGAAATAAATAGGTCTTTATTCTGCATCAAAAAGGATGGAAGTGGCATAAGAACATAAGATCATAAGAAGAGCCCTGCTGGATCAGGCCAAGGGCCCATCTAGTCCAGCTTCCTGTATCTCACAGTGGCCTCTGGGAGCACACGAGACAACTAGATACCTGTCTCCTGATACCCCTCCCCTGCATCTGGCATTTTGAGGTGCCTTCCTTTGAAGCCTGGCATGGTACTGTGACTCCAATGGGAGTCTACTGATTAGGAGCAACCACTCAAAAGGTCCTGCTTAACTAAGCATCACTGAAAGAAGCTAATAAGCATACAAATATGTCCATTTTGTAACTTATATGCCATAGTTTGGATTGCATAGCAGGCATTCTAAAAACAATTTAGGTTGTTCTTACCCTCTTTTTCTTCTTTGATTTGCCCTCCTCCTTAGGACTGCCAGTCGTGATTACACAATCTGTAAGCGAATGGAAAGTTCTACCTATTAATTAACTGTACACATAACTACCAAATTTTATGTAATTTATAAATAAGTTAGTACTTGGGAAATACTAAGGTACAACAGAAATAATTTGTAAATAATGCCATTACCATTGGTCCCCCCTATTTGGGGTCTCATGAGCTCCTTCCATGCAGATGTTGTCCTTTGCGCCATACTGCCTTGCATTCTCAAAATCTGTCATGCTGATATTTGTCCGGTAGCTTCCAACTGAGACCAAATCTAGAGAAAGGAGAAAAAATGCTTCACCCTTAGATCCATCCTTAGATCACTTGGTTTAAAAGATTCATGCAGATAACTTTTTCTCTCAGATATCATACTTATGTATGACAAAATGCTATTTGATAAGCAAACTTTAAAAGTTTCAGAAGCAGTGCATATAAATATTTACCATTACAACTAAAGTTTAAAAGTTTGAAATTAAAATTCAAGCCATGTTGATCCCTGCAAGGGAGAAAGGAGGCAAGCAAGCAAGCAAATACAGACAGACAGACAGACAGACTGCATGATATAACTGGTATTGACTCACCGGAATGCTTGAAAAACCTGTATTTCACAACAACGAAGATTGTGACAAGAAGCAGAAATATGACTCCAACTGGAATCAAAACTGAGAGGAGAACTGTGGAACTTTTACTGTCTCCGTGGCTGGAAAAGAAGTTAAATTGGCACATTGGTGACTTCAGAATAATATTGGTTAAACTGTCAATAATGCTTTTCAGCAACCGTGGATGACGTTACATGTTACATTATACCACAATTTAGCAAGGCAAGAATGAATACATCTCCTCTTCTTCCAGGGCAGTTCAGAAGCGTTTCATCCAGGTTTTGATTACCTGCAGCAGTGTAATCTGAACATGAGAAACGGTGATTTCATTTTAACTATGATTAGGGGGGTTTTCAAATGAGAGTTTCTGAGGTTTGTGGTATGTTTTCATTAGCCACAATTAAGATTAAACACCATTCATAGTTCAGATGCTCAGATGCAGTTAACCTAAAATGGAAGCATGGGCATCCGTCTTCAAGTAGTAGCCACACTGGCAGAGAAGAGGGGGAAGCATGCAAGGAAGTCCAGGGTCATTCTTGGAACATCCAAGGTAGGCAAACTATAGTTGGGTGGTATATCTAGATGTGGCAACATCTAAGATATCAAATGCATCAAATGAAGATAATCAAAGCAAAACCTCTTGATATAACAGTACCATCACCATGTACACAGTCATCACTCTTCAAAGACTTCAAAGGTTTTAAACTTGAAAATGAAATGTTCTTAAATTTGATTTTAAAAATTATTTAAATGAAAGATTTGTCCCATCCTCTTTTTTCATCCCTCTTAAAGCAAGATCCACTGAATCTAGAACATCTGTAACTGATTAATTTACTCAATAAAGAAATACATTATTTTAGAAATACAAAATGACAGTGCCACAAGTCATAACAAGCCACGAGCCACTTATATAGCCTTGTTACATGAACCTCTTTTACATGACAGAGGGGATACCAGAAATTTCTAAGCCAAAAAAGGTAACCTACCATGGTACTAATTGCCTCAATAGCAGCATTTTCCCCTGAAACTACAAGCATTGAAGGCTAACAAATTTTCTCTGACATAAGCTGTTGTAAACTACACCCCACTTCATAAGATGTGTGAAATGTAGTTTTGGTTGGCTGATATTTATTCACATGCCAAGGGGACAGAATTTCACATTCACATGCCGGCTTTTTAGGGGAGGAAATATATTTTTGCATTTAAACTTCCTATGCAGTTTCAAAATTCCATATTTATTTGCACAGATCTGTCAGTGTTCCATATTTTTGGCTCTCAGCAAGTGTTCAATCTCAGTTCACCTGTTGATTAAAATGTATCTGCTCAACAGAGGGATCACTCCTTTGGATTATTCTGCTTCATCACATATAGTACAGTCTTAAGACATTTTTGCAGCAACTCACCTATCTGCTGAACTTCCAACTCCAGCTGCTTCTTTTTGTTCATTTAAGGGAACACCCCGGTTTTCAGGCTTGATTTGAGGAACATCGGTGCCATCGTTGGATTCTTCACTGGGACTGCGAACATCTCCAGAGTTTTGGAGTACTGTGTAAAAACATTTGGTTAGTTAGTTTTCAACAGCATGTCAAAACATAAGAAGCAGAAAGAAGAAACGAAAATAGTATCCAATGCCCAAGCCAGATAATAACTAGGATCATAATCAGAGCTTGGAAATAACTAGCTTCAAATAATGAGTTTCTTGCAATTTCTTTCTATTTCCAATAATAAAGTTATAACTAAGTTACTTCATGGTTGAAGTACAGTGAAGGATAATTTCCCTCCTTCTGCACTGCAATTGTACCTTTTGTTGTTACTTATATTATTACTTTTAGTCATTTTTTGTTATTTTCAAAAATCTCCCATTTTTTTTCTTTTTGCTGTTGTTTTTATTTTGAAAACAACCAAGGCAAACCAGCAGAAGATTTCCCCGCCCCCCAAAGAAACAAACAAACAGGGAAAAAAATGAAAACCCCTAATGATTATTCTTGTAAATAGACAGCTCCTTCTCACTGAGGAACTAGTACTAGTTTTGGTAGAACAGGACTGCATTTTAACAATAGCATTTTAAGTGTAAAAATTTAAGTTAGAAATATAGCTGTCTTTGGGTATCATTTCGAGGAAGGCATTTTGTTATACCATTCCTTGATTAATTTTTTATTAACCCTATGGATAATTTTTTTCTACCCTCTGTGTCTGTATTAACTTTTAATGTTCTCTTGGTAATACTATAATGGGAAAACCTTCTACAACATGTACCCCCTCCCCAGGAGTTTCAGACTATTATTGCCATGAGCCTCCTCCTTAGAGCCAGTTGGCAGAGATGGTAGACATTATGAGTGAAAATATTTGAATGACATCAAATTGTGCAAAAGCACAAGCACAATTTATGATCTTGTCAATAATTTTTTAAAAAATGATTTATGGGGTGCAGAGGTGTTGCCCTAAAAACTAAAACCACTTCTTAAAAGGTGCTTTGGAGATGCATTAAAAGTGAAAATACAATTGAAAAACTACAGCTTGGGAGATAGTTTACAAAATAAGTACAGTTTGTTTTGGTACAAAGCTATTTATTTATTTATTTATTTATTTATTTATTTATTTATTTATTTATTTATTTGACTTCTGTACCACCCATCTCGCTACTAGGCCACTCTGGGAAGTTTACATATTAAACATACACAGTTCCAAACATAAACATAACAGTATAAAATCAAAATAAAGATAAAACAACCAACAATTTAAATAATAATAATTAAAATAGTATAGAGCAAGACAGCAGGACTGATAGTATAAATGCTAAGACCAATCACTGTATTAAGGTCTGGGAAGGCCTGTCGAAAAAGCCATGTTTTTAACTTATTGATAAGATAACAAGGCAGAAGTAACTCATTCAGTTTCATGCCAGTTTTTGGAAGAAAGATTAAACAGAACAATGATGTCATGTGCAACAGGGAGAAAACAGGAAAAAAAGTGAAGTGCATTTTAAAATGTTGCTTGTGTTGTGTTTTACCTATAATGTTAATTCACAAAGAGATACTGCAAAATAGCTGTGGAAATTTATGTTAGGCAAACATGAATAACAATATATTGTACAATAGAAGCTTTGATGGAATATTATAAAAGGAGGAAAAGATTATTGTTATTTTAAGGTTTTTGTTTAATGATAAGGAAGTAGAGAAGAGGGGGAAAATGTGTCATTTGTTTTATAAGACTTTAGCTTCACAATTAATAGTAAGCATTTTGAAGAGGGTATAAAATAGTATATATTCTGTAGTAGCAATGAATGTAATATGCATTTGTATTGTACTGTATTGACAGTATCCTGTATTATACCGGCCAACACTGATCAAGGGAGGGTGAATTTTAGCTCAGACTTGGAGAGAGCTAGGCCTTGAGAGAACCAGACTTTGAGAAGGCCAGGGTCTGGACTCGGCAGAGCTTGAAGTCCCTAGATTCTGTGGCTTTGAATGTTTAGGTTCCCAGAAGCTGAGAAATCCAAGCTTTGCCAATTTGTTTATTATTATGTCCATCCACTCCTGAGTTTGTGTCCACAGTGCCTTGCTCTCAGCTATAAATAGTAAAGAATTAACAGCACTGCAGCACTCTCAAATAATAATGTGACCAAGGTGCGGGTGTAAAGTAAATGTGAGCAATAGGGTAAAGATAACCTACTGTGTTGTCCCTCCAATTGAAACCAAAGCTCACCTCCTTGAACTTGCAGATATACGGCATGTGTTTCTCCATAGTGGCTTGCATGTCGAATTCCGCACCAATACCACCCTTGATCTGCCAGAGATGTTTGGTCAAAGTTCAGAGTCAAAACTCTATTGCCTTTATTGCAGTTAACTGTGAAGCCACTTGGGTCCCGTTCAATTGAGACAATAGGGTCACATCCAGTGTTCTTCCACTTGCACCAGTATTTTTCATAATTAGCATATTTGCATGGATAAGAGCATGATACAGTCAGTGGAGAGCCAGCAACTACTTGGATGCCATTGTCTACTGCTAAATTGGGTTTTCCTGTTTCAGAATATAGAAATAAGATAGTAAATAGGTATTATGAGATCCCTTTAAATCAAATAGCCAAAGAACCTAATCTTTACCATGACTCAAGCTAATGGCTTCTGCACAATACAGTGGTGCCTTGACTTATGAACGTCCCTACTTACGACCATTTCGAGTTACGACCAGCTCCAGTTGCAAAATTTTGCTTCTACTTGCAACCGGAGCTTCGAGTTACGACCGAAAAAAAGGTGGGGGAAAAGGCGGGGAATTTAACTTACTAACCATTGGTCGGCGAAGAGGCTGCTTCTTTGTAGCTCTTTCGCCCCAACGGTTAGAGTGTGTGCGTTTGCAGAGAGGCTTCGGACTGCCTGGTGCTGCTTTCTGCTTCTGAGTGAGTACATACAGGGTTTTGCAGGGTGGGTTTGGGCGGGGGGGGGTATGTTTCTGTGCTGTGATGTTTTTTTGTGTTTTGGTGTGTTTGTTTTTTCAGCCCCAGCACCTTCTGATGGGGCTTGCTCTGTTTGTGTTTTTTTTTTTTTGTGAATTTTTTTTTTTGGCCCCAGCGCGTTCCGATGGGGCTTGCAGTGGTTTTTTTTTTGTGTGTGTGTGTGTGATTTTTTCCCCCAGCCGGAACGGATTAATGGGGTTTCAATGCATTCCTATGGGAAATGGTGCTTTGACTTATGACCATTTCGAGTTACGACCATCATTCCGGAATGGATTAAGTTCGTAAGTTGAGGCACCACTGTACATTACTTCCCTCCCACCTCTCTCTCTCTCTCTCTCTCTCTCTCTCTCTCTCTCTCTCTCTCTCAAACATGCACTCTCTTTCTCATAAACACATACACACACATACGCATTGTAATCTGACCTGACCTGACCTTTTCAGGCATGTCTTCATCTGAAGAAACATAATGCATGAACCAAGGGGTTATACAGATGAAATATTTCCTATAATTATAATGATATATGTAATCATCTATGGCAATATATTGCTGATAAAATCTTTGATTTCTGTTCACAGGTTCTACTCCCGTGGAATCTATCTATTGTGCGCTTCAGCAGGCTTGCTTGTGAGAAACAAAATGCAAGCTACATGTCAGACATTAGTCACTGAGCTTGCAAATATAGCTCTGACTCTTCATTTTCTGGCTTCTAAAGTAATATTCAGCTTGCCAAATTTTGCACCTCCCCCCACAGCTGATGGAAAGGATGACATTCTTGCAAATGTTCTTAGCCTTAGAGGAGTTCTAAAATTTCATTCTTACTCTTCTCAAGGAGCATCATCTAAACAACAGCAACTTGGCTGCAGCAAATAAAACTATACCTTTGGAGGGGAAAGCAATGGCGAGAGAGAGAGAGAGAGAGAGAGAGAATATCATACCTTTGTTTTCAGAAAAGAAAGACACAAAAGGCATAGATGTACATCATAATGGAAACCAATGAAGACATGAGCCTTGATTGCATAGGCCAAAGGTTCTTGTTATATGATTAGGTTTTGAGATTGTCATTTTTTTCAGATTAAGCAAGGAAGTGTCCAGGCAACAATGGACTAGAAGCCACATTGTATGCTGGGAGAATACCTACAGAAGACTAGGAATGGAGAAGGATACGGATGTCACACAAGGCAATCTGGGAGGGGTTCCCTCCCATTGATAATAGGGAATACTCACCTGGCAGCCTCTAGGTGATGTCCAGAGAGGAAAAAACCACCCCTGTTTATTGTTTTCTTTTGCACTGAGGGAGGTGTTTGGCCTAGTTGATTGCTGGTGGGGCCCTCATCATTGTGTCATGTAAGTCTTAGTGTGTCCTGGAAACTGCTCATGTATGTATGATGAGGAAGAAGAAATACCAGTTGACTGCCTGGGATGTGGGGATATTGTGAACATTGGCCCAAAGGTGTGATTCTTGGGCAAGCAGAGGACTTCTTCAACAATTTGGCAATGCTTTGTCATTCCCAGTGACATGTGGCAGCTCCTTTTTGGGTAAGGTTGCTTCTATGATGAGAGGGCCTTTTGGATGCTATGGAGCATCCACTAGTAAAGCTTGCTCAAATTCTTTTCAAGTCCAAACTTAGAAATGCATAATCAAGCATGTACTTAAATGTCTCTCTTTTCGGATCATTACAATACCGGTAAAATTGGCCCACCATCTACACTGTGCTTTGACTGGAAGAAGAGCTGCCATCAGCACTAATGCAAATTGTAACTGCTGGGACATACATACATACATACATACATACATACATACATACATACATACATACATACATACATACATACATACATACATACATACATCATAATGGGGTGAATGATCCATTCTCTCATGGTCCTGATTCTCCTCACTCCTCTCATATAGTAGCTCTTTGCACCAAAAAATGCACATTTAATAGTTAATTTAAGGTCATGTCTGTTAACTTTGTCTGGATCATGCCCATATTATCTATAACTACATTCATCATAAAATAAGTATTTTATTTAAGGCTGAAACATTGTTCAGGCTAATTTGATCTGAGTGCTTCTCCAGCAGCTGACAAAAGAGACATATTATATAAGACAAACAGTACAAGAAACACAGTTTGGTACCTTCAACAATGTTCAGCTCTGTGGATGATTTCCTTTCCTGTTCTCCATTTGTCATACACCAGTAGTATCCTGCATCTTCATCATTCAGCTGGTTCAGTAGGATGGTATACGTGCCATTCTCTGGGTTATCATGCATCACTATCCTTCCCTCATAAGAATCCTGCACATGTCCCAAGCTGCTTATTAACTGAATGCATTCGTATTGTTTCCACTTGCACCAATATTTGATTGTGACATTTTCTTTTGGATTGTAATGACATTCAACAGACACTGAACCACCACGGACTCCATTTAGTACTGGTTGTATTTTGGGCGCCAATGCTTCTAGAAATGAAAAGAGAGTGCATTAAATAATTTTAATTTTATTTATATAATACGAAAATACGCTGGCTGGAAAGCTCAGTCACTTAGGTGTCTGGCTGCGGAGCCAGAGGCTCGGAGTTTGATTCCCCAATGTGCTTCTGCGAGTAGAGCCAGCCTGTGTGGCCTTGGGCAAGCTGCACAGTCTCAGGATGCTCATGGAATGGTAAATCACTTCTGAGTATTCTCTATCTGGAAAACCTTGGAAACAGTCGCCACAAGTTAGAATTGACTTGATGGCACATGGTGATTATTATTAACATGAAAATATAGACATAGATATATTAATCTGGAAAGAGAAGAACATTCTGTTGGAGAAATATGACTATCCATTACTCACCTTCATAGACGTGAACATCCAATTTCTTGGATTCTCCTTCTGCCCCATAGGTCCCAGCTCCACAGAGATATAACCCTGAATCTTGTTTCTTCAGCTGAGTCATTATGATACTGAATGAACCAGGAATAGCAAGATTGCTTAGAAGAACCCTTCCTTTGAAAGATGGGTCAATATTCCCATGTATATCGATGATAGTGGAGCAGGAGGTCTTTGTCATCTTGCATAGGTACTTAGTCGCATTTGTATATTGATTGCCAAAGGCACAGGTCATAGTCACTGATCCTTGCTGCTCAACATAGAAGAGTTGAGCCTCTTCAGGCACTATTGAACCTGTAGTAATGACATGACAAGCCATAAAGGGGGCATTAACTATATGCATGACCAGTTTCTGGTTGTATTATCTCACATTGTGCTGCATGCTTTATCACAATACTTCTGTGTAACAAGTTACATTGTGATTCCTTACCTTATGAAATGTGCTTATACTATTCCACTCCATCAAATATTACTGGTTTATGCTGCATCGTCCTGCAGCAGGTGTGCACAAAATGTAACACTATATGTTGTGCACTGTGGCTTGATAAACCAGGAGATATATCAAGGTTGGTGGAATGGCTCGGAAATTGTGCAGCCTTGATCCATAGCATCAAACATTTTATCTATCTACCTCTGTCTATAAACTTTACAAATAGAAAAAAGAGGAAGATAGAGGCTGAATACATTTCCAAGCTAAAATCTATTTAAGTACTTATTTTAAAAATTTGCTTTCATCATCCCAAAATAGTCCTGAGTAATGTACATTAAAAAAAAGATCAATAGTGCAATTAAAAACAGATGGTACAGCTGAGAGGAATAAACAGTCAGCATAATTGTTTTAAATAATTGAAAAATGTGTGTGTGTGTGTGTGTGCGCGTGTGCGCGTGTGCGTGTGCATGTGCGTGTGTGTGTGTATTTAAATTGGCAGTGAAAACAGTACAGTCATGGTACTTGGCATCTTTCTTGGAAGGGCATTCCAAAGCTGGGGTGACACCACAGAGAAGGGCATGGTCTTTCCAAACTTCTCTCAAAGACAGAACATGAAGAAGAACATTTTCTGACTGTGTAAACACATAGGCAATCTCATGAGAAGCTGTGGGTTAGGGCAGGCACCTTGTAGTCTTCAAGATGTTGTTCGAATGCAGTTTTCATCATCCTAGCCAGCACAGTCAATGGTAAGGAATCATGGAAGTTGCAGTCCAAGAACATCTGCAAGGCCACACGTTTCCTGATACTGACACAGATAATTTAATATCTACAGCTTGATTATTACAAAACATGAAGTAATGTTATATATATGTACCTTCTGAAACATCAAGCTTGACTCTGAAGGACAGCCCTCTGTCATTAAAACCAATACCACATTTGTATGGCCCCATATCTCTTCTTTTCAGTCCTGCAATTTCGATGATGAATATGCCGTTCTCTGGAAAGTCAGTTATTGAAGCTCTGCCTTCATACTCTAGGGCAACAAAGCCATTGGAGGAAATGATGGTCGAGCACTGGCGTGTTGACTCCTTGCACCAGTACTTCCTGCTATGTCGATTCACACTTGTGCGAGGGTAGAAGCATTTCACTGTAACAGAACCTCCAAGCAACCCAGTCACTTGCTTTGGCCCAAATATGGGACTTGAAGCTGAAACTGAAAAGACAATTAGATCATGCTTATGATTTTCATTCCCAAAGATAACAGCTAAAATTTATGTGAGAATCACATTGCACATTTTAAATAAGATCAAGCTTGCACCGTATATTATATAAACTCAGTATCTGGGATCTATTTCTCATTTAAAACATATGACCTTTTCTGTATTGCTCATGACGTCTGCAATGACTATTAGCAGGATCCCTCCACAAAGTAGGGAACCTGACATTTTTCAAGATCCCAAATATCACATAAAGTCCAGAATCCCACTGGCAGTTTATCCATGCATAAGTAAACCCATGTAAGTTGCAGGAGTTACTAAGATGCCAGTCATGCTTTTGGTTGGATGTCTGTTGCACAACAAGTGCATCACCAGAAATGAATGCAGCACTGCATTACTTAGCAGCAATTTGCTGCTGTGAGTTGCATAAACATAAATCCCAGACAAGTTTCTGCCCCCTCTCCAAATAATTTGTGTACTGTCTGTATGTATATAGGCTTTATGCAGAAAGGATAAATCAATGTGAGACAGATGGGGTAGAACTACAGTTGTGACTCATATAGATCCATGCATTGAGTACCTTGTTTTGGATAGTTAAATCAAGGCAGCTATAGACAGCAGATAGGTCAACAAGCTAGATATTTAAGAACCTGTGTTATAGCAAATCAGACCATAGCTTGGAAAAAGTACCGTATTTTTCTGTGTATAAAAAGACACCTTTCCCTAAAATAATTAGAGGAAAAATTGAGGGTCGTTTTATACATGGAAGGAGGCGGAGGCAAAGGAGCAGCCACGCTCAGCCACCTCTCGCAGCTGACCATTGACTGCTGCCACTCCCACCAAATCACCTCCTCCAACACCACTCATGGGCTCCCTTCCGGCAGGGGACCAGGTGGCGAGCTGGAGGTGAGCTGGAGGTGAGCCCTGGCAGTCGCACTGGAGGAGGCGATCGGGCGGTGGAGGCAGCAGCAGCACCAGGAGGAGGCGGAGGAGCAGCTGCTCTCAGCCACCTCTCATGGCTGCCCATTGACTGCTGCCTCTGTCATCCAATCGCCTCCTCCAGCGCCACTGTCGGGGCTGAACTCCAGTTCATGTTGCCACCTTTCCCCCTGCCTGAAGGGAGCCCGCAAGTGGCGCTGGAGGAGGTGATCTGGCGGCGGAGGCAGCAGCAGAAGGAGGAGGCGGAGATGGAGGCAAAGGAGCAGCCGCGCTCAGCTGCCTCTCACGGCTGCCCATTGACTGCTGACGCCGCCGCCAGATCGCCTCCTCCAGCACCACTCGCAGGCTTCCTTCGGGCAGGGGACAAAGCAGCGACGTGAGCTGGAGGTGAGCCCCGGCAGTCGCACTGGAGGAGGCAATCGGGCAGCGGAGGTAGCAGCAGCAGATGGAGGTGGAGGAGCAGCCATGCTGGGCTGCCCCTCGCAGTGGCCCATTGACTGCTCCTCCGCCTCCAGCAAGGGTCAAAATTAGGGGGTCGTCTTATACATTGGGGGGGTCATATACATGAAAAAATACAGTACTTCTTGGACTACATCTTCTCAAAAGCATCAGCCAGCATGGCCAGTGCAAGTTGGAGTCCAACAATACACTTTTCCAAGTCTTGCTTCTGCTCTTTAGTCTGAGTGATTGGTCACCAATTTGGAAATTTCATTTGATTGGAAACTGACTACAAGTTTAATGTGTTAACTGAATCCAGATTTTCTAGTCACTGAAAGGAATCTTACTGGAAATGTGATCAACGTACTGACATTCTAAAACTCATTTGAACCTGAACTAAAAATGGAACAAAGCAGTGTCAAGCCACGTGGTGTGAAACTGCCAGTCAGGTAGGTTTGAACAAGTTATCCATGATGAAACCCAGCTAGTTTTCATTTCAGTACTATGAAAAAGGATAGCAATGGGAAAGAAACAGAGGACAAATTCTGTCGCATAACTTTGCAACAAGTGTAATTTAATTTAAACTAGTTAAAAGCTCCCTTCCCCTCTCCATTTTAAGTTCCAAGGTCCTTCGGGCTCACTTTTGCCTTAAGGAAGCCATAGGGAGCCTGGAAGACTGGGATTAAGACCACCACCAGCAGTCCAGCAGCAATGTTTCTCTTTTAAATGTCTTCTCCCATCATCCTGAGGCTCCCAAAGGCTTCCCCAGGGCAAAAGGGAGCCTTGGGGAGCCCTGGAACCTAAACAGATGGATAGGAAGCTTTTACCTAGCGTAAACTAAATGTTTCTCGCTCCTGAATTGGGTAACACCAGGTGCAGTTAAACAACAGGATTTTGCCCAGTAACTTTGTTAATGTATCAAAATTAAAATGTTAAGCAGAAATGATTGCAGTCTTGTCTTGAGCTAACATGAGCATAACCCAGCCAAACTGAAGTGTTTTTAAGTTGAATTAATTTAAATTCATATTTTAAAATGCTAGGTGAATATGTATAATATATGAATGCATATTTTACTGGCTAGATCATGCCTCATGTATTCATTTCATCACAATTGCTTGTGAGCTGCAGTGCATTAAAAAGTAAAAGCATTTCAAACTACCGTCCCATGTAGCAGAAGCAGTTCTTAATTCCCTGATGGCTGATGAAATACTCACTTGCAAATTCAGTATGAAAAAAGACTAACAAAAAGATGGTGGCCAGGAGACCCATTTCAAGAGATGGTTCCTATACGTGAGATTCTGGTTCCTTGTAGAGACTGCAACTTGAAAATAAATCAATATAACTGTTATCAAACAACATTTATGGTGGTTGTATATGTAGTACAGGATAAGCAAACTCTAATTGCTGACCAGCTAAGTACAATGTAATTTATTCACTAGATGAAAATACTAACCATGCTTGAGTACAGCTGAACCTGTTCTGGTGTTGCCTAGAGAAAACTCAAGTTTTTAAAGAGGTGTAAGCAACAGGTAGACTCCCACCACCTCACCTCCCTTGTATTTAAAATAAGGGGTGGAGAATTGCTGCCAAAAAACCCCAAAACAACAAACAAACAAAAACCCTTTGCCCTCCAGAGGATGAGGAGCAGCAGTTTTGCCATATATTGAGGGAGCCCTAGCAACACTGAGCCTCAAAATAGGGTGGCCTATATAATAATTCATTATTTTTATACTTTGCAGTTGAATCTACCCCATAAAGAAAGAACATTAAGTTCTTCTGAAATACACATTTCCTGATCAGGGAGTGCCTTTTACAATAATGTGATTAACTGCAGAGAGAAATTGTTTATTTGATTAAACAAAATTCATCTTTTGCATATGGTAATATTTGTACCATAGTAGCTAGCCAATTGTCTAATTGGTTAGAAATTAGAGAAATTCAAAATGTGAAAAAAACGCTTTTAAAGTTTAATGGACTGCTGTCCTGTTTTGATAATATGGTAATATATCTGTGAAGATTCTCAGTCATCCAGGTGAGGTTATCTTGCCATGATTCAGCTTCCAGATAATGTGGTAATGTTCTGATTTAAACCGCTAGAGGGCAATGTCAACATAGATATATAGCAAGATCACACGCAGTTATCAGGGTGCTGATTGCAATACTGATCACTCCCCAATGTGTAGCAGAGTCAAACTGCGAATAAAGAGATTGTATCACAAGAAAAAGGAAGGAAGACCATGTATTGACATCAGCAAGACTCGCGATCAGAGAAAAGTGGAGGAATTTGCCCAAGTGCTTGAGGAAATCTTCCAGGCCCGGCTGTTGCAAATGCACCTGAACGATGGGAACATTTCAAGAATGCTGTTTATAACATTGCCTTGTCCACATTTGGCAAGAAGACCAAAAAGACAGCAGACTGGTTTGAAGCCCATTCGGAGGAGTTGATGCCAGCCATCGAGGAAAAGATGAGAGCTCTAGCATCTTACAAAGCCTGTCCTAGTGAGTACAACTTGCAGGCTCTTCAAGTTGCTCGTAGCAAAGTCCAACAAACTGCCAGGAGATGTTCTAATGAATATTGGCTTCAGCTCTGCTCTCAGATACAGATAGCAGCGGACACAGGTAACATCAAGGGAATGTATGACGGTATCAAGCAGACTTCAGGTCCAATACAGAAGAAATCTGCTCCTTTGAAGGCTGCTACAGGCGTGATCATCAAGGACCAAGTACAGCAAATGGAACACTGGGTGCAGCACTACTCTGAGCTATATTCTAGAGAGAATGTAGTAACCAAAGAGGCATTAAATAACATCGAGTGCCTGCCTGTCTTGGAAGAGTTGGACAGCAAACCAACTTTAACAGAAATAAAAGTGGCCTTGGATTCCCTCGCCTCCGGCAAGGCACCTGGGAAGGATAACATCCCTTTTGAAGTGCTGAAGTGCTGTAAAGAGATCATCACCACCAAGCTGTATGAAATCTTCTGTCTTTGCTGGAGGGAAGGTGGAGTACCACAGGACATGAAGGATGCAAACATCGTCACATTGTACAAGAACAAAGGTGACAGGGGCAACTGCAATAACTACTGTGGCATCTCTCTTCTCAGTGTTGTAGGGAAGCTGCTTGCCTGTGTCGTGCTGAAGAGGCTCCAGGTGCTTGCAGTCAGAGTCTATCCAGAATCACAGTGTGGATTTTGAGCTAATAGATCCACATGGTATTTTCCCTCAGACAGTTGCAGGAGAAATGTAGGGAACAACGACAGTCACTCTATGTGGCCTTCATAGATCTTACAAAGGCCTTTGATTTGGTTAGCAGGGACGGCCTTTTTAAAATACTTCCCAAGAGTGGATGTCCACCTCGACTCCTGAACATCACCAGGTCCTTTCATGAGGAAATGAAGGGCACTGTAGTTTTTGATGGCTCAACATCAGATCCCTTTGACATCCGAAGCAGAGTGAAACAGGGCTGTGTCCTCATGCCGACTCTGTTTGGGATGGTTGTTGTAAGTTTTTCGGGCTGTTTGGCCGTGTTCTGAAGCTTTTTCTTCCTAATGTTTCACCAGTCTCTGTGGCTGGCATCTTCAGAGGACAGGTCTTAGAACTCTGTCTGTGTTCTGGTGTAGTTTGTAGGACTACAACAACCATTGGATGCCGGCTGTGAAAACCTTCGCGAATACTCTGTTTGGGATCTTTTTTGCTGTCATGCTGAAGCATGCTTCTGGAACTGCAACAGAAGGTGTCTATCTCCGGACTAGATCAGATGGAAAGCTCCTTAATCTCTCTAGATTGAGAGCGAAGACCAAAGTCCAGCTGAAATGAATGCGGGACTTCCTCTTCGTCGATGATGCAGCTGTTGTTGCCCATTCTGCTGAAGACCTCCAACAACTTATGAATCATTTTAGTAAGGCCTGCCAAGATTTTGGATTAACAATCAGCCTGAAGAAAACACAAGTCATGGGCCAGGGCGTGGACTCACCTCCCTCTATTACCATCTCTACACAAGAACTGGAGGTTGTTCATGATTTTGTGTACCTTGGCTCAATGATCTCTGACACCCTCTCTAGATGTTGAGCTGGATAAGCACATTGGCAAAGCAGCTACCATGTTCTCTAGACTCACAAAGAGAGTAAGGCTTAATAAGAAGCTGACGGTATATACCAAGATCCAGGTCTATAGAGCCTGTGTCCTGAGTACACTCCTGTACTGCAGTGAGTCCTGGACCCTTTGTGCATGGCAGGAGAGGAAGTTGAACACGTTCCATATGCGTTGTCTCCAACGCATTTTTGGTATCACCTGGCAGGACAAAGTTCCAAATAGAGTAGTCCTAGAATGAGCTGCAATTTTCAGCATGTATACATTACTGAAACAGCAACGTCTACATTGGCTTGGGCATGTCGTGAGAATGGTTGACGGTCGGATTCCAAAAGATCTCCTGTATGGAGAATTAGTACAGGGAAAGTGCCCCAGAGGGAGACCACAGCTGCGATACAAGGATATCTGCAAGCGGGATCTGAAGGCCTTAGGAATGGACCTCAACAGATGGGAAACTTTGACATCTGAGTGTTCAGCCTGGAGGCAGGCGGTACACCATGGCCTGTCCCAATTTGAAGAGACACTTGTTCAGCAGACCGAGGCAAAGAGGCAGTCACGGAAGCAGCAAAATCAGGGAGCTGAACAGGGGACAGATTGTATTTGTCTTCAGTGTGGAAGGGATTGTCACTCTCAAATTGGCCTTCTCAGCCACACTAGACACTGTTCCAAGACCTCTATTCAGAGCACGTTACCATAGTCTCTCAAGACTGAAGGATGCCTACTGGTGTCAATCCTGGGCAAAGTTACAGTCTATCCTGCGAATATGAAATTTGTTGTATTTCTAGTTAAATTACACCGATTATGTATAAATTTGCATCTACACCTATAAATTAACACAGTTCTAGAAGAGGTGGCCATGTCAGTCTGTGCTAGCATATCAGGCAAAAACAAAAGAAGACAAAAATGTTGTGGCACCTTAAAGATTAACCGCTATATTTGGATGTGAGCTTTTGTGAACAAGTTTGAAGAAGTGGACTTGTCCGCGAAAGCTCACATTAAAATAGAGCAGTTAGTCTTTAAGGTGCCACAACATTTTTGCCTTCTTTAGTTTTTATTTTGTTTTTGTTTTTGCCTGATATAAATTAGCACACACTTACTTTATGCACACCCATGTCCTCTTTTTTTTTTTTGGTGGTGTGTAACAGGTCACCCTACTTTCTACTTTATTGGCACTGGGAAAATGGAAATATGTGAGAGAGAGTGTGTATATGACAACAATATTTATGGTATCACTCTGAATGTATGAGATCTTGTTCCATTTTGTTTCAGTTGCAAACTTCCTGCAGAATATATCTATCAAAGCCCCTTGGTCCTGTATTTCTTTCCTTTCAGTTGAGGATTATGTTAAGCCTGCTTGCAGAATTGAGTTCTGTGCTTTCCATGTTCTTCCTTTTGATAGTGTCCCAAATTATCATCCTAAATTTTGTTAAATTTTTTAAAAAATAATTAAAAAAATCAGTGGGCTTCTTAGAGTCAGTGTTTGTGTCAGAGGAGTCTAATAAAACCTAGTTAAAGAAGCATACATGTCTAGTTTTGCAAGTGGCTAAATCAAAGCCAGGGCCTCAGTTAGGTCTGCCATGTCTCCGTGTGGTGGCTGAAGTGGTGGGAGAATTGCTGTGTTACCCTGGCACAAAAAACTCAGGGTGAGCAGTGCTGAAGCAGGAGAATGTTTTATTTATTTACTGTATATTTATTTCTTATTGTGTGTGTGCACACATTCATGTGTGGTGAGTTTAAAGTCTAGGCATCCATCCCCACCCAAGGCCAGCCTACATGGGCTGGGACCAACTGCGCACATCTGGCGTGCCATCCAAAGGAGGGACGGGTAAAACACTTGTGAGTACTGGTATATCCATAAGTCAGAAGTTAGAACTGACTTAATGGCATGCAATAAAAATACGTTTAACAATATGATATTTTTGCAAGCGCTGGCCTTCACCGCCCATCTCTGTGTTCACCTTCAATAATATTTTCTCCTGGCATTATTCTTGTTGTCCTTTTACTTACACACACAGCAGGAAGAAAAGGGCTGCATGCAAAGCACTTCGGCAGCTTCTCCAAACCACTCCTTGAAATCCTGTTTCTGTTTGCAATCGATCTGATCTTTGCCCCTCGTCCCCTTCTGTTTGTCTTGGATCTTCTCCTGCACAATCACTAGATCTTGTATCAGTTTGAAGTAAGTCTTTAGCAATTTTGGAAATAATCCATCTTGCATTATAAACATTGTTGCAATGGGTACAAAATGCTCCCCAAATATACACACCCTTGAGTTCAATGGAACTCACTTCTCTGTGAGTTTTCAGACTGCATGTCTCATGCTTTTTTTTTGCTTTTTTGTTGTTGTTGTTGTTGTTGCTACTGCAAAATACCATTTCAGGAGGAAAGTCAATGACAAGATTAATACTAAGACATTAGACAATATAGGAGTAAAGCTTTGGAAAGAATCTGTGCTTCTAAAAGCTCCTTGAATACTTCAGCCAGCATGGCCACAATATCCCCTCCAGTATGGCCAGCATCCACACAAGGTGGAGGATTCTGGGAATGGTAGTCCAAAAAAGTAACATTTCCAGTCTCTAAGGTAATGTCACCAACTGTTTTGGGTGGCAGGGAACAACCATGTCATCACGGATTTATGTATTTATTTATTAGCTGGTTCCAGCTTGTGAGGCCTTGGGCACCCACAGAAGAAGGGAATGATTAAACAACTTCTGAGTACTCTCTGTCTGGAAAACCCTGAAAAAGGTCGCCATAAGTCAGAATTGACTTGACAGCACATGACTATTATGATTATTATGTAGTAGTTATGAATCAGCTTTCCTCTTGTTAAATGGATATTGGTGTTTCAGAACCTCCCCCTTTTCTGCAGTCTTTTTCTCACCCATCATCCTGCTCTCCCTCTCTCTGTGTCTTTTCTCTCTCAGAAGTACAGGGTGTCACAAAGACCTTTGGAGAATTCCTTCACAGATGCACATGCTCTCTCACAAGGAACATTTCCTCTCAAAAGAGCCAGCTGATGAACATCCAAAACTCAGCCTTTTTTCTAGCAGCCTTGGAGCACAGATTTTCCATTGTCTTACTGTTTTAACAGTTAGGATGTTTTTCCTGATAGTCAGCCAAAATTTGGCTTCCTGTAACTTGAGCCCATTGTTGTGTGTCCTGCACTTCGGGATGATCGAGAACAGCTAGGTTTCTTCTTGGGCATTCATTGACTAACTTGGATGGGAGCAAACCCTCTCCCCTGGCTTCAGTGATGAAAGTTGATCTGTTAAGCAGGAGAAGTCTTCAACAGGGCTGTAATGGAGGTGGGTGGGTGGGGGTGCAATCAGGAATTTGCCTCAGAGCTCCAATATTTTAGATGCCCCTGAGCCTAGACATGAATTTACTGGGTTTTTAGTCCAACCTGTTTTAATCATTTGTGAGCCACCATAGGCCCCTTCACTAGAAGAAATGAAGCATAGAAATGACGCGAAAATAAAATAAAATAAAATAAATCTCCGGCTTCTATTCTCTGATCTTTTTTCCTTTTCTGAAAACTTTCTCTTTCTTGGTGGGGCATCACATTCTCCTTATCCTTTCACTTGGTGAGGGCCCACAAACCACACCTTAGGCAAAGTATATGGGATACACTGCTACTTGCCCAGGGGGCCAGAAATGCTAGTTATGGCTCTGGCCTTTAAGCAGTAAAGCTGGAAGATGAAGGAGGGCTTTACTTCTTAGAGTTTCCTGCTTGAGGAATCTTGCTCATCCCCCACCTCATTTCCAGTACTGAGGCAAAGCTGGATGGAAAAGAACTAATGAGGATGGATTATATCCACATTCATTTGCACAATAAAATAGATGAACCCCACTTTCATTTACATGCTTAGCAAAGGTGTATCTGTCTGGCTTTTTTCTTCTAGTTCAGTAAGATGTATCAGTCTGATCTCCTTTGTTTCTGGTTTTTGTTTTTGTTTTGTTGATTGTTTTGACTGTGGGTTGGTTTGACTCACCTATGTAATCTGGCGACATCGTCCCCACCCTGCTAAAAACACAGTTATTTAGACAGGCCTTCCTGGACTCTATTATACCCTGATACAATAGCGCTTAAACAACCAGATATTCACTAATGTTCAAGCCCCCTGCCATGCTTTCATTATTTTATTTTATGTCTTATTAATATTATTTTCATTTGTCTATATTGTATTGACTATTTTATATTATTGTCCTGTTATTGTATTGTTTTGCCTTTATATTTTTGTTTTATTGTACTGTGTAAACCACCCAGAGTGGCCTGGGTTGCCAGATGGGTGGTATAGAAATCAAATAAATAAATAAACAAATAAATAAAATAAGATGGAGCTTATTAATGGCTATTGGGGTCCTGTGAGCTACTTTAAACCTGCACACACAATATTTTCAGCAGAAGTTTCTTTCAAGGGCAAAAAGGTGTTTGAGTAGCAATCCAGTCTTATGAATATTTATTTCAAAGTTAGTCTGTTATCTGGGAGAGTGACAGACTAGGACTCAGGAGGCCTGGGTTTGAATCCCTCCTCAGCCATGTGTTAATCAGGTCCAACTTGTATGGTACACTGACCCAAAGGCATATGTTCTGAACTGGCCTATGGATATATGGCCTATGGACTGGATTATTGACTGATGGAATGGCCTGCCTATAGAATGGCATCAAGGAAATCTTTGGTTTGTTTCATAAATAGCATAGCTGACCAATTCCTGTTGGCAAAAAGGGCTGAGGATTCCTTTCGGTCTGGACTTTTTTGTGATGGAATGAGAAGGGGAAAAAAGACAGATACATGATTGCTGTGGCAACAAGGCTCTGGCTGAGCTGAAAGACAATGGAACAGTGTGGGCAGGTTGCAAGGTTGGATATTTTCAGTGGCTCCAAGCCCAGAGTGTACTCTGATAATGTGCTACAGTCACGTTATGTGTCACAAGACAAACAGATAATTTACTTTTGGGGAATAAAGAAGAGGTGCAATGTACTTTTCCTCCCAGCTTGCCATCTACCAACATAGAACTGAATTTTAGGGGTGAGGGTAAGAAAGCCAACCAAAATGCAGGAAAATTAGGGGTATCAGTGGAACAAAAAGCAATTGTTGCTTGAGACAAGGAGACTCAAACACAGAGTCACATTCATTCACACTCAAATGCAGATGCTTTATTTTGCACATTCCCTTTTAATTTTGTGGATCAATTCTCCTGCACATTCCCCTGAATCTTCAGGAACTTTCTCAGTCTTTGGGCCAAGCTGCTGGAACATAGTGAGTTTCAGCTAGAGGGCTGGTGGAAGGTGTGGGGCAAATATAGTGTTTTCTAAAGGGCTAAATATGGCTGATTTTGCATAATTGTAATTTCATCTGATACTTAAATCCAGATTGTTCTGCTTTACACTTTTCATTTCACTATTGCATTGTATTGTGCTAGAAATTCATTGATGTGCCTTTGATTTTTTTTTATATTGTGCCTTCACTTTGTCGATCTTATTCACTGCTGTGATTTAAATAAATCTTAAAATTAATAGCATCTGTGGATAGCCTCAGATCCTCTCTGGTTACACGTTGACCAACTGGACCTCATTTTCACTATGGAAATTCATTGGGGGAGTGGAACTAGTAAAGCCACTCATTAAATAGCTCACTCACCTTGAAAGCCCTATTAGGGTCGCCATAAGATGGTTCCAGCTTGATAACACGTGACAACAAGTTTGCATAGGAATACATTGCCAGCTTCTCAAACAGAATTTGGGGTAGCAAATCAAAATATCACTCAAACACAGTCCTTGTGTGAAGGGGGGATGGATAGCTTTGGAAGAGACAGTAATTGCTGCATAAAGCTATGGCAGTGCAAATGTTGTGCAGTCCAAGACAAGTAGACTCATCTTCCTCCCCCTCCTTCATATCCCTTTGTTTTTATCACCATCTCAGTGAGAGCAATGTAAATAATACCACACTTCAGACTCCTGTTCTTAGGAGTCTTTAGAAATATGGGTCAAAATCCTGTTAAACCCATGTGCACAAAAGCAGTTGTAGAGCAGTTTTCCCCCCTTTTGTCACATTGTCCTTTGTTCAGTCACACAACTGACTGCACAGTAGATTTCACAACCAGCATATGTTGAGTCAATCGAATGAAAAGCTTGCAAGTGGTGTGTGTGTGGCATATTTGTATGATTGACGTTCTGTGGACAAAATTCTGGCCATTGTGCCCAAAGTGTCTATATGTGACAGTGGCACACCCGGTCCTCATGACCATGATGATTGATGAACAATCCCATGGTATCAAGTACTGGGCCCTGCCAGCTGCTGCCTTGTTGCAAGTGCAACTGTGGGATGCTCAGAGCAAGACACCGAGAGCAACTGGGCTGTGTGGTGGACAGGAAGCAGTAGTCACTGCCCACTCATCAATCAAGCCAGTAGGGAAATGCATCGGTTCATTGTGACAATCAGCAGCTGTCCAAGCTGCAGAACTTCTGAATTCACTGCTCAAGGCAAAGTTCTCACCTTGCACATATAACTAGCGATGTTTCCCAGGTCATCATTCCAGCTAGGGAGTGGTGTTTTGCAATGACCATGTTTGCCAAGACTGTGATGAATGCCAAATGAGCACTGTATAAACAGTCTGAAGGACTTACTCTCTGGGCATTGGGTGATGGACTTTGTTATAAAGGGTAATTCCCAGCAACTAAAATCACCTGTTTCCTCCTTTGGATGAAAGATTTTTTTTGTTGATCTTTCTTCCTCTTGTTGTGAGGTAGTTCAATGGCTACTTGTTTCAGGCTATTAATTAACTCCTTGACTATGAAAAAATGCTCTTTTGGTAAACCATCAATAGCACTACCAAGGCCAACATAAAATAAACAACCTTGATTTTAGAAGCAGTAAAATCATGGTCTCCTGGTTATTTTAGAAAGACTGCATCTCTTCTCCTTTGATTATTTTTTCGCTTAGGAATCAATACATTCAGTATACTGATTTAGGGGCTTTAAAAAAGTTGTATATCTTTCTGAGCTCTTTTCACATTCTAATACCTAAGAAGCCCACCAGGACAAGGTCTGACCCTCAGGAACAAGGGAAGCTGCCTTTAAGAAGACAAGTTTCTGCAGGATGGCATTCAAGCCCCGCAGATAGTGATTGTTGACACTAGATTCTGAGCAAGGGGCTTGAGTCTCAATTGTGTCTGTTCTCTCCTAGTGGGCCTCTCTCCTTACCACTTGCCCTACTGCTGATTTGCTTCTACTCTTCCTCTGGGCTCAGTCTGTAAAGAAGAAAACCAGCAAGAAGCTGCCATTTCCTGCTTCTGTCACTGTTCATACATCTGAAGAGAGCAGATGGACAGACCACAAAAACAAGGTTTTGGGTTCAGCTATATGCGCGCCCTGATGTAGACCTCAGCAAATGCCTAATAATGCTATCCCCCAGTGCTGGTTATGTGGGGTTTTAATCCTGATCAACTGACAATGTTGCTTATCCTCACATACACGGAACTGTAAACTTGGTCTACTGTGTTGTCTGTGCAATCATGAACTTCCTGCATATTTTCACTAGTTCAGCCAACCCACGGCAGAAACAAAAAACAATGGTCAAGGGCCTATTGGTTAGGATTGCCACCCAAAGTGCAGAGATGTAAAATGCAACTCTCATATCCCTTGTTGCATGAGTTGGTGCATGAGTTGGTGCACAACTAGAGATACAAGTGGCGACTTGTTAACTAGCAAAAATTTGCCATTGCATTTTATGCCATTGGTCATTTATAAAACTGACCAATAGGATTATGGCCAATATAAGTGACTAGAATATAGGTGAAACTGATGAAGGGAAAAAGTTTTTTCTGATGCATAGCATATGTACTATTGTAAATGTTGCCCTTCACTGTCAGATCACAAGATTGAAATTCAGTTTTGTAAAAAAGCATTGGTTGGAAGAATTCTCTGGAACTTACCATTGATATACTGTATATAGTAATGTTGAGAATTACTGATAAATGTCAGCATTGAGTTAAATCCTGGCATTTTCCATAATGCACTCAAAAACAATATAAATATGATAAATACCATCACATACATGAAATGAAAATATTATTGTATTGTGCAATGTGTGAATTTACCTCTGTTTCCAGCTCTGAGATATATGATTTTTAAAGTCTCAGTATTCAAAAGGAAGAAGATGGAAAACTGAGAATAGCAACACAAGATCTGTTTTTGATCATGGTAACAGGAAAAAAGAGAGGATGCCAGTACAAACAAAAATTTGAATACCTTTCATAAGTCACTGGAGCGTATCAAGTAGCAGGAAGTTTTGGTTACAAGCAAGCTGGAACCTCAGCAAGTAGATTTGCATTTCTGTTCTTTCACTGTCTGGTTACACAGGATTTTAGAGTATTTTTAAAATTCTTGTCAGTGTGACTTGTAATATTTTATGAGAACGTGATTTTAATGCTGTTCTCAGCATTCTTGGTGCTGTTACTAAACCACTTGTGCAAATCGACATCAGATAGAGAGATAGAGCTTGTTTTGGCATTAGTGCTACTTGAAGATTAATTGTGGGGCCAATTTCTATAAAATAAATGCTATTTTCTGTAAAATTGAATCTAACTTGCATTATTCAACATCGGAGATCTCCTCAGTAATTTTTGTGTCTAAATAATTCATAGTTTTATCATTGTCACTAGAAATTTCATTGAAATGGATAGTCCTGTGGATCTAAAGGCTCAAACTCTTAGATTCCAGTTTCTCTTCTATTAGGAAATAGAACCAATATTTTTTGCCCTTACAACAAATTGCAGAAGCCCTCCTGAATGGACACATCAAGGAACAAAATTAAACTTTTTTTTCACTCCCACTGCATGTTCAAGCATCATTGTTGCACATAGGTCTGTACACACAGTGTTCTGTAAAAGCTAGCCTTCCATTCCCTGGGAATATGAAGGCTAGGGCCTACATGCCCATAGGGTAGCTGTGCATTAGGTGCAAGCAGTTGGGCTATGCAGAAGGGCTGCTTCTATACTCCATGTTTTCAGTTCTATTAAAAGGAGCATTTGAGCAGAGCTAAATAGGAATTGACTTTGTTACATACTTAAAATATGCAGTGTGTCATCTGTATTGTATGATATAATTTTTATTCACCTTGATTATGCATTTATGCATGTATTTATTTATCATATTTATTACCCATTTTCCCCTCCTGTGAACTCATGATGTATGGTTTTGCTATGTGCCATCAAGTTGCTTCCCATCTATGGCAAATCTAACAGGGTTTTCAAGGTATCTGAGCTATTCAAGGAGTAGTTTACTATTGCCACCCCCTCCAGTGAGTTTCTGTGGCTGAACATGGATTTGAATCCAGGTCTCCTAAACTATAGTCTGACACTCTGTTCATGATCCCTCACTTGTTCTCTACTCCACTGGTAGATATATTTTTATTTTTATTATTCTACCTTGCACTTCTTACTGAAATGGCTTCAGTGCCATGCAAAATAGTACTGTCAGAATTATGTATTCATTTTGTTACATTTAGGATCTTCCAATGGTTTAAATGTACCCAACTGATTTTTCCCCCTGTTAAGGGTTGGCAGGCATTAAATCCTCATGCTACATAAAAATCAGAAAAAGAAAAGGCCTATGTTCTATTACTCTGTACACTCCCTTTCAACAGTGGCAAGCCAAACACTCATAAAAAATGGCAAGCATTTTTAGGCATGTGTGAATTACATTATAACAGTGGGGCAGAACTGATTTAGGTTGGAAGCAACTTTCTTTCTACAACCTCCCTCTAGGCTGGATGACATTACAGGGCAGTGGTTCCCAACTTTGGGTAACCCAGGTATTCTTGGACTGCAATTCCCAGAAGCCTTCACCACCAGCTGTGCTGGCCAGGGTTTCTTCGAGTTGCACTCCAAGAACACCTGGGTTACCCAAAGTTGGGAACCACTGTTACAAGGCATTGTGATGTTCCTAGTTCCATCAGGTAACTAACTGAAGCACCTGCTGGACCCAAATACATTCACCCTTACCATCCTTGTTTGGTATATTCAACACACAACCAGTTCCTTCCAGAGCTGGCTAAGTCCTGACCCTGAAACTTATCTGGTTCTTGAAGTGCCATCTGAATGCACCTGGCAAGGCTTGCTCCTTTCATGCCCTCCCAGTGGCAGAAAAACAAGGCAAGGGGACCCAATATGCCAGTATCTTGAGAGCTGGCCAAATGAGCCCAGTTAGGCTCTTTCCTCCCCTTACTTGAGCTAGTAGGCAAAATGGAACAAAATGCAATCAGCTGACACTTCAAAAAGACAACTGAGTTCTTAGACTGGGAAGCAAATGGCTTGTGGAGTGCTGGCCAGTTTGGCTTGCCCTTTGCCTTCCCCAGGCAGAGAAGGTGAGGAAGGAGCAAAGATACAGAATTACAGCTCAGTCACTTTCGCATCCTATTTCTCATTTTCCTTGTTTCCAATATATGTTTTAAAACCTTATTAAATACATTTCAAGCATCATGGAAAAAAATCATTTTAAAACTATATAGCCATAACACAATCAAAACAGGAGTGAAGGAGCAATGCCAAACCATGTTAGATAACCATACAAGCCAGTGGGTTGGATGCATGGCTGATTTAAGTCTTACTGATTTCAGTGGATCTCTTCTAAGGCTAAATCTGAATCCATCCTTATAATAAAACTTGATAATAGCACTAAGTGTTTTTATTGCTGTTGATAGAAGCACAGGGAAACATCATTGCTTTGACCTGGTGCCTGCTACACTCTCCTGAAATTTCACCTTCATGGTGGGTGCAGCTGGGGAAATGCTTATGAGAGTTGAGGGAAATCCTTATCACAATGAGAGTTGCTCTGTTCTTGCAACTGTTCTTGACTGTGATTATGGGTAGTTGCAAAAGGTATTGTCTTCATTAATTTGCTGAATATTATAAGGCTATGTCCTTGGGAAAATCTTTGTATGATAAAGACTAGATCAAAGGCCGTTGTTAAGATACTACTGAAAGTAATATAGACTTCTGTGGAATTCACTGCCATAAAAAGTCATGATAGCTTTGAAAAGGGACTGCCCAAATTCATGAGTGATGAGCCTCTCAATGGACACACGGTACCAAAGGAAGTAGCAGAGGAACTATGCTTCTGTACATCAGCTATTGTTAAGCATGAATGGAAAGGTGATACTGCACTCATGTTCTACTTGTAGGTTTCTCATGAGCAACTAGTTGGGTACTGTGTGAGCCGGCCTTGGTCTGATCCAGCAGAACTTTTCCTGTGTTCTTATATTTTAAAGTGGTTACAGAATATTCCTCTCCTTGAGAAATTTTCCCCTTGGAAATTCCATTCAAAAAGAAAAAGAAAAAGAAAAGCAACAGCTACTATTCAGAGAATCTGGAAGTACCTAAACAGTTTTGCAAATGTATACATTAAAAAAACACTGTTTGATAATTTGTTACATTGATTTGGAGAGGAAAAATAATGTATCTAGATTGTTGTTGTTGTTGCAGATGTTATATGAGTCTAGGAGCACAAAGCTGAACAATGAATATATCTATATATCCATTATTATCTGATTTTGAAAGCTAAGCAAGCCCAGGTTGGTTAGTAGCTGGGTGGGAGATTCTGAGGCAGTAGTTCAGATCTCCAGGTAGGGCAAGGAGAAAATCCTGCTTAAAATAATGAACCACGGACAGTTAGCACTGTATTGGGCTAGAGATGAATCAATGAGCTAATTCAATACAAGTCAGCTTCCTCTGTCAAAATTGTTCATTCTTGCCCAACAGGTTTCACAGTAAACTATAATAAATAAATCCTGAAACAACTTGTGTTGTGCGCATAAATTTGCTCTCAGGATTTTGTTTGTTGTGGTTTGACACAACATTTGGAACTGAATTACACTTACATGCCAACAAGGATGTTGTTTTAATGCTGAGTAAATCTTTGGTTCGGAGAAAGTCATGCTAGAAACCAGTTTCAGGGCCACTTTTGGAGTTATGAAGTAGTTTCACTTTTCAAAGCCCTCATAAGCATACCTCTTCTCATTGTTTCTTCAAGTGGTTTTCCGATGCATTATCAAATCACAGGATTAGTGTATTCCAATAACTGCTTGGGAAATGCAATTTACCATGTGTGGTAGCAAAACAAAAACCTAGCTGAGGTTAAGCTTTTATCTTGCTCACGAAGAATGGTTCCTGTAAGGTGAGCCATCTAAGCTATCAACTAATTTAGAAGAACTACCATTGCACCTGGATTCTCAAGAAAAGGAAAATGATAATTGTTTACCTGCAGTTTACGTTAGGACCTTACACTGTGGTTACACTGAGCTTTTGCCAAGTTCACGTAAAGAAAAAGATGATTAAAGATGTGCAAGGAAAAACTAAAGTAAGTTTATAACAGGAGACAGATTACTTCTTCTTCCATCCCTGCTCCTAACACATTTCCCCCTGTCTTCTAATTTGATCTTCTATCTTGTCTCCCTCCTGTTCATTCTGGACTTGGAATGATTGCAAAAGAGAGAAGTTTTAATTTCTCAACAAATGAGCAAGCTGAGAATGGGTCTTATACACAATATCTTGTTTCCCTACTCTTCACCCCGATACTTGGAATAATTACATTTTAATGTGATGTATATGTTGTATATATCTGTATGGAGTACATTCCACAGTTAGGTCATAACAATGAAGAAATCTCTTTCCTTTACTTCTACATAATGAGGGTTTTTTGGAGAAGACACTTTCCCAAAGATCAGGAGGCATGGGCAGGCCAAGACAGGTATTCCTTCAGGTATCTCCTTGCTTCTATTAGGACACGTCCTACCATAGTTAAATGTTATATGTTGGCTGAGCTAATAAAACATCCTTTACAAAGGCTTAGATGACCATGGACCACTCACCATCTGTTAGCCTAATAATTAGGCACGGGTGCATTATCTTCAGGCAACGTACAAAACGGGAGTGAATCAATGATATTTGTATCATTCCAGGGAAGAGCAAGGAACCTGTCTTCGTCATTGGGATGGAACAGCACCACCAACAGATCCTACGTATCCTATTAGGCATCATAGGGTTTAAACAGATGGTCAGCAATTTGAATTAAGGAAAGGTGTGTTTTTTTAAATGCAGTAACAGTAGTCTGAGTTGCTGCCACCAGAGAAGGCAAGTGAATGACAGTTGAACCTCCAGATAAAGTCCAGGAGCTCTGAAGACTGCAGCTATTGAGGTGTAATGGAGAGCTCAGATTGAAGTATATAAATGTTTTCTATTTCTGTTTAGATAGGGTAGTGGGTTTTTTTGTTTGTTTTTCATTCTGGAATACTTCCGTGTTCTTTGTATTCTCACTAAGCTTAGTTTACCAACTTTAATGCAATACAATTACATTATTTAGATTGAATGAATATGGAAATATGGGCTTTGAGTGGACAGGTCACATGATTGAGACATTGCCTAACCTCTCCCACCCCCAGCCATTTGCATTTCCCCCCATTCATTGAAAAATTTTAAAATAGAGATCCAGAAATGCACATGTAATAACCAGGGATGTTGGCAAGTCTTTAGGTCCAAGTCCCAAGTCTGAGGCCGAGTCTCTGGTACCAAGTCTGAGTTTGAGTCTTTGGTATCAAGTCCCCAAGTTCCAAGCCCTAAGTCTGAGTTCCTATTAAAATCAAGCTTTTTTCCTCAGAAAAAAGGGAGAGGTGGGTTGGTTCAAAGTCGCGAGTTAAGTCTGAATCACTGAAACAAGTGAAGTCTGAGTCGAGTCACTGGTGCAATTTAATTCTGCACACTGTTACCAATAATCTACTCTCAAATGTTTTGTAAAGATAAAATTGGGAATGGGGAAAGGACCATATGTGCTGCCAAGAGTTATCCTGCAGAAGAGGTAGACTATAAAAATAATACATGTATAAAATTGCCAAGTCTTATTGCTTAGAGTTTGAACAATTCCCACACCTGGGATCTGGATTTTTTATCCCTCAATTCTATATCGGTTAATGACAATGACTGTAACCCTGTGTAGCTATCCTTCCCACAAACAATTATAAGAAGACGTTGGGAAGCAAAGCAGAACCATGTTTCCCAGCTCTGCCTGCATCATTGTCATGTCCCCATTATCCCCCCTCACCTCACTGCACATCATCCCTTTCTCTATGCTTAGAAAGGAGTGATCCTGGTGCAGCTAGGATTCTAAATTGCTGGGGAGGCTATAAATGTACAACAGGTTCTACTCTGATGGTTTTCCCTTCAACGTACAGGACCAGGTGACACGATAGAGGGATTTGAAGCTGTCAAGACCAGCCCTGATCTCCTCACTTAAACACTGTAAAGACACACTTTTCAGTATAATGTACTGATATTTGACTGGTGGCCATTTTGACTTGGATTGTATGGGTTGGTCCATACAGAGACGTGGAACTGATTTTACTTCACAAGAAGGAAGACAAAGAAAATCTAAACTGGGGTGGGCAACTTCACTGGAGCCAGAAGTCAATTTTATGCCCTGGAATTCTCCAAGGGTTACAGGAACTGACAACAATGCCCAAAAGATGAAATAAAAATGATAATCATGTACCATCAAGTCAATTCTAACTCATGGCAACCCTTTTCAAAGTTTTCCAGGTAGAGAATGTTCAGAAGTGGCTTACCATTCCCTTCTTCTGGGGGTGCCCCACGACTGTGCAGCTTGCCCAGGGCCACACAGGCTGGATCCACTCACAGGAGGCACAGTGGGGAATAGAACTCCCAGCCTCTGGCTCTGCAGCCAGATACCTAAACCACTGAGCTATCCATTCAGCTAATTATTATCATAAGTGACCAGAAGTCCAGCTCTGAAAAACGTTTAGTGCTAAATTATACAAGGTCCCCTGTAACATATTTGTGAGATGAATCATCATTGCAGGATGCTTCCAGGGCAATTCACTTTTTTAAGCAGGGGATTTTTCCCCCTTATAACATATAGAAGAGTTTGGGGGTCCTGAAAACAGGCTGAGAAACAATACATTAAACAGGTTACATGTATCTGTGAAAGTTCTGTTTTGTTTTTGTTTCATTTCATTATGTTCTGTTCAGCTTAAAAGTATGCAAGGGCCCAATCCAGATCACACACACACCTGATAAACAGGCAAAGAAAGGTTAAACCTCCTCTCAAATTAATTTTAAAAATTAAATTCATCATCTATCATGTAGTGGTCAAAAAACAGAGGGGGGTAGAAAATGCTGTAAATGCCACAACTTCTTTATGAGAAAAAAAAAGAAATTCTCACAGCTAAAAATTGCCATTTATTATCATCTACTTTAAACTTGAGGTGGCCTTTCCATCTCTTTTAGTACCTAAGTTACTTCTCAGTTTTGACAAACACAAGTCATTTCTTCTAAAAGATACAGGAAAATGTTTACTTCTGTTCCACCTACAGCAGACTTTGGAGTGGGGATGGGGAAATCACAAGACTGCTGCTTCCACAGAAATAAACAATACCAAAAGACCCTTCTGATGAAGTCCAATATCTATAGTGGTACTTTAGCCACAGTGCTTCAGTCACACAGCCTGTGCAACACAGGATTGCTTGCTTCTTCCTGCCAGTATCAAGCAGTAATCAATTGCAGCCTTCCCCAACCTGGCATCCTCCAGAATTTTAGGACTAGATCTCCCATCACCCCAATATGGTTTGTGGATTGTGGGAGGTGTAGTCTAGCATGTACACAAGATGGGAGAAAGCTGTTCTGCATCAAAAGCAGGGTCCCCTTTGTCCACCCTAACAGTTGCTCTGTGTCAGCAGCCAAGTGGTGTTTTCAGCACCCCCCATGTACACAGTAAGAGGCAAACAATGGATGCACCATCAAATGATAAAATTAGATATTTTCCTATTATTATTGTAGTAGTAGTAGTAGTAGTAGTAGTAGTAACTTTATTTATATCCCATATTGTTCACTGTCTCAAGGAAGTGAACAACAGTTCAAAATACATAATAAGGCACCTGCTCTTTAATACATGTTTCTAAAATATACACAGCTAGAATGAATCCCTAAATTACATCAGAGTCAGTGGGGGCTTCCCTTAGGTAACCACAGCTAAATGTCATTGAAGTGTTCATATAAAATGGATTCTACAGCTGGGGATTAAAGAGCTGCTATGTCCCAGCATAGTTCATTTTAGAGTCATTGTAGGTAGCGTACATTCAAATTAATTGCATGTTATATCTTTAGAACAGTCCTAACATCCTTAAAATCTTTAGAGTCTGTTCCTCTCTGGGAATTCACTAAATATGATATCTCAGCTTAACAGTATCTGAAAATAAAAGTTATCATTCTCCCAGTTTATCTCGGGCTTCTCTCTCTCTTTCTTTTTTGACCAGATCCTTCCTGGATGGCAATGCAGCAATAGTAAGAAACGCAGCGATAGTAAATAAGCATTACTCACTCTCCTGATTAGTTGTATAGAGTAGGCCACTGGTGCAAATGGTTCTTTTCTTACCTCTTCAATCCTTGTCTATTAGAGAAAAGAACGGCAACTGTCCTAACCCCAAGAGACGTCTTTCTGTGTCACTGTGTGCTCCTGGACTCCCTAAGTGCAGCTGGCACAACACTGGATTTCACAAGAAGTGAAAGTATGTTAAGACCTACTGGTTGTTCCAGCTCTGTACATCTATCTACCTGTTGAGACTTCTTAAAGGGACATCAACTCCCACTCCACAAATTCACACAGGTATATTACAGGTGATTATATAAGCAACATACACTTACATTCAGAGAATACTGTCTGCAGCCTCCAACATGTTAATGTTTCAAAAGTGCTCTAATAATTGCAATATTGAATATTTTTGTCTTTTTACTAAGGAGATAGGTTTTTTTCAGGATAAAATAAGTTTAAGGGAAAGGAAACAGGTGGGACAAGCAAGAAGAGAGTTGGAACACCAACGAGTGGCACATTTTACTTATTAAAGTGGTACTAAAGTCAGTGACTTAACATTAAGAGAAATATGGGCCCAGGGTACTATGTGGGTCCAACTTTAAGGTACTTTATTAATATGCACTAGATGCTGGACTTTGGGATAAATGTCTGAGGCAGAATTAGCAAAAATATTCCTCCACCACCCACTCCTACGCCTGAGCAGATCTAGCTTAACGTGGCTTTACCCAATTGAATACTCATTCCATGTCACCAAAGGGTCCATCATAAAAGGGTCCACCATAAAAATCATAGCCCCAGAGCCTGAAATAACTTGATTGCACCACTGGATTTGGCTCATGCATTTATTATGAATACTGAACACATTTTAAAAGTGCAGCTTCCTCTAAAATATATAATGAACAACAAATGTAAAGCCCTGGATTTATCAAGAAAAAGATCACCCCAAACATATTATAAATCCTTTTTATGCTCTCCCTGTCCCAATGTGCCTTTTCCTAATGGGGGTGGGGTCATTGTTTGCTTGTTTGCTGGAAGACAAATACTCTTCTTTAGCAGCTTAGCTCTTAGGATGGCTTCCAAGGATTGCTTTTGTTGCAAAAGCTATAACAGTTCCCTAGCTCACAAACTGCAGTTTTCTTCGATGGGACAATGCATTTTCCCCCCTGGCTTCAGCATCAATTGCAACTCCAGAAGTGAAATGAGATCAACTGATATGGAGAGTTGAGCATGTTGATCCACTTCCCATATAGCAATGCTCTGCTTTTTTGCACAGGAATTGCTTCTATTTTTTCAGAGTTTTAGCAAGCAATATTAGGTTAAGATGGAACACAATGTTCTTAATTGGACCTGCTGAATCCAAAGATAGAACAGCCACGCTGACGTCCAATGAGAGAGGAACAACAAGAAGAAAAAAGCAGCTGCTCCGGTGCAATAATGTTCTTCTTCAGATTTGACAAAGAATGTAGAATTCATTGTGCACCTTCCCTGGCTGAATAACTGGGTTTTTTTTTTTCCCCTTTCCTTTTTCTCTGGGTAAAAGGGGAAGACTTAGAGGAATGTCTCACTTTACACTAAGTTGTTCAGTCCTGTCAGTCTGATTTGATCTGCTAGAAAGTGGTGGCCTTGATAATGGCCACCCTCTGACAGACTGGATATAGAGAGAAAACAGACAGGAATGTGCAGCCAGGAACAATGAAAGTGATTTCCACAAGTTTCAGAATGCTGATGTTCCTTAGTAGATCCTAGTTCCTCCTTGGTGTAAAACCTTGAAAGAGAGCTCATCAAAAATTTATTAGAGATGTAACATTCCCAATGCATGCCTCAGCCTCCAAAAGCAAGCTTTCGGCTGCCCTCTACTATATATATTTTAGTGCCTTCTGTCCAAAGAAAGCATTGAATGGAATTCTATCCTATCTCATTTTCCTGGATATGTGACTGGATGGTTTGCATAATTTCAAATGTTATTTTGGAGCACGTAGCCCTAGTTTTCTATTATCATAATTATAACCATGTTCAGAAGTGTCCTTCATGCAAATAATACATTGGACTTATAGAGTTCAATGCCATAGAAATTGGAAAATGTAGTTCTCCAGATGTTGAACTAAAGTTCTCATGATTCTTCATCCTTGGGTATGATGGGAGTTACCCTCCAACAACATTTGAAGGCTCACACTTTCCTCACTCTTTGTGGGGGACTCTCTTCTGGAGCTGTTTTTCTCTAATTTGGGTTATCCCAAACTTATTTTGTATCTCATACTGTGAGTTCCTTATTTTTTACTGTGAATTGGGATAACAGTGCATTAGTAGGCTTGGTGCAAAAAATGATGGTCTTAACTGGAGGTAACAAAGTCACTCATGAAGATATATACAGTAATATGAGGTTGTCCAAAGCGTATTTGGAGATGCAAAGATAAGTCAACTTTAGATCTGCATTAAATTTTTTGACAGAGCGCTGTTTTGAACCTTTGTGCAGTTAGGGAACTGGCAACTTCCTAAACAAATTTCAGCATTATGCTAATTGTTGAGATGTCAGTTTTCTGAAAATATGCAATTGCCAACCTAAGAACAATATCACCTGCAAAACTGATGATGCTTCCGGGGGCTCTAATCTACATTAGACTGCAAGTAAGAGAATATAATGATAGAAACACCCCAGAATTGTTATGTAGTACAACAACTGTCTTCAAAATAAAATCAATCATTTACAGCTCTGACTAAGGTAGCTCTGGAAACTTGATATCTGGACTTCAGCCTCTCTCACTGTTTTATTTCAGAGGGGTGAAAGAATTAAGGATTTCTGAAAAGCAGTCTCCCTGAGATCTCACTTATGACATAGTAAACAAAGCAAGCACAATTTCAGTTAATAACAATTTTCAGCTTGATAGTTCTTGTTTCTGGAGTCAGAAATGCTGCCATACAAACAACACCAAATATTTTTCTTATTATCAAGATTTTTTCTTCACATTTAAACCCATTTACACCCACAAAGTATTTGCAATATCTCATTTTTAAAGTTATGGCTCACCTAAATACTGTTCTCTGTTTGTATTACTGACAGCAAACTACACAGGGAAAAAGAAACTTTATTAAGATTGCTATTATAGAAATGCCTTTCCTAAATCTTAGTGTCACAGAAATAAGGCAATGAGAGCAAAACCAACCATTACTATCTGTGGGAAACTTCTGCTTAAAGGTTGTAGCTGCATTCTGTTCCAGTGACGTGCATACACTCCTGGCAGGAAGTGGCAGCTGCCAGCAGGCGGGGTAACCCCTTATTCTGCCCTTTCGCTTAGAGGTAGAGCATAAGATCGAAGAGTTATTTCAGCCAATCCTAGTTGCGATTAGGTAACTAGTATCCTATCTGAATTCTAACAACATACTATGTAATCATGCTAAGTTAATAAAAAGAGCTCTCAGGGCATTCCCTTTAGGCTCCGCTGGCTCGGACATCCGTTGTCAACTCCTTTGTTCTAAGGCAATTAGCCTTCCTTTGTTCCGTGATCACCTACAACTATCTATATATAAATGCTTCAGGAATTATTACGGTTAATCCGTTATACCACTGATCAGAAAGTTAAGATGATCATGAACAAAATTGTTAGCTCCCTCTCTTGACAATGATCACTGACCGGAAAATACCCATCTTGCATGCACTAGCACTGGGTATCAGTGGGAGGGGGCTCCTCACAACCTAAAGTGATTATTTCTTGCCACTAACCTATTGCTAAAGTTCTTTCCCCCCACCTCTGATGTTTAAAGCAAGTCCTCACACTTCCGCCACTCTTCTTCCTGTTTGTTGTCCATGCATTGTCTGGGTCTCTCTCTTCCTCTGACCCTTTCCACCATGCAGTCATGGAGGCAGTTTCTCCCATGTGTGGAGACTGCAACCTTCCTTTTATTCTTCTGTTTGTAAGAGTAGTTGTAACAATAAAAATACTGCTGCTAACAATAGTTATTATAACAATAAAACAAATGAAAAACTAGGTCATTGTTACAGATCGCAACTGTAAGTAAAGATGCTTTCTTTCTTTTTCTACTTAAACTGCTTCCAGTGATTTTTAACATATAAAGTGCTACTTACTGTGAAGGGGAGGGGAGGCTCTGAGATTAGAGCTATTCTCTTATGCTTTCTCTGTGCAGTTGTTGTTTGTACTTTAAACTGTGGTAATTATAAAGGAATTACCGATTATCCACAACAATCACCACTATTGTTTTGTAGCCAAATCAAATTTTATTCTTTGTACATAAAGCTGCCCTGTTACACTTGGGAGGCGGGAATCAAACTTCCTTATATAGGACACAGTATCAGACTAACAAATATCCAAAACATGTATGCAATGAATACACATTTTCCACCATCATGCACCCATTTGCCCATTTGGCTAAATTATAGTTTCATGTGATTTGAGCAGGGATAAAATTCTCCCCTCCTAACCACCTTTTCTCCTTTCATATAGCCAAGGTAGTTTGAAATGTTTTATTTCCTCTTGTGGTTAATTACAGCTTGTAGATGAATAAATTGTGATTAACACAAACTATGACTCATTTGAAGCAGTGAGCCTGTGTCAGACAAACCACCATTAATGTTAGTTTGTCAGTCTGGATAAACAAAAATACTGAGGTGAAGCAAAAGTGAATGCAAGTATTTCTGAACGTCCCCCACCAGCAACATGGGAAGAGGAGATGGAAGTGAGGAATGTGAGAGCTCAAGAGTTACTGTGGCTTCTTTCTGCTTATTTATGTCATATGAAACTACGGTTTAAGTTTAAGGTGACATGAAAAGGTAGCCTTTGAGATTCATAATCTATCTGGATTAGTGATGCAATATAAATCTAAAGGTTTCCTTCCTCCACTGGAAGGAGTCTTTCTGCATAGAGAAAACTCCATTTCTTGAAGGAAGGGAAGTGTTGGTTTTAACCCAATATGTAATCGTGTGCACTATCCTTAGTAACAGTCATCACTCCCCCAGGTGCTAACAGTAGTTATAACAATAAAACAAATGTTATAACAATAAAACAGTAATTATAACCATAAAACAAATGCAACTTCTGTTAAAAAATAAGGACAAAGCAGTAGCATTGAAAACAAAACTCATTACATGTTTAAAAAATAAGACATACAGTATTACAGCAGTAACAGCAGTATAACACTAGTTCGGCCTATAGGTGCATGCAAAACTGGTGAACTCTTTGGAACTTTGTTATTACTTTAAAATAATAAGAGTTGTACCTCTTATACTTCTGATTCAATGTAATGCCTGGGATACTACAATATTAAGAGGGGAAGATGCAGTTCAAGGAAGATACCACTTAGCAGTAATGCACATGCACGCTGATTTGGAAGGCAGTCAGTCACCTTCACAGTCTTCAGAAACTGGTGCCTTGCTCACCAAACAATAGACAGATGTAACTGGTGTGTCTACTAAAAAAAATAAAATAAAGTTGAAGAGGGAAGGAGAGAAGTTAGCTAGTATTACATGGGTCTGATTATTTGAAACACTGCATATATCTTTAACCATTCAAAAAATGATTGAAAATAGGATGTCTTGATCACTAGCGGCTGAGCACCCCAGAACAAGTTATTTTTTAAAAAACAAATTTGCCTCCATTTTCTTTCCCCCCCCCCCCAAAGTTTTACATTTTAAACAATACAAGCCCTACTCAGGCATTATGCTAAAAGGGCAATGGGGACACACACATGTCTGCTTCACCTCCATCTGGAAGGAAGGCAGAGTGGCGGATGTTTAACACAAAAGTCTGTAATAAAGCCCTACAAACATATTCCGCCGAACATGCTTACAGGAGTTCCAGAACTAGGAGCTCAGATGGATTAGGCTCAATCAATGAAGTACTGTAAGCACATTCAGCTGAATGCTCTCGCAGACTCAGTCGCAGACCCTTCATTACACATGGGAAGTCGAGAAAGTTCAGGGTGGGGTTGATGGTAAGGTGGGGCTTACGTGCTCAACCCTGTCTCTGCCACTCTCTTATCCCTACAAAGATTCAGGCATAATGAATATTCCATGGAAAACTTTGATAGTGGAATAGGATAATATTCTCAATAACTCTGTGCTAAACACTAGATAATTTCTAAACATTGGCTCCTCATGCTTTAAATAAATGTAAGATACAAAACAATACTGTCATACTGTAGCTTTTTCAGTTCATAATGAAAAAGGTTGCTATTCACAGAGTTTTAAAATCACTAATAGTGGAGAAGAAGAAGAAGATAGTGATGTGAGGAAGAAGAAGCAGAAGAAGAAGAAGAAGAAGTGCAGGTAGATGAAAGAAAGGAAGGAAGATTTACCACTCAATACTGTTAAATACTACCAAAATTATCACAATAGAAACTCCAATACAGTACAAGAGTATGTTGTTTGAAAAGAATCATCACCAGATGGGAGTTATTGCTATGCTTGTGAACCTATCAAAAGTATTTAAGTCATGGATGGTGAAAAAAGCTGTACCATTGTCAGAGCCTATGGCAGACTCTTGTTCATTGACTGAAGCTCTATTTTCCTGCTTGGATTGCTCCTCTGAACACTTTGGGCTATTTAGTGGCATTTCTCCTTCAGGGTCTTTTACAGGAACATCATACGAGTCTTTGGAAAACAAAAACAAATCCTTCATTTTACTTTTATATACCACAGAGCTACAGGCGTACCTCGGTTTGTGAAATGGATTAGTTCTATGCGACTTTACGTAATACGGAAGTTTCATAAACCGAAATGCCAATTGCGCTATGAAAGGGGCAGTGCTATAGGTGCAATGCACCCTGGGAAAACCCTTTCATACTGTGGGGAAAAAAAGGAAAACAACGTAAACCAAGGCATTATTTCTTATGGATTTTGGTTCATAAACAAAAAAACTACGTAAACAGAGGCGTTCGCAAACTGAGGTACGCCTGTAACTTCATAGACCAGTTGTTCCGTCATTATATTAGATAACTATCAATCAGGTTGTCCAACTTTGGTCATGGCTGTAGGGGTGTTTGTGGAGTCTGGAGAGAGAGAAAATGCTAGCTCCAGATCTGGTGTCATGTTTCTCCTGTCCTGGGGGTATGTTGCAAGAACACAAGTGATTGGGATCCAGCAGATCCAAAGCATTCCCCAGTCAATCTGAATGTGCCCCAAGGATGCCTCCTTTCTCCACCAGAGAGCAAAAGCTTCACAGCTATTCACTTTGTTTATATAGAATGTAATTCAAGGCTTTGTTTTCAACCACTTTGTTTGGTAACTTTGTCATTGGAGTTAAAGAGAAACAGCCTCTCCGTGAGGCGCGCAGCTTTTGTCCGCCCGGCCGGAAGAGAGGAGACATTGCGAGGCCAGCAAAGTAGGGCTAGATCAGAAGCCTTAAGAAGGCTTCCCAGCCCGGCGCCGGCCTCTTCACTTCTTCGGATTTCCCATCCACCCACCCTAATAGTGAGAATGAAATTAGCTGGTCGCTTCGAGGCCGGACGGGAATTTTTGGCTTGTACCTGCACTGGCCCTAGGTGCAAGTGGTTTTTTGCCCATCCCATTCTTGCTTGCGAGGACAGTGTTGGCATGTTAATAAGAGGCTGAATTTAAATAGGCCACAATGGCAGGTAGTGCATAAGGAATAGGTTCAGGTGAATTCTAAAGTGGGCAAGCAGGGGGTGCCAAGCACCCCTCCTCATTGGAATTAGTGGAAGTTAGCTGAGGGGAGGGGAAGCAAGGTATTCCGGTTACATTATCCCTGGGGGTGTGCTATAAGGTAGGACAGCATGCTTCCAGAATAGGAATTCACTTAAGCAAGGGTCTGGACCAGAACGTCAAATGTGACTCCGGCCACAGACCAGAACTGCACTACGGTAGGCCCCCTTGTGAAATGGGAACTAAAGTTTAATAAAGATTAATAAAATTGTGGCCCAGTTACCCCATGTTATGTGTCTCGTCTCTTTATTCCGGGCTGGGTGGGCAAAGGGAAACTGCCAACATCCCACAGCACAAAAATGTCATATTTGGCTGTCAGTTTAAATGATACTAGCAGCCCCAAGAGTGTTTAGAGAGTGCAGTACAGATCTTAAGTAAATACACATCAGATGGAACAGATACTTCATGAATGACTTCCTTGTTTGTACATTTGCCTTCTGATACAATGAACATAACTCAAGGTTGCTGTTTTCCTTCTTACACACAACACTATGGAAAGATTTAGGCCATTTCCTGGTAAGGCAGACCACAAGTTGAAGGCAGGGAACATGGCTGACCAGAAGATAAGCAGTGGAGTAATGCAGCCAGAGCTTACAGGGCCAAAGTCCCAGGACTTCTTGAGCAGCAGGGATACATACACACACAACAGGTTTGCTACTCCCTCTGAGTTTAGCTGCAATTCACAGTAACTAGGAGTGGAATCAATTTGCTTTGGAACAGTATACTATTACAAACTATTTCTGTCATAATGCAAAGTATTGGCTAGCAACTTCATTCTGAGTGGGCAATTAAAAGCTATTTCCTTTGCAAAAGATCCTTTCCTCAATTGCTGATACAGTTATCTGCAACTTGGGGTGGGGGAGTGCTGGCTGTTTGGGCCATCATGATCAGTACCTGCACTTCAAAATTTACCTTGATATCACTGGAGATTAATGCCTTGTTATCTCTAAATCAGAATATTTTCTGATTTATGAATGAGATATACAGACTAGGAGAGCACATCTGGCTCTGACATTATGCTTTGACAGCTGGATTTTGGCCAGATGCCCTTTCTTTCCATTTTTGACAGATTTGCCATCTGCAGTCTCTTCTGGAAAAGGGAGATCTTCCAACTATCACAAACCTTTGTACCTTCTAAATCAGATTATGTTCTTAATGTTGCGTGTAGAGCTGCCCTTGAAGATAGTTTAGAAACAGCTGGTCTCAAATGCAACTGTACCACCATTGACTGGCAATGACTTCATGGAACATCTAGTGCCAGTTTGTAGATAATTGGGAATATCCAATTTGTTTGTAGGATAAATTCAAGCTTCCATTGTTAGTTCTGGCTTGGCATCAGAATGTCGTAGAGAATGACCATCACCTTGCAAATTTCCTGAAGTGGGAACCACTTGTGTGATTATCTCTCTATTTCATATTCCCATAACAGGAATCTGGCCTTTGTTCTAAATCTTCAAGTCAGACACTTATTGTAAGTACAAGCACCAGTCAACCTGGAAAGTGTTGTGTTATGGCAAATTGTGATTTTACTATAAATGAGGGTTGCCCTTTGCCAATTTATTCCTATTCTGAAATGTACAAGAGTATTAACAGTTTCACTTACCATTCTTCCTCCACTGCTTTATTTTAATAAGCACTGTAATAGCAATGCCAGCAAGAACTAGTAGTACAACAATAATCGGTATCACAACTGCAAGCAGGTTTTGTTCAGTTTGTGAAGACCTAAAAGTGGATATAGCACAAAGGTGCAATTCATCAATCTATCATCATACATAATATCTCATTTCTGAAGTAAAACAAAGTAATAAATTTGGGTCTAGCACTGAGGAAACATATATGTTGCAACATCCATTCACCCGGATATTATGATACTAGCCTCTTCTTCTTCCCAAATTTTCTCTGGTCCTTCAAGTTTTTCCCAATGAATAGGATTTTTCTTCTTTAAATTTAATTTTAAAATGTTTAGAAATTGGTGGGCACATTATGAACCGTGGTATCTTTATGGCACCTCTTTCACCTTTAAAATTGTTTGTCTGCTTCTAAGACAACAGTTTCCCCTTATGACTATAATGTGGCAGGAGCTGATTAATTTCTGTCTTATATTTTATTTTACTCTGTATTATATTATATTATATTATATTATATTATATTATATTATATTCCTGCACTTCAGCCTGAGTTTGGTTTGCTATCTGAAACAGCATTTCAATATACCAATAATATAATAAATCATAACACTAAGGAGAGAAATGGAGTGCCATCTACTGGCTCACTCTTATATCTCGTAACACAAAAACTCTTCTTGAGCATTTCCTTTCCAACTACCTCAACAACTACCACTTTTCAGTAAGGCTGTTTTGAGGAACGGGTATATGAGTTTCAAACTATGTGTAATAGTGTTTGTCACATCTGAACACCATTATTTATGAAATCTTCTGTTTGCTGTATCTTCTAAATTAAAACCACAGCTCATCTTTAAATGCAGGACTGGATTCAGATGAGAAAGCTTTGAAGGAGGCACATAGAAATCAATGGAATGTAAATTAGTCATAAGTAGCTTAAGTCACACTGATTTCAATGGGTCTCTTCCATGTGTGACTAATTCTTTTTCTAACTCTTTGACTCTTAAAGTCCAGGTGTTCAAATTCAGGAATAAATTAAGTGGAATGAAGACCAATTCACAAACGAACAAAACGCTATTGGATTCAGGTTCTGATCCTTTTCTGGCATCCATGGAAACACTACCTAGATATGAAGTAACCCATGAAGTGAGGATTCCAACTTTGCCAACACATTCACTAAATAAAAGTTCATTTTAGACAGATGGATGAATGACACAGAGCTATACAATATGTGTAAGAGAGAAAACCTTCAGGTTTGCCAGCCTTACCTTTCCTTAGAAACTTCATTTGCAGATTTCTCATCATGCTCTTGAGAAGGTGTATGCATTGCTCGTGGCTCATATGTGGCACTTATTTTGCTTACAATATTAGAGAAAACAGATTCTATTTAAAAAAACAGAGAGACATAAAAGGGTGCTGGAGATTGCCAGGAAACAAGATGCTTTTAAAATGTTTCTCAATGAAGATTAACTTGTTTGGTTTGGGTATAATTTTAGATCTACATGCTATTATTTGAAATTGTCATGGGAATGAATGCCTGAAAAATTGTGACCAATGAAGTGCGTTGTTAGGCTAAAGCAGTGTTTTCCAGCCTGGGGGATGAGACCCCAAGAGGATCATGAGGTGTGTTTTTTTGGGGGGGGGGGTGTTGCTGGTCACTTTTTATGTTTTGTAACCCTTGTTAAGTAATTTCTTCCTTGACTTTTCAGATTGTGTTATTAAAGTTAGTGTGTATGTGTGTGTATGAAAAACAAACCCTTTGGGGGAGAAAAAAGCCTCTACTTTCAGAGAAGAGATGACCTGAACTATTTTTTACCAAAAAAAAGGGGGGGATGCCAGTAGATAGATGTAATTGCTGTCAGTTTAAACTAAGACACATCACTTCAGGAGAGCTTAAATGGGGGAAAGAACAGGAAAAAGACCCCCCCCCAAAAAAAAAAAAAACCCAGTAGCGGGGCACAAAAGCAAATGGCCTGCCTCTTCGGCAGTGGCTGCATGGAAAGCTTTGTGCTGGTTTCTGAGGGGGAGCCTCCTCCCTGGGTACCTTAATGTCCTTTCATCCACTGGCCCATCTTTGAAGTCCTTTGCCTTCTCTTCTCCCTACCTTTAACCTCCCCCAGCAGGTTACTTGGCTTATTATAAAAGGGAGTTGTGACTCAAAACAGGAACTTGGGAGCCACTGGGCTAAAATGTTGGAGGCCACAGCATGGGACCTTTCCTTGTCTACATTTTTGGTTCCAGGAAATAATAATGGAGGTGCTGCTGCAGCCAACGCTGATCAAGGCATGGTTGTTGCTGACAGTTGCGCCTTCAGGTATCATCAGTCTGTACCTGAAGCTGCAGACATACCAGACAGCTATCTTCTTAGCATTAAGATGTTCATTTAGCCACCATCACAATGTTAACAAAACATGTCTGATCAGTACCATGGACAGCGCTTCCCTTGAAGCTGGCCATCATAACTTATTATGCTATAGCAATTGATTCTACAACTAGAATTTCTTATGAAAAAGGCTAACATATAGATAAGTGTCCTGTAAACAAAAGTGAAAGCTGCATGTTTTGGCAAGGAATCCTCTTTTGAATTTGATAGTCCCTGCAGGCAAGTGATTTCAGCAGGGCCTAAAAGGGTGGAGAGGGGAAGCCCAAAGCTGTAGATTTCATTCTACCACAATACTCTTTTCATTGCGGTCTCATCAAAGAAGATTTTTTTAAAAAAAATTATTAATATATGGGCCATATAAATTACTGTTCTGTCATAGAAGGAGCACAGTCTTGCCTAGCCAGGTCTGGAAGAAAGGAAAGAAAAACAAATGGCTGCTGCTTCCATTCTTTTGAATTGGAGACAAGGTTTTCCAAGGTATGTGATGTATTTAGTTGACAGCGAGGGCAGAAGCTGAATGTTGGGGCCCCAAGTTAGGGAAGTGAAGGGAAAATCAGTCAAAAAGAAGGGGCAGAAATATAAAATGGTTAATGTGGGGTGTTATTTGGCCAAGTGAAGAGAAAAACTGAGCCTGATTGAATTGCATTCTAAATTATCTTTCAAAACTGGGAAGAAGAATGCCCTCTCCATGACCAGTCTTTCTGCTCAGCAGATTGAGGCAGCTACTGGAAGCTAGAAATACTGGAGGGCATGGAGTGGCTGCAAGATGTTTGAGCACAGAGGTTTGTGTGTGTGTGGTGCAAATTGGCCTGCACTCCTTGCCCTGTTTTTCTGCCTTCTGGCATGGTGAAGGATACTGTCCAGTCACCTGTTCAGAAGTATAATTCAATGGGCAGATTGGTCAACTTTTGTATATGGAAAGGGAGAGGGGTATATTGTCCTTTGCATTAGGTAAGAAAAGGTATTCACCCATCTGAACACCATTTCAATGACTAAGGAGCCTCATGATGGCCAGAATCCTGTTTTCCTTCATGTATAATGAAGTTGTGCCTGTGTAAAATTCCACATGTTATGCCCAGGCAACAAGCATTGCACAATTAAATTGCACAATCAGTCATGCCGTTTCCATCACAGCCATTGCACAACACGCCTGTGAAAGTGCTTTGTGAATAGTATTTATGTGATGGCACAATTAGAGCTACCTATTGCATAAAATCATGTGATAAAAGAATAGTTATTTAATAGGATTTCAGCTGGCAGATGATGAGTCTTGAAGGAAACCTCAGTAGGAACTTTGCTTCAAGATCCGTAGTGAGAAAGAGATCAGACACACATGCTTTGGCTCCCAAATGTGGTACTGAGCTGAGCAATCAGTCGTGCAGACCTTGCTCAAAGCTTGGAAGATTGCTCCTGTTATTCATTATTATGGACTTTGCAGGTGAGGAGAAGAACTGTACGATTCCTTGTTCTTGCTTGTGATAGGTAATGGTTTACATCCCTACTAACTCTAGGCATCTTATTGTTAATCCCAAGTAGAGTAGATCCAGTGATGACTCATTGATATATATATATAAGTGTTTCTTATCATTCAGCCTTTGGTGGCATGGGTCTGCTTACTATGTACCCACTGATGTTACTGAAACACATTAAAATATAAATGTAACATTGTTATGGTCTCATTGCCTCCTCCCAAAGTAATTTGTTACAGTAGCTACAACTACATTAATTGTAGCTACTGTTTCTGAGCTCTGTCTTTGCTCAACTGGGCAATTTACATCTCAAGCATATGGATGGCTGAAGCACCATTTGTGGATTCAGCATTCTCTATGAAACCATGAAGTAGGGGAGTAAAGAATGAATAGTAAAAGGAAGAAAGAGTTCCTTCTTGTTTTGTCATGATTCTATGCTTGTTGTTCCCTCATTTCCTTTCTATGCTCACCCTGTATAACTTGAAGTTGTATTATCCTTGCAGTGTCATTAAGTGTTCCCATTCCACATCTATACATTCCAGAGTCTTCTGTCCTCAGTTCATTTATAATGACATTGAGCATTCCTGAGCTTTCTTCCATAGTAACATTAATTCTTCCACTTCTGCCTTTATCTACTTTGGGAATACAGCCATATCTACTAATTTTGCATAAGGAATTCCTCATGCTCAGTGTAGTTGTTTCCAATGGACATTGTATCATCACTGATCCTCTCAGTTTACCCCAAATAATTTCTGGTGATTTTGGTGGATTTGGACCTGTTTAGAGAGAAAACAACAACACCCCACCACATTCTATTAATGTTTTCATCAATCAATTGAGTGATCAATATATTTAACAATCTGAAATAATTATAAAATGAAACATTACTACCAACTAATAATTTCATTCATTACTTCATATCTACATACACATTTCTAACTCATATTTCCAACTGTCTAGTAACACACAAAATTTGTTTATGAATATTTTATTTTACTTGAGTATATTACTTGAGACAGGGAGCAGTCAAGGATATAAAATAATACATTTTTAATGTGGGAGGATTACTTCTTATCTAACAATTCTAAATATTTTTTGAAAGAGCTGTCTTCCTCTGTATTTCTTACAATTTTTCCTTTGAACAAGCATAATTAATTTAAATGTAAAACTGTACTGATAGTCAATGGTTTCAGATATGTTAAATACCAGATATGTTAAAAAGTTGAACTTACTTAAGGTTTATCAAGACAGGGAAGGGAAAAGCAGAACTGAAAATGGAATTCCAATCCTGCTATTTATCCAAATAATCCCAGATTTTTGCCTTAAATTTATTCTTATACACTTTTTAGGTCAACAGAACAAAATTTTACTCAGGTATTTTGCACTTAGGGTTCTTTTTCAAAGCAGAAAATCTGCACCTATCTCTAAATGCATTGTGAGGTCTGCTTTGTTCTAAAAGTGAAGCTAACTATCCATTCCATAATATATTGCACTTGTTGTTTCCTTTCCATAGCAGTGACTACTCCCCTCATAAAATTACTATAATGATCATTGTTATCTAGAAATTCTAACTGCTCAGTTAACTTATTAACAGACACCTTTTGTACTTTAATCTTATTCTCAAGTCCAGCACTGCAAATCTCAGACTCCCTAAATATAACCATCAATTACCACAGAAAATGTTCCATCAAAGAGTCCATTTTACTACTAATATGCAATTAGGCTATCAGGAATCATCAAAAGAGTTACACTTCTGTCATGCCTTCCAAAATGAGTGAAGGAATGAGTCATTACTATTTTCTACAACAATTTTCTTTAACTTGGCACACTCTTGAACCTGAAATTTCTACAGGATGGCTGAATGTTGTCTCTTATTTGGAAGGGGATAAAGTAAACACAGTAATCCAAGTTTATGCACCAACCACCGATGCTGAAGAGGCTGAAATTGACCAATTCTATGAAGACCTACAACACCTTCTAGAACTGACACCAAAGAAAGATGTTCTTCTCATTATAGGGGACTGGAATGCTAAAGTAGGGAGTCAAGAGATAAAAGGAACAACAGGTAAGTTTGGCCTTGGAGTTCAAAACGAAGCAGGGCAAAGGCTAATAGAGTTTTGTCAAGAGAACAAGCTGGTCATCACAAACACTCTTTTTCAACAACATAAGAGGCGACTTTACACATGGACATTACCAAATGGGCAATACCGAAATCAGATTGATTATATTCTATGCAGCCAAATATGGAGAAGCTCTATACAGTCAGCAAAAACAAGACCTGGAGCTGATTGTGGCTCTGATCATCAGTTTCTTATAGCAAAATTCAAGCTTAAACTGAAGAAAGTAGGAAAAACTACTGGGCTAGTCAGGTATAATCTAAACTAAATCCCTTATGCGTACACAGTGGAAGTGAAGAACAGATTTAAGGAACTAGACTTGGTGGACAGAGTGCCTGAAGAACTATGGATGGAGGCTCGTAACATTGTACAGGAGACAGCAACAAAAACCATCCCAAAGAAAAGGAAATGCAAGAAAGCAAAGTGGCTGTCCAACGAGGCCTTACAAATAGCAGAGAAGAGAAGGGAAACAAAATGCAAGAGAGATAGGGAAAGTTACAGAAAATTGAATGCAGACTTCCAAAGAATAGCAAGGAGAGACAAGAGGGCCTTCTTAAATGAACAGTGCAAAGATATAGAGGAAAATAATAGAAAGGGAAAAACCAGAGATCTGTTCAAGAAAATTGGAGATATTAAAGGAACATTTTGTGCAAAGATGGACATGATAAAGGACAAAAATGGTAGGGACCTTACAGAAGCAGAAGACATCAAGAAGAGGTGGCAAGGATACACAGAAGAATTATACCAGAAAGATCTGGATGTCCCGGACAACCCAGATAGTGTGGTTGCTGACCTTGAGCCAGACATCCTGGAGAGCGAAGTCAAGTGGGCCTTAGAAAGCAGGGCTAACAACAAGGCTAGTGGAAGTGATGGCATTCCAGTTGAACTATTTAAAATCTTAAAAGATGTTGCTGTTAAGGTGCTACACTCAATATGCCAGCAAGTTTGGAAAACTCAGCAGTGGCCAGAGGATTGGAAAAGATCAGTCTACATCCCAATCCCAAAGAAGGGCAGTGCCAAAGAATGTGCCAACTACCGTACAATTGCACTCATTTCACACGCGAGCAAGGTTATGCTCAAAATCCTACAAGGTAGGCTTCAGCAGTATGTGGACCGAGAACTCCCAGAAGTACAAGCTGGATTTCGAAGGGGCAGAGGAACTAGAGACCAAATTGCTAACATGCGCTGGATTATGGAGAAAGCCAGAGAGTTCCAGAAAAACATCTACTTCTGCTTCATTGACTACACAAAAGCCTTTGACTGTGTGGACCACAACAAACTATGGCAAGTTCTTAAAGAAATGGGGGTGCCTGACCACCTTATCTATCTCCTGAGAAATCTATATGTGGGACAGGAAGCAACAGTTAGAACTGGATTTGGAACAACTGATTGGTTCAAAATTGGGAAAGGAGTACGACAAGGCTGTATATTGTCTCCCTGCTTATTTAACTTATATGCAGAATACATCATGCGAAAGGCTGGACTGGAGGAATCCCAAACCGGAATTAAGATTGCCGGAAGAAATATCAACAACCTCAGATATGCAGATGATACCACTCTGATGGCAGAAAGTGAGGAGGAATTAAAGAACCTCTTAATGAGGGTGAAAGAGGAGAGCGCAAAAAATGGTCTGAAGCTCAACATCAAAAAAACTAAGATCATGGCCACGGGCCCCATCACCTCCTGGCAAATAGAAGGGGAAGATATGGAGGTAGTGACAGATTTTACTTTCCTGGGCTCCATGATCACTGCAGATGGTGACAGCAGCCACAAAATTAAAAGACGCCTGCTTCTTAGGAGGAAAGCGATGACAAAGCTAGACAGCATCTTAAAAAGCAGAGACATCACCTTGCCGACAAAGGTCCGCATAGTCAAAGCGATGGTTTTTCCAGTAGCGATGTATGGAAGTGAGAGCTGGACCGTAAAGAAGGCTGACTGCCAAAGAATTAATGCTTTTGAATTGTGGTGCTGGAGGAGACTCTTGAGAGTCCCCTGGACTGCAAGGAGAACAAACCTATCCATTTTGAAGGAAATCAACCCTGACTGCTCACTGGAAGGACAGATCCTGAAGCTGAGGCTCCAATACTTTGGCCATCTCATGAGAAGAGAAGACTCCCTGGAAAAGACCCTGATGTTAGGAAAGTGTGAAGGCAAGAGGAGAAGGGGACGACAGAGGACGAGATGGTTGGACAGTGTCATCGAAGCTACCAACATGAATTTGACCCAACTCCGGGAGGCAGTGGAAGACAGGAGGGCCTGGCATGCTCTGGTCCATGGGGTCACGAAGAGTCAGACATGACTAAACAACTAAACAACAACAACAACAAAGTAAACTCGTAAATGATATAAAAAGTAATCTCATGGCTTCACAATTAATTTTGCATTTAATAAAGAGATATCCAATGTGTCATTTAATGAAACATTCCTTCAGGGCAGCTTTGTCTGTCCTTTGAAGACAGCTGTCTAGATTCTTTCAGTGTGCTTACCTTCCCAAACAGTTAGATTCACTCCAGCATATAAAGTATGACCTGTCTTGCCAATGCCACATCTGTAATTACTCGAGTCTTGTTTCTCCACCTGTGTCATTGTCACTTCCAAAATCCCTTTCTGAGGGTTATCTTTCATTGACACTTTTCCTTCATAGCCTTGAAGGATGAAATGGTTAGTGGAAATGATAGTCTGGCAAGGTTTATAGGGAAACTTTGACTCCTTGCACCAATATTTTCTGTCATGTCTGTTGACTGGTGTGGCTAAATAGTAGCAAGTGATTGTCACTGATCCTCCAACAGGACTTATCAACAACCTTGGCCCATACAATGTGCCCAAAGCTATTAGGGGAAAGAGAGAAGAAATCAGTACATTGTCCAAGTTATTAGACCAGTTATAAAGTGTTATTTTCTCTTGCTGGAATAAAGCAAAATAAACAAATTGTCTTGCTCCAAATGCAGCCTCAAAATTAATTGATCAAAGGTTTGGGTTAAGGGCACACTTGTTTATTTTTCAAGTTATTTTGATTCTACGGAAACCTGGTGCCCTTCAGAATTTAAGACTACAATGCCCAAAATGGCTGGACATTAACCTTGCTGGCTGGTGCTTGTGGGAACTGAAGTCCAAAACTTCTGAAGAACTTCAGCTTATATAGAGAGTATCATGTTATGAGAGTGCTGGGACCCAGAGACAAACTTCCATCAATTCAGCAACCCAATACAAACTGAATCCAAACCTCATCCAAGACTTGAATCCACATTATAATAGGCTTTATCTACTACGTATTGTAATTAGTATGTTACTTCAAGTCATAACTGACTTACAGCAACTCTAACAGGGGCATTTGGGAGGTAAGTGCCTGAGCAGATCCAATTCCCAGAACTGGGAGTGTTTTTACCAGTTCCACACTCCCAGTAAGTTTCCATGGCTGAGCAGGGATGTGAAGCAAGGCCTCTTAAGTCCTAGTTCTTTGCTTTATCCACTGTACTATACTGGGTATCCCCTTGACCTACTATAGCCTCTCTGTACTTTTAGCAATGCAATTTACTGCAGTCTGTGGAAAGCTAGGAGGTGTTTTAAGGTTTATTGATGGAGAACAATAACCCCACTTGTCACAAACGTATTAAAGAGACATAAGATGTAAGGATAAAGAAGATATATTTGGCTACTCACCATGTCTCAGAATGAAGTAAAAAAGAAAGGTAGTTACCATCATGCTTGAACTCAGAAACACTTTTTTTTAAATGTCCAAAGTGGCCTTTTATGAGGGGACAGACTCCAAACAGCCAGGTCAAACCTGAAAGGATGTGAAAGACTTTCAATCATTTTGTTTGCAATCAAAAGAAGTCAAAGAGAAAAAGTAATATCCAGAAGCAGCATAGCCATTGGTCAGATATGATGGAAGTCCAATGTCTGGAAGGCTGACCATAGCCCATGGACTAAATGCAAGTGCATGAGACCCACTGAAACTAATGAGACTTTCAGGAAGCTTGAAATCAGTGGGACTTATATAGATGGTGAGTCATAGGTCTAATTCATTTCATTGCTACTACACTGGCTGGGACCAGCATTGGGAGCTTATCACAGAAAGAAGTAGCTTTTGTAAAGTACTTCCTTTCACAGGCCCCTTAACTTCATTTATAGGAACAAGCTCTCTTGGGTTTGTTTGTTTTTTCCTCACTGGAAATTCTGGATATCTCTATCAGCAGTTAGAACCCTACATAAAGTTAATGTTCATGAGTGGGATTGCAAGCTCTGAGGCAGTCAAGGTAATAACTACTTCCCCATCTGAGTTAAGCAATTTCCTTTTTGTAAGTCTGCTGCAGAGCTGCTGAACCAGAAATCAACTTTCAATTTTCACCCTCAACATGCCAAAAATAATCCTCTGAAGGATTTCAGAATAAAGTAAGAAATAGATGAATATACTTCTAAAAATAAATCTTTTTCAGTGAATTTAGAGTCAAACAATTTGACAGAACCAGTGGTATGCTGCAAAAAATGTGACAGTTAAATTGTGTGGTAAAGTGCCAACATGGTGTAGTGGTTAAAATGTTCAGCTAAGACTGGGAAACCCAGGTCAAACCCCCACTTCACCATGAAGCTGACTGACCGGTCACTGTATTTCAACTTTACAAGAACTAGAGAGGAGAGACAGATATAACTTCTGTAGCTTTTTGGAGAAAAGGTGAAACATAAGTGTTAACAAACAACATAAACTTTCTCGACATGTGTGTGTGTTTGTTACTCACTTTCAAGCCATAAACACGTTCTTTATTTCTAAGTCTGATTTCTCAGACTCAAAGTTCTTCTGGGATCATTCTTGTAGGTTTTTTGGGCTGTTTGGCCACAAAACCTACAACAACCATCAAATCCCGACCGTGAAAGCCTTTGAGAATACATTCTTCTGGGATCACTTCTATAGAATACTATTTTTTTTTCCAGCCGGAATGGTGTTATAGGGAATGGATAGTGTGGCACCCATACTCTTTTCTTTAGGCATAAGTGATTATTCAAAGCAAGAATAATTAAAAAAGAAAGTATCACTTCTTGAATAAAAACAGTCAGCCACTGCCACACCCCTGAGTGGACTCACTCACTCTGGAGCTTGCATTTCACCTCTCTAGCATCTATAGCAGTCTCCCCATGTTCCCCAAGTGTGGGAGGGAAAGTCTTACATTGGCCCAAAAAAGTAAATTGGGAGTTTGTGAATGCTTCAGTGAACACCAGACGACTTCAGAAAAGCCCTTAGGGGCTCTCCCTGCCACTACAATCACTACAGTTCCTCCCCAAGAGAAATGTCTCATTTTGAGGAAGGGTGCTGGAGGGTATTGAGGAAGTGGTGAGCAAGGTGTCCTGGGCCATCAACACCAGGTCAATTGCAATTTATGATGAGCCCTCCAGCATTTTCAAGGTATAACATACTCAAAGATGGTTTACCAGTCCATTTTTCTAAAAGTGCTGTGGGACTGTGCAGCTTGCCCAAGCCAACACAGGCTGGCTCTTCTCCAGAGAGGCACAGGGAGGAATCAGACTCCCAACCTACAGCTCTACATATGTATCTAACTCACTGAGCTATCTGTATCTGGAGCCAAAGTTTGTACAAAGCATCAGGAAGATTCCAGGCTGGGTAAGCCAATGCAAACTACAAAAAGAACCAATTTAAGGAGAAAGGTGGGATAAAATATTTTAAATAAATAAATGAATGAATGAATAGCCACGGAGACAACAGTATCAAGGACAGTAACACAAGCCATTTTCTCCTGAGTTTTCCTTTACAACTAGAACATTAACAATGTTTAATGTAATTGTTAATTTGATTAATTAAAAATGTTATCCACTCACGTTAATCTAAATTAATTAGGTGCTTTGGTCCTATACATAAAATCTTAACCAATTGGACCGTTTGTACAAACCAATTAAGCCTTTCGTACTAACACTGTGCTAACAAGCTCTGCAGTAATCATAAGTCCTACTTCATGGGTGATGGGGGTTTATAGTAGAGTTCTGTGGGATTTTCTGATTTCTTGGACTACAAATCCCATCACTCTCTTTTTCTGGGATTTTTACAGACAGAAACCTTACAGACACCTAAATGTCACTTATCAGGTTCACATTGCTTTTTAGCTAACAAGGGGCAGTATGAGGAGCTACTTTGGTGCATTTGGGAGCATTTGATTTCTTGTTGTGGCGAGTCACTCGCCATAGCCAGGAAGGACGGCTGAGGGGCCTGACGCCGAGAGAGGCCCGAAAAGAAAGAACAAGAAATCGGGCATTCTCAGCGGTGGCCCCTCAACTTTGGAACAGCTTGCCGCCAGAGATCCGCCTGGCACCCTCGCTGGGTGTTTTCAAGAGCCAATTAAAAACTTGGCTCTTTAGGCAGGCCTTCCCTCCTGCCAATACTTGATTTTACTTTTCTTGGTTTGAAGTTTATCCTTCCATCTTGATTATAGCATTATTGTAGATTTTAATTGTTGTTTTTATCGGTTTGTAATATTTTGTGAGCCGCCCTGAGTAGACTCTTGTCTAGAAGGGCGGGATAAAAATCCAATAATAAATAAAATAAAAATAAATAATTATTGTAGTCTGTTTTGCTGATCTGGTGGGTGTACTCTGTTTTGGGGTATGACAATATCCTTCACATAACTCCCTAGTGGGTATTCCCACTTGTGTAAGGACACATCCCTTTCCCAACTAGGTCCTCATTTGTACTTCCCATCTGCCCACCGGTTCCTCCTACACCACCTTCAGAGTTTTGCCTTCATCTTGCCACAACTAAATCCTGCTATTTCCTGCTTAATCTGTGTATACAGCTATATATTCAGGACACATCTACTCTTATTGTCTCACCTTGGCATTGACCAGACATGCTATTATGACAACATGTTCATAAAATGGTGTGAAAATTATGGCCATCCGTGGGCATTTAGTTCAAGAATCCAGTGGAGTCCGGTTCTAGCCTCATAATATATTTGGTATAGTGGGCTACCGTTTGCCTTCCCAAATGCTATGATGACATAACGATATGATGAGAAGGAAGTATGGTGTTATCCTTAATTGTCACAGTTCCCATAGCCCTCCCTCAGTATAAAGAAAGTGAGTCATATGGTACATGGCACACAAAGGTGCAAGGAGGCTGTGGTGTCCAAGAGTGTGATTTTGGCTACAGAATCCCTTAATATGCCTGCCTGGGAATGGCAGAAATTACAACAATATACAGCAACTCATAAGACCAAAGAAGAATGGAGGGGGAGGAAGAGTTAGACCAGTGTGGAAGGAGAATGCAGCAAGAAATAAGCATATAGCAGGAAGCAGTGTGATATAACCATTAGTGCTTCTTTCCATCAAAGGTTATTTCTGAAGGGGAAACTTAAAAAAAAAATAAATATCTAGAAAGCTTTGAAAAGGTTGTTTATGCCTACTTTCCTCTTCACAACTTCAGGAAAACTATCCTCGTAGAAAGAATCTTTACCTTGAACTGCACCAGGATTAAAAGGGATTCTTTTTTTTTAAAAATGGAGGAATACATTTTTGCAGCTGTTATTTTGCTTTGACATCTGAACTACAATGATATACAAGGTTTCATGTCCCTACAATGTTTTTTTCTTCTCTCTCTCTCTCTCTCTCTCTCTGTGTGTGTGTGTGTGTGTATGTGTGTGTGTGTGTGTGTTTGTGTAAACACAGCCATGATTGAGGTAGGGAATCTGAACTGAGACTGAGAGACAGTCCTTCATACTGTAGCCCACAACTGAAAACCTGTCCCCTCAAAAGGTGCTATCTCTGCATAGGCTAGAATTTGTGAGCTTTCCTTGTTTTTCCCCTGGTTTCACAAAAAGAAAATTAGATCCAGAACAGCATCCATGAGTCTCAACATCACTTGAAATTCAAGTTGCATTTCAGTTATGAGCAGCCCAATCCCATACATGATTTTTTTTTTTCCTTAAAGAAAGTCACACTGCGATCAATAAGACTTACTGCCAACTAAAAGTCCACTGGCTTATAGCCTGTCAATACTATAAATGTTTCTAATCCTATAAATGAATCTAATAGGATTTTAATCCTATAAATGTTTATTTAGACATAAAATTCAGCGAGATAAACATAAATATGCACAGAAATCCAGGTTTAGCACAAAAATACTAACTACTCCTTTCAATTTAAAAATTCCAAAGGCCAATCTTCAGTCTTTATAATTTCCATCAATGTTTACACAAACCAGTAACTTTTGGTGAAGGCTTGAATCCAGCTGGTGGTCCCAACTACAGTTAAACCCATTGAATAACGGGTTTTACTGTAGTTTTACTGTACTATTCTGTTGTAGAACAGGATTTACATAAGTGTGGATGAAGCATTCAGCAGCTGATTCGCTGGTCCCAATAAATCAATTACAATTCATTCAACTGGATATAGACCCTTGACTTTTATGTCTTGACAATAAAGTCTCACTGTACATCACTGTATAACTCTGACACAATATAAGTGCAGTCACATGAACCTCTGCAATGTCAATATTAAATAGCAGAGAATTAAACAGATTGAATTGGATGTAAACAGTGTCTTATCACAACTGGTTTGACAAGCTGCCCTCTCATGTGTCTAATGGGCTCCTTCATTTTGCCTTTACATCATATACAACAAAATGACTTTTGCATACCTTATATTGACAATCCATTCAAAATAACATAACATAATGATATAAATTATAATACAATCATAGTAAACTTCTTATGCATTCATATACGGTTTAGGACCTCGATATCTAGCGGAATGCCTCCTCCCACCTAGATCTATTCGAATCACTCATTATAGCCAGGAAGGGCGGCTGAGGGGCCTAACGCCGAGGGAGGCCCGGAGAGAAAGAACAAGAAACTGGGCCTTCTCGGCAGTGGCCCCTCGCCTTTGGAACAGTCTCCCTTCAGAGATCTGTCTGGCTCCCTCGCTCGGTGTTTTTAAGAGCCAACTCAAGACCTGGCTCTTTAGGCAGGCTTTCCCTCCTGTCACCACTTGATTATTTTTATTTTCCCATCTTGAATGATATCATTATTGTTATTTTAATTTATTATGCTATTTTTATTGTTAGCCGCCCAGAGTAGACTTAGTCTAAATGGGCAGGGTATACATTTAATAAATAAATAAATAAATAAATAAATACTGTATGTACAGTACTAACATTGTCACTTTATCAACTTCAGTCTCTTCCATGGTTCATTATTTAATTTTTATATGTGTCTTACAGAACTTAAACTGACTTACCTTACAGGTGAAAATACAATACAAAATTATTTTCCAGATTCCAGCTGTGGCATCCCCAAAGTGGCATCCCCTACTCAGAAAACCAAGAAATATTTAATACTTCAAATAAATATATTTAGTATATCATTTCAGCTCAGACTTTTAAAAACTGGTCTTCGCACAATACTCACTGATTAAACTGCACTGTGAATACACCAAGCTGTTCTTCAGAAAACAGGAAGACCCAACCAAAGGCAGGTTTAATTATTGCTCTCACCACAGTGACATAAGGAAGTTCTTTCAAGAGGAGAGAAAGAACCTATGGTCACATAATCAGAAAAGAAATTCCCCTTCTGTCAGCTTGAGCTTCTTCTTTTTTTAAAGTAAGGGGATGAAACTGATTCAGAGCCCATAAACTAATATGAGGGTGGAGGTACTTTAGTGAGTTGGAAATAGACCTGAACCTACATTCCTCATCTGCCTTGAACTTGAATTGATTAATACACAGTCTCTCTGTCTTTTCCTCCCTCCCATCCCCATCTCCCATACACAGGATAACAAAAGAAATAGTTTGAAATATTGGGTTTAATAATCAGGATTATTATTAATTATAATTATTAATATTGTGAATGATGAAAAAAAGCCTTGTTGGGTCAATGGGGCTTCCTTCTTCCAGTCTTTGCTCCATAAAGAAGGATGGTGGTGTTTGCAACAAAACAAGGTTGATTAAAAGAGGAGGGGGTTCAACACCATATCACAACACGAAACTGTCCTGGAGTAGTTTCAGGTACTGCCCAGGAGTCAAGTCCTGAACCTTTTAGTCCAAAGTCTGTAGCCCCTTTGGTTATCGCCCCCGGAAGGATTTTCTCTCCTGGCTTCTTTAGTGGGGTTGTCCTTGTTGACTGCAGAATGAGTTGCAAAACAAGGATGGCTTATAAGACTACACGGGGGAAAGTTTGCCAGTCTCTGGCTCTTGCTCAACCTGGTGTTGCTGCTGGTTGAGCTTGGCAGGCACATCCTCTGCCTTTTCTTCTACCAGTGTCTGGCTTGGTTTGCTGCAGGTTCCCCAGGAGCTCTTTCCTGGGTTTGGCAGCATCTCTCTTTTCTTTCCCACTTACCCCAATGTGAAAGACATGGTGCTGGGCATGGGTCAAGGTGACTTTCAGCTTCTTCTTTGGGCACCTGGTTTGGGGTCCTCTGGGATCTCTATGTCCAAGTGGTAGGATTCTTCCTCAGGGCTCTCAACTCATTGTCCCAAGAGTCCTCTTCCTCCCACTTCTCTTCTTCCCCCACCACTTTGGGGAAGAAGTCCCCAGTTTGTACAGACTGGTCAATCTTTCCCTCATCCTCAAATTTCCCTCTCTCCTCCCACTCTGCCTCCAAACCCTCTTCAACAGCCCTCAGGTCCCAAAGGGTCCTTTCTACCCTTTAGAAGTCACTATTCCATTCCTGGGATTTCTTCCATTTCTGGGCTTTTCCTTTGACACACACCCCCTTTCCTGGGATCCTACCCAGAATCTTCCTTGTCACAGAGTTCATCTTTGCATTCAGGTACTCTTGAGGAGTTATAGGCCAGCAAAGTCTCTCCCAGTCTACATAGCGGATCATTGTGTGGAGATCAGTTGGTTCTGGAGTGAAGGTGAGACAGCCTGCTGGGGCACCTATGCCACTATCTCCATCCTCACAGAGTCCCCTCATGGAAAAATCATCCCTGTCATTAGACAGGATGAGAAAACTACCTCAGGTAACAGATGCTGAGAAGCAGTTCATGGCAGTCTGTCAGCTGTTCCTCTTAAACTCTCCATACTTGTTGCGCTGTGTCACAAAGCATGCTCTCCAAGGTAGCTAGCAGCCCCAAGTTGCGGTGGAGGACATGACCCTATTGCCAGCATTAAAGTGTATTTCAAATGCCAGTCCAGCTAGCAATGAAAAGGGAGACACCATCTTGTGCATTGCCTTAGGCAGGAAAATGTCCCATTCCAACCTTGCCTCGTGCCTGGTATTTCTTCTTCATTTTCTTCCACTTTGGAAAACCTGTATGGTGGGTTCAAAGGTTAGTAGCTAAATGTTATTCATGTGTAGTATTTGATAAGGCAAAGCCTAATTATCTCTCTGGAGTTAATGATTTGTTAAAACAGCAGCACCAAGAATAATTGCAACCATCGCACTCCAAAACTTTGCACCTTTTCCAGGCACTGCCATTGTACTACTCTGTCATCTGGTTGATTCCACCCTGGTACTACCAAGAGTTACAAAACTAATGATTCCCATAGTGCATATACCCATGTGTATCAGATGCATCAGAAAGGTGATGGGTCTTTCTTTATATTCGCATGATTAATACTCCATTGTAGGCCACCACCATCTTTCAGGATGTATGTAGTATCATGGCCTACACATTACTATAAGCTAAATGGCTTGGGTTGAAGCTATCTAAAAGACCACATCTCCCTCTATGAGCCTGCCCAGGCATTAAGATAATCAGTGGAGTCCTTTTTCTCAGTCTCACCACCCTCGCAGGCACACTTGGTGGAGACATGGGAGAGGACCTTTTCTGTTGCTGCTCCCAGACTTTGGAACTCCCTCCCATGGGAATCCAGCCTGTCCTCATCGTTGCTGTCCTTCCGTAAGTAGGCAGAGATTCAGGCAGGCTTTTCCTTAGTAACTGGCTGAGAGGGTTCTTTTTTAATGGATTGCTGTGCACTGTTGCTTTTAAATGTGTTTGTAGTATTGATTTTATTTACCATTTTTATTATAATACTTATTAAATTCTTTTTAAATATTTATACACTTATTGTTTTTAGCTTTCAAGTATTGTCTTCTATAATGTAAACTGCTTTGGGTCCTTTTAAGGAGAAAGGCAGGGTAAAATATTTTAAATAAATAAATAGACAAATAGCCCTTAAGGCTTGGTCTTCCCCCTATCCATGCCCCTGTTCATACTTCAATTGAACTGATGTATGAATCCACTCTGGAGTTAGGCACTTCACACTGGGTTTTTTAAATAATTGTAATAATTACCTCTGGAGCAGTCATATTATTTTATCCCACAACTAGAGTAGGACAACAGTGCCATCATGTGACTCTTATTAATCATTGCACCGCCTGGTGGCATAAATCTGTTTAAATTGTGAATGGGACTAGAAAGGGAGGCTGTCTTCATTTGATTCAGGTTGATTCAAAGTTTCCTATGGCAGTTAAATTATTTTTGGCAAGTGACATAGCATGGACACTTTATTTCATTATATCCCGTTTCCCCCCCCCCCAAAAAAAGCTATTCTGATGACATAGCATAACTTACAGCAACAGAATTTTATATAATAATTGTCTGCTGCCAAATCAGTTCTGATTTATGGTGACCATTTTCATTGTTTTCTAGGTAGAGGGTACTCAAAAATGGTTTACTATTCCCTATCCATAAAATCAACCACCCGCCTAAATATAGGAAGATTGTCACCATTCAATTAATACTAAGAGTGTGACTACATTGGAACACCGCATTTGAAGGACTTGGCTTTGCTTCAATTTGCTTCAAAGCCTGTAATGCATTTAAAATTGTAATAAGTGCACACACAGAGGCTGTGGAACATTTTGAAAATTCAGTGTTCGCATTGGACATGTTGTGATTGGCATTCCAGCCCACAGTCCCCCTTTTTCCCTTCCTTCCTCTGGTCCCACCTCTGGCTTTCATTTTGTGATTTGTTGTAAAGTGGCTTGGTTTTCAAATACACACATTCCATGGCATTGTCTTTCATTTCGACTTGCTTGCTTTTCTGTTCCCTTAAAAAAATGTGCAGAGGTAATCCAGCAAACATCCACACACAGAGAGATTCTCCCCACTTCCTGATAGTCCTCTGATTTTTTTACTTTTATTTTCTTTCCTTTGAGTTTAGTGCTGGATCACCTCTGCACATTTAAAAACATTTTATCCTCACAACCACCCTGCGTTGCCCCGAGAGTACTTTTCCTCCCATTCCTCTTCCCCGACCACTTCATGGAGCAAGCAAGTCCCCAGTTTGTACAGACTGGACATCCTTTCCCTCACACACACACACACACGTGTATGCATGTGTGTATGCATCTGTATGCACACCATGTTAAATTTGTCATGGTTATACCCAGTGTGCTGGAGCAGACAGACTGATGGATTAGACCTCAAAAAACCTGAGTTTTAATCTCATTCAGATATGAAAAACTCAATGGGGATGTGGTACTGGTAAAACCACTTCTTAAATATCTCACTTACCTTAAATATCTTATTGTTCTTGTAAATAATTGCCATATTATTCACAGGCACACCCCAAAATGAATGGTGGGACTTCTTTCTATTTGGCAGCCTTTTTATTATGGCTACGAAGCATTGATGCTGCAGTTCTGCCTCTCAGGGTGCAACTACACTGGAAAATCGAATCTGGGTGATTTGATTTGCAGCCTACTATATTACCTTTGAGATCACAGTCAGTGCTCCCATAGGGACTGCTGATTGATTCACCATTCATACTGGATCCAATGTGATTCACATTCCAGCCCACAGCCTTCCCCCTTCTTTACCACCTTCCTCTGGTCCTCCCTCTGCCAATCCTTCCTTCCTTCTCTGGTCCTGCCTCTGCTGATCTTTTTATGAAGCATAAATGTGGGAAATAATAATAATAAGCACCAAGCATAAGGTGACAGGGTGATTTAGCACTGATCTCATATATGTAAGAATTTTTCTTTTAAAGGAGGACATTTGGGGGAGGTGAAAGAATGTGGGGCCGTGTTCCCCCAGTCCTGAACATTATGCCTCAACTGCCTACATCTCTGAAACAACACCCACAGATATGCCCCCATCTTTACAAAAAACGGAGTATTGTAGCTATAAAGAGTGTAAGTTATAGGACTTTCCACCCTTTCCACCCCTTCCAAACTCCTTTCCACCCTCTTTCCATCTTCAGCCCTTTCAAACTCCTTTCCTCCCCCTTTCCCTTTCTACCCCTTCCAAACTCCTTTCCTCCCCCTTTCCATCTCCACCCCTTCCAAACTCCTTTCCTCCCCCTTTCCATCTCCACCTCTTTGATACTCCTTTCCATGCCCCAAAAGCACGGTAATCTATGCACCCGGGTAGGTGGGGCTCGTTAGCCTTGGAAGGCAACCCATCTAGGAGAAGGAAAACTCCGATTTAAAACCTCCACTGCCTTGTGGCTATATCCACCAATGGAAAAGGCTTCAGGATTTAACCTCGAGGAAAAATCCGGACCCGGAGTCCCGGAAGCAGTTCATGACGTTCTGGCAATTCCTGTGACGTCGCTGGAACCAGTTGTATTGGCTCTTGCCTTTCCATTGGACTATTTCAGTGACATGGAAAGGGGGGATTTGCTGCTTGGGTACCAGCCTATCCTCCATATTATTTTACCCAGGCTTTGTGCTCTGGAGAGGACACTCCAGCTTCGCATACAGCATCAAAATAACACGGGAAGTAGCAGTTTCCAGTTATAAGTCTTTACTCGATTGGCATAGAGCGTGACGCCAGCGGCTACTTCTGACGGTGGGAGAGGTCATTGCATTTCACTAGGTAGCTACCACCCGCCTTAAGCTGGGCAGCCCCCAGCCAGTAAGGTGCTGCCTCGCCACGGTCTGTTACCCTCACGGGGTTCGTGGGGTTTAGGGTGAAAACCAACAAGCAGATTGATAACCCTGCACCATGCAACAATCATAAGAAAACTTCTGCCCTAAAGTTGGGACCTGGAATGTTCAGACAATGACCCCTGGCTTCTCTGACGACCTGCAGGAAATAGCCGACGCACGCAAGACAGCTGTCATTGACATGGAACTGAGTAGGCTGCAGATGGACATTATTGCTCTGCAAGAGACGAGATTGCCAGACTCGGGATCTGTCAAAGAAAAAAACTTCTCATTCTTCTGGCAGGGAAAACCATTGAATGAGACCAGGGAATATGGTGTTGGCGTTGCGGTTAGACATAAGACATACTCTGCTGAGATCCATTGTTCCACCTACTGCAGGGAGTGAAAGAATCCTGTTTCTGCAGCTCCACTCATCAGCGGGACCGGTCACCCTCATTAGTGCATATGCACCAACACTGTTGTCTACAGCAGAAGTCAAAGACAAATTCTATGACGGTCAGGCAGCTACTATCAAAAAAATCCCTGAGAGAGAGCCGCTGTTCATTCTCGGAGACTTTAACGCTAGAGTTGGTGCTGATCACAATTCTTAGCCCACTTGTCTGGGCTGTTTTGGCATTGGGAAGATGAACAAAAATGGCCAACGCTTGCTGGAGTTTTGCTGTCATTATGGTCTCTGTGTCAGCAACATGTTCTTTAATAAATTCACATTCAAATTCAAATTTTATTCAAATTTTAGCCAAAAGCCATTGAAACATTGAGTCATACACAAAACCAATGACAAGTCAACAAAACAGCATCTTCATAACCATATATAACAAGTTACAAAACGGCTAGGATTTAAAATATACAGTATATATATAAAAGACTCTTATAAAATAGAGAAGAACTCTATTTTTATACTGTCATCCTTTAGTGACCTGAGGGGCCTTTGCTAGCCTAAATGGCCTTAGTCACCATATGCTACTCAATGGGGTCTTTGTCCATTTGATTAATCCAAACTTGCCTTAGCTTGATGGCTAGCTGGCCAAATTTGGCCACATTGTAAGTTGTAGCCTTATTTCTATCTTCTAGCAAGGTCTGGAGACAGCCCTTCCTGTCACCTCCATCCCTGTCCAAAATAATTGGATTGATGTAGCTTTCCCGGATCTGTTTGTAAATTTTGCAGTCCAAGAGTACATGCTCCAAGGTCTCTATACTTCCTTCCCCGCATACACACAGCCAATATTCTTTAATACGAGGCTTCAACACAGAGTCTCTTGGAAACATCCAAGATCGAAGCATTGGCATCAGCTCGATTTCATCCTCACTAGACACTCTAGCCTTCCTAGTATTATGATCACACGCAGTTATCAGGGTGCTGATTACGATACTGATCATTCCCTGGTGTGTAGCAGAGTCAAACTGCGAATAAAGAGATTGTATCACATGAAAAAGGAAGAAAGACCACATATTGACATAAGCAAGACTCGCAATCAGAGAAAAGTGGAGGAATTTGCCCAAGCGCTTGAGGAAACTCTTCCAGGCCCGGCTGTTGCAAATGCACCTGAATGATAGGAACATTTCAAGAATGCTGTTTCTAACACCACCTTGTCCACATTTGGCAAGAAGACCAAAAAGACAGCAGACTGGTTTGAAGCCCATTCGGAGGAGTTGATGCCAGCTATCGGGGAAAAGAGGAGAGCTCTAGCCGCATACAAAGCCTGTCCTAGTGAGTACAACTTGCGGGCTCTTCGAGTTGCTCGTAGCAAAGTCCAACAGACTGCCAGGAGATGTTCTAATGATTATTGGCTTCAGCTCTGCTCTCAAATACAGACAGCAGCAGACACAGGTAACATCAAGGGAATGTATGACGGTATCAAGCAGGCTTTAAGTCCAGTACAGAAGAAATCTGCTCCTTTGAAGGCTGCTACAGGCGTGATCATCCAGGACCGAGTACAGCAGATGGAACCCTGGGTGCAGCACTACTCTGAGCTGCATTCTAGAGAGAATGTAGTAACCAAAAAGGCATTAAATAACATCGAGTGCCTGCCTGTCTTGGAAGAGTTAGACAGTGAACCAACTTTAGCAGAAATAAAAGCGGCCTTGGATTCCCTCGCCTCCGGCAAGGCACCTGGGAAGGATAACATCCCTTTTGAAGTGCTGAAGTGCTGTAAAGAGATCATCACCACCGAGCTGTATGGAATCTTTTGTCTTTGCTGGAGGGAAGGTGGAGTACCACAGGACATGAAGGATGCAAGAACAAAGGTGACAGGGGCAACTGCAATAATTACCGTGGCATCTCTCTTCTCAGCATTGTAGGGAAGCTGCTTGCCTGTGTTGTGCTGAAGAGGCTCCAGGTGCTTGCAGACAGAGTCTATCCAGAATCACAGTGTGGATTTTGAGCTAATAGATCCACCATTGACATGGCATTTCCCCTCAGACAGTTGCAGGAGAAATGTAGGGACCAATGACAGCCACTCTTTGTGTCCTTCATAGATCTTACAAAGGCCTTTGATTTGGTTAGCAGGGATGGCCTTTTTAAAATACTTCCCAAGATTGGATGTCCACCTCGGCTCCTTAATATCACCAGGTCCTTTCATGAGGAAATGAAGGGCACTGTAGTTTTTGATGGCTCAACATCAGATCCCTTTGACATCCAAAGCGGAGTGAAACAGGGCCGTGTCCTCACGCCGACTCTGTTTGGGATCTTTTTTGCTGTCATGCTGAAGCACGCTTTTGGAACTGCAACAGAAGGTGTCTATCTCCGGACTAGATCAGATGGAAAGCTCTTTAATCTCTCTAGATTGAGAGCGAAGACCAAAGTCCAGCTGAAATGCATGTGGGACTTCCTCTTCACCAATGATGCAGCTGTTTTTGCCCATTCTGCTGAAGACCTCCAACAACTTATGAATCATTTTAGCAAGACCTGCCAAGACTTTGGATTAACAATCAGCCTGAAGAAAACACAAGTCATGGGCCAGGGCATGGACTCACCTCCCTCTATTACCATCTCTACACAAAAATTGGAGGTTGTTCATGATTTCGTGTACCTTGGCTCAATGATCTCTGACACCCTCTCTCTAGATGTCGAGCTGGATAAACGCATTGGCAAAGCAGCTACCATGTTCTCTAGACTCACAAAGAGAGTAAGGCTTAATAAGTAGCTGACAGCATATACCAAGATCCAGGTCTATAGAGCCTGTGTCCTGAGTACACTCCTGTACTGCAGTGAGTCCTGGACCCTTTGTGCACAGCAGGAGAGGAAGTTGAACACGTTCCATATGCGTTGTCTCCGACACATTTTTGGTATCACCTGGCAGGTCAAAGTTCCAAATAATGTAGTCCTGGAACGAGCTGGAATTTTTAGCATGTATACATTACTGAAACAGCAACGTCTACATTGGCTTGGGCATGTCGTGAGAATGGCTGACGGTCAGATTCCAAAAGATCTCCTGTATGGAGAATTAGTGCAGGGAAAGCGCCCCAGAGGGAGACCACAGCTGCGATACAAGGATATCTGCAAGTATTTTTATTTATTTATTTATTGCATTTTTAGCCCGCCCATCTAGTCATATAGACTACTCTGGGCGGGTAACAACATAACATAAGTAGGATCTGAAGGCCTTAGGAATGGACCTCAACAGATGGGAAACCTTGACATCTGAGCGTTCAGCCTGGAGGCAGGCGGTGCAGTATGGCCTCTCCCAATTTGAAGAGACACTTGTTCAGCAGGCCAAAGCAAAGAGGCAGTCCCGAATCCAGCAAAACCAGGGAGCTGGACAGGGGACAGATTGTATTTGTCTTCAGTGTGGAAGGGATTGTCATTCTCGAATTGGCCTTCTCAGCCACACTAGACGCTGTTCCAAGACCTCTATTCAGAGCACGTTATCATAGTCTCTTGAGACTGAAGGATGCTTACATGTTGTAAATCACTTCTGACTTCATGGCACATAACATCAAATATAAATTGAATATAAATTGCACATAGGATGAAATAAAAGGCACTTTTGTTTGATATGTTTGCAAATTATAAAAATAATTTATAAAATTATTTAAATAATTTAAAGCACTCTCTGGGAGGTTTTCAATATATTTTTTAAAAAATATGCAGGCTACATGTTGCCTCTCCCAGCAAACTGGGTACTCAGTCTACCAATCTCAGAAGGATGGAAAGCTGAACCAGACCTTGAGCCAGCTACCTGAGCCAGCTAGGATTGAACTCAGGTCGTGAGCAATGAGTGTCTTGATTGCAGTGCTGCAGTTTAACAACTGTGCTACAATGCTCCCTAGCATTAGAATTAGAAATCATTCTCTCTTTTTTTCATATTCCATCCTGATGATAGCCTCTTATCCAGAGTTTCATGAAACCCTGACTAAAAGTTGTTCTTAAAACATGTTCCTTAAAAGAAAAAAAATGAAAATCTCCACTAGGTGGAACTAGAGATTTTAAAGTATAAACTAAATATTCTCCTTGTTACATGTGAGTTGCCCACCTTTGGCCCCCTCACACATAGGTAGTGCCTAACTGCAAAAGTTTTTTATATGGAATAAAAACTGGACTGACAATGTAGATGCTGATATTATTAGAAAGATCAATGTAATTAGTCCCTGAAGATGCAACAATGTCATTTAATTGTTTTGGATAAAAAGCTGGTTATGGATAAATGTCTTCCATGTAAAAAACATCTAAAGGTCACCATAACCATGTATTTTTAACCATTCTCAAGGTACGGCATTGATCGCCCTGCTGGATGACCTATTGAGGGAGGCCGACAGGGACAAAATGTCCTTGTTGGTTCTCCTCGACATCTCAGCCGCCTTTGATACCATCAACCACGGTATCCTCCTGGGGAAGCTCTCCGAGTTGGGGATCGGTGGTCTGGCTCTTGCCTAGCTCCGGTCCTTCTTGGAGGACCATTCTCAGAGAGTGCAGCTTGGGGAGAATGTATTGGCCCCGTGGCTCCTCAATTGTGGGGTCCCGCAGGGTTCAATCATCTCTCCAATGCTGTTTAATATCTACATAAGGCCGCTGGGTGGGGTTATCCGGGGTGTGGTGCCTCGTGTCATCAGTATGCTGATGACACTCAGCTCTACATCTCCTTTTTTCCATCAGCAGTGGATGCTGTTATGTCCCTTGAGCACTGCCTGGGGGCTGTTCTGCAATGGATGCAGGAGAATGGACTGAGGCTGAATCCGAACAAGACACAGGTCCTGAGGGTGGGCGCCCCTGTCATCAGTGGGTTGGGAAGCTTCCTCTCTTTTGGGGGAGCGACTCTCACCACAAAGACTGTGGTCCACAGCTTGGGGGTCCATCTTGACCCGGCGCTTGCCATGGAATCCCAGGTAACGTCTGTGGTCTGCACCGCCCATTTACATCTTCGGTGGATTGCCCAGCTGTGCTCCTATCTTGATGTTGGGGAGCTCACCACACTTGTCCATGCACTTGTAGTCTCGAGATTAGACTACTGTAATGCACTCTATGTGGGGCTTCCCTTGAGATTGATGCGGAAACTTCAAATGGTCCAGAAAACAGCGGCCAGATTATTAACTGGGTTTAAAAAATATCATCATATTTCCCCCACTCTGGCCGCCTTACACTGGTTACCCATTAGATTCCTCATCGATTTCAAGGTGCTAATTATTACATATAAAGCCCTAAATGGTTTAGGACCTCAATACCTGTCAGAGCGCCTTCTTCCACCTAGTTCTACCCGTGTCACTCGTTCTAGCCAGGCTGGGTGGCTGAGGGGCTTAACTCTGAGACAGGTGCGGAAGGAAAAAACTAGAAACCGGGCCTTCTCGGTGGTGGCCCCTCGCCTTTAGAACATCCTTCCCCCTGAGATCCGCCTGGCTCCCTCGCTGGAAATTTTTAAGAATAAACTGAAGACCTGGCTCTACTTCTGTCCTGACATTACTTAATTTCTTCCCCTGGTTTTTCCATCTTGGATTATGTATGCTTGTTTTAGGTTTTTTTTATTATTATTAATTTTTTTTTTGTATTGATGTTTTTAATTCTATTGTTTTTTGGACTGTAAACCGCCCAGAGTAGATTTATCTAGATGGGTGGTATAAAAGCCAAATAAATAAATAAATAAATATGGAGCCAGTGAGGTGCCATGGTTGGAGTGTTAAACTGTGACTTCAGAGATCTTGATTCAAATCACTTCTGAGCCATGAGGAAACTCATTGAACAATCTGGAGCAAGTCACTTTTTTTGTCAGGCTTACAGACCTCATAGAGTGGTTATTAAGATAAAGCAGGAAGGAAATGGAAAGCCATATACACTGCCTTGAGCCCTCTTCAGGAAAGGTGCAACACAAATATGATAAACCAATAATATGATAAGAAGTTTTCCTTGTTCTGCTAAGCATATGCAGCATGCCATTTAATTTTTTAAAAAATTCCACAGGCACAGTCTGTTGCAATTAAAAAAAAAAAGAGAAAGACCCACCAGGATAACTGTGCTGATAGCACTGCTCCCCCCTGCAGTTCCCTCCCTATTGCAGCCCCATGTGCATCCCAAAACCTGGGTGCAAGGCCTGGGAAACCCTTTGAGGCCAGTTTTCAGGTGGCACAAAAAGCTGCAAGGTGGCTGAGAAGGAAATTCTTTCATGCTGGTGGTCAGCTGCAAGTGTAATATTGGATTTGTGCCCAAGAATTCTGTGAAGCCTGAAAAACTAGGAAATTTTGTATAGCGTAAGCTTTCACAGAACATAGTCCACTGTCTGCATCTCATTCATGTATTTAAACACCTGCATGAACCCAGTAGCAGGACTCTAGTAGCTGAACTGTAACTCTACAAAATTTTGCAGATAAAACATAGAAAACAAAACTGGCCACATGAAATATCTCGTGGCTGGACAGCTCAAGTGGGGAAAGGAAATAAGACCAAACCTCTGCTTTTCTTTGATTCAGGATAGAATCACAGCAGGTAACAACTGATTATGCCAATTGCCATCAAACTGGTTTAACAAGCAAGGTCACCCTGCTCTAATAATAAAAAATGATTTTCAGCAAAGTGGCAAAGACTATTAAGGTGGAGCCAGATTGTCTGTATGATGGTAGCTGTGAAAAGACATTTTAAAAGCCAATGACGTCAGAAGTATTGGCATAAAAGAACCCTGTCACTGTGGTTATCTATCAAATGATTACTTGGAATGCAACAGATGTAAAGGTGAGCTAGCATCACCAAATTGCAAAATAGGGCTCAATGTTCACTCTGAATACTCACCCAACTGTAACAACCTGATAGAAGTCCATTTAAAATATCTTCCCTCATTGGCTTATCTTTATCAGTTCATGCTTTGGTAAATTATAAGCTGCATAGTATGATGTAGATACAAAACAAGCTAATATGAGTTTTGGCTGTGTTAATAGAACTTTTGTTTTTAAAACACATACACAAATAGTTCTGTCTTCATCTGAGCTATTCAGAGTTCATTGAGAATACTACATCCATTTATGAGCATTATTCTCTGAAAAAATATGCTTGTTGTTGTTATGTGCCCTCAAGTTGCCTCCTACTTATGGTGACCCTATGAATGAGCAATCGCCAAAATGTTCTGTTCTCAACAGCTCTGCTCAGTGCTTGTAAATTCAATCTTTGGTTCCATTAATGAATCAATCTATTTCATATTTGGTGTTCCGCTTTTCTTGCTGCCTTCAACCTTTCCTCACATTATTGTCTTCTCAAAATCTGCCCAAAGTAGGACAGCCTCAGTTTCAACAGTTTTGACTCCAGAAACAGTTCAGGCTTGATTTGCTCCAGGACCCATTGCTGGTGATCTATTTCTTCCCAGTTATTCCAGAGCAACTTTCACTCCATTTTCTAGAGCTGCGGGTTCTTAACCATAGGGTTCATCTTCAAAGGAGTCTGTTATCCTTTTATCATTTCTGTATAGGTTTTATTATACTGTTTCCACCTTTCCTTTATATGATGACACATGCTAGTTTGGCAAATTATACTGTGTTACCACTTTATAGCCTCAGTACCCCACTCCCACCTCAAATTCCTGCTGACATGTTTGTCTCGGGTCTCCTCATTTTCTTTCATGTAATGTGTGTGGGAGAAAAAAACTGAATGCACAAGGGTGGTTTTGTATATGGAAACTCAGACCCCACCTCTGCCTTGGGCATGTCACTTTTCTTCTAGTCTCATCTGTTTGCCCTAAAGGAGTGCCTACCCACACTTCTGTTGCTCAGCTAAGCAACTACCTGTGGAAATTCTTGCTGGAAGATTTTACTCCAAATCAACATGTAATGATTCATCTCTTGTCTTAAATACATTCTATAAAGCTTGGCTATTTCTGCTTCATTGTATGGAATGTCAACTTTACCAGTAGCATCCTGCCAATGCTGTACCTTCAGGGGAAAGAAACAGCTGTTTCCTTGGAGATTACTATCACCTAACAAATAGCTTACATAACAGTGTGAACAGGAGATTTTTTAAGCAGCAGAGGCTGAGTACTGATGTTCTATCGCTTTAATTTCGAGTGTTCTGCAAGTAAGACACATTGTGGGATTCTGGACCAGGTAACCAACAGAGTTGCTTATAACCTAACATCATCCCAATTCTGTAAGGCATTCAAGGCACTGTCTCTAACAATGCCATTTTAAAAACTCATGCTAGCCATTATGTGTATTCTTTTTATTACTTGTAATATTTTTGCTATTTTATTTTAAAATATAATAAATGCCCATAGGATGAAAATTTGGGCTATATCATTCTGAATTACAGGTAGACAGTTTTAATTTTAGTATTCTTTTAACAACATCTTCAAAAAGTAAATTATTGCATTAAGTAGGGACAATCTTTTATAGACAGAGAGACAGTTCTAGAGACTGTGGGATGTAACCTTCCCGGATTCTGTGATTATTTTCTAGGAACGTTAAAGATTTTAGCCATAAATAGGCACATTGCTGGCTGATAAATTTCAACAAACAAGGTAAGAAGGTATATGTACTCAAAATATGTTCATAATAATCAGTGGCACTAGTAAGAGGATTTAAATTTGGCAAGTGTGTGCTCAGTGGATTATCAGATCAAGATATTTCCCATCATACCTACAAACACTGTGAGCCATTGTAACAGGCATTTATGGACTACAGTAAAGGTGACTGGCATTGCAAATCCTGGGGGCAAAGCTGTGCTGTACTCTACCCTTACGTTTCATGTCAACAAAGATGCTGGCAAAATTCTGATCTTGGTTAACACTGACAGTGGGAAGAGCAAGCATTTTGATCATCAAATGTTGAGACAGGAAAACCGGAAGAACAATGCAGAGAAACATTAATTTGACTAATATTCAAACACTGAAAAAAAAGAAGTCTGGTGTATTTTCATTTCACTGGCACGCTTCTGGTTTTCAAAAACCATTTTCTCCCTTCTATGGTTTAATTGTGTTTGTTCTGCTACTCCATGGGGGAGAAACATGGATAAAAGTTACATAAATAATCACAACAGTTACATGGAACTGCATTGAAAATAAAGCTAAAGGTGTTTGATATGCTTTGGAAACTCAGATTTTTTAAGCATGATGATTTCATCTTTACGATCTGCATATTCTCATTGACACGGGGTCTTTAGCTTCTTCTCAGTATGTTATTTCCTTCTGTAATGTTGACATGGTGATAAAACTTCATTTGGGGAATATTAGATGTATAGTTTGAAGAGTTTATGGTTGAAAGGGAACATGTTATGAAGCTGCACATTCTTCATGCCAGCTGTAATTTGCAAATTGGACAGACCAATCAAAGTTTAACACCTTTTGTTGCACAAAGGAAAATGCAAACTCAGAAACAATATGCATCATCAGTGTAATTGTTCCACAATGTCTTACTAATATAGGCAGGTCTATGGAGAATCTTTGGCTTTGCTTTGATTCATGTATTTTTCTTAAGGAAGGATAATGTAACTTATGTCAGCAATGTCCTTTAAAGACTGGGTGGTTCCAGTCCCTCTGTTTGCTTACGTCTTTGCACCACTGCTGACTTTTTAAATAACTCTAATGCATTCTTTAAGACTCAGGCAAAGAGACCTTCACAAAAGACATGATCAAAACATGCCAATTGGCAATTAACAGAAACAATAGCCATTGATCAAATATTTCCCATGTTTATATGTATTTAAAATATTTCTAGAGTCTGCTTTTCAGTAAAATGTTTTCCAGGCAGCATATATTATGTTTAAATTGACAATATAAACAGTTGGCAGGTTTTTTAAAAAAGAATTTCCAGCAGCAGTTAACTCTTCAAGAACCAACTAACAGCTTGCCCATGTGGCTGGGTTGGAACAGGTTGCTGAGGGATAAATAGGGTTGCCTGAGGTCCATATGCCATTTGGGTGCAAGGATTGTCGACAGCAGCCTTCTGTCAATTGGCCAATCTCATGAAGTGGTTTAAGGACAGAGCCATTTCATGATTTTGGTAAATTAAGCACTTCTTCAGCTCCTTAGAGGGGCCGAGGAAGTGAAAGAAAAATTAAATTGGTATTGGAGCAGTGAATATGTGCTGCATCACTTTAAAAACAGCATTAGGTATGTGTATGACAAGTTAGATATGTGTATTAGATATACACATGCATTAGCTATACACAAACCTAACTTGTAATACATACACCTAGTTTAAAGTAACGCAGCACATATTCACTGCTCTAATGTTTTATTTTATTAATTTAACTAAAATATTTTTATTTTAATATACACTTTAAATTTCCCCCCTACTTCCTTGGCCCTGCCACAGAACCAAGGAAGTATATAATTTGCCAATATTGTGAAGTGGCTCTCTTCATAGTATTGGCAAATCTAAAGAGGAAGGCTTGGTTTGTTTTGTTTCCAGTGATCACATGTACTGGAAATAGACCAAAACAGAGCAACTCAGCCAGGACCAAAACAGTAGAAACCCCTGACAGGGGCCAGAAATGTTTGGGTAGGACTTCTCTGGGGTCAGGCTGACACACTCCAACAAAGATGTCATCTGATTGCATTTTTTAGAAGTGAACTCACCCATCCCTACAGTGAACCAAATACTGAATGAAAGCTTGCCTTATTTGTAATTTTTTAATAATCCAACAGGAGTGTTGCCTAACCTAGAACTTTGCAAATATCAGGTATAGTCACAGGTATAGCATGATCAAAACAGTCAGCTCTACCATGAAGTAGCCACCACAAGCTGCTGACTGAGTACCATAAAAGGATAGCAAATTGTTAGCTATTTGATTTAGTATTACTGTGTTTGACTGATAGGGGAGGAAGAGAAGTGTTTGTGGGATTTTCTGCCTCAGGTATGAAAATAACTAGGCTTGGGATGGGAGTAAGGATGGTTTTTGCTGATCCGCCTCAAGGAGCAAAATGTCTTAGGCAGCCCTGAGAGGAATTTATTTATTTATTTATTTATTTATTTGGTTTTTATACCACCCATCTAGATAAATCTACTCTGGGAGGTTCACAGTCCAAAAAGCAATAGAATTAAAAACATCAATTAGAAGAAAAAAAAAAGGAAAAAGGAAGAGGGAAAGAGTTCTTACTCCTACTGGAAAGGCCAGTTTGGTGCAACATCATCAAATGAACATGAGAAAAAAATAAAAATGGGGGTATTTTGTGAAAATGGCTCCAGGGAGGTTAGCTGATCCTCCTGAATAAATATTTTGAGTTTGTCTTCAGTGGAAGTTAATTGTACAAAAAGCATAACAGTGTTTTCTCTCTTCTACACCCCCGCTGCAGATCTTAATGAGATAATATTCACTATGAGGGAATAGTGTGAACCCCAGCCTATTGGGACACTGTTTTGTTTGCTGCTACCATCAATGCCTAGCATTGAATATGGATGATAAGAGTTGGGAACTGTGGAATAATCACAGTGCTCAATTTTGTATGTTGTGGGCTGAAGTGAAAGTAAATCTTAAATCTGAGTTTGCAGTGTTTAGGAATCAAGGCAGTCAGTTTCATGTCTGCGCCCTGCAGGCAGGAACTGCTGTTGTACCATCAGGATTAAACTGGTTCAAACTTGCATATCTATATCTGTGTGACTTTCCCAAGGTTTATCACCATGCTAAACACACACAAAAACATTCCATTGCTTATGACTGATCAAGGACAACTGAAATAAAGTGACACTAAGAGCTGCTTCAAGGACAGCTGCAAATTTGCATGGCCCTTTTGTCAGGTCCCATGTGATGGGTGGTCTCCAGCAGCTAGCCAGACGCTTTCTTCCAGTTGAGGGTTGGAAGAGGATTTCACCACACAGCTAGTAGAAGAACCAGAAACAACTGGCACCACAAATAAAGCAGCAAATAGGTGGTACTGGTGCTGGGAGCTTGTTTGAGGATGTACTGCAAATTTCAAAATGATCATGGTGATCCATGATCACAATGATGGATGAGGGAGTGATCGTGGTGAGTCAGTCTTGGTATGATTTTTAAGGTACACTGGCACCTGAAGGGTGTGGTAATACTTTACAGCGTATTTATCACCATGTAAATATAATACTTTCCCAACAACACAAGAGGCGACTCTACACATGGACATCACCAGATGGCAATACCGAAATCAGATTGATTATGTTCTCTGCAGCCAAAGATGGAGAAGCTCTATACAGTCAGCAAAAACAAGACCTGGAGCTGATTGTGGCTCTGATCATCAGCTTCTTATAGCAAAATTCAAGCTTAAACTGAAGAAAGTAGGTAAAACCACTGGGCTAGTCAGGTATAATCTAAACTAAATCCCTTATGAATACACAGTGGAAGTGAAGAACAGATTTAAGGAACTCGATTTGGTGGACAGAGTGCCTGAAGAACTATCAATGGAGGCTTGTAACATTGTACAGGAGGCAGCAACAAAAACCATCCCAAAGAAAAGGAAATGCAAGAAAGCAAAGTGGCTGTCCAATGAGGCCTTAAAAATAGCAGAGAAAAGAAGGGAAACAAAATGCAAGAGAGATAGGGAAAGTTACAGAAAATGGAATGCAGACTTCCAAAGAATAGCAAGGAGAGACAAGAGGGCCTTCTTAAATGAACAGTGCAAAGAAATAGAGGAAAATAATAGAAAGGGAAAAACCAGAGATCTGTTCAAGAAAATTGGAGATATTAAAGGAACATTTTGTGCAAAGATGGACATGATAAAGGACAAAAATGGTAGGGACCTAACAGAAGCAGAAGACATCAAGAAGAGGTGGCAAGAATACACAGAAGAATTATACCAGAAAGATCTGGATGTCCTGGACAACCCAGAGAGTGTGGTTGCTGACCTTGAGCCAGACATCCTGGAAAGTGAAGTCAAGTGGGCCTTAGAAAGCATGGCTAACAACAAGGCCAGTGGAAGTGATGGCATTCCAGTTGAACTATTTAAAATCTTAAAAGAAGACACTGTTAAGGTGCTACATTCAATATGCCAGCAAGTTTGGAAAACTCAGCAGTGGCCAGAGGATTGGAAAAGATCAGTCTACATCCCAATCCCAAAGAAGGGCAGTGCCAAAGAATGCTCCAACTACCGTACAATTGCACTCATTTCACACGCGAGCAAGGTTATGCTCAAAATCCTACAAGGTAGGCTTCAGCAGTATGTGGACCGAGAACTCCCAGAAGTACAAGCTGGATTTCGAAGGGGCAGAGGAACTAGAGACCAAATTGCTAACATGCGCTGGATTATGGAGAAAGCCAGAGAGTTCCAGAAAAACATCTACTTCTGCTTCATTGACTACACAAAAGCCTTTGACTGTGTGGACCACAGCAAACTATGGCAAGTTCTTAAAGAAATGGGGGTGCCTGACCACCTTATCTATCTCCTGAGAAATCTATATGTGGGACAGGAAGCAACAGTTAGAACTGGATTTGGAACAACTGATTGGTTCAAAATTGGGAAAGGAGTACGACAAGGCTGTATATTGTCTCCCTGCTTATTTAACTTATATGCAGAATACATCATGCGAAAGGCTGGACTGGAGGAATCCCAAACCGGAATTAAGATTGCCAGAAGAAATATCAACAACCTCAGATATGCAGATGATACCACTCTGATGGCAGAAAGTGAGGAGGAATTAAAGAACCTCATAATGAGAATTGATGCTTTTGAATTGTGGTGCTGGATGAGACTCTTGAGAGTCCCCTGGACTGCAAGGAGATCAAACCTATCAATTCTGAAGGAAATCAACCCTGAGTGCTCACTGGAAGGAGAGATCCTGAAGCTGAGGCTCCAATACTTTGGCCATCTCATGAGAAGAGAAGACTCCCTGGAAAAGACCCTGATGTTGGGAAAGTGTGAAGGCAAGAGGAGAAGGGGATGACAGAGGATGAGATGGTTGGACAGTGTCATCGAACCTACCAACATGAATTTGACCAAACTCCAGGAGGCAGTGGAAGACAGGAGGGCCTGGCGTGCTCTGGTCCATGGAGTCACAAAGAGCCGGACATGACTTAACGACTAAACAACAACAACAAATATAATACTTGGCTAATGTGTTGACAGTTCTGTGTAGCTACAAAGTACTTTTAATCTGATCATCTCAAAACTGAAGGGCAAAGCAAAGCATTTGTAGCACCAATGCACATTTCAGTCATGAAGCATTTTTGCAACCCTCTGGAAAGAAAGGAGTAATTAAATCTGAATCCTTCTAATTCAGCCAAATTTCCTTAGGGAGTTGGTTTGTTTTACTTCACTTTCTGAAAGAATCCATAAGATGTCAAAGTACAAAAGCCTGTATCCTATTCAGTATTTATGCGCATGTGGAGCTCTAACTGTGGAAGCTGCCGGGGCAATCTAACAGAGTGCTAATTAACCGCAACCAAGCACACAACATCAGATAGCTGTGGCAGTTTCCAATATTTCCATGTGCATAAATATTGAAGAGGACACTGACCTAAGAAAAATTAAAACAATGACTAAAGCCTAGTCAAAAGATCAAATGCATTAAAGGACCAACCAAAAAGACAAAATTAGCACAGAAACTAACAGTGTTTATATTCATGTTCATAAAATAATATCTGAAAAAGGGATGAAGAATCAAAGTCTTAATTGCTTGCTGTAAGATGGGTCAAGGCAAATGTCTATAGGCAGAGTAGCTGTTGGTGCCATCACAGAAAAAGCCTGTTCTCTACCAACCCACCCACCCTAGGCTTTAGCTAGTAGGAGAGTAGAAGGACAAAGCAAGTTCTCAACAATCTCAATAATTATTTAATTGCTACTTTAAAATTTCCAGTGTTCCACAGCTTTATTGTGTACCTTGATCCACTTCGCAGCAAGACTTAAAAGTGGATAAAAATAGTTAAAAATCCTTTTCACTCAATCCACGAAACATACGTATGGAGTGGAGAAGGATCATGACCTTCAACTCCACTTGGGTTAAAGTCTTATTTACACTGCCACTGCCTTGAATCCATTTTTAAAACTGAAGGTGCATCACAGAAATATTTAAAGTGTATAAATCATAATAAAGTCTGAAAGGAGTATCTGTGTGTACAAACTTTCCTGTCACACGTTCCGGGCCTGTGCACTTGGTGGTCATATTTGTGCATACATAGGCTGCTTCCAAGAGCCGGTGTAGTATAGTGGAAAATCTGTGTCAGATTAGGACTCAGGAGATCTGGGTTCAAATCCATGCTCAGCCATGGAAAAACACTGTGGGATGGGGATGGTAACCCACTCCTTGAACAGCTCATATACCTTGAAACCCTATTAGGATCACCATAATGCATAAATGGCATATACAAACAAGAATCTTTCCTAAAGGGGTATGTATCAGATAACAGTCCTTGTATGCATTCAAGGAATGTATTGATGTGTTGCAGATTCACTCAGCATAGTCTTTATAGCTCATGTGCCTGGCGGCATACCCTCTGCTGGTTGTGTACTCGGTACTTGGGTCTTTTTCTAAGGAGAAAGGCAGGGTAAAATATTTTAAATAAACTAAAAAAATAAATACTTCTGAAAAGAGGCTTTACATGTGTACTAACATGCACACATAGAAATTAGCCCTGTCCAGGGGAATCCTACCTCATTTGGATCCTCCCACAACATGGAGGACCTTTTGATGTGTCCATTTGCAAATGTGTCAGACCGTTTTAACATTTCCCAAACACACTAAAATGGTTGCAGGGCACAGCAGCAGGAGGACAGCAGGGTGGCTATTTAGCCTCTACCACCTCCTCACATATGTCCTGAATCCAAGAGATAGGGTGCAACAAAACATCATTGTTTAAGAATGATGCATCAGAAGTCAGAACACTCAATTATGGCTTTCAACCTCTGATAGGAGACGGAACAGAGAAAGAGGAAGAAGTAGGCAAAGAGGAAGAGGAAGAAGAGGAAGCAGCAGCAGCATCAAGAGACAGAGCAGGTCTGAAAGCCATTAAAACCTTCCTGACATTTCCCTTCAACTGCTTACTCCTTCACTTGAATAGATATTATTCATTCCCTGGCTCTTTTTGAAGTTTCTTAAATTTTGGAAATTATTTTCCAAGGAAATAGGTAAACATGTATAGCTATGTATATACAATTCTGGAAAACAACTTAAGGCCTAGATGATCACCTCCAACTGAACTAAACGTTCACCTCAAACTAAATATTGATCTTGTTAACCTTGCACTCTCTGTCCTAGATATGCCATTCCACCAGGACAGCTCCTGTACTTTTAACAGTTGCACAGAAGGTAAATATTCAGCTCTGGTAGCTTGCTCCAGTATGAAGGCCTAGCAACTGTTAAAGGCACAAATCTCAAACAGGAAACCTTTGGCTTTCCAAATATGTTAGGGTGCAGCTCCAATCTTTTACTTTTGGCTATGCTAGCTGGAGCCCCTGGGAATTTATATCCAGAACATGTGGCAACTGGATGGTTTCCAAGGTAGTACCCTACTAGAAAAAAGGTGGCAAAGCTACTTTGTATAAAATAAATATATGATTTTGGTTACATTGCCCCAAAAGATTGTGTGAGCCCTTTAGATTAGCATAGTAGGCAAGTTTGGCTTTATCAAAATACATAGAAGTTTGAGATATTTGTTATTCTGGTATGAAAGAAACCTTTGTTTGCATAGGAAAACCTGTGAAGCCGGTTATCACTGACCCTTTGCAAAGCTCTTAAACATCTACAGTAGCTTTTAATAAAAGAAATATCTGAAGTGAAGGATAGAGAAATCCCATTCCAGAAAGGAAAAAGACTGTGATCTCTTAGAACACATTGGCCAGGTTTCTTGACAGAAATCTTTCTTTCATAATATGTCTAATTCAGCCCTTGAGCTGATGTTTTTAATGGCATATGGTCAGGTTGGATGTTAGCTGCAAATGGAATATGACAAAAGAAAAACATTAATAGGAACTAAGGTTCTCTTGGTGCATTACATGTATGGGGGCATCCATGTAGAGAACTAGAAGTGGGGTCAAAATGCAGTCCCACCCTATGAAGTACTGCTGCCTTTAAAACATTTGATCATGACACATTGATGTCTAGAAATGTCGTCCTCATCCCACTTTTTCTCCAAGGAGCTCAGAACAGCATACATGGTTTGATTCCTCCAGTCAGTTTTTATCATCTTCGCAAAAAGCCTCTAAGACTGGATAGGATACAAGGAAGTGATTATTCCAAGGTCAACCACTGAATTTCCTAGCTGGACTTGAATCTATCTCAAGGTCATCCAAAGCAGACATCCTAATTTTTCATACAACATTGGTTCTGAGAATAGGGAAAATCTGAAATTCAAATCAGGAGTGTATATTATCTTCACATAGATATGCAAAAATGGAAATACTCAGGGCAATTAATACAATTCCAAGGGAAAGGAGCCATTGTGCATCCATGAGGACACCACCATGGCTTGGTTGTATTTCATTTGGTATTGTAGGGTTAAAAACTCAGAAGTAATATACTATACTGAGTTGCTGTTGCCAAAGGATAAGTTGAAACCTTCAGTAAAGGCGAAGACCCACCCCAGACACTCACTCATTAAAGAGTAAGGGAGGACTCAGACTGAGATCACCATGTGGTGTTTGTGCAGGCAGGCAGGCAGAGAGAGAGAGAGAGAGAGATGTATTCTGGGATAGACTTTTTTCTTTGATACAGTGGAACCTCTACTTACGAACGTCCCTAGCTACGAACGATCCAACTTACGAACAGCTCCGGCCGCAATATTTTGCCTCTACTTGCGGCCGGAGCTTCAAGGTACGAACGGAAAAAGGCAGGGGAAAAGGGCGGGAAATTTAAATTTGCTAACCATTGGTGGCGAAAGAGGCTGCTTCTTTGTAGCTCTTTCGCCCCAACGGTTAGGAAAAGGGAGGGCTTCCAGTGCCACCGCAATCTGCACCTTTGGAGGCCTCCCGGGGGTCCCCCGCCGCCATCGGAGACCTCCCGGGGCTCCCCCACCGCCGCGATCGGCGCCTTCGGAGGTCTCCCAGGGCGTCCTCCCCCTGGGAGACCTCCGAAGGTGCCGATCGCGGCGGCGGGGCACCCCCTGGGAGACCTCCGAAGGCGGCGATCGCGGCAGCGGGGGACCCCAGGGAGGTCTCCCAGGGCTTCCCCGCCGCCATCAGAGACCTCCCAGGGGTCCCCCGCCGTCGTGATCTGCGCCTTCGGAGGTCTCCCAGGGCTTCCTCTGATGGCGGGGGGTGGCGGGGGTGACCCAGAGCCAGGAGGCTTGAGCCTCCTGGGTGCTCTGGCGGCGGGCGGCAGGCGGCAGGGGTGACCCAGAGCCAGGGGGCTTGAGCCTCCTGGGTGCTCTGGCGGCGGGCGGCAGGGGCGGCGGGCGGCGGGGGTGACCCAGAGCCAGGAGGCTTGAGCCTCCTGGGTGCTCTGGCGGCAGGCGGTGGGGGTGGCGGGCGGCGGGGGTGACCCAGAGCCAGGAGGCTTGAGCCTCCTGGGTGCTCTGGCGGTGGGCGGTGGGCGGCGGGGGTGACCCACAGCCAGGAGGCTTGAGCCTCCTGGGTGCTCTGGCGGCAGCAGCGGGGGTGGCGGAGGCAGCGGTCGCCCAGCGCCGGGAGGCTTGAGCTGGCCGGGTTTCTTCGACTGCTTGCCTCCCGGCTCGCCTCCCGCTCGCTCCTCGCCGCCCTCCGCCTTTTGAATTTGCTGCCATGGGCCCACGGAGGGTGGCGTGGAGCAAGCGGGAGGCGAGCCGGGAGGCGTGCGGCCAAAGTACCCCGACCAGGCTCAAGCCTCCCGGCAGCGGCAGTCACGGCAGCGATGATCGCAGTGGCGGGGGACCCCCGGGAGGCTTCGGACCGGTAAGGTGCTGCTTTTTTTCTTTTAAAAAAAGTTTTTCTGTGTGGGTTTTGGAGGGTAAGTTTGGGCTGGGGAGGTATGTTTCTGTATTGTTTTGTTTTTTGGTGATTTTTTTTTTTTTTTGCAGTCCCAGCATGGGACTTGCTCCAATGTTTATTTTTGGATTTGTTTGTTTTTTGTTTTTGTTTTTTTTGCAGTCCCAGCGTGGGACTTGCAGTGTTTTATTTTTAATTTAAATTTTTATTTTTTGGTATTTTCTTCTTCGGCCGGAACGGATTAATCGGTTTTCAATGCATTCCTATGGGAAATGGTGCCTCTACTTACGAACGTTTCAACTAACGAACACCATTCCAATACGGATTAAGTTCGTAAGTAGAGGTTCCACTGTATCTCACTCAGCTTATATTTACTGGAATATTGGCCAGAATCCTACTGCCAATATATACTTATGTAACAAAAATCACATCCCTCCCAGTGGCAAATTGCCTCTCATTATTAAACTGCCAATTGTGTTTCTGGGTATGAAACCAGCACCCTGGTTATTAGCAGCAATTTGCTGCCAAGAAGTATGCAATGGTTCTTGCACAAGTATAAATCAGCAATAGGATTCTAGCTATTGTTTTACTTTCAGGAGTGACTATGTATGTGAGTGCAGGAGAGAAGGAGTAATTACGGAAGGGGGTGAGGAGAGAGAGAGAAAGAAAGAATGTTACAAACCTGTGGACAGAGCAGGTTGCAGTGTTTCGTAAAGTTTCCAGGGGAAGATGGCCCCAGTTGTGTGTCCTTGAATTGAATACACAGCAGCTTGGTGGAGGAGGCTTCTGCACATCCTTAATTCAAATATTTTTATAGCCATTAAATTCAGTTGGTGACTAGAAGCCAGTCACACTGTTCAAGTTGTCTTTTCAAGGAGATCCAAGAAGGACGCTGAGGTTAAAAGTCTAAAACAAAAGCTTCAGTCCTGTGAAGGAAGTGTCTGGTTCCATGAATCTGATTAAATAGATCACAACTACATACCTTAACATCAGTTCTAGTTTACAGTATATGAAAATTAAGAGAAACAGTTTATAAACTGCTCTGTCACTGTGGTAATGAAGCTGCACTAAATGAATCATAGCCGACTAGAACCAAATATGATGCTGATTTTTATCATAGTGATACGATTTCAGAGGCAAAAAAAGGAAGTATCTAAACAAGATTTGTGTGGGCACAGGTACATTTGTTTTCTGTATGCCACTACAGTTCTAAAAACACAAACAGGGACTATTGGAAGGGTTCAAACTGGAGAATTGGTTGTTCTTGGATTCTCTCCACCCATATGATCCATCCCCAGAGGCCAGGATCTGAGGTTATATAATACACGTGCTTCAGAGATTAAGGCTCTGCAGAAACCAGCCTGGCTTTATGAAGTGTGTTGGCGGCAGGTGAATTCCTCTCTCCAAGGGAGGGTACGTCAAATTGTAAATCATGCCAGCTCATTTCAGAAATATGAATTCAACAGATGGGAGGAAGCTCTTGCACAGTCAATTTGCTCTACACACCTTATTCCATAAGGAGACAACAGCCAGGTTAAAGCTTTAACGAATGGCATTTTAAAATGTTACTTGAAAACGATCCTTTTTGAAACACAAGGTGACATGCGGAAAACATTTGGAAAAAAGAGCTTCAAGAAATGCTTGCGAAGTCAAGAACTTAGACACATTGCTCAAAATCCTGTTGTACAACTTGAGGTTTTTCCCAAAGTAGTTACACTAGAGCTGAGGTGGAAGTGCTATCCCCAATTGTTGTGCCAGGGACATGTGATTGATTGTGCAATTGCACAGAGCAGTTCCTTGTCACCTGGTATAATGCCCAGCACATTTATGACAGTAAACCTTTACATTACATTACTAGCATGAACAAGATTTTGCCCATTTGCTGAAATCCTGTTGTGTAGCTATGCAGACAGAAGGCAAATGGCGTAACATTCAGTTGCTTCCAGTTGGCAATTCAAGAGTTGCCACTGCAGTTTTTGGGCTTCTCATCCCAGCAGGGACTCTTTAATTGCTGGCTGGAAGTGGCTGAATATTATTCCATGTGCCTTTCACCTTCGTAAAAAAGCAATAGGATTTCAGTCACTATTTTCTCTGCAAACCCAAATACAACTGAAAGGGGAATACAGGAAATATATTGTATTTGCTCAATGCATTTAAACTACAGGGAAAATCAGACATCCACATCATTGTATGTAAGCCACTTTAGAGAAACTAATACTAAGGGGTGGGATATTTATCCACATCATGGTAGAAAAGAAGAAGAGGCTAACTCTTTTCCTTGCCAACCAATATGGCTACTTCTCAGGTGGTAGTTATCATCTGGAAAAAAACTACTCTTTTAAAATAATAAAAGAAATTTGGCCACCCTTGTCACTCACTTCAAGTGTATAAATATTCCCAACGTCCACAATAAGTTGGAGGAAAAAATACATGATAAATAGAAGGAACAACTCAGAAACAATCCAGAAATGGTATCCTGAGGATGTCAAGTGAATGTGTTGACTCCAACCCAATTATAGAAACAAAGTTTGTCTTCAGGGAAACAATTATCATAATGAGTCATGGGTTGGCTTGCTATAAGCATAAATATAGCATTAAATCACATATGGGGGTTGGAAAGGGTGAATTAGTTTTTGCTGAGACTATGGATAAGATTAGAGATGGGGGTATTCGTATTTGTATACGAATACAAACACCCCACACAGGTGGAGATAACGAGGGTCCAGCTCCGGAGATCATGATTGCAGAGCCACTCCTGGCAGGAGGAGGGAAGACAAGCCTCTCTGCCAGGTCAAAGAGTGGCTCGGCGAATGAATCCTAGATAATTCATACTGTAACTGAAAGAGCGCACAAAATATGAGAAGACAAATAAGTCAATAGTGTGACAAAGTTGCTTTCGGTGCAGGGGATAATTTTATTTGTTCATTATATCAGAAGAAATATGTACAATTAATTGCAAACTCTTAGATGTGCATGATAATGCTTTCCAACTATTACTGTTCTTGTTCTCCTTTGGACAAAGACCAAAGTGCAAACACTGGCTATTTCTTTCCCTTTTTTATGCTGTGAAACAATTTATCTCAGTCCACACACCAGTGGAAACCAACTTCAGTTAATCCTTTGGTCAAGACTCTGGCCATCCACTCACATTTATTAAGATAGTGTCCGATCTCACAACAGTATGAACAAATGTGCTCTATAGGAGCAGAACAGCATTTCCCTGCAACACATCTTTCCAGAAGTCAATTATTTTAAAATAAGATGAATCCTGAAGGAGCTTGTGAATAATGTTTAGGGATGCTTCAGGCACTTGATCAATCTGTTGTTGTTGTTTTTTGCAAGTGACCTAATTAACCGACATAATTCTGTCCCTAAAATCCAAACCAAGATAATTTTCAAATGTGTGTTTTAATAAGTATTATATTTACTAATGTGTACACTTAAATAGAATATTTGTAAATGAATAATTTACAAATGGGGCTATATGCCATTGCTTCTTCCTGCTCCTGTTCTTCCTCACCTGCTTGCTAGCAGAGTACCAGTTGCACTCCAATTTCTTTCTAACTGATTTTTGTTTTGTTTTGTTTTTTGCCTTTGTTCCAAAAAAATCATTTAGTTTACACAGCACACCCAGGCACCCTTTGACTTTTCTATTTCAATCTTGCCTGCATTGGACAGAAATCCAGGCTCCTTCCACTCAGTGCCAACAAGGGATAGGTGAACATTTAATTGGGCTCATTTTTTGACAAGAACTTTCCAGTATTGACAAAGTTCTTCATCCATTCAACACAAAGATTGTGTTGGGAGTAGGGGGTAGGCTGGGAAAAATGTGGAGAAAAGTAAAATTTACATATCTATCCATCCCTCCTGGGGACCAGAAAAGGCTGAAAACCTTGTCTCCCACTCTCCAGGGGCACAAGAGATGGCTCTAATGCTCAAAATGGAAGCACTGTACTCTGTAAGCTAATTGCCCTGAAAGAAATAATTGTTCTTCTCAGCAGGAGTTTGTAGAAGAAACTTTGCTCCTACATAATTGGTGAAGGTGTGGGAAGAGCTGATCATCTTTGTCTACCCAACCAGGATTGCAAAATAGCTAATCAAATCAACACATTAGCCATGGTTGTGCTAGCTAGCTGCCCTGACAGAAGGCAGGGACAAAGATGTTATATTCCAGCTGTCCCTACCTTTTCTTCCAAAGCACTGTTAAAGAGCCAGAGGAATGTAGGCATCTCTTCCACTCCCACCAATTATTTTCCCTTCTCCTATAGTCTCAGCATGAAAAATTGGGAGAAGCACAGTGCAGGGGAGACAAATGTAAAATTGGTGGGCAGATTGATACATCAAGGATACCCAGAATCATCTTGTGAAATGCACAGCGTCCCATTTTATGAACTGAATGGTGAACTAGTACAGCAATGTAGGGAAACAGTAATGCCAAAGGAATTTATCCAGTTCTCAGCAAATAATTAAAACATTACTGTTGCTAATGCAATAATGCATATGGTGTTCAGTGCAATTGTAAATGTGTAAAATTGAAAGACTATAGTTTAAACAACCTCATAAATTTCATACATGCTCAAATACGGATCTATGTGGCATTCTGAAATAAGTAAGAATCTCAGAAATCAGGGGGCTGCACTTTTTGGTGAATTATTTGGACACTGTGTGAGTTATGTTCTTTCCTGTGACCTTGTGCTTTCACAAGGCGTGTTGCATAACATTACAGGTGTGCCAGGAACAAAGCCTCCCATATTAAACAGATCTTCTGGACTAGAAAGCCACATGTATGGGCCTGCCATAACTTAGACTCAAGGATCGTTTCTGCTTGCAAAGCCAATCTATCATTCTCTGCTTTTTTGGTAGGAATATTAGAATATCATTTTCATCTGGAAGAGATTCAAGAAAATCACAGGTGATTTTCTTTTCTGAGATCTGCTGTGCAAGGAGCACAAAATTGATTAGTCACTAAAAGAAGGGGGGAGTCAAAATAAAGAAATGCGAAGTTCCAGACTCTCTGTAGTGTCCGATGTTCCTGTTGAAGGATAAATGTCCGTTTGTCAAATATTGTTTCCAATGTTACTTTTCTGTCCTTATTATTGAGTAAAATATTGCATTCATGGACGTGATGTGCTAGAAAGATTCCCTTTGCCATTTATTTCTAGATAGCAAATTTCCAATAGAGTGCTTTAGAAGTTGGAAACAATTTTGATAAATAGCTCTGATTTGGTATTACATACTACATCGCTTAAACAAAGAGTTCTGCATACTGTATTCTTGATGGATTAGTAAACTTCCTAGCTTTGCACAACAGCAAAACTCAGTAGCCTCCACGTCAACAAGGAACCAACGTACAAAAATATTATGCAAGTTGAATTAGGTGCACTCAATCAAATTTTAAAATATGTATTTTATGTGTTTAGTTTAGGATCATGGTGTCAAACATATGTTGGAGTCATATCCAAAATTCTGAGTCAGACTGTTACTTCTTTTAATGTCAGAAATGAATTGGGATCAATAAAGTATGAGTATTTGTTTCTAAACAGCAAGTCATTGAACTGCAGCAGAAAAAAGGTCATACAAATATAAACACTGACATCTGTTTGGTTGGTTTCCTAGGAATACAGCCAAGCAATTTACTTCATTTTAAAACTAATACAAAGAACTTATTGTGTTTGTGCTAAATTGGAGATTTAAAATGCAGGGAAAATGTATCGCCTCCAAAGTTTTCTACCTCATCACTCAAAACAAGTGGCAAAAGCATTTTCATCATATTCTTCCATATAATATTAAGATGATGTCTTTGAACAGAAGATAAACCAACCATTTGAGTTTTTCCATATGTTAGAAACTTGGAAAGCTTTAGTCATGCATAGATAAGATATGGGTTTTGGGGGGTTGGGGGTGGGGAATGCTAATATATATGAGCAGAGCTTGGAAAAATCTTATTTCAAGTTCCACAATCCCCAGTGCTGGCTGAGGATTATGGGACTTGTACTCCTAACAGTAATTTTTCTATGTTTAGCTATGTTGCATTGCACTATCACCATTCACCCAGTTCCCATCCATTAAGGTGTTTGTAAATACAATTTGTTGAACCTATGGCTTCTAGTATAAAATCATTGTCGGGTCTAGCAAAAAATTAAAATAACAATAAAATCTTTAAAAAAATCAAACTACAGTCACCCTTCTGAACTTATTAGCCAAGGAGGGGAAAAGATGAAATTCAGATGCAGAGCTTTCTGTAGAATGTACCAGTGAGGCTCATAAATTAGGTGCTGGGATTTTGTTACATGCGATTGGATTACCTCTTAATAGGTGTTGAAGGAGTGGTTGTCAAACCCTGCCCTCATGAGTTCATACCCAGGCAAGGATTTGAACAAAAGTCCCCTAAGTACTAGAAGTACAGTCAGTTTATTAGACTACAATAGCTCTCTAACACTTGATTGTATTGGCCAGGAATATATTAGTGAAGTTTATAAACCACATGTTTTGGAAAAAACTGAGCAATACCAAGATTTTAGATCATTGCCAATTATTGTTAGACATTTGAATTATGTTGTAATCATTACTATTGAACTAAGAGTACGGCTTATGTTTTCTGTCTTAGCTCTTAAGGTATTTGAGGTCTGATGTAGGAAAGAAGCCTGAACCATGAGATTAAGTGAGCAGTGCCATTGCAAAGGTACTCATGGTTGTGTTTTCCTTGAAAAGAACCATCATCTTCAGTACTACTATAATAACAATATGACTCTAAGCTGCTTTCGTTCATGCCTCCTTGTATAATACTGCAGCCAAGCCATCTTCAGGAAGACAGAAACCAAATCAGTCCTGGCCCATGGAAGGGGCCAGGTCATTTATGCTTCTGTAGAGCAGTGGTTTTCAAAATACATTCCAGACAACTCTGATGATCTTCCTGGTATGTTCTACAGGATTTTCAGATCTTACCAGTCCCTTTGTCAGAAGGCAGTAGTGCCAAACAAGCTGTCACAACAGCTTGTCCTTTTTCTATGCCTAAGAACATCTAGTCCATGTTTTACAGTGCCTGCTTTCCATATCAAGAAACTAGACAGGACTGCTCAACTTCACTCTTGCCCACATGAATTTCATATGTGAACTAGGTTTGTGAAAATGTTCAGCATAGAAACAAAGCTCAGCAGATCTGTCCAGTGCTCACTTGGACCATGATTGTACAAACTCCAGAATTGACTGGATTGTTGAGAGATCCAATTGAAACTTTGACAGCAGATGGTTAAGGATCTTCTTTCCTCTTCCTTGAAAGAACTGAGAACTAGTTTCATAAAATATCTAGTATTATGGTTCAAATAGATTAGATTTAACTTTTAAGCCATGTCAATTACCATGTCAATTATAAGACACTTTACTTGTCACTTCAAATATGCTTTACTAACCAAATAAAACTGCAAACACTTTTACCATATAAAATAGTTTATTATTGAATCTTTTAAAAGGATACCCACCCACTCTTCATTCTAAAACACTGCATGATTTGAGTTAGCATGCAATGGTAATTTCTTCACATAAAGCAGCTATAGCAAGGTAAAGTGAAACAAAATGAACTTTGGTTGGAGTAGTACTGCTGTTGTTCATCATTAGTCATTCATTGGGAAGCTAGGGTAAAAGAACTATCAAGTACTTTATCTTTCCCAAATTGAGGCTTAAGATTCATATCCCATGCATTTTTGTGAGTTCATTAAATATGAAGACCATGGATCATCTGAGAAGATATGGTATCTCTAGTGATTTCACAGGATTTAGTGTATGCATCAGATTGTAATAGCCACCCCCCTCTGTAAGAACAAATATTTGATCAATCATATATTCATCAAAAACCTGTGCTTGATATTAAATGTAATTATATTAATCTTCTTGGCTGTGACCTTAAAATGTGGTTTTGTCAATCATACTGGAACCAGGATAACACTTAACCTTGTTAGGCAGAGAAAGAGGAACCTGCAACTGGTGTCCAAGGACAATGCCAGACTAAAAAAAACACAAACTGTAACCACATAAGGAGAAGTTCAATGAGGCATTAAGAAGAGTTAAACTATATAATCTGTTTGTTCTTGCATGCCATCACCTTTGCCCAGATTGGATTTGAGGGCACTGAGCCATTTGTGATCATATCATCAATAAAATTCTGCCTGTTTTGGAGGACAGCTAAAACTCTGAGGTTTATTATTATGATTTATTATTTTAAATATTAATTTTTTCCTGACACCCCTAAAAAAAAAAACAACTGTTATTGTAGTTCAGTGTTTACTAAGGAGTTCTAGCCACATGGCAATTGTCATGCTACAAGGGGCCCATACACATCCACATTTCTGGGTTTTCTCTGCTAATTAGAAAGTATGTAAATTCCATTTCTAGTTAATATTATACTTGGTAACATACAAATAGCAATATCTGTATACACTATATACAAAATGCACACCCTATGCAAATGGAGCATTTCTACTTGGTGTGAAGTGGAATTTACGTAAAATGGCAGAATTCACCTCTACAGAGATAGAGATAAAAACAAAATCTGAGTGAGATGCTAGTCCTCCTGCCAACAGATTAGGTCAGTGCTGGTTAACCCATTAAACATGCCTAAACACTAGACAAAACCATAGTACATTCAGCCTATGTCACTATCCTTCCCTTTTCAGATACAGGCAGAGATGAGAATGAATGACCAAAGTTATTACCCACAAATGAGCATATAGTCTTTTTGTAGGAAACCTACTATTTGGCTCACTCTTTCAACAGGCCAAGTTTTTTCAGAGCCTCCTTTCTGTGCTCTTCTGCAGCTCCTTGAGGGGTGATTTTCACACTGACACAAGGTGGCCTGGGCAGCTTAGAAGGCTGCTGAAGTGGGTAAGATTTTCGCTTGTCACTCTTCTCCCGCAAAACATCATGCAATTCATTATCCTTCAGATCAACAAAGTCTTTTCCCGTGCCAAGGGAAGCTGGGCGTGGCCGGCTACCTCTGAGGAAATTTGGAGTAATCTTCTCCAAAAAGGATGTTTTGCCAGTGGAATTACTATTCTTAATGTTCTGCCCCTCATTGCCAGTAGAGATGTAACTGCTCAGACCCACACCTGAGCGTTCCAATGTGTTGGATTTGAAATTTGCCTGTTTGACACCTTGGATGTTTTTCTCCACTGGGTAGATTCCTTTCCCATCAACCTGGTTATGCTGCTGTTCAGGTCCCTTATTTGGAGTGATATCTATATTTACATTCTCCCTGCTGCTAGTCCTAGAAGTTTCTTTTGGTTTTGAGTAGGAGAAGGCTTTACTCGCTTGATCCTCTGGACCTTTTTCTTTATCTAGTAGAAGTCCCAGCTTCTCAAGAGCTTCTCTCCTGGCTCTTTCCTGTTCTTTTTGAAGAGAATGTGGCTTTTCCATGGAAAAGTCACCAGTTGATGCTCTAGGTCTGCCGCTGGATTGAGATAGAACTTTTATCTTGTGATTCGGATCCACGTTGAATGACACAACATTAGTTTTGCTGGTTTTGAGGATAATATTGGGTGGCAGCTTTCTGGGTTTGGGGGCAGTAGGAGGTCCTTGCTTAAAGTTGGAATCTTGGAGAGGTTCTTCCAGGGCAGGGTTTTTATAATTTTCTTGACCATCAATCATTTGCTCAGAACTCTTCTTGATATTTTTAGGAGACAGAGGTTTTATAACAGTTTCTTTCCTGTCTGACAAAAGCTTCTGCTGGGCAGCTACAGTCTCATATCTCTCCATCATATCAGCACTCCTAACTGCAAACTGAGGTTTCATTCTACTTTCAGCATCTTTCTCAGGAACCTTATTAAGATGTGGTGGCTCTTGCCCTCTTCTGGAATGTCCCTGCCTGTGGTCCTGGAATGGTTCTGGTGGGGGAATGAGTACAGATTCCAAATCAGAGGCCTTTACCCCTGTATTCACCTTTGCTTCATCATTCTGTACACACTGTGTCTCATGTTTAGGAGACTCCCATGAAGTCAGGCATATCTGTGGGAGGTCTTTTAGATTTTCAGTATTAGACCCTGTTACTTTACCAAAGGAATCCTTAGGTATTAGTGGAGATTGTCTGACATAGATGTTTCTTGGAAAACTATGGTGGCCTGGACTTGGACCAGAATCAGACACACATTTGTTATCTTTCAGTTCTATTTTTCGCTGCTTCCCAAGGTTTTCATGATCCAGCTCTGCAAAATTGAGAAGACAAAAGGGTAAAGGAAAAAACTGAGAAATGTCCTACAGATTTTTATTTTGTTTCATTTTGTTCCCTCTCTGGGTGTCTTTAGAAATAAACTTAAGACATGGCTATTTAGGCAGGCTTTCCCTCCTGCTGTATTTTAATATTTACATTTTTACATCTTGGATTTTGCATGTTCATTGTTTCTATTGTTTTTAAATTTTGTAATGCCGCCCAGAGTAGACTATCTGTCTAGATGGGCGGGGTATAAACCTAATAAAATAAATAAATAATAAATAATAAATTGTTTACTCTTAAGTTCCTCAGGAAGAAGAAAGGTAACAACTTAGTTTTCTCGGTAACTAAGAAAAAATAAAATGGGTAGCATGCAGAATTGAATGGAAGAGGAGAACAAACAAAATTTCATTTCTTTCAATTATGCTTTACAACATCCATTTAAGAGACTCTGGATATGACTGTACAAGCTGAACAGGATGTGAGAATTTTTCCAATGTGAGGCATGTGAGAAGCGAAAATAGCAGGAGCTTTGAAAAATGCCCACCTGCTTCAGTAAATAGGAAGATTTATATTCTATAATATGCCATGCAGTGACATGGTTATCCTATCACTGGCAAAGGAGGGTTTGAAAAGGCAGTCAGGTTTGTTTACTGTAGACAAGAACAACAGAATACTAACTTTTTGAAAATGAAAGTGGCTGTTTTTGGTAACAGGTAAACTATATATATATATTATTTTATTTCATTTTGGAATTTTAACTTCTATAACAGGATTTTAGCTTGTTAATTTCATGGCTGGCCTCTATGATTTTGCCTTTGATTCTAAATTGCAAGGCTTCACTTTGCATTCACTGTTAGGTGAGCTCCAATGTGAGATAACTCCAGCTAATACGAGCAGCTCGTACCCAAATTACAATTAAAGTTGTTCCTGTTTCAGAAAGCCTTTTTCATAGACATGTTAGCTACCCATTCCACAATATTTTCTAAGTTACATCCTGTATTAAAACTGATTCTCGGTGAGACAATTATCTTGAGACAATTACGATTATTCCATGCAGAATCACTTTCATTGAGCTAAGGTTTATGTCCTCTGCCATTTTAGATGGCTACTATAAGAACCTCCCCATGGAAGAACATTCCTGTGTTTTTTGTAAAAATGTAGTAGAATATGCTATTCACTATCTCACCCATTGTTCTTTTAGTCTCATGTTCTTTTAGTCTCATGTGAATTGTCTCGGTATGCTGCAAGGAGGAATTTTGTTACATCAACTGAGTTTGCTTGTTTTTTCGTTGTTGGTCAGGAATAATTATGTAGGAATAATTAATTAATAATTATTAGGAATAATTCATTTCCCTCATGTTTCTTCATAGCAGTTAGGAAAATATGAGCCAAATTTGTATCTTTGTTTGTCTAGCTTGTTTGTGTTATGTTGTCGAATTTGTTTTTATTATGTTGTAAAGACTTTTAGCTATACAATAATATATACCTTTTGGCAGAAGAGACAATATACATGTGCAGGTATTTACCAAACTAGAGCAAGTGTGGTAAATACAGCACTTGCAATTGCATATTCTCTCTTTTACTGTGGTCTATTTTCTCACCACTGTTTCTTATAACAAACATACCTTTGGGAACCTCTCTTGTAGGCCATGTCCGTGGGTGTCTGGAAGACCCAGTAGGTTCAGTCTCATTCGGAGAAATTCCACTGTCTGCTCCAGTATCCAGAGAATCTAATGTTTCTTCAAGAAACATAAGACATTCTTTCTCCTCCACGGACAGAAAGTCATAACCACTGTCATTCTTCAAAAGAAAAAGAAAAATTGTAAGTAATACAAAGAGCTTGTAACATCTGAGCAGACCTGTTAGTGATAGGTCTCTTTGGAAGTCATTAATTCATAGAACTGCCATAAGTGAGAAGTGACTTGATGGAACATAACAATGCAAATAAGGAGATATAAAAACTCACTATGTAGAAGAGCAACACCCATTTCCATTTGCTTAGCTTGCATTTAAGCACACCTACTGCAGTTAATTCGCTTGCTACTCACATTTACACAGAAATATTATCTAATGCTTATAGCCAAGGTCAATAAAACCTCTACTGATTTTCTTGGGCCAGAAAAAAAAGGCCATTAAGTTTCTGCAGTCACCATTCCTGTTAGCAGCATTGTCAGTAATCTGAGACAAAAAAGTATTAATAATGTTGCACAATTATTGGTTTATGGAAGGTTTGCTTGGATCTTCAATTAAATGAATCTGTGAATTTAATCTGAGCAGCGAACAAGGTACATTTTTTAAAAATTCACATTTAGCACGTGAATCTTAATTATAACTAGAGATGTACATGAATCAAATCGTGATGCTTTATAAGAAGTAAACCACCCCCGCCCCCACCCCAGCCAGTTGGCCCACTCACAATGCACCATGCAACCACCGTGGGCCTCCATCTCCGTCAGCACTCCAGTCTGGGCAGGAGTTCAGCCTGCCCTTCCCTGCCTCCTATGGCAGCTGACCACTCAATAGCTGTATGGGGAGAATCCCTGTCCTGCTTCCTCCTCGGAGTGGTTGGCTGCTGGAGGAGGCAGGGAAGGGCAGGCCATGTTCCTGCCCAGACTGGAGCACTGACAGAGGAGGAGGCCCCTGGCAGTGCATGGTACATTGTGAGTGGGCCAGCCGACTTGGGGGGGAGGGTCCACGCAGCACCTTTGTATGAAGTGGCATGAACTGATTCATGCCCATTTCTAATTATAATACACTGATGTACTGAAGCACAAACTAGTAACAAGATAAAAATCTGGTAAAATAATCTAAAAACAAGGTTAAAAACTCTTGTTAAGTAGATCTGAAATGCTGTAGCAACCATCCATTAGGCTATTCAGCTGAGTCCATCTATCTAAGTCAAAGTCATGTAGAAGAAATAGATACAACACAGATAGAAAGCAAGGTAGAAACAACACAGTAAACTGTATTGTCTTATTGCATGCATATTCATTTCTAGTGCATAACAGAATGATTGATTGGAAGTTCAATTCAGAACTATAATTTGTGGTTAGTACATATTTAGTAAGCTGCAGGTCAGACGGGAAGTAATGTAATGAATGAATGAATGATACAAAACAGGCACAACACACATATGTGCACACTCAGTGGACAGAAATCCACTCCACCCTCAAAGTGTGAGTGATATTGTTGAATCTAGGGCTGTGAATCTTTGGACATATAGAATACAAATACGTCCATCCCTTAGTACTGGCCATGCTTGGTAGACTAATGGGAGCTGTAGACCAAACATCTGAAGGGCTAGCATTTCCTTGCCCCTACATTAAGTTGCAGGTTAATTTGTACAGTAAGCTTAAATAGAATTTGTGAAAAGACTTCCTGAGAAAGAGAGATGCAGTGACTAAAGCTTGATTAGAGAATTATCTTCAAGATCTAGGTCATGTCCTCCACCCAGGTATGTTGAAAAAATTAAAACAGAGCAGCAGCACCCCAACACCCCCCCATAAAATCAGAGGTGATCATCTTCAGGTGGTAATGAGAATAAGCTTTACAATCCTGCATACTGTAAATTTCTGCTGTTGTTGAACCCCTCCCATTTCAGCCTTTTAAAATCTCAGATTCCTTTCTGCTACTTTTTAATTCCTCTCTGGGTGAAAAAGAAATACTATCTTTTAAAACTTGGGGATCAAAGCCAACATTCTATGAAGTAAACTAAGAAGATAAATATAAATACCCTTTTATTTTATTTTTTTCAGTATGCAAGATTTTGAGTAGCAGGTAGTTGAATCCAGAATATGAACAGCCTTGCTTATCTCATATTATAGACAATATAAAATAGCCACAAGACTCATAAACCTGTTCCTTTCTGTTGGAAGAAAAGGCTAATGTGTGGTATACAACCTTCTCTACTGTGGCATTAACTACCTATGAAGATTTACTATAGCATATCATACCCTGCAGGTAATTACAGAAATGTTGCCTGAAATGTTTGTACTCTGCCTTGGGAGACAGCTTTTAGTCAAGTTTGGGTAAATGGTGCTTAAATATCTACATTTCATAAATATTTTAGCCATCTGTTCTATTACTCAATGTTGCAAAATACCTTAAAACTTGTAAGATTAGGAAAACAGGAAAATTAAAGTAAAGTTTACCATTTCAGACGAGCTGGAATCGTTACTGATCATGCTGTCACAACTGCCTGCACTGCCAACAATTGATGCAGGATCTGGATCAGATGTTCCTACCCACAAATCTTTTTTAGGCATATCACAACTCAGGTCAGACAGCAGCCAAGGATGACCCAAGATCTCTTAATAGGAAACACAAGACAAAATTTTTATTTATTTATTTATTTATTTATTTATTAGATTTCTACCCCGCCCCCCTAGACAGTGTCTACTCGGGGCGGCTTACAAATGTCATAAAATATCATAAATATCATAAAACATCATAAACATTAAACAATTGTATTCAAGATGGGGAATGATAGAAAACAAAAAACTAGAATTCAAGAATTGACAGAAGGGAAGGCCTGCCTAAATAGCCAAGTCTTTAAATGGCTCTTAAAAACACCCAGCGAGGGTGCCAGGTGGATCTCTATTGGAAGGCTGTTCCAAAGTCGAGGGGCCACTGCCGAGAAGGCCCGGTTTCTTGTTCTTTCTTTCCGGACCTCTCTCGGCGTTAGGCCCCTCAGCCGTCCCTCCTGGCTATGGCGAGTGATTTGGGTAGATCTAGGTGAGAGAAGGCGATCTGCCAAATATCGAGGTCCCAAACCGTTTAGGGCTTTGTAAGTCATCATCAACACTTTGAAGTCAATGCGGAAGCGAATGGGCAGCCAATGCAATGCGGCCAGGGTGGGAGAGATATGCTGGTATTTTCTCACCCCACTAAGAAGTCTGGCCGCCGCATTCTGCACCATTTGGAGCTTCCGCATCAATCTCAAAGGTAGCCCCACGTAGAGCACATTACAGTGGTCTAATCTCGAGATTACGAGCGCATGGACGAGAGTGGTGAGGGCCCCTCCATCAAGGTAGGGTCGCAGCTGGGTGATCTGCCACAGATGGAAATAGGCAGAGCGGGCCATGGACGCCACCTGGTTTTCCATGGTAAGCGCCGGGTCCAGATGTATCCCCAAGCTGCGGACCCCACTCCGTGCGGCGAGAGTCACAGCTATTACAACCCATTCGTCAATACTGTATATGCCTCAGATTATCCATCCCTCTCCTTCAACCTGTTGCGTTGGTTCTATCAAGAAGCACATTCATTCCTACAAACCTCTGAGAATGACCTTGACTTAGCCATCAAGCTATTCATTTACATGATACTGCATATTGATCCCATGCACTCTTTTTGTTTAAAGTACCTTTATTTAGAATTAAGATTAAATTCTATTAAATTAATAAAATTAATTTAATAATAATTAATTTAATAAATTAATAAAATTAATTTAAGAATCAAGGTTAAATCCTTTTAAATTAAAACATTTCCCTTGTAAGGTGAACATATTAATTATATTTACAGTACATAGGTCAAACTTGGATACTACAAGCCAAGATACCCAAAGACTGAAAGCTCCCATTCTCAACTCCCAGCCTCTACTGCTCAAACAGCAGCATTAGCTCATGGGTTATGCTAAGTACTAGAGATGGGGACGAATAAAAAAATGGATCGCTTTTTCCGACGAATATAGCCGATTCGTTAAATATTCGTCAATCCGTATTTGTGGGTTCCAGAGACCCCCACGAATACGAAGGGATGAATATTTACCCATTTTTATTCGTCCTTCGTATTAAAAAACAACAACACACCATTCTGCCCACCGGCTGCCGATCAGCTGATTGGCGACAGAAAGGCAGCCACCACCCCACACAGACACCCAATACCACAGCCTACCCCCCACCTCCTTCCTTTCCCTACCTTAGGCCCCACACCACACCACACCACCCCCACCAACACCCTCTTACCTTAATCGCTGCCGCCGAGGTCTTCTGGCCTCAGTGCCACGCATGTAAAAATGGAGACTGGCTGCCCTTTGCAAAGATGGTGGCTGCAGCTTCATTTAGGGTAGGGAAGCTGCAGCTGCCGTCTTTGCAAAGGGCAGCCTGGATTCCCTTAGCCTGCCTGAAGGGAATCCAGGCTGGCCTTTGCAAAGATGGCAGCTGCACCTTCCCTACCCTAAATGAAGCCACAGCCACCATCTTTGCAAAGGGCAGTCAGTCTCCCTTTTTACACACTGTGGCTGCGAAGGCCTGATGGAGACCTCGGCAGCAGCTATTAAGGTAAGGGGGTGTCAGTGGGAGTGGGGTGGGGGTTAAGGTAGGGAAAGGAAGGGGGTGTGGGGGTAGGCTGTTGGGGTGGCTGGCTGTGTGTGTGTGGGGTGACTGCCTATCGGCTTCTGATCAGTCGATCGGCGGCCGGTAGGCAGAATGGGCTTCTGTGCCGTGTGGTAAACTCTCCTGTTTATTGGGGGGACCCATTTTATGGGTGAATAACTCAGATGTCCAATATCCAATCTTCACCAAAGTTGGCAAGCATGTTGGGGAAAGACATAGGAAGCTCCGTTGTGATTCTGGAGTCTCTAAGTAGCTGGGGGGAGCTTTCCTGGGAGGGTCCTCTTTGTGACTATATAACTCGGGGGTCTGTGATCCAATGTTCACCAAACTTTCAGGATTTGTAGAAAAGTGTCTGAGGACGCTTCCTGGCAAATTCAGTGTCTCTAGGTCATCAGGGCCCAGTGGTATAGCCATTTAAAGTGCAGACAAATTGACAAATCAATTCATCGATTCGTCGAAGAATATTTGTATATTCATATTCATTGATCCGTTAACTTTGACGAATAACGGATCAAAACGAATAGCCATTTTTTTATTTGTCCCCATCTCTACTAAGTAGTTTTCACACAAACAAATCTGTAGACAATTGGCTTCCTGATTCAGAACACCAGTCTGCAACAAGTCCCATGTCCGCAGGCCAATCCTCATTCTAGTTACTATTTAACTAAAAGATAAGAATAAATATTTTGGACAGATTACTAGATCAATATTAAAGGTTGAGCCATTTTCATACTGTACAACATGTAGTTGTATAAAGTCTTTTTTTCCCCTTTACAATTATACTTCTTTCTCATCCACTGTTGTCACTCTTCCTCCTAACTTGGGACTGGGGAAATGCCAAAGCAACAAATTCGTTTCTCTTTCTCTTCTTGAGAAGATTATTACAATATCTTGTTCATGAACAGAGCAGTCATAAAGAAAGGATCTTCTTTTGGATTGTTGAGAGAGAATCTGATGAAATGGGGCCTACCAGTTGTCTCTGAAGTGAGTTTTTACTATGAATTTCACCTTGCTTTCTGCTGTGTTTACTGCCCACCAGCACTTCTGTCAGCAACAGGGTTTGAGTAGCTTCAGTTAAGCCAGGTATTTTAATAAAGGAAAGGAGAAGCCCAAGTTGGCCTCAGGGGTGGGTGAGCTGAAGCACATCAAGCTAAGCCTGATGATTTAGTAAGTTTACTGTCTACAGTGAGCCAAACTGAAATCAGCTTTTTTCACCTCCTTGCCCAAAAACTTTTATATGTTGTTTGGAACTAACTGTAAAAAAGACCTTTCATCAAATAGCTTTTCTGTTTCTTTTCAAGCCTGACATCACTCATTCTAGATAAAAAAAAACCAATGAAAATAATTTTGAAATGCTTGCTGTGGATTATATCCCATTGTAAGTATGTTAACACTAAAAGCGCTTTAAGGGAATGGGAAAGCAGGCAATGTAAAAGCACTTATCATCCAGGGTGCTTTTTTTAAAATCTTAGGGCCACCTTTGGTGCAGGTTTGCATGCCAGAAGCCACCAACCAGGACTTGTACTCCAAAATACAGGCCATGACCAGACATAATCACTACAAATTAAGGATTTCCTCTAGTACCTCAGGTTCTGGAAGGTCAATATAATGGGGAGCGGAGGGGGAACACTCTCCCATTTGATCTGCATTGCATTATCTTATTTGCAAGGGACGCATTTGTTGTATAAGAAAGCATTCCTTAAATTAGCAAGAGAAGCAACTGTTGATAATAATAATAACAATTATTAATATTTTAAACCTATGAGCTTGTAATGCTGAAAATATGCAGGTATTACTGGTAATATGCCTATTTGTTTTGGACAGAGGCCAAGGTGTGAGTTTACCTAGCACATACCTGACATTCCTTGTGTGAAGGAAAATGTTAAAACACACATTACACTCCAGATATTACTAAACATAGAGGTCCTTTATAGGAGGCCCATCCTTCGTTCCTGCTTGGATTTTTCAGGCACAGTAGGAAAACATATAGAGTGCCATATGCAATGGGAAAATGCCTGTCTTGCTTAACTGTTCCTGGCAGGTGTCCATGGGAGGCCCACAACTGCAACCACAACCTGCTGCTCATGTCCCATAGCAAAGGGTATCAGAGGCATATTGCCTGTGCTGCCAGGAATGATACAAGGGCATCGTGACTAGTACCTACTGACACTCTTTTCCTAGTTTTTCCTACACAAATATTGCAAAGAACAAACTATACTGGTTTCCATGAATGCTGCTAAGCAGAGATAAAACAAACTGCAAGGAGAACGTCCTAAAACTTTGCCAAGGATGATGGTAATGGGCATCTATTGAGGTAAATCCTTTCCAAAACTGCACCCTCATGCTCCGATCAAGCATGGGTTTCCATTCATATTATCCATGGTTTCTGTGGCTTGACTTGGCTATTCCCTCCTCTCTGTGAATAAATTGCCTCCTCCTGTCCACAGTTAGTTTTAATATGCTTTATATTCTAATCAACATTTACTATGGTCAGACGTAACCAGAGACATCTCAATTCCATAATTTTCAGCCTAGACAAACCCTTAATGTCAAGGCATTTTGCTAGCTTCAGTGCACATAAAATGCTAAACAAATGGCTACCTCAAGCTGGAGAGAGATGAGAGTCAGTCACAAAGAGAAACAAGGGAGTGTATAATATTGAATTCTGAACTGTAATCTGTCCACCTTGTATTACTTTACTTCTGACTGTGTCATCTCAAACAACCTCAGGTCACCACAGGTTCCATGATGCTGAGTATCTCACCAGAAAATTTAGAGTTGCAAATAACCCATGTTATCTGACTCTTCCTACAGCCTCTTTGCTACCAAATCAGCTGATCTGTTCAATCATGACTCCCTTCCTTATTCCTTTTGAGATAAACAGATGCAAATTCCAGTCCTCAGGAATCCCCAACTGCTGTATTTAAAGTCTCCCTCCTCTTTGTTTTGTGCAAAGCACTTCCTAACCTAGCTTGGCAGATCTTCTGCATGGTCAGATTTGAATCTTTTAACCACAGATTCAAGCCACTTCTGAATCTCATAAGCTTCAGCCCAAGCAACTAAGGGCCCTGCCCAAGACTATGTGACTGAATCAGTGGCAGAGGCAAGAATGACATCCACCCCAGCTTGTTTCCTATTGCTCCCTCCCCCAGATTTATCCAGTACATCACACCATACTGCCTTGTGAGAATGTGGTCACAAGTTTTGTAACTGGCAAGACATGTTTCCAGCTCCACCCATTTGCCTCTGTCACATTCTCTAAATTCATCAGTGAGAAATTGGAAGGCTACTTTTCTTAACAATGGGTAACAGGTATTTAACCTCAACAATATTGATCATCTCCTTTTAAAAAAGCAGTGACATGTCAGCTCTTTTTGTAAGTACATTAAACATCATCTTTAGGTGTGTCTTCTCAGACTGCAAAACCCAGCCTGAGCAAAGGTACCACTATTCCATTGGACAGTCTTATACAATCAAGAGAAAACTACCCTAATTACAGATAGTGGTGCATATGCCTTAATCCAACATTTCATTTTCACGTAGGGTCTACAGCAGCAATACTCATGTTGCACCGTGGGATGGGCAAGCTGCCATTTTACATTTCACATAATGCTATGTGAGTGGCTTTTTCTAGATGTAAATATAAATGGCAGCTGGTACTAGCCTAGAAAAATATATAAAGGAGCAGGGGCAAGACAGGTATCAGCAGTGTACCCTACTGGAACTCCAGAAGCTTTTCAAGAAGGGCAGGTGCCAGCCGAGGAACAAAGTTCCCATCAAGACATTCTGCAGAGCAACTACATCAAGCATAGTCTAAACGCCTCATATCACAGGCAAGCAGCTGGCTCAGACTCCCAGAAAGACCAGTCAGCATGGTCAATGGTCAGGGATTCTAGAAGTTGATGCTTCAAAACATCTGGGAGAGCAAACACTGAGAAAGTTATTTGGCTTGTGTTCCCAGCTGAGTACTTAAGGCAGAGGCATTGAATAAGTCGGTGAGTAATTATTTAGCAGAGTCTCCATCACCAGTCCTAGATGTTGCTGGGGGAGAGGCAAGGTGATGAGCAGAGCCAACTCTGTCATTAGGCAGAGTGATGCTGTAGGTCAGTTGTGACAACCTCTCACCTGTTGTTCATGAACTCTCATACTTTCCCCCTCTAATGCAGGACAGGGCTCTGTATACCATACAACCTTCCTGAGATTTCTAATTATACGTAGCACTGGCTCCTATTTGGTGAAGGGCACAATATCACTGACAGTGCTGAAGCAAGATACAACTGCCAGTCTGGTGGCCATCTGTATGAGAAAGAGGTCCCTCCTTATCTTTCACCTAAGATAGCAAAATGTCATTCCTGAAAAAATGTTTTGCAGGCAGAAAGATAGACATCTGTTGGGCAGAAAGAAAAGCTGAAGGTTCAAAGATATATACTAGGTGACTGAGAAGCTGGAGCTACCAGCATGAGAGATGGTGGTGTGGTGCTGCTTAATCAGAAGCTACAGACAGTAGTTATTCATATTTGACACTAAAAAAAATTAAAACCCATGTTTTATTTCTTTTTGATATCTGAACATCTTTTGCCTTAAAAGACTGATGAAATATATTGTGGTTTGGCACATGTGCTCCAAGACTTCAGCTATATAATACTATTTAATAGAAAGAAGGAAAGAACCATAAAGAAGGGGATATAGTGAGCTATTTCAAAAGGAAGACAGCAGATCATACTAACAAATGTAAGAACTACAGTAGTTAGATCTCAGCACATGGGATTAAAATGATCACAGACTAGGCACATAATTAAAAAAAAATTAAAATGGAAGAGTTATGGCACCTTTAAAATCAACAGATTTACTTTATTTCACTTTGAGCTTTTGAGGACTGCAATCAACTTCTCAGACATGTGTGTGAGGAAGTGGATTATAATTTACAAAAAGCTCACAGTGAACTAAATTTGTTGGTTTTAAGTGCCCCTATGCTTTTGCTTTTATGTTTTGCTTCTATTTTTGTTATACCTGCTGAAACAGACTACCATAGATAATGAGAACTAGACATAGCAAGATACTACTTACTTTCAAAACTATAAGCAGCAATGTGCTTTCAAGGTGACAAGGTGAAAAGGTTTGATACTTTAATTGAACAAGTAGTTTGCATTACAATACATTATCTTATTCAAAAATGTGGAGGTGAAGTAGAGGAAAAACTGGTGTCAGAAATAAATGAACAGCTGAACCTCCTCCTAGGACATCTGTCCCCAAGGCAGCCCCAGAGCCAGCTGTTCTGAAGGCTTTTGGAGCTAACAAAGCTGTAGTTATTTATAGCTCTAAACTAGAGATATTAAATATTAACTAACCCTGAGCCCAACAATTCAGTGACACTATGAACACAGGATGGAGCAATAAAGTATTTTCTTGACACACTGCTGCCCATTTGTCAGGAAGTGATTCCAAGGTGTGCACACACTTGAGATATCAACAACGCATACATGAACCACCTAAAGGAAATAGCCATTGCCAATCCTTCTTATGTGACCTTCAGTTGTAGGTGATTATGTAGTTTTAAAGTCAGCACATGCCAGAACATAGTCATAAAATCAGAATGATTTCATAAACACATACCATTACAGCCCCTGACTTATGCATAAGATACTTCTGGCTTCTTCTTTTTTTTTCCTAACAGAAACAAGACACACTGATCAGGTTATTTGTTCTACCACCATTTCAGCTGCTAGATGAGATTGCGTGCTCTACCACAAGAGCAGTACTAGTGCAATGTTCTCAAAAGATGCACCAAGACGCATCATCCATATGGTTCATTGTCACGTGAAATTAAATACCAGTTTAAATGCTCACAATTTGTTACTTAATTGGCAGATTTAGGAAAGTAGGTTTTCATTTTGGAAAGCCTGAGCAAGAGCTGTGCTTCTCTCTACAATCTTCAACCAATTTGAACAAGCTTTTATGGAATAGTTACTACACTGTAGGGAGATGGTAATAGTAAATGACTGCTCTCCCCATTCCCACTTCTACAATTACTGCTCCACTTGCTGAATTATAATTCCCATATCACACTTACTCCAAGAAGCTCATGGTGTAGCCATGGTTCTCCCATGCTCATCTTATGCTAAGTTAGGATGAGGACTAGCGAGTGGCCCGAGGTCCCTAAGTAGTATCTGTGACTAAGTGGAGATTTGAATTTGGTTTTTCCTGCTCTTAGTCAGCACATCATATTGCCTCTCCAATCCCACTGAAATGAAACTTGCAAAATAAACAAGAACACAATGGACTTACAAAATAACATCATAAATCATAAATAAATAATCAACTACTTAAAATACAAATAGAATAAGGCAGGACATATGATGAAGATTTTCTCCAATTACAGTTTGTTTCAGCACTTCTGAAGCAAATCCTTCTGGGACAGAGCTGCATAACCTCTGACCCGCCAAGATGAATACAACCACTGAAGGTTTCTTCCTTTTCCAACTTTTGCTCACTGTCTATGACAGCAAAAGGCACTCATCAAGTGCTACATGGACAACATTCAGATTAGTAAATTCAAAGTTCTGTATGTCTGTTCCCAGTATTACCATCTGTTATATTTCCTAACTGCTGGCTGGATAGCTCAGTGGTTCAGGTATCTGACTGCAGAGACAGAGGTTAGGAGTTTGATTCCCCACTGTGGCTCCTATGAGCAGAGCCAGCCTGTGTGGCCTTGGGCAAGCTGCACAGTCCCAGGGAGCCCCCCAGAAGAATCCTGAACCACTTCTGAGAGTTCCTCCCAGAAAAGGGTTGTTGTAAGTCAGATTTTTTTGAAAAACACCACTTGATTTATTGAAAGGTTGCCAGTAACCATGTATTGCACATTAAACAATCAAACAGAAGCAGTTGCCTGCAATCTCTATAAAATGAAAATACAAGCTGCTAAAACTTCCAGTCTCCCAAGACCAATACAAGGAATCCACCACAGTCTGCTGTATACAATCACTGTATAGTTCTTTCAGGGAGGGGTTTCTATTTTATTTTGCAGGGATTTTTATAGGGTTGCCTTCATTTCAGAACTAGGACGTACAGTTTGGCGGAAAGAACCATAGCTCACCTAATAATTTTGTACCAGTTAAATACAGTGGTACAGAAAAGCTATCAATCATTATATTCAGTTTTACAACTACTTATCTGTACAATCCAAGCTGCCAAATATTAAATTACAAGCATTCACAGTTCTACCCTTTAATTGATAAAAAAAACCATTTCTTTCTCAAGAACATTTTAAAAAAATACTTCCAATCCAAATGTGTATAGGTGATTTATATAAACTTTTCTAATCACTGCAAACTTAAAGCTAGCTTTCTTTCTCCCTCCAGTAATAACAAGACATCTTATCCAAGCTAAGAATATGTTACAAATTTACCTCTTCGTCACTTTCTCAAACATGTTCCCTGATCTTTTTATTACAGAGGCATATTTTCCGTCCTTGTTTTGATTCTGAACAGAAAACATGCCAGATACCCTTTTTGTAGTTACTACTCAAGCACAGATCATGAAACTAGAAGTCAGTTTTAAAACAACTTGGACTGTTCACTTCGAGTTATCAACAAAGATTCCTTCTGGCTGGCTCTATAAAGAAAGGTATGCATTTTGTCTGACTTACATTCAGGAGGAAAATCCAGTCTTTCCATAATCCTTCAACAACCCAAAGGATATCAGCAAAAGCAAAGAAAGACAGTACAAGCAGAGAAAGTACACAACCAGCACTGGACAAGCTTCAACTGTTTGTACTTAATCGAGGTACTCGTCTTATCGTCCTAAGCATACATAATTTGGTTAGAGTTTAACTCACCTTTACTAGGAAATAAAAACAGTTCCAAGTACTCTGCCGTGTCTTGACAGGACCAAACAAGCTATACCACCTTCTCTGTTCTCTTCTTGACCTCCCACTGACTTACCTAGACAGGTAAATTCTTCCTCTGCCTTTCCTCACTCCACCCTGCTGATCACTCTCAACCAATCAACACATCCTCCCCCAAAGTCCACATTCCAGGTGTTTTCAAAAGGAGGGGGAGGCGGGATTAAAAAGCTCTTGGCCAACCAGATATTGTAGGTTTGGCAGTCAGAAGTGAAGCATATTAGGTAAACATATCACCCTAGGGAAACACACACATGTCTTACTATGAAATGTTTAACAGCTAAAATGAGACATTGTTTGTTGCTTGCTATTCCCCATTAACCTTCTCCACCCCCTTTTAATATCAGCCATTAAAATTGTGAAGAAACAGTCATCCATGGGTTGAATCCAAATTTGTATTTAGAGTGCTCTATTGTAAGAACAATTAAAATATTGGTACTCTCTGACTTACAACGAGGGCATCAATTTGTAATGTAAAAAAATAGCAAAAACCAAAAAGTGACAAATAGTGATCATGAAACAGGATGCAAGACTTCATTGTTTGCAAGGCTCATTATGCACTAACTGGAAAATTATTTCACTTTCCTTTTTTCCCTTTAATAGAGCTTCTTTTGTGTTGCTTTTCTACTTTTATCTGTTTATCAGAAATGCAGGTACAGTTTGTTTATGAAGAATGCAGGAGTGGATGAGGTCCTGTCCTATCAAACATCTGATTCAGAATTGGAAGTCTCTATTTAAACAATTTGATCTCTCCCCTTTTATGCGGTCATTCATTCAAAGGGTCACCATGGGTTAGATAGAACATAATGAAATTCATGATGTTCTGAATATACTCCAAGCTCACTTTTATTTAATTATCAGACCTTAATTACACTTTTGATTACAACTGCTTTTTCTTTGAAGCCTAAGAACCAAGGCAATGAAGTAATAGAATGATTATCTTTAATGAGTAGATGGCAAATGGGGGAAGTGAAATTGCAATCATGGCTTCCAGCTTCTGAAATAGAAGGAAGGAGAAAAGATGCAGACATACAACAATATATCTGCAGGTTTTGTTTGGCAGGATGACTACACATTTTCTGAGTTCTTTGGGTCTTGCTCTCAGTGAGAGTTAATATAGAATGGAAGCTTTGCTTGCATATCTGATTCATCAGAAGTGTCTTGTGTGATGCTAGAGCTTGTTCAGATGAATGGCCTGCTGTTACATGCCATGCTAAAGGACTGTTGCTATAGTTATCATGTGACTGTCTGGCACTGTATATGTGGAACAATAGCAATAACCAAAATTCTCAGCTTGCTTTAGAGGGGTAGGCAAGCAAAGTGCAGCTCTCCAGATGTTATTGGACTGCAATGGCCAGGACTGCAATGGCCAGCAACACAAAACCAGTATAGCCAATATGAGGAATGCTAGGAATCCCAGTCCACAAACATCTAGATCAATGGAATTTAAACTTCCTATCCTTAGGAAACTCCAATTCAAATCATCTTCAACAGATCACTTGGCAAACAGGAAGAACCAGGGCCACTCCAAGATATGCTGCTGCCTGAACAACAAATGGCATCTGTCCTTGTATACCAAAGTACGAAATGTAGAAGGCTTTTATTATCAAATTATTCTGAAAGCTTTTACTATCAAATTATTCTGCATCTGAGGCAGAAAATCCTCCCAAAATGCCACTTCCTAGAAGAACTTACCAAAACAAAACAAAAAAACAACTCACCCCACCCATAAAATAATAGTGATTATAAATTTGCAGCCTTATCGTGATACCTTTGCATTAACTGTTTGCTACAGCTGAGGAACAGTTTTGGTGGAAATCAAAGCCAACTATAAAAATTCAGTTGCAAGAAGACTAATAGAAAAATAGAGTAGTGGGTAAAACAGGCCTTTGGAATTCCATCATCATCATCTTAGAACTGCAGAGCTGGAATGGACCCTATGGATTATCAAGTCCAGCCTTTGTCAAGGAGGCACAGTGGGGAATCATACTCCCAACCTCTGGCTCCATAACCAGATACCTAAACCATTGAGCTATCCAGCAATTCCCAGTAAACTTAGTAGAAATCAAAAGGCTCTGTGCAACCATTTTCTGTTCTTTTTTTTTTTTACTTAATAGACTTGGTGGGAAAGCAAAACAGATGACACAGTGGGCAGATGTAGGAAAGTTACAAATGGAAGATGGCAGTGTCTTGATCTCCATCGCATCCCCTGTTTGAAGGAAATGATCAGTAGCAATGTGAATGGGGGAAATATTTGGGTTCCATTCATTTCAGTTTCTTTCAAGGGTGTGCCTCATTCATTTTGGGGTCTTTCATTTACTAGTCCTTTTGTAAAACACAAAAGGGTGCAGCTCTTTAGGTTCTTTGGTTTTGCTTCCCTCCATTTCTTTTCTGTCTGTTAAAAGAATAAATGCAGAGACCGCTCTGCTCCTACCTCCTTTCCTGGCTCTGAAAGGTTTTCACAATGCATATCCCAAATAGCCACACCAGTTCCCCAAATTAGGAATCAAAGAAGGTATCTGGTCTCTTGATTACTCCCATGCCCTACTCCTCCAGCCATCCATAAAATACCAGAATTCTATGTCTTGTCCTTTAGCCTCCACAAGACATCAGGAGTCAGTTTTCACTGGTAAATGAAGCCCATGAGTCTTTCTAACACGGCACTCTGCCTCCAGCCATGGTCAGTGATATTCTCCCCTCTGGGAGACTCAAGAGGATGCAGATGAGGCAGGGCCCCCCTGGGATGCTTTCCTGTCGTCCCCCCCCCCGCCTTTCAAGATGGCTTTTCTATATGCCACAAAACCAGCCCGAGTCATTCTCTCCCAAGAAAGATTCACATAGAGGCCAGCACGGCCCTAAGGCTTGCTTACTTAGCAGGAAGCCATCGCCATGTGTACTGCCTGACCATTTGTCAGGAAGGGAGTCAGTGAGTTTGCCCACTTGCCAGTCTGCCTGTAGTTTTTGCAAGAATGACCAGTGGCTGCCACAGCTACAGAAGTAGATACAGTAATGAAAAGAGCTGAGCCGGTCCTAACATCTGCATGCTGCCAGCCACACTACCACCATCAGTACCATCATTATGACTGCCTTTCCTGCTCCGTGACAAGCTGCTAAGGACAAGGTGCAGTAATTTCACTATTCTGTTTCTCAGGCCAAATACTTCCACCAATCACTGCTCACTACCACAGTAAAGACAGTCTTCATTTCCCCCACTCAGCCAGTTGGTGCTGTGGTGCAGCTAAATTGATATCGTGGAACAGTAAACGAGCATCGGCTCACCTTCTATTTTGCCAGGCAGCACAAATTGCACAAGGAAAGAAAGAAAAGTAGGTCTCTTCACTGGTTCCAACCAATCCAGGCCCTTTATGCCTTCAAAATTCCCACCTCCGGATAGTCTGATTAGTCATTGACAGAAGCCCTCATAACTCTGTTTGGCATAACACTTCCTCAGGCAATTTGACAGACAACAGGGGAAGGAAAGAAACAAAAGAGGGAAACAGAAAAAACATGAAATCTTCATATCCCTCTATTTCATTAACACAGATTCTTTGTGTATTAGAGCATGGTTAAATGTGGAAAAAGCTGATATTTGAATCAAGTTTAGCATGTTTGAAATCAATTTTTTAAGAGGTGACTACATGGCACACATGGAAGCACAAATTTTTCTTTGCCTGGGAAGTGTGTATTTTGGTTGGAAAGCAAAGTATTTTACTTAGCTGCAAGACGGTCGTTTATTTTGAATTGCTTGTGAAATTGATTTATTTTGAATTGTTTTGGCATACGTGACTGCCTCTGTTGGTGTAAATTGTGTCTTTAGGGTTTGCCATTCACTGGTGTGCCTTCCATGCTCCATTTCCTTCTTCAACCTGTATGTGTGTGTATGTATCTGTGTCTCCCTCTTCCACTGTGTCTGGTCAGTTTCAGCCCCTCTTTATTGCCCCCTCTCCTACAGCATAAAACAGAGGTTTCCCTGCAATTATTTTTTCTCTCTGTCATTCTGTGTTAGCGCTATGCAATATATATATATATATATATATATATATATATATATATATATATATATATATATATATATATATATATATATATATGTACACATGTGTTGTGTTTTAACATGAAACATTCTTTGTGAAGCTGAAGAATTTCAGCTTCAAATGCAAAACCAATTAAACGGTGATGAAACCCCATGTAGCAGTTGTATATTCAACCATTATTTTATTAGAAAATGGTTGAAATTCTATTGTTTAGCATAATAAACTGCAACTAGAGTAGGCTCATTTAATCAATGAAACTTATGAGGGAGTTGACTCACTAAATCCCCACTGATTCCACAGGTCTACTCTAATTGAGCCTTACTGTGCTAAGCACAGGATTTCAGTCAAGGAGACTAAAGTGCAGATACATGATCTGAAAGAGAGAGCTTCTGTTGTCTTTCTGCTTTGCCTGTGGAATCCTAGGCACACCTGCTTGGATGAAATTATAATAATGGATTAGAAAATTGACCTTTTGTCTACTTTAATGAAATATTTAAGATCTGGGAGGAGGAGCCACCTTTAGTCCCATCATAAAATATACAATTTCCCCACATTTGGAAAAATATCCCGCATTTGCCTATGTTTTTTCCTTTAGTTTCCTATTCACTCTTTTGTCCATTCACCTCCTGCCCACAAGACAGCATTATAGACAAAGAGCATTAAAAATAGTAGTATCACTGGTGCAACTCACTTCTAGTGATCCTGCCACCTTTGCAGATGCATTTGGTAGGAACACAAGAGAAGGCCTTTGGAACTCCCTCCCACAGGTGGCTAGCCTGGCTCCATCTCTGCTGTCCTTCTGGAAGCAAGTGAATACCTTTCTCTTCAGGCAAGCTTTCCTTTAATGTTTGACTGACTGAAGGTTTTTTAAATGGATTGTTGTATTTCACTGCTTTGAATGTGTATTGCTTTTATTTACTTTTTTTATGGTGGCATTTGTTTGATCCTTTAGTAATATATACACACTGCCTTTTAATGATGTAAACCACCTTGAGTCAGGGTAAAATATTTTAAATAAAATAAACAGTAGCAGCACAAGCCATTATTATTATTATTATTATTATTATTATTATTATTATTATTATTATTATTATTATTATTATTATTATTAAACTCAAGGCACAGTCAAAATATTAAAAACATTGACTGGTATTATATAACAGATACACGTTTTAACCAAAAACCTAAGTATCTGTTAAATATCGATGCAGTATGTATGCTGTTCCTAATATTGCCATGTTTTGTAGCTCTGATGGTGTGATTTCTGAGATCTGCAACTGCTTATAGTACTGTATGAAATTTCTTGATATTGTTCCCAGAGCCCCAATGACTACGGGGACCACTGAACTGTGTTTCTTCCAGAGGCGAGATGTTTCTATTGCCAGGTCTCTGTACTTTTTGTTAGTTTTTCCAATTCTTTATTTTCAACTCTAGCATCCCCTGGAATTGCAATGTCAATGATCTGGACATTTCTTTGTTCTATTACTACTATGTCTGGTGTATTATGTTCAAGATGTCTATCCGTTTGGATACGGAAATCCCACAAGATCTTGACTTCCTCATTTTCTGACACCTTCTCTACCTGATGTTCCCACAGGTTTTTGGAGGCTGGCAAGTTATATTTTTTTATAATGACCAGTGCACTAACTTTGCCACTCTATCATGTCTAACTTTGTAATCTGTTTGTGCAATCTTTGGACATTCACAGATGAGGTATGACACAGTTTCATCTTTTTCTTGGCAGAGTCAACCTTTGCTGTTAGCACTAACTCCTTGGATCTTAGCTTTCATCACGTTGGTTTGGAGTGTTTGTTCTTGTGCAGCAAAAATCAAGCCTTTGGTTTCTTTCTTAGGGGTCCCCAGTTTTAGCCATGTCCATGTTGAATTATGATTATGCTTTCCATCAATATTTCTCAGGTGTTGTCCATGTAGTAATTTATTTTTCAAGCTGTTTAATTTCTTTTCAAATTGTTGTTTCTTATATTGAGTCTTTGTTTCTGTTGTTTTCAAAATATTCTCCATTTTCACTGCTTTCAGTAATTTTCCTATGCTTGTACTGATATAATCATTTAGGCTTTTTTTTTCTTCCTCTACTACCTGCTGTATTTGCAGTAATCCACGGCCTCCGGTTTTTCGTGGTAAATGTAATCTGTCCACATCGCTTTATCGTTGTTGTTGTTAAAGATTTATATTTTGCCCGACTTAGTGGGACTACTACAGTATCAAATAAACCCTAGTCCCCTACCCCATTCCCACACAATTGATAAGACTAATCCCCAAACCATAGAACAAACCAAATACACAGACCAAGTAAAACAAAACGATAGTGACAACTCTCAGATGATGCAGGGTAGACTAACTGAGGGGGAAAATATCCCTAAAGGCTTCCCTAAAAAGTGTTGTTTTAAGCTGTTTTAAAAAACTATGGGAGGAGGAAGGTTGACCAATCTCAAACAGGAGGCCAACAGATGTCCCATCCCAACAGCTGAAAACCAATGGCTTAATGAAACAAGGCAGTTCTTTCATGTTCCCAACCTGAAACTGCCAAGGAAACAAGCTGTCCATAATTTCAAGTGCAAGCATTCCTTTCTTTTGCTTTCTCAGACACTGCAGAGCACTAGCGAGCACCGCCTTAATTTGGCATGTTGTTCTTCTGCATACTTTCTTAGTGATGCATTCAAAAGAGAAACCTGTACCTTTGACTAGTGCACTCCTACCTGTTAATTAGATCCTTCTAGGATGTGGCTTGGAATTTTCAGGTTATCACAAATTTATTGTCCTGGATGATTCAGTGGCAAGCAGATTTGAATAGGCTGATTCTTTGTATCATTTTACTTTTTCAGTATAACACACATTTTGAATCAAACTTCTTATGCCTTAGTAACATTTGCCACAAATCAACCACTTGCAGAATTTTAGCTTCAGTTGTTACCATTATTCAATGGAAATAAGACAAATGTTCTGAAGCCCAATAATGTTTAAAAGAATCAGTAACTTCTGTAAAACTTGTAAAACTTCTATAATTTTTTATTGAATTTAACAAGAGTGATAAAGATCATGATTGTAGAGTCAACAAAAGCTGCAATGTGACTTGTAAAACTTTCACATCCTGACTTTTTTTTTATTAAATTACATTCCCCAGTAGGTTTTTAAAATCAGATCCCCATAGAAGATCCACATCCATTACAAAAAGGCAACCAAGTTTGTTCTGAATATTTTTGACTTCTATGGCTTATGTGTGTTACGTGCTGTCCAGTCAATTCAGACTCATAGTCACCCTATAGGATTTCCAAGGTACGTGAGATATTTAAGGAGTGGCTTTACCAGTGTTGCAGTCCTGGAGCTTCAACATCTAGCCATAATTATTTTTGGACTCTGCAATGCCCAGTCCAAGAGGAATTGAAAGCTTGCCTTTCTGATGATATTTTTAGTGGTCCAGTTTAGGCATTTCCCAAACTTGATTTTGAAAATCAGCTGTGTCATCTATAAAGTTAACATTTATTTTCTATTGACTAAAGGTTTTTCTAGATTTAACTTTCTTTTTCTATCCAGCACTTCCTCAAACAAATAAGGAACACCTCCTATCAAAACCCAATGTAATTATCTTTGTGTCTCATCAAGGAAACAATGGTTGTTTTTATTAGTAACATAACTGGCTGCCTTTAAGACAGCTGAATTTTTAGGACTATTTAAACAGTAACTAGGAACATGCATGTGTCCCTTCCTTTTATAACCAACAGGCCTTGATAACAAACTGCATTTCTTTCAGAACATGGAAAGATTACCATTTTGGATTACAACTTTCAGACCCAAGCCATTGTCTGGGATATTCTTGGAACTGTAATTCAACAAAGTAACTTTTCCACTTTCTGCTTTATTTTATTAATAAGCTGTACACTTTTCTCAGAACTTTTGTCGTATTAGCAAACTTTGATACAACTACAAATGTTGAATGTGATAAATCATGCCATTAATTGGCAATAAAAACATTTTACAAACAACTTATTAGTGAATGTTAACATATACCTCTCCCTGTTTTTTAAAAAAAGTATTTGCATGTCCTTGCACTGCCTCTATCCTTTCCACATGACTGGTGTTCTAAGCTGCCACAAAAATGCTCAACATTCCATTTTTTCAAATTATTAACTAAAAAAGGTCCTTCATTAGGGGAGACAGCCAATAATTACTCCAGCTCAATCAGTACACCAAAGCATGAAATAAGTTACTGAGGGTTCTGTCATATACACAGTTATCTTGAAATAAATCTCAATGAAGGAGGGTTTTTATTGAGTAGACATGCATAGGATTGCAATGTAAAGGGAAGAAAAATCAGCATAAATTGAACATTGAAATGTGCCTTCTTGTAGAACAACATACTCCTGCACCTGTTAAAAGAATTGTGCTATTAACAATTAAATTTTTCCCATACACATATCTAGACGTCACTATACACCTGGAATTCCAGCATTTAATTGACTATACATCCAAACCTTTACACCTGCAGGCCTGTTTTGGTTAATCTCAATGGTGTCAAATACCCTGAAATTCCTATACTGTTTGCTTTTAGATTTAAGGCAAGAGCTGGATTCTATTGTCACTAAACTGCTCTACATTATTAACTTGCTTTCACCATTTGAGTGTTTGCAAAATAACATCTAAATTCTAAGTATGTGCTACCTAGGGGGGAAAAAACTGAAAAATGGGTAAGAAAAGCGAATTTGCTTCTTGCATCGCCACCAATTAATGTCCCAAACATATCCAGGCAACTGAATTTAGGATCTGTCTTCTGCAACTGAAATTAAAGTATGTATACCTGAAGTTCTAGTTCCCATTTACCTCTGCCACCATTTCTTTTCCATTTCCTTATTGTCTCTCCTGTGTCACTTAAAGAAAAAAGAAAATAAAGTCTTTCCCTGAAAGACAGCTCAAGGTGGCAAACAAAAGGCCTATTACAGCTTCAAAGCAAATGGCTTCATTAAAAAAATCAAATGAGCGTGTTGTATTGTGACAAATCATGGTCGCCAGAGTAGTCCATGAGGTGAGTGCAAACATTGAGAAGTTCTAGATCAGTAGATGACCTTCAGAGGACCTATACTTGATCGTAGAGGGCTATTTCGATGCACTTCACCTCTGAACCCTTTTTTCTCTCAACTTAAAAAAAAAAACTCGAAAAGTTCCAGATTGGCATTCCAGGGACTCCTCAAAATTGCCTTTCACCCCTAGAGAATACAAGGAATTTCAAACCACGTTTGAACATTTAAAAATGGGGTTCATGTTCCAAGGGGTTGTATTTGGGGCCCTGGAAGGCTGCATATAATCCACAGGCTGAATGTTGCCCACCCTTTTTTTATACCCTGCATATTCCCATGGAATTTATCTTACCAGACTTATTCCACTCTTAAGTTTTAAGAAAGTAATCAATGCCACTAGAAAAAATATATAACAAGCTATGGTTTTATTTAACTAAAACTTTAGAGAAGGAATGGCTTTGCTTGTTTTACACAGTTGATTTAATTTGTTTTTTGTTTCATGCTGTCTGCCTTTTTTTAAAAAGAAAATGTTTAAGAGCTATCTTGAGGGTTCCCCTGAGCTATGTGGCAACATGCAAGTTTTACAGTGCAAAAATCTCTCCAAAAGAAAGTTGCAGCCTTAGTTTCTTCTGAAGAGTTGCACCTCTTCCAAGTGTCATCAATATGAACAGTAATCCGCAATACAAAGGGTAGGGCGCCACCTACTGTTAAGATTCCTGTATCTCACCACCAAACAAAATTTTCGCTCCCTGCAGAACACAAAACTTAAAATCCTGAAATCAGTAGCTACTTTTAAACAGGCAAAGTAGTAAAGGGCCAATTCATTGACAGGTATGGTGTCTCCATTCAATGATGACTGTATCTGGAGTTCACCAGTTCTCTGGCAGCAAAGAATTCCACTGTTAAAAGCTGCACATTTGTAAAATCAGAGTATGTATCAGTATCATTAACAAAAATAGGCTTGCTATGTATGAGAGATAGAAGCCTATGAATTATTAGCAATCTACAGGTGTTACCAAGAGACTCTTAAATTAATATTTATCTTTAAATTTTGAAAAATTAAGAAGTGTTTATTGATTTACTGTAGATCTATTTTCTCAGACAAAACGTGGAAAAGGTTCTATAGTTATATTTTCAAGGATTGCAGCACTAGACAAAAGACTGAATAAAATATCCTTTTAGTTATCTCTCACAACCACGGAAACAATGAGACACACACAGAAGGGAAGATTTACTGGAAAAACAGAACCTCCACTGGGTCCCATTACTAAACCTCCCCATCTTACTATGGGTATGTGTCCTCCAAACCTGCACCATGGAAAGTTTGCACATGCACACGTTTCTTGTCATTCTTCAGATGGCTAATCTCTATATTTCATTCACAATGAGTAGAAAACACGTAGCTATCTAAATATAATTGCATCTAAACTATCCAGGTTTTCAATAAAATGAATGTTCGTACGTTACCCACAGCAGTTTAATTTGAGCTCTTCCTTTCTGCAGTACCATAGGGCCCAGATTAAGTTTGGGTTCCTGACATCACTAATAGTTTATATTATAGATTTAAAAAATCTTACGATTAGATCACTTGTAATTATTGGCTTGGGCTGAAAAAATAATTGACATAGAGTCAGTTTTCTTCTTTTGCAAACCTTGAAATGTGTCTTTCGAGCATTTTGACTGAGATGGGACACACAGGACTGCTACAAAGGGGGGGGGGGGATAAGGAATAATTCCTTCCATACTCTTCATTAAATCGCTTTAGGATCCAAGTTAGTATAGCTGTGACAAAGTCTCCAGACTCCAAGAGAGGAAGAATGTCCAACAGTCACCATTTTCACACGAATTATACCAATATGGCATAGCCTGGCTTAATATAAGGAAGCTTCCAATAGCTCAGACAGCAGATAAAACAGGTGCTTGAGACTCCGGAAGGGTAACGTAGACAATATCTATTTGTCCCATATGGATCAATAACTGAATTAAATATAAAGGCATTTTATGATTTATTTTAATTTTTTATCTTGAACAATTGATTATTCATGTTGTATATTATTGCTATATTTAAATTGTTTTATTTTTTAAGTGTTGTTAGCCGCCCAGAGTGGTCAACTGACCAGATGGGCGGGATATAAATACAATAAATAAATAAATAAATAAATAAATAAATAAATAAATGTTCATTGATCTAAATGCCTATAGAGAAAATGTGACATGTCTGGTTTCAGAAGAAAGAGACTTAACATTTTTTTCAGTGTCAGGAATAATTTTCAGTAGGTTCTGCAAAACTTCCTGTTGTCTATGCATAGGTTCAAATATCAGTATTAAATATTGAAAGTAGAAATACAAGCAAACACAATATTAAATATGCATGCATAAATACTAATTTTATTGCTGCTATAATTATTTAAAACTTAGAAGCACATGCTCAATAAAATACTTTACTAGTATGAAGCGGAAAGATGCAGTGCCACTGGAAAATATTAATTACCAGGAATTCTTAAAATGCCACAAAAATTACATAGTTTTCATACCATTAAATCCCATGGCAAAACACATGGAAACTGTAAACTTATTTGACACTTTTAAAGTGCTGTTACTTGAGGCATCCTTCTTATCCAAGAGTGTGCAAAAGGCCACATGCTGAATATATTAACTTCCTCCAATATTTGGAGATTGTTGCTGGTGATACTTGCCATATCTACAAATCTCAGAAGAGAATTTCTACATTTAACTCAGTCAGGTAACATTACAGTTAGCATTCAATTGTCATTTAGGTATGCAGTCTTCATAATGAAATGTTCAAAAACAGCACTGATATGAAGATAACATATGGGAGATGGCAGGTATACAATAAATGGTGCTGGAAGGAAGACTAGAATGAAAAATATATTCAATTCCTAGATTGAGCAAAAAAGAAATGTCCTTACTAAAAAGGATACACTGTATCACAATGCTGACATTGACTTCTGTTGGACTAATGTTTGAATCAGAGTGGTTACATTATTTTAAATGTTCTAGTCATCTACCCCCCTGCAAAACTGAATGTGTTCAGAAAAAAATATTTTCAACCAATACTTTCTAAAATAAAACTTCCTATCACCTAAAGAGATGCAGTATTCAATTCAAGAAATTCCTTTCACATAGAAGATGGGGCCCATGGGCACTAACATTTTTGTAGCAAAAAAGAAGCATTTGGTTACTAGCATTTAATAATGCAAATATATGACAGTCTTTTACCAAAAAATACAAGGGATATTGAACATTTTATTGACAACATATTTATTTTTATATATTCATTCTTGACTGTGACCTTCAGATTTTCTGGCATACTTGAGTTTTCTTCATAAAATAGTTCTCAAGGTAATGGGACAGCCTCTTCAATTCTGGCAGATGGGTATGCTCTAGTATCTGCTTCTGTTCTTCTACAGAATTGGAAGTTTAATGAATTGTAACATCTTTTCTGCAAAGCAAGCTATAAATACTTAGCTCTAAAATCTACCAAAAAAAACCCCACACAGACAAAACTGAGGAGGAAAACATAAGAGATGCTGATGAAGAATAAAGAAATCTGTGGTGTTTTCCCTCCCCTTCTCATAACATGAGATACAGGATGACCAAGTCTTGATTTGTGGTTGGTTCAGGATAAGATTCTTTCACATAATGTATGACTACTGGAATCCACTATCATTAAGTATAGTAACAGCTACTCAGCAAAAACAAAAAACAAACAAAAACAGGCTTATTAATTGTTGTTAAGCATGGAAGCCAGATGGAATTCCTATGTTCCAAAATTGTGTGCCTCTGATAACCAGATGCTGGAGATCAACAGGAAATAACAACTACCTTTGCACCTAACATATGAGCTTTCAGAAACTGACAAAAGCAAGTGAGATGTAACAGAATGCTAGATTGAACGGATCTTGGTCTGTTTCAATAAAGCAGTTCTTACAATTCCATATATTATTTTCCACTGAAATGCAATTGATGTGTGTGTTACATTATTTCAACTACAGTTTCAAGAAAATCAACATGATATTCATTTGAAAACATTTTATCCGAAAGACCTATTACCACAATTAAAACATAAATACATAATACTGATAGGAAAAAAACTCTTTTTGTTCACATTTCTGCTTTTTAAGGTGAGCTACAGAATACACTAGGGTGACTCAGAACACATCAAGTGCCTCCAGAAAAAAAATCTCATAGCAAAAATGAAAAAGTGTAGCATACAAGATACATTTCCAAAATCAAACACACTTAATAGAAGCTATACAAAATAAATAGATTTCCTATAGCACCTTTGTCTAAGTAGCATAAAAATAGGCCAGTAACAAACCACCTTATATGAAGTTTAACCATTTTTCAAACAGGCAAACTAAGGCTGAAATTATATTGTCTACAGTTTGAGTCAATCAGTGTGCAAATATGGTACATAAATGTAGTCTGAACAAATGAACCATCAAACTTAAACAATTATTCATCTTCTCTTCAACACATTCATTTGGTGGGTCTACTGATTGTAATGAGAATGAATTCCATGAAAAGCGATCTAGATATGTCATTTTCAATCAAAAATTTAATACAGCCCTAAGCTCTAGTACTTTATGTAAAGTGTGCCAGTTTTTTTAATCAATTCTTCTACAAATTTAAAATTATTAATAACTGCTAAAAGCTAGTGGGGAAAGCTAAAACCAAATGAAAGTACCTTTAACAGTATTACAGTGCAAACTTATACATGCCTACTCAGCAGTAGGCACTTATTCCCGGGTAAACATATAGAATGGCAAACATACACCCCTTAACTTTAAAGAGAACATTAGTGCTATTATTACTTATAACTTATCCTGCCATTTTATGGGTGCAAGCCTTAAATTATTTAAGTTCTCTCAAGTAAAGGCTTCAACACATGAATATAATTTGATTTTTTTCTCACCCATTCTGCCCCTCAGTAAAAGAAGGCATGTAACTATGCAATCTTTAAAATGCATTCCTTAACCTTGGCCCCACCTGGTTTCTTCAATTAAGGGCTTTTGGAGAAATTCCACAGAAGTCTACACAACTTATGCATTTAAGGACCCAACACCAATTATGAGGTCACTGTGATTTAGGCTACAATCCTATGCACCTTCTTGGAAGGAAACTCCACTGTTTCCTTCCAAGGCTTACCTCTGAGTAGACATGCATATGAATACTCTGTTTAAATGCAACTGAAATTAATGAGAATGAATTTAATTGTGATTAACATTTCCCCTTGCTGTAAGAAATTATTTTAGTTGGACTGAAACAAATCAACCTTAATTGCCAGTTGTGGTAGTCTCTGATGAAGAGCTTAATAATTTTACAGTACCTTCCCTTCAAAACATTCAAACTGAAATTAAGCAAAGTGCAGAAAAGTGGCTCAAAAATCTATTAAACATAATAAACTGATTCCTTAAAAGGTGTTGACTTGACACTGTTACAAGCCTTTGCAGTCTGCCATCCCAAACCTGAAGATACGTAGCTGCCAAAACACAACATAGCAGAATACAAGCTACAGCAGTATCCTAATTGCTGCAGTCAGTGCATTTCAGTATTAATCTCATTTCAATACCCCACTACCAAATATTATTTATGCTAATCAATACAAATTATTGTTTCTCCTACAAATCAAATCCCTACTCAGGCTGCACACTACGCTGGAACTCACAATTATGGTTGCTTCTGACAAAATTATACCCACTGTATGGTGCCATCTTAACACTGTCCATATGCCATGTTTTATTCACACCAGTGATTTTATGAGAAAAATCAAAAGCATTCACTTTGTGTTTCTGACACTAATTAACGCCAGTGCTATTTTCTGAACTTTTAATCATGATGCATGTTATCTCTAAGTCTTCAGCACTCAAAACTATTTTAAATCAACAAACTACAGCACATTTTTTAATCATCCATCCCTCCTTTTTAAAAAAAAAAGAAAGTTCTAATCTAATTTAATTTAGCCTCAAAGATAATTTTTACTATTTCTGGTATCAGTAAAGGTTCTCAGATTTAATTTTTAAAAAGTCTACATGTAAACTATACTATTTAATTTTTCTTTAGAGGTACTTTACTAAGAGACAAGATCCAAATGGCCAAAGTTCTTTAGTCTGCTATAATCCAATACCTCGTACAATGCAAACACCAAAACAGCTTAAGACCCAGTTCCAAAAGTCTTTGTAGAAAACAGCTTATATATATATCAGTGAGAAGCTATTCAGGAACCTCAGTAGCTAAAGGTTATGCCACTTACACCCTGTGAATCAGTGAGCGAAATAAGGGTACAAGCTATCAGGGTCCCAGTTAACCAGAAATTTGTAGCTAATAAGTTGTCTATTTGTGGTGCTGTATCAAGATCAGGAACTTTATTTACCAGAAGCACCAATGCCAACTGGCACCATAGCACAAAATCAAGACCCCTCCAATCCCAAAGCAAGTACACATTTAAGGATAATTTTAAGATCTGCATCTGTTTCCCTGGAAGTCAAACAGCAGTTACCAGGGCATTGCTATGTTTAGATGATGGAGGTGAGAAGGACACTAATTTATCTGGAAATCTGTTATAATTTCAGTAATTTGGAAATACATGCTGTCAATACACATCAGCATCCAAACAGCTGATAACTATTTAATACAATGAGTCAGAAATAATGTATTAATTATGGAAATGTATAAAGTTACTCATACCTGTTCACTTTCTAAGAAACTTGAAGATATGATAAAAGCTAAGGGCTTTTACCATAACCATCTTAATTTCACATACATAACACTTTTAAACAGTGATTTGCTTTGGGATTCCTGAATTAAAGAGGCAACTGTGTGGCTGATCCGCTTTTAGTTATACAAGTAAACATAATCTTTTTGAACGAAGGCTGAAATACAAATAACCTTGCAAAATCTGAATGGAGGCCAACGTAATTATTTACTAGACTCTATAATCAGGAACTGAGCTGTGATTTTTATTCCATCAGTGATTCTTAAAGCCTATATAAAAGTCTAGCTACAGTAGTGTCTGTATATTCAATTGTGTCAAAGGAATTCCGGTATCAGCTACTCAGATTCTCGATACAGCAGATGGCATCAACAGTTCTACTTCTTAAACATGCAAAAGACAACTCCAAACTAGCTGGAAAATATATGACCGCATACACTCTTGTAAATGCTGCACACCAACTACAGCAAACCTTTGTATATCAGCCATAATTACGTTTAGGGCTTTCAGATCCTGAATGGATTTCTTATGATTACATATAGCTTATTTGAGGATTCAGAGGCTTGTTCTATATATGTGAGGTAGTAGGTATGCCCAACCTCACAGAAAAATCACACTTCTCCAAAGTTGGTATGTCCCGTCTCCTTGGCGTGTTCTCTGGCTTCAGCCTGCCCCGTTAATCCTTTCTGACATACCACACATCTCAATGTAAACCGGTTCACATCAGTAAACTGTCTCTTTCTTCTGGCTTCATCTGCTAACTCCAAAGCCTGTACAAGGACAACATCATCAGATGTTGAAAACACTGTTTGGGGAGGAATGTCTGAGTTGGGAATTTTACGCTCAAGTGGATCATAGTGAATACCATCATAAATTAAAAGCACCCGTTTAGCATAGCCAGCATCTTCCCCAAAACGATCAATTCTAACTGTTTGTGTGTCCACTACACATATTTCGCATTGATAAAATTTAGACAAGATAGACACCTCAATTGCACCTCCCCATGTATCTTCTCTTCTGATCCATTCACAGTATTCTTGGTTAGTCTTCCCTAGTACTGCCTCACTATAAGATTCTGGATCACTTGCTACAATCTGGGCTATTAGATTCCTCATTTCTGGGGCACATCCTGGATCATAAACCCCACCTTCTACCACATAGTAAACACTGGTAAAAAGGCATGAGTTATCTGCTGGAACAACCTTCCGGGCAAGAACAGTGAGAACTTCCCTGAATGGATTAGGAGCAGTCCGTTTTGTAACTATAGATGAATCAGTCTTAGGATTAGTTGCGTCTTCTTCCACTATTAGAGTGTCACCTGTTAAGAACAGAACAAAGAGATGAAGATTGGTTTAGTTCAGTAATTAAGAATACAAACCAAAAGTGTATTTGAAATCCCATCTCAACCACAAGCTCATTTCTCCCCCTCCCCTAACATGTACTTATGCTGCAATTGCTGAGATGCGTAGAGAATTTTGAGCCTTCAGTACAACAAAATTTCTCATGGATATACAGATAAAATGTAGATTTAATTATCCATCTAAGCCATTGGTGGGTAAAGGCAATGTAAAACTTGAATTATTTTGAGGTGTTCTAGAAACAAGCCAAATTCTACAGGCAACAATTTCTGTATGTTTTCTTTTGGAGCCAATAGATATATTCTTAATATAGATCACATAACATTTAATTTTAGAAAAGATCATATATATCTACTGAGTTCTAGTTCATTAAATAACAATAAAACTTCCCTGACTTTGAGAAGAAAATACCCAAAGATAATATTTTTCTCTACTTTAAAAACATCAATTCATCAACAGCTCATGACTAAGCAATCATCCTGTGCTGCAAGGACAGGTTGACAATGTTTTACACACAGAGATAACAAAACTCTGAAACATACTTAATGAGTGGTAACAAACATTTTAATTATTTCCAGCAGTCATAGGATTTTAAAACACAGGTGTCACTGCTTTAACACTTCCCGTTTTGAATAAGGAAAACACGGGTTCAGTGTTCTAGGGATGCTTCATAAAATATATGATGTTCCTTTCAAGAAATATTGTAAATCTCATTTTTTTAAAAGCTACTTGGAGCGAGGAATGTGACTGGGCAGGAAGGCTATTTCTTTAACACCACTGAGAGAAGACCATTAAAAGCCACAGTCAGAATGTGGTCAAAATATTTTTAATCCAATCATTCATTTGCCAGGAGAAGCAGGACAGAACAGCCATCTTTCATCTACTTACTTATTTAAGCAACTTCTGTTTATTTCTCTACACTTATGTCAGTTTTGTTTTTCATTTTCATAGCCTCCTTAATCTAAGTATCTTGACTAGCCGCTGTACAAAATTAAAATCATACCCTATAAGAAACTTCTACATTTAGTATACTTTATACAGGTTTAGTTGTTCATCACTTGGAGTTTGCTCTGAGGAGGGAAACTATATACAAATTTGAAAACAAAAAAGAAGGAAATAACAAGTACACTCAGAAGAAGGAAAAACATCAAACACATTTTCTTTCATCTCCCAAGTTGATTCCTTATTTATGCTTTTAAGAAATGCTGCTTTAGAACAGGTAGAACAAGATCTACCTGTAAGTCTCTGGGTAATTTGCAATGGATTGGTAAGAGTTGTCAGCCTCTAAGTATTTAACATTATCAATAATAAAATACCTTCTGCTAACCAAATTAGTCTTAAGAAATGGGATAATTATGATTATCAACAGAAGCCGTTTGTAGGAAAGGACTGCACTTTTGGTTCAAATTTAGGACTGAGAACAAGGTTTTGATGCTTACCTATAAAGCCCTTCACAGTTTGGGACCCCATTACTCGTCAGTGTCTGGCTCCAAGAACATCAACCGGCACCACCAGATCCTCTCAGGCAATGCTCCTCTGGGTTGCCACACCAAGAGAGGCCAGGAAAACTTCTACCAGAAGCCAAGCCTTCTCAGTTGTGGCATCAGTCCTACGGAACCGGTTCCCAGTTGAGCTGCACTTGGCCCCTCCCAGCCCATATTCAGATGGTTGCTCAAGACACCGCTTTTTAAAGAGGTATCTGAGCAACCCTACATGAATGTGCCTTTGCCCTGTTGCCATATTAGGGGTTAATGCTGTGGCTCCCTTGTCTTCTCTTATTTCAACTAATTTGACTTGCTCTATTTATTTGCTACAGTTGTGTTTGTTATTTTATTGTTTGTTTTATTGTTACATCCACTGACTGTTAACCATCCAGAACAGTGCTTTGCACTTATGGGGTTGTACAAAAAATTAAGAAACCAACACCTAGTCTCAGGATACATTCAGAATTTATTCACCTCACTGCGATGTGTATGGTTTTTAACAGCCGTCTCTGTCTAATAGATACAGTATTAAAAGTCACACAGTGAGAGGGGGGGTTCTCCCCTTCCAAATGGGAGGAAAGGGAGAAATCACGTAAGGCATTCACTTCAAAATTCTTCCTCCTCATGTATTTCCTGATCTTGGACTAATACGATACCCACAGCAGAATATGAGCCATACAACGAAACTACAGACAGACACCTTGTTTGTTTAACTTAATATTCACTAAGTGTACAAATTAAACAAACAAACAGATATTTATATATGTCGGAGCATTTGGCTTCAAAAACGAGTAAGATATATATGTGTATGTGTGTACAGAGAGAGAGAGAGAAAGAGTTGTGTATATTCACTAATCAGGCCGTATATTAAACAAACAAACAAACAAACAAGCGACACCATTCTCCCAGCAGGGCGTGGAGGCATTTCTAGGCCGGCCCCGACCCTTCACTTCACCGGGAAAGGCCTTCCCTTCCCCTACAACTTCCCTCCCTGCCTTACCCGAGTGAATGCCCAGCTCTCCGAGACACTGCTCCCCGTCGCTCAGATCGACACCGCGCGGGGGGAACCCGAGCAGCAGGCGCTGGGCCTGGACAGGCACCCCGGTGAGAGCGGCGATCACCGCCTGGAGCTCGCAGAGCCTGGAATGTGCCGCGAGGCCGGGCAGCGGGAAGGAGCCGCTCCGCGCTTTACAACGCAACCGTAACATCCTGCCGCCCGAGAACCGAGACGTCTCCCGGCGGCGGCGGCCGGATTTCAAGCCCCCCCCCCCGCCTGCCCGCGAAATGGCCGAGGGTACCTGCAGCCCGGCAACCCTCGCGTACCCCGGCCTTCCGCCCTCCTATTGGTCGATTGCCCGTTACGCCTACGTACGCTACAGGAACATAGCCAATCAGCTCCATGATTGAGTCCACAAAGGTAGATCGGTGGAAAAACATCCGCTTGCCCAATGCCGGACCTATTGTTTCAATGCGCTTGCGCGGCAATGGGCTGTCTGTGCGGTGCGCAATGACGTTTGAATCGCTAGGTGCCTGCCCTCTCCTTGTTCCCTTGGCGTTGTTATTAGGTGGCGTCAAGTCTGTTCCACCGTTTGGCGACCCTATGAATGAATGATCTGCAAAAGACCCGATCGTTAACAATTCTGCTTAGGTTTTACAAACTGAAAACGGTGGAGTCTCTTACTGAGTCAAATCATCCCATGTTTGGTCTTCCTCGCTTCCTATTACTTCGCTTTATTTTTTTCTCCAGTGACTTCTCATCATATGTCCAAAGTATGATAGCCTCAGTTAAGGCACGTTAGCTTCTAGTGATAATTCAGACTTGGTTTGATCTAAGATACACTTGTCAACCTAGTGGGCACAATATTCATAAAGCTCTTTTCCAACCCCACATTTGAAATGAATCAAATTTTTGTCCCCTTTTGCTGTTAGTTTTCTTAACATCCGGCCATAGATAGGTCCAGCTTTTTTGCGCATCCGTGAATTTGTTGAACGGTTATTTATTGAACTGTTGTTTGCACCTACTGTTCTAAGGATATATTATAATACAATCCTTTTCTGCATTTGCATATTTCCCCATCACTTAATAGCTTCCCAAACCCTATTTGAAAAACAGTATTTCTGTGAACTCTCTGGACGCGGTAAGATTTCTTACCCAAGGAACAGAGTCGACCGGTAATACATGCATACCTGTTTCCACATCGTTGGCGGGCAGAGCGACCTCTCCACCCGCGCGTGCAGTCTTGGGAAATCGGCTTGCTATATATACTTAATTATGACAGCCCTGGGTTTAAATCTGGTTTCCAGTCCCATAACAGCTCTTCTTCCCCTTTTCCGCGTTGATTTGCGTCAGTTGGGAAATCCATACCTCCTTCGCGTATCCGGCACTGCCTCGTAGCGCTGCGTTGGCCATATTCGCGTCGCCGAAGGCAGCCCTTCCTCCTCTCGCTCTCGGTCTGGGAGGACGGCATCACCTGAACACCTACCTGCTAGGCAGCCTGGCCTCGCTGCAGCGCCTTTCCTTCACGGGACGACCGACCGGCTTCCCTCCCGTACTCACTAGGCGGGGCTGCCTGTCCATGCGGCGGGGACGTCCTGAATTCTGGAGGTGCGTTTATTCTGCGTTTGTTGTCGCAGAGAGGAAGGAAAGGTCGTTTCCTAAGCTCGGAGGACAGGTTTGGAACCTTCAGCTGCCGCTGGACCAGCGCTTGGGGGACGTTACTTCTTTGGACTACAACTGGGGTCCAAGAAACGTAACGTTTCGAACCTCTGTACTGGGCTGGGCTGACAGATGCTTTGCTCTGGGTAACAGTATTCGCTGACATTCCTGGTTGCACAGGTGCTGAAATTCCTGGCATGGTGTGAGCTCGCCATGATAGTGCCCTCTGGCTTAAAAGAGTGTTTGGCCATTAGATTTATGTATAAATGAGAGCGAGAAAATGAGGAGGAGGAAGCAAGTGCTAAATAAAGGAGGGTGACCTTTGTATAGGATACAATTATCTGGCTGTCCCTTCTCTGTAAAGCTTCCTTGAGGGGCAGGAGGGTGGGTGGAAGACACCGTTCTTGCTTTTCTCCTTCACCTCCTCTTTTGCAAACTATACTGAGAATTTCTTTCTTGGCTTGACCTTGACTAGCCACTTCCATGTGGTTTCCGTTTCTGTCTTCCCCCCCCCCCCATTCCCCCCCATTCCCCCCATTCCCCCCCCCTTCAGTCGTTGGTGGAAGGAGCAGGAACGTCACAGATGGTTGCTGTGCATGTTATTTCTTTCTGCCAGAGGATTTCATAACACTCCTTTTTTTTGTTCCACGTTTTTCTAGAAGGAGCCGGGTGCTCCAAAAGTGAGGAGGTGTGTGCCTTGTAGCCATGTTGGGAGATGCAGTTCCATTCCCAGAACAGGTAAACGGTAGGAGTTGCAGCCAAGAAAGCAAATCTTCACATCTGCGAGGCTCTGAGAAGAAATGCTGTGAGTATTTATAATTATTGTGGGCTGTTATTCAATGGGAAACAAATATTTGCTCTGGAATGCTACATAAATATAGACACTTATATAGTCAAGTATTTTTCCCCTTAGTTTGATGACAATATTAAACAGAGTTTTCTCCCTGGATAATCTAACAACGTTATGAGACTGAATGATATGCTTACTAAAACTTAGGCACTCTGTCAGTCCCAAACAGTAGTGGATGCATTGTAGTTTATAAAAGCTTTATGTAGAATAAAATGGGTTAGAGGAACTGCTGGATAGCTCCGTGGTTTAGGCATCTGGTTGGGAGTGCAATTTCCCACTGTGCCTCTTTGATAGGGACTGGACTTGATGATCCATAGGGTCCCTTCCAGCTCGGCAGTTCTATGATGATGATGATGAAGACCTGGGTTCAAATTTTTCCCTTGCTATAAAACTCAGTGGTTGGTTTTTGACTATTTCATAGAGTGCTTCTAAGCTTGAAAAAAACACAAAACTGGGGGATGGAGATGGGTAGAGAATCATGCACGTTTCCATGAGCACGAATGATGGGATTAAAATGTACAAAATAAGCTTTGGATAGAAGTATTTTAAAGAATTCTCATTATAGAATGAGCCATATGAAGTAACTATCACATAGTAGTATTGTGGAACACATCTGTTTCTGTAGCTCCATTTTGGTTAGAGTGGTAAAGCTCTTCTGCACTTCAAAAAGTTGTGTAATCTTAAGATATCTACTAAAGCCCTTGCTATGTGCTGTGACATCCTAGCTCTTAGGGGACATTCTAAACTGGGAGAAGGGGTCATACAGTACTTTACTGATAATGAAACGGCTTTAGTAGCAGGATCCTTTGACCTATATTCTTCAGTACTTGTTATTTGTTCTAGATTCCTTTGGGGGGAGTGAGGAGGGAAAATTAATGTGAATTCCAGTAGGTCAATGCTGTTACTTTCATCCAATACATTTTAAAGCACATGCACACCTTTGCTGTGTGCAATCTGGTGACTACCCTACATTGGTAGGTCCCTGTCCATCACAGGGTATCATTGGTTTGACTCTCAAGATTTTATATTACTTTTGTGTCTATGGTGTTAAACCTCTGCAATATTCCTGTTTCAACATGCTTTTGCAACATTGTACTGGTATAATTTTATTTCAGTTGCATAGCATTTTTTCCTGTCTATTTCTCGAAGATTTGCCATAGCACTGGCTTCTTTTAATTGTAGAGACTTATCCCTTTTTTTTTAAGAATAGAGGTTTAACTAGACGCTACATAGGAAACCTTTAAAAAGTCTTAGCAGGGGACTTAGCTATGGGAAGCTGATAGGCTGAGTTACAAAAAAAAGTGATACAGTAAATTTCTTAATCTTTTGGGGAAGATACCCATAAAAGTTGCTGCCATAGGAAGCAGAAGTGGGTGGGGATTTCTCTCCCATAGGTTGGGAAACCAGTTAGGAAAGCCAGTTCTGAGAAAATGTCAAAAACAATAGGGTCAGCTCAAGCTAGTAGTCCTCCACAGTGGCTTTTTGTTTTTCAATAAGGTAAGGAAACATGCATCTCGCCTGTTAATGTGCAGTTAGCCACTAGTTTTGTTAAGTCATGCTAATGTAGTGCTTGACTCAAGGCCATTTCTCAGTGACATATGGGCAAATGATGAAGTAAAGGAGCTCATCATGGAAGTCCTCACAGCTGTGCCCACAAAGAGAGGCCCAAATAGGTGTGTATTCTTTTGTGTGTTTTTTAATAAATGGTTTTATTATGTAAACTGTGTATCTTTTTACTAATATACCTTTATAAGGTTTTATTGTGTTATATCTTTTAGTATTATGTAAGATTGGGTTAACAACCGTAAATAAATACTTACTTACTTTTGTGGTTTTTATTTGTTTGTTTGTTTGTTTATTCAATTTATACCCCGCCCATCTAAACCGAAGTCTACTCTGGGTGGCTAACAATAATACATAACAGTAAAAACAATATAATAAAATAAAGACTGCAGTTCCTAGAATTCTCCAAGAATTCTGAGAAGTGCAGCCCACAACCCCAAATCTGTACACCTGTAGGTCACCCTATCCCCGGAGAAGGGCTTTGAAGTTATTTATCTGCACCATTGCCTTCTATGGCCTTCCTCCCTGTGGTCGCTTTGTAAAACAAGAGAAAGCTATGTGTGCTTCCTGGGAGTCATAGTTCCTTGGGAGACAATCTCTATAGAAAGTAATTGGCAGCAAGACTATAACTCCCAGGAAGCATGAGGGCAGCTTTCTTTTCTTCGTAAATAACTTAAAAGTCCTTCTCTACAAGAGCAAACCTTCCTTCTCTGCCTGCTTTTTTTACTACAACCTACTTTCTTTAACCTTGGGAAACCTTGTGAAATTATTAGTGACTTGCATTTGAGAAAAGAATTGATCTCCTTAGTTAAATGAGTAGGCTTTAGGAGATGAACTCATTTCTAAAAGATCCAAATTAATTTTAGGTAAATCTCCAATGAAGCAGTTTCTGGTTTCTCTTGCATGATACCTGGCAAAGATGGGTCTTGCCATACGATATCCATAAGATGCTGACAAATACAGGCTTAATCCTGGATCCTTTACAACAGGCGACGGCAATCTGAAACCGTTGGCTGATTTTCAAAGGTTTTCTGCAAGCAATTAGCTCTGACTTCTGGCAAGATTATTTTGTCCCTTCTCTGACTGGCCCCTAAATGAGAAGGAAGAGGTAGAGGAAACGAAAGAAGAGGGTATCAAGAAGAAAAGGAGTGGCCTGTCCATTCTACAACCCTGTGTCAGCTTGCAACACTACTCCCCTCACTGCAACATCCCCCAACAGGGGATTCCCAAAAGGAGTACCACCTGTAACAGCAAAATAAAAAATAAGAAAAATTATTTTTTAAAAAATCCCCAACTCTTAGTTGAGAATCTTGGCATTGATTCTTATGGGGGCTGAGATTTCTTGAAATAGTATCTGTCGATTTCCCAGCATTTGTGAAACCTTGGCATCCAATCACAGCCACAGTTGACATAAACCAAGTACAGATCTCTTGTCAGCAATCACAAAGTATTATTTCACTGAAAGGATACAATATCCTGTGTCTTACAGAACAATAGTAAAGCTTACATCACATGCAGCTTCCTCTATGACAGCTTGGGAACAAATGTTAGTAAGTTCCACATCTCTGAACAGAAAGAAATAAGTGTCTGGTTAGGTTTTTCACATCTCTGTGTACAGTATGTTCTGAGGGGAGCCTGGCTTGATTTGTGTTCTCAGAAGGGATCCTTGAGTATAACATTGTCCTCCTAACCTTGAGAAGACTGTAGCTTAATTAGGAAATATTTTTACCTTTGAATGATATACTCAGCTTGAGAGGCGGGGGGGGGGAAGAGTCATTTTTCTTTTCTCCATCTTGTGGAAACAACTGGGTTTTTTTGTCTCTACTTTCTTTACAGCATGGGCCTCCTATATGACCAATTCCCCTACTCTGATTGTAATGATTGGCCTTCCTGCAAGAGGCAAGACTTATGTGTCCAAGAAACTAACTCGCTACCTCAACTGGATTGGAGTGCCTACAAAAGGTTTTGCATATTTTAATGTGTGGAATTTTGTTATCGCTAATTGACTGAAATCCAGTTGTAAGTTGCAACTAGACTAGGCCCATTGAATCAGTAGGGATTTCATGAGCCAATTTCTCTGTACTTTCCATTGCTTCAATGGGCCAACACTAGTTGGAACCTACTACTGAATTTCAGCCACTGGTAGAAATAAAGCATATGTTTCTGATGGTATGCATGATGGACAGCCTGGGGAAGGTGAATGTCTAGCCTACACAGTTCTGTTTTTGGACTGCAGTTTAATTTTTGGACTGAGTCATGGCCATGCTGGCTAGGGAAACTTGGAATGTTGTCACCCAAAATAAGTAACTTTTTCTAGGTCATTCTGTGGGCAGCTGAAAGAGGTGGCAGTATAAATCTTAAATTAATTCTCTTCCAGTTGACTGAGTATGACAAGACATTATTATCCTTTGACCTTGCCAAGAGATTAATAATTACTTTCAACCATTAAATTGTTACTGTTAACTGTTAAATTCCCAGATGAGACTTTCATTGTGTGGTTGCCCTGCCTTGTTCCATGGAATTTTACAAGATGATGTTGTTTTCTACTTCTAGTCCTTCCACATTTTTTCACTTCTGTTTCTATCTTTATTTTTCTTTCCATAAAAAGTAACTGATAGAGAAAAAAGTGGAATACCTGTACAAACCCTTCTGTCTGGTAATTCTGGGAGCCCTTTGATTGGAAGGACCTTAATCATTGTTACATAATGATAATGTGACAATGTTTGTCATTATTGACAACAATATTGCAGAATACAGAAAGCTGTTTCAGTGATATGTGAGAAATAAAATTTAGACTTTCTGATTAGTGTCAAATTTAGCTCTTTCATGGTGATATCCTCAACATTTTTATATGGCTGAGAACCCTAGTGAAGTCAGCAGCCTCTGCAAAGTTATAGTTCAGTTGGCTTTGCTTCATTTCCCCACTTGGAAAATGAAAATAACAAGATTTTCTTACCTTATTTATAGGCTTGTAATGGTCAGAACTGACTTGACAGCACAAAATTATTATTGCAAATGGTCAAAACACTAGCATTCAGAGGCATATATATCATACAGCGATGTTAGTGCTCAGATTATTTGCTTAATTAATTGACTCTTTTTAAATTTCATAATCTACTTTTCTAATTATGTTTGTAGGGTATGGGAGCATGGGAGCGCTCCAGATGTTGTCGGGCTGCGACTTCTGTGAGCCCTGGCTGGCATACTAAATGATGAAAAATTGTAGGAATCAAAGTCTGACAGGATCCAGTGGCCACATGATCTCCATTCCAAATGTAGTATTTCAATGCTCAGTATTAAATGTACTTGTCATTTCCAACTCTCTAAGGCTGTAATTCAGAATTCATATTCCATTTGCTTTAGAACAGCTACAGTATGCTTATTTCAATAGGGCTCTTGCCACATACTGTGAGTTTTGTAGGTTTCAAATTACAGCATTGATTGATGGAATTCAATAAGATCTTAGGGCATAAACCAGGCCAAAGATGTTTTTCAGTTGCATCAACATCAGAGGGCAGTTAAACATGCTCTCAACGTTCTCCCACAGAAACCAGTGTGCTTACAACATTTATCTTTGTCTGGATTGAACTCGGCATGTATACACTGTGGGGTAGGTCATGATTATACCCATTTTACAGATGGGACCCTGAAGCCAAAAGAGAGTGGCATGACCAAGGAGACACAATGATTCCTTGGCAAAAATGAGATACCAACCCAGGCTTCCCATTTCACTTTAAATGCTGTATCCACTAAACAGAAGTGACTCTTTGTAGTCTCTAAATGGCCAGACTGGATCCCTGTTTGTAGACTAAAATGAAGTTCACCGAAATCAGTTATTTAGCTCCAAATGCTAAAGAATATGCTGGCAACACATGGTACAACACCAACATTTTTTCTTCTAAAGTTCTAATAAAATCAGTGTGATTTAGATGTGAGTAGCTGTACTTAAAATGAAGACCACTTGTTAACTTTTATTTTTTATTAGCAAAATACATCAAGGCAAGTTACACATTACCTCTTTGCTCAAGGAGGTATTGTTTATTGTGGAATGTTGCTAACTGATTTTCTGAATTTGTTTTCTGAAGTTTTTAATTTAGGAGTGTATCGTCGTGAAGCAGTAAAATCATACAAGTCATACGATTTCTTCAGACATGATAACGAGGAAGCCATGAGGATTCGGAAGTAGGTCAACTAATATTATTTAATATTAGTGTTCATTAAATAATAGTTATCAGTTTTCAAATACACTAAAACCTTGAACATGATGAGAACTGCAGTCCTATGTACTCTTTTCCTGTGAGTAAGCTACAGTCACCACAATGGATTAATTTCTGAGTAAACATGCCTAGAATGGCAGTTGATGTTTTAATCCTTGCAATATAATTGTATATGCTTACTCAGAGCCCCAGTGACTACTTTATTTATTTTGTAATTGATTTGATTTCTTCCTTGACTTTCTCCCAAAATATGGTACTGAAGCTGCTGAACAAGGTTAAAATCAGGTAATACAGTAGGATCCCCTTATCCACAGGATCAGTGTCCGCTGATTCACTTTTCCATGGTCTGAATACATTAAATATAAATTTCCAAAAATGAGGTTACCAGAACTGACCACTAGAAGGAGCCAGAGACTATGCTGTGTATAGCATTCACTGTTAAAATATCATCCGCTATAATCTGTGTTTTTCAGCATCTGCGGGGGGCTTGGAACCAATCTCCCGCGGACATGGGGGTACTACTGTACAATCAAAACATGAAACAAATTAAAATAACCACCAGTAAAAGAAGGAATAGGAGCCATCCCAGCTTAATTGCAAAAAGTTTTCATGAAAAAAATGAATGTGACTGGTAACCACTGGTAGCCCTCTCTGGATTTGTCTGATCCTCATTTAAATGCCCATCACAGCATTTTGTGTTAATAAATTATATACTGAAGTACATGAACCTGGGTCTCTCATGTCCTAGTACGAGACTGTAATCCCTGCCCTGCATGGTGAGGTTAAATTCCACAGTTTATGTAGACATTATGCAAAGGTGTACTTTGTCTTGTCTGTCCTGAATCTCTCCCCACTCCTCTTCATTGGATTACCGGTATTTGAGTATTAAGAGAGGTGGAGTGGAGAGGTTCTTCCAGTCCACTCTTTACAATCATAGCTCAATTATTTCCCCAAGTTTCCATCATGTTTACACTTTGAACTTCTTTTGCCATTTTTATGCCCATTCCCCCAGTTTGCATATGTCATTTTGGAACTGTTGACATTCTGTCAGATTCGACACAAATTGGATTTTAGTGTGGGTAGGCATTAAAAGGGGATCTTGTTAAAGAAACAAAAACAAGCATACAGCTGTAAAATATATTTTACTGAGTTACTGTTTCAAATGGTTTTACCTTCTAAAGTGCTTTCCAACAAATGTTATCTTACATATTTTAAAATGATTTTTTTTTGCAGACATTGTGCATTGGTTGCCCTTCAAGATGTAAAAGCTTATCTCATGGAGGAATCTGGCCAGATTGCTGTGAGTACACACTAGGTCATTGGTTGAGTTGGTGGTTGGGAGGATTCCCAGCAGCATCATAATCTGACTCCAAACGGGGAGGAACAGTGGCAGTAACACTGTACAAAATATGATAAATGTGTTTAATGTTAACTAATTTCTTAATGTTCCTAAGCGTATGTTTGAGTTATAGCTGGATACCCAATTTCCTGTTAGAGAAGAATGTGATAAAAGGTAGATAGAAGGCTTTTCTTGTCTGTGTTCAGGGCTTGCCCCAGGTTTAACATATGAAGAGCCCTGCTGGATCAGGATCAGGGCCCATCTAGTCCAGCTTCCTGTATCTCACAGTGGCCCCACCAGATGCCTCTGGGAACACACGAGACAACTAGATACCTGTCTCCTGATACCCCTCCCCCGCATCTGGCATTTTGAGGTACCTTCCTTTTAAGCCTGGAGATTATACATCCCCATCATGGCTTGTAGTGTGCGATGGACTTTTCCTCCAGAAATCTGTCCAATCCCCTTTTAAAGGCATCTAGGCCAGATGCTATCACCATATCCTGTGGCAAGGAGTTCCACAGACTAACAACACGCTGGGTAAGGAAATAGTTTCTTTTGTCTGTTCTTACTCTCCCAACACTCAATTGGAGTGGATGTCCCCTGGTTCTAGTATTGTGTGATATGGAAAAGAGCTTCCCTCTATCCACTTTATCCATCCCCTGCATAATTTTATACATCTCAGTCATGTCACCCCTCATGCGCCTTTTCTCTAGACTAAAGAGCCCCAAATGCTGTAGCCTTTCCTCATAAGGGAGGTGCCCCAGCCCAATCATCATTTTAGTCACTCTCTTCAGCACTTTTGTGGTGGTCTGTGGACAGAAGTGGTGATAACATTATCTGGTGGCAAGAAGAAACACTCAAAATATTGGTGGCCAGTTGGGTCTAGTCACTTTTTTTATTTTTCCCAGTGATATGGGGTGATGCTATGGCTTCTCAGATTAACTTGGTGCACTGGGCCAATTTTTTTTTTAAATGGCAGTAGGGAGGCATCAGCAGTTGGCTCTGTTGGTGTTATTTTAGTAAGTAACTATGAATGTCTGCAACTACCTGTTCCTCAGAGTGTAGGACTGTTGAGGTCTCTGAGGAGATCATGTAATGTGAACTATTTGCATATATTTTTGCTACAAATTGAAAGTTCTGTCATATGGTATCTTAAGCGGAGAATTCTTAGTTTTGACTACTAAAAAGACCGTAAACATGAGTTAGTGTGAAACATACTTTGGCAACGTTTTGTGTTTTGTAGGAATGTTTCTATTGGATATAAGGCACCCCAGGTTCTTGGAGACGTGACAAATAGCAATGTAGTAAATAAATAAAAATGAAGTGAATTTGATTGTGATTCAAGGCTTACTGTTTCATGCATATTTTTCACTTATATATGCATGAATGAGGAAGGTATTCATCTCTGTATTTAAAATGTAAAAGCCCAATTGCTTCAAATTGATGAATCGCCCATTCGGGTGATGTGGCAAGTAATCCAAACTCCAAGGAGGATGAATCAATTAGCATCAATCTGCTGCTGCAAGTTACACCATTTCCCTTCTACCTGTGTAGCTAAGCAACAGGAGTTTGGCTAGAGCCCTAAGTCCAGTTGAATTCTTTGCGATTTAGTAAACAATTATACTTTGAGTTGGGCTTGAGTACCATATTATGAAATCAGTTGTTGACTCAAGAAAGGAAGCCACAGCCTTTAGTTTATAAGAAATGAGTTGGGCTCTTAATGACAGGACTTCTGGAGGTCATTAATTCGTAAGATCACCGTAAGTTGACTAGGCAGCACCTACATATGAAGAGCTAAGGTTTAAAATTGTCTAAGTATTCTATTTTAGCCATATAATATGTTTTATGAGCTGGTCACCCAACCGTAATAAATAAATTCATTCATTCGTCTAAGCATTGTAACCCAGAAATTCTAATTGCCCTAGGAGATCCAATTTCCACAGGCCATTCTGGAAATTGCAACTGTTTTTACTTAACATCACAAACCTCTCACTTCTTCTTTCTGTTTAGGTCTTTGATGCAACCAATACAACTCGAGAGAGGCGAGACATGATTTTAAATTTTGCTAAAGAAAATTCCTTTAAGGTGACTGTTTCATTGCAACTTTGCCCCAGTACATCGGAAATGAATCTCCATGCTCTCAGTCCATGCTGGAGCAGGAAATTGTCATATGAAAATATAGTGCATGACTAGAAACCAGACATGTCTTTGTGGATTTCTATACTTAAGCAAAACAGCTGTGCTGATCATTCAGTATAATCCATTCTCTTAATCTATGTAAAGAAGAGCCTTTAGCCCATTTAGATTTCCCACATGTGTTTGTAGCTGCTCATTTTACCTCATGTAGTCAGATGTGTGGAGGCAGCAGAGGGAGCTTAAGTGGAAACAGACTGAACTTTTCCTAAAATGCTTCCAGTGCTTTCCAGTTCAGCAATAAACTACTTCATTGATTGTGTGAGAAGCTTTAATGGAAACATATCCTAGATCTCTTGCTTTGAGTTATTACTAATTAGAAAGCATTTATTATTGCTTAATTAAGATTTAAGCTGACTAGATAGTTCAGTGATTTAGGTATCTGCCTGTGGAGCCAGAGGTTGGGAGTTCAGTTCCCCACTGTGCATCCCCTGCACAGTCCCAGGATGCCCTCAGAAGAAGGGAATGGTAAACCCCTTCCGAGTACTCTCTATCTAGAAAACTCTGAAAAAGGGTTGTCATAAGTCAGAATTGACTTCACAGCACATTTGCTCATTATTGAATCAATAACATATTTTTACTACATTAGGTTTTTTAAGAGTCTGGTGGTTCCTATAGACACAAAATATGAATGTAAGTGTTTGAAATTGTGAGTTTTGGAATATAAAAATGGTTAGCATTGCTGTAGAGTAGTGGTTCCCAACTTTAGGTCCCCAGGTGTTCTTGGACTAAGACTCCCAGAAACTCACCACTAGCTGTGCTGGCCAGGATTTCTGGGAGCTGGGGACCCTGTTGCAGAGAAACTTTTCCCAACATGATGCTGCCCATATGTTTTGAATTTCAGCTCCCATCAGCATCAACCAGCATGGCATATATTTTGGATTGTAGTCCGAAACATCTGGAGAACACTGTATCAGGGATGGCTGCTGTAAGAGAGCTACATTTTCTGAAGCACAATTTCTCTCTTTTTTGCAGGTCTTTTTTGTGGAGTCTGTCTGTGATGATCCAGAGGTCATTGCTGCTAATATACTGGTTAGTTCTGAACATCCTGAAAGACTGGGTGCCTAATATTATGCTGTAATAAACTCACAACAATTAAAATAGCTGCCATGACTTTATTGGTACTAGAGATACACCTCTGTTTTGGTAATATTTAAGAAAACCCAGTGCTCTATTTATTTCTAGGCTTGTCGCTTTTATACAAATGAGTTTATGTTAGGGAGATGCTGTAGTTAAACATAGAGCAAGTTTTCTATGAAAATGGTCACACGTTTACTCCGTCACAGCTTCAGGCAATACTAGAATACTGAAGAGCAGGCAAAGACCTTTCTCTTCAGGCAAGCCTTACCTCAGTAAACCAGCTATCTGTGTGTGATTTTTAGCTAGATTGTTATGCATTACTGTTTTGACTGGACTTTTAGTATTACTTGTGTTTTCCATTTTTCTGTTTTCCATTTCTCAGAGTGACTTTTTTTGTATACTTACTGATCTTTGCCTTAATATTGCCTGTTAATGATGTAAGATGCCTCCTTATTCATTGTTCATAGTTTTAAATATTGTCTTTTAATGATGTTAACCACTGTTGTATACTCATTGTTTTCAGCTTTAAATATTGTCTTTCATTGTTGTAAGCCTCCTTGAGTCCTTTTCAATGAGAAAGGCAGAGTAAAAATATTTTAAATAAATAAATAAAATAAATAGAAAAGATCAATCAAAACTTTGAAAAACTCCTATAGTCAGAGGAGAGACTAATAAACTAGATAGTGCTGGGCTGAAGCATTTGATCCAGCAACTTTCATAACTTGAAAGGTTGAGAGGGGTCCCCTAACTTTCAGTGTGGTTTGATGTGCTAACTTCTCATAACAGTTTGTGGGGAGAGTGACCGTAAATGATGAAGTGACTGGATTTATTGGTTTTTCTTTTAATTTGCAAGGTGAAAAAAAGCTTTAGTGGCAAATATGGCTGTCCTCAGTGATATACCCTCCTGATTTGGGACAGAGTGCCTTAAATGCTGGCCTTATTGTCCAACTATACATAGATATACCCCCCTCAATTCTGCATCATTTACATCTCCTATTATGTAAGGTATATTTTTCTGCATATAGCTGTTGGTGTTGTAATAACATCTGAAAAGACACAACCCTCAACAACCTCTTTTAAGTCACACTTGGGGTGCCAACAACAAATGAATAGAGGCTCATATTTATGTTATGGGAGAGATTTTTAATTTTTTTATGTTGGCCCCAGCTCCCAAGTCATGGCACAGCTTTCCCAGCAAAATCTCTTGGCCATCCTTCACTGTGATAATTTCAGTGACAAGCTACGCTTTTTCTGTCCACTGAGGCTTCACACATAATGAACCAATTAGTTTGAAAATCTGTGTCTTTAATTTTGGGGTGCTGTGAGTTTTGTTCAGAGCCTGGAAATTACTTTTGAAAAGTAAAGTTCGAATTCCAAGTGGCCTCACTCCCCCAAACAGTTGGTTATTGTTCCAGTTCCAAATTTTAAAAAGTGCTTGCTTTCCTGAATATCTTAGTAGTTTAGGTCTCTGGACTGCGGAGCCAGAGTTTGGGAGTTCGATTCCCCACTGTGCCTCCTTGACAGGAGCTGGACTCAGTGATCCATAGGGTCCTTTCCAGCTCTGTGATTCTAACATTACTTAATTCACCTGCTGTTTCTCACAAATAGTATCTGTTTCTTAGTGTCCTTTTTCTAAATATCTAAATACTACTAATAGCTCACCTGTAGTAGAAAACATATATTCTGTCTGTTTTATAAGAGCTTGAGCACACACAAGAACATTGCATAAGGCAATAGCAGAAGTTATAGTACAGACCAGCCTTTGAAGCATGTACTGTTCCTCCTCCATCATTCCCTGGTGATCACACACTTGGAACTATAAAAGCACATACTACAGTTGCATTGTGAACTGAGTGAAATTATTGCTTATTCAGTAACTGATGCAAGGTAATATAGTCATAGCTTCTTCAATAGGAACAGGAATTAATAACTAGTAATGAGTTATTTGTAATTAGTTACTTTTAACCTGTACTTGTGACATTTTCAATTGTATTTATGTGTATTGTTTTACGTTGCATTTTATTTTGAAATAATATTTACAGTAGTTTATTGCCCAACAAACTTTGTTGTGGCACAGTACAAAGAGTTCAATATTTTTATTTAACGTGTACCACACCCCACTGTAAAAATTAGGCAGTGCTGAGGACCATTAGTTACAGATTCAGTCCTTGAAGAAAGTCATTAGTATTTGTTCAGGCATCAGTACTAAAGGCAAATAGATTTATTTACATAAATTATGTAAGCATTTGGAAGGTAATTCAAAGCTTCTAGATTATTGACCTCTTGGAACATATTTTTTGTGTAATGTTTGTATTGCAAAAAAATTTCATGCAAAGATAAAAGAAAGGGCAGCTCAGTTCATCTCTCTGTATGAAATATTAATTTCGTGTTTTTTCTTTCTTTGCCAGAAGGAGATTTGCCAATTAGATTTACATAGGATCTGTTCACTCTAAAGCACAAGAAAAATATAACTAGTGTTTATTTCTCAACGTCCATGAATCTTTTTCAACTGCGGTGAATTCAGTCTGCATTTAGTTAACCTTTTGCACATTATTGGAAGTCAGGGAAAATTCTTTCTTAAGTTTTCAAAGGCTCTTTCTTGGTATCATCAGGAAGTAAAAGTCTCCAGCCCCGACTACCCTGAAAGAAACCGAGAGAATGTGATGGATGACTTCTTGAAGCGAATAGAGTGTTACAAAGTCACCTATCAGCCTCTTGATCCAGTTGATTATGACAAGTAAGATGTCCTTCTGGAAATTTCATGTCATAGAGTCAGGCTGGTGTTGGTGTATGAAAAGGGTCTGAAGTGATCTTTCTAACCCTTCTCACCTCTATTAGAACACCTCTGTTCCCTAAGTATTCTGAAATCCCTATACATTCCTGAATGGGATGGCATGTGGGGTAGAGAAATGATGTGTGTGTGCATGCTGAAGATTGAGTAGGAGCATCTTGCATGGCAGCAGGAAAAGAGGAGACAAGAATTCAATTGACTCAGTAAAGGAAACCATGACCTTGAGTTTACTGTGCAGGGTTGTTGATGTACCATTTGGAGGTCACTGATTCATAAGGTGGCCGTACATGACTTAACAATACCTAACAATAATAACAACAATAACATCCTTCATGAGGACAACTAGAAAGAAGGGGCCCCTGTGTAATGTTCAGTGACTCACACTGCCTTCTCTGTTCCTCATTCCTCTGTTCCTCAGGAGGGCATCTTTATAGTCCCCGGCTCCTCAGAAGCATGTGGGACAATAGAGTGACCTCCAACCCCACAATCCCTATTTTTTTCCACTGGCAAGTGTCTAGATGGGAATAATCTGTGTGGGAAGAGAAATGGCTCAAAGGAGTGAAGCAAATGTGATCATACTTAATCGTTTCCAGAAAGATACTTTATGAAAGACAGGAAACTATGAATGTAGTAATAAAGTAAGATGGAGAGTGGGTTAAACTTCCTTCTCACCCACTTATTTGGAACAATGGAAGTCACTGTGAACAGGAGAAACAGCATTATGCCAAGATCCATTTTTGTTTCATGACACTGCTCAAAGATTCCTGTCAGCTTTTTAGCAGTACATGGACCTATCCATAGATGCAAACTTGCCTACTCGTCCACAGAAATTGCTTTGTAGTTGTATTAGTCTATTTACTGTGTAAACTGCTCCTATATGGCAAAAGTAGCGATGTTGCCAAATTTTGTAATTACCTGATTCAGAATATTAATTTGTCCAGTGCTATTAATCAAGTATAATTTCCCCAAAGTGTTTTCTTTATCCACATACAGACTTTTGTTTTACATCCTGAGCCAATGTGTGAGTTTCAAGCTAATTTCAAGTTTTTATGTATTTTGAATCTTCAGCCAACACAGTTACTCAGCTAACCATGGGTCAAAATAAAAGATGGGCACGACTTAAGTTGTGCCGCATTGCACGACTCACACAGTATCGTGACACAGCTGCCGCGTGTTCCGTCTGACCTGGCTGGCTGAGCCACTCACAAGCCCCCATGCACCACTCGAATCATCCTCCAGTACTAGCTGCCCAGTCCAGGAAGGACTTCCCTGCCTCTTCCATCAGCCAACCACTCAGGTGAGGAGGTAGGACGGGAAGTCTCCCTGTGCATCTGTTGAGTGGACAGCTGCCAGTGGAGGCAGGGAAGGGCAGTCCAAGCTCCTTCCCAGACTGAGCAGCCTGGGATGGAGGATGACCCAGATGGCACGCGGAGACTTGCGAGTGGGGCAGCCATTTGGGAGGTGCTCAGAGGGAATGCGCAGAGGGAATGCACAGCAGCTGTGGTGCTGCATGGTGCGAGTCATATGATGCAGCACAACACGTCATGCTCATCTCTAGTCAAAATGTCATATTGTGATGATAACTTAATAGGGTAACCAGAAATGAACAGAAAATATGGAGAGGCACACAAAAATATGCAGCTTTTGGTAACATATCTTTATGGGACAACCAACAACTAAAGCAGACAGAATTGTGCTCAAACTGGATGGATACAGTTTTGAGTTTGTTGTGAGAGATTTATATGGTGCAAGATGGAGGACCTAAAATTTCAGATTTTCCAGTCCTTCAGATTGACTTCAATTGGCCTTCCCCCTCCTCCATTTCCTCTTTCTTTCCCCCACCTACACAGCTTGCTTTCAACATCTCACATGATGAAAGAAAACTGTTCACAAAAGTTTGTGGATTTTTGGATGCTTTTGTGCATATTCTGTACAAGGTGTCACCTCACTATGGAATTTTGAATTCATTTCGTGCCAGTGTGGCTTACATTTATTTGCTTGCAGCCATAGTTCAGACAATGCTATGCTAAGCAAAAAGCAAACAACCTGAAGGATGTCTTTAAAGGCTCAAGAGGTCTCTGAGAAACTCTTTACATATTGAATGTACTTCAGATTGATTCACCGGTCATTGGTTGTAAATGAATTCTGTATTTGTACAGCAATTTGCAACCCCATGTTTTAAAATAACACACTTTCTTGGTTTAGTTTTTGTTTCATTTCTATATATCCTTGGTGGGGATATTTGTTTACTAACTCTTTTATACAGTGTCATGCTGAACAGAAATAAACAACAGACAGAATCATTTGCAATAATAATTAAAACTTGGTTCTGCCCAGTATCTATTTATGATCAAAAGTGACAGGGAGTCAATACACAAGAACAGAACAAGCCTGACCAGCATAAAAACAAGAATTTATTTATTTATTTATTATTGGATTTTTATCCCGCCCTTCTAGACAGGAGTCTACTCAGGGCGGCTCACAACACACTATACACAAAACAGATTTAAAAACAACAATTAAAATCTACAATAATAATATAATCAAGATGGGAGAATAAACAGCAAAAAACCAAGAAAAGTAAAAATCAAGTATTGGCAGGAGGGAAGGCCTGCCTAAAGAGCCAAGTTTTTAATTGGCTCTTGAAAACACCCAGCGAGGGTGCCAGGCAGATCTCTGGCGGCAAGCTGTTCCAAAGTCGAGGGGCCACCACCAAGAAGGCCCGGTTTCTTGTTCTTTCTTTCCGGGCCTCTCTCGGCGTCAGGCCCCTCAGCCGTCTTTCCTGGCTATGGCAAGTGACTTGGGTAGATCTAGGTGGGAGAAGGCGTTCTGCCAGAAAGGCAGATGATATTAATCAGGGGCTGATCACGGGTCTGTATACATTCTTTGATCTCTCATCACTTCATAGTGCTACACTATATGTGTGTACTTGCTGATTTGAAACCTGTGATATTTGGGTTTGTATCTGATGACATCAAGTCTATATATGTAGTAGATCTAGACACCTTCATGCATATGGAGGGAGTATCATGCAAATAATAGGTGTGCAGGATTTCAGTGCGAGGAACATGTGACAGGACTTCTGTTGTAGATTATTGGTACATGTAAACCATCAGTTGATTCTGCAGTCAATAAATGATGAACTTGAAACTGCAAGTCAGGCCTTAGCTCTCCATCTTCATATGCAGCCCTTAGGTCATAATTTTCATCTACATTTTAGTAGCAGGAGTTGGAAGATATTTCAATTCAAATGCACTTTTTCATGGCTCCACATACAGTACCATAGATTTCTTGTTTACACTCTGCATGCCGGCGATTGTCAAATAATCAAATTCAGTTCTTTCATGATATGGTCTAAATGAATAATGTGTAAAAGGACTTGTGGATTATGAAACATGTGTGTACAGAAGAAGAACTCATGGATGTCGTAATTTGATACCCAATGTTTCTGGTATTTTCTTAATTCCAGAGATCTTTCTTTCATTAAAGTGATCAACGTAGGGCAACGCTTTCTTGTCAACCGTGTCCAGGATTACATTCAAAGTAAAATCGTCTATTATCTCATGAATATCCATGTTCAGCCACGCACCATCTATCTTTGTAGACATGGTGAGAGTGAGTGCAACCTTGTCAACAAGATTGGTGGGGATTCAGGTCTATCACCTCGTGGAAAGCAGGTACAGTCTTAGTATAAGGTTTGTCGCTGCGCCTGCATTCGCTTATTAGGAACAAAAGTGAGTTCTGTCTCAGATGTTTTTCTTTTATTCGGTTTTAGTTATACCAAAGAGCAGAAGTACACAAGTGCAAAAAGTTAAAAGCCTGAATCCAGTTGGTAGTTTCAACTAAAATAGACCCAAATGAATCATTAAGTCTACATAACATAAGTGTTGGCTCACCATTTAGTAGTTGATTCAGTGATGCTACTTTACTTGGGACTAGCAATTGGATTTTGTGACACTATGATCAAAGAGCAACTCTCATCTTATTATAAACAGTATAGTTTCTAATACTGTTTAAGATATGTGCTTACATAGCAGTTACAAAGCTTACTTTTCTGTCCAGCCTAAAATAAAAGTGAAATTTTTTCTTCCTCTCCACTTCCTCTTCTTCTGTCAAATTCCACCTCCTTGCTAGTGCTGATTTTACTTTTGAGCACCATATATATCATTACAAATTTAGGGTAAAATGAATTTGTACCATGTGCCAGGATTCTTACTGGTGGAATTAATCATTTATTAACTAGTATTTGGAAAGCACTTGAACATTTTTTCATCATCATATTAATTAAAAAATTACCCTCGTAAAATATCAATGTTTCATTAATCAAAAGTCTGAGTGATCATGAGAACATGAATTTAGAAATTCACTATTCACATTGGAAAGGTTCTTGAACATAAATCAAGAACTTAATATTCTTCTTGCTGTTGTTCCTCTCCTACCAGAAATTGGACAACATCATGGTTATTCTTTGAATGCAGCCACTCTGAACAATGATGTAGTGTTGCATCCAAACAAGTTACTAAAAGTTTTCAGTCCAATAGGTTTTTCTCTTTCCTGCACTTCTTTTTCCTTTTATTTTATCTTGAATGATCAGCTATAAGAATTTTTGCATTTCATTTCTTATTAAGTGATCAAAAATATTCCAGCTTTCTGCATTTCATGATTTCTTCGTCCTTATTCAGTTGCCTTAGTTTGTTCATTGGTCCAAGATTAAAAAAAAAAAGTTGGCATAGAGAGATAAATCTACATTTTAGAAGCCTCTGCCTTCTCAAAATAGCCGGTATACAATACACATTCCCAAAGCCAATTTTAAATTGTGTAGCATATTAAATTGTTGACTATTTTGACTTTCATTGCATGGCTATGAATACACTGTTTATTCAACCTAATTCCTTATATTTACCAACATATTCCACACTTTCTCTTTGGATCTTTTAACTGCATTTCTTGGGCTGCTTCCATTTCCTCATGACTATGAAGTTGTTTTCTTTACATTCATTTTTTAAGTGTGCTCGTTGCTTCTGTCATTAAGTTTGTCAAGTAACATTTGTGAATCATCTGAACTGTCAGTAATAATGTGTGCTGTATGTATCAGATGTCTTTGATAATATCTTCATTGACAATAATACCATCTTGTTGATAACAGCTTCATTGACAAGAATGCCATCATTTCAATCTGCAAGTGCTTCCCTAAAGTTACAATTGGAGTGCAAAGTAAAAAGCAGTGATCAGAGTATACATCCTTCTCATTCTCCTCTTCCTGTCTCTGTAACCTCTGTCATCTGGGCTTCCACATTTGCTACAGCTTTTTCTTGCCAGTTCAGGTTGCCAGTTATGCAAATATCTCTTGGAGCAAGTCCTTTGTTTACCAAACAACTCTATCAGCTTGCTGTGTTGGACTTCGTCAAAGGCTTTCTTGTAGTTAATAAAGCAACTGTGTGTATTGAACACACACACGTATATATCTATGTTCATGCCGCAGCATCTCTCCCCAGGTATATGTATGAAGAATTGTTCCTGGTTCCAAATCCTCCCCTGAATCCAAATGATGTGCTTTCTACCCTCTTTTTCACACTTATAAATTCTGTCATGCATCATTTCCAAGAAACTCTGAAGCAGATGGCTGTCCTCCCACAAATGCTATTTCTAGATTATGTTAGTATACATTTAGGTTTGCTCTGTTTGGTCTTGCTGCAGTGACAACCCTTAAACCTTTTAATCCTGCAGAGGCTGGCATTAGTGGAACATGTAGGAAGGTCATTTTCAGTGGTTTACTCTCTTCCCTGCAGGCTCCTGCGCTCCTAGATCTACTCCAGAGAGTTGTGGGACTCTTTGGCATAGGAGGGGAGAAGGCACAGGGGACTACGGTGGGAAGGGGGACTCACCAAAAACCACTCCTTCCCTATTGTGCTGATGAAAAGCTCTGCTGGATCAAAAAGACATGTGTCAACTGAGAGACAACAGCTGGATACATAGCCTGCAACAAATGAAATTCTGTACTGAATTCCAGCACAATTTTGTTGTTGTTTTGTATTGTGTGGGAGTAGAAGCTTTTCCAGGGCTCCATGTCATCTGCATTTGTATAGCTCCGTTGAATATACTACTGTAGCAACAGAGTAGCATCAAGCTTTGATGGTTTTATCTTGTTTCTAACAAAGTAGGAATCTTGTTCCCATTGTAGTTGCAAAAACTGTGCAAGCCTCTCGATTATACTGTGTTGTCTCCTAGTTTGCTCAAGCACTGAAAAAATACCTCAAAGATCAAGAGATTGTGGATCTGAAGGTTTGGACCAGCCAACTAAAGAGAACAATCCAGACAGCAGAAGCCCTGGGGGTACCATATGAGCAGTGGAAGATCTTGAATGAAATAGATGCTGTAAGTAGAACAGCTATTCAGGGTACCTCCATAGTCCCACAGAAAAGAAGAAAGTTGTGCTGTCCTTTTATACAATATGAAAACAACAATGGGTGACAGCTTCGTTAGACTACTAAAATCTCACATACAGGAGCCAGCTTTTGAGTCCTGCAGGACTCTTCAGCAGACTGGTCATTACAGAGCATGGGGCAGTGCAGACTTTTCCATTGCTTCTGCACTCCCCTCCCGGCTTTGTAATGCCCAGCCTGTTGAAAAGTCCTGCAGGATTCAAAAGATAGCTCCTGTTTCTGAGATTTTAGTAGTGTAATAAAGGTGTCACCCACCCTTGTTTTCGAGTTGTGTGCAAGGACCACACAGATCTCTTCCCTTTTGATACACTGTGTTATGTGATCAAAGTTAGTGGATCCTGCAGATCTAAAGTTTCCACAATCTCTGCAAATTAGTCTAGCTCATTTCTGTAGATTGTAGACAGAAATGTTGAGAAACTTCATGATTTCCAGAATGGACTTTTTTCCCCCTTTGAATCTTCTGAAATAAATTCCTGTGTTGTTGTTGTTTTGTTGTTGTTGTTTGTTTTTTCCAGGGAGTATGTGAAGAAATGACATATGAAGAGATTCAAAGGAAATATCCAGAGGAGTTTGCACTTCGGGACCAAGACAAGTACCTTTATCGCTACCCTGGAGGAGAAGTGAGGAACTTTTATAGTTGATTAATACCCTGTTTTCCCGAAAATAAGACCTAACCTGAAAATAAACCCTAGTATGATTTTTTAGGATGCTCGTAATATAAGCCCTACCCCAAAAATAAGCCCCAGTTGTGAAACCCCACCTTCCACCATGTGCAGCAACCAGAAGAAGATGACATGGCTGTATTTGAATAAATGTAGATGGTTGTACATGAAAAACATAAAACATCCCCTGAAAATAAGCCCTAATGTGTTTTTTGGAGCGAAAATTAATATAAGACCCTGTCTTATTTTTGGGGAAACACGGTAAAATATTAATACTTGAGTTTTATAGATTTGAAAATACCCTTTGCAGCACCTGCTAAATACCGTAGACATTTTCAGACTATATGCATAATAGATAAATAGTAGATACAAATGCAACCATGTAAAATCAGGTCAATGTTACTAGTTTGTGATAAACTGCTTCTCATTTTCTAGTCTTATCAAGATTTGGTCCAACGCTTGGAACCTGTGATTATGGAATTGGAACGTCAGGGCAACGTCCTAGTCATTTCCCACCAGGCAGTTATGAGATGTTTACTGGCCTATTTCCTCGATAAGGGTGCAGGTGAGAAATTAGATAGTGATTTGTACATGTTTACTAATACAAACAGAGTCATTGTCTGGAACAACTTCAGACAAACTAGATGTGAAGCTAAATGCATGCAAATGTGTCAGTTAAAAAACACAGATGCGGATAATAGGGATTATTGTTTCTGATTTGTCCTGGAATGCCGTGCATGGGATAGGAGGTTTCACCTTCCCTTTCCTGCCATGATCCAACAAAATGTACCCTCTCACTTCTATCACAGATATAAGGGAAGTTATTGACTATTTTTGGAGGGAGGATTAGCAGACATGGCTGCTAATTATGCATTTAATGTCACACATTTTGGCATATATTTTCCTTTTGAGGTTCTGCTAATTAAAGTTGCAACTCCTGCAGCAACACACATGCAGTATATGCAAGCAAAGTTTGTTTCTGGTCTTGGAGAGTGCAATGATTATGTGTGGAGGGAGTGGTATGAGGGTGTACTTCAGTTGTATGAATAAATGTGGCAATAAGAAACTGCCAAAAAGGACACCTTAACACAAAATATAAACTCCAACATTACAAGCACTCCTTTGTTCTTGATTTCTATTCACAATGACTACATTTTTAAAAAACTGCTTAATATTATAGGATTTATGTGTACGTAATATCAGAGAATCAGTATGCAGGGCTCTTATCTATGAATTTGCTACTCAGATACCTAGTATGTTCCTTTACACTGTTGTCTAAACATTTGGGATTCCTGAGCTGATTTCTGCCCTTCACTTTATCCAATAGAAGGATTTTACTTCAGTGTTCTGTTGGATTGTAACCCTTAGGTAGCATTGCCACCATTTGTTCAAATCAGAAGTTGTACTTTTCTCTCTTTCATCTCCCCCTTTGCTGAGCCATTGCTAGCCGCCTGCTTGAGTATGTCCTACCTGATACTTCCCTGTTTCCCCAAAAATAAGATCTAACCTGAAAATAAGCCCTAGTATGATTTTTCAGGATGCTTGTAATATAAGCCCTACCCCAAAAATAAGCCCCAGTTAAGTGAAACCCCGCCTTCCACCATTGTGCAGCAACCAGAAGAAGATGACATGACTGTATTTGAATAAATGTAGATTGTTGTACATGAAAAAAATAAAACATCCCCTGAAAATAAGCCCTAATGCGTTTTTTTAAAGCAAAAATTATTATAAGACCCTGTCTTATTTTCGGGGAAACACGGTTATACTTAGGAAATAATGAGATGATTAATGTAGAAACAAAAATGTGTTTTTATTTTGAAACAGAATAAGTGCTAGGATTAAAATAACAACCGCACAATTAGGTCACAGGCATATTATGCAGCCTTTGTATCTAAGTTAATGCTTATCTTTTTACAATGTGTATCTTCTTTATCTCATATTGGCTGAAATCCTGTTGTGTAGCTCTGCCTGCACCATGGGAATGAAGTCATGAAAAGTGGCAGATTGCAGCTAATTAAAGGCTTTCACAATTTCAGGGGTGCATAACACTCACACACAATGCAACAAAGTCATGTGCACTCTGAAATTGCCTTTAATCAGCAGCAATCTGACAATGACATCATTATCATTATGCAGAGGCCGGTCAACAGGATTTCAACCATTCCTACCTAAATTAAGCTTTCTCTATAAACTTTTGACAATCCTAACAAATCTAGACTCTCTTATCGAACATTCTCAATCTCAAGTAACTATCTAATGTTCACATTCCTGTCTATCTGTCTAAGGTTCCTAATGCTCCTTGACTAAATTAAACATTTGCTCACTCTTTTGCACTTCCCCTCACCAACCTGGATTGAGGAAAGCAGCCAATCATAACCCAGTTCCATTGAGGTAGATTCTTTCCCCCTCTTCAACTGTTATAACTATTCTTAGCCATCATGTACTCACACAGCCCTCACCTGTCAATCCACCCATTCATTCCATTATGCAACCAGTCAACTTACCTATACATATGCAAGATCCACCATCCAGAAACAAAATAAATGGAAGGGAAGTGACATTGTCACAGACTTCATCACAGGTTTTTTTGTTCATTCACATCTATACAATTAAAAAACATTTTAATTTTAAAAATTGTACAATAAAAACGCAACCATTGCAAGAATGTTATGTGCTGAATATAGCTGGCCTTCTGTCTCTTTATGATTTACCACATCCTCTGAGGATCAGTTTTCAGACTTTAGCATTGCTAGGTTATATAATTGTAGTGAAAGAAGTGCACTACTGTTCCATTGTTGTATTTTCTATTGACTCTCAATAAGTTAAACAAAATGAAATGAAAAATTATATTTTTGCTGGCCTGAGGCAACATAGAAAATGGCACACAGGGTGTGTTACATCTTGAACCATACTTAGTATATCTGGTTTTTCATTCCTGTTTGTATTTTTGCAGATGAGCTACCCTATTTGAAGTGCCCCCTTCATACCATCTTTAAACTCACTCCTGTTGCTTATGGTAAATATTTGTTTGCATATTTATGTGGGCTTGTATTTATTTTATTATATTTTTTATTTATTTATTTAACTTATATGCCGCCCACACTACCCAAAGGTCTCTGGGCGGCTTACAACAGTTAAAATACAATAAAAAGACAAAACAATTAAAATACAATTAAAATATATACTCTAAAAATTGCCATCAGGACCCACAGTTGATATTATTTCAATTAAAAGCCTTCTGGAACAGGAAGGTTTTGACCTGGCGCCGAAATGTCATCAGCGTCGGCGCCAGACGAATCTCAGTCGGGAGGGCATTCCATAGTCTGGGGGCAGCTGCCGAAAAGGCCCTTTGTCTACAAGCCATCCCTCTTACCTCCTTGAGGGACGGCTCTTTCAAAAGGGCCCCCTGGCTAGATCTTAACTGCCGGGTAGGTTCATATGGAAGGAGGCGGTCCTTCAGGTATCCAGGGCCCAAGCCGTTTAGGGCTTTATATGTCAAAACAAGCACTTTGAATTGGGCCCGGGCAGCAACTGGTAGCCAATGTAATTTAAACAGAATCGGCTTGAAGTGTTCCCTAGCGGCCCCACCACTCACCAGCCGCGCAGCTTGATTCTGGACCAGTTGCAGTCGCCGGACCATCTTCAAAGGCAGCCCCACGTAGAGCGCATTGCAGTAATCTATGCGAGATGTTACCAGTGCATGTGTAACTGTCATGAGACTCCGCTCGTCCAGGTAGGGCCGTAGCTGGTATAATTTCTGCAGCTGAAGGAAGGCGCCCCTGGCCACCGAGTCCACCTGGGCTTCCAGTGTTAGACTGGGGTCCAGGAGCACCCCCAAGCTGCGGACCCTGTCCCTTAGGGGGAGTGTAACCCCATTCAGGGCAGGGAAATGGCCCTCCAGCCTGTCCGGCGAAGCACCCACTAACAGCACTTCCGTCTTGTCTGGATTTAGTTTCAATTTATTAACCCTCATCCAGTCCAATATCAGGTCCAGACACGAGTTCAGCACAGAAACCGCCTCACCTGGATTGGTGGAAAACGAGAGGTAGAGCTGAGTATCGTCAGCATATTGCTGACTCCTCAGCCCAAACCTCCTGATGACCTCTCCCAGCGGTTTCATGTAGATGTTAAACAGCATGGGGGACAGTATCGAGCCCTGAGGAACCCCATGACATAAACGCCATGGGGACAGAGCAACTGTCCCCCAGCACCACCCTCTGGACACGGTCAGCCAGGAAAGAGCGGAACCACCGTAGAGCGGTGCCCCCAACTCCCAACCCAGCCAGCCTATCCAAAAGGACACCATGGTTGATGGTGTCGAAAGCCACTGAGAGGTCCAGGAGTATCAACAGGGTCACACTCCCCCTGTCTCTCTCCCGGCAAAGGTCATCATACAGGGTGACCAAGGCAGTCTCCGTACCAAAACCCGGCCTGAAACCCGATTGAAATGGATCCAGAAAATCCGTTTCATCCAGCAGCGCCTGGAGTTGCCCGGCCACAACCCGCTCCAACACTTTGCCCAAATAAGGGAGGTTCGCCACTGGTCGGTAGTTACCCACCAGCCTTGGGTCCAGGTTAGGCTTTTTAAGGAGTGGCCGAATTACCGCCTCTTTCAAGGCGGTAGGGACCACTCCCTCTCTCAAAGAGGCGTTCACGGCCTCCAGGACCCAGGTGCGAACCCCCCGGGCAGATCTTCCAATTAGCCAAGATGGGCAAGGGTCGAGCGGAGTGGTGGTAGAATGGACAGATCCAAGCACCCTGTCCACATCCTCAGGTCTCAACAATTGAAACTCATTCATTAATACTTGACCTAAGCACGGCACACTGGACACATCCTCTGATTCTGCAGTAACGGTGGAGTCCAACCCACTGCGAATCTGAGCGATTTCCCCCTCAAAATGAATGGCAAACTCATCACAGCGAGCTGATGAGCAGTCCGGGACCTCCACCGGATTTCCCGGTTGAAGAAGATCCCGGACCACCCGAAACAGCTCTGCCGGACGACATTCTGAGGAAGCAATACGGCTGGAGAAATATTGCCGTTTCGCCAGCCGTATTGCCATGAAATAGGCTCGATAATGGGCTCTAAGTCGTGTTCGATCGGACTCCCAGCGGGATTTCCTCCACCTGCGCTCCAGCCATCTCCCCTCTTGCTTCATCACCCGCAGTTCAGAAGTATACCAAGGAGCTGTCTGGGCTCTGCGTGCAGGGAGAGGGCGCTTAGGCGCAATCGTGTCAACCGCCCGGGTCATCTCCCTATTCCATAGGGTGACCTGAGCTTCGACAGGAGCGCCGACCATATCAGACGGATAATCCCCCAGAGCATTCAGGAAACCATCCATTAGTCTCCGAGGGCGGATCATCTTAATAGAGGTAGTGGGAGCAAAGAAGGGGAAGGATTGATCTTGTGATTAGGGATCTTTGCTAATTTAATATTTGGGATATGAATTAACATAGCTTCCCTTTACAGAGCTTATGAAAAATATAAAGTCTAGCTTTAACTCAAGTAGCCCCACACTCTGTCTGCTACAGCAGACCCAGGTAGGACCTTAGCTTCCCTGAGTAGACATATGTCTAGAAGGGCGGGATAAAAATCTAATAAATAAATAAATAATAAATAAATAGGAAGCGGGTGACACAGCCAGCCACCAAGGTGTCATGGCAAGCTCCTAGTTAGTGTTCTGCACTATACCAGAGTCAACAGGAAGTGCACTGCCTTGATGTACTGCTGCCAGCGGCTGATTGGTGGGTGGGGCTTTCCAGGTATCTCAAAGGGAAATGGTCTACCTGAGTACTGTTAAAAACAAACAAACAAACCCTGACCAGCCAGCCTTCCCTCCTTATACTATTGTTTCATCAGGGGCTGGCAAATGGTAAATTGTCTGTTTTGTGAGCAAGGTTTATTCAATTACTTGTCACAACATTTTCAGCAGTTTTAGGGCATTGGGCAGGATCCAGGGTTGCGAGAGTAAACTGGGCAGGCTGAGCCCCTCCCTTTATTTGTTTGAATCCCCATAAAGTTGCTGGGGTGACAGCAGGACCAGCTGGAGAGGGAGCTGCTGGGGCCTTAGCCTCACCCGCAAGTGACGGGGAGCAACAGAGTGGCCAGACATGATATGGTTTCCAACTGATTGTCCTTTCCTGGTGTTAGCAAGAGGTGGCTGAAGAATGATCAGTGTATCAGGTTTACGAAAAGGTCACCTGATATTTTAGAACCAGTTGTCAATGCTGGGACAGGGAATTCTGCTACTGCAACCAATTAAAGTTGTTGCCTCCCCATTACACAAAATGTGTGTATCTGGCTGCACACTCCCTTTCTCTCCAGAACACCTAGGGACACAAACTAATTTACAGTGCAGTCCTATGTAAATTCAGAAATAGGTCCCACTAATTTGATTGGTCTTACTCCCAGGTAAGTATGTAAAGAATTGCTACCTTAGCTTCCCTGAAATTTGGTTTTCTATTATAAATTTCAGAACATAAACCTGTGATGCCTTGCTGAAGGTTTTTATCATGGTAAAGCAGCCAAGAATATCCAAGAAGCAGCCCCTATCTTTTCCTTGCCTGTCCAGCATTTGTTCAATAGGAATTTTCTGATTTCAGTTTTGGAGTAGATATTTAATTTTTTTTCTTTAGGTTACATTTTTAAAATTCTCTATCATTATAGTACTTTTTATTCCTCCCCCCGACAACACATAAGTTTAAAGTATGTTACTTTTTTCATATTTGTGAAGGCTGTAAATTAGAAATGATTTCCCTGAACGTTGATGCTGTGGACACACACCGAGACAAACCATCTACCATGGTATGTACTATATGCAAATACTTTCCTGTCTGTTCTGTTCTAGTTAATGCTAAAATGACTAGCCATGTTAAAAACAGTAAACTAAACCCAAGCACTTTGGCTTCATTAAGCCAAAGTGCCACATTGTGAGCCACATGATGAGGCCACTGTGAAGAGTGTGTGGCCCCCTGAAGATTGTTGGGCTAAACTTCCAAGCATTATTAACCAGTGTAGGAAATTATCTGGAGGGTAACATGTTTGGCATCGCTGCTTTACGGTTTGGTGTTAAGCCTTTGAAAGCAATGAAAATGTCCTAGTTTAATCTAGATGAATCTCACTATTTCTTTGTTAAAGACAAGATTAAACTTTTTTCACAGTACTGAACAGAATCCTGTTATGCCACACAATGCAGATAATATTATCAGCCACAGCCATTAAGCTACCTATTCTCCCCTCCCCACAGAAGGTTCTGAGGATCCCTAGGGATCCCATTTATCCTGGAGAAGCTTTAGGGAGTTCTGGAATTAGGGTATGGAACAATTCAAAGCCCACAAAATCACCACCATCAGTCTGAGTTGCATGGCACAGCTCTGTCAATAGAATTCCAGCCAATAGGTCCTCTGAAAACTATTTGTGAAAATGTAATTCTCCTGTAGTAACTTGAATTTTGAAGAAGTTGTTGAGAATTTGGAAGCTAATTTACGATGGTCAGGTCCTCACATTTTAAGAAATAATTTGGATTTGAAATACTTCCAAATACTGGTTAGCAGTTAATGATAAATTTCTTTTTCTTTATGCCTTTTTTAAAAACTGCCTATCATGATGGCCTGTCTTGGGAAATTTTAGACTTAAATTTTCTCATTCTCTTCTGCTTGAATGCTGTAGAGAATTAAAGCATAGATTTTAATGTTATCAGGCAAAAAGAAGGAAACTATGCATCACATGAAGACATTTTTGATACAGACTGTTTGCTTGGCTTTTGCAATGAGCTAAAAACAGGAAGGCTATATCTATAATAAAATGTCTCCTTTGAAAACTTAACATAGGCAGCTCAATCACATAATCATGTGTTTTTATTCCTAGCAGCTAACTGTGTTATCTTGGTATGTGGACAACATGGTAAACACAGAGGAATGTTACTAAGTTGTAATGCATTTCTTGTGTGCTTCACCACACCCATAGATATACCAACTATCATCCTGCACATAACCTTAACTCCTCACGGGCCCAAATCCTCTTGCATAACTATGCTGGTGTAACTTGACATAGCACAAGTATTCACAACATTGCAGAAATCGTATCCCATAAGCAGTTCTACAGACAGTGTTATGCCACTGCTTGCTACACTTAGATCATTCAGTCAACTGTGCAATACCATCATATGGCATAATGTTTTAGTGTAACTCCCTGGAAACTTTCACACATGAAAATGTATGTTATGTCAATGGCAAAAGGATTTTGCCATAGGCTGCTAAAATTCTGGATGAGTACAAATTCATATATACCACTATGTTCCAGCGCTACATGGAAAAGGTGAAATGTGACCTCTTGAGTTCAGATGGTTGACACAAATACCAGTTTTTCATATCAGTTTGTTGTAATTGGTGGCATTTCCATGGCTTCTTCCGTGAAATGCCATAGATAAAATTGCTGGGAGTTCAGTGCAAATCTACAGTCAGACTTATCAACACAGGCTGCTTTAAAAGTACATTCAGAAATGACAATTTTTGAATGTTTGGTCAGTCTGTTCTCTTGTCTTCAGCTCTGCAGTAGAAACAGTTGTAGTAGGAATTACTTTAAAAATCCACAGTAATATTTCTTTGCAAAATACAAGTGCTTTGAGTATGCTATAACTTCTACATGCTACTAATATAAGTTTACAGTGTGGCATGAAATATATGCCCTATGAATCTGCTGGATTTTGTTTCCAATGAAATAAATTCCAGGGAATGGTTAACCACAAAGTATACTGTGTGGGTTGGATTTTTGTTGTTGATGATCTAGAAGCCTGTTTCTGTCCATTAATAATGTGGATGGAAAAAAATTACAGTTCCTAAAATGTTCTTTTGAATTACAAAAAGTTTTCTCTTCTCCTCTTGTCCTGACTCTCTTTCCAGTGCAGAAGGCCTTCTGTTAGTCCCCCACCCCACAAACTCCAGCTGCACATGGGCTGGATATGATGTTAGTTCTAGAACTCACAGACAGCAAGACAATAAGGAAATACAATAAGGAAAAAATTGATGAGTACAACATGAGTTGTACTCATCAATTGATGAGTGATGAGTTGGCAACAAAGAAGAAAATTGTGTGTGGTTATAAGGTTTAACTAGGCTATAAGATTTAACTAGACTGGTTCTTGTATATATCTTTGTTCTCCCTGTCAGCTCTATGAAGGTAGTGAGACACTGTTCAACATTTTCCTATCCACCTGTTTTTCATGAAAGAAGTTTAAATGGTTTTTTTTTTTAAGCCCAGGAATCAAGATTTCAAATCAGTACAAGAATATATGTTTAGTATTTTTGTTTTAGTCATTGATTGATTGATTAATTGATTGGCTGGCTGGCTGGCTGGCCTGACTGATTTATAAATTTTAACTTACCAATTTCTGAGAAGCAGTCTAATTACAACCACACACTATTTTCTTCTTAATTGCTAATCAGTGTTATAGATAGATAGATAGATAGATAGATAGATAGATAGATAGATAGATAGATAGATAGATAGATAGATAGATAGATAGATAGATAGATAGATAGATCTTTATATTAATTATATGTTACATTTTTCCCCATAAGGGGTTTAAGGTGGCTCGTAGTCTCAATGCAACAAAAACTAACTGCTGCATTAGCACTTTGTGATAGTTTTAACACATCATAAAGCTGTTCTTATATGAGAGCTATTAAAGTAGCCTATTAGTACACTGTGCAAATCAGGTTGCCCCAATTTCACAAGGCAAATAGCTATCAAAACAGGCAGGTTGGCTTTTCTATAGCATTCTGTAGGCATTTATCCTTGGTCATTTTCTTCCTTAATAAGAAACACTGATCAACTTTACTGAGGATGTTTAAAACTAGCTACAGCATACTGCATGGAACATTTACTGTATTTGTCCATTTAAGTTATAGTGAAGGGGGATAGTGCTGAATTCTGACATTTATCTCTAACTACAGTATTCAGAAACTTGTAATTGAAAGTCCCATGTCTGCCATTGTTTGAATGCAGTAGAAAGAAAGTTGAAACTGATTTTCCAGAAAGTCAAGATCAAGTTTTTAAGATACTTTTACCATTGGTATTTGCTACTGAAAGTCATGCAGAACCCCACCTGAAGCTTGAAGACATATGATTCAATTGTATCCAGTGGCAGCTTTTGCAATGTGAGGCAGATGATTTTCACCAATTCCAATAGCTACTGCAGCCCTTCAGTATATCCCATGTTCTTCCAGGGATTTCCTAAATGTCTTAGAAGCTTGAGGGCATTGGAGGACTGCCATGTGAAGGGGGATTTGACTAAAAGGCTGTTACTGTGCCATGCTCACGGAGAAGTGCCTTCTGTTAGCAGAAAGTCACTACTGCATACACCCACTGGTCACATTTTGGACTCTAGTGGGCCAATGAGTCTGTATGGTGGAGGAGGAGACATCTAAACACCATTATTATTGTGGGTTCCGAAGGGGATTTGACAAATTCATGGTGGATGCAGCCATTTATGGTTGCTAGTCATAATGGATATTCCCTCTAATACTAAAAGCAAGGGGCCTCTGGATCTTATTCACTGGTGAGACCACACATGGCAGACTACAGTTGAGCTCCTTGTCCTACTGATTTTCGTTGGCAAGTTGGTTGACTGTGGAAGGAATAGAATGCTGAACTAGACAGACCTTGGTCTAATTCAGTAGGGTTCTTCTTAGGGAGATGCATGTTAGAGGGTATGCCCCCACACCTTCACCACAGGAAAGGGCGTGGTGAGCTAGTTATATACACATCAAGATGCATACTCTGATGCTTGAGTGGCATGTATAAGACATAAGAAACCCTTGAGCTTGTTTGAACATTAGTGCACTGTGTCAAGTTATGAAGGTCATGATATGCACATGCCTGCCATCAGAAATATTCTGTGGTGTTAATTTTGAATTAAGATACTGTGGCTCAATATTTCCTTCCTTATGGTATCCTCCATTTTCAATCAGAACAACCTTCCCAAGAGCCAAACCCCTGTAAGGATGAGAAGGAACAGCTTCACGCCACTAGCCAGTCCGGACACAGTAAAGCGTCCTCGCAATTACAGTGTTGGGAGCAAACCTCTCAATCCAGCAGGGTCGCTGCTGTTGCTGGAAGGCCGAAATGAGAATGATCAACAGAAGCTGCAAGACAGTTTTCAGGTGGTAATTCCTCTATCCTAATCTTCTATCCTGAAGCAAAACACGGCAACAAAAAGGCACAGTATTATACCTCCAGCCTCTGCTGTTCTTCACATTTGACCTCTTAATGAACTCCATATGTGCCCTTTTGGATCTTTGAATCTAAGGGCTGATGTGGCCACCTTCCAAAGAGTGATATAATTTGAATGCTTCCTGTCTGAGTATTCCAGTCTAAAGAGGTTTTTAATAGCTATCTAGTTGGACACCTAAAAGTAATAATGAATTCTCGTAGCTGGTCCAAAACATTCCTTTTTCTTTTACACTTCTAAAAATATCATTTCGACTCTGAAAAAAAGCTCCCAAATTGAGGTGGGGGGGGCTTTGTGAACAGAATGTTGGACCAGATAGACCACTGGTATGGACCAACATGGTTTTTAACACAATAGAACTGTGATATCCAGGGGGTTTGGTTCCAAACCCATGGCTCCCTTTAGTGGCCAGTTCTGGTAAATACACCCTGGAATTACATATAAATATGTATTGGGGGGGGGTATTTAGTATTTTCAAATATTAAAGTGCTTACAGCACTATCTGGGTGGTTTACAAGTTAATAATGCAGGCTTAGCATTGTCCCTTCCCCAGCAAGCTGGATACTCATTTTATCAGCCTCAGAAGGATTGAAGGCTGAGTGAACCTTGAGCCAGCTACCTGGGATTGAACCCTGGGTCGTGAACAGAATTTTATCTGCAGTAGAGCATTTTAACCACTGTGTCATGAGGCTCTTCCAGGCAGCGGATAAGTGAATCTGCAGATACTGAACCCACGGATGGGAGGTCCTACTGTATTCATAATCTTTTGCATATCACTTACTGTAGTTTGAGCAGAGCCATTTTGCTAAATCTGTCCTTTAGCTTGATTAAAGAGGACTTGCACCAACATTTCCAATATAATTTGATTACACTGCAAAAAATGTTTTTCTCCATTGCCAAGGTTGCTGCTTGCTTTTGTATTTGTTTTTACTTTTTTCTTTTGCTGCTTTTTTATAGCCAAGGCATGCATTCTAATGCATAATTATGCCCCTCATTTCGAGTGGGTATTTCAGATACTGGTGTCTCCTCAGATAGTGGTCTCTGCAGTCAATTGTTCTGATAGACCAGGAGTAATAATCTTCTGGCCCTGTTTTCTGTTGTTATATATGGGACCCACAAAACAGTGGAAGAAGCTTTGGAAAATAAAGCGTGGTGCTGAGATCTTACCTTACAAAGCTTTTTTGAGGCAACATCAGTTTAAGAAAACAGCAACTGAGAGTGAGCTAACAGGCCTCAACTCTTATTGTTCTAAAACTGGTGTGTATCTCTTGGATGTGGTAATAATGAGATACACAAAGAACTTGTTTTACTCATGACATTTTCTTTGGCTTGACAAAGACCTGGGTATGTCATTATGCCAGGTTGGGTGTTATTCACTGGCTTCTATTTTGTGTTTATTTTGGCTACAGTAGATTATGTTATCTTTGTGGGGATTTTTTCCATTCTCTTTCCTCATGGTTCTGGCTTTTCTTTTCTTGCATTTTATGTCTTTACTGAACTGCAGCTTGAGCTTCCTTGTGTTTTATTTTCCTCTGCAGCTTCAAGTGAAAAGTGCTGGCCTGTGAGTATCGCTCAGAACAGCTTGCATGTGTTGTTTTATGTTTATTTTTTGTGTAATAGACACTTGTAAAGAGATGGTTAGATGTCCCTTCAGAAGGAGAATGTGCGTGAAGTGCTCCTATAAATTAAGAACCCCTTGAAAATTACTAGATTTTGGTATACAGCTCATTAGCTGCATTTAGCCATATTATTTGATTCCACAAACAAACAAGAGGAATCAAGTACAGTAGGACCAATATCCTACTGTATCTGTGGGGATCAATTCCAAGTCCCCCACTGCATAAACTGAAAAATGCGAAAGTATCAAACACTATATATTGCATGGTCTCTGGCTCCCTATAGTGGCCAGTTCTGGTAAGTACAACCTGGAAATAACAGAAATATAAATATTATTGGGGGGAGTGTTATTTAGTATTTTCAGGCAGTGGATAAATGAATCAGCAGATACTGATCTATCATCTGGGGGGGCGTCCTACTGTGCAACAATAAAGGATCAAACAAACACCTAGCTTTCCACAATCCTGTTGAAATTGTATTTTGTCTTGTTAGTACCTTGCACATTATATTTTCAGGTATGTGTGTACCTAAGACCTTTCCAATTTTCACCCAAAAACATAAGCTATGACTACAACTAATAATTTGTACATGAATATGTAATATGAGCATAGAAATCTGCCATATGCTGAATCAGACCATTGGTTTATCTACCCACTACTGTCTGTAGTGATCAGCTGCCACTTTCTTAGCCTCAGGTGGAGATATTTCTGTGTCCTGTTATCTATTATCTTTTTAGGTGGAGATGTTGATTACTCCACAGCCAGTATCTTATTGCTAGTCCCACCTACAATAGACCCATTGACTCAGTGTGATTTACATAGGTGTTGACTTATCATTCAGCACTTGATTCAGAAGGTCTACTATTAGGTAAGACTGGAATTAGGATATTGGCCAGAGAATTATAAACAAAATAATTTTATTTAGACAAACATTCTCTATTTTCAGACCAGATTCCAGGAAGATTTGCTAATCTCAGATTTCCTATTGGGGCATTCCTATGTAGAATTATACTTCTGTCTACCACGGGAAGCTGGTGGGTGTTATTAATGAAAGAATAACACTGAAAGTTCCTATTTACATTCCAGGTCCAAAGGTAATTAAGGGTGAATTGATCTGGAGATGCTGTTCACACAATGCCATTTGCTACAGTCTTTGTGAAATGGCTTGCCTTAAAACATGTTATATAGTACAATGTTAACATTTCCAGTTTTCCCAGAAGGCAAAACAGAAAGAATTGAGAAATATTGTGCAGCTTTTTGCTCACACTGCAATATGAGAGGAAGTGTCAATGGCCTGTTGTTCTCTCTACAGGGAGAAATCAGACTCAGTCATCTGTGAGCCCCTGGTATCTGTCTCCACTACCAAGTGAGATTGTTCCATAAGAGATATGTTTGCGGTAGTCTTGTGACCAGAAGGGCTGCCTCTTGCATTGCTTTGCAACTCTGCTGGATTGCACTCCCCTTTCCTGCAAATGTAGCTGGCAAATCTTTCGTTATATTCTAGTATTTTTTTCCATTTTACATGTGAATTGTACGAATATGTATGAAATTGATTTGGAAAAAAATACACCTTTGATTCGTATTCTTGGTGTTTGTGTGTGTGTGTGTGTGTGTGTGTGTGTGTGTGTGTGTGTGTTATTTTTATGTGGCATATTTGTTTTGTGGTGTGAAATTCTTGCATGTACTGGTGATGATAAGAACTCCTTTGTAATACCTGTAGGAATTTACTTAACTTTCACAGAATGTAGCTTTCCTGGAAGCTGCCATCCACATGTAGTCATGTCTTCTTTACAGCTGTGATTTGATATCCTTGCAATAGAGAAATATTTTGTTAACCATTTGCCATTTGTTGAGAAATGAACGCAAGGATATGTGATTCAGTGCCTGGGATGTATTGGCCCTGCTCCCGTGCTTTGCCTTAAAAGGAACATTCTTAAAATAATCAGGAAATGATTTGGTGGCTTGCTTTATTTATTTATTTATTTATTTATTTATTTACTTATTTATTTATTTATTTATTTGCCACCTTTCTCCCCATAGAGGACCCAAGGCAGCTCACAGCAATTAAAACTGTGCAATGATAACATGTTAAAACTATGCAAAACTACATTAAAACACAATTAAATATTAATTGGATTAAAAACAAGATTAAACACAATTTTTAAAAACATTTTAAGGAACATGTTTAATAAAATTAAATTTCATAAATACAGTATTTCCTAGACCTCCACTTACTGCTCAGAAGCCTGTCTGAAAAGGAAGGTCTTTGCCTGCCAATGGAAGGACAAGAGGGAGGGGGGGTCAACCTGGCTTCTCCGGGCCGTGCATTCCAAAGCCTGGGAGCAGCCACTGAGAAGGCCCTCTCTCGTGTCCTCACCAAGTGAGCTTGGGAAGATGGTGGAACTGAGAGAAGGGCCTCCCCAGAAGATCTGAAAAGCTGGGTAGGCTTATATGGGGTGCTTTATTATTTGCCTAAAAGGTTTCTCTTTTAGCGTTGGATAATTTTGTGTGTGTGTTTCCCAGGCACTCCTATTTAATTCTGCTCATAACTGCCATCTTGTTTTGCTGAGTATTTTTTTAAAGATTTTGATAAATGCTGCATTTGTGGACTTGCACTCATCTATCCCCTGACAACTTTGTTCCGGTTTACTGGGGGAAAGATAGGGCCCAGTGGTGCCAAAAAGCTTGTACAATAGAATGTAGTGTGAATGGTTTAATGTTTTCTGCTTGTGTTGATGGAACTATCCCAGAGTTTTCTGCACAAGTAAAAATTGCATCCTTGTGACACAATACCTACAGTGGGCAATCCTACACATGCCACTGCACTTTTCACTCCATCAGCCCTGAACAGCCTTGATTAGGATGTGGACTAACAAGTTGACATGTAGCGTATCTTCAGTTCTAGTGGATCTGTCGAGAACCCAATTGGTCTTGAACAGGCTGTCCTTAGTGTTAGCCTAATTTTAATTTAAATGTGGAAATGGCAGAAAAAGATGAGACACCTTGATGTGTGCTGTTAACTACTAACATGTGGTATTGAATTAGCAGCCCTTTAATAATGTCCAGTAAAAATACTGTATCCCACTCTGTGAACTGATTTTCAGTCTTGAGCAGACCTGAAACCGTGTCAGTAGAGATTTGACTGGTCTAGGAGAGTGGTCTTGAATGTTATTAAGCCTTGGGGCCAATCTTTTTTATCACCAGCTTACAACATAGGACCCACTGGATTTAAAAATGCATAGGATATTATTGTTCATTTCCCTTTCTTCCTTCTACTTTTCTCCCCACACTTCTCCATCTCTTAAAAATCCCAAACATACATGGAAAATAAAATGACAGTGGTGATGCTTTCAGTACCACCCACTTTTGGATGTGAGGCTTCCATTTCAAGACCAATGGTCCTGGAAGTTGCTAAGGAGGCACTGAAAAAAATCTGAATAAATTGGATTGTGTGCTCTTTTCTTAAGTGGACTTGTAAGCAGTTAATTTCAGTAAATCTCTTTCCTAGCTGTTTCTGAAATCTCTTCTTCTCTAGTCTGTATATACCTCTGGTCTCTGCCAGCGTTTGGTGATTCTTTCGATAGTTATACAGGAAATGGAGCATGGGTATATCTGCAAAGAATCATGTGCACTAATTTTTTTTCCTATTGTTAGTTTGGAATAAGTATTTTTTATGAGCTAATCTATGTATTTGGGGTTGACAAATGAATGTGTTTCAAACCAGGGGGCAATGTGCCTTGCTTCCTTTGGCCCTCTGAGGATAAACTTGAAATAGTGAGGTTGTAGTGGTTATATTAAATATTTATATATTTCTACAACAATGTGACTATCTTATCACATGTGGAACAGTGCCCAAGCCTAAGCAAAGACTTCATTGATTGTACATGTACAATGTATATTTGTTGATTAAATTCCAGCCTGTCCTCTAAGGAGCTCAAGGCAGCTTGCATGACTCTCTTCCTCCATCGTGTATACTCATAGTATGGTGAGGAAGGTCAAGCTGGGAAGGAGTAACTGGCCCAAGGTCACCCATTGAGTTTTATAGTTCATTGGAGACTTAAATCTGGATCCCCCAAAACTCCTGTCTATTATTCTAATCACTATATTCACTATGCCTCCTGGGAGAAGTGTAGTCATGGGCAAAGTGTACAGCCCCAGGGGTATCTGACATCCATAGCGTCTTTGGGGATTTGACAGGTCTGTACATCATTTACCATCTAATAGTTAAAATCATGTTGTTTAGCATAGTAAATTGCACTAAAGTAGGCCCATTGAATCACTGGGGATTGGTGAGTCAACTTCATTAATTCAGGTGGGCCTACTCTAACTGCAACTTAATTTAATTTACTACGCTAAGCAACAGGAGCTTGGCCACTCATAATGCCAAGAAAAAAAACTATGAAGTGACTTGAAAGTGGAATATGATTTTAAAATCTGCTCAGATTTTGGGCTTTGGGAGAGCAGGGATTAAGTTGGAACTTGTGATTTGCCTGGCTTGGAGAGATACTAAAACCATGGTATAGCCTCACGTGTACAAGTCTACTCCTGCCCTTTCCTTCCTTTAAGAGGAGGACATTAGATGCCTCTTTTGTTTGCTCCGAGCTAGAAGCTGTGTTTCCTTTTAACAACAGTTTATCCAACTAAGCTAGGATAGTTACATAGGTTCAAAATTGACATGTTCAAATATTTACTGACTCGTTTGCCCCAGTTCATATATAAGGGTAAAGCACAGTGTGTTGAAAACAAAATAAATGTTTCCTTCCTCCTCTTAGTTATGCCAGTGGTAGGGAAAGTGCATGAACCCAAAGCCTGCTTATAACATTCTTGTCTTTTAATGCCAAGCAGTTGTTTCATTTAAAAACTGTTGCTTAAAAACATATGTTTCAAACCTCTTTATACCTAAAGATGGTGAAGCTGTTCACTATGTAGTGGAGACAATATGGATATTTAGAATAATGCAAGGTCCAGGCTAAAAACATAGCAGCAAAAATCCTGTTGTTTAACATAGTCACACTAGAGTAGGCCCACTGAATCAATTTAGTGAGTCAACCCTTCCATAAGTTAAATTGATGCAAATTGAACTTATGGAAGGGTTGACTCACTAAATTGATTCAGTGGGCCTACTCTAACTGAGACTTACTAGGCTAAAGTAAGTTGAAGTTAAGAGTCAGCCCATTTGAATCAATGGAACTTACAGAGACATTTACTCACCAAATCCCCATTGATTTAATTGGCCTCTTCTATACAATTTACTACACTAAGCAACAAGATTTTGGCCAGTATGCATGGAATAGGAATTAGCAAGACTACACTATATAGCTTGATTTTAACAAACCATTTATACATGTGTGTTGGCTGCATCTCACACTGGATTCTAAATCCTCACTTCCTATATTTTAGAATTAGCTTATGCAGAATAAGAAAACTGTTCTTCAAAAAAAGAGAGAGAGAGAGAGAAAGGAAATGCAAATTGTATTTGTATGCATATCTTCTTGGGTCTGTATTTTATTTTGGAGAACTCTGTGTGCTCATGAATGTGTATTCCTTCTAAAAAGCATCAGGCTGCCAATTAACTTTCTTTGCAGAAGGAAGTTTAAATCATAAAGCCAGCAGTTGTTTTGTATAGTTAATATTTTTAGATTGAAGGCCTATCAGTATTATAGTGACATGTCTTACATGATTGTATTTCAATTGTACACTTTCCTGTGGACCAGGTAAATAAAATTCTTCCATAATTGTAAACTACAAAACTGTATGGCTCTTCTTTCTGATCATTTACTGCCGTTGTCCTAAAAACGAATAGTGGTTGTAAAACTGGAGGTAAACTGACACTTCTTGAATTGCGTGAAGATCCTACAGATTGAAATGACAAAGGTCTGCCATTCCAGAAATTATGGGTGGAACTGTCATACACACATATACCCATAATCATTCATAAAGTGGGAACAATATTTCTTTCTGGCAGCAGCTATTGTGCCCTTGAAGGAGATACTCTACAGCAAGGTTTCCCAGCCTTGGGTCCTCAGATGGATTGCAACTCCAAGTAATCCTAGCCAGCACAGCTACTAGTGAAGGCTTCTGGGAGTTTTAGTCCAAGAACATCTGGGGACCCAAAGTTGGGAACCACCACCCCAGAGGGTCTTAAACTTTAAAGAGCTTCCACAGCCAAGAGCGGATTTGTATCAAGGTCTCCTGAATCCCAGTGTGACATTCTGTCCACTGCACCACAGTGGCTTACAAGAATAGCCACAGAATCCCAATGAAACAAAATGGCAGTTCCCTGTTCAGTTTCATTCTTTAGGCCAGCATTTCTCAAGCCAGATGGGTGGTTGCAGATGGTTTTTACCCCAATCTGGTGATGGAAAAGTAACAAGATCATGCTTTAGAGTTTTCCAATGGCATTTGAGGAATGAAAAAAATTGCAAGTAATAACATGTCTAAAATGCTTGAGGTTCAAATTACATTAGAAAGGAAATAAAGAAGCATGGGAGGAAATGTGTACAGGAGGTATGAGGAAGGGATGTTGGTAAGTCTTTGGGTTTGAGTCCGAGTCCTTATTACTGACTACCAAGTCCGACTCTTTGGTACCAAGTCCCAAGTCCCGAGTTCAAATCCCTATTAAAAACAAACTTTATTTCCCCCCCAAAAAAGGGCAGAGGCAGATGGGTTTTGATTTACAAGTTGAGTCTGAGTCATTGGGGAAAAAAGACAAGTCAGAGTCGAGTCACTGGTGTAACTTAAGTCTGTCTTGACAGCGAGTCCCATGACTCAAGTCCCCATCCCTACTATGAGAAGAGTGGTGCAGATGAGGAAGGATAAGGAGCTGGTAATGTAAACAAAAGGAGGTTTATGGGGTGGAAATGGTCAGAGGGGGCAATTATTTTAGAAGAACAGTGCTCGTGTATGTAGCTTGAGAAATGCTCCTTTATATCAGATGATGTAATGTAATTCAATGTTATGTGTTGTCAATATGGCCTAACAGTTCATGGAAAATGAGCAGCAATTTAATTGTCTAAAGTTCGGAGCTTCCATTTTAACTATTATTATTTTATTTTGTTTCTCCTTTCTAGAGAACAACTGGCCTAGCAGTGTAGATGTCACATAAAACCATCACAGAGGTATCGGAAAATAGACCACCTTGGACTGGAACCTCTTGCTTTTGATCAAACTCTAGTATGTTTGATGAGGCTGCTGATGCCTCAGAAGGCTTTAAACCATCGTGGACTTCCTAGATTTTCAAACCAATGGCATGTTCTCTAATATCTGCAGACATGGTAGTACAGTAGTGAAAAATTGCATGGTAATAAGTGCTACAGTAACAAAAACTGCATTTAGAGTAAGCTTGCTTTAAAATCCCAAGTTTTAGGACTGCACTTAGACAACTTCAAGAAACAATACTTTCTCAAAAGGTGGGACATGTTTATGTGGCAAACTGAAACCAGTTTCAAAGTGGTTTAAATGTTTTGCCATCCAGCTAAGTAACCTTGGGATATGTGCTTCTCAGAGGTAAAAGCAGTTCTCTGCCAGTTTGATAAACTAGTGGTTGCCTAAATTCTTTGAGGAGAAGCCTTAAACATGCTTCAGGCAAGATTAGATATATATGCTCAAAGATACATGGAGTTTCTTCCACGCAAAAACTTTCTGAGGGGTTTTTGGTTGCTGTGTCTTGATTTTACTAGTGATTTAGGAGTATAGCTCCTGATAGAAGAGGCGGTGAGGATTGCTGTAATGTGCCTGCTGCCTAGATGCTTCACTGCTAATTCAAAGGGAATCCCATCTTGAATTTTTTCTTCTTTTCTTTTATTTATTTTCTTTTATTTAAATTATTGATATGTCGCCTTTCTCCCCATAGGGGACTGAATAACAGTACTTATTCTTTTGAACAAGTACTGTTGCTGTTTCAATGCCATTCATATTGGGCATTAATTAACAATATAGAAACCAGCCAGTAACACTTCTTAAGTCTTTAAATTGGTGTTAAGAACCATTTGCAGTATGGTACAAATGTTCCAGCAGAATCATATCACCTTTTTGGGGTCCAGTGGGAATTCTAAGGTGCTTTTGCAGCTTTCTTTGCAGGACATTTGGTCTTTTATGTTCAGTGTCATCCCAGCACACAGCTCTCAGATATTCTTACTCCTGATCATACTTCTTGATCTTTCAGCTTTCAATGGATATTCAAAGGAAATGGCAGCAGTAAGGAGAAAGGCACAGTGGTGGCAAATTCTGCAAATCTATGGCAGTTCTCCAAAAGATTTAGAGCCTTGCTTTTTATAATTCTAAATCTTATGGAAAGCTTCCACAGATAAAGGTTTGCTGATGCAAATTGTCATCCTCTTAATAACAGGTGTGATCCAAAAAGTAGCTTCTTCAAGCTTGATGGGGGTGGCAGGAAGTAGACGGAGTTGCAGAATAAGTTCATGTTGTAACTCTTCTTGCATCCAAGACAAACCGAAACAAAGCAGCTTATTATCATCCAAATGCAAGGGAAGGCTAAAAGCCCCCTTTGGAAACGGGTGCCCTGAGACCACCCCCTTCCATGAAAAGGCCCTTTGGCATTCTGAGTTTAAACTTCTGATCTAAAGTTCTCCTTCTTTCTGGTATATGAACAGAAGCTTCCTGTAGCCAGTTCTGTCTATGGCTGCATAGAAAGTAATTCCCACAGATAAGGTACAGCATTTCAATCCAAGTATTATTACGTAATTACTTGTGCAGAATGAAGTTATTGAGGGTAGACCACACACCACAGAAAAATATAACAGAATAGCTCAATACACCACAGTCGGCATTACGATGCCAAAAGTACAATCGAGCACAAATGTTTTAAGAAAAAGAACATTCCACTAAAATTGAAACAGCACATGTTGCATCTACGCACAACTTCTATCTTTACATAGTTTTCTTAATTAATATTTATTTGCTGGCATCAAGAGACAAATAATATATTTTATATTCCAAGACACATGAATGTGTGACTGTTCATCTACGAACAGTTGTCTCCTTAATTGACACTAAACTACTTCTGTAGTACATGCATCTTCCAAATACCAAGCATACATCTAAAATCTGATATAGTAATATCATGTATCATGAAAAACTTGTCACGGCCAAGATACTTTCTTGTCAGGGAAGTCTGGATGATTTGTTTTGTATGTTTAAATTTAGTTTTACTGTGAATGGTGTGTTGAAAATTCAGAATGCAAAGTATGTATTTTTTATAAGCTTAGCTAATGCTGTAAGTACTAATCTGATTACAGGTTTTTGCTCAGTGCCTGAATAAAAATAAATTTGGATTGTGTCTAAGAATTGCTCAGTAGCAAGTTATGGATGATCATATTAACCAAATCCTTCCAATGGGATGCATTCATTGGATCTTGGGTCTTCTTTACCTCTTACTACCTCTTTATATTGTAGGAGTAGGCATCATCCTTGATCTCAGCCAAAGGCATTATTATCATCCACTAGTGGGTTTTAATTTCTACCATTTTGCCCCTCCAAGCAGTTCTAGAGTGTTTCTAGGCAGAAGGCTCCTCATGCTAATAGTCAGAGGGCACTGTGTAACTACTCCACCTTTTTCTCCTTAATATATTTCCCATGGTGAGAAAAAAGACAAATGACACAGTAAGAAAACGTGCGAAAGTTGTGCGGGGAGAAAATGCCTGTATGATCCAGTGAAAGAGGTAGGGGCATAGTTAATTAGCTAGTTATCTGCCATTAAGTCAGAACTGACTTATAGTGACTCTAACAGGGCTTTTCAAAGTGAGCTATTTAAGGAGTGGTTTTTCTAGTTCTACTCCCCCAGTGAGTTTCCATGGCGAGTGAGGATTTGAACCCTAGTCTCCAGTCCTAGTCCATCACTCTATCCACTACATTACACTGGGTCACTGGGTAGATGGATAGCATGAATACTTCATTTGGAAACATTCCTAAAATGAGCCTACTCATTTGTGTGAAAACAATGTACTCAGCAAAGGGGCTCTGGACACCCCTTCACAGCAGCCTTAAGAACACATTTAACAGTATTTCTCATTGTAGAATTACACGTTTGAGCTCAATGCGGCTTTGTTTACTCATGTGCTTTCAGCTTGTGGTATTTTAATGCCACAGAGTAGCAAGGCAATCTAGCTTTGGGACTGTAAATGAAATACTGAACTCCATCTTCTGAAACCTCTTCCTTAGCCAGAAGGAAACATAAGGCAATCATGTGAATGGAATTCTGTATAAGAGTGATAAGTGTCTAACAAAACTGGAGACATTATTTGAAAGAAAACTGTCATGCTCTATGGTAGTATCTTTATGTTATGCCATTTGGGGTACTGCAGTAAAGTCCCATCTTGTGCAACTACAGTAGTGCCAAAACAACATGAAGAATTCAGAGCTAAGCTTTTTGGGTCAGCAAGAAAGTACTTGGGAACAAAGAAGAAAACATTTATCAATGTCCAGACCGAGTAAGGAGTGAGATGCTCTACTGTCGCTTTGTTCATATGAGACCAACATTTAAATGTAACCGTCTTCTACATTTACTACTCAGCAGACACTAGTATTTTATTTTATTTAGTTTTTGTCAAATGCCATTTCAATGAGCTGTTTGCATTGAAGAGGATTTATTGCACAATTCTGCATTTAAGTAAATGCATACTTCTTTTATCTTTTTATCAATGAAATATGTTAAGGTGCTACACTCAGTATGCCAGCAAGTTTGGAAAACTCAGCAGTGGCCAGAGGATTGGAAAAGATCAGTCTACATCCCAATCCCAAAGAAGGGCAGTGCCAAAGAATGTGCCAACTACCGTACAATTGCACTCATTTCACACACTAGCAAGGTTATGCTCAAAATCCTACAAGGTAGGCTTCAGCAGTATGTGGACCGAGAACTGCCAGAAGTACAAGCTGGATTTCGAAGGGGCAGAGGAACTAGAGACCAAATTGCTAACATGCACTGGATTATGGCGAAAGCCAGAGAGTTCCAGAAAAACATCTGCTTCATTGACTACGCAAAAGCCTTTGACTGTGTGGACCACAACAAACTATGGCAAGTGTGGCGGTCGCCCCACTTCACTCCTGTCAATCACATTCAGGGTCTCATTTACATGAGCCTATGAGAGGAGTGGAGGGGCGGAGTAAAGAGATAGAAGAGGGATGAGCAGTTAGAGAAGAAGAGTTAGAGAAAAGCAGTTAGATTTGGCAGTGAGAGAGAGAGGAAATAATAGTTGATGGTTGTTGAGAGTGGTGGAGAGAAATTGCAGAGAGAGATAGAGAGATAGTGATAAGAGGTAATTAATAGTAATAAGCTGGTTAAGATCAATAAATATAGTAGGTGGTGATTGTTTATGTGGAAAGTATCTGACACTTGAATGATTTGATTATAAGAATTAAATAAAGAACATCTGTGATC